>CM056700.1:12500-2412500 GCA_029849275.1 Papilio elwesi | reverse complement strand
TGATATCAAGCCCAGAGGTTGTTTTTTTTTACTATCTAGCCAACTTGGGGCACCTGCCTGCTTAACAGTTGCCGACTCCTAATGTACATGAATATACGAACCGTCAAATAGTTTAGACGAAATCAGTTTACTAGAATGGTATAAAAATAGTGAACGAAATTAGCTTAGCCTATTAAAAAAATCCTATGTTTTATGGCGGGTACTTCGGGAAAGTAGATAAAAGTGAATTGTTAAATGTCAAAAATTATAAACCAGTTTTCTGCTTCTAGTACTCGTCTCACTATTTGAACATTTTTAAATTATACATTTCACGGTCAGCTGACTGTATATTGTTGACTTTGTTTTCAGCAAATTACAGACTTGTTGAATGACAATGTAATATTTTGAAATACTTAATAATAAACGATAAAACACTGTTTAACTGAGAACCTTGTATACTACAAGCTGACCCTCGCGAATAGTTCGCAAATATTAATTACACACCGAATAGTATTCCCCCTTTCCTTTTCTTATACACCTCTTTTTACGTACAGACCGTGGCCGAGCATTGTCACTCTTGACAGTTGCGGATGTTGGACATTTTTTTAAATATTTGGATTAACTAACAACAGAACATTAAAAATAGAACAACATAAATGATATTATATTAAAAAAAGTAGCCGATATGCTGGCCGAAAAATAAAAAAAGCGTCCCATTCCCGTGTTTCTCTTTAGTTTACGTCATGTGTTTACATCTACGCTTAAGTGGCAAACACAAGCTGTCCTCTTTCGTCATATTATTGGAGTTTACAGCTTAAGAATCGATTTTTATATATAAGACCGGGGCATGAATACTTATGAGAAGTAATATCAAACTAAGCGTTACACGACAAGCGTTGCGGCAACGGATCTCATGTACAACCTATCGCTTTTCATTTGCGCACCTATATATCTTGCGCAAGATTCCTCAGTACAGTGTATACGAGGCGGGCTTGAAACGCTTGACCTTGATTGTTTTTTTGGTTAAAATTTACTAATTTTAATTTTACCCCCTTCCTGCTAGAAAGTTGATCTGATATAGACTAAAGGCAATTTAGTTCTGATGACAATACAAATATATTCACTATTATTGTAAGTATAAGATGGGTGCCGCCACAAAATGGCGCATTACATATTTTTCACTGCTCGCTCAATATAGGTATTAAACAAAAGCTTGACAAGTAGACTAGAGTACACATCGAAAAAAAAATGCAAATTCAATATGGCCTCCAAGAAAATGTATAATATCGTTCGTAAGGAGTGTATACTCCAGTCGTGTGTCGGAGCTGACACAAACAGACACCTTTTTTAATTACGTTACCCTTTTTACACCATTTGACACGTTCCAAAGGGAACACTTTTGAGCGGTGTGTTTGTATGAGTATTATATATCTATGGTATACAATATAATTGAACAAAATAAATTAAACTAAGTATGCCATGAGCATCGTTTACCGCAGATTATTTATTTTTGTAAATGACTAACATTTGTTGGTCGTAACAGTAATTAAGCTAATGAATTTACAATTTCTGTTTTGAAAATTGGTAGCCTACATTGGACAGATAAACTTCGAATGATACCAGTGGCCACATTATATGCGGTGATGCTACTTTGCCTTGTCGTACTATAAAAAAATAAACTGGAAGCATCTCGATTTTGTAAGGCCTCACTGAGCAGATGCGATAGGGATGCGACCAGCAGCTTGCTGCGGCTGCGACCGCGGTTAATTGCGTGCGGAGCCGCAGCGCAGCGAGCAAGAACTACCTTGGTGCGAATGAAAAATGTTTTTTTTTTCATACATATTTTTGAACGACCAAACGTATAGGTTCTTAGATTGTTGGGAAAAAAAGGCGTGTAATAATGGCGCCTTGTAATTGTTAATAAAATATTAATTTACATATGTAATAAGATGTAAACCGCGAACAGGGAAAATATAGGATAGTTTAATGGGTTTTTAAACTTAAGCGTAGTAATTACCTAAAATGGTAAACTTCTAAGTTGCTGGGGTCATCAATAAGCAGTAAAAAAATAGACTAAGCTTATATAAGAGACACAGGTTTTGGTCTAACAGTGGACTTCTAAGGATTAATGGAATGATGGATGCTGTTATGCGATAATGCTTTAATGTCATTGCTTTCAGGAAACGTGAAACAAATCCAGGTACATCTAGCCCGAACTAGACTCAGATATATTGTTAACATAATTCATAGTGTTACGAATAAAAATAAAATATTCACAGCAATTCTAGTAATAAAAGTGTTTTATTGAGCAATAAAATGCCTTCTTCCAGATACTTCTTTATTGCTGAGCGACATTCAGATCCCAAATGATCCATACATCACTGTACTTAGCTCAAACTTTTTACTTGTATCATTATTTGTTGCTGAACTTTATGTCCAATGACTTTTACTTTCGACTTTGATAAAGTTGAAGTGCATTGTTGGTAAGCGTAACAGGTTGATTTGACTTGACGACGAACAAACAACAATTATTATTATGTTAAGTTATAACCGGAATACTTTAAAAACACGCACAGACTTAACGACTATCGACTGAAGTGATAACTCAAAACAGGTGACAAGCGGGACAATAGTTGAAAAATAAATAAATGACTTACAAAAATAGACACTACTATTATAAAAATGTGACTAAGACTGAAATACGAGAAATTTAAATTAATAAGAAAAAATATCGAAACTGTTGCAAATTAAAATAAGCATGTTGCTGATATTTTATATTGACAAATATTGTCCAACGCGGCTAAAGAAAGTTTCACTCCAAAAACTTAGCGGGATAAAGTTAGAAATGTATGTCCCAATTCTATCAGGTTACGTAAATAAATGAAAGGTGTCGTCAATACTCGACCTCTTTCCAACGAGTACTTGCGCCGTGATATGGCTCTTCTCAACTACTCCCACGCTTTCGGGGCGACCTTTTCATGACACCATTCAAAGAAATACACAAATGACTTATTGTAATCCGTATAAATCTTAAATTTTGTCTCATCGCGTTTTGTTGTACATCACAGAGCATGAATTGTTTACTGCTGTTACTTTACAATTACTGTCACAGTATAAATAATAGTTGGTGACTAATCATTCGTTATAGAATGTTTGTTTACATTTATAACAATTACTCTCTAAAACCTCGTAATCAGGAGTCGCTGAAGTTGTCTTTTTCTAATTCATTGATTTAATTTATTTAATATATATTTTCAGTGTTAAAAATGAACCCCACCCTATATTTTAATGTGTCAATAAACTATAATTTATATGGCAAAACGATCACTTGCACGAGATAAACGAATGTGACACATAACATATATCCAGCTGAGATACTGTCCGAGCTGAAACCGATTTGACATATAAATACGTCATTGTCCTATATCAAATTGCGTCCGAAGCAATCGAGTGCTTCTAAAAATGAATATAGGCAGTTTTTTTAATTATTCTTTAGCTTTTTATGGAAACATGCGAAGGAACAATCGAGTACGATTTATTTTTTGTGACGAAAACATTAAATATAATTGTGTCACATGACGAGTACATACTCGTACAGCACGATGCTCAATTTAGCACATTAACAGCAGATTACATTTGACGATATAAGTGCGTGCTAATAGAACTGAATGATGATAATGACACAGTTAATGTCTCAATTCATCCTTTTAATGAGCTGAATAATTTTATGGAATAGTGTTTGAATGAAAAGTAAAACTTGGTGTTTATAATATAATGGAACTTAACATTGGCACACTCGGGATGGTTGTAAAAAGCAATTTAAAGAAGAACCCTAGAGGATAGCGCCCTCTTTCGTGTTTTTATGATATTTTGCGATAGCAATAAATACCACGCTAGAACGTTGACTATTGGCAGTAGACAGGGAAGACGATTGATAATTCCTTAGAAATTACTATAGACGACTATGTCGTGTGTACAAAACTGTTATGTCAATGTGTAAAATCACATAAACAAAATAAATATTATCTATTTCCTGTCCTAATCCTAACATATTTTTATTGTACGAGGTGGCGAACAAGCAAGCGGTCCACTAGAAGTCAATTGATCAGCAACTAAATGAGTTGCAGATGCGTTGCCCACCTTTAATGGACAGAGGAGGGACAAACAGAAAACGCTTATTTCCAAATCTTATACATCCCCTCCACCCCCCTCCCATCCTTTCCTTATAAGAAAAGGATGGGAAGGGGGAGAGAACCAGAATTAGGCCCTTGGCACCTCACTCATCAGACGAAATGCAGAATACTCTACTTCACGTCTGTCTTCTATGAGGTCGTGGCATTTCACCGGTAGAGCCGGCCCATTCGTGCAACAGATGTTGTTGTTGCGGACTCTATCACTGTCAACATTTATTTTAAGGACCGCATAAAATTGTACTTCTAATGGTGAACAAAAAGTAACGATGCTTCATAACTTGGATTCATTCAAGGTTGTTAATCGTTTTGGAAGGAACAGAGTTCCACTTGTTTCTTTGCTTTGACACGTTTGATCGTGATTCCAGGACCATTATGGCCCAATTGGACATGGTATTGGTGCACTGACACTAATTATTCTTCAAGGCTTACATACACGCATACATATAAAAGTTCATTACTTGGCTCAACCTGAAATCGAACTTAAGAATACTTTACTATACTTTGACAAACATTGTTCTTTAAATAATAACAGTAGACGTTCTTTTTAAACTTATAACGTTTAATAGAGGAATAAAGTAGCATCAAGTTAATCTCTACGGAATAAAATATTAAACTGAGAGATGACTTACTCCTAGTATTACGAGTTTTATATATGCGAAAAATAATTAATATTTATAAATTAGTTAATTCAAAATGAAAAAAACACTGAACATTTTAATTTAATTTTTGGAGAAATTTGACTTTCGTAAAGTATTAAAATATGGAACTAATAAATTTGTTTCTTTTAAAAACGAATCTAAAATATTATCGAAAGTTTTAATATTATCTTGTTGTTTTTTGTAAATTTTTGAAATGGTGCTAATAATATAACAGTATTTTAAACTAAATTTAGAAATTCATTGTCTGAGCCTCCTGTTGACTGGTCGTTTTTCCATGTAATTTACGACCATGGTTTATACAGTTTGTCTGATTATTTTCTAGAAGTCATTTCAGTTAACGTCAGAAATAATAAACCAGTTACCGCTTTAGAGGTTAAGCTAAGAACACTGTGTTTTAGTTAAGATAAGTTTGCATTAAGCAGCTTTAAAGTCTCATAAAGTATAAATATTAAAATTATTAAATTTCCTAAGTTCCAAGTTATTCGTTACATAAAGTTGATGTGGCATTTTTTTCTTAATGTTTTCCTCCGTTACACTAATAAGACTTCAGGGACTCTGTAAGGTTTTTAAGGTTTACGTAAAACAATTCCGGATATTTTTAATCAATCGAATAAGCACGCCTCACGTTGATACGGAGCGAAAAGTCACGTTGTGTTTGTTGGATCCGTGGCCTCAATTCCAAGATTTTCCATTATTGGCAAATTTCTCTGCAAATATAACTTACTGTAGTATATTGATCTAAAAAGCATATTTTGTGCCAAGAGCCAGCGACGATGTAACCTACGTTTTTTACAACTTGAAGTTTCTCTTTGTATGTCCATAATACAGATAATAACGATTCTCGAGTATGAAGTTTGGATAACGGTAGCCTTGAAATATTTACACCTTGATTTCGTTAATTTAATTTATTATGAAGCCAAATGCTTCTGGATTGTGGAGCACTTGTACTTATGATTCCAGCGTGGACAGACCATTCTCAGTTTAAGAACCATCTTCACTTTTAATTTGGAATTACAACGATGTTATCTGTATTAAACACAGGAAAATTTGAGCTTTTATAAAATGACGAAGGCCAGATCGTCGCTGGCTCTTGCGCTATAGGCGTAACAGTTTCGAAAGACGTCGATAAGTCATATTATGCCTCTGCAGAAGTTTCAAATCAATGGAACAATTAATCCGTTCCTCAACTTTTCTAAATTCCGAGTAACGGTCACGAAAGTTGTTCCTCGAAGCGGAGAATAAATTTGAAAAGGGATTTGGTTGCACTTCAGGGACTTCGCACGTTGACCGACATGTTGACAAAGATTTCGTAAAATGTGATTTTGTGTTTGTCGTGCTTGCGGAATACTTAATTAAAAGGTTTCTCTATGACGAACGTTGCTACATCCCCAAGCTTTTTTGGAATCAGCCAGTGCACGGACCTTTTATGTGCAGAATAATAATAATTATCTTAGGTATCCTAATTTGTTCTTCTACATCTGTCTCCGCGCTAATACCATATTTTATCGAAGTATTCTGTTCTGAAGCCATATGAAATGTCCAACTAACCAAAAGACTAAAGGTAATTTAGTTCTGATGACAATACAAATTACGGTCATATTAATTTGCAGGAAGATGTATAATACCGTTATAATATCGAAACGAGTAAACTCCAGTCGTGCATCGGAGCTGACACACGCAGACATCATTTTTTTAATTACGCTTTTTACACCATTTGACACGTTCCAAAGGGAGCACTTTTGAAAAACCAGATCAAAAATTCATACGAGTTTTTCGATCTCACGAGCGCATATTTTTCAGGTGAAGTTGTGGTTCGCAACAGCTTATTCACTCTTCTCTTGAAGGTTTCGAATAGTTTCAGCTTCGGTTCAGCTGTTTCGGAGTGTAGAGGAAATAAACACACCCATCATCTTTTATATTACTTCATATAAAAGTGTCGTTTCGTGTAATTACGAGTTTAGTAGAACATATTGTTTTGTATAAAAAATCCTAACTATGAATAAAATGGGTATGTAAGTTTGTTTCCACGCACACATTTAGCACAAGCATTGTCACGGGTACAGAAAATAATATAGGGTAATTTTTGTCCAAAAACAAAAACCACGCGTGTGATATCGTGGGCAGCAACTAGTCTAGTATAATTATATCTGTGACTGAAATCACAAAGACGTAAAAATTAGGATAATTTCGTGCCACGAAGTTCATACATGCTTCAATATAAAATCATTGATTTAATAATGTTTGATTTTCATTACAGCATGCTTCGTGTGTTCTTAGTCATCCGTATGCTATATCCGTACGCTTACGTACGTCTTGTCTGTTTGCTTCTCATTAACCTTTATTATTTCTCCGTCGAAAGTCTTTATAGAACAGACTAGCACTGCGATAGGTGATGAGTTCTCGTACAGTCGTCTATAGCACATTTGTTTGAATTTCATAAACAGCACACATGTTTTGGTTAACTTATTATTAATATTTACAGGTGTAAATACTGAAGACAGTTCAAAAAATGAAGGAAACCTTTAAAGCGACGACTCTCTTCGATTGTCACAAAGTGGATAGATTCGAAACTATTCATCAGTTTGATCCGATGTGGAGACAGAACGCTCTCAGCTGTAGAGTTCTGCTCATACTCCAGCAAATGTACAACTTTAAGTGAGTTTAGTTCCTTTTATACATAAAATGACTTAAAATCTTACTTAAATATAATCAATTATATTTAAAGTTACCTAAAAAATAAGATAAAAAATAGAAAATTTAATACCTACATTGCGAAAGTGTCAAGTAATTGTGTATGAATGCCTTAACCCGTTTTATTCGGTCTTGGAACAAGTCTCATGCTTCTTCCACAATCATAGATCTACGCATACATATGCGTTGGTTGTTTAAGATTGTAAGAAAATCGCGGACTTCGTATTTCGAATTCGTTACCTATTTTTCTTTGCTGTAATTTACAGAATACGTAGTAAGCAGCATAGCAACCATTTTTAATACTTTTCCGCGGCAACCAAAATTGTAATCGAATGTTTTATTTTTGTATGAAGATCTTACAACTAAATTTTTCACTTTTGAATACGATGTTCCTTCACCTTGTCCTTCGAATTATAAACACAACGAAAAAAAAGGATTGACCAAAGAGGTACAGTCGTTCTGAATTTAGGCGTGGATATACATTAGGCAATTGTATTTATATAGAAGATGTCAAAAGGGTACAGATATACGTCTTTTTCTTCACAGTATAACTTTCATAACACCAGAATGTGGTGCTTCTAAGTCAGTGAGCGGAGAGCACTCCTATCCCCGCGTGAACGATACAGCCGACATTCACCTCAAGCTGATGGCTATTACCAATGAGCTGTTAAACATCGCAAGTCCAGTAGAAGCTATATTTGTTTGGAGGTACTATTTTTCTATATTTATCCTTACGGATGTACACATCTCGGGGAGAGTTGGACTATGGTCATACTGTGCCGACCCCATATTGCGAAAAATGGAGATTTATGATATGTGTGTCAGTATTTATGGAGATTTATGTGTAACAATTATTTTTAAGTCCTCGAACAAACGCGTACAATGTCTAAAATGATTGTTATGATATTAAGGCATAATGTTTAGTCCAGAGATCGGCCACAGGCGGACCGGTCGGAGGCGAAGGTCGAAACTCGGACCACTAAATATTGTTAAACGTACCTTAATATTAATTTACATAATATATATTCATAAAACTAGCCCTATTTGCATACATTAGAAAGAACTTTATGATTTTTTCTTGACTTCGATAAACATTTTTCAACGGTATCCGAACCTCGTTATTTCTTTTCAACTGTATCTTATCTCCACTTACAACTATTTTCAGGCCCTGGGTACACTAAGTATCTAAATTAGATTTGAGAGATGTTGAAAGTTTCATCAAAGATCAATTTAATTCATTAATTTTAACATCGAGAAATACAAAAATATAGTTTTAAAATATTACTTGTTCGCAAGATATTATTTATATTTTGTGATAAACGAGAAAAGCATGGTTATTAACGGGTTTCAAAATGAGTAAAGCTAAATGATAAACATGTCAATAAGATACAGTTTGAATGCTAAGAGCGATCCAGCCTCTCTTTTCTAGACTATATAGAAGAAGATAGAGAAGAGTAGAGTATATATTATTTTTTTAATGCGAACAGCTCTCTCCCTCTGTTATGGAACATAATGGATGTTATGTTGCAGATTTGGCTTTATCCTGCGGCGCGAAAACAATGCTTTAATGCAACCTTACTACAGTGTACCCTTTGCAAAATCTGTTTGGCTTTGCATTCTAGGAATAATCATCTTGGTGACTGTTATTTTCTACGTAGTTCGGAGATGGGAAAAGTATATTGTGGGTCACTTGGACTGTAATTTTATATACGAACTCTATATAGCATTTGGGGTTTTTTGTCAACATTGTAAGTATGATCATTTGAATTTGTATTATATTGTTATATTTTTAATCTAGTTTTTTCTTGTACAAGTTGGTAATACCTGTAAAACTGGTTTAACGATATTGGTATCACTGTAAGCTGTACCTCATCTATAACAATACCAAAAAGAGAAAATATCTGATTGTTCCGGATAAACTCAAACGCTAGACCGCTTTATTTTTAATTCTTGTGCTAATAGAAAGCTTGTCTATCAACGATTATCCTAGGCTATATCTTTTATGTATTTACCCGAATGAACCCCGAATGAAAAAAAACAAATAAGGTACATATGACGGGAGTTAAAAAAGGTACTAGTTTTTTTCGTCATAGTACGAGTTCGAATCGATTTATACGCCGAAGGTCAGACATAATTAAGTTCGTCTGGAGTAAATCTAACGTGACTCGTATGCACACCAATTTATATCTACAAAGTCAGATATTTTGTTCTCTTATCATTTCAAACAAAGAGCAGTGGTGGCGCATCGGTATAGGCCCCGACTTACGTACTGTAGGTTGCGGGTTCGAACCCAGGCAGGCTTTTACTTTGTGTAATTCATTTCATCACCACTGCTCAAAAACGGTGAAGGAAAACATCGTAAGGAAACCGGCATGTTCTTAGAACCACCAAATTCGAAGTCATGTGACATCTACCAACCCGCACCGGGCCAGCGTGGTGGATTACGGCTCATTCCCTCTCTCGGAGAGGAGGCGTGTGTCCCTGCAGTGGGAAACATTCTAGAAAAAGGCCGATTTATTATTATTTATATTTATTTATTATTATGATTTCAAATTAGCACAATACACAAAGTCTATGCGTTGCTGTTACGACGCGGTCTCTAGGTTTGAATCCCGGTCGATGCAAGCATTTTAAGCAATCACGCCCATAGCCCCGAGGTGTAGACAGAGATTACGGAAGACATATGACATCCACCAACCCGCACTGGGCCAGCGTGGTGGATTACGGCTCATTCCCTCTCTCGGAGAGGAGGCCTGTGTCCCTGCAGTAGGAAACATTCTAGAAATGGCCGATTTATATTAAAAAAACAATAAAACAGCAATTTCTGACATCATTTCGAGTTCTTAAGGAAAAAAAGTCAGATATACTTAAAATGATATATGATAGTTAAATAAAAGTGAGGTCCCAGAACATTATCGAGGTAGAGACCGATAAGGAAGTGTTACATATTTTGCGCTGAACGTTACGTAATGATACAATAAATAAATAAATAAATAAAAACACAAAACTGATAGGGAATGAAGCTATCCCACTAAATGAAGATAGTAAAATACTTTATTTATTAGTTTTATAAAAAAAATCAAATATTTTCATAATAAAAGTTTTAATTCCTTAATAAACTTTTTATTCCTTCATTTATATACACTTTTTGTACACCATAATATACTTCTGAACTTATATGTTATTAAAATTTACTCGATGTCCAAGCGAAGTCGCCAGCAAGTTGACTTTTATAAACTTAACTCTATTAACCATTTAATTATGAAAACAGTAGATATTCTAATATAACAAATGCTTTATGTTTGTTACTCCTTCATGCCACGTGCCTCATCCACTCATCATGAAATTTCGCACACACCTTTGGTACTAAAAAAATTATAACCTAATAGTTGCCATGGTAATGTTGATGTCCGTGTTTTGGCAATTTTTTGGACATATTTACCCATTATTCCAAGTTATATGAAAATTTCCAGCGAAGAATATAAGAACTGAACACCTGTGAATGCATAGACAACAACTAGATTTTTTATACATGCTTATTTTATAGACTAACATTTCAGCCTTGCCCTCGCCATCAATTTTCTGGTCTCAACGACTGGCTTACTTCGTCTTCGTGATCTTTGCTTACATCACTAATTCCTTTTATACATCCAATCTTCTGTCATTCATCGTCACTGAAAGGGAAGGTATTATGGACCTTGAAGCGTTGGCTCGTAGTGATTACAAATTGAAAATATTGGAAAACATGAAACTGGTCACCGAGAGGAGAGTAAGATTCAATAAATGATATTAATTATAACATATTTGTTTATTCGAGTATTGAGATGGATGAGTGGATGGGTAACATAAATGGATAAGGTAGGCAAGTAATATATTACGGATAGCCTGCGGGAAATAGCACTATTGATAGATAAATTAAGGCGCCAAAGGTGAGCATGGTATGAACATGTTATAAGGAGGGAAGACTGGCATATGACAAGGAAAGTTTTAGATATGAATGTGCCGGGGTTAGATGGTGGGTCCTAAGAAAAGATGGGTAGATTGCGTGAAGATAAGGTAGACGAAGGTTGAAGGCGTGGAAGAAACGGACTGTTTATGAAATTTAATTATTAATTTGCAGGTAAACTCCGTTAACATAGCAATGAACGCGATGGCGAGAAAACTAACTCGTACTAAATCGGTTAATTTATCGGCCGGCTTACAGGCAGTGCGGACACAGAGGACTGCTTTATTGTGTGATTATCCAACTGTATATTCTGCCATTTACAGGAGTTAGTATCACTTTTAATTCTTAATGTTACCAATTTGGTTAACTGTATGAAGAGACATAAAATACGTGACGTCAACTAAGACTCGCAGAAACAGTGGTTCTACCACTGCCTGCAACAACGGCATTTGATGCACGAGTAGGCTTGACCAGTGGGTACCACGACCGTAATCAGGCATGCAGTATTCTGCGTTTTGTCTGCGAGTCTCGGAGGACCGATTTTGGTCCGCTTCCATTTCCCATCCTTTCCTAATAAAGATGGTAAGGAGGAAAAGGATATGAAGGTGTGATCATATCTTCGACTCATTTGCTTGTTGTGGATCTAAGGGTAGCGGTCACATAGAATCAGGTGAATCGCTTGCTCGTTTGCCACATTCTACCATAGTAAAAGACATGTTAAATACTGCACAGCAACTAAGGCTCGTAGAAGCTTAGTATGATAATGTTATTCTATTCTGAACGGTTGTTATAATTAAATAAATGAGCTAAAAATGTTGGAAAGGGAACACACAATTTATCAATTTAAAATATTTATTGTATATAATATTTACACATCTATCTATATACATAAAAGGCGATGTGTATGCATGCAATGTACCTATTAATATATGTGTATAAAATTGATGTTTAAAACAATCAGTTTGCATATTTTAGCATTTAATGATGAAGAAATATGTGAATTACAAGAAGTAGACATATTTTCCAAAGTAAAAATGTATTTTTCTGTCGGGAAGCAATTTAAGTACACAGAACAACTGAAGATGGGGTGAGTATTATTTTATTTTTTTAATTGTGCCTCTGGATTTCGATGGATTTTACGCAACCATTAGTAAAGCGATAAAGTAGACCACAAACTAGTACTTGATATTTTACCGTCGCGTAGCATTACCGTGTTTTGTCAACGGGGCAATGCTACAGCTACGTTGAGTGCCAGGTTGAGCCCCGCGCTCTGCCTGCTAATGTCGCCCGACCAGAATAGCGATGCATCGATACATTGGCAATGCTGAATTGCGATAGGCGAAGCTGTCCACTTAATACGAGCGTGTAATACAAAACAACGTACTACAAATACTCATGAGCCATCCCCCGGCCATAGACCACTTTAAATAGGGATGTTAGGGGAAATTTCATTGGTTCCTTTTAGTTGAATGAGTATCCAGTTTCTGACTATTGGTTTGTTGATTCTTCTTTCCTTACTTCTTTTTACTTTTCAGAATACTTCGAATGAAGGAAGCTGGTGTTATCAAGAGATTGATATCCATCGATTCGTTGACTCCCCTGACTTGTGTCAGAAATCGATATTTCGTTAGCTCATATTCCGAACATATTGTTACACCTTTGCTCATTATATTTCTGTTCTATGTTATCGCTTTCGTAATAATGTTTGCTGAAATTGTACACAACAAAACTCACAAAGCATGGCCTTATGTAAATTGATATATCACATTTATGTGAATTGTTACAATACGATAAAATTATTGTGAGTTAAATTTTGTTGTTCATATTGATGCTGCAAATTCCATCGTAGTCACTTTTCGCTTAGCTTTTTTTTCTCACAATAAGTTTTATTTTCTTTTTGTCATTGAATGCATTAAGATTGTTAATTACCATATGTTCGTCCAATTATCTAAAATTATTGTTCATATTGTTGGTGTAACAAAAATTAAATAAAAACAAATCCTATAGTTATTTTTTTTAATTTTATAAATTTAATTGTAACCACTACCTGCCGCTCCGAGACCAAAGGGCGAGGATGAATTTGTTGTTAGAAAATAAGATCCAGGACCGCCTTTCGTGGAATTGATTTCCATAAAGACTATTTCATTTTTTAAGCAATGTCCTTCCCGGAACATAGTCCAATTGCTGCACTTGCGAGCTGAAATTAAATTCACCTATTCTAAACTAAATAGAAATAATGTTACGGGTAATTCAATATTTAGAATGTCATTCAAGTTTATGTAATCGGAAATGGAACAAATGAAAAAAGACAAGTCTGTAACGAGTATTCAAATCAAATATCACATTATAGGTGTAATTTGTATTCTTCTAGAATATAAGCGTAATGTATAGATGTTGAGCAAGCCATATCAGAACTGGTTTGATTCAAGATTCAGTGTTTAACTGTAAAGCTTTCTTTTAAAGGCACATACATATCTGCAAGTCCTGTAGCAAATACATTTGCTCATATCCTCAATGTTAGTGGCAAATGGGCGATAATAAATACTCATTCAACATAAGCCGCTAGGTTTCCTCCTTTATTTGAATTAGAGTTAGTTAGTCCTTTTTTGTCTTATTTTCACATAAATTTACATCACTTTAGAAGACCAAAACGCGAACAGACGTAGCGACTCTTTTCATTTTACTATGGGGAGTGTTCCGTACAACTATTTGCAACCAATGCAACTGAATTTCGTGATCGCTCAACAGGACAGAGCTTCAACTACCATCCTCGCCATGCTAATGGTCGGCATTCCACTACCGTGCAGTCTGCTTCACACAGTGGCGTTATGGAGTGGTGGTATTTCCAAATTAATCGTATTTCCAAATCCATACGACTCAGGGTCCTTCAAGAAGCGAGCGTACTTTCTCTTAAAGGCCGGCAACGCATTTGCAGTTCATGATGATAATGATTGCTACGGATGTTGATGGACGTCGGTGATCACTTAATATTAGGCGACCCGCTGCTCGGTTGCCCCATTTTGCTATAAATAATACTTAAGTATTCAGATTTACATAAACGAGTAGTGCAAAACGATCTAATGCAAAGTATGGGATATTACTTATTACATAAAAATACTTGAGTTCTTAAAGTTGTACCAGGAAATTGTCGAGGATAATTAATCGATTCTGCGAACAATTCCCACGCTCTGCTGTGATCGCACGTTGAAAAGAAACATCCTGGTTGTGATGATCCACCGTTAGGATAGAAATCTTTGTGACCTGCAATTAAAATATTGCCTCACTTGATAAATGACACCAAAAAAAATCTCACAACTCTTATATTCTATACGGAAATGAGTAAAAGCAATAATTATTTATTTAAGTTAACGTTTTTATTGATGCGGTCAAATATTTTGGAAACCAGATTGTACCGGATACTTAGGAGAAAGATTATAATAACTTCGCCATAACTTGTCATGTTGCATTGACTCCGTGGCATCGGCATCGTTACTTGTATATGCAATCCTGTTCAACTTTTACGTTATATGGCCGCATTTGGTGTCAAGATTTATTTTTTATTAAAACTGGACCTTTGACTTTTCTGTGTTGTAATGTGCAAAATATATAACTTTATATTATTTACTGTGTAAATATATAACTAAGTTTGTTATTTTGGCGTTAATTTTTTTGTTTAAAATGCAGTCAAAAATTGTACCAAAGTCGAAATCATAAGTCTTCCCGTCTACAGCTATCTTATTCAGATTCTTACCTACGTTTATTTACCTACAGGCTCTTTTAATCCCAATATACCGCCGTTGGTGTGAATGACATCGACATAGGCGGCGTCATCCCGGTCAAGGCGGTTGTCCCGACTGATGTTCATGAAGCACGGTCCTGCTGGATCGAGCGCTATGATGCGGCCGATAGCTCTACCTGTCAGCTTTTGGATTCTTTTGCCAGCTATACCCGCTATGTGAGCGCCTAAGCTGTGACCGATTATAATAATATTGCTTGCATCTTGACCATCTGAAAAATCGATTTAACAATACTAATGTTTTTAAACATTTCATTTTCTAGGGGCATTTCACAGAAATTTATGACAATTATAAATATAACAAATTATTAACACAATAATCTTCCGGTAGTTGATAATGTTTGGTCTAACTGATCCCAATCAGTAGTCACCTGATCCGTGTGATGGGATGAGCATGCTCTGGTCCTAGACAGCTGATATTTTGTTAAACAAATAGTGCGATGGATTTCATTCAAACAAATGTTATCAACTGTGGATCTTGTTTAATCAGCTCCACTTCTTTTATTTTTACCACAAAGGTCAGTGACAACAATTGCTAACCGCTTCCCGCCAGGCTTGTTTGGTCTCATGCGTGATAGAGATTGTGCCTATTGATATTTGACAGACCGACCAGACCTCATTACTTTATTATACAAACACGGTACGGTAATTCTAACTGTTCAGTTTCATTAATATTTTTAAAATTAATGTTACTTTTCATTATTTAAATGTAAACATGAATCCATACAACTTACTTTTTATTATTTCACTCAGCAAAGATCCTAATTTCTCTCCAATAAATCTCGCGTATGTCGTCGACCGGAAATACTCATATGTTATAAATTTCCGTCCGTCTAAAGCTAATATGTCGATATCTTTCTTCTTTAGTAGTTCTGACGTCAGAGCTTTCACCATTATTCCATCGGAGCTTTCCATAAAACCGTGACTTAACACAACCGTCGTTTTTGAATTGTCTATCAATCTGTCTAATAGTTTTGAAGCAGTCACGTTTAGTTTAACATTCCCGCTGTTCGTTACAAAGTCGATGTTAAGATTGTCGTAAAAAATTGACACATTCTTATCTTGCATTTGATCGTAAGTCAATCCGAAAAATCTTTTTATAATTTCACCTGGAAATAGTAACAATTGATTAGAAACATAATCAAATAGACAGATAATAGAATAATAACCAATAGTGTAAGAACTAATAGCTCTCATTACGTATTGTTATTACAAAGTGCAACTAGGTGGCGTTGTCCACAATCTTAACATAAGTAAAAATATTTTTCCATCCGGTTCAATTAAATTTGACGTTTGAAAATCGCGGTAATTCAACTTCAAATCCGTGACATACATATCACTAAAGGTAATATAAGGGTGTATCAACTTCACCAACTAATCAACCAACTTCGGCAACAGTTATTGCTAGTCCTTGAGTAGGCCGAGGGGGACACAGAGGAAAAGATCTAGAGAAAATATGAACAGAACGAGTTGGCCAATTTACGCAATAGGTGTTGTTACAGATTTTGCTACTGTTAAATTACATCTACATGCAGACTCACCGGTTATGTAAACTTAACTATTACTGACATGTTGGATATAAGTCTCAGTAAACAGTGACAGCGTTATTGTAGCCTCGAGAAGGCATTTCCAATTATACCGGGCTGAAGGTGACAGAGCCCAGAAGATGCTTAGCCTATATTTACTAGTGTAGAGTGTTCCCACAAAAATCTCGGCCAGGGGCTGTTGCTTTATTATAAGACCGGGTAGGGACCAGCAGTAAGCACTGATTTTATACTTACACCGTTGAGAACCCGCAGCGATCAAGGGGTGTACAGCCACAGGAACGGCCGATTCAAATATAGAACTGATACTAAATTTAGCAGACTCCTGACGTCGCAAGCAACCGCCATGTGCAATGAGATATATCAAAATCCTCAGCAAATAACATATATTGAAACTCCTTACTGAAAAAGAAACCAAAATCAATATATTATTAATATGTTGTTACATAAAAAGTTATATATTCAAAATTTAATATAATTAAATTACACTAACGGCCAATCATTTCACCACACACATACAGGTCGGTTTACAAAATACTCTGTTAACGGTGAAACTACCATTACGTGTCGTAAGTATAGTGCAACCACGAAATTATGGACTTGAACTAATAACTAGGGTAAAAAAAATCGGGTACGAATTGGCTAATGCTATTTTATGAAAATTATTCAAATTAATAATTCCTTAAGTCAAGGAAAAAAAGTTTTTATTGTAACTAGAAGCAAGCGAATAGGCTTCACGGCGACCAACATCCACTGAATCAAGAGAAATGTAAGTCCTCACGCAGGGAAGAAGAATACAGAGTTTAAGGAAAAGAATCAAGAAGAGAAAGGGGGAATAGAATAGTAAAGTCAGCAGTTACAGCACCAGTTGCAAGAACGAGCCGACTCGACCTGGAAATTATCTGCGAAAATTATATACTACTGCGTTAAGTTTACAGAGTGCAGTGCCGCAGACGGAGTTTTCATTCTTCCGTACCTTTTTGTTATGTACGCTCTCTTTCATGCACAAGATCTGGTTGCGGATGTTGCAAGATAGTCGCTAAGTGGTCACTTAATATCAGGTAATTTGTTTCAAGTTTGTTATTTTTTTCCAGTCATATATTTTCCAAAAATAACCCTCATTAGTTTTCCAAAAATTGAAGTTAAATTCCACTTATTCCTTGATATCATCATTAATAGTTTAAAATAAATTTATATTTTGTTAAGTCTCTAATATTTGATTCTAGTCTATTTGTTCCGCCATCTTCATTTCCGCGCTATTATTCACGTATCACAATAGTATTCTGTGTTGATGGTCATATCATAAAATTATAATATTATATCTAAAAAATAACTACGCATGCACATGGGACCTGAATACGATTTCCTTGTGTTATTACGTTTACTTTAACGCATAGATGATTATTATAGGTTAGTTTATGTTACGATAATTATGTCTCAAAGTAATGTTTATCGATATCGATATTAGGGCTTCAATAAAATTATTAAGAATAACTCAAAAACTACTGGTCGGATTTTGATTTAAAAATGGAACCATACGACAAGCACTAGCTGTCGAATAAAAAAGAATTAAGGAAGTCGGTTCATAGGGAGCGAATTTCTGAGGTAACAAAAAAAATATACAGACGAATTGAGAAACGCATCGTATTTGAAATCGTTAAAAATAAGCCAGTTGCATTGAACATGATACGTTAAATTGTCAATGATTTGTTTAGTTCACAATGTGCTGACGAAGTGCACAATCTGTCGGCGACATACATTAATCAACAGACGAAACGCCGAAACCTCTACTTCCTACTTCTACTCGTTTAGCAAGTAGTATTTACCAGGCCCATCCGGATCATTGTCGAATACTTGAAAATACGTGTGATATAAAATGTCTGATATTTTTCTTAGATAAATTAAAATGAATATAGGAATATTTCGCACATGTTCTAGTAGAGGAACTAAGTTACTATTAGTTTAAATAAAAATAACACGAAATATGTTTGTGTATGATTCAAGTTTGTTTACAGTTTTATTGAGGAAAGTCCTAAGCTATTTGCTTATTTATTTTACATTTAAACATTGCTAATATTACCTAATTAAAATTTACCTGAATAATAATGTTCCTCTCAACTTTACTGTAAAAATATGGTTTCATTACTCGCTGTGTATACGAAGGCAAATACACGTGTATTATTGTTTGCAAATAAGTATGTAAATTTGTAAAAGTTTTAGGTAAACGTTAGCTGTATACTTCTGAACAGCGTGTACACGTTGGATATATATGGATTGGATAATGAAACCTTATGGTAAGGGTAAATACCTATTGAAAACAATATGACGCAACTAAAATAATAATATCGTAAAAAATCAAGTGCAACCTTCATCGTATCATCATTCCCTGACTCTGTTTCCAATTTAAGTGGTTTTCTAACAACTATCATCTCGGTAGTCACTGTTTTCTTGTTCGTGTCATCCTTCACGCAATACATACATCCTTTCTTAAGTCTACGCCTACCACATTCATATTTAATTTTACTTGTCACGTGCCATTCTTTCCTCCTGCCTATACCCGTAAAATGCTAACAATTTGTTCTTACTTTTTCCCACTGGTGGTATGTGGCCTTCTTCCGCACTGTAATCCTCGTTTCGTACTGTACAGATAAATAAAAGAAAAAAAAACAAGGAAAATAGGGAAACAATCAGGAATTGACAAGGAACAAATATATAAAAAAGACAAGGAAATAACGGGGTAGTATTACAGATAACAAATCCGTTATTTATTCTATTTTAAGCCAATTTTGTTCAGCACTATTAGAGTAAAAGTACAAAGTCCAGAAGACACTATACCATATGAAAATTGTTTTTGTTTCTTCTTCTCTTCTAATTACTGAATTTTGTCCTAACATAACAAAGTCTCAAATATTATTTTAATACAAGAGTTAAAGACAACATATAAAAACTTTTTAAAGTAATTATCATGGAGAATATAAATACAATTCAAGTTGGCTTACACTAAGCTGATAATCTTAAACATACGTTGTTTATATACTTTTCAGAAAATGCTTTTAAAATATTTTGTTCCTAGAAATTTTCTTTGTTATTTTCCCCTTAAGACGGGAGCACTATTTGTAGGCATATTCATGAGTGTAAGTTACACATTCTCGCTAGCTAGTTAGATTGATTCGTCCGTTATTAACAAGAGATTAGATTAGATTTTCAAGAGATTATTTTTTCTATTATTAGCAAGAGAGATGAGGCCTGCGGTACTTTTTATAGTAGAAGGTGGCAAACGGGCAAGCAGTTCACTAATATCAAGTGATCGCCACCAATATACAGCTGCAACAAGCTAATGAGTTGCAGACGCTGTCAGTGTGCAGGATGAGAAGGGGAAGAGGACTAGAACTAGGCCTCCGACACCTCACTCTTCACACAAAACGCAGAATACTCTACTTCATGCCTTTCTTCTATCTGGTCGTGGTATTTCACCCTTCTGATAGAAGAAAGATCCAGCTGGCCCATTCGTGCACCAAATGTTGTTGCGGGCTATATCACTGTTTAACTTAATGCAAAGAATGTATATATGGTACGTTCCCTAAAGACTCCGAAACGAATGGACCTGGAAGTTTGGTTTTGATCGAAACAACATAATTACTGCTAACCGTGCGGAGCCGCGGCGGAGCTAGTCAATTATAAACTATTAAAGAATGATGAGTGTATTTATGGTTTAAATATCATATCTTACTTCTGAGTTTGTGACTTTAAGTATTGTGACGTATATTTTACTTACAATCTATAAATCTTTATAGGTATGAAGATAAAACAAAAGTAATTGTATTTGATAGAGATCAAAGTAAGACAGTAATCGAAACAAATGTTAATGGTAAACATGCGGAACAAGTTGAAGAGTTCGCGTATTCGGGGTGTATGTGTAGCAGAGGTGGTAGACATGTTAAAGATTTTGACCGAGTGAATGCGCGAAAAAATATAGGTACAATAGTGAGAAGTCAGAATGTGTCTATGAAGGCTCGTCTGATAAAAAACAATGCTGTACTATTCCCAACTTTAATGTTTACAAGTGAAGTGGTTTGGCAGGAAAGTATGTTAGTAGAGTTAGAATATCTTTGAGATGCGATCCTTAAGAAGTATGTTAAGTGTGGCTTTGAATTATAGGAAGCATTACAAAGGAACAGTGTGGCTTAAAAGTGGATGTTGTGACTAGTATGGAAACAGGTATGCTTCGGTGGTTCGGCCATGTTGAAAGGATGAATGAAGAGAGAATAACGAAACAAATTTATGTTACAAAAGTGTTGGTAGGGGAAGCCCTAGGACAATTTATTAGTGACTTACTACAAAAGAGCGATATAAGGAGTGCTCGTAACCGACGAGCATGTATAGAGGTATGGATATCGAAGAAGGCAGAGGAATGCCAGGCAGGATCATGCAAAATGGAAATCCATGATCTTTGTCTACCCCTCTGGATTATGGGCGCGAGCTCTTATATATTATTAAAAGCTGGTTTATCGTTTCAGTGCATCGCTATGACAAGTTGCATAATTTTACTAATTCAAGTAACTCAAATGGATGTCAAATCGTGCCAGAAGTTCGTATGGAGAGCTGCATTCAGTTTCCACGTTATCGCTGTTATTTATAACGTTATTATCATTGTTATAAACTTGGCTTTAATATGGGCAGTGCTGAAGGTAATAAAATATAGCTAAATGCAACCTAAACACAACGACATAAGATTGAAATTGTTGATGTTACTGAAAGACGTTATGTTATAGGTACTTAATAAGTGTACATATTTTTACGAAACTGAAATAAATAAAAAAAAACTGATGAAAATGATGTCAAAGTATTCCGTTATACAGAAAATGTACCCATGTACACATTCCATAGTCAAACTAATAAAATACAAAAGAACCCTGTAAAAAAATCTCGCAAATGTTGTGGTTGCATTACATATTTTCTCTCATAAAATATTTAAGCGCTCCGTTTTGCATTCTTATACAGTCTCGTTTAATATGTTTCTCTACTATTTCATTTCACTACAAAATTTTACGTATCCCATTAACATCAAGTAACATAGTCTGAATAACGAGGGGAGAGCATTCATGTAATATAAAGTTTTTTTTAATAACTGTACTGGCTGTCCCAGCAAACTTCGCTCCTCCTCCGCTATTGCGCTACTGCCCGACTATTGAATTTTTGAATTCTGTTACGAGGGAGCCCGAGAGGGCCGAGCCTGGACTCGATCGGTAGTTATTGTCGCATCAGTCTAGTTTTTTTTTAATTTTTGATATCTTCTAAACTATCTGTCAGAATGTTCTAATGAATACATAAAATAGCGTCGTAAATAGCGTATTATTTTTAATTGGTCGTAAAAGCAAATAGTGGTGAGATAACCGTAGTAGATATGCCATCCCTTAATCGAAAGATGACACGCACTGTCTTGTGCCTTTTAATATAATTAATAACTTTCAGTGTTACTATATAAATAGTTGTCATTTTTCAGGGTAAGCGAATATTATTGCTCTGTTGTGTTATTGTAACAGATGTATGGTTAGCACAAACGTTTCTACTGTTAATAGTTTTGCTGTGCATATACAGCTTGGAAGTAAGCCTTGCCGCCTGGATACTGTCTATTATATTTGGACTTTTAGCAATTGGTGAGTAGTTTTTTTTACTTTCAATTATTTTGTGACCTGTATTTTAGAAATACTAACTAGTTCAAAATGTTTTTCTTATGGTCTCAAGTAAAACTCGTAGTAATTAAATTATTAATTTACAGGAATTCTTACGTATTTATCGATGGTTGTTTTTGGATATTGGATGGAGACAAAAGTTAAAATAGATCAGAAATCACCGGTGACAATTATTAGAAATAATAACAATCCAACATAAAAAATACAATATTTAATAATTGAATAACGTTTAAAATTAATGATAAATAAATGCTTAAATAAAACAATGATTTTTGGAAAATATTTCATGGATACGCCGGATGTCGGCAACGAATTAGGACAAGCTAAGAACCATTAGTGAACAAATACCAGGCCTTAAAGGCGTACAAGTCAATTGCCAATGATTTCGATGAATATTGCTCCTCAAAGGGCCTCGAGTCACGTGACGAGGCAACGAGTTTTAGTGTTCAGAAATATCAACACATAAGTCCCGATGAATCACAGCTCCTAGGTTTTTTTATTAACGTATTTAATGCTTATGTAATTTTAACGCAAACGAACCTTTTTGGCAAACGAGCAAACGGGTCACCTGATGTTAATGATACAGAGGTAGACAGATGAAGTCCTTTTTCCCTTTCCATATTATTTTTATCAGGAAAAGATGGGCAAATTGGGCAATTTTGTGCAAACATTAGAGTTAAGGCATTTCAAGTGCAAATCGACCAATAGGACTTTGGCAGAGTGCCTATTTGCAATTGAACATTCATTGTAGACATACTCTTTACACGCGAGTACACAGATAACTTATCAATTTTGACACATAACCTCATTTTCCGGATTAAATGTCATATATGTTATTATAATTCTTGATATGTCGATTTAATTAAAATATATAACGATTATAGTATTATAAAACGTTTTAATCAAACATGTTTTTGGAAATGATAGCGCCTAAAAAATTCCTATGTTACTATCCACTCAACACAGGAAGTTTATTCATAGGAATAGTAATGTCTGTAAGTAAAAAGTGAAGTATTTATATTTAAATAAGGGATTCTGTTCTGCTCGTTATTATATAATTAAAGTAACCTTAGGTCTCAGAAGAAACAGCAATTGGCTTAGATCTTATCACGCCTAAAACTTTTAGAGTCTTTAAATTTGAAAGCATGTTATTTGGTACGGTTATATGACTTATTTCTCACAGGTGTAGCCTAATATTCTCACAACATAATATACTACACACGACTACTTATAACAATCAGTCAAGGCTCGGGCCTGAAGATGTGTTGTCACGGCTGTTGCCAAGAGTACAAAACTGAGTCTCTTTCATTTGACAAATGCTTATAAAGACTCTTGCTGTCTAAAGTCAGCTCGTACCTTTACGTTTCAGTACTGTACTCATACATTTCCGGCAAACCGGAAATGTGAGCGACAACATTACATTAAACGTAAAATTAAATTTTCAGTGTTTAGCTATGTTAACTGGAACCACAATAATTATACAAGTCATAACAGTGCAAGGGGTCGACTGCGACAAGTTTGTCTTGCGAACGGCGTACGGATTCGGTATTTCAACAATGATGTACAACTTTCTTATGATTTTAGTTAACATTTGGCTTTTTTGGGCAGTAAAAAAGGTAATTTTATTTGAAATTATTATACTTTATTAATTTAAAATGTTACTAAGATACATATTGCGCTGTGCAAAACTTCACTGTCTACAGCCTACATACAAGAACAACAATAGCCTGTGTATAATGACTATTAAGAGAGGAAAGCTTGGACGCAGTAATAACAGTATGTGAGTCACGAATAAGTTCATTCGACTGGTAGAACTACTCACAATTATTTTTTCTAATATTTTTTTTGTCAAAATGAAGTAGTAGTATTTTGTCAGATATTATGTGAGGTGCAGTAGACCTTATACCTATGCCTACTTCTATTTTTTTTCCTTATCCATTAAGACTTAAAGAAACAACGTTTTGACCCTCGATTGTTGCTCAACTAACGGTTCCTTTAACAAACTAAAAACCCCAACTGACTGTATGATTATCGTCGTTGATCACCTCATCATTTACGACGCTCCTTGGAAGAGTACGAATCTTTCCAAGCTCTTCAAAATCAGTCAAGATGCTTAGGATACTGGATAATGGAAGTACGCGAAAAACTTTGACAACTTTCTGGGCGTAGGTCAGTTGAGTTAAAAATAATTACAATTTTCAATGTTGTTTTTTGGTAGAAGAAGGCGACGGTGGTAATTGTTTGGGTGGTTGTGAGCAGCGTGTGGCTCGTCAAATTGTTCGTGCTTGTGGTTGCGTTGATGATTGTACACGACCTCGAAGTGGGCCAGACGGGCGGCACGCTGTGTCTCCTGATTGCACTGATAGGCTTTGGTGAGTACGTATGATATATATATATATATATATATATATATATATATATATATCTACATACATGGAAATGTTGCAGCTACACCAACTCACAATCATAATTTCTCTGTCATGTGTCGTTTTGGCTAAAAAGTGAAATATAAGAACGCCAATCCGACTTTTTTATGGAAAAGATGGCAAACGAGCAAGCGGGTAACCTGATGCGAAGTGAACGTTACCCATAGACATCCACAACAAACAAATGAGTTGTTGTTCCCCTTCTGTCTATTAAAGGTGCTTACCTTTACCTTAGAAGAGGTTACACAGAAAAAATATTTCTTCTGTGTAACCTCTTCTCTCTTCTATTTCTATTCATCATTTCCCCCCAACCCTCCTCCCATTCCTATCCTTACCTTTGTAAGAAATGATGGGAAGGAGAACAGGACTAACATCAGGCCTCCGGCAACTCACCTATCACAAGAAACGCAGAAGCATAAAATAACTTCTTCTTCACGCCTGTCTTCTGTGAGGTCGTGTTATTTTACCGGTTGAACCGGCCTATTCGTGCCACAGATGTTGTTTTTGAGGGCTCTACCAATGTTGATATGTATATATAATAGATAACTAAAGCAAAAAGTAGTGTCAGTATGCTATGACTACGACTTTAAAAAGTGACGATGTCATAGTAACCTCAGAGAGTTCTCGTACAGAGTTCGTACGAGAGACAGCTATTTATACGGACAACGTACCAGTATGTTGTCCGTATAAATAGCTGGCTATGCCTATACATAATGATATGATCATATGATAATAACTAATAGTTTTGAAAACTTAAAAAACGCTAAAGTATCTAATGTTATTGAAATTTACACCTAGATGGCGTTATTCTCAAATTTAAAATATTGTTGTTTTTTCCTCATAATGCTGTATAGGACTAATACAAAGTTATGAAAATTTTATTGCCATCGGTTCTTGTGCAAATTTTCAAGTGAATCGAAATCAGATAGATTTCGTTACAAGCAAAAATACATACCACGCTAATAAAAGCGTGTTAAAAATGAGGAACCAGCGATGAATGACTCAGATTAACAATTTAGTTTTAGTTAGTAATATGTCAAAAATCTCATTCTAACCTGTGGCACTTAAGAATTACTTTTAACTGACTTAATCATTCATTTTATTAGAATAGCTTTTGCATTGAGTTCGTTCCGCAACGTGTGACTACTTAAGTGAATGATTTATTTATTATTAATTTCTTAAAGGTGTACTGATATATTTCATCTTCGTGGTCTTCGGATTCTGGCTTGAGTTGAAGAAACAGAAAAGCGTGCTGATTGTGCCTAACACTAAAGATACAATTAAAACTAAAGATTAAGTGCTGACTTTAAATTAATATATTTTTCCTAAAATGCCTTATTATTTGTACACTTAACATAATATAGAAGTTGTCCGCTACGCTCACATTCGTTTCTCATTCTCCTCGCTGTTATTTGATTCCGATTGATAATTTGAATTTCGAATTATATAGCATGCGGCAAAAAGTTGTTATTAACAAAACATAAAATTGCCATGGCAATCGATAACGTACATGAAAGTTTCCTTGTTATATGTATTTTCATTTACCTCGGGAACAGTTTATTTTCGGACAAAAATTGACAATATGTATGCAAAATTTCATGATGATCGGTTGAGTCGTTTAGGAGTTGTAATGTAACAATAAAACTATAAACCAATTTACATTCGCATTTATAATATTAATTCAGGATGAAAATAAGGCCAACCAACCTTCACCAATTAGTTAACATTTTAAGAACCCTTGCATATAAAAATCTCTCCTTAATATATGGTATATAAATAAATAGTTTTAGTTTTAAAATAAACAATTGCGCCCGCGACAAAATGGGTTAGACAGAAATTACAGATTTCCCTCTTAAACAATCATGGTCCACGTGTCTCTTTTACATATTCTCGGCTTATCTTTGCATACATGCTCCACGATTACGAGTACCGTCCTTAGAACTCGTTATTTTTATTTACTAGTTCGACTGACGTCATCAGGAATGTTCTGTTAAAACTGACTATTAATTTGTTAACTTTACCACCAAAGAGTACCTCGATTTCATTCTCTTTTGAGCTACACATTTTGTATCAAGACGCGTGTATTAGTCTGCAACTGAAATTCCACTTGATGTACACTATGTGAATCTCGGAAACGGCTCCAACGATTTTCATGAAATTTTGTATTTAGATTCGGTTTTTCGGATTCGGAATATCGGTGTTTTGTCCATAAAAAAAGTATACGTAAATAATTAATGTAAAAAGATGGCGCCATCTTTTGATTGGTTTTGCATTATCTATTATTGGAGCGTTGTCAAGGGCTAACCTACTATATATCTCACATTTTTGTTAGATGGCGCTATATTTAAATTATCGATCTTACATATAAACAACGCCTAACGAAACTCAGCCCACAGCTATCGTATTATAATAACTAAATAAATAAGAACTATACTTTGTGTAATGTATGGACTATACTTTGTGTAATGTATGGAATGTCTCTGACATGTTTTTATATTCATGCGCTCTTTTTTAATATCTATAACAAAATGATTAATAAAACAAAGATAGATAGTAGCTTATTTACAAAATAAACACGTACAATAAATATATATTCGATTTTTTTTATAAAAATACAATTTAAAACTAAATCTTATCAGTAATTTTTTCACCTAAGCTTTGTTCTTTTATCAATTGATTTCGATGGCTGTTCACTACCAGGATGAAGTACACTGTTACTGAAATAAAAACAAAAAGCCTTTTTAATTTACAAATATAACGCTTATGACCCCAGATATATATTTATCACTATATCGGAGATGTAAATAGTACGAAGTGTATGAGATGTCAACAGTACGAAGTGTAAATGATGTCTATAGCATGAAATGTGGAGGATGTCAATGATGCGGACGTTGATTTGACGAACAATGGACAACGACTAACTTCAGTTGACAAAGGGATGGTAACGTTATAAGGTCACGTCAATATAAATCAAAATCAATGTTTAAATGTGTGTCCTGTATCCGTTCCTAAGCCATTGATCAGATTGCGATGGAACTTTGGCATGATTTGGTAGGGTGTTCTGACCGACCGTAACGCTACATTTCTAGCGAATGCCATCTACTATCCATAAATTTATAAGACGTTGTCACGTCAAAAAGTGCTTTTCGATTTTAATGAAATGTTTTGCACAATGCTTTAACATTATTTTGACATATTTGAAAAGACGTCAATAAAACACTTCATTACGTGGCATTGAAATAATAGCCTGGAATAGCTAGTATAAACAATCAATGGACTTAGAGACTTATTACATAGATATCATCAATCTTAGTACCCAGCTCTAAATTAGATTTGTTTAGAATTCTACGTTTCAAATGGTGTCGTGTCGTGACGTATCTGGAGGCCCTAGCTAATCCTACTTTTCTTTAGGCAACTTTATTCTATCGTAATGTATAGACCGTGCACGTGCAGTGCTTTGCCATTATGACTCATTCGTTTTTATCGATAACTCACCGCTCTAGCCTTACTATGATTTATGACCTAGTGTACAGCGACTTAAGAACAGTAGTATTGTTGTTAATATCAAGTAAACCGCTTGTTGGTTACTTCATAAGTTCGTCGCTTTGTAGCAAATTAGGTATGTATTTCACTTGTGTGTTCTAGTAACTTGTACCGCTTAAATATGTTTATTGTATGAAACTCACGTATATACCAAAGCATTCCGAGTATGACAATGAACACTCTACTCCGTTGTCTGCGCGATGTGTACACCAGAGCCAGCAGGATCATCATCATCAACATCACCACCACGAACATGACTGCGTACCAGATCCAAATAGCCAGTAACAAAGTATCATTCTAAAATAAAATAAAAAAAGAACGTTACATTTTACATATTTCCATTGTCCATTTTTGAAGTGAAAACTTTATTAGCCCCGGTAAACGATATCTGATACGACGACGAACGAAATCTTATAGATCCGCTATGACGTGCGCCAGGAACATGGTTATTTGAAGTTGGAATAGTGTCGACAAACTTTTTCGTTTATCTGTTGTTTTTTGTTTAATTTCATTGTTAAGATACAAGATTATTTTCTGTTAATTATTTATTAACTAAACTATTGCCGCGTCTGTTTTGAGTTTCCACTTGTCGGCAGTTCTTATGACTGCCCGTGTTTTTCAACCTTACATTTATTTCCTTCCTTACATTATTCGATTCTTATTTTCCACTTTGGAAATTTTTGTAAGCTGATTCCGCGTATAATAACTTCGAATTCGTAGGTAACACGCCTCATAAAGAAAGTCAAACATGAAACATGACAACCGATATTGTAAATAATAGTATTATGTACCCCAGGAACAGTTTTACTTTTGGGATAATATAATAGGTCAATACTCCATGTCATTTTCCGTATCCCTGACAATGCATGTGCATTTCATGAGTTCTTAAGAAGCTATAGTTTAACAAAAATTAATAAACTCACACTCGCATTAATATTACGGAGCTTTTCACTGCACTTCTTAGTATAACTATCAGTTATATTTTTCTTCATTGTAATTGCTATCTACTATTTTAATTCCCGATTTAACAGGTACTACATAACTACATCGATTAAATAAGTTTGTCTACCACGAAGTGGTCTGCATATACCTGTACCCAACAGTGGGACAAATGTTAGCGGCTGCAAATTATTTTATAGAGGATTTAACAAGATGAAGATTCCCGCGTGATACATACATCCAGACTAATCTTGATGTAGTGTTTTTCAGCTTAGATAATGGAAGAGATTGCTTTGTTTTAAGTTTAATTATAGTTTTCAAACTAAGAAAAATATGTTGAAATAAAAAAGAATAAATACCGTATTAAGACCAAAAAACAAACAGACACTCGCAGCGAAGTAACAAGCAACTAGAAGCCAAATAGTGACGAGTAAATAGCTCAGGGGCATGAAAAATGAACATCCAAATGCCATTGGATGTACCTGGAAGTCAAAAATGTATAAAACATAAGATTAATCTCGCGAAACAAATTCATGTTGCCAAAGTTAATAGCAACGTTGGTAGGGGACGTCCAAGGAGAACTTATATCGACCAGATTAGTAACATACCAAAGAAGGGCGATATAAGGAGTGCTCATAACCGATGAGCTTCTATGCATTGATGTATGGATGTAGTAGAAGCGAGACAGGTGTGCCAGGATCGCGCCAAATGGAAATCCATGATTCCTGACTACCCTTCTGGGTTACGGGCATGAGCGTATATTTATTTATTAATTTCATCTCACGAGAGTTTAAATTTGGAATAAGGTAAACGAACAAGCGTTTCACTCGACATTAGGTGATAGCTATCCATAGGCAAACAGCGACAAGCTAATGATTGCGATGCGATGCCTATCATTAATGGGAAGTAATATCGATGTAACTTCAGAAATTTATCGATAAGGGAACTTATTGGAACGGGTAATCAAGTTTCAATAATCAAAACTTCTAGTCTAATATTGTGTTTGTATTTTTATAAAATTAAAAACTACCACTCCTATACAATTTTAACTAAAGTTGGACTGCAAAGTTGACATTCCTTTTACGTAGATTTCGGTTTGAAGTCTCGTCCTCGCAAGTTATTTCACTGCGGCTTTCAAAAATGTAGAGATGCCCTTTGCGGCTTCTCGTTCAATTCTCTTGTTAAGTTGTTCGTTGAATTTATTCGTGGAAACATTTTAGTTATTCCCTTACCAGACTGTGTGTGTACATTATCCTTTTGCAAGCAGTCCTTGAGTGGGTACAAAGATACATTTAAGGGATCACAAACTTGTTACAAGTCCAAAAGTTACAGTGATCTTGTTAAATTCCAGTATAACAAAATATATTTAAAATGTATTGGGAGTAGGAAAATACACGTCACGCTCGTTACCCTGAAGGGTAGGCAGAGATCATAGATTTCTATTTGGCGAGATTCTGGCATACCTTTTTTTTTATACATCTATAAATCTACGCATAAATGCTCGTCGGTGATTAGTACTCCTTATATCGCGCTTTTTAGTATGTCACAAATCTTACCGCTGTAAGTTCTCCTGGCAAGTAATTTGCCAACACAGCCACTCACTCTCGAAACATAAATCCGTCTTACTACTCTCTCTTTATTTACCCTTACAACAATTTTTAACGGTGTTAGAGCCCGCAACAACAACATCTGTTTCATGAATGGGCCGGCTCGACCTGTGAAATACCACGACCTCACAGTAAACAGGCGTACTCTACGTTTCACGTGATGAGTGAGGTGTCGGAGGCCTAATTTAAGTTCTCTTTCCCTTACCAGCCTTTCCTCATACGGATAGAATGGGAATGGGAAGAGGATTGGACGAGGAGGGGTTAACGGGGATAAGGAAATATTCATTTTCCTGTCTATGCTCTCCTCTGTCCATTAAAGGTAGGCAACACATTTGCGACACATTTGCTTTTTGCGGATGTCTATGGGTAGCGCTCGTTTAACATCAGGTGATCCGCTTGCTAGTTGGCCACCTTCTTCTATAAAAAAACGTGATCGAACTACCTCAGTATATCTTTCTCAATTCTAGTCACAACATACATTTTTAATCCACATTTTTCCCTCATAACGCTTTTTTTCAATCATACTTCCTAAGGATCGCATTTCAACGGCATAAAATCTACTAACATACTTTTCCTGCCAAACCATACATTAAAGTACCACTCCCCTCAGTGGTACTACATTGTGTAATTTCAGATGAACATTTTTAAATTATAATTGGTAGAATTCACGTTTATTTACGTATACATTAAAAAATAAATAAAATTGTCATAAAAACAGTTCACCTTTTTCTTGCACAATAAAATTTACAATGAGATGAAATATGTATTTGCATAACAAGACGTCGTGATCACCAAATTTTCAGGGTCATGAGATACTTTCTTGGCTTGTTCCACATTCATACACTAACGCCTGACACTCCTCGATCTAAATTACCTCACACTCAATAATATCCCAGATCATATGTTCGCCTTCTAGGATCACTGCTTCTCCGAGGTATAATCCTAGTTAATTTACCATTCTTCGATCAATCTTTCTTATATTGATTATAAAATAGTAATTAGAAGCCCACAATATTTTCCACAATTCCAGTTATAAAATTTGATTTTAAATCATATTTAACGTGTGTGCGTAGGTATTTGTATTGTGGTATTTGTTGAGCATTGTATATAGTGTTACCTTGAATCTATGTACATGCTTACAGTGTTTATTGACTTCGTATGTAATAAATAGTTGTAAATTGTTCTTACAATACCAAGTGCGGCTATTATCATTGATCCTGTTTTAAGGTCGGTACCAAAAAACGATACCACTTCAGGAAGATCCCCTAAAGCAGTCATTGTGAAACAAATAATTTATAAATAATAAATATGTGTAACATGAAATACTGCTTCAATTTTTATTTGCTTATAAAACTGTCAGTTTGACGTTCTTCTTGATGTATAGATTAAATATTGCATAAGTATTTGCAGAAGATAAATAATGAGATTTTTAGATATTGTCGTCGCCGTTGTAAAATTCTAGATTAAAAATACGCATACTCAAATACGGGAATTCTATTTAAAAACGCATTTTGACGTGACAACGTCTTATAAATTAATGGATAGTAGTTGGCATTCGCTAGAAATGTAGCGTTACGGTCGGGTCCCGCTGCGCTTGAGCCGAGAGTAACCGATCTTGCACGATCGATGTGCCGCGTGTCTGAATGTGTGTGAGCGGGAGCGCGAAACGTTGTCACGAATTTAACATCCAAGCGCACAGATACCTGGGATTTTTTTTATTTTTGCCACTTTGTTGCAATTGATGAACCATCGCAGCGCAAACAAGTTGCGTCCAACAAGATACAAATGGAGAGTCTACTCTCACTCTTAAAGGTTTTTGTACCAAACTTCTTTAGCCGATATTTGGTAGACCAAAATCTTATAGATCCTCGAGAACAACATGCACAACATGTGTTAGCAACACGCGCTACCGACGTGCGTACCAACATAGCGAAACCATCATAATCTACTTCATAATTAAAGTTTATTTTTCTTTAGAGATTCCCTATAAAACAATAAGCTATACTATAAAATACATGAACCTTGCTATTGTTCAGATGAAATGATAATTACGGTTTAAGAAGTATTTCTTTCCTTAATTATAAATACTACTTCAGGAATATACAAAAAATAATAATAATCGCAATTTTTTAGGAAATATAAGCTTTTGTATTTTAAGAACCCGTAAACAATTAATCCTTAATAGAATAACGTTACAAGTCAAGTCCGGTCACCTCCCCTGTTAATGACAGAAGCGTTGCTGGAGTTTCTTCCGCCACTTCTCCCAGCGCTAACGCTTTCCGAAGTGGAAGTAATATTTGCAGACAATATCTACCGATCAAGTCGAGCCTCGGGCACCCTCGAATCGGAATGCTAAACGCGTAACAAGTGACAGCGCAAGCCGAGGTTCCCTGTCTGGGGCCCTTGGGCCAAGTCACTTCATAGAGCGTTTGCCGAAGCAACCTGAGTGCTCGGCAACCTCCCAATCCAGTTATGATAAAAAAGTAACGACCCGATCCGAGACTCCTGAGGGAGCCCTCGAGCTAAGTTACTCTTTAAAGAGGCTTAGCCTAGGGGCCTTAAGCGCCCTACTGCTTAGAAAAGCGAGCAGCCAGTCACAGAAAAAAGAATCGGTCACCTCCGGTCTGATGCAGCAGCACATATTACACATTTTAAATAATAACATTATGACACTCTATCTTTTGTAACACGTTATTAACTAAATGATTAATTAAAAATTCGTTCAGTAGTTAATTTTATTCTTATTTATTAATTTTTTCGTGACATAGCTATAAATATCGTAGCCATATTAATTATATAATTTATGAACTCAAGAAGAAGACATTAAAAGAGAATATAATATATGAAATATCTTACATGTACAGACGAGTTCTTAACTGCAAACCTGATTGTATTCATTGCAACACTATGTGGTCGTACGTCAAAAGGACTTGGAAATGAGTAAGAATAATGAAGTTCAAATTGTCTTGAGACATTAGTATTTCTAAAATGTTATCTTGAAATTTAAATCATTAATGTAACGTCAAAGGCATGTGAGCTGAAATCAGAGAGTGGTCGCCTAAGTGATTGCTTTGTTGTCTCAAAGGAATACAAACGTGATTTCAGATTGTACCTACATGTCTATTTATATATCTATATAGATTTTGGGATGCGGAGAGGACGTGGATAGGAACAGAAAATATATTTTACTTTTCAACCCTTGTCCATTTAAAGGTAGGCAACTCATTAACTGGTTGCACATCCCAATTGCTAGCATTCACTTTGTTGTGAGCTCATTTACCACCTTCTTTTATTGAAAAAATGCAATTCAAATAATGTTACTGATGCAAAGACTGAGGAATGTGTGTCTTGTGATTTCTCGCAATAGTTATTTTTAGTAAATACAGACTAACCCAGGCCTTACTCAACAAAATACTTACACATAAAATAGCTCGCATATTGCGGAACTTATTCCTCCTTATTCTTATCGTTATATTTTGGTCAACTCACACAATATCTTTATAACTTATAGCATTTATGTTATTTTAATGTATAAGCTACAATAATGTAAGGTTTCATTAAAATCCTTTTAGTACTTTTTGCGTGAAAGAATAACAAACATCCATACTTACCAATTTTAGCACTTATAATATTAGTAGGATTCACTGTACTCTAATGTAACACGCCATAAATGTGACGTATCTTTATAGGTATGATTTCACCAGTGACCATTTGTGACAGCGTTCAATGCGTCAATTAAAATAATTGATCTGGGATTCGATGAATGTACTACATAAGTACTTATAAATTGTCAATTCACCCCCCCCCCCCTTTCATTTTCAAACGAGGGCAGCGCACGGCGTATGAGTTTTGTCCGACTGATTGGATTTTTGCAGATTAAATTCGTTAGCAATTGATAACTCTCCGACAAAAGCTTACGGCATGAAAACATTTTAATTTATTCTAGTGATCCGCCCGGGTAGCACTAATGACGTTGATCCGATCACTACCAAACATCACAGGATCACCTGCTAAGCCAATCTGAACATTTCCTTTAAAAACTTTCATCAAAATGGCTTTCGGAGTCTATAGGGAACATACAACTGTCTTATTTTTTATTTTATGACAACCTTCTTCTTCTTCTTCACCAAGGGAAATAGGGATTCATTTTTATATTAATTGCAAAAATTGTTAAAAAAATTGTAAAAACATTGAGCTAATTAGAAACTAGGGATATATTTCGTAATCCAATAGACAAGGCTTGCGAAGGTGTTGTCACCGTTTCGTACTGAGTTTGAGTTGAAACTGAGTGAAATTCTACAGAGAGAAAAAAGGCCTACTTAGTTGTGAGTACTTCTACTTCACGCCTGGTTTCTGTGAGGTCGTGTTATTTTACCGGTCGAGCTAGCTGAAATGTTGTTGCGGACTCTACTACAAATTGAATGAATGAATAAAATTAATATTAATTTATTCAATAAATATTGAAGCTAAACTATTGCCATGATATTTGTGTTCTTTGTAACTGTTTGTGTTCATCAATATTTCGTTAAAACCAAAACTTGTCTGTCTGTAACAAAGTAAATTCATGTATTGCTGTAGCACAACAAAATTTGTGCAAAGCTTGATACAATGCTCATTTTTCCATGTTTATTTTCAAAAGATTTTATAGCCTTGTTTATAAATATTTTACCAGATTTTTTACCAAAAGCTTCATTACATTCGCCGTAGTTAAATTTGTAACATTAGTTATTCCTTTGTTACATGTTAATTGTAAGGCTATTGAAATATGAACAATGAAATATATTTTTAAGCTTTTTGTTGTGTTTAAGATAATTTACCTTTTAATTTACCTTGTTATTTTTATACCGAACAAAAACAAGTACATTATCATTATTAAAGAACAATCCCTAATGTATTAATATACATGTACTTTGATTTCATAGTATATATCTTATAATTGCTTGGTCGGTTACTAAAAAGTTTTAGTACTCCAAAGCGTTATTTTTAAGGTGAGGTTACCAGTGCTGCTTAAGTCGAACTTTCCTAACTAGGACCTCACTGTGTTCTTCCCGCGCGTATCTTCAAGGCTATACGAGCACTTATTTTTAAAAAAAACTTCTTTTACCTGTAAACTTTGGTTTGGTGAATTATATTGTTTACTTTTTACGTCAATAAATTATATTAATATATTATTATAATAAGATATATCGAATACTTTTACGGGTATTGTTTTTGATGTAGCGATCTAAGGTAAAATATTTCCTTACATTTTTAATAAAGTATGAAAGAGAAGCTTGTTTAGGATTATAAAAATAAGACAATGAAAAAATAAGAGATATTGTGTTACTCTACAAAATATGAAACCGAAAACAAAATTATTTTGACTGAATCAATTTCTCTTAAGTTACCAAACTGAATTATATCATTCTTCGCTTACAAAAAATAAATAAAATAATAGCCTTTTTATTTAATACTAGTGACCCGCCCCGGCTTCGACCGGGTACCACTAATTATGTTGATCCGATCGCTACCAAACACAGGAATGTGCTAATCTGGACAATCCAGCCGTTTCGGAGCCTATAGGAATATCTATAAGGAACATAGATACTTCGCTTTTTGTATACTATTTTTTTCATAAAAAAGTACCCTGTGGTACTCTCCTAATACGTCCAAGAATATGTGTACAAAATTTCATGATGATCGGTGCAGTAGTTTTCGCGTGAAAGCGTAACAAACAAACTTACATTCACATGTATATTATTAGTAGGAATTCTAACAATCATCCAATCTACGGCAATCTGAATGTATTTTATTACAATTTAAATTAAATATTCGTTTGGTTAATATTAAATTATATTTTAAGGACACGAATTGATGAAGTGAGCACTTTAGTTACACTGACAAACAACACTAAGTAACAATAATCCGCCTAACTACGTAAAAATAAATGGCTAACTAGCCTCTCGCTGTTTTACAGATTACATTTCGGCGGGATGTGCGTAGGAATTACTCGAGTTAATTCCCCCATTTATGGAATACAGCAGGTCTCAATCCTTTTGTCATAGATATACTACGAGTTTCATGCGAATTCGATTCGAATCTTCGTTCTTTGTGCGTACGGAAACAGATTGGCGTACTACCAGCGTAAATGTTTCCGTCCAATTATAGGTTGGGTACCTTCAAGAGCAGAGTAAATATAAAATGCTGTTGTGAAACTAGTGCGTACCAACGTACTCTTTCGACCACACCGCCACTTAACATCAAATGGAATTGTGGACAACCGGTAGTTTATTTATTTAAAAGAAATCTTCATTAAGTTTTATGTGCAGTGCTGTGATTGTCGTCTCGGTTTTGACGCCTTCTTCATTACCGTAGTTTATGAAGGCGTTTCACTTCCCCGGCCGATGGGCCCCTTACACAAAAGTTGCTGCAGGAGCAGCAGTTCTGCCAATATCAGTCGCTAGGACGTACACAGCTCGAAAAAAATAACAATACGCATACTGAGTGACAGGCCAAGCTGAGGTCCGCCTTGAGCGCATGTTCTGCGGTTATTAGTCAGATGGTCTTTGAGAAGTATGCTAGCTGTGACTCTGAATGATAGGATCAGAAATAGTGCTGTAAGGTAAAAGTGTGGCTTAAAATAGGACGATGTGATTAAAATTGAGACAGATATGTTACATGTATACACGTTTAATAACTGAAAGAAGGTTCATAAGACAGATTTATGTTACGCAAGTAAGTGACAGCGTTGCTAGGACGCTAGGTGAAAGTATACTGACAGGATTGGTAACATACTAAATAAAAGTGGAATTAAGGGACCATATAACTAGCATAGCATATGCTTAGATGTATGAAAGTAGGTCCGGACCATGCGTCCACCAAATTGAAATCCGCCTACGCCTCCGGCTTAGGGGCGCGAGTGTTTATTTATTCATTTAAAGCATCTTTAACTTTAATGTTAAAAAAGTCTTTTGTTTTATTTCAAAACATTGTTTTGCACGAATTTTGTAATCTGTACGAGAAGCACTCTATTGTTTTTATCAATAAATTACCGATGAAAATTGGTTTCAGCCATTGTTTAACTTATCGGATCATAAAGAAGATCTCGGTTGAGTCGTGTACTTTCATAATTTTATCTAATATCGAAGTAACTCAATAGATATTTTTACAAATTATTTTGTAGAAACAAGCTACAACTCGTTTATTTTTTTTATTGTTTAAGTATGGTTATGGTGTAGTACGTTATGTTTATTTTGTTGTATACAATAATAGCTAGAAATAGTCGAATCAAACGATCTGTCTAACATTTAAATTTATCAAATTCCCTGCTTTTAGGCCATTTGATGGTCTTAGTAGGATAGAATAGCTAATGGAGACCCATACCCGTACTGCCTTGTACGTAACCGGTTCCTCTTGGTTCACCGTGGGTGACCAGTCCACGGTTACTGAACACTACTAAGACGGGAACCCGGCGGGGAATCTTAGAATAAGGCTATACTTTTATTTTTTATTCATCTCTACTCAAGAGACACTGGGACGAGTTACTAATCTGTATACAAAACCGGCTAAGTGCGGGCTGAACTCGTACATAAAGAACATATGGTTTGTTGTACGGGGCCCCCTTAAAATATTTATTTTATTCTGTTTTTTAGCGACAAAAGACACATATCATCTGTGAAAATTTCAATTGTCTAACTATAATGGTTCATGAGATACAATCTAGACATAGACGGACAGATATACAGACTTGCAGATTGACGGACAGCGGAGTCTTAGTAATAAGATTCCGTTTTACTCTAATAAAAATCAATGTTAGTATGTTTATTTGTTTGTTTGTCCTCTATGCGTTCTTTTTACACAATTCCAAAATTGTGACTGATCGATAGTATAACTGGCAACTAAACACTTTTTTTAATTTATGTATCATAGCAACAGATGTCAGGTGCAGCAAAGTTATTAATATTTTTGCCTACGCTTGACTTTCTTCCCTAAGGGATCATGAAGTGAAGGGTAATTAAAGTGGCTTCCGTAATTAGGAATATTCTAAGTATTTTTAATTAAAAAGTTTATTAAGCATACTGTAGCCATGCATTATATTAAATTAAGTAAATTAGATACACATTGTATCTAAAATTATCGTAACATATAATATATTTAATTGCGCAATTACTCAATTATAAATAAGATGCCATTTTTAAAATTTCCGCAGAAAAGTGAACTGCGAGTCCTAAACAAACATTGAACTTTAAAAAATCATGTTTATACTCAATTATGTTCATAAGTTGTTGTAGAAAACAATAACATATTCTTGGAATTCGATGTTATATACGACTTATTTTGCAAAGGTTCGCTACGATGTTCAAACTAATCGGCACTATTTTCGTTTTTCAAGGGAGTTGCAGAGATTTAATAAGCCTATGGCTAGCTTTAGTGTGAATCGTTTAGATCTACTGGCATTTAGAATTATAATTTTACTCCAAGAAATTTGAACACCACACGGATGTTTTTTTTATTAAAACGTAATAGGTTTGTTAATGCATTGAGTGTAATTTTAAATGAAAAACCGTAATGATCTCTTTGGACAAACTTTTAATTCTTTAATGTGACGCATAAAATTAAGGTTTAAAAATACGTATAATGATATTTTAGCTTGAATTAAAATGAAAGCTCGTTTAATTTTATATCAATTATATGTATATCGTTGCATTAAAATTAGAGTAAGAGGCATTTGCCGGGGGGAAAATCTGCTCGCGACACTTTCAAATATTTGTTTAATGGTATGACAGCAGAAGTAGAGACTTAATTAATTTGAATTTATTATTTATTAAATAGTAGGGCCCGTATGTTTAGTTTGTGTCTGTCTGTCTGTGTGTTTGAAAGTATCTAGTGATATTGCGAGTCCGGAATTTGTCGACAACATCAAGAAATATTTGTGTATTGCCTTATTTCACTTATCACAACTATTTATGTCTTTATGATGGGAGTCGGCAAGAGAGTCACTTCGTACTAGGTGACGAACATGTAGCGTTAGTCACTTAACACCAGTTATTATCAATTTCATAACAAATTAATGCTATGCATACCTTACCTGCCTTTTTGTTTGGAGGCAGAACTAGGAATAAGTAAGATCGAGATCTCCGTCCGGAGCTTCTTCTCAGGCTAATACTATGTTTACATGACTACCGATTTGGAAGGCCACTGAGCTCTTCGGTTACTTCGACCGTCGTTCTCATGGTCTTCTCGGGGACTTAAGCTTGGGTTGTGACTCACACGTTTGCATTCCGATCCGAGGGTGCCCGATAGGGCTGACCCATAAGTCATAACCGGGGGTACCACTACCACTACCACTTCCTAGAGTATAATCTTATGAAATCCTAAAGCAAAATCTGTGAGGCGCAGAAGCAGCGGGCGGCGATTTCAATGTACAGTTTTTGAGGGTTTTTAAATGTGTTCAGTCGATATTGAAATAATAAATAATTCATCAATTCCAATGTAGTAAGGGAACTATGCAAAATACTGATTCTTAATTATTATTTAAAGTTTATATTGTAACTGCACAGCCCAAATTTATTTGTTCGGAACAATAGAAAATAATAATTAGAATTCAGCTGAAAATTATTAAATAAACACAGACCTCTCTCCAGTCTTGAGTTTGATCCAAGCAAGGGTATACTAGGTATCGTAGGTTTTGAAATAATTTATTAAAAAAAAAGGTGAGTATGTAACCAATCAACTTCTAGAAGCAAAGAACAACCCCCAAAGCCACCTTGGAAATAATTGAAGGTATTGCAGATACTGTTACTACTATTGCATAGAGTAAGAGCAACTCATGTGAATTATTGAAACCCTGATGTAAAATAGATGCAATAAATAATATTTATGAGTTTTTTTACTGGGACACTGCAGGACAGTGTAGCATGACGTGTGACGCCGTTTCCTCTTCCTCCATACACGCTCTGCAGAGAGGGCTGTCAGTGATTCCTAAGTTATACAGGTGTTTATTGAATAGGCCGTGTCCTGTGAACGCTGCCACGGCTATTCGGATCTGCTTTCTGCTTAAGTTTTCTAACCTACTTGAGGTCCTCCTATCTAACTTCGGTAGGGCTTGTCTCGTTTGTCTACACTCCTTTATTAACTATGTCTATTAATGATGAAAATTCTATAGACTTTCCACTTAATAGAGTCGAGATGGATGAGCGTAAGTTAGATTTTTGTTATGTGAGAAGGTGGCAAATGAGCTAGCGGATCACCTATAAGTGAGTGCTACCCATAGACATCCGCAAATGTGTTGCAGATGCGTTGCCTACGTTTAAAGGACGGCCAAGAGCGTAGACAGGAAGAAGGATATTTCCTATTTCCCGTTAAGCCCCTCCCCGTACAATCCAATTCCCGTTACCATCCTACCCTTATGAGGAAAGGATTCGATTGGGAAGAGGAGTGAAATTAGGCTTCCGGCACCTCACTCTTCGGACGAAATGTAGGGTACTTCTACTGCGTGCTTGTTTTGTGTGAGATCTTAGTATTTCACCGGTCGAGCCGGCCTATTCGTGCAACAGATATTGTTGTTGCGAACTCTACGGGACTTCCCTATAAATGTGCTATAGGATGGGACAATATAATTTAGTCTTATCTCTACTATTCTCGTATTCTGTTATAAAAATCTGCGCGACATATCCTTATTTTGTATTATTACTCGCTTCTGTAATATCTTTGCATTTTGCAAAGGTATTTTTCCTAATGTTTTAAAAAAAACCATAGTACAACCAACTAATATAAGTGGTGATGATGATGTAATTAATAAGTATTGATCAATCTCCGGTAATACTATAATGATTTATTAAAAAATATTATTAAGAAATCAGTTGCCACAAGACAATTTTAATATGGCCCATAGCCAATTTAGGTTTCAATCAATCAAATTTACATTAAGTGAAAATATTTATGCTCAATTCAAAACAATAGGTATATTCTTAAATTTATCTGAGTATAATTTATGCTACAAAATTGAGTTTTGTCGAAGTATCAAGCTAGTCCTGAATATTTTCAAATAGATTTAAGAAAAAGTTGTTAAATAGCTGAGAATCTTTTGTACGCTTAGCCGACCAGTCAATATTTTATTTTATTTCAACGCAAGTTTATTTAAACGTGGGTTTACACTGCAGGAAACTTTTACATAAAATTTATTATCATCTCATTTTTTCTTTTTATTTTCAGAGGAAAAGATAGACATAACAACATGTTTAAAGTCACTGTTTTCGGCAGTGTGAACCTAGGGTAAGAGATTACATGTAGAAAGCTCACACGTTATTTCTTGTCCGGATTTATACTACATTAAATATTGTGTACTTTTTCTTGTTTAAATCCTCAGAAGGTTTAATCGCCACCCCCTCAAATCATAACCCTGGATCGACCACTGCATATACTAAATATGTTTCTTCATGTAGCTAAAAAACTCGATAAATGCGTCAAAAAACTCGAAGAAGCTTATGAAAGTTCCCAATTAAAAGTTATCAATACGAGTTCTATAAGGATAATCCATTGGGTTGCAACAGGTCGTACCAGCGTTTCCTATATAAAGGTTGTACCAACCTATCCGAAATCAGTTTCCCACTGGATGCGGTCGAGGGGAGTTGTAAACGCGTCTAATGTAATATTGATATCGCGAAGTGGAAAGTTTTTACGAACTTTATTTTAACTTATTTCCTTTAAGCTGTTGGTATACGGTACGTATATTTTGCTGGACTCTTCCTTACGAGTTTTCTTTTATTTATGAGTTTTTTTTATATTGACGGATGGTGACCGCGGTTAGTAAGATACTTGCTTTTCACGCCACAGGTCCGGAGTTCGATACCCACCCAGAGCAGACATTTGTGTGCATGAACATATCTGTTTGTCCTGTGTTTGCGTATAATTACCCATTTAAGTATGTAACGGTGAGAGAAAAACATTATGTAGTATATCAGTTATCTGGTTTCATTGTACAAGGTCTACTTATGTTGGTATTCGGTGGCCACGTGTGAGTAATGTCCCAGGATATTATAATTTTTTATTCATTTTTAAAACTTATTAATTTACAATATACTTTAACAGATCTACCAAAATAACATATTCTAAAATATATTGTACATAAATAGTACTACAGGGGCTGCGGAGTCCTACGATTCAAGCATGGACAGGGTTGCAGAGATAGGAATTTAGGCGAGTGCTTCTTAAGATGTTGGTCGAAGCTCGTCGTTAAAAGCTAAGCTTTCGCGACTTCATAATTAATTCAATAGATAATTTATTGGGATCGTTAGAAATAAACGTAAAGTGATAAGAATAATTTGACACCTTATCTATTCAAGGATGAGATCATCCCCCTTTCGGTACAGGGTTGTATTTTGAAAGGTCCCATTTTTTTCTATTGATAGTAAAATAAATTATACAGGTCACCTGTTCACGAGCGTATGAAGTTCTAATACGTAGGTTATCATTTGAGTCTGGACATCACTTTTGCATTATTATTTCAAATGACTACTTCTTTAGCCGCATTAGACGATATTTCTTAGTTAAAATCTTATTTGGGTTCGCTTGTACAGCAGACGCAACAGTTGCATGATCTATCTTTTTAAATATTTTCTTTACGTCTGATTACAGAAAAGTTTCTATCTGTAAAACAAAAAATGTGTGCCTTCGTGGATTTAGAAAAGGCCTATGATAAAGTTAACAAAGACGACCTGTGGTCAACCTTGGTCGAGTTTGGATTGAATAGTGATAAGAGTCAAAGTAATAAGAATATGTAAAGATTGTACCGCGTGTGTTAGGATTAACAGTGTCTACTCAGACTGGTTTAGTATCAACAAAGGTGTAAGACAAGGCTGTGTAGCATCCCCGTGGCTGTTCAATCTCTTTATGGATGATTGTTTGAAAGCTTTGAAGGACGATGATTGTGGATTAAGAATGGATGAGCTAGTTGTAACGATGACCGGATTGAAAGGTGTGTCTATGAAGGCTCGTCTGGCAATACACGATGCTGTACTAATCCCCACTTTAATGTATGGAAGTGAGAGTTGCTGGTAGAGTTAATGCCGTTGAGATGCGACGTTAAAAAAACATACAGACAAATTGATAACCTCTTTCTTTTGAAGACGGTTAAAAATTATGGTGTGATTTTGAATGATAGGGTTAAAATAGCTTTAATATAAGGGGAAAGTGTGGATTAAAAGTGGATGTTGTGACTAGAATTGAGAAAGGTATGCTTCGGTGCTTTGTGTATATCCATTCTTTCAGTATGAATGAAGAGAGAATAACGAACTAAATTTATGTTGCAAAAGTGAGTGGCAGTGTCGGTAGGGGAAGTATCAGATTAGTTGCTTGGTATGGTTGTAAAAAAAGCGAGAGAGGTGTGCCAGGATCCCGACAATTGGAAATCCATAATCTATGCCTTTCTCTAGGTAACAGTACGTGAGCGCAGATTTATATATTATTTTTCTTGCATTTAATATTTAATTTTATTGTTAAGGTACAGGGGCTTACAAAAATAAATTATCGTGAGAATGAAATTGTAAATTAAAAAATAAATGAAAAAAAAAACTTGTTCCGAACTCAAATAAGCGTGTTTTTACATGTATTGCTGACGCATGTTGAGCACGCTGTTAACTCGGACCTTTAAATATTCCCCTACACGATATCGTCCAACGCAGCTCAGTAAGATCTCACTTCAAAACTGTTTTTTTAAATGATGTTCGATGAAACATAATATGAAATAAAAAAAAAGATTAACTGATTAGGTAATAAAGCATAAGATATTTTCGGTTCACTAGAATGAGCACTCCTGAAAGAGTACTTGGATTCGGGTATGCTTTAAAATCACATCTATAGTAGGTATAGACCCAGCAGAAGAGGCATGTGAACAAAATGGGCCTCAGCTTGACAAGAAAATACGACAACCACAAAACAGACAAGGCATATTATAAACTTGGTCAGTAAAAATAAGAACTGATATTTTTCTCGTGTTATTACTTTAAAACTTAAGTCAGAATGTAAAGTAATTATACATTATGTTAGTTAAGTTGGTGATAGTCATATATATAAATAATATATTAAAAATATGTATAGAATAATGACATGTTCCTGCGTTTGATATGTTAAATTGTCCATAATTTAGTTCACAATATGCTAGCAGCTTATAATATGTCTTGACCAATTATAAACCCACGAAGCTTATATATGAAATATAAAAAGCATTGTTATAAAGTTTGTAAGAGACGGGATTCGATTAACGACCACTACTACTGTTGCAGAATTAGAAAGAAGGTAGGCCGTATGGCTTCCTATAACATTTTTTCGCACTACCGCATAACTCAGTCAGTCCGTGAACATGGCGCATGCAACTGTGCCGAAATATCGGGAGCTCAAAAAGGCTAATCGTGGTAAGAATCCAGTCTCCTACAAACCTTATATTAGTAAAAACCAGGAAAGTTTAAAGTTATATAAATAATTATTATATACTACTATTATTTCTGTTTACAAGCAAATGTTATAATTTTATTATCAAATCTAAAGCATGAATCGTTTTAGGGATTTTACACTAGGAGTATTTACTTTGAGCAATCGCTTCATGTAACTGTAAATTTAATTGTTGCTACATTAATTATGCTAATGACACAAATGAATTTTAATCTTCATAAACGAAATAAGAGTAATCACATTTACATGTTAATTAACAAAAGAGAGTGTAGAATTCAACAAACGAAAGAATTACACGTTTCTAAATTACTGTTTGTTTTAATGTTTCAATCTCAGCGCTTAGAGCCATGAGCGGCTGTTAAAAAAATTTATAATTAAAATAACATTGTGAAATTATAACGAGACGAAATGTTTACAGTAAACTGTAAGTAATATTCTACATTAGTTAATAAATGAAGTGAAATCTTCCAAAACTTTAAGCATATTACGTACATATTACATAGAAAGCTTCAATGTAGAAAAACCTAAAATGTTGTCTACAAAAACAGTTATTAACGACATTATTTAAATGACGTCTTCCTTGATTATTCTTCTACGAACTCTATAGTTGCAGGCGGAAAACGAGCAAGCGATTCACCCGATATCAAGTGATCGCTGCCTACAGGCATCCGCAAAAAGTTAATGAATTGCAGATTTATTGCCTACCTTTAATGGACAGAGGGGGATAGACAGGAAAATGTAATTATCCTATTTCCTATTAATCCCCATCCCGTCCAATCCTCTTCCCGTTCCCATTCGATCCTTATGAAAAGAGTGCAAACGTGAAGAGGTCCGTCCTTTGTACATTTAAAAAGATAACATCTTTACAGATGGAGCCGAACAACTGCTATAGTTCATTATAGTAATGAGAAAGCTGTAATTTGTTATATAAAAGAATACGCTAGCTGTGTGATAATGACGCTGTACCTAGAACAATTTAACGACACGTTGATCTGGCCCACTTATGAAGAGTTCCCACTTCTGATGCCACGATGGGGCTACGTGGTGTCCGCCTTTGTATTGTTTCTTATAGGATTCTTTGGATTCTTTCTCAACCTTATGGCCATTTTGCTTATGTTCAAGGACAGGCAGGTAAGAATTTAGCCTTTTCACTTATGTAGTTTTAACCTCGACGTCATTTGTGGTATATCTGACATTCGTCGTATCAGCGGGATTTGGGGGAACTGCATCGACTTTGTAAGACCATGTAACTCTATTATAAATCTTTTAGCTGTCGCAAAGAGTATTTGACGTTCAATTTTTTGCAAAACCACATATTAGAACAGAATCACAACATATTTTTTATACAATTGTATGTAGTAGGTATCAGCTAATGTATCTTGTGTTACAGCTTTGGACACCGTTGAATATAATACTTTTTAATTTAGTCTGCTCCGACTTCTCTGTGTCACTGCTGGGTAATCCCTTCACGCTTATATCAGCGCTGTTCCATCACTGGATATTTGGGCACACCCTGTGCGTGCTCTATGGATTTTTCATGTCATTATTAGGTTAGTATTTAAAAGTAAAGTTAATTGAATTGTTGATTTATCAATGAGCCACAAATCTGCCCACTACTGTAGTAAATCACCTCCTGGCACTTAGTACAAAATAGTTGAATAACATCACTTTACGACTATAGTTTAAGGCTGTTGTAACTTTATCTTTGAACTGAATCTTCTACTTTAGGAAAGTTTTGCATTTTTATTAGAACATCTACAGCCAAATATGTTTTTTTTTAAATAGCAAATATTTTTTACTTTTTAATGTCGAAGTTGCTTAAAATATGGCTATGAAAATACTAGATTAGATGTATTGTGTGTGCGTTCAATTTTTGTTTCATTAAAATAACCCACTTGAATTCTATGAAACTTAAAGGTGTTTCGTATTGAGATGAGAATATCTAATAAATAAATTAATTTATACGTTCGTAATAAAGTAATTACTGTTGGTGTATCAAAACGAACACAAGTTTAGTAATCCGATTTTCATCTTCGGTTCTGTCTAAAGGTTTCATTGAAACGAATCAAAATTCAGTTTTGATATTTCATTTTGTAATCAGAACTCTGCATTTTGTTTCAGGTATAACCTCAATCACAACCCTGACAGTGATATCCTTTGAACGGTACATGATGGTAACGAGGCCGACCTCAAGGCATCTCACTTCAAAGGGCGCCGTACTGTCAATTATTTTTATATGGGCATACGCTTTAGCTCTTACGACACCGCCTCTCTTCGGCTGGGGTAGCTATGTCAACGAAGCGGCTAACATCAGGTAGATATAGTACGACATTGGACAACGTATTTAGTGTAAAATAAATAGTAATTAGGTAGTTAGTCTACCATCTTTTGTGTAAATATTGCAATAATATGCAATCGCCGCCCGTCTTTCATTGACGTTGTTACATTGGCGACGCGGGTGTTTTGTTTGTTTTGTCTGTATCTGCAAATCAGAAATTATCATATCGAACGGAAAATTAGAGGCGTTTGATCAAAAGTCTAAACAGTGGCCGGATACAGTATGTATTGTCTAATTCGACGAATGAATTCGATCTTCGAGTGATCAAGTTATTTAATGCAGTTGGTGAGACAACGTGAGCTCATGTGTGATACTCACCGGAACTTGCAGAATCGAAGACAATCGTTGAATTAGTAGAGATAAAGATCTAGATAAGATAGAGAACTGAAAGTAATAGATCCTGATAATAGTAAAAAAGAGGAGAAGAAAGAATAAGTACTTACTTCTTTCTTTTACTCTTTTTTGTAGGGGAGACAATATTATGGGTGTTCTTCTGTGTAAATGCGGGTTATTTTTTTCTACAACTGCATCACTTTTACGTTTCGAGAGAGTATAAAAAAGAGCTCCGACACTCACACAATGGAGCCGGTCGGCAGGCCACTTCCACGCACAAACATCAGTATCAAACATATTTGTACCAAAATATAACAAGGTTAGCTTATTACATAAGCCTATTTCTACCTAAATGCAAGGCTTCATATACTAGATTTGTTAAGAAATCTTGACATGCCGACAATAGTTTATGGTTTACAGCGAACATTACTAATTATTCATTGGCTTTGAAGTTAAATAACAGGGCGAGTGTCTCCTAACAACTTCAATAGACTTTACCTTATAATTAGCACAATCACTGGCCTAATGTTTTTCGTCCGTCTAGTATAATCACAATTTAATATAAAATGATTGTCTTCCTTGTCTCATTGTATAAAAATATTAGTTGGATATCAACATCTCAGCCTATTAGTCAACGACTGTGAAACATTCAGAACGTGATTCAAATCCGTTATTCGACTATTGTCTTAAACCATATCTTCTTAAATTTTAATCATATCTTCTCACTACCCACTATTGTGGGAAAAGAGCCGGAGTGGACGTTTCAGTTTTTGTATTAGATTCAACCTATAGCATGGTTTGAAAATTACGAAATCTCCAAACTTATTTCGATTTGAGGTTATCGATAAAGATTTTATTAATTCAATATAATCAGATACGCACTCGGGTGCACGCGACAATAGAACACACAGGAACACCTATAACAGTGTACAGTAATATGTGGCAAGATTAAAATATCGCCGCGATTCTCTCGCTTCTAGAAGTGCCACCTAAAGTATATTATTTTGTCTTTTGTAATCAATAAATTTCTCTTTTACCAGCTGCTCGGTGAATTGGCATGAGCAGTCCTTTAACACGTTAACTTACATACTGTTTCTCTTCGCAATGGGACAGATTCTGCCTTTTACCATCATCACCTTCAGTTACGTCAACATCATTCGTACGATGAGAAAGGTAAAATTATTTATTATAAATTAATTTGCGATACTTTGCTTAATATAAGATTTACCAGTAGGAAATAATACATCTAAAAATACTTACATTAATTCCATCCGATTTGTTTTTTTGTACATTATTTTTTCACGTACAACATTCTATAAGATTTTGTGTCACACCGTCCAAATCTGTGACAGTCTTTATTGCATATCAAAACAAATTTACTAGTTCATATTCATCTCCGAAGAAGGGTGCGCCCTGGTTTGAATGGTTTAAAATTGTACTACGAATCTTTTATCACCATTACATATTTGTTCCAGAACTCGCAGCGACTCGGTCGAGTAAACCGTGCGGAGGCGCGAGCTACCGCAATGGTCTTGATAATGATTGTATCATTCACTGTGTCTTGGACACCGTATTCACTGTTTGCTTTGATTGAACAGTTTGCTACAGAAGGCATAGTAAGCTGTTTAGCTATAAAACTATTAGAATCAATGTTTTTTGTTTACTAAAATGTTACCAAACTATTTCTCAAATGTAATACATGTTAAACCATCTTGAATTTAATTTACTTGGAAATTGTTAAGACTTTGTTTTCGTTAAAAATTAAATCTAATAACAGGTCTCTCCTGGCGCTGGAGTCATACCTGCATTAGTGGCAAAAAGCTCTATTTGCTACGACCCTCTAATTTATGTTGGAATGAATACGCAGGTGAGTATAAGGTTCTTAAATAATATTATTTTTGGGTAAATAAATAATATGTTACTCTTTTTACAGTTTCGCCAGTCCATCAAACGTCTATTCGGTAAGCAGAGTAAAGGTAAAAATTCTACAACCGAAAGAGGACACAACACATTTTTGTCACCGAGTCATAAATTATCAACATTGAATGAAATCACTTTACGAAATAAATCTTCAGACTCTCACGTGTTGATTACACCAAAAAAAGTCAGTAAATTCAACGAAAATACGGATGATGCAATTGACGTAATAAATGAGAAATCTAACAAACAGTATGTCAAAGTTCGCGAACTTAGCTTGATGAAAGAAAAAATACCTATATCAGATGCAGAAAGATCCGGCGAAACTATTTTTGATGATGATTCAAGTAACAGTAATAAAAAATTAGATGTTTTTGGAGAGGTTTGTGAGTTAAACGATCAGTCCCCCATTCTAACAATGGTCAATACGAATCAAATTTATTTTACAAAGGTGAATAAACGTAACGACAACAGTCAAGAATCGGAAGAACATTTATCTGAAGTCAAAAAAATAGGTAAAACCGACCGGAGTTTTAAACGTCCGAAAACAATGAAGCATAGTTATTCGCTAGATTTAGGCGGTATTTCACGTGAAGGTATACGACGAAAGTTTTCCGTTGAAACTAAATTAGAAGCATCTAAAAATTTGATGGGAACAGTAATGTCCAAGTTATTTTATCAAAATGGTAAACAAGATAATGTAAAAACAAATTTATGCGAAAATCAAGATAACTAAGAAGACGAAGTTAATTTATGATTTGAGAATGATTCCAATGTGTGCAAGTCAGGAGACTAAGTACTGATAGCAAGTTTTCAAAAACTGGTAAAGCAAAAGATATTTTTAAAGTCGTTATGGATCTGTGATAAGATACAAGTGCCAAGGAAAAATATAGGGACAATATTCTAGATCATTTTTGAGAAGAGCATAACTTTTAATAATGTTTATACACATACAGACAAGTTGTGTTAGCAATTTACCAAAAATAAGATAAATATCTTGCATATAAATCGGACTTACCTTTCACTTTTTTAAATAGTTTATATTTAAATTATTCTGATTAATATCATTTTTTAATTGAATTCTATCCTTGTATTAATTGTATTCAAATTATAGTAAAATAATTTAATGACTTTACAAAAGGCTAATCGTATTTTTATCACGTTTATACGTATAAGTAACATTAACTTAAAACAGAGATATTTGTCGTATACTAAATTTACTTTTCAATTATATTAAAAATATTTTTAACTATCTTACGACGTCAAAGTGAATTAAAAAGAGATAAAAAAAACTAGTAAAAATATTTAACAAAAACTTAATTTTTTTAAATAAATCTTATTCCTAGTAAAAACATAATACTAGGAAAATACAAGTATTGAAACCTACGACGACTGATTACATAAGTTTAAAATAACAGTATCTTTTACGGATTACAACGGACGGACAGAAGGATAAACGTCCGTCGATTTTTTTAATATTGAGCTACATCTGATGTACGTTGCCATTGTAATACTACTAGTCAACATCTGTCGAAAGATTGGCATGACAGAAGACAGGCGTGAAGTAGAATTATCATGTCATTTCTTCTAATGCGTGACATGCCGGAGGCCCAAATCTAGTCTTCTCTTATTTTTCCTATCCTTTCCTAATAAGGAAATGCCAATGCATAGTATGGACATGAAAAAAAACATTACTTTTTACTGTCTGTTCCCTCCTCTGTCAATAAAAGGTAGGCAACGCATCTGCAACTGATTAGCTTGTTGCACATGCCTATGCGTAGCGGTCAGTTAATATCAGGGAACCGCTAGCTTGCTACCAACTAGCGGTTCCCTGATATTAACTAACCGGTACGTTAAGACAAAAGAAAACTACTGCACAACATTTTAAAGTAACTCAAAATGATGTCGAGACTTGAATTATCGTCAGCCCAATAACTCCGGGTACCCTGTTACATATAAAACAAGAAAAGAATATTCTTACATGGTTTAACTAGAATCCAATAAGCATTTCATCCTTCCTTTAAGGCCTGTCTTATCTCCTAAATGCTTTAAACTTATTTGTTAATCATCCGCTAAAGCAAGAACCTACCTTGGCTTATGTAATAGAAATGGAAGAAACTAAAACCATTATACTTAGTGAAAAGCGATCGTTACGTTGACACGATATCGTGACATAACCTAAATTAACAATTATATGTAATATTAAGGCTGTTTAGTTGAACATTGTTGATGGATATTCGAGAAAAATGTACGTTTAAATTATCTTAAGGGTTGCCATTTTTATAGTAATTTAAAGTCCTTATACAACATTTATTCTAAATATTTTATCTGTAAAATTAAATATAAGATTGTGTTTTATTTAAGCTTTTTATGTTTAAGTGTCGTGTGCGTGTTTGAAATAAATATAATTATTACATTAATATTAAATATCATGGATTTTTTTAATTTTTCCGCCGCCGTCGTAAGCTAGGTATACAATGTTTAATACAAACTATGTCACGCGATAACTCTGGTTCGCTCACGTCGGAATTTTTTTTCATTTTTATTTTAATGAATGGAACAAGTCACAGTGGCCATTAGCACTGAGAGCCAAAATGAATAAGCTAGGGAGTCGTAGTTTTACATACTAATAACCATAGTGTAATCTCAGAACCAAACATAATACTAATATAGGCTCGGACATCGCTCGAGTGCGCACACGATTTTAGGTGTCAGTGGAACGTAAAGTTTTCCTTCACTCGCAATTTGCTAAGCGGTTCCAAGCTCTCTTTGTGAGGTACATCTGTACATTGCAGCACGCGAGCATTCGTAGCTAACCTCCGAGCCATTAAGTTTTATTCACCCCATACACAAGGTGCGCTGCGTCGACGCAACGCACACACGACTGGCTGAATGCAGCTCAGATGAGCGGTAGGTGGCTTACTCATTGCGACGCCGGAACCGTAGCGTTCTTAGGAACGCTGCTATGACACAGCGCCTGTGTGGTCGATGCATCAAAATATTTGTGTTGCGACGGCGTACCGACGTTGCGTGGTCTGGCGCTTACCACCGCACGCGTGCCTCTGCCTTCAACGAGCGTGCGTGCTATTGTCGGAGCGACTTCCGTGAGTGTGTCACTCAATGATGAACATGAAGACTTCTTCATATTTTTTTATTTCTTTTTTTAGGTGGTAAAAAGTAGGAATAATGTAGTTCGTATTTTTGTGCGTTTGGCAGCGATTAGCACGATAGTGCAACGTCTCGAACTGACTGACAAGCTACGCGCTGAGCTGTCAACACTGTTGGCCAGCGTAGTCACGCTGAGTCCCAGAGCCACCCTAAATGACAGTGTTTTAAGGTACTCATTGATATTACAGATAGTTTAAGTTAGCTTCTCTACACTTGATTCCGACCGTATCAATACTACCTTTTTCACATAGTACGTTGTTAGCGCGAAACCGTGGTTTCCCATTAAAATGAAAATGATGTAGGGAAGCCAATTTAACAGTCATTAATCGTCGATAATACGGCGGGTGAGCTATCTCGTTGCGTTTTGACCTTACAACATTATTAATCGCTAATAATGGCATTGTTATATCTATTCTTTGAGGACGTAATTCGCTCATTACGGTTAAACAGTCAAAGCGTTTTGGAAATGTACGTGCAACGTTAATACCGTAGTTTGAAATTTCGTCTGAAAGCGTTTTTATTCCAGTGCATTTGTTGATATCCGATGGTCGTAATTATTATGATAATCAATATATAAATAAGCATTCCATGAACTAATTATATTTTAAAGTATTTTTAATTAAATATTAATTGATAACTTTTATATTTGGACATAAATTGGACGACTAGCTTTAAGGTTTAAATTTATAGTAAAACATTGAACTCAGAAGGAACAATCAACATTCAATTAAAAAACACTGACAGACTGTGACTGTCATCACTCATTACATCATAGCATTTAATAGTGGTAGAGCCCGTAACAACAACATCTGTTGCACTGATGGGCCGGCTCGACCGGTGAAATACCACGACCTCACAGAAGACTGGCGTGAACTGGAGTAATCTGCGTTTCGTCCGATGAGTGAGGTGCTGGAGGCCTAATTCTAGTTCTCTCTCATTTTCCACCCTTTTCTTTTAAGGAAAGGATGGTAAAGAGGTATAAGGTTGATTTTGAACTAGGGATGTATAGGTATTGGAAATAACCATTTTCTGTTTGTCCCCCTCCTTTATCCATTTAAGGTCGCCAACGCATCTGCAAATCATTACACCTGCGATTGTCCCCATCCGATGGACGAAACACAGTTGGCCACTTTTGCCCCCCCCCCCCCCGTCTGTGTCCTCTGCCAATCGCAGGAACACACTGCTAATTACTTGGGTGCCCAAAAGCACCCAAGTGTAAACAGCAGCCCCGGCAACAATCCCGTCAATCCTTAAGACGTCCTCAACTAGACATCATCAACCTTCCCTCCTCTGTGCCCTGCGTGGCAAACAAACGCTCCACTGACCTCCGCATGGTGCAAACCGAGCCCCACCTTCGCCGCGAGTTCTGGACCCATCCCATTCCCGACGTTTCGAGTACTTAACAGCACTAATGGTCACAATGGGGGGACTATGGTTTCAGACGTCCAAACGTCAAAAGTTGCTGGCGAACTTATATTCAATTAATTACTCCTACTCCGATCTGTGCAGAATGAGCTCACTGTATCTTGCAGTCTTGCAGTTGTACGCTTGGTTTGAGATTTAATTTTATCAATCACGCGATCCTAAGCCGGTTTTTTTTTAAATTTCAATTTCGCGTAGCATTGGGAATCAAAAAACATAAAATAAACGCGAAAAAATACGTTAAATTTGTTTCATTTAAATTAAAAAAATTGAAAAAAAAGATTATGAGAGAAGTTCAGCGATAGGATCACAGCCAAATCAAGATCAAGATTCTGTTTACTGATAGAAAACAAATATGTTTAAGGTCCTTCAAGAACAAAGCGTATTGCTTCCTTAAAGGCTGGTAGCGCATCTGCAGTTTAGTTCCTCTGATATTACGGATATATGCAATATAATGTGTTGTTGTGACCCCTCAACATTAGGCGCAATACATCGTATGAATCAAACATGAGGAAAATACTTGATCGTTTCGAAGTTACCAAGTAAATAACAGTATAACTGCGCCTTCCTAATATTTTTCCTTGTTTAATAAAATATTCAGCGCCGGAATGTCGTTATGTTGATGCTAGAATAAGATATTTATTACTTTCTGAAGTATGTACATTGTGATCGCGTTTAATATGTAAACAGACATATGATGGCGTCCACACACAGGACGTGGCAGTGTTGGTAGACCCTTTCATAAGAACGGACGTCAAGTTTGTGGGAGTCAATTGGATAAGGGCGGCAAAAGCGAATATTTGAAGATCTACGTCGAGCAGAACACTTTGGTTGATAGATAAATGTTTTGCTTCCAAGGAAGTTTTATAGAATGGAAACATGTTTACGTGACTACTTTGAAAAAAAAATACGATACGTGCAATAATATTTTGACATAACCGGAATCTGTCCTGAGATCTAGAGACCTTCGAGTGACTTTCAGTATTGGGGTCACGACAAACTCAAACTACTCAAACGACAAACATTAGAACTTCTACTGGGGTGGCGTCGTCGAATTGGGACACGCTCTCCCGCCGTCGCAAATAAGTCCAAAAAACTCCGAAGAAACCCGTAAGAACTTGTTTGTACCGCATTATTAGATCTGCCTGGCGTAGAAAAAAAACGCACCATGTCAAGCAACAAACCAAATACCAAAGACATCAGTTACAACACCATCGGGCTCAAAACTGACCTCTTTTCGAAGCAGATACCAAACATCAATTAAACGGAGACCAGTTTGGCGGTTTCTGAGATTAGAGTCTAATAAATTGAAGGAATTTGATGGCCAGAGGATAAATATTAGAAAAAAAACATGGAATCCTTTTATTCAACTTACATGTAAAAAATTAATGCAATAGTAATTAATTACATAAAGTATTTTTTGTAGGCAATATGTATCAAATACCCAAACGTTAATTTCCAAAGTTGTGGTCATTTCATTTATTTAAGCTATTTATTACATATAAATAAACAAATAAGTTTATGTACATTTATTTAGTATTAACACTTATAAATTAGCTTGAATGATATATTTTTTAAATCTTGTTGAATTTCAAAATGTTTCGGAATGGAAAAATTTAATTTAAAACATCAAGCCAAACGAATTTCAATTAACATAATTCTCAATATTAAAAAATGACTTACATTTAATTTACATACAAAAATATAATATGGATATGCGATCACAATAAACGTGAAATACCTGTTTTTATTTTAAATCGACTTAAAATTATTAAAACTATCGTGAGACATTATTAATAAGCTTTTTGTGAAACGGCTTTACTCATGTGAATAAAGCCGTTTCATAAAAAGTTTATTAAAACGACTTATTTAATATTAATGTAATATTCTTTAAGAACGATTCGAGTAATGATACTACCTTATTATCATATATATTTGAGTTAGGTTTCTCTTATCTTATGGGTCTTAAATTCGTTTTTGTTTTTGCAAACAGCCTAATTTATATGTATTGTAACCTTGGCGCTGGTCTCCTTACCACAGAACCTTGATGATGTCCTTTATTTCAAACATTTTGATCATAACAATGGACAGATAATGGCGCCTGTATAAATAAGGTATTCCAATATTTAGGATTTAAATATCCAAGCAATCGTTACCACCGTTACATTATGTACTGCGATAGTTTCCTAGTAACAGTGCTAGGTTTATGTAATAGAGCGCTATTAAGATTTATCTATCCTAATAATATAAAGAGGAAAGATTTGATTGTTTGTTTGCATTGGATAGACTCTGACACTATGCGGACCATTTGAAAAATTCTTCCACCATTAGAATCCTACATTATCCCTGATACAGATTTTTTTATTTGCGATTTTTTTTTGTTAAATACCTGTGCCACGCCTGGGCGGGTCGTATATATTAATTTTTGTTATTATCTTGAATACTTAAATTTTCATACATATTTTGACACATGTCAATCAAAATTTGTCGTATATTTATACTTCTTATAACAATTAGTCTGTGCTCCTTTACGTAGGAATATTCAACGTGTTCAATTTGAAATGCAGCACCATCATTACAATCTAGAAATTGGGATCGGACAACAATAATCTAGACGATAAAGTCTCAATTTTAATGTATTACAAACTTATGTCGTCGATGTATTTTTTATTACTAACACATATACAATCCTTAAAATTAGGTTGGTTGGAATCTGACCCTAAAATTTTGGTGTTAACCATGTCCGCGCAAAAACTTTTCTCCGGTAGGTAAGATTCTTGTTTTGATTTTACCGAAAATATGCGATTTCCTTTTTCTTGCGAAACACAACTAAGATCCAATGAATAACTATGCTTCATAGTTTCCAAAGTTCTTGTAATTTGAATCTGGTCATCGAACCGTAACGCATCAGTTGAATGAATTTCTAAACCATCGATACTCCAGATCTTCCATAGATCTTCGATATCATTATTCCGTTTCACAGCTTGCGTTAGGAAAACTCCTTTAGAATCAACTATAGTTAAAATTAATGAATGGTCTGCTAGCTTTAAAGGTTCCACGGAATTATCTACTTTAGTCTGACTGTTACTGGTATCATCATCGCACACGGTGTCACCAGATTTTTCTGCATCCGATGGGGTTTTTCTTTCTGGGATTGTTGGCAATTCGAGAGTTTTCGAATATTTTCTAATATTTAAATCACTTCTTATTGCATCGTTTCGGCTTTCAGGCATTATTTTATTCTTTTCATTTCTTTGAGGCGAATTTGATAAATTTGATTCAGATGTGTTGTATCGAATGGTTAATTCATTAACGGCTGACAATTTTTGTGTTAACATAGTATTGTGACATGGCTTTCCCGTTTGAGAATTGCGTCTAATGTGCGTACTGAAATATCTCCTTATGGATTGTCGAAACTGAAAAAGATGGTTTCAAAAATGTTGTTTATAGTTAGATCAGAAGAAAGAATAATTATCATATGTTTATTTATCCTTTTGATCAACAAACAAAGTTTTAAGATAATATTTAAGTGAGCCAAGAAACTTTAGAGTGTATTGGTGTTTTAGTATAGTAGGAAGAAAGAATCAAAAAATCTGCTGTTAAAATTGCTATTATAAAATTTCTTATGGTTGATCTATTTCAGATTGTAAGTAAAATGTGGACACGAAAAGCATAAGGTATGCTAACCTGTGAATTCATTCCAACATAAATGAGGGGATCGTAACAGATAGAACTTTTTGCAATCAGAGCTGGAATAACACCTGCGCCCGGCGATATCTGTGAAAAAATCATCAACCTTGATCAGTATATACAAATTTCCGTTTGAAAACTTAAAAGTTGACCAAATATTTGTTGACTAGTTTTTTGGAGAGGCTTATGCTTACACTAGTTTATTCTAAGTGTCATTGGATTTCAACGACCTTGCCTACCGATCTTCCCTAATCTATTCACTGCCACTTCAGTACACCATTTTCGCCTAAATAAGACAAAAAATGTACGCCATTTTTTGTCTACGTCGTATTTAGTCATTGGTGGTTTGCGCACGCGGGGCCGTGGATATGTGCGACGTTCCCGTTTGAACCAATGTAGGAACATTGTGAGGTTTTAATGCTGCGAGTCCGACATAAACGGCACTTGCCCCCGCAAGGGCGGATATACGGAGGCCTTTCCTCACATTAACAAAAAAGCCATTCACAAGACCGATGATGGTGCGGTGTCCTGTGGATGAGGGCAGCAGGGGATCTATATTTGTTGCGATCAATGGAGGCCTACGGTCAGCAGTGGACGCTTGTTGACTGAAGAAGAAGAGAGAGAAATATAAAGATATATCATTACTTACGATTCCTTCAGCTGCGAATTGTTCTAACAAAGCGAACAGCGAGTACGGCGTCCAGGCGACAGTGAACGCCACGATCATTATGAACACCATTGCAGTCGCTCGGGACTCGGCACGGCTCACACGCCCCAGTCTTTGAGAGTTCTGCGAATTGCATCAATCTTAATATAAGATATCTCTGCAGATTAAGTGAGTGAGAGAGTAAGTTGAATTTTATTATTTAAAACAACACTTTATAAACTACTCTTAATTTAAAAGGCCACCTTAAAAGCATACTTGCGTAACTGTTAAAGCAAAAGAAAATGAGTGCAGTTGAGACTTAAATATTTATTTTATTTTTGTATAATAACAATAATTGACAATAAAAATACAAAATAAGCACTCAATAAATAAAGTACATTTGTCATTAAAATTAATTCAATCCATGTGTTTACTTGCTAGTTTACCTTTTTCAAAGTCCTTATGATGTTTATATAACTAAAGCTAATGACCGCCAGGGGGACGATCTGTCCCATCGCGAACAGAAACAGAATATAGGTGAGCGTGTTGACCGACTGTTCGTGCCAGTTCACGGAGCAGCTGTTGACAAATGTAAATGTAAAAAAAAACATTCTTTAGAATATTTTAAGAAAAACAACACGCCACCAATCACAAACAGTTCCTAGCTACTCACAAATATTATGTATTATCACATGCCTCACATTTCAGCCCCATCTAGAATTTAATTAGCTTTACGTTAAAGAAGGTAACGCAAATTGTACTTATTTCTTTGTGGGTTGAAAAAACAGCAATGCTCATTAAATTTTAGCCACTATTGCCTTGAATATGCTAAGAAAAAAATTACTACCGTGTATATAGTATGTTAAAAGTGCTTTAACAATTAATTTACCTTATATTAGCCGCCTCATTGACGTAGCTACCCCAACCCATTAAAGGCGGTGTGGTAAGTGCCAGGGAATAAGCCCATATCAACACAATCAAACCTGCAGCTCCTTTCGGACTTAGCCGTCGTGATCTCAGAGGTCTGGTCACCATTATGTACCGTTCGAAAGATATAACCGTCAATGTCGTTATTGAGGTTATGCCTGAAAGAGATTGCAGTATGATAAAAGAAGTCGTTTTTATTTCTTCAATTAAATACAAAGATGTGTGGTTAAGTCTGAAATACTAGTCCCACTTCTTGATTGTCGATTATAACAATATTTTCTTTAATCGCTTATTACAAATATTTTTTCAGATTCTTCAGACTTTCTTTTCTATTTTTTTCTACTCTATGAGTATCCAATTTATTGCCTAGTCATGAAACTCAAAAGAGTGAATAGGCGCGAAAATAGTTCAAAAATAAACAATAAATAAAGAAAAATATGAAATCAACACAAATAAACATTAAAGAAATAATAAAAAATTAAATATAAATTTTCTTATGAACATGAAAAGTTCGACGTAATCCGCGTTTGCCCCCGCTGCGAGCGTCGTACTAACCTAACAGAGCCATAAAAAATCCATACAGCACGCACATAGTACGTCCAAAGATCCATCGATGGAACACAGCCGAAATCAATGTTAAAGGATTTCCCAACACAGATACTGAGAAATCGGAGCATACTAAATTGAACAATATGATGTTCAATGGTGTCCACAACTGTAAGAAAAAAATTAGTCTTAACAAATTTTAATTTTTCAAGATAATTAAAAGTTTATACATTTCGGGGAAGTACGCCCTTGCCATCGCATCGCCGGCCCTTAAAGAAAGAGTACACTCTTTTCTTCTAGAGCTCCAAGTTTTATGTTATGTGATACAATACACATGATTTTATGTATGTACATTTATTTCTTTTGCTTTCTTAATTCAATATGTTGTAATAATTTAAAAACAATGCTATTTATAGAAAAATGTTATTTTTCGTACGGTAAGAAGTGATTTGTAAGAGGTTTCATCTATAATCTGTAGTTTGAAAACAGTAGTAAATCTTATTAGGCAATTATTTTGCAACATCTCCCAACCAATATGCCTAAATTGCCTTACCTGCCGGTCCTTGTACATCAACAATATGACGAGTAGGTTCAAGAAAAAGCCGAAAAATCCTATAAGAAACAACACGAAGGCAGAAATGACGTAGCCCCATCTCGGCATCAGCAGCGGAAAGTCGTCATCCGGCCTCACTATGGAGTCATTAAACTGTTCCGGATATGACGTCATCGTTAGTTTATCAGCGCCAACTTTACAGGGAAATCGATTTTCTCCATAGTCGTTATTTATTCGATGTACACCATCGCCATCCAGAGTATTTTGATTTCGTTACACGCTCACTGCATCTGCAAAGGGAAAAACGAATGAGTTTACGGAGTACAAGCCCCGAGAATCATTTCCCGTTCACAAGAAATAAAGTCGCAATTATTCTTTCCAGTTTCGGTTGGGACGTAATTGAACTGTATGTTCCGTGTTGTCTGTTGCTACTAACAAGTGGACATACAGTATTGTTATACAAAGATAAAAGATTTGATTGTTTGCTTTTTTTTTTTTTTTTTTATAAGAGAAGGGGGCAAACGAGCGGCGGGAACACCCAGGTGATCAACGACGCCCATGGACACCCGCAACACCAGAGGAACTGCAGATGCGTTGCCGGCCTTTTAGAAAAAGAAAGGCTCGCTTCTTGAAGGACCCCAAGTCGTACTGGTTTGGAAATACCGCCGAGGATAGACCATTCCACAACGCGGCTGTGCGTGGCAGGAAATGTCGAGAGAACCGCACTGTTGAGGAATGCCAGCCATCCAGATGGTGTTGATGGTACCTGGCGGTCTGTCGTGTCGTACGATGACGAAACTCGGCGGCAGGAATCGTTCCAAACAGTTCTTCGGAACACTCCCCGTGGTATATACGGTAAAAAATGCAGAGGGAGCTGACGTCCCTCCGCAAGGCCAGAGTATCAAGCTGATCGGTAAGAGCTCGGTCGTTGACGATTCGAGTCGCTCTCCGTTGTATGCGGTCAAATGGAAGAAGCTGGTATTGGGGTGCTCCCGCCCAGAGATGCGAGCAGTATTCCATGTGGGGCCGAACTTGCGCCTTGTATAGCTGAAGGCGGTGGCCCGGCTGGAAATACTGCTTCGCTCTACTGAGTACACCCAGCTTTTTAGAGGCCAATTTGGCCTTGTCTTCCAAGTGACCACGAAACTGAACGTCACTCGATATGTCAACGCCGAGAATACCGATGCTGGCTGTGGCAACCAGAGGAGTGCCCTCAAAACATACATTCGCGACAAAGGGTTCTTTTTTAGCGGTAATGGCGCAGACTTGTGTCTTTTTGGGATTGAAATCAACAAGATTTTGTCGACCCCAATCCGAGACTTCACCTAATAGGATCTCCATTTCAGACACAAGTTTGGTCCGGTTCTCAGCGGCAGTAGCCCGAGAAACGTTAGCGCGGGCCGTGTACAGTGCATCACACGTGCTATCATCTGCATAACAATGGATGTTGCTAATTTGCAGCATGTCATTGATATGCAGAAGAAACAGGGTGGGCGACAGTACACAGCCCTGTGGGACACCAGCATTAATTGGTTTCGGGTCAGAGCATGCACCGTCGACAACGACCTTGATGCTCCGACCCTCCAAAAAGCTGGAAATCCAGGCGCATAGCTTCTCGGGCAGCCCGTAGGAAGGCAACTTCGAAAGAAGTGCTTTGTGCCACACCCGATCAAAGGCCTTGGCCACGTCCAAACTAACCGCCAGGGCCTCCCCCTTGCCCTCGATTGCCACCGACCATCGATGCGTGAGGTACGCAAGAAGGTCACCAGCTGAGCGACGCTGACGAAAGCCGTACTGACGATCGCTAATCAGCTGGTGCTCCTCAAGATACCTCATGAGCTGGCAATTGATGATCGTTTCCATGACTTTCGAGAACAAGGTGGTAATGGCAATCGGCCTGTAGTTGGACGGATCCGAGCTATCACCTTTCTTTGGGATCGGGTGGATTGTGGCAGTCTTCCATGACTTCGGCACAATGCCTAAGGAGTAGGAGAACCGGAACAAGCGCGTTACAACCGGTGCCAACTCAGGAGCGCATGTCCTAAGCACGATGGGAGGAATACCGTCAGGCCCACTCGACTTGTGAACGTCCAGAGATTGCAGCACTTTACGCACTGATCTCTGGCGAAACTGGATCTCGGACATGAAGGTGTCACCGCACTGGATATTCGGCGGTGAACTACCATTATCCTCCAGAGTCGAGTTGGCCGCAAAAAGAGAGCCTAGAAGATCGGCCTTCTCATTTGCGGTGTGGGCTAACGTGTCATCTCCCCTGCGCAAAGATGGTAAAGACGGCTTACAGAAATTCCCCTGGACAGCCTTGGCGAGAGACCAGAACGCACGAGTTCCCGAAGGAAGGTGAACCAGTCTCTCGCCAATGCTGGCCACGTGTTCCGACTTTGCCTTAGCAATAATTCTTTTGAAGGACCTGGAGGCAGAGTTGTACTTCTTTTTGAGCAGGCTGGTATTTACATCCCTAGCCGCTGACGCCTCAGCCCAAGCTCGGTAACAATCCTGCTTGTAGCGCGCTGCTAATTTGCAGGATTGACCAAACCAGGGCCGAGAACTGCCTCCGATGGGCACGACAGAGGATGGAATAAATAGTTCCATCCCCTGAATCACCACATCGGCGATAGAATCGGCAACGGCATCGGGATCGTCCAGCTTGAAGCAAACTTGCTCCCATGGGTAGGATGCAAAAAAGGACCGCATCTCATCCCAGTCTGCCGACCTGTAGTGCCACACTCGGCGGTGGCCATTCGGTTTGAACCGTGGGCGACGCGAGATAGGCACTTTTGTCCGGATCAAGCAGTGGTCCGACGAGCCCAGGGGGGCGTCGACGGAAACCAAGTAGCTGTCCGGATGTGAGGTCAGCAGAAGGTCCAACACGGAAGGTGTATGATCTTCCACATCTGGAATTCGCGTGGGCGATGTAACCAGTTGCGTCAGATCATAGGACAAGGCAAAGTCATGGACAGATCTCCCCGCGTGATCGGTGGTACGTGAGCCAAGCCAATCGGCGTGGTGGGCGTTGAAATCGCCAAGTACCACGATCTCGGCGGATGTAATCTGCTCCAGAACGGAATCTGTAGCCGTTTGGACTTGCTCCATGAGTCGGTCTGCTTCGGCATTACCGCTATGGGACCTATAGAGGCACGCGTAGACTCGCGGATGGTCGTCGCTATCTACGCGCAGCCACAAAGTAGATAGGTCCCTACCTTCAAGAAGGCTGAGGCGACGAGAGCAGACATCCTCCCTGACGTACACGCACACCCCGGCCCGGGGCAAAAAGGAATGCTCCAATTTGTAACCCGGGCAGGATAGATACGATGTGTCTGCCGGGGAGGATATCTGCGTCTCAGTGAGGAAAAGCAGGGCCGGCTTAGCCGTCCGTAGGTGGAAGTGGACGGCCTCCAAGTTAGAGTGGAGTCCCCTGATGTTACAGAAGTCCACGGCGAACATGGTAGGGGATGCCGCGAGGTGCTGCCTGCGTTTGCCCCGAGCTCCAGCACCGAGTGGGATGGTGCCCCCCCCAGAATACGCGGGGCAGCCCGCGCGCCCACGCCCAGACTCCAAAGATACACAGTTATGTTTATTGATTTTTTAAATTATTAACCGGATAGATTTAACAGTGGTAGAGTCCGCAACAACAACATCTGTTGCACGAATTGGCCGGCTCGACCGGTGAAATACCACGACCTCACAGAAGACAGGCGTGAAGTGCGTTTCATCGTACGAGTAAGGTGCCGGAGGCCTAATTCAAGTTCTGTTCCCCTTCCCACCCTTTGCAGATGTCTATGGGTAGCGATCACTTGACATCGGGTGAACCGCTTGGTCGTTAGCAACCTAGTAGTATAAAAAAAATATTAGAGAAATATTATGAATTTCAAAGCAAACCTTTGAAATGATGAACTGCAATAAGATCCAACATTTATTAGTTGTAAATAATTATGGTTAAACTGTCGGATCGGATAGAATTAAAATAAGAGGAACCGGAGAAAGAAAATTACACTTAGACAATTATTTCTCAAAATATATATTGAGGCATATTTATGGGCGACGTTTAACAGTGGTAGTTTAATAACCCGCAAAAACAATATATGTTGCAGGAATCAGGCCAGCTCGACCGATAAAATACCACTAGAAGACAGGTGTTTTTGGTAGTGCGTTTAGCGTGTGATTCGCTTATCGGACGAAACGCAGACTGCTTCACGCCTGTCGAGCCGGCTCATTAGGGCACCAGGTGACGATGAGGACTCTACCACTGTTAAACTACCTTACTTACTTAGTAAGGATCATCCTTCCAAATAATAGTATTTCTTCAGAATTTTCATATGAGATACATAATCCTATTTTTCTTATTGTAAAGAAAAGGTACAGTCAAGGTAAAAAGGTTCATCGGCCTAGAGTTAATCACCTTCGTTAACCACCTCCCCGTCCAAACCTTTTCTCGTTTCCATCCTATCCTGGGGATTTCCTCATAGTAGCAAATAAATAAAAATAAGGTTTTTATTAATTTTGCGAGATGGAAACACATTTTTATTGGATACAACGCGGACACGGTCGAGGGGACAGCTAGCAAAGTATAAAGTATCTACGACTTGATAAAAAATGACAAAGGTTTTCGCAACCCGACTGTATGTTAGTTTAGTGTAAGTTTAATACGAACACATAGAGGTGCCATCCTAGACCTTATTATGTAATTGAATCCAAGCACTTCTAAACGTTTTTTAAAAGTTACACTATTTTCAAAATTTAATAAAATTGTCGTTCAGCTTCAGCTGTCAATCAATATCAGTGGCGGAACGAATAAGTCACTTCAAGACAAAATTAAGCAATTATATTGCCCGTAAACTACGTGAATTGAATTTAAGATGAGTTCAAACTCTCCCAACTAATGTACAAGTTATAGATTAATCGAATTTCCCGTTTCCGTTTTAATGGAATCTTGTTCGGAGTACAACTCCTCCAATAATAAAAAAATGCTTCTTTAACGAATTAATTATACACAGCAATTGAAAAAATTGTTGTTTATTTTTTTTAACAGATAGTCATATTTCAAGGCGTTTCCAAAGATTCAAACGAACCCAGGTGCATTCCGAGATTACGGTTAGAACTAGGCCCAATTTCAGGCCTTTTTCTCTTCCCATTCCTTCAGAATAAGACGGGAAGGGAATTTGTAGGAAAGTCCGCCCCTGTCTATGTAAATATTGTTTTAATAATGTTTAATAGATGGTGCTGTATCTAGTAACGCGTTAAATTACGCAAATAATGTTATTTCATAATTTTATTCGTATTTAAATTTGTTTAAAAGTAGTTCAAGGGCCAAGGAGTTAGGCTACGTTATTTTGGTATAAGTCTCATCAGCCCGGTGATTTCACCAGCTAAGTATACTTAAGCCGAACGTTAATATTTGCGCCGTACAGTAGTGATAGATGTAAAGACAGACTACAGGCGCTGAGGTCATCAACTTTGAGTCAAGCTTTTCTTGTCCTTTGAACAAAATATTTATACGGACATAATACAGTCTATAAATTATGATATTACGAATATTAATTAATAGCTGTACTATAAGTAATAATCAATAGTCAACAACAAAAATAATTACCGACATTTTCAAGAACTATTTAATAACATTTTCTAATTGATTTCGTTGTAACGGTAAAACTAAGTGTCAGAATAAAAACTACCTATTTAAAAAAATACTTAGCTAGAGCTGTGTATATTACTGTTACATAAGGCAACCCTAGCAATACACACAGATCACAGTAAAGCAAGATGGTGAAGAATATGCAAGTCTTTCAACAGAAACCATTTCCAATATCTAACATACATAACAATCACTTGGTTTAACTTAGCCTCCAATTAAAATACACTAGTTTAGTTTTAATTAGAAGAGAAGGAACACTGGGGTGCTGAGCGTATCAGATATGAGCTCTTGTAAATTCACTAATTTGATAATACATAATGAAAACTGTCTTAAATTAAAGAAGGTAAAACAATGCACATCTTCATCACAATGGCCCATAAAATTCATTCTTAAACGTAAATTTGTATATATTTTAGACAATAATACAATAATTGCTGGGTTATAAACACAAAGCAATGGCGGTTCTTCTATCTGACGATATTGAACATAATTCAGCTTCAGACATCTTTTTGTAACGGAGCCACAAACCTGTTCAAAATGTTGATTGTGCCTCCGATCGCGCAATTGTATACAAATTGTCTTAAACAAATCTTTTGTAGCTAATTTGAAGTTGCATTCACTTCGTCTCGGGTTCAAACATAAACTCTGAAAAGCAGATTTCTAGGAAATCTGTATTATTTTTGAAATACATTTGTATTTAGAATACTTATAATTGTCTATGTCTTATTATTAACTTTCATATTACTTTTGTCCCATGCCGGATAGTACGAGAATTTCCCGTTTCATTATCATCTCCCTGCTCTTTTACCACTCATGTTCGGAACAGTGTGATTGTAGTCGACACTGTATAGATTTTGGCTACAGATTTTACGGCCGGCCACCTGCTCCTCCTCAGTAATAATTGGTTGGTCTTGTTTTATTAGTGTGTGACCGTTGCCGACAGAGTCAAATGTCGCGAAGACCGTTATTGATCGGACGCGTGACGCATGACTCATCTTATCAGGTTCGTCATTAGCTGTTTAGCATTCATCTATGTTACAATAATCCCGCGGTAATTTCCATCCTTGTGCAGGCGGCGCCGTCTTCTGCCTTAGTCTACATGGAATTCTGCTAATATGACTTCTTCGTCGTCGTCTAATATATCACCTGCTTACTCTTGTTGATTTTGAAACAATTCAGGACAAGACGGCAGCATGCGGTAGCATTTTATTTTCAGAGAGAGAGAGAATAGTGTTGCCATGCCATCCTACTATTAATTAAATATTTTAAAACTATATATTTTATGTTGTGAACATCATGGAGAAATATGTTTCCAGAAGAATTACTTGAATCACAATTAGTACTACCAGTTCGATCCTAATATTTTATTATATCTTTGTGTTCACGACCTAATAACGTTCAAGCCACGATCTAGCCATTACCCAAAAAAAGTTCACGAAAATATGTATTAAATTTATTGTATTAATATTATTACTAATCACTCATAAAGAAAAAGGTTTATTCCAAGTATATAGAAATAAAACTGGTTGTTCCCAACTATTTTCCAAGATGTGTTTGAAAGACAGCCGACCTAGAACAAAATAGATAATAAAATGTACTCTTCAGCGACCAACAACACGGATTTCGCCAAAATCCGTCTACAAGGAGTCCTAGTCTAGTGTATGCCGCTCACGTGTTTGGTGAGGCCCTAGAGAATAACGGGTAGACACGTGCTGTCCCTCGGTATCAAGAACATAGTGAAAGCACACATTGGCGGCGTTACATAAAACGACATGGGGTACTTTTACCGAAGATAGAACATTTTCATTTTTGCAAATGGAAAAGTTCTATATTGCTATCTCTAAAAATAATCGCCGAATGATCAAAAATAATTTGAGCATGTAAAATTACAAATGAACGTGTCTGTCTGTGTGGACGTTCTCTGGTCCGATGGAGCATACCAATCTAAGAAAACTTTACTCCATAAAATCTTTCAAGCGGATTAGGCTACAGGGGGTCACGATGCAACACACACATACACTTGAAAAACATCTCACTCCTGAGTCAGTCCGATAAAAGATATGCGCTCACGCCCGCAACCCACAGGGGTAGGCAGAGATCATAGATTTCCATTGGCACGATCCTGGCTTCTTCCACATTTATACATCTACGCATACATGCTCGTCGGTTATAGGTGCTCCTTATATCGCCCTTTTTTAGTAAGTCATTAATCTGATCGTTATAAGTTTTCCTAGGGCGTCCCCTACCAACACTGCCACTCACTTTTGCAACATAAATTTGTTTTGTTATTTTCTCTTCATTCACCCTTTCAACATGCCCGAACCACCGAAGCATACCTTTCTCAATTTTAGTCACAGTGTCCACTTTTAAGCCCCACTTTTCCCTTATAACCCTATCATTCAAAGTCACGCCTAATATACTAAGTTTGTTTGTTTAAATGCGCTAATCTTAATAACTACTCATCGGATTTTAAAAAAATATTTTTGAATTGACAAGCTGAGCTATTACAATATTTGCTAGGCTATTTAACATCACGCTGTAAAACTTAGCAGCGGAGTAAAATGGAAAAAAAACTGAATACGTTATTACGTATACAGTTTTTTTTACATTTTACTCTTACCACCACTGCTATTTACTTTTTAAATAAAATATTTAAAAAGTAAATAGCAGTGGAGTGATGTCATTGGATGCGATGCTATGCACATGTTGCCAACAATAAATGAAACATGAAAAAAATATGACTAAAAATATTTATATGGAATGAATATCAATAATTTCTCTACTTTCAGCAGTAAATCTGTTACAAAAAATCACTCTTTTATTCCGGTCCTAATCTGTTAAATTAAAATTAACTAATCAATTAAGTAGATGACGTAGTTTTAATGACATATACTTCTAAAGTTTGTGTCTATGGCGTCGTTCTTAATCGTTGATCAAAATCAAATGTCATGCATACGCACATGTCTGCATGACGTTTGAACAAGAAAGACATAAAGTTTTCCCATGTATTAAAATTATAGGAATAACAGTGGTAATATCGAAAAAATATAGTTCAAAAGCGTTATAATTATAAATTAATAATACCATAGTGATGCCAGACGATGGTGATTAGAAAAAGGATTATAAGTGAAAAGTGTGGTTTAAAAGTGGAAAGTGGATGTCGTGACTCGAATTGAGAAAGGTAAGCTTCGATTGTTCGGAGATGTTGAAAGGGTGAATGAACAGAGAGTAGCAAAACAGCTATTTTTAATATATATATATAGTTGTACTATGGACGGTAGGTGGCAAACTAGTTGGAGGTCAACCGATGTCCCCAACAATTAGAATTAATAACGGATGGATTGCTAACCTTTACAAAGAAAAGATGAATGCAGAAAAAAGAATAATGCAGGGGAATGGTTTGAGGCCATAAAAGAAATTAGTAAGCCTTCTTCCATTAATTCAAAACTTGAATTTAACGTTAGTGTTCTCATTGCTTCTCATACATTTACAAACGTGCTCGCGGCGGCCTGTTCGGTCACGTAATTAGTTTAGTTTGTTTTAACGTATACGTATTCCCTTGCGTACGGAGTGGGATAAGTGACGCGCGCATGCTCTGAAAACATCGGCTAGATTATTAGACGGCGGGCTCGAATTGAACCGTCTGGTTTCTTCCACTTTCACAGCACATGTCCTTGATAAATACACATCTTCGTTTGATATTTTAATAGTCGTGTTAGGTTTGTTGCAGCAATCCCACCCCCTAACACTGCAACCAGAACAGGGTAGAGTATTCGCTGATTCGCGATCGAAATTTAACCAAACTAACTAAATAGTTAACAAAACAATTCTTATATTTAATATAAACACATGGCAGTGTGTGAGATTTAAATGAAGGAACGGATTATTGTCGAAAACAAAGAGAATTTTGTTAGAAGTAAAAAATGTTAATATTGTATTAAACACAAGATAGAACACGGTTCAGGGAGGCATAGGGGGAGGATAAAATAACCAGAATAAATCAGGAGAGTCAATTGCTCGTTTGCTCGTCATACGTAACTAAAGGAAAGTATGCCCTTGGCAACAGTCGCACAATCTTCTTTCTTCTTGTGACATATGATTATTGACTGACCAAAACATTTAGATATAAAATACAAATTATTTTAATAAGTAATAAAAAGGTAGACCCTTTTATATCTCGTAATCAGGATTTGGGGAGGATGGTGGGGAAGGTCCCCCCGACACTACTCCTATCGAATGTGTAGTTTCCGAGAAAAGGACATCATATCGGTTACTTTAATTTATTTTATTTTTTTTATCTCGGGAGCTAGATTTTTCCGCTCCCATTGAGAGGGGGTAACTCACTCAAAATTAAAAAATAAATTTTGTAAACACCCGTATTTAGAACACTAACATAGTAGAACCTAACTTAACCTTACTTTTTTCTTAAATGCAATAGTACGCTGTCTGTTTTAAAAATGACATTTGTGTGGTTTTCGTATATTAGATACGTGCAAAGGCGTGTTAAGGTTATAATGGATTTTTTAAATCCTAATAGTAGTAACATTACTCGCAGAACGGATCACCGACAGAGCAAAAAGGTAACGGCCACGTAGAGGTCGACGCATCGTAGGTAGGCCTCCCACGCAATGGACGACCTGGATGAGGGTGTCAGAGGACCCATCTTTTGAACGTCTATGGGAGAGTCCTAAATCCAGTAATGGAGGAGTGTCGTCTAATACGCCGAGATTTTTTTTTTGAGACATTCTCTTTTAAGCGAAAGTTACAGCGTTATTTCTAATCCTACCATTCACACTCACGCCTAGCATACTTCTCAAGTACCACATTTCAAGGGCATGCATGCGTTGTGTTTAAATTTAAGGCTTAAAATTAGTGTATTAGTAAGTTTACGGAGCAAAAAGTTCCAGACGCTTTTGCAAAGCAGGCGAAGTTCCACGGGTAAATTTAATTTACATTTCATTTAATTCGTTATAAGGATTATAACTTAATTTCATTATTTAATATTTTATAAGGATAAACACATTAGGCGACACTGCTTATATCCAATAAGCCCCGACACAACGAACTATTATTACATGAAGAATTTCATTTAAATTTCTCGCAGAATTTTTATAGAAACGTGTTATTACTGTTGCGTAAAAAATAATATTGAGGAATTAATATTTTACGTTATTTATGTTTTTTACATTACAGTTAGTTGATATTAAACAGTTAAGTTTTTGGTTTACATTTAAATATACTAACTAGAAGAAAATCTAAATTTTCTAAAAAAAATTACGAGAAAGCCAGAGAAAATCGTCCTAAATGTACAAATAAGATAGACCAACAGACAGACCAATTACGGTGAATTTTTTTTCATGTCGACATAAAAAATAATTATTAATATTTTTGTTTGTTTGGCTTTCAAAGGCTTCCATTAAATTTTATGTGCTGAAATGTCGTAAACAGTCGTGAACAGCGAAAATAACACATCTAATTGTGACCAGTTTGGTGGGGGCGGAAGATTTTCAAAATACCACGCTTGATGACAATGATGGGGCGGCAGAAAGGCTTGGGTTTAAGGAATTGAATATTTTTTTATTATGTATTAATTGAATAATTATATTATAATACATCAATTTAAAGTAAACAAATGTATTGTGTGAATTGTCTGAAATATGACGATAATTGTTGCAGGAGGCGTTGGCGAACGCACCGGGCGTTCCAGCAGAAAAGAAAATTGTCATCACGAAAAACTCAGGTGAGCACAGCTGAACCTTGTCTGATTGCACCCGTTCCAAATCGGAGCGGGTAACTTATAATTAAATACACAAAGCCGAACATATCACCTAGAACACGAGGGCTAAGTATATATACGAATATATAAATGTGCTGGAACCTTCTCAATTTACATGGCGCCATTTTAATATAACCAAATATTAATAATTTATAATCCGTTTTCTTCTGATAAAAATCAGTAAGTTAAATTGGTAAATGTTTTTTGTCATCCAATGTCCCATCCAATTCCCCACTGTTATGAAGAACTTACAGATAATAGAGAACTTACTCGATAAGTAGGTTTGATATCACCGTGTAATCGAGGTTTTTTTTATCTCATTCTCAATTTTTGGGTTTGAATTTGATGGAGTTATACAACCAGAATTTTGTTTCAATGAATTTCCGTCCAGGAAGTTTAACGTAACAAATAGAGAACTAACGTACCGAGCTGCAGTAAAAAGCCTAAGCTTTGCAAATCGTTATTATAAAAAAAATAACGCTTTCCAACTAAAATGCTATAATCTAACAACGGTGACAATAATTATCAACTATTGCCGTTCCTAAGAGTGATAAAACCGGTATCACAGTGTAAAGCGATAATATTATTCCCATTTGGGATCGACGTATTCGCTGCTAAGGGACCATTCGTTGTTAATTTTGTCCATTCCCTTTTGTTTATCTAGTTAAGTTTCGTTTATAAACGCAAACTCAATTAAATGTTTTTTTTTTATGGAATAAGGTGGCAAACGAGCAAGCGGATCACATAAGTGTACGCTACCCATAGACATCCGCAACAAGAAGTTATGTTGCAGATGCGTTGCCTACCTTTAATGGGCCGAGGAGGGTATAGACAGGAAAAAGGATATTTCCCTTTTCCCGTCAACCCCCTTCCCATCCAATCCTCTTCCCGTTCCCTTCCCATCCTTACAAGAAAAAGGTGGGAAAGGGAGGAGGACTCAAATTAGGCCTCCGGCACCTCACTCGTCGGACGAAACGCAGAGTATTTCTACTTCATGCCTGTTTTCTGTGAGGTCGAGGTATTCCACCGGTCGAGCCGGCCCATTCGGCAACACATGTTGTTGTTGCGGGCTCTACCACTGTTAAAATGTATGCAACGTTTATGAAAATAACTATCGGTAGTAAACATTTTGTTTTGTGTTTCCTATGAACAAGTCAATTCATGTCCGTAAACCCTTTGTGCTATGGTCTTCTCCCTTTTCCCTAATTTTTTTTATATAGGGTCGTCCCGACCCTATATAAAACGTACGACCTTAGTTTATACTGTAATAGGTTTTGGCTATAGTTTGTATGGCCGCCTACCTGACAACCTTCCATGGCCATGTATATGAAATATTAATTCATTGTCGTCATAATTTAATGATTAACCACCAAGCTTTAACTCGGTTGGATCACGAAAGTAGTCGAATGGCGGATTCGAACCATAGACAATGTTGTACATGTTTCACAGTCCGCACCCTTAACTACTAGGCTATTGGCGCTCTGTGATACATTCTAGCCACTACAATGTTTAGCGATATAATCAACCCCAGTTAAATTTGTGAATAAGTTTCATAATGGACAGCGAATTACTTTATCCATAAATGGTTTAAAAACATCAAAAGCATCGGTAAAAAATGTTGTAACTTAATTGGTTTATAAGTAACAGACTGTATATTACTTTGTACTTCTTAAGAACCGATGACAATTTTCTTTCAAGTTTGCTCGTCTCGTTGCTCAGGCTTGTGTTTCTAAAAATTACTTTCGACTTTTTAGTTGATAAAACAACTGAAAACTTCATAAGCTGCGTTAGATGATTTTTGGTAGTGGAAAATCTTATAGGTTCGCGTGAACAATATGCGAAACATGTAACATGCTTTTTTGAATTAATAAAATAATATTCCAAACCAAGCAAAGCTTGTACTATGGAAACCAGATATAACCATGTAGTAAGTTTCACCTGTCTTGAGTTCTCAGTCCTGTCGGCAAACCTTAAAGGTGTAAAAATGATAAAATATTTCAATCAGCTTATCAATTGGTCTCCAATAACTTTCATTCATTTAAATCTAAGTGCTTTTCGCTCAATGAAGTAGTTTGTCTTTTAAAACATAAATAACGCTACGAAAATGTTTTGATATTCAAATTATGAAAAAGGCATCAAGAAAAACTTTTTTTCATAGAGATTTAAAAGAAGTTTTTTTTACACTTCCAACAACAAAAGTGTAATATATATATATATATATATATATATATATATAATACTCTATGGATTTACCCTTTTTTTAGGTTTGCCATGCCTACTAAACTAAACCTCACGTTTGTTGTCTAGGTGTACATTTAGTTTATTCAGTTTATATATTCCCTATAAATCATATGTCACGCCCCTAAACCAGTGGTGTAGGCAGAGATTACGGATTTCCAATTGTCACGGTTCTGGCACACCTCTGTCGCTTCTACATTTATACATCTACGCATACACACTCGTCGTTTACAGGTACTCTTAATACTGCCTTTATTTAGTATATCTCTAATCTGGACGGTATAAGAACGCTTGGGCTGGTCGCAGCCTACTCAAATTTCTTTTGCCAATCTTCATCCAGAGTACCTTTAAAGACACATTCCGGCTCCTCATTACAATGCCTATAGCCCCATTAATTTTATTTTTCGCGTTCATTCTTCGTATGAGAGTATATATTCATGTATGAGCTCATACACCTGTTCCTCTTTTTCACCGTTTATATATCGATTACTATCTTACTTTATTCTCTTTTAGAAACCAACTTTTGTCTTGTCTAATTTTATCTTCATTCCTTTGCCTTCCAATGATTCATTCATGACATTCACCTCCATTTCACCCCATTAGTTGTCCTCCGTCGATGATGCAATAATTTTTATTACATTTGGTCGGTGGCCTACAGAAGCAGCAACCAGCAACTCGCCCATTCTTAGTCCACAATCATTGTCTTTAAAATATCTTAAACAGTCGTCTATAAGCAGATTGAACAGCCACGGAGATGTTGAACACCCCTGTCTTACACCTTTATTGATGTTAAGCCAGTCTGAGTAGGCCTTGTTAATACTAACAGACGCAGTAATCTCTATAGACACTGTAACGCTTCTATTAGATTACTGCTCATTCCGTATATAGTCATTGTTAATGACAGATCCTGTCTTCGTACTTTATTTATATATAATCCCTTCTAAGTCTGTGAAAGTACAGAAAAAATTATGGTTTTTAGCCAAAACTTTTCAAAGAAAAGACCTGGTCCGTGCATCGCATGCGTTTTCTAAAGCCAATTTGTGCGTACAATATTCTTACTATAAATCATTTGTAGTTGAATGTGTATTGTAGTGTTACCAAATAACGTTATAAAAATATTATATAGCGATATATATAGCGATGCTAGCGAGCATTAATCATTTAGAGGTTCTTGGACATTGGCTACAATTTATTAAAATGTTTTCTTTATTTCTCACAAAATAAATATTTTTATCATAGCTCTGGGAGTATTTTTAAATACCCTGCCAGTTATCCTAGGTTTCTATTCTAATACCTTAATGGAGCTTTTTCTTAAAGAAATTGAGCTGGGAGAGCCTAGTGTATATATAAAACTACGTCATTTATTTAACGCTAATTGGTATGGTATAGGGCTCAGCTTACGTACTGTATGTGTTACGGTTTCGAACCCAGGCAAGGCTTTACTTGTGTGATATTTATCATCACCACTGCTCCAAAAACGGTGAAGGAAAACATCGTGAGGAAGCCGGCATGTCTTAGAGCCACCAATTTCGAAAATAAATATGATATCCACCAACCCTCACTGGACCAGGGTGGTGGATTACGGCCTCTTCTGCTTTTGGAGAAGAGACCTGTTTCCCAGTTTATTATATTATTTTAAAGAAGTATAAAAATAAATATGATATAAGGAGTAATCGCAATGTATGAATTTAGAAGAAGCGAGAGAGGTGTGCTAGGATCGCGGCTAATGGAAATCCGTAATCTCTGCCGACCTCTGTTACAGACGTGAGTGCATATTTACTATTTGTTTCAAAGTCTACTTAAATTCAGTAAGACTTTTCGCCGTGCAAAAATATGAACTTAATTTGACTACGTTTGTCAGAATACTTACGGGGGACTTTCTCATAAAGGCGTAAGCTCAATATTGGATGGACGAATTTATAATAAACTCCCGGAAGAGTTCTGGAAAAACTGGAAAACTCATTTAATGAGATTAAAAAGTACCAAAACACTGTTTGTAGAGGATAAAACGAAAGCACTTTCCGTAATAGATTCATGAACACATGAAGAATTTTTTGATGGGTCAGCTTCTCAATTTAATCCGCTGGTATATTAGTTATTTTTCAAGATTTTTTTGCTAACGAGAACATATAACCTCAATTTTTATAATGTATTCAAATATTCGCTGAATGCGGTAAACGCAAATGCCCAGGTTGTATATGAATTTATTTTACATACTCAGGATATGGTCCCCGAGAAGTATGCTAGTCGAGATTATGAAGGAATGAATTACATACTATTGTGTCGGATAAGTGCAACGTATACGAGGATCTTATCTCTCCTGCGATATTTCCAGACCAATAAACTTGTATTTGCAACAACTCTTAAGCTATAAATGTCCCCCTGCTTAGTTACAGTAATTAAATGTTACGACACCTCTAAATAGTCTGGTCAATCGTCCCTTCGTCGGTCGTTGTACAATATATTCTATATAGCTATCGCTTCTTGCAAAATCTATCTAATCTCTTCGGATAGCGAAAATAAGAGCTGCTTCGTTTATTTTAATATGTATTTATACTTCTGTGAAACAAGCTGTGCGCCTTCCAAGTACACAGAAAGTTTAAGAAAAAAGCATTTAAGATCACATTATAATATTCTACAACCGTGACATTAAAATATATATTATATTTTAACTTAAAATATGTAAATCGAAAACTCCATTTAACAATCCAGCTGGTGAAACATCGTAAGTCCGCCGTATAAGCTGTAAGTCCACAAATTCGCAATTTAATTCCGCATGTTAGATTAAATAACGTCAGCAATTAAATTAACAAAATTATCTCCTATATATTAATTTTTAAACACAAATCTATTTTTTTATTTATATTAGAAAAGAGGAGGAGTCTGAGTAGGCCCCGGCAATCCTAACACAAGCAGTAGAATATTGATAAAGAGACTTTAACGCCTGTATAAGAGCACTGTTCAATCCTAAAGTTGACCACAGATCATGGCTTGTAACTTTATCAGAGAATTGAGAAAAGCTCAATCCTTTTCTGTGATCATATGTAAAGATATGATCCATCCAAGCCATTACTTTCCTTAAACCTGCAATCAGTTATCAGTATCAGTCATAAAGTTCCCACTGATTCCCTGTATATTATGTCATTCATTTGTTATTTCACACAGATTGAGACAACATTCAAACTAAACTTTAAATCTTAAAATTATCTTCATTCTTTTCTAATTTATAAACAAATCCTAGCTTTTAGACTGTGATAGTATTTTTTACACCGTTTTTGATTATTTTTTGTTCGTTTTAGCGTTAAAGAAACCAAACAATGGAATGTATTTATAAAAAAAAACACCAAAATTGTATTGTAATGAAACATTGGAGCAACAATTCAATTTATCAGTAAATTTTGGTCCAAAAAACTCCTAACGCCTCGGTTGAGAGATATTTTATTTGCCCTCTGTTTTCGATCAGTTTGATTAAAGCATGTTTTCTAATATTGTAGAATTTCTGCTTGTACGGATTTAAAGAAAATCAACATAATTATTTTTTGATGCCAGTAGATTATGAAAATAAAATATTTACATTTCTTATAGCCACTTCAAGTAAGCTGGCGCTAGGACACAGTTCACGACAGTTGTCGAATAACGGAATCGAAACCACGGCCTCATGTACATATCACAGTACCCTAACCATTTTGTTTGCAAAATGGTTTTATAACGTAAAATTGAGAGGTACCATTAGCAAAATTCATTCTAGGCCGACAAGAATGATAAATGATTGTCAAAATTTCATTTTACTTAAAACCCCTAATTAAAAATCCTGGCGTCGAATAAATTTTCAAATTGACCACTTTGCTTCTCCTATTTGGGTACACAAGAACTTAATATCTCAGAACTACGCGTTATAAAACGTGACTTCGCAATATGCACTGTTACTCTACGTTGTTTGTTCGCTTTTATTGGCTACTTGTTCACTCTTGTACCATATAAGAGGATTTACCTTTGCGCGTCACCGGACAGACTGGACTTTCTCAGTTTTAAATTGTACTAGTTATATTGCAATTTGTCAGAAAATTGTGAACTTAACTAGTCGTTGACTATTTGTCATACAATATCTTACGCAACAAGCCGATTTTTGTTTGGCAAAAATCTTTTAAAGATTTATATTTTATATTTATTATTTATATTTAACTAGATATTTATGTATAACTACTTTATTATCTTTTAAAAATTCAACGTAATAACGTAAACAAAATATCAGTTCACAGTGTATACACTATCGAGAAATGACCCGTTCAATAGCAAAAAAATCGTTTAGTTCTAAATTTGCTACCTGTTTACAATATCTCTAGACTAGTATTTAAAACTGAAGAAGTTCGGTTCAGTCGCTGACGTATGTGTATATAGTATATACAAAGCACTATATAGACTACAAATTGTCGTTCGTAGCGACCGTAACAAGCGCTACGTATCACTGTAGCACTATCGTAGCACTTTATTCACATGATAATTTAGGAAATATTGCAACATTACTCTATCAAGTAACACATATAGTAGGCACAATATATTTTGTTAGATAACGTAAGGTACATTTAGAGCAAAAGTTAAGTAATTAAATATCTATGGACAATAGGCACGTAAAATATTAAATACTTATGAAATATGGTTGACATTGTGTCACAACTGGTGTTATCTCTTAAAATGCTTATCCACCCCCTTCGCAAGACTTGATTAAAACACTAGTATACCTATATTATTACTAGAAAATAATGTTTCAATTTTACTGTATACATTCTTAACCCATCCGATCGTGATAAGTTATCTGCCCCACACCACACGCCAAGGTTTTTTTCGAAAAACCATTTTTTTTCTATAAAACGCACTTAAGACAAATATAACACCATAAACATTTTTTACGTGGTGCAAATCATGTTTGGTATTAAAGAATCCTCGTGTAATCATATAAATAATAAATGTATAATAGTAAACTCTGGTCCCGTATACCAAATATTCAAAATGTCAAAGTATACCTACGAATATCTATCAACTTGTGTCAACTGTAATAACTCATGTTTCCTGTTCCATTGCAAATAATATTTGCCTACCTTGAGATTTAATAATGACAATATTAATTTCAGAGTCGGAAATTTGAGACAATAATGCTGTACCATATATTGCATATTCATATGACCCTACCTCATAGTACATTGCTGTTAGCGACCTCACTTAGTAAGTTATAGAATATTTTGATACCATTAAAGTTTAAACTCTTGTTACAATGTAAAACCTACCCCCTTCTGTCATTGTCGTGAACCATCTTGAAGTTGAAGCTTAATTAAAATGGTTAAAAAAGACGTACATGAACTTTGCTCGTCATCAGTTTCATACAAAAAAGTCAATTTACTTCGATAGTTTTCTAAGTAAATGGGCTCATTTGCAATGAACCTTTTTTTATGATCATCACGTTGGAGAATACTTCAACTAAATCAAGTCGTCAATTAAATTCGTATCGTAACAGGGCCGCTTAAAACTGCTACTTTTTGACATTTGCCGGCTGACAGGGCCGCGTTTACACGTCGGTTGGTTTTAAAAAATCACAAGTCAAGTTTTGGACGCTCGAAATTTTTCACCTAACATTTTTTTGGTCGCAGTTTTTAATGTTTTTTGTAAGTTTTTTGGTCATTTCTAAAAAAGTTTTTTTCTATGGAGTAATGGTTGCCCAGTTGTATAGCCCCAACTTACAGACTCTAGATCGCTCGTTCAAACCCAGGCAGGCGGTTTTCTTTGTGTAATTTATTACACCACTGCTCAAAAAACGGTGAAGGAAAAATCGTAAGGACGCCGGCATGTTATAAAACCACCGCACTGGGTCATCGTGGTGGTTTACGGTCACTTTCCTCTCTTGGAGAGGAGGCCTGTGTCACTACAGTAGGGAAACGTACTAAAGGAAAGGCTGTTTTACTATTTTTGTTGTGTTTTGTTATTATTGGTAAAAAAATCTGTATATTTAATTTTTTTTTTATAAAAGTAAGACTTTGAACTAAAATGTTATCAGAAGTAAAAGATAATAGAGATAATTTAAAGTAAATATAGGATATTTGAACATTAAAGTCCCCCGTCTAGCCGGGCGTCCATAAGGCACTTTATAAAATTTCATTTCGATTGTTTATTTTTATAAAGTACCTTAGTTAATGTTATTATGAAATATTTTCAAGAGTTCACATTATACGTGTGCTCCGTTTGATATATAGCAACAAAGACGTCAAAATAATACTTTTAGCCTCATATTTAAATTAAGTTTCAGTAAAAATCTTGTTCCTAATAGCATAAAGTGTTCTGTTAATCTAAGCAAGAAATCACACGAGAAAGCTATTTTTTAGAACGCGACAAGATCGAAAACGAACTTGATGAATTCTGCGTAATTTATTTTCATACAATTATTACGTTTCGTTCATAACATCAAGACGTTAAATCCAAATTACATTACCGCAGTATTTTTATGTTATTCATTTTATCAGTACTTTATACCTTTTTTAATGTTTGTGCTACAGGCGCCAATAATTTGAATTTTTTAAATTAGCAGCGCCGATAACCCAAGCGTTACCTCATTGTCTAAAACCTAATTACCAAAAAGCGTAAGGTCTAAGTCAATTTCATAATTAATATTTTTAGCCTAATATCGTTCAAAACAGAAGCAAACAAACAATGTAAATTAATTATCTGCTATTTAACTCTTAGTATAAAATATTAATTGTTCCACTTCAGTTTCTATAAACATAAGGAAATTTACAAAATTATGTCTATTTATTATCGCAACCGAAGCGAACTTGAAAAAAAATATAAACGCAGTCTAGTGAAAAATCAAAATATAATTTATCCTTTCTTTTTATATAGTCCTTTTCCAAAAACTTCAACAAAATGATAGACAGAAAGAATTGGAAAATAACGAACGTATTATTTAACAATATTCACGTTAAATAAATAAAATGATACAATTTAATGCTTTAATTAAATTAATACTTCACGTTAAACGAAATACAAAAAAACACTTACCAGGGAAACAGGAAGTAAAAGTCATACAATCATTATTACTTCCGTATTTATCACGATTTCGTCACGACCGAATCTACAGCACTAGCGTACACAACAGTCCTGTAGCCCGTCCGCTGGAGCACTAATTCGACTGGGGACGGGACTGAGGTTCTCTGCTTGCGTCTGTAAGTATGCACGTACATCAAATATTTATTGTGATAAATTGTTCAAGATAATTATTGTGGATTATTACAAATTGTGTGCAAAGGTTTCGTAACGTTTTTTTCTTATAAATAAATTCGTACCTCGCGTCCTCTGGGTAATTTTTGATATGATAAGAAAATAAATAAAAATATAGCCTAACTGTTTTTCAAGTTCAATTATTTTTGAATTGATATAAATTGTTTGTTAATTTCTTAACGTTGCTTCATACAATTAAATAGGGTAAATTAGGATAAATTAGAAAAATAAAATAAAGTAATTACTGGATAATGTGACTTTAGTAATAATTATGTTTTTGAAGCTAAATATGATAAGTATTAAGGTTTTATTAGTAATTGTTGTATTGTGTCATACTTAACTTTGTTTAAAATATAGAGTAATTATTCATAGGAAAAATAAAATAAAATATACAGTTATTCGACCGAAATTATAATATTGGACGCTCAAAACTACTACTAAACTATAGCCTTTATATCCCGAAACTCCTTATTTTGTGTGTAATCTTACTTCTTTCCATGTTTTCTTATAATATATCCCGTAGTTCGGTGTGCCTCAGGAGCCAGGGCAAAGACCACCTCCTAACGTTTTCCACTGTTTTCTATCCCTTGCAACTCTTCTCCAATTACAACCCACTGTTACTTTGAGTTGTCGACCTCTATTTCGTTTCCAGTTCGTGGGGTACCATTCAGTGAGAATTTTGCTCCATTTATCCTGAGGGCTGCGTAGCATATGACCCGTCCATCTCCATTTCATTTGATTTATCTTAGTGGGAATATCTGTCACGCCTGTTCTGTCTCTTATGTTATGTATATATTTCTTTGTATATCTATTTTTCTGATTCTCATCATGCTTCTCTCCGTGGCTCTTTGACAGTGTTCTAGCATATTCCTGTGCTGCTTAGAAAGTGCCCAAGTTTCACAGCCATAAGTAAGCTCAACACTTTACAATGGACAAATATTCTGACGCTGACAAAAAAAACATATGTAAATAGCCAATATTGCTAAGGCTACGTTCATAAAAGGCTAAATGAGTAATTTCCAATCATATCTAATGCAACATTGTACTCTCCATATTGTCTATTACATTGTTCAAACATACTTACTTTAACTTTGCTCGGCACAGATTAGTCTTTATTGTTACATCGACCATTTGAAATCGTCAGATGATCATATCACGTTATTCTTAATCTATTTTCTATAAAATAAAATAAAATATTGACCGCGCTCAATGATGTCCAGTTGATTTTGTTAACAAGCTTGTTATCCCCGCACTCCTTTGCGTCGCGTTCAAATCGTCAGATTATTGAACTGCACACTTATTAACATGTAAAATACTCTATGCCTCTTAATCCGACTCCTTCGATTATATCCAATTATCGTTATTTTTTTACAAATTTAATGGGCTAAACGCGGCTCTACATAGACGACCGATTTTTGATGTAAAGTACTATGGTACGCCTGACATGTACAAATGTCGCGCTCGAGAATGTACAGAAATACCCGCTTCGGCTCCCGTACCACCGTAACCTCTGCAAACATTCAATTCTCGTTCTGTTGTAAGATTTCTTGTGAATTTTAAGTTGCGTCCTTAACTGGTTGTTTTTGCTTTTCAACCGTATGTTTTAAAAATAAAGTTCATAACTTTACATTACGTACGGAGAATTTCTTCCGAAAAGAACAAAGAAGTTTCCTGCCGAATGGTTAATTTTGTAAACGGCTATCAGACAACATAATAAGAATATTATAATGCCTTTGATCTTTTGTAAGCCTTGTGGTTTAAAAATTATATTCTTTTTACATTAAGTATTTTACAGCGGAGCTGAGCGTAATCATTATTGGAATGACCTTAACTAGTTTAAAAAGTTAACTTTGACGTCATATTAATGTACCATAGCGTGAGTTGGGATATATTTCGGACTAGTTAAGACACGCAACTGCTCTCTTCGTTTTCACCCTTTTCCAACGATATTATAGTTAATCTCTATTTCCTTTCGCGACGTCACACGTGAAGCGCTGCGCCGATTTCACTTATTCGTGATGTGTGTCTGATATTGTCGAGAGAAAAGAAAATAAAAAAAAGGATGTAAGATGCGCGGAAAATTTGAAAATTATTAACTTAAGTTAGTACGTTTGACATAAATCATTTGACAGTTATCCCGATTGACAGGATGCAACAAAACTATTATTAGCCAGAAACTAAGAATGTGCTGATGATGATGTTGTGTTTGATTATACATAATTTAATATTCGTAGTCAAGTCAGGACGTCTGTCGAGTCAGCTAATTGATTATAAGAAGGCAGAGCGACGCTACACGTGCGTTGCGTCGATGTTGCGGTGACGTCAAACATTTATACGACGATGTGGCGTCGCACAGACATTGAATAATAATATGGTTAAAGTTCTATGAAAAAATACTAAGCTACGTTGCGTAGTTGCTGCGGCGCCCGCAACGTGTTGCACCCTGTCCACTTCATCCCTACGGCCCCATGTGCGGTACTCGCGCGTTCCGTCGACGTACGTCGTTTTAACGTATTTGTTTCGCTGAATTATCTCTTTTCATTGTTTCATTTCTGAATTGTATTCAAAGTTAGTCAACGAACAAAATAATTCAGTCATTTCAAATTTACTGTCTGGTTCGTAAATTCAATGTAAACATTTTTATAATGTTGCAAAATAAATGTAATAGAACCAAGACGAAATTTATAAAATCTCATCAAGAATCATTTATAAAATTTATAAATAATTTGCCAAATCGATGCTTAAACATATGGAAATAATTTTTTTTTCATAGTTTTTTAATGAGGATTTTTAATCTCCATTTTATTTAGTTATTGTTAAATGGACTCGATTGCATGTACACAGCGGCACAGATAGGCCTTGACAATCCCACCAATTCATACAATATATACGTAAAATTTAAACAAGACTATATAAAAAACATATTCTTTGTTAAAAATCTTTCGCTTACGTAGTAATGTTTTTGAAAGCCTTTTTAAAATATAATAAACATGTAAAATGGCTTTATATGAATGCTTTAATAAGTTTCAGTTTAGCTGAAGTAAGCCGATTGAGTTGGAAAAGTTCAAAGGGATTATATTCAAGTAAATTTTCGACGTAAAAAGAGAAAACTATTATATCGAATAACTTCTTGACATAAGCCTACCTACCCTTTACAGATAAGAAGGATTAAAGTAATATTGCTTTTTTTCATTCACTTGAATACTAAATGACAAAACTATTATACATATGTTATGTTTTTAAAGTGAAAACATGTTTAGTCGCGTCAGAGGACATTTGGCAGGGAAAAGCGTCAAGTGAACAACATGCTCAACATGCGTCAGAACCATTTTAAGAATATGGAATAGTTTCGAAGAACTTTTTTCATTTATTTTTCTCGTATTCAATTTTAAATTATATTTTTTTTCCTAGGACATTCACACACGGCCATCTGATCCCAAACTAAGTAGAGCTTGTGCTATGGCAACCAGATACTACATATACTACTTTTGTTTTGTAAATACGTACTTAAAAAGATAAATTACACCCAGACTCAGAACAAACAGACATGTTACACAAATGTCTGTCCTGGGTGGGAATCGAACACACGACCTGCGGCGTGAAAAGCAAGTATCTTACAAAACACGCCAACCGGCCCTTCAAATTATTAAAAGGCTCGTATTGTTAAAAGGCCTTATTTTTGTTGATTTTGTTGATATTGTCGCGCCTTTTGAGGTACCTTTTTTAATTTGCCCTCGATTCTGCTAATCAATCGAAGAAGTGCTTCTGCTGAAGATATGGGTTAGGGGATTTTTGTCGCCATCCTATATCCCCAAAAACATTTTATTTTAATTTTATTTTAAGTTTAATGTATTATATTATCCATAGAGCGCATATTTATGCAGTGGTTGTAGCGGGAAGAATAAAGCTGTTTTCTATCTTTGGTATTTTAAGATAATATTATGGTCTCTCAAATTAACACCATTAACAATCACAATAACACTAGTTATTAGTAAACTGCCAACTCAATAATCCTTAAACTATCGATGAACCATTGAGACAAGATTGTACCACTGTTAGTGGAACCCAACCTACTATCTTATCTATGGTTAGCTACTGATCTTCAAACAACAACGTCTCTAGTCAGCCTTAAGCAGTACGTGTTGTGAACGAAACTCACGTATTCCTTAGTTAGTATGTAAAATTAACTACACACAAAATTTGAATCTATTCAAGGCAATGAATGGTGTCATTAGATCTATTGATGCTCTGATTAACAAAGGATTGAACGAACAGTCGACTATTCCAGGTTTAGTTACCTCGGTTACCAGTTTTATCCGGATGTAATAGAGCAGCGTTACCTCCTCTCAATTTTCACTTTCTCAAGAAATGAGAAAATAATTTTCTCGCTTCCTCAAAACGGCAACTACTCAAAAAGTTTGTGGAATTGATAACAGAGTCCAACTAAATTTACAGTCACTAAGAAACCGCGATTACAAATTACTAAACATTCATTAACCCTACACTATACTATAGAAGAAAGAGGACAGCTAGTGTTTGCCACATAAGCGTCAATGTAAACACTAGACATGAGCTGAAAAAAAATGTTCTCAATTGGAACAATTTCAAGTCTTCACCTTGTGACCAAATATTAGTTACATTTGTGAAAAACATACAAGTATCACTGCTGTGAAATTTAACCTGGAAACAACAAAAGCCCATTGTCGCGGTACATGCAAGACCTGTGCGCACTAAGCCTTTGTTCCTTCAGAGCTAATATTAAAAGTTGTGTGTGTTTTTAGAGCCTATAACTTTTAAATGTCCTAAATAGGACGTTAAATTGACGTCGTATCGAACATTCTGTATTACTTCAACATAAAGTAGACCCCTACAATCGCTGACGGCAAGTTATGCAAGGGTTCAACCTAATTTGGTTTTTAGAATTTAAAAATGTTGGCTCCAGATTAAGCTCGGGCGCCCACATTGGTTTGTCAAAATACATATAATATAATCTAGGCCCTGATCAAATAACAGATGAGAGTATGGATTTCTCGTGTCATATCTTCGACCATACTACACGATTAATGTTCCTTGTGACATGAGACACTTGCCTCATTTCGCGTCGCGTTCATCAAGTAGATATTCTTGGACGGAGTCCGTAGATTTAATATTTCAGGGGTAAGGAACCGTAGCTACTTGTGACCACCAGCGATCCATATTTAATACGAAATGGGTTTGATGTGGTTCTAAAAGGTAAATGCTCTTGTAAAAACAATTATCCATAGAAACCCAGTGTACGCATGTAATGTATTGTGTATCTAACAACACATGAGAGCTGCCGTCGATAGATTTTTGGAGGTTCACATTACATATCAAAAATGCTACAGTATAGTAGAGCTCGCAACAACACCATGACTACGTTTCGTCTGATGAGTGATGTGAAGGAAGTCTAATTCTAGTCCTCTTCCACTTCCCACCCTTTTCTTATTAGCAAAGGATTGACTTGACGGTGGAGATGGCATTAACGGTAGACAACGCATCTGCAACTTATTAGCATATTGCAGATGCCTATGGGTAGCGATCGCTTGATGCCGGGTGAACCGCTGCGCGTTTGCTACCTTCTGCTATAAAAAAAATATCGGCCTTTAACAGTCCATTGGAACTGGACAGTCTGGCCAGAGCCTTGCGTGATAGACGATGCGTCACATCCAGCCAGTTGTGTTCACGACGTCATCAGAAAGAGGGTATTTACATACGTGGCTTCTATAAATAGACTGTTCTCCCCCATTTTTTTTATGTGAGAAGGTCGCAAACGAGCAAGCGTATCACTTTATGTCGAGTGAGCGCCGCCCATGAACATCCGCAACAGACAAATGCGTTGCAGATGCGTTGCCTACCTTTAAAGGACAAAGGAGATACACAGGAAAAAGGATAATTCCTTTCCCCCGTTAACCCCCTCCCCATCCTATCCTCTTCCCCTTCCCGTCCTATCCTTATGAGGAATGGGTGGGAAGGGGAAGAGTAATAAAATTAGGCCTCCGGCACCTCACTCATCAGACGAAACGCAGAGTACTTCTACTTCACGCCTGTTTTCTGTGAGGTCGTGGTATTTCACCGGTCAAGCAGGCCATTTGGCAACAGATGTTGTTGTTGCGGGCTCTACCACTGTTACCATTAACGCTAACTCAGCAGTTGCGATCCGCCCATGAAAGAAATAAGAGAGGGATATTTTTGAGCAACATTTCAATAGGCCTAAGATATTACCAGACAGACAAGAATATTGTGACAGGTAACTTTAATTAAGCCTTCGACACTCAACAAATTCCAAGATTGTTAAATGAGTTATTTATTTGATAATAGATATTAAATCTCTTTGTATACCTTTAAACTTGCTTAATCGTCTCTCTTGAAGCATTTTTAGTGAAATTTTAATTCTAAATAATTTAATAACTAAACTTAAATGATTTAATCCAGGTTTTTCTCTTAAAAATGGTAGTCAGTTTCATTTTACCTTATTTTTATTTATATATTATCCGAATACTAAATATCTGTTCACGAACTCTATATATATAATTCTTCTGTACGTGTGTTGACAGTGAAGTTCTAAACGACTTAACCGATTTGTTCAAGTGGATTCGAGGATGGTTTAGATTCACAAATAAACTCAGCAGATGGCGCTGCAATCTATGCTTGTATGTTCCATATGCATAGACTCCGAAACGGGTGGACCGATTTCGATGTAATATTATGGAAATTGTCAGATTGCCTAGAGGGTGATCCTGTGAATTTTCGTAGCGATTGGATCAACTTAAGTACCCCGAGCGAAAGCGGAACGTGTCATTAGTATATAGGAGGATATAAGTATCGGAAACTAGACGAGAAAGGGGTGTAGTAGGTAGTCTTTGGTTGAGCTGGACTTCGTTCACTCAGTGCTGGGTTTACGCCTAAGCCCGTGAGAGCCGCGCCCGGCAGGATTTAGAGGGCGGCAAATTTTTCAACATTTTAAATAAATGAAAAAATATCACGACAATTTATTTTAAATTTTTTTTATGCACTATGTCAGGTTTATACTCAGGAGTGCAGTCACGAATCAAAACGATGAATCCATTAGTAGAGTATGTTCCTTGCGTTGCTCAAAAAGGGCGGCGTATCGGACAGGGCCCAAGACAGCAGCAAGCCTAAATCCGCCACTGTGTTCACCAGATTGCATCCTTCGAGAAGCAACGAAACTCTTTTAAAACACTACGAAGATCCACTAAAATTCGCACAGTTGACACATTCTACACTTCGTACTATTGACTTCTTCGATTTATACATATATACTTTTAAATAAAATTACACGTACAAATACAAATTAAAACCCGCCAACGCAAGCGACGTCAACATAAAGTACATCGTGATGAAACAGAACATTTAGATAAGCACCAACATTCGAACAACAACGTAACGCTATGCTTGATAGCTTTTATATTGTCAACAAATTATGTATTCCATGGATAGCTTGTAGCTATGGTGAAAATAAATGTTACAATACAGAGTTGCAGTGTAAATCCTTACTAATATTATAAATGTGAATGTAAGTTTGTTTGTTACGATTTCACGCGAAAAATACTCAACCGATCATCATGAAACTTTGTACACATATTTTTGGATTTATTAGAAGTAACATAGGATACTTTTTATGAAAAAAAATAGTATATTTTTATATATATATTATAGCGAAATATGTATGATTCCCTATAGACCTATAGATTCTGAAACAGGTGGACCGATTTCGATGAAATTTACAGGGATTGTCCAGATTGGCACTTTCCTGTGTTTGGTAGCGATCGGATCAACATAATTAGTGGCACCCGGGCGACGCCGGGGCGGGTCACTGGTTAGATATAATGCAGTACGGTTTCTTAACCACATACATTTTGAAAAACCTTCATACACGAAGACGAATAAGGCGTTTTAATAATTTCCTTGAAAACTTTTTATATCAGAGGATACACAAGAAAGATCAAACATTACTTCAAAATACGTCTGAACTCGGCTTAGCTTTCTTCTCGCGGATTACATAGTATATTTATACAAAGGATTCCACGAAAATAATAACTCAATAGACTTCGTGAATAAAATATAATAAAATTTAAACGTAAAATTTTTCAAGTTTACATTCTAAACATACACACAGTTTCTGAAAGGCTGATCAACGAAAACATTAGGTAAATAGCTGTCAAATAACCGATCAAATGTCATTTGAGTTGCTAGAACATAGACTTAGAATATAACTATGCCAACACGGCCAATGAAGCGTGTAATTTTTTTTACAAAAACAAAACCGACTTCAAATAAACTATATTCAAAAACACATAATGCACTAAAAAGTATTAAATATTGTTACGCAAGTAAACATTAGAATCAACGATAAATTAAATACGAACTGCACTCGTGCCTCGCGTGTGTATTGCATGTTAACATAAGTAACTTTGGCTTAATATATTTATAAAATACTAGTGACCCGCCCCGGTTTCGCCCAGGCACCAATAATTATGTTGATCCGATTGCTATCAAACACAGGAACACCCGTTGTGCCAATCTGAACAATTATATCATCGAAATCGGTCCACACAGAAGTTCATTCAAGTCGATTCAGCACTTAACTTGCAGTTTAGATTGCAGCGCCATCTGCTGGGTTTATTTGTGAATCTAAGCCATCCTAGAATCCACTTGAACACTTACACAAAAATTCATTCAGATCGGTTCAGCCGTTTACAGGAGTTCACTGTCAACACACGTACAGAAGAATTATTTATATAAAGATAAGTAATGAAAGTAATAATAATAGGGAGAGAGAGAATAATAGAGATTGTTGCTTATATTTCTGGTAATAGTATAAAAATGATTAGCAAACGACTCCCGATTTGTTTTATTGTTTGATTGAAGTCGATTGTTATATTGTTCTTCTCTTGTAGGAGAAGGTTTAGTTCAGGCAACTGTTAGGTCTGCGGGACGGAATTCAGATTTTCTTAGTTACATCCCGACCGGAATTTAATTTCGTGACTACAGACTGAAACTACACAGCGAAGCATCACGATTTTACAAAATTTGTTTTTCTTGTAGTGATTGTGAGTGAGTCCAAAACCGGTTTTACCTAAACTCTTTTCTATTGATCGTTATACAGCTTATATAGGATATTTTGTCGTGAGTTGAGTTTGGTAAGCTTTCTGTTTACCTTGCTTAATATCAGACAGGACAGTTTATCATGTCTTGTAACAGAACGAAGTACTTGTGTAGCGTACAAGGATATCAGTAATATAACTTCAAAGTGACTTGACGTCTTAGAACTTGTACGTGCGTCACTTTTCGCGTAAGGTTTATTTCTATTTTCTGTCCGACATGAATACGTTCGATTCCTTTGAATACGCTAAAGGTCGAGTCATGGTAACCGAGCAAGGCGGAATGTATTCTCCTAAGAAAGTATGAATTTCAAATCTCTACAATGACATCGTTATCAAATCGTTGAGGCACATAGAAGATCACAACGGAATGGTTATACGTACGAGTTAATATATCCCTTCTTCTGAGTCAGTTGGGTAAAATTTAACACCTATATATACACACATCTGGCTGGCAAACCTTTTTTGCTGGTTTGCCTTTCTCGGCAAACTTCGTTCCGCCGTGAAGGGAATATTCGTACCAAATTTCAAGTCTCTAGGTCATATGGTTCCAGATATATCTCGTGATGAGTCAATAGATACCTGGAAATCTCTTACGTATACAGATAGATAGTATAAGACAATATTTTATGGGGCGGATGTATTTTAGGGGTCGAATAATAATTGTATCATTTATTTACTCAGGTATCAAATAAGGTATAACATAATTTGAATATTTCATATATATATATATATATAACTTCATAAAATGTGATTGGCCTACACTATTTGGATGTAATGGAACCGCACCCGTATAATGAAAAATTAATAAACTACGTGAGGCTTCTATCGATGTATATAAAATCGGTATTTTAATTTGTCTCACATTTTCTCTGCGTCGTGTAAGAACTGCTTACAATGAATTTTTCTAGTACTTTTTAGCATTTTGTGTCTTATTACATCAAATTGAAGCTATAACATAACTAGTATACGTATTCAAACATTAATTTCTTGCAAAAATGTTATAACAACAAATTGGTATATTCGTTGACACCTGCATATCAATGCACGACAACTGTTTGACATAAACCTGGGGAGTGGGGAGCATCGACCGGTGAAATGCCACAAGCTCACATAAGACAATCGTGAAGTTGAAGTATTTCTGCATTTCGTCTGACAAGTGAGGTGCCGGAAGCTTAGTTCTGTTCCGGTAATCCTTGCCATCTTCTTCTAATAAGGAATGGATGAGAAGGGAAGAGCGTTTGATTAGAAAGGGGATGGATGGGTAAAAGATATATCCTTTTGTTTATCCATTCGTTCATAAAACGTAAGCAACGCATTAGCTTGTTGCAGATGCCGGTGCGTAGCGGTCACTTAGTACCAGGTGACCGCTTGCTTGCTTTTCATCCTATTCTATAAAAAAAAATTATTGGAGTTTTACCATAGTCGTCATCTTTAACAGGCGTATTTTGATAAGCGTAAATACACACAGATACACAAATATATCGACTGGATGAAGGTGAAAGATTCGAGTCTTTGGTGACAATACTTGGAGTCTACTTCAATCAACTTAGATTTCTTTTTCTTGGTTTTTGAAAACCACTATGCAGTGTTTGTATCAGTGACTTACAATCTCAAGCTTAATGGTCTGATTAGGCAGTGACTTGTACCCGCAACGGACAAGCATGTATGGGTGTAAAAGAAGCGAGAGAGGTGTGCCAGGATCGCGCCAAGATGGGAATCCATGAACTGCTTTCCCCGCTGGGTTGCGAGCGCCTGCGAGTGTATATTTATTTTATTCCCTTTTGTAATGACCAAAGACGATGTTCTCCTTTTTTTTTACAAGTCTGCCTGAAAATCAAAGCTTTACAGTTTACATCTTTGACTACACTAGTTAGTTTATTTATTGCCATAACAAGATGTAGGATTGAATTCTACGCTGAAGACATGATTTTCCACTAAAATGAATTTGTTATTGTTTGCAGAAGCTCATCAAGCTTCAGTGTTCGTGTTTGAGAGTCGTTTCGAAAAAGTTTTCGCAAGGACTATTAAACTTTTGTCGTTCATAATCCATTAGATTTATCGGCTCTAAGTAAAACTATGAATATTGCAAATAACTATTAATTTTGTGAATGTGTGTAACATTAAACGCACCTGCTTAACCTAAATTTCAAGAATTTCATAGATACATAAGAGTACTTACGTACTACGTACTCACTTCCATATATTAAAGTGGGGACTAGTACAGCATTGTGTATTGCCAGACGGGCCTTCGTAGACACATGCTGACACCTCACTGCTGTTCCTATAGCCCCATTCATTTTATTTCCCGCATTCACTCGTCGTTCAACATCTTTAACGTGTCCACCATCTACTAAACATACATCCTAATTACGCAAACTCTTCCACCTGTTCCACTTCTTTGCCCTTATTGCCATTTATATCTATTACTGTCTTACTTTGTTCTCTTCATATCTGTGTTCCTTTGTACATGTTTTCAACATCATCATCATCGTCGTCGTCGTCGTCATCGTCATCGTCATCAACACATCAACCGACGATTGTCTGAACCCTTTTGCATATGGTTAATCATATAGACCTGCTACCTTTCTACTTTTAGAATTAGAAATATAGATTTTTGGCAATGAATTTATAAAATTCCTTCCTTGGTGTTCCTCTGTTCTGATATTACGTATAACAGAAATGTGTGCAAAATGTCACGTCTTTCACACCCCGTGGTTCAACCAGCCAGTCACTTTTGTATACGTAGATGAAGAAGTTTGAAAATGTAACTTATTTATTATTTTTTTCGTTGCCGATCTGTATCGTGAATGTTGATGAGGCGACGTAGGTCGGTCACGCCTGAACTTGTGCATACATGAGTGCTCGCATGAGCGTAGGAAATTACTTTACAAATGTGTACCCGTATTATCATACGCTGGGACCGATCTATCTTCACGCAAATTCATTTAAGTGCGACGTGCGTTTTGAATTTTAACTAACTTTGTGCTCATAAAATGTTCATTAAGTCGAACTCGTAACCGGTAACGTTCAAACAATATAAGTTCAATTTACTTCGACAACGTGGTGCACTTATATGTTCTGACGTGGATTTGACAAACTCGGCGCAGTAAATACTCCATCTTATGGAGTACTCGTTTCCCGTACAAGACCATTTTATTATTTATTGTGACATGTCACTGTTTGCTGAAAGTTTGGGCGGCAGGGCGCTGAAGGCGCCTAACGTGAACCGTAAACGTAGGACTAACTTAGCTCAAGGACTCCCTTAGATTAGAGAGCCCCGGCTAGAGCCGTTACCGTATTTATATAACCGGATTGGGAGGCCACCGAGCTCTTGGATCACTTCGGCGGACGCTCCATGGAGTGACTCGCCACAAGGATCCGATATCTCCCATTTATCTGCCAGGGGATCTCGGCTTGGGCTGTCACTCAATACGCGTTTAGCATTCTTATTCGAGGGTGCCCGTCTGGGCCGAGCCTTGGCTCGATCGGTAGCTATTATCAGCTTACTAGCAAAACTGTTTGTTACAACTACAGATTGTACTAATTGTAGGAAATCTTATACCGCTATCCAGAAAACATATTTATCGGAAAAACGCCATATTTCGTACAAATTTTTGATAATACAAGATACAGGCTCCTTCGCGTTATAAATATCAAGTTATGAAACCAATTAATATTGTAGGCAGTTATTTAAACAATATCCACAGATATTTGCTGAGTAGAGATAATTTTGAGACATTAGTTTCTTAAAAATATTTATCACAATAAATAAAATATTAATTTCTCGTACAACACAAATTTCAATAGGCTTATATAATATAGCAGTACCTTCGCGTCTAGAGGCCTGTCTGTCTAGATCTTCTATCTCTAGATCTATATTATATTATTATGTCATTTATTTATATTTAATACATAATTTTTTATAATATACCATAAAAAATCTACCAAAACAACAGACATTCTAAAATATATTATATAAAAATAGTGATCCACCGGCTGCGGAGTCCTTTTATTTCAAGCAACCAGTGGTCAGGGTTACAGAGAGAGGAACTTTCTCACAATGCGGACAGACTCTAAAATTACCGCTTTTTGTATCAACCCCTTAACCCAACCGTCTAGCGAGAGCTTCTTAAGATGTTGGTCGAAGCTCTTCGCTAAAAGTTCGTTCACTGACACGACCACCGGAATAATGGTAGTCGATTTCATACCCCACATGGCGGTAATCTCGTGAGCCAAGTCTAAGTACTTCATCAACTTTTCTTTCTCAGCTTTCACGAGATTTTCGTCATGCGGGATAGTGATATCGACCAACATTACACGACACTCAGATCGGTCTATTATCACAATATCAGGTCTATTGGCGACAATATTCCTGTCTGTGATAGTAGATCGATCCCAGTAGAGTGTGATATGACTATTTTCCAGAACTGGCGATGGCTGGTATTGGTAATACGGTACCTCAGTATCCACAAGAGCATATTTAAGGGCAAGTTGCTGATGGATGGCTACTTGGTTATGTCTATGCAAGTATGCACCGTCCGCAAGACGAGAACAGCCGGAGACAATATGTCTAATAGATTCACGAGGACGGGCTCAGGAGGGTGCGATAGAACCTACCGTGTAGCTCCTTACCCTTCCATACACTGATGCGGTCTGAGACACTTAGTACCTGCAGCCTACGCCAATTCATGGTAGCCAAGGAAAGCGGTGTGAGTCCTTTGTCCACTGCTACAACATCCCGATACATCTCCACGTTCACCTTAAGGAAGTATTCCCTGAGATTACACACCTCACGGTTTTGTAGGTTTTTGACATTTAAAAAGCCACGACACCCACATTTCCGTGGGATGTACAATCTCATTACAGACGAACGTGGATGATGCATGCGATATGCTGTTAGCAATCGACGAACTTTTCTGTCCAAGGCATCCAGTTCTGTTTGAGACCACCTCAGTACGCCAAAAGAGCAGGTTAAGATAGGCACGACCCAGCTATTAAATGATAAAAGACTTTTCAGAACTTTTTCAGGCGTCCGAAGAACCGCTCACTTACCATCTGTTTCATGCACTTATCATTAATGCCTACTGCTTCTGACATACCAAGATATTTGTAGCTTTCAGCCTCCGACAGAGAAATGAGGGATACATCCTGAGAGAGCTGCAAATTCTCAGAAGTTGCAACCCTCCCCTTCAGTATATTTATGACCGCACACTTGTCAACACCAAATGTCATGCCAATGGCCTTGCTAAAATTGTCGGTTATTTTAAGCAACGCCATTAAGTCAGACTTTTTAGATGCGTACAACTTGAGGTCATCCATATACAGGAGGTGTGATATGATCTCTCCTCCTCTGCGGAGTCGATAACCTAGCTCTGAACTCTTTAATAGTGTGCTTAAAGGGTTCAGAGCCAGGCAAAACCACAATGGACTCAGACTGTCACCTTGGAAGATTCCACGCCGAATTCCAATTCGATCAGAGGAAGCAGAAAGGATACCCCGTCCTGAATGAAGAAAGCATGTGGTCCACTGACCCATGCATGAGTCAAGGAAAGTGCGGAGTGTTGGATGTACTTTGTACACTTCCAAAACTTTGCTTAACCATCCATGGGGCACCGAATCATAAGCCTTCTTGTAATCAATCCAGGCCATAGAAATATTCTTTCTACTTCGTCTAACCTGTTGGCAAATAGCCATATCGATGAGGAGGTAATCTTTGGTACCACGAGACCCAGCCTTACATCCATTCTGACTTGCGGACAAAATATTATTTGCACTTATGTGCGCTTCAATTTTTATTTTCAGAATAGATGTAAGGAGCTTATAAATGGTAGGCAAGCAAGTTATTGGACTATAATTTTTAGGGTCCGTAGCACAGCCAGATTTATAAATCAGATGTATGACACCGGAGGTCATAAAAACTGGGAGCGTGCCCAATTCAAGGGCTTCTTTAAATTGGGTTTCTAGACGCTCATATGAACTGTGGAACCACTTCAGCCAGAAGTTGTGCAGTCCGTCCGGACCCGGACTTTTCCAGTTTGGGACCGATCGAACTGCACCACTCACATCGGAACCTGTGATCATCACAGGTTCCATTTCAGTGATTGATTCACATGCGCGTCTAACAACATTAAACCACTCTCCCTCAACATGATCGACAGGCACCGACCAGATATCATTCCAAAATGCGACAGTCGAAGCAGAATCTGGCCGATGCATATCTTTCAGTTGGTTTTGTGGTTGCTCCCAATTGCGATACACACATCTTTGATCTCTTTGGAACATGCGATTTTGAAGATATCTCTCAGATCTTTCTCTGTACCTTCTTATGCGATTAGCCCAAGCGAAGACTTTTTGTTTCCAAAAGTCTATACGTTCCGTGATACCAGACATATATTCACTGGGTCTGATATCAGTCCCAGCAAACGCCTGATTCACGAAACGCATAATCTTTGGGCGCTTGTTACCCGCTCGGAAACAAAACAGTTTCGCTATGAGTCTTCTAGATATAGATATGCGACGCTCAATCCTATATTGCCAGGCGGGGTGAGCATCCCCACGTCGAGTAACTGAATTGGGACATAAAATCCCAAATCCAACTCGACATGTAGCCATGGCTCCACAGTAGAGGATTGAGTTGGTATCGCATAAATCTAGACTAGAATCCACATATGTTGATAACAGGCGGTCTACAGCATTTACTAAATACACATTCCGCCTGTTAACGGGCAATCGCGGTAAGTGAGGTCTGTCATTGATTGATAAGGATCTATACTTCAAAATCGTATCCTCCAAAGTACTCCTCAAACGCTCAATATCCTGATCACTAACACATACCTCTTCACTTGGATGTTCCGTTAACCCTGCGGCGTCCTCAGAGACCACAGGGGTATCGATGCATACTTCAGCATCATTGTGAAGGGGTCGCGCTTCGTGACGGAGTCGCTCAAGAACAGAGTCATCCAACAGGTGACATCGTTGTATGACTCGCACTTGATCCGATAATCGTTGGGCAGTCACAGACACTGTTTATTTATTTATTTATTTAATATGGTTCATCTACAAAATTACATGAATTAGTCTCAGAGTATACATTATATAAAACCTATGTAATAAGTAACATGTAATCTCAGTTACAGATAAACACAGCGTACATAAAGTATGCATTTGCATAAACAAAACTATATAAAAAACAAAATGAAGGGGAACATAACTACTATGGAACAATATTAGCTATAAAACTACAAGATTACGTAAAACTCGATAGCGAAACTACTAATTTATACATGTGACACAGTATGACATTCAGAATATTAGACTTCTGCGACAGTAATAGGATTCAAGATCCTAACGACTTTGGATTTATATACTGATAGTTTGTCATGGAATATATCAATAGTACTGTCTTTAATTATAAATTGTTTTAATAATCTACACAATCTCGGAAGAAGAGAATAGTGTCCTAAGTTTGATTTGTACGTTCTATGAGTGAGGATAGGCTTTGGGCGGCGCGGCAATTGACGAGGAACATCCAAGGAGAAGCGACTTAGTAGTTCTGGATTATCAAATAAATTATTTAACATCTTGTATAAGAATAACATGTCCTGCAACGTGCGTCTGTCGGATAACTTCATGAGGTTAAAGGTCTCAAGTCGCTCAGAGTAGGGCACTCGTTTACCGAATCCATTGAAGAAATAAGTGAAGCGTCTCTGTATGGATTCTATACGGTCTTTAAGGACCTGATAGTTTGGGTTCCATATAACCGAGTAATACTCGAGCTTGCTTCTGACCAGCGATGTGTAAAGAAGTTTTCGAGTGCTAACGTTTTTGAAGTCCTTAGAATTTCTGAACACAAAACCTAACATGCACCTTGCAGATTTACAAATATTATCGATATGCTGATTAAAGTTTAATTTAGCATCGAAGGTTACACCTAGATCACGAACTACATTTTGTTCATTAAGTACAATGCCGTTAATGTTGTATGCTCTTTGGACAGTTTTATGATTACGTGTAAATCTTATAAATGAGCATTTCTCTGGATTTAGAGCCATTCCATTATGTTGGGACCATTCAAATAATCTATTTACGTCCTCTTAAAGTTCCATGCTATCTCTAGGCGTTCTTATTTCTTTCGCAATTTTAAGGTCGTCGGCAAAGATAAAACATTTTGAGTTATGGATGCTTTCTGATACATAATTTATGTATATATTAAATAACATTGGACCCAAAACAGATCCCTGAGGTACTCCTGATATGGATTGGTATTGTGACGATGCGTATCCCTTCACTACAACAAATGATGATCTATCTACAATATACGATGCAAGCCACGACAGTACAGACCCTCCAAAACTAAAATGGGAGAGTTTTTCCAAAAGTATAGAGTGGTTAATTTTGTCGAAGGCCTTGGAGAAATCCATGTAAACTGTGTCAACTTGTATACGCGAGTCTATTGATTCTGACAGGAAGGTTACAAACTTAGTTAAATTGGTGACAGTAGATCTAGATTTAGTAAACCCGTTTTGTACATCAGATATTAAGCGCTGAACATGACGAACAAAAATTGGACGTAAGAGGGTCTCCAACATTTTTGTTAACACTGAAATCATTGAAATCGGTCGATAATTGATTATATTACTTCGGTCCCCTTTTTTGTAGATCGGCACTATTAGGATGTTAGGATAGATTCAAGATTTTAAGGATATGTTGTATATAATGCTAACCGGTAATGAAAGTGGTTCTGCACACCTTACTAAGAATATTGGAGGTAAATTGTCGGGGCCGGTGCTTTTGGTCAAATCAAGTCTTTTTAGTTTCTTGAAAACTTCGAGTCGAGTAAATTGAATCGAACATAGAGAAATACTAGAAACCGTTCTCGATGCAATGTTTCCCGCCAAATAATTATTGTCGTACACCGATGAAAAATGTCTAGCAAATAAGTTACAGATGCTTGAACCGTCTGAGGCTACTTGGTCATCCATTCTGTATTGGTTCTGTTGGATGAAGGGTCTGAAACAAAGCAAGCATTTTAGGCCTGTACGCCATAAGGTTAGTTCCCCCTCCTGTCGCCCCAAAGTAGGCCCGCATGACACTTTCATTTAAAGTATCCCATCTCATCATCTCACTGGATGCGGGAGCCATGGGCAGAGAATTATTCTCCGAAGATTCCAAGCGAACCGGTGGTGGGCGACCTCTCCTTCCTGGTGTTGGTCGCGAGGAGGCTGGCGAGGGCGGCCCGGCGTTGTCCGTAACTCGAGTTCTCGTCCGTGATGGTGTTGGAGATGTGGCTGTTGCCTCGTCCGTCGTGGTACAGGACAATACGGGTTGCGGTGGTGTTGGGCGTGCGTCAATTGTATCGACAACCCGCTGACGGCACGTTCTTTTTGGATTGCGTCTCATTTTTTGTTGTTTCTCATTCCATTTTATTACTTATATATTTATTTCTATTGTAGTCAGTGTTTTCTTCATTTTTATTGTATTTTTGCAGAGTTATAATAATAAATATTGTATTATGTTTGGCTGAATAAAATTTTTACGTTTGACGCTATCAACGGTTGCCATGGTTTTATATTATTATTATCTTTAACAGTGGTAGAGTCGCAACAACAACATCTGTGGCACGAATGGGCCGGCTCGACGGGTGAAATACCACGACCTCTCAGAAGACAGGCGTGAAGTTGAGTATTCTGCGTTTGGTCTGATGAGTGAGGTGCCGAAGGCCTAATTCTAGTTCTCTCCCTCTCCCCACCCTTTTTTGATAAGGAAAGGATGGGAATGGGAAGAAAACTTGACGGTGGGGGGGGGGATGTATAGGAATTGGAAATAACCATTTTCTGTTTGTCCCCTCCTCTGTCCATTAAAGGTGGGCAACGCATCTGCAACTCATTAGGTCTATGGGTAGCGATCACTTTATATAAAAAAATATCTAATGTAGTTGTTTGTAAGTGCGTGTTTTTATAAATAAAATAAACAATTACACATCATTTTAGTTACACAAACTTCCACGAATACTTCAAAACATCTTACGTAAGTTGTTTAGAACGGAAGTCATACAACACGAATGCCGGTTTTTTTGTAACAATTTACTTTAATATAAAAACCATTCCCTGTTTCATAATTAAATTATTGTCGTATAATAAAAATGGAAACTGCGAAGTTCTACAAGTATTATGAAAATTGACCGAAATTGAATAACTTTCTTTTGACAAACCCAATCGAGTGACGTAGTTGGAAACATTGAAAATGTAGTCACGTCCATTATACAAGTACGATTTCTTAGGACAATATTTTATTCCTTCAATTAGAAATTTTCAAATAAATGCGCATTTAGTTATTTTGTATAATATTACAATATTATATACGTTTATAAATATCGACACGTGCTTTTCACGTTTTACCTAAAACTAACCGTAACAGAGCGATTGTGAATTTGTGCCTAACCTCAACGTTCTGACGTGCCACTATAGTGATTAGTATTTTAGGGGTGTAAAAGATACTGAAGGATGGAAAATGTAATATGCGATAAGATCCATATTATCAATATTAGTATAATTGGAAAAAAGAGAAAAAAAATCCCAGGTGTCTGGACGCAAGGCGCTCGGACGCTAAATTAGTGACAACGTTCCTAAAACAAAGAGTACGGAATGCATTACAGAATAACAATAAATACACAATTTATTGCATTAAAATTAAAGCATCTTATTCATTGAATGATAATTACATAAATAATATTTAATATCTTATAATTTATGTATATAAGCCAATCAAACCATGCGTCATCCCTCCCAGGCGATCAAACGGAGCGATGAGTCATAGGTAACGGACGATTCAGGTAACGGGACATTGCCTCCTAGGGTATACCGATTTATAAGACGTTTTCACGTGAAAATATAAATTGCTCTCAAGAAGTTTCTCTTCGTAGAGTCAGCATTTTTTTTTGTCGTGAACTTTTATTAATGTAAATCTCTATTTTTTTGAATATATAAATTTATAGCCAATTAAATGACGAACTTTCCCTTCCCATTAAGGGACGTCCCTTAATGGTCTAAAGTATGTTACAAAATTTTATACAATAAGTAAGAGTAGATGCCATCCATAAAGCCAGTAATGGATTAGTGCATTAGGAAATCACTGTATGGTTACTCTTAATACAAAAATAATCAAAAGAGTTCAAGTAACTCATTAAAGTACTTGTGCTGTGGGATTTTGTTTTATAAATTTAATAATCATTTAAATAATATAAATGGGAAGCAAGCAGGTGCACAAAAGTACTGTGACTATATCTTCTTGCGAACTTTCTGAGATTATCAATAAATGGGTAAGATTGCTCCGAGTGATTTCATTTCATCATGTCTCGGTGGAATGAGAACGGTCCGATAACTCTAACATCCAGAGTTGTTGCTCACAAATTGATTTCATACAGTATAACGCACAAATTTATATACTCCATCCATTCTTGGACCAATTTCTTTATAACATATTGTTTTCTTCGTTGCGATTGTACGATCTGCTGTTTGTTGATTTTTTTAATCATCAGACCCGTACCCCAGAGAGGAAGGCAGAAGTTATGAATTTCCATTCGGCACGGTTCTGTCCTTTTGCTTTAGGACTTTATTCCTAATAGGACCCGTCTTTCTTTAGTACGTCACCAATCTAGCCGGTATAGCGCCTATCGCCTAAGATAATCCCTACCATCCCGCATCTTTTCATCATAAATATGTATATGTCGTCTTCTATCATGCAGTAAACCACCGAATCAATTTTAGCCCCAATGTCACACTTTACTTACTGCTCGGAATTATATAGCTATTTAGTGTTCCCTCCAAATTTGTATTATTTGACGCCTTGTCTATTTTTGTTTTTAGTAATAGAAAGAAGAGTGTAGACCTAATATCGTTTGTAGACTTTTATTTTTAATAGAAAATAGTATTTTCTATTCTGGCAGGACATTGGTTTTAAAAGCATTACTTTATTTGGCATATTATTTTCGGAAGAAAAACATCTGTTTGTCCGAAGACAGCGCTAAGATTGCCTACGGTCCCTTTGTTTTCTCTTCCTTTTACTTGAGCATTTCGAATAATATATGTTCTCGAACCTGACTGCCAACTTTAACACGGCGCGCGCTTTGACCAAATCAAATAGCGGGCGCGTCGGCTTCCTGTTACATATTTCCGTCCCTTTTCACGATATCACATGTTACATACTTATCAAAAAAACATAACCAAATTATTTACTTAGTAATCTTGTTGATGTACGAAGCTAGCCAGGTAACCAATTATTGTTACCTAATTACTGATTACCTACCTAATTTATGCTACATGCATTTAAAGATAAATTACAATCTATACCGTTGGTAATAAACGTAACGCCTTCGATGATGTCTTGAATGATTGGAAGCTTTTTATTATATAAAAAATATGATATCAAATTTGTAATTTCTAATATCTAATTAAATTAATGTAGATTTATAAAAAGGTGTCTACGCATAGATATGCTTTATAATAGATCATTCGCACAATTTACAAAGCTTAAGGAATTTCAAAAAATAGTTATCGGATTACTATCGCGTAGTGAGTGACATTGAGATATACAAGTAGAAGTAGGTAATATGAAGCTAAATTGATTGAAATTATGATACTATTGTATATACCTACTTAAGTAGTACCCTAACCCCATCATCACCATGCCCTTTTCCCGCTTATGTGGGGAGATATCGACACGACCGTAGCAAAGTTTATATATGATTGTTTAAGCTGTGACCATAGTCCATACCATACATATATCTTCCCGTCTTAGCCCGGGTACCGCTTATTTTGTTGATCCGATCACTACCTAAGTTTACATTTCATCCGATATTTTTTTACATTTCCTGAAAATTTTAACGAAATCGGTCCACCCGCAAAGGCAATATTCAAATTACTTCTTCCAATCAATATTAATATAATAAAGCTCAAGACTAAAGACCAAGACTTCTGCTTGAACGAGCTAATTTGAAGGAAATACCGATCGGATTTGACAAATTCTTTTTGTATTTGACAACCCACTTATTAAAGAAGCTTCTCAAAGCGGCGCGAGAGATGAAAACGAAGGCACAGCTAGTATTATATCAAACTATTCAACATAAAATAAATATAAATAGGGAAAACCTAAATATTACTTTCCTAAATGAATTCACTGCTCACAATTTATATTTAATGTAACTCGAAGCTAAAGAATTAGTATTTAGTTACTTGACTGACGCAAGAACTCCGCGGTCAGTTTTAATGAGGCGCCTTCTCTGCTGTAATTGCAAGAACACAATTTAAAAGTAATACTATTTTCGCATATCATATACATTACACGTATATTTATGTATTTTTTAAGTTATAATATAAATAAATAATCACTAGAGTATAAAGCAAGCACGCTCTGCCTTCCTAAATTCCTAATACCATACGACATACATACTTTTATTACTCGATTGACCCAGAAAGTTTTTCTCATGCTTGCATTGATCGCGCATGAACGTGAGTGACAGCCATTTATTTATTTATTTGGACAGGTTGGGACGTAATGTCTCACGAAGGTTTTAATAATCTTTGGATCAGAAGCATCCCAAACCGTAACGTACGATCCTCGTCCATGAGCGTTGTTCAAGATGGGCGCCGAGCAAACTCTAACCTTTGCAAAAATACCGTCGGCGTGAAAATTATTCAGTTTTTCAGTTCAAAAAATGACACTTATATGCCTCACCCGACATATTTCCCTGACACAGTTATTTCTATGCCTTTTTCCGGAAATTAAAAAAAATAATAACAAAGAAAGTGATTTGAGAACAAAGATGCCGTGGCTAGTTACAACTATAAATTTTGTAAGATGTCTTAGTATTTTCCAAGTGACTTAGACGAATGGAAAAGTGTATACTTGTTCACGGTGAACACTTCGAAAAAAGAATAAACTGTGTAACTTTTGAGTATCTAATTTATTTTGACATGTACGTATGTATGTACGTCCTTCTATTGTGTCCTCCTGTGTAGTCTAAACGGCTGGAGCGACTTTGAGGAGTGTGGTTTCATTAGATTCGTATTCTTCCCCCGGAGTGTCATAGCTATAATGTGATAAGTGATATCTAACATACCATAAAATGTCTGTTTATTCTGGGTAATCTCCTAAACGACTTAACCGATTCGGATGGGACTTTTACTGGAACATAGGTAATATTCAAATAGGCTAATTTTATTTCTATATAATATAATTGTTACAAATCATTTTTCGAAACACTAAAACGTCCTAAGTTTGAGTTACAGTAATGTAAGAACTCCGTTCATAATAATATAATACTAGTTGTGCACCACGGTTTCATTCGCTGTCGTTTAATTAAAACGAAACTAAGTCACCATTTCCAAAGAATTAGTGTTCGGAATAGACATTATTTTTAGTCGGACTTTTCACTGTATGTTTCTATATACAGATTTTGCACACAAACAGATTCATATCTATTTAACTAAAACTAAAATGGCACAATGACAAAAATTGAGCCTTTGCCTCCGACAATAACAGCCTCCACTTTCTTCGATCTTGCCAGTCTTGAACCAGATCATAAAACGATCTATCTAGATAAGGGACCAATTTGGAGAATTAAGTATAGTGCCATCTTACGGAATACGTACCTATATATTTCAGAAAAATATTTCACAAAACCGCCGCGTCGCAGCGCATCGTTCGCCGCTATTACTATCTAATGGTTTAACGTTTTTTAACATTTTGCTCTGCTCATAAGGGTTGCCACTGTGTTAAATATCCTATAACTGGTTAATTTAATGAAGTTAAAATCTAAGAAATAAAAGACAATTGAGTTTTTTAAAGGGTTTTATTTCAAATAGGGTCTCATTCATTACATTACGACAATTACAATAATATACTAGGCTTAAGCAATACTGAACAAAACAATAAAATTTACACAATGTCAAACGTTCCATAGTTACGTGATTTCAATAAATTATTATATTATTTCATTTTCCTGGCGACCCGGTAACACATTTGATCGAATTAAACGTATATTTACAATTAAAATAAGAGTTAGGTTAAAACAAAATCGATCGTAATCTCAAGGGCATAAGATTCAATTTTATTTGACACAAATCATTATAATATAAAAACTGGTCATGTAAATATATCCAAAAATCACACGTACCTCCATTTCCATTTCAGCATACACAAACACATAGGCTTGCTTAAATTCCCACAGACATTCACAATTATGGTAACACTTTTGTCTCAATAGTTTGTTTGGAATAACAAAGCACAGTTATTAGAGCCAAGGATTGTTCCAACACTGGAAGCCTGATTGTTTTTTTTTATATTACAATTTGGCAAACGAGCAAGCAGCCCCTGGAAATAAGTACCGCTACCCATAGGCATCCGCAACAAGTAATGAGTTGCAGATGCGTTGCCTACCTTCATGGACGAAGGAGGGGACAAACAGAAAAAAGGATAATTCCATTCCCTGTCCATCCCCTCCTCATCCGTCAAATCCTCTTCCTCTTCCCATCCTTTCCTTATTAGAAAAGGGTAGGAGGGGGAAGAGGACTACAATTTGGCCTCCGGCACGTCACTCATCAGACGAAACGCAGAATACTTCTACTTCACGCCTGTCTTCTGTGACGTCGTGGTATTTCACCGGTCGAGCCGGCCCATTCTTGCAAAAGATGTTGTTATTGCGGGCTCTACCACTGTAATAATATTAATAGATAAAAAATTATTTAACTTTCACTCTACTAAATTGATTTTGGTTTGATTTTACCTTAAATAAGTTTTTAACACGAGTTTCGGTCGAACCCTATTAAATCTATTGAGACAAAAACCCATACATTCCGTCAATTCCCCGATGACTAATTATTGGAACAATTTTAACCCGGTGAAGATATGTTTGATTGTTATGAATCTAGGGCGTTACGTTACAGCCGACATTGGCGTTACAAAGTACAAAATCGGTGTAAAAAAATTAGAAATAAAAATATCAAGGTTAAATTTTCCCTGATAGATGGCGCTTTAATTTATCCTCTAAAAGATTCAATACCTTTTGTCTGCAGTTTAATTTTATCAATTAGTTATTAGTTAAAAGCTAATCATTTAGCAAATATCTGACAAATGGAAGCTTTTTAGTAAGTCTAGTAAGTTTATAATTAAATTTTACTCGAATATTCTATGGAAGTAAACTTTAAACATACGAAAGAAATGTTTTGTTACCAATTTCACAAAGGAATGATTTATGGCCAGTATAAAGTTTTTACATTAAATATTTTAAAGTGATGCATGGTGTCTTAAATTTATCAAACGTCTGAGCACTTCTCCATGGCGTTATGAATCTTATATTTTACGATATAAATTGAAAATTGGACTAAAACCCCAGTCTTCTGCTATTCAGTCAATATGTTATGTTAAAAATTAGGCGAAATATTGATACAAAATGGAAGTTGACTGAAGTATTCGTTGTTCATAAACACAAGTTGTAACGCAATTAAATGTCCATAGAAAAAACAGCCGTTAACAGATCAGTTTTTTTAAATTTCAACCGATAATTTGCTATTTTTATTTGTTTTTCGTCTCAGAGCCCAAAGAACTGTCCTTAGAATTTTTCTCCATCGAGAGAAATTCGAGGAAATTCCCTACAGCAACTCCAACCCTTCAGTCAAAATATAAACTAACACTTTACAAATAGAGTTCAAATTCAGATAACACTGACTATTGTCATATAAGATTTGTTATATACGAATAGATTTACTTAACAGGAATACGTGACAGCCGAGCTGATCCGATGGCCGCGGTATATAACTTGCAATTGCAACAAGACGTGCAACGCACTAGCTCGTCTCCCAACACATTAAGGATCGTTAAACTCAATTAGTTACAGGTAGCGACCTCTATCTATGTCTAACTGTAGGATAATAAACGACCATCGGACCAAAAGCAACCGACAAACAAACACACGTCTAGTTCTAGTCTCCGTATTATATATAACTGGTAAATATCACTTGTTTGACTAATAACGTTCCCGATTCACTCGGTTATTTACACGAAACACCGGATTCAATTCCGCTAAAGATCAATTCTTCTGTCTCTCCCTGGAGTCTTCTCGGCACATCCCTCTGGGAGGTGAGTCGCGTCCCTTGTGCGCTTTGGAAGTCTTCCGGGACCTCTTGAATTTGGCGACGTCATCACCGAAGACATCGCCGGTTCTCAGCGCGGAGATGAGGTCATCGAACTCGCCCTTCTGTCCATTTGTGAGCGTGCCGTCTCGGGAGTCGCCGTTGTGCCCATTGCAGTCGGAGTTCGCTTTGCCCAGAGACTTGCCCACCGAGCTCAGCAAACTCGACGCCTGCTTTCGTTCCATCGTTCGCTTTTTCAGCTGTCGAAAAAGAAATGATGTGCGTCAAATCAAGATCCATTTAAAAAGAAAGAGATGTTACATAGACACCTGGTTGGAACGGAGTTCCTTTCGTTATAGCGATATATCTTTTTTTATAAAAAAGATATATCTTTTTTTTATTTGCAACAAGTAATGATAAATAAAAAAATAACGGCAAGCTGAGTCGATTAAAAGTTTAAGTTTCCTCAAAAATTACTTCAAATAGACATCGGTTTTTGTGGCGTTTTTCATGATTATACTTTTTTTGGTCTAGTCCCCAATCCGCAAAAATACGAATAACGCGAGATGAAGAACTCCGTTCTAAAAATGATACCTGGGCTAGCTGTGTGTGTGTCAGTGTGTATGGGCTCACCTCTTGCTCGTGGCGCGTCCTCCGCTCCTCGTCGTCGCGGCGGCGGCGCGCGGCGTCGCACTCGGCGCGCGCCTCGGACAATTGTGCCAGGAACGCGTCCAGCGCGCCGAACAACTGCTCGGGCGACGCGCTGGCCTCCTCGCCGAACGCGTGCGCACACGCCTCCAGACGGCTCTTCATGTCCTACACCATGGTCACAGACGCTTTGATTTATATATGCATGCTTAATAAATAAATATTTATTATATATAATAAATTAATATATATAGGAGAATTAGATAGAAAGAACATATAAATTTATCTTTGCCCGGTCAAACTGAGCTTCCTTTCGTATCCTAAGCCTAAACTTACAACCTTTTAACTCAACAGCTCCTATACCAACTAATTATAGACCTATCTGTAGCAGTCTCTATAAGTTCAACTGCCAAGTTCAACTGTCAAAAGACTTGGTTTCAATGAATGTCCTATAGTTGAATATTCACCTGGAACAGGTCCTCGAGCTGTGTGAAGGCACACACGGCGTGCGCGTGGAAGTCCCGCATGACGGGCACGAAGGCGTCGTGTGGATCTGCCGGGGCTGAGGGTGCGCGGGCCGCGTGGTACTCCAGCTCACGTGCCACTTCACGCAGGCCTGCTCGTAGGGCACCCACGTCGCGCTCTAACTGCTCCACGCACACCTTCGCGGCGGAGCGCACATGCGGAACGTCCTCCTCAAGCAGCAGCACGTCGCGGAACTGAACATATGACAACCAGCTAAACATTTCCTGTCTCGCATAAAGGGTCTAAGATAAGAACGTGCTAGCACCGATAGTTTGGTCCAAGATGGAATTATTGTAAACAAAGTTTTCACCTTACCTTGTATGTTAAAATTTGTTTATTCAAAAAAATTTTGGAAAGACAATAAGTACCATATTTTTTGTCTTTTTGATACTCCGTTAAAACGTTTTTACAAGCCAAAACCAAATTGAAGTAAAAATATTTCCTCCAATTTGTTTTTGCCAAAACAATTAACATAGGTAGGCTGACCTGAGTCTCGAGCAGCTCGACGAGGAAATGCAGCAGCGTGGTGCTGCGGCTGACGCTGGACTTGGTGTCGGCCAGCTTGTTCAGCGACGACAGCCGGAAGCCGGACGCGTTGCCGCGCGCCCCCCTTCACACACGCACACAGTGTCAGTTAAATGTGCACATACAAACAATCACAGACACATAGTGCAAGCTTTGTTGCATCCTTTGCTTCTACTCTAACGATGGTCTTTAAAAGAAAGATTGATATATGACTAGCAGAATATCAGCGGTACCGATTAATATATTTGTATTACTTCATTAAAAGCATATTCGTAATTAGGGACTAGTTTGTTGTCGTGCAGTAACAACAACTCGTGAGCCAAGTCATAACCTATGCTAGGTGCAACAGCTCTTGATGGCGTCAACTGACCTGTTCATATAGTTTCCTAGCGCTAGCACGATCTCCAGCAAGCCCCGGAGGCGCCGCGAGCGCGTCATGTCGCGCGCGGCGCGCAGCACGACCGACGCGCGACTGGTCGCCTCGGCCGCGGCTCCAGAGAACTTCTTCTTGAACAACAGCGTACGGACACGTTGCGAGTAGTGGGGGATCCTGAAAAATATAGAAACAAGTGATGTCGTGCGTTGTAGTCACAAATTTCCTACAAAAAGGCACGCAACCCGTAACTCTGATAGATAACTGGTGAGTCGATTGCTAGTTTGCCTGCTTTATAAAGAAGCGCGTCCTACTTGGAGATCTCGTAGAGGAAGCGGTCAGCGCGCGCCATGCTCTCCAGCTCGTCCTGGTGCTCCTCCAGCAGCGCCGCCTCCTCCGCGCTCGGCGTGAACTTCAGCAGCTGCTCCACCATGTCTATAGGCAGCTGCTCGTCCTTGTCCATCTTTAAGATCGCTCTAGAAGAGAAAGAATAAGATGTTGCCTACACTATTTTTTATTTATAAATTATCACTTTAATCAAGGTTTCTCTGATTCTAAATTGAAGGTTCAATGAACATGATTTCGTGTGTAAAATCCTTGGGAATTATACACGAATTTAAAATAAATGTACTTAGTGGTAAATGTCAAAAGGTTGTTATTGGTTATAGCGTAATGTATGTCATGTCTTGCAACAAAATAAAGAAAGGCCAAGTGCGAGTCTGAGTCGCGCACGAAGGGTTCCGTACTATTCAAAAAATCACGTTTGTTGTACGCGAACTCCCTTAAATATGTATTTGATTCTTTTTGTAGTATATGCCACCAGAAATACATCATCTGTGAAAATCTTAACTGTCTATCACGGTTCATGAGATACAGCCTGGTGACAGACGGACCCTATTACTAAGACTCCGCTGGTCTTAGTAATAGGGTTCCGTTTTACCTTTTCGGTACAGTACCCTAAAAATATGATATTGTCGTGTCATTATGTCATACATTACCACGGCAAACTACATATTAGCGTTAATTTTCCTATCCCTTGAGAAGTTTATTTTTTCGGGATACAATGTACCCCGACTTCATTTTCCCTTACAACTTTTGTACAAAGTTTTATGATGACCGATTTTATCGAGTTAAAGAGTTAAAGCGTAACAACAAAAACACAACAGTAAGGACTGGAAGTACGTACTCTTCAGGAAAATATAACTTCATTATATATGTTACGCGTATGACAGGATTCGAAATGGTGAATATGCCTAGGATTGAGAAAGGTATGTAACTATATTTAAGTAGCTTTCACAGCTATACCAAAAGAGACCCAAGCAAAAGTTCTGCATATGAGGAGTGTTTTCCAGAGTTTGACAATGTCTACTTGTGTAAGCTACGCTTCTCGTTTAGAAAGGTCTTTGTATTGCTTACCGACAAATCTCTTCGTCAGTCATCTTCAGCTTGGAGAGCAGTATGGTGCAGTTCTGCGCGCGCCGGCCGTCGATCACCGTCAGGATCTTGGTGCGCGGCTTCGCGCCTAATTGTCTTAGGTCCTCCACCGAACCGTCATTCTGCAATAACAATCAAAAATAGAGATAGGCAGAGATCACGGATTTCCATTTTGCACGATCCCTGAAATTCCTCTGCTTGTTCGTAACGAGTACTCCCAATAAACAATTAAAATTGTAGACAAAAAGTAAAATCCCTTCCTGGTCTCCCTTTCCTTCTCTATCCAATGCCCTCTCTCTAACGAACTCAAAGGTTACATACAACTTGCTTCTTCACCTTCTTCATCCATAAGAAAGTTTCGATGTTAATGTAGTAACCAAAATATACACACCTGTACGCCGTTCTTCTGGTAGGCACAGAACATCTTGTCTATAGCGTGCAGGTCTATCGCAGAGTAGAGCCTGGTGTCGTCCAGCTCTTGCCAGATGGTCCCGTGCAGCTTGGCGTCGGGCAGCTTGCTCCAGTTGAAGCTCTTGAGGGGGTTGCCGGGGTTGGGCACGTGCTTCCTCTGACGCGGTACGGGGGTTGGCGTGGCAGGGGCGGGCGCGGACGGCGGTGGCGGGGCCGGCGGTGCAGGAGGCGGGCGAAGCAGAGGCGGGGGCGGGGGAGGAGGCACGCCGCATGATTCAATGACAGCGCTCTTCAGGTTGCTCACCTGAAAAAGAACAGTTTCCTTGTTATCATTTTTAAGTTTACATGTAAATTCTAAATTTCAATAGGTTATTACATACTACATTCATTTTTAGGCTACAAATATTGTATGTGGAAGTGGAAGTGTGCTTCGTGCAAACTATCCTCCCCTGCTGTACTTCCGGCACAAACCGAAACCACTGACACAGCCGCCTCTTTAGAAACCATTCTCCGTGAAATTCGGGATATAAAGCATCAGCTATCCAGTTTACCGACGGTCGACGATTTAAGATCGATCAAAGACGAATTATCCGAGCTTAAGACAGCATGTGATATCTCCCATGTCAAAGTAGAGGAATTCAACACCAGACTCTTAGATGTGGAGTCCAGGGTTTCTCAGATTGAAAAAGCTGATGACACTATAAGTTCACTGCAGGCCGAACTGGCAAAAACCAAACATAAACTTTTCGCGCAAGAGCAGCGATCTCGGCTTAACAATGTCGAGATTAAGGGAATCCCGCTGAAAAAGGAAGAAAACCTGTTCTCAATAGTCGATTCAATTGGACGCAAGATCGATTACGCGTGTCCGAAGTCGCAAATTAATTATATTTCAAGAGTTCCTATGTATAACTCTAATGAGAAGTTGATTATAGTTAGTTTCCTCAATAGATACATAAAGGAAGACTTTATTGCGGCTGCGCGTGGCGCCAGGAACCTATCTACCACCGACCTAGGATATCAGGGAGTACCTCATCGTGTCTATGTTAATGATCACCTGAGTGCCGATACTAAAAAATTACTAACTAATGTTAAAATCCTTGCTAAAGAAAGGCATTATGATTACGTTTGGGTCAAGCACGGTAAAATTCATGTACGCAAAAATAATTCTAGTAAAGCCTTTATCATTGCTAAGCAGAGCAATTTAAACAAAATTGTATAAAGTATTGCCAAAACGTCTTTTCGGCTTTCAGATCATTATTTAGAAATCATCATAATTATAAAACATCAAAATAATCATTTATTTTTCTATACTTTATTCATAACGTTATTCTCTTGTAAAAGGTTTCGCACCCCTGCCTCGTTAGCGGCTCGGACACCTGTCTTTTGTGTCTTTTGTGTACGCATAATAGTCAATTATACTTGTTATTGCGCTGCTTACTCAACCGTATTAACCAACAAAAACATACCGTATGTACTTGCTCATACAGCTCACTACTGCTTGCCTCCTCGCGCAATTGCTTATAACTATTCGTTTTCAATCGGCTTTTGCATCATACAATTTGTTATTATGTACCCACTCTTTATAATGTCTGTTAAAGTCTACGAAATAAGGTCTAATAATTTTAACGTGAATTGGTTTACTTCAACCACATACGCCGTTGCATATATAAATTTTATTCTTAAATTAGCTTTGGCCCACCCGCTTTTTCAACCTATAAAATTAGCGCTAAATTTATTTTTGAAATATAACTATACTTTAACTTACTATAATGTTTTTTATAAAATTGCTGTTTTCTGTTTACAGTTATGGTTTATGGACATAGGTTGAACATTTTTTATCAAAACGTACGAGGCCTTAGAACCAAAACAGAGACATTTTATCGACAGGTCTTACTAAATTCATATGATGTTATTGTTTTGACAGAGACGTGGTTAGTTAGCGGTATGTTAGACTCCGAATTGTTTGATGAAAGATACACGGTATGGCGGCGGGATCGGGATTATGATTTAACTGGGCAAACCCGTGGTGGTGGTGTGCTTATCGCGACACGGAGAGAGCTGTTGGCGACTCCAGAACCACTATTACACTCCTCCGCTGAGGATCTTTGGCTAAATATTCGTATTAAAAACCACAATTCCCGTGATTATATAAATATACATATTTGTGTTGTTTATCTTTGTAGCCAAAATAAAGGTCTTTCTTTTTCCTCCCAACTTGAAAACTTTTTGTCCATGCTAAATAATTTAATAATAAATAGTAATAATTCTGATATATTTGTAATCTTAGGCGACTTTAACTTGAGTGGAATCCTGTGGAAACCCGAAAATCTATACTTTAGCCCAGAGAACCTTTCTAGTAACGATGAATTTCTGCAAGTGGATGTATTATACACATTGGAGTTAGGACAGTATAACGGTGTTATCAACAGGCATGGTAAAATATTAGACTTAGTCCTCTCCAACAACACGGCTAGGGTTTCCGAGTGCGCCGATCCTCTGGTTCCTATTGACCCCTACCATCCAGCATTATTAATTGACTTGGAAGCATGTACATTGCCCCCCCTTTAGATCACGTCGCCAGATCACGTTACAATTTTAGCAAAGGCGACTTCAAATCATTAAATGAGAACATTTGCTCAATTGATTGGAAGGAAGAATTCTCTCAACGGACAATTGATGCCTCTGTTAATTTTTTTAACGATACTATAATTGAACTACAGAATAAACATATACCTCGAAAAATAGTCAAAATAAAAGTTACCCAGTGTGGTTTGACCGGGCGCTTATTAAAACAATTAAAGAGAAATTTAAATACCTAAAAAAATTTAAGACTTACGGTAATAAATCAGATGAGCTAACATTCAAGCTATTGCGTGACCGAGTCAAAACTATGGAGGCTGCTTGTCATAGGAATTTTATTAAGCTCACAGAAAATTCTATTAAAAATAATCCTAAGGCCTTTTGGAGTTTTGTTAAAAACCGATATAATTCGAATGCTCTTCCTTGTACGCTTGTCCATAATAATGAACCGTTTTCTGATGGCAGCGCAATCTGTGAGGCATTCTCTTCATTTTTTTACTCAACTTTTCTCAATCCATGTGCTAGTAACAATAGTAATTTAATGTTGAATCCTGCCTCAAATTCTATAACAGCATCGTCACTGTCAGATATCTGTCGCGTGGAGGTGCACGTGGACAAGGTAGCCGACCTCCTGCGTAATTTGGATGCATCTAAAGGAGCAGGCCCTGACAAAATCTCGCCCCATCTCCTTATAGGTTGCTCCTCGACGGTTTCGCTGCCTATATCACATCTCTTCGCAATGCCTCTGCAAATGTGCATAGTTCCGCGTATTTGGAAATCCGCGTACATTACGCCTGTGCACAAAAATGGTCTAAAAACAGAAATAACCAATTATAGACCTTTATCTAAGCTCTGTGTCATTGCCAAAGTCTTTGAAAAAATTGTGTATGATCAGTTATACTCGGCCATAGCAATATCCCTTACTCCCCTTCAACACGGTTTTCTAAGAGGCCGGTCCACAGTTACAAATCTCACGCTTTTTAATGAGTTTATTACTGATGCTATGGACAGTGGTAAGCAGGTAGATGTCGTCTACACTGATTACAGCAAAGCATTTGACCGCATAGATCACGACATCCTTTTGAAAAAGCTTAGCAGCATTGGTATAAGGGGAGATCTTTTTCGGTGGTTTTCATCATACATAGCCAATAGATCACAGGCTGTTGTGCTAAATAACTATATGTCTGGTTGGGTAACTGCGCCCAGCGGTGTACCGCAAGGCTCATTGCTTGGCCCATTATTGTTTATAATCTATGTGAACGACATCGCCTCTTGTCTCGAATCGTCAAAGCTGCTATGTTTTGCTGACGACATGAAAATCTTTGCCACATTATCATCACTTGAAGATATGACTGCACTTCAAGCCGACTTATGACGACTAAAAGAGTATTGTCACATAAATAAAATCGATCTCAATCCCTCAAAGTGTTCTGTAATCACGTACACCAGAAAACGTTCAGTGCTTGACACTAGTTACACTCTGGGAGGACAAACTTTACCTAGGTGCAAGTATATACGTGACTTAGGCGTTTACCACGACAGCAACTTACTATTCGACACGCATGTTGACGCTGTCGTCAAAAAAACTTCTAGGTCTCTTGGGTTTATTATGCGTCTCTCTAAATCCTTCATTGAAGCTAAAACTCTCAAAATTCTGTACTGTACCTACGTCAGAAGTCATTTAGAGTACGCATCGCAAGTATGGAATCCCCGCTACCACAAATATATTGACCGACTAGAAAATATTCAGAAACGTTTTATTAAGTTCCTCTGCTTTCATCAAAGAATTCCATATCACTCTATAGATTATATACCACTTTGCAAAAAATTCCATTTATTACCGTTAGCTCACCGTCGCAAATTTGCTGATTTTTTATTATTTTTTAAACTACTCAAAAATGACATTGATTGCCCCGAATTATTAGCTAAGATATCTTTCAACGTACCTCGTGGGTCGCATCGACACAAGCCTCTTATAAGAGTACCGTTTGCCTCAGCTAACTATAGGCAGAACGCCTATGTGGTTCGTGCGAGCTGGCATTTCAATGAGCTTTGTGAGCAGTACAATCTGGATCCATTTTCAACTAGTGTGTCTACAGCAAGGAGATGTTTGAGCTCGGAGTTCTTTAATTAATGTAGTTGTGTTAATGAATAAGTATTTTTTCTACCTATTTTTATATCCTTATGTGTTTGTCTTTTAAAATGCCTACACTTTTTAGTGTTTGAATTTTTGATGCTTTGTTTGCTCACATTTCTAAATTTGTTAATCTGTATCTATAAGTGAAGACTTGTTATTGGCTGTACAATTGCTATATTAATGCTACTCATGTTAAATTTTAGCTGTAAGTCTTCCATGCATAAATAAATAAATAAATAAATGTTTGTTTGAAATTATGAGCAATCATCACCTTCGCATCATCGGGTATGCTACCCTCGCTGACTAGCTTCTCGAACCGCGAGCGCTCGGCTCGCTCGTGACTCAGCTGTAAATTCAATCATCAGTTAAATTTAATTATATTATTAAGATAGTCAGCGATTGTCATTTTATTTTAAAACAAATATTTGGTCACATTACCATTGCCATTCATTATCTGTTTCATTAGACCAATGAATGGGACAACCTTATAGTGACGATAACAAATAGTTAAGTCCGTCCTTGAAAAGAAAAAAATGTAGAATAAGTTGCTAAGACTAGACTAAGGAACGTAAGTCACTGACACTTTTGTCTCGGCCTTTCAATGAAACAGTAAGGAATGTAGTTTTTTGCAAGATTGTTATTATTGTCTTTATCAATTGTCATCTAAAAACATTTCCAACCTCGAACACCGCCTATTCTCTCTCTTTCTCTCCTACCTGCTGTTCGAGCTGGTGCGCCCTCTCCGTCCACTCCATGTGCGCAGCCGTCTCCCTCTCCAGCCTCTCCTTCATCCTCTGCACCACTCCCTCCAACTCTTCCTTCTCCTGCGACCGCTCGTCCACTTGCTTCTCCTGTTGGTTAGTGACATGCGCATGGGGCGGTGAGTACAGTTACGTGCATATTTGCTTATTACTTGATGACGGCTGCCATTTTTTAGTTTTTGAGGCAACGTTATTAAATGTAAGTTTTTGACTATTAAGGCATTGACTTGTTACATTTTATTACGTAGTTGTAATGTAATATTTTTTTGCAAACTTTATATAAATTATATTATAAATCTTTTTTCTCTTTATGGATCTATGTTAAAAATATATAATAATTTTTTTTTATTAAATATGTAAAAGAAAGACGATAAAAAAAATTGAAGAATAATACTGGAATATTCCTTAGAAATCACTTAATGTGACAAAAATACCATATTGAATATTAATAATGCATTAAATGGGAATGGAGAAGTGAATGTGTTCATCAGTATGACCGTATCCAAATAAAACGAATTATACCAAAACAATATTATTAAGGTTTTTAATGTATTCCAACACCGTATATGTGCGTAAATATGGAAAAACCAAAGCTATATTACCTTCTTCGCTAATTCTGTGGCTAGGTCTACGTTTTCTTTCTCAAGATTCTCTGCTTTTGTTCTAGCAGCGACCAACTCCTCTTCTTTTGCTAAAAGTTGAACGATTTCACCGACGTTTATTTCCAGAGGCGCTGCATCCGGATCATAGATCTGTGAGCGTAATGAATATTACTTACATTTCATAGACTTATCGCCGACGGAAACAAAAATATAACCAACCTTTCTTTTGTCGACATACGTACTATCGATACAAACATTACGGAATGAATTAAGTCATTATATAAAACTAGAAAAAAATGTTGTTTAGGTTAAAAAAAAATTTCAATGTGTTTTTTTCTACTATTCAAAGAGAGAAAGAAAGAAACAACGAAGATATATTAAGGTCCAATAGTAAAGTACGGAGAAAAAAGTCTAACAGAGGAGTACATTGTTATCATGGTCACTATTGGTTAAATACCTTGGTGTGTTCGGAGGCGTCGTCTTTCAAGCTACCCTGTTCACTGGCGGCGCGGCTGCCGGCGGTCGGCTGCTGCAGCACCAGCTGCTGCACCACGCGGTCGAGGAGCAGCCAGTGCTGCGAGTGAGGGTTGTACTCCACTGAAAATACAACATTAACATTTTTATTCATTCCATAATACATACACTATCAAGTATTCGCTGTTTTTATATTGTGAGCAGTACTTACGTGGCAGCAGCAGCATGTGCTGCAGCAGAGACAGCAGGTGCGGGTAGGCGGCCGTGTGGCTCAGCTTGCGGCGGAGCAGCTCGAACATGGCGGCCGCGCTCTTGGTGTCGACGTGCTGCTTGTCGAAGCGGCGCGCCAGCTCGCGCTCGTCCTCGTTGCGAACCATCTCGAAGAATTCGATGTGACGGTCGAGGGTTTCGTTCTCGTACTTACGAAGTTTTTCGATTACTGTGCATATAAAGAAAAAGTCACATTAAATTTTGTATCAAATTAATAAAATTTAAAAGACAATGCGTCAGAGAATCCAGACACTAACCGGGCTGTATCCCGAGCATGAGAAGCTCGTATCGCAAATGCAAACGGAACTCCAGACTGTCTTCACCGGGCCCGTAGTTCAGGACGGCATTCACAAAGGACATGATGGCAGTTTTGAGTCCCAGGTCGTCGCGGTATGCTCCCGAACTGCGGTCCAGCTCGTTCACGACCCCCTGGAAACGGGCGCGCTCGCCCGCGTACTTCTGGTAGTGGACCATCGCCTCTAATACCTGCAGTCAATAGTTGACATTTCTACATTTGTTATTTGTAAAGCTGCAATTTAATACGTAGTTAAATGGTTTTCATTTAAAATAGTAATATCATCCCGCTATGTATATGTTAATACAAAATAAATAAATAAATAAATATGCGCTCACGCCCGTAACCCAGAGGGGTAGGCAGAGATCATGGATTTCCATTTGGCGCGATCCTGGCGCACCTCTCTCGATTCTTCCACATTCATACATCTACGCATGCATGCTCGTCGGTTATGGGTGCTCCTTATATCGCCCTTTTTTAGTAAGTCATTAATCTGATCGATATAAGTTCTCCTAGGGCGTCCCCTACCAACACTGCCACTCACTTTTGCAACATAAATTTGTTTTGTTATTCTCTCTTCATTCATCCTTTCAACATGCCCGAAATATATATGTAGTAATTTTGATATTATATTTTAAAAAGTCCTTTAGATACAAACCATAAAAAAACTATAGACAGAATTATCGTGATTTTATATTTTAATAATTAAGTTATTTAATATCGTTTTTACTTAGTAAAATATTTCATAATCAAATAAAAATATACAACTAAGCAGTAAGCTTTCGGTCATACTAAAAATAAGAAGATTTAATTTAAATTTGTGAATTAAACGGTGCGATTGTGCAGAATTGCTATTAATAAGATACAGGTGCTTTTTATTTCAAGCATACCACATTTAAGAATCTTCTATGAAACGTGCGTGTGCATAAATAAGGTGCAAAATATAATTACTGTACTTAAAATTATAATATAATAAAATATTCAAATACAACTAGTATTGGCCAATTGATTTGATAAATATGTATGTACACGTTCTGTCAGTGTACTTGTTGGTTACTAGTGTGCTACAGGGCTCATGATAAATTTGTTGTCATCTACCTTCTTATGTCCGCCGGGCACAAGGCAGACGGCGCCCAGTATCTCGAGGGCCGCGACTTTTGTCTTCACGTTCTCCGTATCCAAGGACTGAGCGATCAGGTCGATGCTCGCTGGGTGGGCTAACACATGAGCGCGGCCGGTCTGGAATAAATTATCCAAGTGAGGTCGATAGCTGCGCAGGATTTCGGAACAGTAGTTTGTTGGTACCAAAATCTCATAAGACCCACATGTCCGAATGTTATTCTAAAATTACATGATTTTGTTTATGCGTATAGTACAGGTTAAAGGACAAGCTATCCCATATCGAGTTTTAATTTGTTGAAGGAATAGAAATTAAACAAAAATTATTCATTAATTCATTTATCAGCATCATATAAAATTTCAAAGCGTCAGAGCCAAAAAAATACAGAAATAACAGAACACTTAAATTAATAAGCGTTTTTTACATACCCTATTGTATTCAAGCTCAGCCCCCATTACAATTTACACGAATTGTGTTTATTTAGTAATTGCTAATAAGATTCTGCAGGCGTAAGCGAGTAAGAATGTAACTGTCACTACACTTAGCTCGAACTATCGTCCTTGTAACACTAATTGTCTGAATATATTTACTTTGCAAGTTTTGTGGGACTTTGAATGGCATTAGTATATCCTCAAAAATAACACATCTAATAAAATTAAATCTAACATAAATTTATAATACATAAGATTACATATGCGCGCACTATACAGTGATATGTTCCCCATTTACTCCCAGCGCTAAATTTAAGTGTCTCCTCCACCGCAAAAAGCAAATAACATTAATCCACAAAGTTTATCTACTTGAAACTATTTTGCACTGGGATTCAACTTACCGAGTTATTCATGAGAGCCTTTATGCCGGCTATGAGGTTATGTCTTATGATGGCTTCATCTCTGGGGGCGCGCTGTAGCGCCTCCAGCAATGTGGTGAGTCCTCCTTGCTTGATGAAGCGTAATACAAAGCTGTGCGCTCGAGTTCTGAGAGCGGTTTTCAAGCCGTCTACTAATGCACACGCTTCAGCTGGGACGCCACCCTCCAAGGAGACAAAAGCCTGCATAAATAAAAGTATAAATCAGTATTTAGATCAACGAATTTCTCTAAACTTATGTACACCACCATAAGCTTCCCACGGGGTTAGTTATTTTCTTGAGAAAACTAAATTACGTTTATTGTGTAAAACATTTGTGTTTTTTTTTAATTTGGAAAACAAACAGTGACAAGTTAAGTTAAGTAACAAAAATAAGTAATAATAAACTAGATAACTAAGCACACTTAACATGTTAGCATGAGCAGTTAAGTATCACGAACAAAAAAGAAACTAAAGTTATATTACGCATTCATTCAGCTTTTAATTAGTTCATTCTAAATAGAATTTGAAGAAGAATAAAACAAATTTAAGTCACGAGAGTCAACCAGTTTATTAACTAAGCCTGCACATCACACAAAGAAAGCGTTCCGTCTGAAGTCGTTGAACAATAGGGAATATTAATAAGATTTAGTTTAGGAACTGGCTTTGTGGGTACCCATAGTAGATAGAATTTGCGGATAGTCTAGTCTAGTCTAGATACATCATGACTAAACGACAACGCATCTTCAACTCATACCTCAGCATGAGATGTGAAATACTAACGTTAGTATAATAAGTCCATGCCCCACAGCAGGCACACACGAGCTATTTTAAAATGTACTCTAATGAAACACACATTTTAAAAACCATCGGTTCCCATCATACAATCGGCTACATCCGATCCGTGTACGAATAAATGCGTGTATGTATGTGGCCGGATATGGCTTGGATGGTCACTTTAACTTGCTCGTTTACCTCCTTCATCCACCGATAAAATAATTAATAGTGAACTCACTTGTGCGATCTCTCCGAGTGCCTTGATATACTCCTCGACTTGCGGCGCGCTGGCGAGCGGCTGGGCGCCGATCGGTGGCCGGCGACTGCAGTAGATCTGCCACTTCTTGGCCGCCGGCAGCTCCATCATGGCCGCCTTGTTCACCGCCGTCAGGTCCAACTCCTCCTGCGAAAAAAATATAGGGTTAAGGCTAGGTTGATCTCTTTATAACATTGACCAGCGGTTGCACGCGGCTTCGCATTAGTTTCTTATCATTAGCATCAAGTAGAAGTCCCAATTTCAGGCCTCTTCCCTTTCCCATGATTTCGTAATAAGGATAGGATGGGAAGGGGAATAGAATTGGACGGGGAGGGAAATAAAATAAATAGAGAAATTAAAATATAAGTAAAAGTAGGTGATGCATCTGCGACTCACTTACTCGTTGCGTATGTCTATGGGTAGCGGTCACTAAACGTAAGTTGACCCGTTTGCTCGTTTGCCACTTTCTTCCATACAAAAAATTTAGCGGTCTTTCGATCTACGAATAAGTGGTGTACCTTATAACAGAAGGTTCCTTTTAAACTGGCCGTACGAGTTAGCAAATAAATTTCATAAGTTTTCATTACTGTGATTATTATCACAACTTAAGCATTTATTAGAGTACTACACTACACTCTCAGAGGAGTCATAAAAAAAACATCAATTAAAAAAACTCAAACCAGTCTCTAAATGTGCAAATTCTAATCTAGTGCGCCTTAACCCAAATAAAAAGTCCTTGATAGCATTTAACCTAAATTCTCAACTAAATCTACGAAATTGGAATGTAAATTCTAAACGGCTAAATCTCATAAAAAGTCACAAGTAAAATTCCGTGCCTTAAACCAAGTAAATTAAGCGTTCCTCCAATAAGGCGTTGTATAAATTCGTTTCATATAAGGAACAAATCGGAAATGGTAAAAAATGCGGACACGCAGAACCATACATACGTTCGAACAAGGTGACGCTGACGAGTGACTGTGAGTCAGTCGTAGGTGACATTAATATATTACAAAAATAGACAGAAAAGATATTCAATGCAATTTTACTGCTTAATACTACTAGCCATAATGAATGTCCAGCATGTCTGTTGAACGAATGGGCAATATATATATATATATATATATATATATATATATATATATATACATGGATGGAGGATGGCAGAGGATGGATCTTTGTGGCGTTCAATAGGGGAGGCCTACGCCCCGCAGCGGACAAATATCGGCTGATAATCGGCTGTAAATGTACTTTGACGCATAAAAAATAGGTTTTTAGAATGATTCCGCACCACACTTAAAATATTAATTTCTAGAACAGCAAAGAACTCGACTATTCTAGGAGTCTATCTTATATATTATAGTCATTACAATTTACACCATTTCCTTTAAATAGGATAAATGCATTACTTATGAGATGTCAAACAAAGAAACGTGTTCACTGTGCGTCGAGCTTTATATGGACCAACATAACGAAGTGACTGATATTAAAGCCAATAGTCGTAGCTTGAGATCCGAACACTGCGACGCAGAGAAAGCGGCGTTGGGCAACAGCCAAAGAATAAACTTCCTTCTAAGCACGTCGACAATACTTTATGGTGCTTTCCACATGAAGAGAAATTGTACGTTGCTATCAGCATTTAACATATTCGGAATACAGTCGCGGTCAAATTGTTAAGAAGAATTAAATATATACGACATAAACATTTTTTCTTACTCGATTAACCGTGGGTTTACACTGGGAAAACATTCACACAAACATATTGTCGTCTCAATGTTCTCAGAGAGTAACATTGTATCGCGACAAGCTTATACTCTAGTGGAGACCTACAGTAAGAGGCTTGCAGTAACTTCGCAGCGTAGTCTATATTATTATATCTGGAAAGCAAGGGAAAAAAACAAAACGCTTTTTGTATACAAGTTAAGAAAATTCATTGAATACGACTAATACTAGATGTAACTATTGTGAATTTTGTTATAACAGAATCGGATAATATAAATAAGATATATTTTACGACCACGAAGTGCAACAAAAATAAACGTACGTTTTTCTGTGGTAGACTCACGTCCAGTGTAAATTCAGCTTTTCTTATGATACTCGACGGTCTCATTGGAACCCGGCATTGAATGCGCTAGTCGACACTTCCGCGTGATCTCGCGACGCATTCTTTATATGTCTGACGCCCAGAGATATCTTTTAAAAATCTTTCCGTTTAATCGAAAAACAGATTCGACACGAATCACTTAAAGATTTTGTCTCGATTGAGCTTAGTCTCGTTCGGTATGTTCCTTGTAGTCAATCTTAATGTCAATCACGCTACGTCATCATTTTCATTTCAATCAGTGCGCGTTAAATGATCGGATACTATTAGCACACAGTAACATTTCCACATCAATGGACCCTTCATGCTCATACTCGCATGTTCAGATGCTGTTCCTACCAACCTGGAGTTAGTTTCTTATGACTGTGTAATGTAATATTCTATCTGGATAACTCATACCTACATAATTTAATGCGATGATTTGTTTTCTTATGTTCTGCTATATCTATTACCTTTACTTTCATTTGTAATTTAATACTTTTATTAAAGTAAAAACTAAACAAAAGTGATTTGTTTTAATTAAACGAACCCCGTCCTCCTTAAGGATATTATGATTAAATTTGCCGAGGCCATACAAAATTGATACAATTTAAGGTCATTTACATATTTCATTTTACTATAAATGTACTTAGCGTATTAATTATATAGGTTTTAAACATTATAAACATAGGGTTATTTTGTGAATAAAAAGAACTGTATTATAACATTGAGCAATCACCAATCGTTACGTCCCTTTATAACCAATGTGGATGATATTTAGTATTCATATATTGTAATAACCAATGCGTACGTAAACAAGAACTAAGCAAATAGATAATACGAGAACCATTAACTGTAATGCAATAAAGACTCTCCGAATTGGAATTCTCGAGTTAAGACAATGTTTACTTGACAACTGATATTCTGTAATTTTTATAAAGCTCATTGTAACAGATCCAACTTGTGTGGTGACAATAACAAATTGTTTCATCAAGATAAAGTATTTCTCGGAAGTTAAACTATGACCGAAGAAAAAAAAACAACATTTCATTCAGCAAAACAATTTATATAATACGTAGAAGAACTTCGACATTCTGAAATGTCAGTCCACTGATGACATAATGAACGTGGAAAACAACTCTCCAACTAAACCTAAGCTCACGTAGAGGAAGTGTTGACACGCGCCGCACAATACTCATCTCAATTAAAAACCAAATATTGATAAATATTTGCATGAAAAGTAAACTGGTCAAATATTCTTCAAAAAGGCGCTAAAACTATCGCCAAATGTGATAAGCAAAAAGAGAAACCGCTAATTAAATGTAAAGAAAAATCAAGTTAAATAAAACTACTACCAAGCAAACACCTAGTTCCCCACTTGTACTCCGAGTTTCAACATTCACCTATGAATCTTATTAAATCATTATTCGGCGATGTTCAATGATAATATGCAACTAGTAAGAAAAAAACATATTTTCTTATAACTACTTCAAATGTTTGTTGTCTCTCATGTGCTGCAAAGAAAACAATAACTTCAAATAAAGTTCAAAGAGCCAAAACTATAGTAAAGTTAACAAGAGTTGAAGGAATAAAGAATGAGTTACGAATGTTGACATCACTGAAAGTAACTAAACATTAATCCGACCGATTACCGCAACGCATGTTCATGCCTGTATAGAATGGATCAAAGATAAACACGCCTTAGATCACTTTGATGTGTTGAACGCATGTAACAAATATAAAATAGGCAACAGCTTTCGTAACACTATACAAATTTTAAACAAGCCGTAACCACACCGCACTTGGCGGTTAACCAAGATGATTCTAAAAGATACGTTTGTGATACATTAAACTCGTTTCATAGCGCTGTTCTTAAAAGTGTTACATACGCCCTTAATAATACATATACATCTGACAGTTAGATCCTTGGACAGCCCAAACTGAGGTTTGGCGGATAATGATGGATGATAGGTAATTGATTGATACGTGACGGTTTCTAACTGTACTAGGTCTTATCGTCTACTAAAACTTGCTCTCCGTCCACTGGAACAATGTTCATCTGTTACGATAGTATTGTAAGTGAGCTATTCAAATAAATCTGAAAAGATTTAATTCATTGTTAATTCAGTACTAACTCATAAGCTATTACACTGTTTTTAAAATTTTTCATCACATCATTCACCAATAGAAGCTTCTAAGCTCTTACCTATTACCGCGTAACCTACGCTGTATTATATTTGTCTATCTATAAACCCGGACGAAGCCAGGGAGTGTTAGTTAAGGGTAGATTAGTATAGCAGAAGGAGGGAAACGAGCAAGGGGGGCAACCTGGCGTTAGGTAACCACCGCTCCTCATTAACATCCGCAACAATCTCAAAAGTTACAGATGCATTTTGTTGAGATGGATGAGGTTAAGGAAACAAATAAAGGAATGGGATGGTGGTAGGAATTCGTATGGGGGCTGTTCAAACATTTACTGCATACTGAAGAAACGAATGGCTTTACGTTAATTAATAGGTACTATCATGTAAAAATGTACAACTGCTACGAAGGAAATGTCTAGAGGGACCTCGCGTCACATAGCGCGAGGGATTTTGCGCGAACTGGCCGCATATCAGGCCGCTACCGTGTAATTGAAGTAATTAGCTTTTCAATGTATATTATTCTAACTAAAGTTGCGCGGTGATCAAAAGTGGGCATTAGCGTCCGACAACAAGTTTCCATTCTCTCTGATCCCGCCCCATCTCCTGCAGTTTTATATTATTCAGCGAATATTAAAAAATGACACGAGAAAATATGCAAGAGGAGTCATATAACACGAGATCTATCACATTTTAAACGAGAAGCGAGTGATACAATAGAGAAAAGGCTGAATCCAGGCTTTTTAGCCATTCAAAAATATGTATTAATTCGCATGGGTATTGGGGATCGAATTCCCTAGTCTCAAGTTTACGTGGTCGTTGAACGCAATTACACTTAACAAGGTAATTTCAAAGAGACGGTCGTTGTTCTGGAATAAATGTAAGATTCAAACCGCCGACCGATGCATCAATTTGCATTAAACATTTTATAGGCTCACTGAAACTGAGAAACTACGCATCAGTCAGCTTTCTACGGAGCATTTCCTAGGCCGCAGAGGTAGAGTCTATCATTATTGCTTTCGCCGAGCATCTGTGCCTAGAAACCCTGAGAAATTAATACCATCAAATATCTATGCAGTTGTTAATGGACACGCCCGACCAGTTCTGCGGTTAGCGCGTATAAAACATGAGTTAAGCCGCCCACATACTCAAAGTTTCGTAGGCGGTTTTAAAACGCTATTGTCCTCATATTTTTTATCTTATAAGTAGCACACTGTACTATACCTGAGACTTATCGTACTTCCTACTATTATAAATGCGAAAGTTTGTATGTATGGATTAATAAAATAAATTAGATATTAATTAGATTCTGCATGAGTTATTATTTATTAAGTTATTATTATTAATAGATTAGATATTAATTAGATTCTGCATGAGTTTTGTTTAGGTTTAACGTTAAAAATAGAAATTGTTTACAACTTATTTGAATTTATTTGGTGTTTAACTTGTTAATACCATAACCTTAAGAGATGTGTGTTTTTAAAAACGCTAAGTTTGCAGGTCGCGGGCTCTCTTCAGACGCCTACTATGAAAGTAGTTAGAAGAGCGAGCGCGTCAGAAGTGGCTGCCGACACACGAAGCGGTCGCAACTTACTCTGGCAAGGGAATCGAGCCGGATATTGAAGTGCTAGGCCACTTTACTATTCATTCCATTGCAACGATTAAATATACTAATATGATGGTTCCTTTAATAAATTCTAGGTTTGATATTAGTTGGTGATCATAGAATTTAAATAAGAAAACATTCTCATTGCGGGGGTCACTGGGAAATAAATTGTTATAAATCGAGTTTTAAATACCGTAAATGTCATGATAAGTGCTTACGTTTTTTTTCTCCTTTCCCATGACAAACTGGATTACATATAAAGAATCTGAGGCTCAATCTACACCGCCGTTGAATGGAATGGAAACGACTCTTTGGAACGGAACTGTACATGGGATAATGAACTTTGATAATTGTATAACATACAAACAAAATACGAGCCATAAAAAAGGTCGCGCTTCTTACGGGGAATCATTCTCGAGAATTTTTTGAAGAGTATTCGAATTGAAAGAGAATTTATACAATTGACAAAGTTCATAGCATAATGTACAATTTCGTTGCAAAAATTCCATTCCACGGCGGTGTAAATTGAGCCTGAGAAGAATTCTTGAGCAGCCGACAAATAAACTGAAAGGCGTGATTACAGTAAAAGTACGATCTCTATGCCTTTCCTTTAAAAGTTCCTCTAGGGTAGCATTTGTTCATGGGCGTCGATGGTCACTTACTATTAGGGTGGGTCGCCTAATATTGGCTCGTTTGCCCCCTATGTTATAAAAATAGCCTTAATATAGTATAGAATAAAATCTAAAAAAATTCCGGCTAAACAAATTATCATAGATTATTTTTTAATTTAAATATATTATTCAAATCTAATCAAATTTAGAAAAAAAAATTAAACAGGAAAATCTCTTCTCTAAGAGGTTTTACTTCTATCACATACACGGTAATGTAGACTTTATTAAAAAAAAATTAAATACGACTTCATAACCTTAATGTCATTTTGTACTATTATCCGTTACTTTCGGCTGCCGTCATAAGCGCACAAGAATGCCACAAACAGAATCCGGTTGGCTGCGAGATCGTGACTCGGCCGTAACCTTTATCAACCTGTCGCGAACCACCCGCCACAGCACAACTTTAGCAAATTGTCTGTGATTACAGTGTTAGGTCTCGTTTGTAAGGACAATGTTGTTTATCGTATTCTGGTGGTAATCATTAACTCAGTAAGTAATGTAAGAGACCAGATATACTTAAAATACATTCACCATAGACCTAAATGTACTATCACGGTTACATCACTTCTATGAGGCTCTCAGAGACATGGAGTAGTAATAACGGTAGTGTAAGTACCAGTATGCTTGATGATACTGCAAGTAATGATAAGCTGATTGGTGTTAAATATTAGATAACAGTGTCACGATTTTAGTACCTACCCATCCGCCCGGCTTCGCCCGTGATGTTGATCCGATCGCTACCAAAATCCACAGGAACACCAGCTCGGTCAATCTAAACATTTTCTGGAGATTTCAAAATCGAAGTTGTTTCGTAATCTACGGGGAATATACCTACATACACGTATCGCCTTTAAATATATAGAATACATATTTTATCTTTGATACTCGCGATTCGTCTTGACAATGAACAGTGTTCATATACCTCTTCCAACTCGCTACATTTCTCGGAAAGTACCAAGGTCTAGATCCATTTGAATTTCAATAGCTATCTGTTTGTGCGATGTGGTAGCGGCGCGTTCAAATGCATCCAATCACCATGAATCAATCCGCGCGCTCAACCTCGGCGCGGTCACGATCTCGCCGATGTAGATACATTTTTAACATAACTACCGTTGCAAGTGTAGCAGTGGCTCTGATTGACTAGGACTTAGGACCCACGGTACTTAAAGGGGTTAAAACTCTAACAACTAGTTTGAAGGTAACAATTATAATCCGCTTTTCAAAAAATTCAATAAATGCCGTATAATGGTGCGCTTATTAGTATTATTTCTCATTTTTAAGAAACAATAGCCGGGACCAGAGATTTCCGAACGAGACACTGGGTCGCGAGCGAATATTGAGTGGGTATGGACTCGTCCAACGACCGGACGGTCGCTGGCTTACGACGATGTTGACGTTAGGACATTCTAGTTTGTGACTAAATCCACCATCTTTCTAAGACGACCAAGAGGTGGGTGCCAAGATTAGAATTTTTTGATAGATGGGTCGGAGCCCAGTCCACTTTGGGAACAGACGTCTTGGAATTTTCTAGAACTTTTAAGTAATAGCTTAATAGGTTTAGTAATCAATGGAGTGTATAGTCGCGAAATCTACAGACACGTATTAAGAAAAAAGAAAAAAATGTATAAAATAGCAACCTAAAACTCTTGTATGTAACGCTTAATAAGTCAACAATATGAACAATTACATTGGTGTCAAAAGACGTCGACTTCCCATCAATTGAACTTGACCTTCTGCGGAGCGCCTGTCTTAGCCGTAGAAATGCGCGTGCGCACGTGCAAAGTGTGTTAGTGGTTAAGCGATATTTGTGCGCGTGAGAAAACCTTTACAACCAATGTGTTCCTTCGTCAAAACATTATTTTGACGACCCACATAGATCACCGACGGACGCTTTCTTTGACGGAGCTCGTGGATTCGTATAATTTAATATGAACAAAACATTGTATGAATTCCGTGTTTGTTTTCGTAAGATTGAATATGGTATTCCGACGAAAAACATTATAACTAGAACTATTTCAACAAAACGAAGTTTATATGTTTATATATTGTTTATAGACTCTTTTCGCTGAAAACAACTGAACAGACAATACTTTATATGAATGCTTGCGGCGGTGTGAACTCACAGCTGGTCATTGTATTTTGTGTAGTATATAACCTGTACTGTATTATAATATTTTAATAAAGTAGTAGTCGCTAACATTCTAAAATCTAACGGTGTTTCAAAGCGTACCTTAACCAAGCGTTATCTAGAAACAATCGATTCCAGCGCTAATCACCAAGCAGCCCGTATTCCGTTGCTAATTCCTAACAGGTCTAATAACAATGATAGCGAGATGAAATCAACACGGGTGGATCGGCCAAGCGATCGCCGAGAGAAATCATTAATAACTCGCATCGGCACGTTCTCTATACTGGTGCCAATCACTCTGGGAGCCGGGTGAAAGTGTCTGCGATGGGTGCATTTACCACATCTAGTTCCCTGACGCGGCACTATCTCTGGATATCAGATAAGGTTCCTGCACGTCACCGCATGATAGCTGTAAAAGCTTACAGTACCTTACACGGCTATAACACGGTCGCAGAGCATATCCCGCTAAATACATATAAATCGACATCTTAATTTCGCTCGGATTCAAATTAAATATCAACAATATTAAAATAAACGCGCTTCTATAAATAACATAAATAAAATAAATTCATTATTAATAGAATAAATTCGCGATTGAATATGTCAAACATTTATTTATTAGCATAACCGAATTATAATTCAATATACATTTCTCTTTTGTAATGTAATTTAATATCAACGATTTCTACGCCTATACAACATTATGTTTTATATCCCTGCTAATATTAACAAATTTGTCAAAATATAAATTTGCAAATTATGATAAATGCGATGAAAACATTTATTGTGGGATGTTTAAAGTAATATCTAACTTCTATAACGCATCTATAATTGAAATAGTTAGTCGAATGCCTATGGGCAGAGGTTGCACCGAAAGCGTTTACGCATTTGCTTACTTAAAAAAAAAAAAAGTAGTCAGTCTTGGCTTGTGTGTGTGTGACTGAAGGATCACTGTTTACCTTGAGGAGGCATTTACAGCTACGAGGTGACAGAGCGCAGAAGGCGCCTAGCCTAAGCCTCTTTAAGAGTAACTAAGTTCTAGGGCTCCCTCCATAGAGGGAGTCTCAGCTCGGGCCGTTACTTTATTATTATAACCGGATTGGGAGACCGCAGAGCTCTTAGGTCGCTTCGGCGGACACTCCATGGAGTGACCTGGCTCATAGGCCCCCGATAGGGGGACCTCGGCTTGAGCTGTCACTCATAACGCGTTTAGTATTCTGATTCGAGAATGCCTGAGAGGCCCGAACCACGGCTCGATCTGTAGCCATTATCTGATTACTAGGTCTTGGCTTAGTCACAAGAAAACTTTTACACGTACCAGGTCCAATAAAGAGTCTAAACCTAAGAGGTTAATCGAACGTAATACGGTCGTAAGCTCACTCACACCAATCCCAACAACAATGATTTAATATCAAGGTTATTTATGTTTAACTAGACAATTGCTAAATAAAGTTTGTAAACAATGTTATCGAAAGCCCGTCATAGAACTGTTATCTCGTATAACTCGTGCTCTGACGTACATAACTCGCGTTGATAACTCTGGCGCCGTCTCCATTAGTCCTGATTCATCCACTGACCTGAAGGGACCTTGGCACAGGCCTTAGAGGTCTATTGCTCTGAAGTGTACATTACTTGTAGTCCAAGTAGTGTGGCTAATGGATATGTTGTAACTAGACCTTAGTTTTTTTTAGCTTAATGTAAAATGTTAACTGATTACGTAACATAGTTTTACTTTTACCTTGAAAATGTTATTTTTTCTCGGCAGTCCCAAAAGTTGACTGGGTAGACCATGGAGAAACTTATTTTTTTTTTACTTTAACATATATTTTTTATCAGTAAGGGGTTAATGTATTCAAGGTGAGCGAATTCATTGCTTTTTATGTATAAGCTTATAAATAAAGCTAAAAATGTATTACTTATACCAAAATCTAAAATTAATCAATTGAAACCTACAAGGTACAATATATTTCAATATCACAATTGACGTACTGATAATAAGCAAGCTTTTCTATTGGCTTTCTCTAATTTTTTTCTTCTTTTTCTTTGTGTTTTTTTCGTAAATCGTTAACATTGAAATTGTAATGGCTGCAAATTTTGTTTTAGACCATTTTACATTTCTAAGTGCACTCGAACGCCGGTCGGTCGGCCGTTAACGATTGGAAATCCATTTTTGCCTTTTTAATAACATCGCCTTAATTTTCAAAACAATAATATATTTAATTTAATTAATAGCAAATATAACTCAAACAAAGATCACGGACTTCAATTTAGCATTTCAATGCCAATATTATCTGAATGTCATAAAAATATTTGATTTAAGCAAACACAAACAAAATCCACTGAACAAATAATACATGCAAATTTGAAAGCAACAAACTATTCAGACTTGGACAGGGTCCTTACATAATAATTCGCCTCATTAGCCGGCGACTAGCACGCGAGCCGTCAAATCGCCATCACCATATCACCTTCATCAGGTGAAAGTTGGATCACGTTATGCAACATCCGTCCCGACCATCATGCTGAATTAACATCATAATCTCTCAAATTCAATCTATCAACACCCGCTTTGATGTTCAAGTAAGCAACCTACACACAACTTTGGACTCTATTAACCTACAATAAGGTTTGAAATAATAAATATTATAGATAACAAATTATTCGACTACTGTTTAAAACCGGTAGAATGGTACAGTACTGGGGCAATCTTGATAATTTCTCTCCTAGCGGTCGAAACGGCGGTAGCTTTAAGATCGAATCGTAACAAAGGAGTATGTGCTATTGTTTTGAAAATTTAAAAAGATTACTTTCATTTTTATTGCATCGGGAATGAGGTTCGATGTACTTTACTACTGTATTCCATTAAATCGGAAATTATTCCGAAGGCATATCGAACACCAGATTTGACTTGTAATTTTTTCGTTGCATTATAGTACACTTGTACACCTATTATATATTAGATTAACACTGGCTCAAAATGGTATAGTTTAGTTATCAATTTTAAAAGGCCAATGTCTTTGGTCTCAGCTTAGTTCCCATATTTTTTTATGAGGAGTGGATACGGGAGAGACCAAAGATGATACGTATACGATACACAAAATAAAGAATATTGTTCTGCTGAGCATTTGTTGAACATTCTACAACCAGGGATGCATAAAAATTTCTAATCTAGGCAGTGGCCATCGAAGACCAACATATGAATGAGAGTTTATTTCTATAGCACATCCCTGATAAAAGTTCAACTCTACTAGTGACGTGTCATTTCAACTATCGACATAAATTTCAAAGTTTATATCGCCCTCGACGCCGGCTAATGAAATGCGAGCGCAGATTTCTCGTCTCGTCATATCAATTTCCTCATTTCAAAGTTACACATGCAAACAGTAGCAGCGCTTCGTGTCACTATATTGATTGATTTATAATCAATTTATTACTACGGCTTAGGGCTGTCACTTCTTTAAAAATATATTTGAATTTTAATAACAAATTTGAGAATATTTCGTTATAGACGCTTGAGAAATATGCCACGAGACTGCCTATGCCTATGTGCTTATACAGTCCGTTTACTATATATTTTGTTAGTGACGTGCGTGATTAAATTGATTTAAATCATGTTTTTAAAATAGCTCGATACTAAACTTTCGAGTAACTAGTTACTGGTTGGTTCTTTGAATGAAGGTATATGGAGCTATAAAAACTTAATAATGAATAAATAAACAATTTTCTCACAAACACGCCACACCAGTTTCTACGAGCGCGTTTTCACTCTCGTTCAATGTACAATTTGTATCAGAACATTGACACACAATAACACGTTTATGATAATTTTAAAGCACGATGGAAAGTTAATGTCCTTGAATGTTTAAGCTAATAATAAGTCACCGCGCGATTGTGAACTTCGTCAAAATATAATCTCACTAGGTGTATTATAAGCTATCTTCAATTTGCGAACTACAAGAATTCAAAATTCAATAGTGGTACAGCCCGCAACAACGTCTGTTGTACAAATGGGCTGGCTCGACCGGTGAAAAACCACGACCTCACAGAAGACAGGCGTGAAGTGGTAGTATTCTGCGTTACGGCCGATGAGTGAGGTACCGATAGCCAAATATCAGTCCTCCTCCCTTTTCGGGGAAGAGGATTGGAGGGTAGTGAAAGGAAAGGAAAAGGAAACACCCTTTGTCCTCTGTCAATTAAAGGTAGGCAACGCATCTGCAACTCGCGTACTTGCTGCGGATGTCTATGAGTAGCGGTCACTTAACGTCTGGTGACCCGCTTGCTCGTGTGCCACCTTCCACCAAATGTAAAAGAATCATTGGCAATTTGACGTACCTAGTCAAATGTCAAAAAATTAGATAATATTTTTGTATGTGTAACCTAACAAGCATAACTTTTGGTTATCTTCCATTCTAACTGAAATTTAAATGTAATAATATAAGAAAAATATCAGTTAAGAATTTGACGATTTGACAGTTCAGACAGTTCGAAAGTTTATAGACTGTCGGGAAATTACACGCCGTCTGCTTGTTGGGGATAATGATGGGTTACTTAACCTGTTGAATCGCTCTGTTCCGATGATGAGTATTACTGTACTGATTGTGTTGAGCAAGCGAAAGATTGTATTCCACAATTGGCTGTAAACAAATACCATCACGTTTTAGTACCGTAACTAAATATAATAATTGATATCATGTTTCAGCAATACACGAAGATTCTTCGCTCGATCTGTCCGAGTACGTATTCTTCGACTGATGTTTGAGCAATATAAAGCTATAAATGTTAACAACTACAATATTATAAGTATTCAAATGGGCGTGTTGCGGAATTTAATACTCTCACCAAGGTAACTTTAACGGGTTAATATCGATTGTTGACTGCATTGAGCAACTGTGGTTGGTAATAAATAATATTGTAAATCACATCGATTATAAAGTTTTACACACACTAGTCAATGCAAAAGCAACGTCTAACGCTAATTAATCAATAAAAACTGGTAAACTAGCAGGATCTCCCGCAAGAAGTCTATTGTTGAAGCTTGAGGTCGTTCCAATGACCTACCGAGACTTCGATCATTATCCCTATCCTTTTCCCACCTCTGTGGGGTCGGTAAAGTAAGCACTTCTCTTTCACGACCCTCTATCAGTCAACATATCACACAACACACGAGGTTACCGAGACTACGATGCTACCTGTTATTATTTTCATGTCGCGAGGCAGTACTAAGCAGTAATTACTGCGTTCCCTTTGAGCTTCGTTTTAGATTATTGAAAAAAGGTGTTTTTTTATATTATGCCGCATGATCTACACGAAATGTGGATTACCATAACAGTAACTTGGCAGATATAGCTTAGAAATGCTTCTGGTAAAATAGAGTATGGAGATAAGAGAATTCAAAAGTACGGTAGACGATTTAAAAATAACTGTCTGTTGAATAAATTTTAACATTAATTTAAATTCCATTGTAAACACACCCTAACACTAAAGTAAAGGTACAAAATTAAGTAAAACCTTATACGTTTAGGTGAAGGTTTCATGTTATCATTAATGAGTAAGTTTCACATAAAGCAGATTTCGGTGTAGTCGTTAATCACGTACAACTTTTCAAGGCGAATAGTTATTACTAAACAGATATAAAGTACCGTTTAGATGGATGCAGAGGACTCTTACTTGACAATCTCAACTTAGTACATTCCACAGAAGGGTCAGCATCTCCGAGCATAGTAGAAGATACCATGGGATCGATAAAAATATCTTAGGAAATTTAAGTCTAATTATTACAACAGCAACAAAGCTATAAACTTTCCCCTTGACGTTCTCGTTAAAATAATTTGGTCGAACATTTTCGGTTCACATCGCTATTAACATTACATTACAGCTGTCAAAACGTGTCTGTTATAAAGGGACAAATCTAATAAAGATGTCCGAACGATATGACCGATTTATCACTACAGACTCTTTCTCATCATATCAACCCATATCATATCATAAGAACCCCTCCAAGACACAAGTCAATGGATTTCGCATTATTTTTTACAGTCAACATCTACTACAAAGTTAAGCATAAAGCAGTTTACCAAAAGACTATTCCAATTAAGTCGTTGTAAGAAAAATAACCGAGATTTCGACACTAATTCTGCGGATACTCACATCTATTGTATTGGGTCTAATTAAATAAGTTAACAGTGTGAAAATTTTGTGAAAGAGTTTAGAAACTTGGCGAGTTACGCAAGCTTACTCGGCCGCTAGAAATCAAACAGTTATATTTCTTACATTTAAATTTGAAATAATACGCCTTGGTGACGTCATTGTGACATACCATAGATAAACATTTCTCATCTGGATTTTCTTAGTAATCCGATAACAGCTACTGATCGAGCCGAAGATCGGCAATTTGGGTACCCTCGAATCAATATGCTAAACGCGTAATAACACGCGTAACGACCTAAGAGTTCCGCGGCCATCCAATCCAGTAATAATAATAAACGGCCCAGGCCTCTCGGGAGCCCTCGAGCTAAGTTACTCTTAAAGAGGTTTAGACTAGGCGCCTTCTGCACCCTCCACAATCCGGTATAGTTGTAGATGACTCTTTCATGCAAATAAGTCTGTCACAAAAAAATCCTCTGGATTAAATATAATTCATGTAACGAATTATAAGTTACATGACTTGGAACTAAACCTGTCCGTACCTCGATCGATTCAAATAAAATCGAGGATTACTTTCGGCTTTACAAACAATAATATCGAAATGAAAAACCGACATGGTAGATTGTCGGTCGACGGCACGGACCGATTCTTTTGGCGATGCCTACGACCAGCCGTGGCGGTCTATTGTCTGAATAATGAAGTAACGAAGGAAACAGTAAGATGACAGGTTTATAGTATCACTCACCACCAGCTCTGCGAACTTGGCGTCGAGCTCGTCTTGCGGCGGCATGGGATGGGTGGGCGTGACAGCGTGCAGCGCCAACGCACCCTCGCCGCCCACCACACAGTACGTGATCTCCGGCGGCTCGTCATTCTGCACAGAAACACGAATAGATATATATATTTAAATATGATAAATTAGGACTCATTCACTTGGCCAAATTATCTCATTTTTAAGTTACAGATATATAAAAAAATCAGAGACGCTGTGTGAAAAAACGTGTAATCAGTTCACATGATTAAAACACCACCGCTTCCCAGTCAACGATGAACGCGTTACGAACCTTTATGTAGGACAGAAGGCTCTACACTGCTAAGTAACTTATAAGATAACTGCGTCTTTATAATTTTTTATATACACATTCATAAAAAATATAATGAATTTTGACTGTGAAATATAATTTTTCGATAAATTTATATTTATCAAAAATTTAACTAAGTATTATAATTTTAAAGAGTTTATACTCAAAAATGTGTGTTTGTAATTTTCGAAACTGCAAATCTACATACAATGGCAATATATTGTTATACGTTGTGAAAATATGTATAAGAAGCAATCACAATTGAGTTTTGGGAACGTGACAAAAAAACTTCTCATGAATCATGTGGACCGGACGGGAAATACGAAGGACATGATGTATGTCTTTGCGAGTTGTCATGTTAAGACATAAATCAGTGTCGATGATAATTTGTACGCATTCGTAATGGTGTCCACGATCAAAAACGTACCACAGACGTTAAAAAAATATTGTTTTTAATCATTTACGTACACTACACAATATTAAATTTTCACAACAACGTTTTACACATAACCCGACTGATTGTAACAATACGGATTGAATGACATCTTACTTTTAGTTAATTTAGACTATAATATTTACATACCTGCGAAGGACATTGCACTCCAATCAGTCGGGTAAAAGATAATAAATGTCAAAACACAAAACTGACTGACAATTCTTGCTAACGTCAGTTAAACAGCTAATAGTCTAACTGCAAAGGAAAATGTCTATGGTATTTCTTGCAAGACAGTGACTGATCTCCCCTGTGCCATATCAGACACTGGTGCTGGTATTAGCAACTACGTGGTTGTTTACGCCGATCAGTATAATTCTACAATCTTATACGAAATGTTAACATAGTGCTATCGTGTATTTCGCAAAATTCAAGAATAAATCAAAATTATTGCCTAACGATAATATTTTTAAGCGATCCGTTAAATTATTGACATTTGTTAAACAACTTGTGAAAGCATTTCCAAATATTAGAATCTTCTATTTACATGTTTTATGAAATAAACAGATTCAATAACATTTAAGATATAAACACAGTGATTAATGATATGTTATTATAAAAGTAATATAACAAAATAAGCACAACTTATGTATACACCTTTACCAACCGCATCTTCCGCACATAAAGGCTGGCATCATTTATATATGTAAAGGCAATTTCCTTGGTGTCGTGACTGTTCATAAGTAGTAGTGACCACTTGACGTATAGTGCGCAGCTTGCTGCCGCTTCTCACATAAAAAGTAAATTCAACGTCTACACAATGTACAAATATGTGCAGATAAGTGTATCATCAAAGTAACCTATTGTACAACTGGTGCAATTTAATGAGATTCATCGGATTCCAAGACAAGAGGTCAACATCTAAAAGTATCATTAAAGAGAATATTTTGATGCAACTACATTATAAGAAGAAAATAAGTGGTCACGTTTACCAGAGCCCGCAACAACATATGTTGCACGAATGTGTCGGCTCGACTTACCACGACCTCACCGAAGACAGGCCTGAAGTAGGAGTATTTTATACTTCTGCGTTTCGTCTAAGGAGTGAGGTGCCGAAGGTCTATTGCCAGGTCTTTTCTCCTTCCCATAGTTTCTTACAAGCGATAGAATGTGAAGGGGAAAAGGATTCGACGGAGGAGTTGATGAAAAGGACAAGGAAATATCCTTTTTCCTGTGTATTACCCCCTCTGTCCATTATAGGCACCACATCTGCAACTAATTTTCTTGTTGCTACCTGTTTACCTATTTGCTGCCGTTTAAGGGTAGCGATCACTTAACCCCAAGCACTTGCTCGTGCCACCTTCTTCTATAAAACAAAATGTATCATAGTTGTGTCGACAGAATTTTAAAGCATTTAAAGAAACCCACGTGATTATTGATATGATTCATGGGATATTCTAAAAAACGTAGTCAATTAAAAAGCGATTGTCGTACTCGTATATGCAACCGGTTCTGCTTTCTTTTTGTGCATCGTATAATTCTGCACATTATGTTAACACATCGAAATTGTCATCGTTAATAAAAATTCTGAACAAGGATTTTTTGTAACGAGCGGTCTGTCTACAGCTTCATCGGAAAGATTAGGGAATTCCTGTTTTTTTTTTCAGACCCTTCCGTCAAAATTATAAAATGCATATTGTCTATGACTACGCGCGCGCACGACACCCGACAAAATCGTGTGTCATTATTATAGGAACTTCCTAATTCACGCAACACAAAATTCCTTCAAAACGCAGATGTAATATGCTTTTATTAAATGCCAACAATGTGAGAAATGTTTAAATTTTTAATACAAATTTGATACAAGAAGACGATTCATTTTCAAATCGTATTGTTTAACTCTTTGCTAATGTAAGATATTATAACAATCGCAGTCTAGTATGAAATTAGCTCGATACATGTTGAGTCACTGGGGGTAATGTAACGTTAAAAGACGCCGTCGGATTTGTTTCTGTCTGGGTCGTCGCGCAAACTCATTAAATGAATTCACTTCATCAGGGTTGTTACCAAAGATATAAACTACTTTTAAGATAAATGTAATATAGGCACGCCTTGAAAAACACTTCTGACTAGACATAAGAAATTACAGGGCTCTATGGATAAAAGTATATCTATCCAATATAAAAAACAAAGCTCTCGATGTAATGGAACTAAACGTTTTCCTTTAGAAATCATCAGCAAAACAGTGAAAGAATGCGACCGAGGATAATGAAATTAAAATAATTGTACTAGTAAATATTGTAACCTTGTAGAAGGCAGTGTGGAAACTAGCCTTAGCATTGATTGCACAGAAAACATCGCAGCGACAAAAGTGATATCCTTGGAGGTGATCAAACAAGCATTATCTTGCACACGATGTGCAAACACAATAATGAGTTCATTAACGGCCATAATATTTGAACAGAGAACAATGGAATATTTAATTGTGTATCGCAATGAATGGTTGTTATAAAATAACGGTACCTTTAGTTTACATTGCTGGAACGCGGCAGTTACATTATAGCGCATCGAAAACACCATCGTTGTATTTTCATATTAAAAGTAGAAAACAAGCAATAAAAGCGATGACAGCTCATTTGCCAAGTATTTGTTGTAAAATTAAATTAAAATAACAGTCCGCACTCCGGTGTCCAATATACCCTACTCGCTTACTAAATAAATCAATTGTACGATAGATTGGTCACATTTGTACACCGCAAATGGGTGAAAACCGTTAGTAATGGTATCTATTTATTTATATATTGAACCAGTCCTTCTGCGAGTTTTTAATACGGCTTCGAAATTTAGAGAAGGGGACAATCGCCTAGAGATAAACGTCCACAGCTATTACCATGATTTTTACTACGATATTTTTTAAGTAATAGTACAATCTAGTACATTAATAAATACACCACTTTTTGAAATATTAAATAATGAGAGATTTATTGTAAGTGTTCGTTAGAAAGACCGAGGTTATTAAAGTATAAGCGGATGCTTATTGGGTATCTTAAATATTGCATACAAATATTTTGTTGCTGTTCCAAGTTATATGAAATCAATTAAATAATATAGAATAGATAATAGAATAATTTTGGTAAGAAGTTCTTTTACGCGACATACAGTAGAGAGGACGAGCGGTAATCGTCACGAAACGAAAAAGCGAAGTTTGTGTATATGCGTGGAATTGTGCGAATCTTGAGATTTGATAATAAACATGTTTTTGTTTTGTTTTTATATGAACTTTTAATTCAATTATTTCTTTAACTTTGAACTAATCACTATTTTTATAAAATGTTCAATTTTTGTATCGAAAAGTTTTAAATAATTAACTTATTCTGTACAAATTAGAGGGAGAGAGAGTTGACTAAAGGACGACTGCCCTTTTTGAAAAAAAATCTACATTTTAAAATACGTTTAAAGTTGACATATCGCAAAGAACTTTGTCCCTGACGGGAGTTCCACTTAACATTTACAAAAATTACAATAATATAGCGGTACGACATAGACAAATTGAATGTAATAATACATACACATACAAAATAACTTTCTTGATCAATTAAAAAGCAACAAAAAAACAAGTTTCTTTACCAACGCATTACCTTATAAGATGCTTAAAGGCAAAGACAAATTTAGTCGTCAGATCCTACATTTCACCAGAAATTATTTTTCATTTTTTACCCGAGGTGACAGGTAATAATCGGGACTTTTTCGTAGCAAGTTTACAAATACCACTAAAATCAAAACGTACATTGCAGTACCTGGCAACCCTAAGCATCGAAGACTCAGTATTTTCGTCGATGACTTCACCGGGAGGACATCCCGACTGTGAAGTAGTTTTATTGATGCACTCCGTATAATAGCAGTTAAAGCTACATTTAGACCGCATCGTAAAGGGGATCGAATATTTTATTTCTATACAAAAAACATTGTTTCCCTTCTGTAATTATCACCTGGGTTAAAAATAGTCAGAGTAAAAAGTTTACAGAATAGCTTTTAATTAATTACCATTGAATTAAAAGCATGACTTAACGCAGACAAATGAGCTAATAGATGGACAAAAAATGTGTCTGCCAATGAGAGATAATACGTGATGTTCATTTATCTAACAGAATTCAGACTAACAATTTATTGTACCAAAAGTTAAAAGTCATTTATCTGAATCTAGTTGGTTATGTAAGATGAAAATATACTTAAAAACATACGACCGTGAGACAAACAATTAAAAAGTCAAAGACTGTGACAAGCAACACATTTGTAATTTATAACTTGACGAGTTTACAAGTTTAGATCTAGAACATGAGGGTAGAACATAAATCTATTATAATACTATCTGAAACTATGTAATTCTGTCCATTTTTGGCCAACTTAATAATATTATTCTACTAAAAAGTTACAAGCTGAACAACATATATGTATATTACAAACTAAGCCCCGCGGTTTCACCCGTCGTGCAATTTGATTTTACCGACACTTGACCAGCCTAAGCTAAGCCCTATTCAATAAAATTGTTCATATAGATGAGATCAATTTACATTGGATTATAATTGTTTCTACACACAAACTGTCATCCCGTAAGAAATATATTTATCGTTTGTTTTTAGTACGTATTAAATTTGAAAATAAATAGATACACAAAAATCATTATTTTATATATATTGTTTATCAAAAACATGTACAATTGTTGTAAAATCGTCCAATTCAGAAATATTCTTATAAATTTAACGATTTACACAATATTTCAAGCAATATTACAGTTGAAAATCACAAGCTCAACTTACGTGCGTCTTTACTTTGTGCGATTTGATCTTTATAGAAAATATACTGTACTTCTTCTTGTTGTATGGATTCATTATAGTTGTTTTAAAACCACGACTAGACGAATTGCTTCGAAACATTTTCGATTGATAAGATTTCACAGTCTCATGGCATTACACTGTAACCTTCACCGTCACCTCCACTCGATGACCATTTCTAAATTTCACAGATATTTTTAAAGGCACTTTAAAAACGCTTGACACACGGCCGCCTACATTGGTGAACTGTGGCGTAATTACTAAAGGGCGCTACCGGTTGTATAGTAATTAATTAATTGACCCACGGTAGCCAGGCGATGCGTCTCAATCAGGAGGACGGCCTGAGAGCGTCTGACTAACGCTCACCGCACTCCCCTTCGACCATTGTCAGTTTCTAATTAGATTGAACAATTAAACGGTCGTTAATTTATTGATATATCGATTTATGAATAGCTCTAGTATTCATTGTTTACACCGGAGCCGAGTGTTGCGATAACATTCTTTTGTTTATTACAGTTATGCACGCTCGTTGGCGCAGCCCTAGCGATTACTAGATACTTAACGAGGCGAATGGTTTTAACTTAACTAGTAAGTGCAGTAGCACTCCAGATATGTGTTGTGATAGTGATATAGTGGTACTTGTCTTCAGTTACTTTTACTAAGTAGTGTATGTGGTCACCGACAGCTTTTAAACATGCTTTTATTAGCTTTGTATGTATCTACGTATTTATGTAAGGAGATATTACGAAGTATTTTTCGCTTTCTGACTTAAAAAATTGTAGTCGTATAAGGAACTATACGACTACAAATTTTTAAGATATTTATATGATATACGAAAATATGTCGCACTCCAGAAGCCGCTTATAGCTCTCTACCTATCCAGAACAGAAAATCAAGAAGAGGCCTAATATATACTACTAATAGCAATAAAATTGCGTATATATTTTTTTTAGTTCACCACCCCAAATGACTAAACAGTACTCAAAATTCAAAAACAAAAAAGATATATACATAAGGCTATCTCATCTGTGATAGAACTAGGAGCCAGGTAGTTCATCTGATGGTAAGTAATACGAAACATAAAATAATTAATAGATTTAAAAACAAAAAAATACACTAAGTATCTATTGTTATTTAAATTTGCAGCTAGATGGCGCTATTCTCAATCTTTAAAAAAGCTCAAATACTAAAGATCCTGGAAAGGATAATGTGACCAACTATTGTAATTAATGCATTTTCATCAGCCCTTGATAATTTAGCAACGTTTCAAATTGAAAATCACGTTCAAAGATTGCGTTACTTACATTACATTACAAGCCAAGCAAAAGAAAGGGTGCGGAAATACGACGCTATCCTGTAGTATGAAATACAAAATCATTCACGGAACTTAGCATTTATTTAGGTTACAATGATTTCATATACTATGACGCCTCGTAGATTAGAATATTATTAAAGTACTGTACGAATAGTGGCGATAGAAATAAAGACACAAAAAAATATTCAGCACCACAACTTTAATGCTAGTAACTTTGAACTTTTACATAACCATTTAAAATAAATCAATACAAATTGCGAAATATTTCTTCCGAGTTCCAGGCACCACCTCCGACCTTTACTACATGCCAGACTATGCTTAAAACTGCCCAAAACTTACAAACTTGCAAAATTGTCAAGGTCAATAGCACCACTATTGTAGTCAATACAATGGAAACCCTAGTTATAGCATTGGTACGTATTTGGACAGATTTTCTGTATAGTACTACCTATTTATCACTCGCTTATCCAAACATTGCAAAGCAAAAATGAGAGCTTTCTTTATCTATGTTTATTTCGATGGTGTAATACGCGAATTATCTCACAGAAATGAAATCGGAAAATGTGAAACAAATGCGCGCGAACCCGCGGGCGACAGCTAGTGTGCGTATTTAAGCCCTTTGCTATATAATAACAAGAAAGCAAACATTTGACTGAGCGCACACCGCACGTTTTCAAAATAAGATAGAATATGTCACACACATAAAAGTTTAATTCAACGAGCTTTCAGGGAACACAAATATGTTGAGACACGTGCCAACCCTTATGGCTTTTGTTTGCTTTGTTCAGGGGTTCAATTGAAATTCGATTTGAGGTCCCATTGTTTACACAATAAAGCACAGTTTTTTTGTCAAGTCCTCTAGAGTCTAGACATACACTGCGTCGCATTTCGTGGGGGAGGTACAACCGCCGGTTATCTCCGCTGCGTTAAAAGCTTGCGTTATACAATTCTTAAAAATAAGAGTATAAAGATGTATGCAAGCTTTTTTTTTATTTCTGAATAAAAGAAATACTATGATAAGTTTAGACAACTTTTTATAATTTAATATTATATTGAAAAAAGTATGCTTTAGTGGTTTGGGCATGTTGAAAGGATGAATGAAAAGAAAGTGACAAGTCATATCTCTGTAGCAAAAGTGAGTGGCAGTGTTGGCATGTATAGCATATATATATAAAAGGCGATATAAGAGTACCCGTAACCGACGAGCATGTATACGTAGATATATGGATGTAGAAGAAGCGAGGATTCCAGGATCGCACAAAATGGAAATTTGTCCTTCTGGGTTACGGGCGTGAGCACATATTTATGATATAATATTTATAAAAATATATGATTAATTCCGTTCAATATATTCAACGATCACAAATAATGATCTTATACGATTTCATTGTAATCTTAATCTGAGATTCCAAGTATTATCGTGCCAATGAGGCGGAGTGCTGTGAACACTCAGCTTGTACTAAATACTTTACTAACGAGCCAACGGATTTAGGGATGTTTGAGGTAACTTTATCGACCCCGTTTTATAAGTATTACTCGTAGTTATTAATGTGAATTTTGTAACCTTAAATTGTAAATTGTCTATCTATGTATGATTTATTGTACATAATAAATGTATGCAGGAGGTATGGGTATGTCATGAGGAGGGACGAATGGCTTGTGAAAAGGAGATACCTAGATATAAATGTGGGGAGATATGTCGGTAGAGGTAGATCAATTTGGAAGACGAAAGGTTGTAGTAACCCCACATAAAGTGAGAGCAGGGCAGGGATGATATCTATTATGTATACTATTTGACAGTAGGAGCAGCGGTGCGGTTTAGGCCCCGACTTGCGTACTGTAGGATGTGGGTTGGAACCCAGGCAGGCGCTTTATTTTGTGAAATTCATTTCGTCACCACTGCTCCAAAAACCTTGAAGGAAAATATCGTGAGGAAACCGGCATGTTCTTAGAACCATCGAATTCAAAGACATGTGACATCCACCAACCCGCACTGGGCCAGCATGGTGGATTACGGCTCATTCCTTCTGTCAGAGAGAAGGCCTGTGTCCCCGCAGTGGGAGACATTCTAGAAAAGGCCAATTTATTATTATTTATTATTATACTATTTGAAATTAAGTATTCTTGATACTTTATAACAAAAAGAAATAATTTACAATAAATTAAAACATCGATATCGAGAATTTACATTAAAATTGACAACTCTAAATGGAGTCATGTGTCAAGCTTGTAACGTCGTAACAAGTTAATGGACGAATTAAAATTCTTGTGTTACCATTACTTCGTAAACTGATAGAGATAGGAATATGGAAGAAAGGTGCTCACTGTGCCGACCCCACATAGATGGGAGAGATGATTGGTAAACACTGCATTACAAAATTTGCAAAATCGGTCTAAAAATACAAACAACCAAACGTGAGCTTCTTTGTTTTTTTGTTACGCTTTTACTTGTTAACGACTCAACTGATCATCGTGTAATTTTGCACACACATTGTCAGGATTATAAAAAATGACCTGGGGTTACCTTTTATCCTGAAATTAAAACTGTTCGTAAGGTACATAAAACCTACATTAACAATACCGGTTGCCATGTTTCACGTTTTACATTAACTACTTTTTGACTTGTTACCTTTAACTCGAGTTTATTTTATCGGAATTAACATAAAAAATGCAGCTACAATCCAACGTGGAAAGTGAGATACAAATACGTGCGTAGCCGCGGGCAACAGCTAGTGAGGCAAAAAAATAAAGTATAATCTGAATATTAAAACTAATACCTTATTAGCAATTTCGTGTCACTATCGCGTGTTGATATACACCAATTATACAAGAAGTACGACAAGGTGGTAGTTAACGTTCCTAGCGCAGCGGGAGGCAAGTGAAAGTGGCACGCGAATCGAACCTGCTACAGTAACACGATATCCGGTGTCCCCTTGCGCACGATCACCGGGATCAAGAAACGTTACGATGATTAAACATTGAGTTCATATCGTACATCTAGTTGCCGAGAAGTGAATGGTTAGGGGTTAAGGAGGTAAGGTCATGGATTTATATGTCACCGACCGATTGTGAACTTCGGCAGTTTATAATTGCAATATGCATATTATAAACTGACAGCAAATAGAGAGCTGAGGCTAACACCGCAATCAATATCAGATGTGGTAAAAATTGGTTGTCGGCACCGTACGACCGGCATCATCATTTTTCCCTCTCTCTCATACTTAATACATTATTGGACTTTTTGGACTCTCCAGACGGATAGCCAACAATCAACTCGAGCTACGTTAAAAATCGAACCTTACAAAATATTTTATTTATTATTACAGTGGCAAAGTTACATTCCGCAGTGACAATTATCTTTCATACTTCAGCAAGGTCGTCATGTTTTCCAACCAAACTATAAATTAATAACTGGCCAATAACAAAATTCTACAAATATTCAGCTATTTAATAGTAAATTAAAGTTTATAATGGCAGCCGGCTGCACAGTTATCTTCGGTTATGCTAATGCTTGTAATAACATGAAGTGTGGAGTGAAATAATTACAATTTAGACTAGTTTGACGGTTGATTAACGAGACCCCACTAAGGTTCATTGACGCTTAAAGTATAAAGTGGGAAAATTATTGCCCGTAGAATGAAAAGTGATAGTTGAAAACGAGAGGTCGTTACATTTATAAATATGATCAGAGAAATCAATGTTAAAATAGTAAATGAGTTTTTTTATGGAAGAAAGTGGCAAACGAACAAGCGGTTCACACCTGATGTTAAGAGCCCGCTGGGTACCAACAGGCAGATGTGTCGCAGATGCGTTGCCTGCACCTGATAGACAGGAACCTTTTTCTATTCCATTTTTCTATTTGTCTTTTATACGTTCAATCCTTATAGTTAGGATGGGCCTAAAATTGGGCCTCAGGCAACTCACTCATCAGATGAAACGCAAAAGTATACTTCTACTTCACGCCTGTCTTCTGTGAGATCATGGTATTTCACCAGTCGAGGCGGCCCATTCTTGAAACGAATGTTGTTGTTGCGTGCTCTACCACTGTTTCTGCCTACCAAAATTTGTTGGCTGTTAGTCTGAGTTTCTGATGTGAACATGTACCTACCATTGACTATTCCTTATTCCGTCATCACATATATAATACAAATTACTATATTACCTGTAGGCAGGGGCAGAAGGGCCAGCGTCGGCGCAGAGCGTGCGGCATCTTCTTCCTGGGCGGACTTGGGTCTTGCTCGGCGGCCGGCTCGCCGCACGCCCAGCGCACGAGGCGCGCGCGGGCCGCCTCCGCCGCCTCCACGCTGCCCGACCACGACGGTAGACCCTGTCGACAAATATCACATGAATTATTGACATGGGTAATACTCAGGATTCTGGGAAGTACCACTATATCTTGAAATGCGAGCGTGAATAGAATGAATGAGGCATGAGCATGACAACATGCCTCACCTCCCTTCCCCAACTCTTACTCCTCTCGTTATCTTTATCCTTCGTCATAATTTTCATAGAAAAATAAAATACAAAACTCTTTGAATGTTGCAAATATTCGTTGATAAACAGTAATGGTCATAATTCCAATGAACATACAGAATCGTATACAAGAAACAAAAAAATATATTTCATATATTAAATTTATTAAAAAAAAAAAATCTCTCATATATGTCAAAAATATTTTAATAGAACAAAAACTCCAGTAAGGAATAGATAAACGTAAACAAAAATTAACTCGTTTAATCGAAGCATACACAGGATATTTATATTAAAAGTAAAAGCATGGTATACAACGATTCTATTTCTGATGGCTACAAACACAAGGTGCAACAACCTCGGCTATTCTACTGACTGTCTTCTCACGCACCATTGTGCAAGGGACATCATCATGGATGGAGCAACTCTTACCAACAAATTCTTTTATATTGCACACAGTAATTATTATTCTAGAAGATTGGATGGTAAACTATGGCAACTGTCCATACTAATATTGTACATACGAAAGTAATTCCAAACTTAAAAGTAAATGCAGGCGAACTATCTCCCTTAAGATAATACAGTCGCGAAATTTTATTGTTCATTTATTCCTTATACATAAATTATTTGATGTTTTACAATTAGAAATGTTACATAATATTCCTTAAATATCATTGTTCCATACAAAGTATCCTTTGAAGGTTGCAGGAGTTGGATGGGGTCAACAAGATACCATTTTCGTGGCATCGACGGTCAACAGTACACTCCATAAGTTGGCGATGTTAGTAACTCATCCTATTATCAAACTACGTAATATAATCTAGAAGCGGAAATCCGCTTCAATTTTTTAAAGTTGACACGACATTTAAACGTCACCGCGTCAAAAGCTGATAAGTAAATTGCGGAGTGCAGCGAGGTGCTGAAAATTGTTATCTTTTTAATGATCCCCATCAAGTAAGACGTCATTGCAATGAACACTTGCGCAATAAGAATTGTCAAGCAAGATCGTCGACATTGTTGACTTAAATGACACGAAAATGGCACGTACTCTCCGTAGAAAGGTTACTTTGTTACTTTCTTTGTATTGTTATACTCTATTTGTAAAGTCGGTAATCGATTTAAAGAAAAAGCTATAGAATAAAATAAACAAAAAGTATCGGTGTATCTAAATAGAATTAAATTCCAAAAAGGTAAGAAAAGCGGTCGAGCGACAAAAGAAAAACTCATTTAACCTAATCAAATGTCTCAGAGTATATTGTACGTGTAAAGTGCACTACTATAGCTCATGTAGGCCATAAGATATATCATGTCGGGCATAACAACACCTGAAGCGTATGGCGTTGAGCCTGAAAACATTAATCAACCACCTTTTCGCTGTAAACAGTGCTAAGTGTGAAAATATTCAATGCCGATAAACAGGGCCGAACTGTAATATATGTGTATATTAAATAAACAAGCCAAAGCAAATTTTCATTCATGCCTATCTTTTTTTCAATAAGACATGCTTGTTACCTTTTTTAACAATTTTGCAGGATTTTCATACATATTTATTAAACCTAAAAAACTAAAACCTAACTATATTATACAGAGTCACCTTATTAATCCTTTTCAAGAAAATATTATGTCTTCACCTCTTTTAAACATTAAAAACAGCTTCAAAAAAAGTTAATTCAGGAAAAGCTAAACAGTTCAAACTTGTGGAAGTTGATTGTTTATGAAATAACAGCATGTCGGATTTGCGCTTTTAAAATCTCCTTTGCGATTACGATACTGATAATCTAATAGTATCAGTAAAAAGTGTACGGTAAGTGTAATTTGGTTCGAAGATCATGTGTTCTGGGATAGTTGTAATTAGCTTTGCAACTAGTCCGGCCCTGCGCACAAAAACACGATGTGGATGGCCGGACAAGAATGTTCAGTGATCGACTTTCAACAACCGGTAACAAGTAGTAACGGTGTGACGCAACACATGGAACAGGAAGTGATCGGCCATAAGGTTCTAATCACGTTTGACGACTTGTTTTTATTTTTAAGCCTACATTGATGGGAAACGCACGACTCGGCCGTTCCGTCTTGACGATTTGCGGTATGCCGCTATACCAGTGTGTGGTCGTCACAGAAAAATCATCACTGACGGCAATAGTGCTTACTAAGCAATACCCAACTGATACTTTTACCTATTAAGTAATATTTCTCGTGTTAATCGATTGTGACTAAACATATACATTTGAGTATTCCAAACTCTCATTTGCTTGAGGTACTGATATAAATGTTGTTTTTAATATTTATACCCAGGCGTATTTTTCTCGCTGTTGCAATTGGCTAGGGCTCTTATTCTGAATGAATTAAAGTCTACATTTGTAAAGTTTCGTTGCACAAATTTGCTAACTTTAGTGTCAGAATCTCACTGTCTTTCGCCATACCATGACATGCAAGACTTTAAACTACATCACAACGATTTTATCGATTATAGCATTTAGTTTACACAGAAACGCAAACGCATATTTATGTCAGTTTATACTGACAACCACACACAATGTATTTAGCAAATTATGATTACAAATATTAATATTTAATTCATGTTTTTTTTCTATTATACAGGACTTTGTTGAATGGAATACAACACGCGTGCGGGCCATTATTAAATGGTATCCGTTAACAAACAATAATCGTAGAAATGCGATTATAAAAATAAGTAATGGTAGGTATACACCGGAAGTGGTCGCTTACGACGCTTTACACAGCGCTCGCTGTGTTAAGCTGTGATGATATAGCTATTAAATTGTAACTGCTACTTAATTAATTTTGATATATTAGAATAATGTATGCAATCTCAATAATTTACTAGACAAGGATTGGAATAATAACCATCCACAGTCGAAAACTATTTTCATAGCACATAAAATTAGCTTATTTATGTAACATTTTGCAGCCTATCATTAATTGCTCTGCAAGGCGCTTTTTCCGGTAGATCTTCGAAACCATTTTTGCCACAAAAGTAGTATCAATTTAAATATTCAATGTTCTTTTGTGAACGTAATATCTGCTACTGAAATTATCGGACAGAGATGTACTTATTCGTTCTTGTTTACTCTAGTCAAGGAAAATCAAAGATAACTGAATCGTATTTTACGTAAAGACGATTTCTTGTATTTTTCCTGCACGTTGTGTTGCGCAATTCATGCAACGATTAACGCTTCGAACAACGACTTCATGCAATGCAACAAGGGAGACGATCACGTTATTTCTGACGCCATTATAATATCCTTTCAAATAACACTTTATCGCAACACGCAGTTATTAGCTAACCGAATTCGCATATGTTTTATCACCATTCGCCACCTGGAATGGTTATCATTTTTGAGCGTCGGCAAAGAAAAGGCCACAAGGTCCAGACGCCAATATCCAGAATGAAATATACGATACAATTAATATCACGTACTTTATTTTAATGTACAAACATTGCTAGATTGATCAAACTTCACCAGTTTGTGTTGTTATAAAGTTTCACGTTAACGCTTTACCGGCTTGGTAGTTCCATTTGGGTTTACGCAATACCTTTATCTTTCTATCAAGGTGGTAAACGCGGTTGACAGTGACTTTGTACCGAGCCTAATCTCACAACAACAAAGTGTAGAAAAATGTACGCCCACCGAGTGATAAATCGTTCACGGTTTAAGTTTCATAACGGCGCAGCTATTCTGATCGCTGAATGTATTGTTCCATTGAACTTTACTGCCGGCATTTACTGAACTGTTGCAGCTAATTCGGATATAGGGACAATGTGATCTGACTAAAATGGATTTCATGTAATTAAATATTAATAATGAGAAAAGAATTGATTGTGACCTCGTTCCGGATAAACTCAAAAACTGCTGCTACTACGTACAGAATATTAAAATGTATATGTGTAGTACTAGTAGTAGAAAAAGCTATTCTACTAACGAGTAACCTTGACTACATTGATATTCGTCCACTGCTGGACGTAGGCCTCCCCCATTGATCGCCACAAAGATCGATCCTCTGCCATCCTCATCCAGTAGACTCAAGCAACTTTGTTACTAACAACAACCTACTTACTTTTTGTCGACCTGTACGTGGCCATCTTTTGGCCCAATCGGCCACCCGAGTACATATTATTTATTTATTTGTGTCTACCGTTACGTTCGTATCGTTCGGTTGCTAGTATAAAATAACGAAAATGACAGTAATGTTAAATGTTTTTAAAACGGCTCTACTTACGTACCGACAAGTCTCGGACCTGTCGGATGTCCTTCGTCGGGACGAGTGGTAGCTATTCGAACAATAGATGTAAGTAGAGAATCGCATACGGTAAAAGATATTGGCGAAGGCCCATGTAAAGCAGAGGACTGCGGCAATCTGATAATGATGAACAATAATTATATTAATTTTTAATATCCTTCAATATTTGTATAAAGGGAGTTAGACCGACACTCTTTGAGAGAGATCTTGCTATCAAGTATTTCTCTAAAACCCACCAGGGATAATCGGCCACGAAATTAAAATTATAAGGTCCTATGAGGAATCCCTCAGTACTTTTAAGCTTTTTTACGCATCTTTCTCTTCTGCTATGATGTGGGAAAGACAAATGAATAAAGCATAAAAATTTTGCTGTTTTAAAATGTAGACTTGTTCCCAAAAACATGAAATATTGGTGAACCTATTCGGATACGATGTGAACGGAACACGAGCGTACAGATCTGCAACCTTCCCACCTGTTCACTTCATATAGGTGCTTTAAGTTTTTGTGATCTGTAAATAAACAATTTAGTTCAATTTTGCATATTTCCACTAGCACTTTCTAATATACCTACATAACTCTCACAGAATCTGAAAGAACAAAAATTGTCAGCAAAAGCAATTCATAAATTGTTCTCTCTATACGTGCGAGTAAAGACAACGTGGTACCCAAGAAACAAAGTAAGGAAAACAAACCAAATTCGAAGACACCTGAAAACTAACAATGAATAGGAATAGGCACTTTCTTGCGACCCTGACGGCAGTGTGTCACGGGGCCACAGGGGCACGCAGCACGCTCGCCGCATCGCTGATGAGCGGTGCTAGAGAAAGTGAAATACAGGTGGTGCACTATTCCGCAGCCCGAGACCTTACATTGTTCTACGTCATATCAAAAAAATCATCTTAGCATTCCTTGAGGATCGTCAGCAATGGACGACCTAGTCGAACTTATATCGAATACAGTGGTCACAAATTTGAAGTACTACTAGTGTAGATTGTATGGATGAAGAAGGGACAAAAAGAATCCATAATTTCATTCCCCTTAACAGGAAGTTTGCTCATTTCTTTATTATGTAATGTAGCAACTATAAATTGTAACGTTGTGACTTCTAATTTCACTGATTGTCGGTCTAAGAGGATAGACCAAAAAAAGATTTTGAGGCACTTTTCGATCACTTAGGAAACTAAAACTCGTCGACACCTCTTTCTTGATTGTATTAAATAAATGCACTCAAATCACTTTAATACAGTAATTGTCATGAACAGATACAATAGAGAAACCGATTTATTTTTAAAGTGGTACACGAGCTAAAAGTAAGGAACAACCAGCGTTGAAAATTCAATTAAATTTAAATTAGCGTAAAAGATTAAATTAATTAAATCCACAATAAAACGAATTTTATTTAATTTGATCAATTTAGATTCCACCGATTGCATCCTTGACATTATAAGACAACGTTATGTCAGCGGTCATTTCAAATGAATTCATGGCGGAATATTTTAGCACTATATTAAGATTTACGTAATAATAAATTTTTATAAAAACAAGCAACCAGAAGCACAGACCACGCATTTTATTTTTACAGTACCTGCATGCGTTGCAATACCACGTAAAATAAAAAAGTGTTTGGTTGCATATGCTTTGAAGTCTCTACAAATATGGCAAAATAATATCAAAACATTGTTCAAAAATTTACATTATCAACTATAACTTTTTATCTTTAAAGCTAATTTAGTTTATCGACTCAATTTCAAAAAACATTTTCACTATATAGATATTTTGAGCCACAAACCTTTGCGGGCGTCCTCGGACCCCCTACCAAAGTTTCATCACAATAGTCTAAGAACGCATAGAGAACTAATATAAACATTGCTTTTAATTTATTTCGCACGTTACAGACGTATCTCATTTTGAATAAGTCTAACCAAAGGTTTTCACTGTGGAAAATGTTCACACAAAACATATTGTTTTTGAGAGAAAAAGATAGAGAAACAATGTATCGCGACAAATGTATACGCCAGTGGAAACTCACGGTAAGTCGACACGCTCGTCGGTTACAGGAATCACCCTTTTATGTCGCCTATATGGTCAAAGTTTAATTAAGGATCCAATCACAAAGTAACATTCTTTTGTATCGACTTTATTTATTTATTATTTATTGACACTTTGTACATGAACTCAGTTACAAAATATATTACATTTGAAAGAATGGTGAAGTACCGGCGAGCTTAACTCTGAAAGAGTTCTCTTACAGCTTACCATGCGACAGAGAGAGAAGGTTTACTGGGTAACAATTATTTATATGTACACTACTACTACTTACTTACTTAAAGAATAATCTTAATAAATATAAATACACACATACATACATATATACATACACAATATATAAACATATACATAAAACTTACAATGACAAAAAATGTTCCTTTACACACGTTTTGAAGGATGGCAGCGATGTACATTGACGTATGGAGGACGGAAGAGAGTTCCACAGCGTAACAGCACGAACAGTAAAAGAGTTGGCGTAGCGAGCGGAAGTGTGTGAGGGAAATTTTAAAAGAGTAGACTTATTTGAGCGAGCTGGTCGGTTTTTAGGCACGATGAAAGAAAAACGATCACAATGATAACTGGGTGAGTTGGGGCAAAATAAAATAGAAAATAAGGTAAAAAGGATGTGACAGTCTCTTCGTAACCGTATAGGTAGCCACTTAAGTTGTTTGCGGTGCTCCGAGACATGATCATACTTTCGCAGGCCATAAATAAAACGGATACACATATTTTGTAGTCTCTCTAATTTGTCAAGGAGTTATTCATTTGCGTGTCGAAAAACAACATCAGCATAATCAAGCAGGGGAAGTAGAAGGGTCTGCGCTAAAATTATTTTAGTTTGAAATGGGAGAAACTTTTGAAGGCGCTTAAGGGAATGAAGAGAGTAATAGAACTTTTTACTAATGGAATTAACGTGACAACTCCAGGACAAGTGTCGGTCAAAGTGAACACCTAGGTTTTTGACATTATTTGCGTAGTTAATAATACAGCCATCGTATAAGACAGGTGGCAGCAAATCCTGATCAATACTGTTTACTTTATAGGTGCTGCCAATTATTATAACTTGCGACTTTTTCGGATTTGCTAAAAGACCGAAGGTACTCGCTCAGTCAGATATACGTTTTAAGTCGGCTTTGATATGATTAATAGCATCTATAATACCTTCAGGTCTGAAATGATGGTACAATTGCAAGTCGTCTGCGTATAGGTGGAAGCGAGACAATATAACATTTGAAAGAGCATTTATAAAAATAGAAAATAGTAAAGGAGACAATACTCTACCCTGAGGGACACCAGCGTTAAGATTGCACCAATCCGAGGAATCATCTTCAAAGTGTACCGCCTGAGAGCGGCCTTGAAGATACAAGCTAAACCAACCGATTGCAGGAGAAGAAACATTGAGAGAAGCCATTATGCCAAGAAGAATGTCAAAATCTATGGAATTAAAAGCACTGCTGAAGTCTAATAGAACAAGTACGGTCAGAAGCTTATTATCGATAGCTAGACGAATATCTTTCTTCTTCCAAACACTATCTTTCATCATTACATTTATTTAATCTTTTCTATACTTGTATATTGCAAACAATTATAGTTAGTGAAAGCGATCCCATGTCTCATGATAGCTTCCACGTTCACACAATATTCAATTAAAACAATTTGTAAATAGTGGAAAAACAGTTGACGTCCCCTGACGTGATAAATGAATGGTGAAACCTCGGGCCTCAGGTTGTCATTCGTAAAGATAATATCATCACTAAAATATGACGTTAGAAACATAACAATGTGTGTTATATTATTAAAACCAATCGGGAAATAAAAGAACTCAATTAAGCTAAAGTTAACCCACAGCATGCCGGCTGTTGCTTGCTGTTTCACTTCATTTCCATAATTACTAAACGCGGATCTCATTTTGATATATTACGAAAACCTTCGAATAATTAAACGGTTGCACGAATGTTGAATAACTTATAACTTTCGGTTGACATATTTTGTAGAAAACACATATATTTAAGAGACAACAACTTTTTTAACATGCATACGAAAATAATATACATCGACGAAATGAAAGTGTTATGTTGAAAAGCACACTTGTAAGCTAGTTGTGGGTAATAAGTATAAAAAATGTGTTAATGTTATGAAAAAAATAGTTCAATGCAAACACACAAAATAAAATAATGATGTCTTATATTAACGAGAATACATTACAATAAAATAGTTTTTATGGATTTTATCGCGTTCATTTTACGATTCTGTTTAAAATTAAATTCCTACCAATTGTATTGAATGTATTTTTTTAACTAATTTATTTTTGACTACAGATACGCGTAACTTGCCATCATTCAAAAAGGTAAAGTACGTAAGGCAAACAATAATAATGTTTTGTAACATCAACAATCAGATCTCGTTTTAATTGCAACTCGTCACTAAATACCTTTCCATTACAATCAGACCAGCTAACATTTCTAAGGAAAGGTGTTTAAAAAATCACTAAACTCGTAACAATATCGGTATTGTTAATCAAGTCAATACACACCCTTTAAGGCAGCGCCCATTGAAAGCAGTTCCAAATACTATGCGATATCTAAACAACAACGAAGCATCGACCCCACAACATAAACCGGTTGCTATTACTTTCATTTCTAGCGCAAAAAATCAGCAAATCAAGATAGTTGTCAGAAACGGCGCAATGAAACGGGGTACAAGCAATACATTTTTATCACAACCGCTCAAAAGCAAAACCGCACTTGCATTATTCATGTCACAGTCAGGCGCACAAGGGGAAGGGTTGTCACTCAATAAATATACGAATGTGTCGGTAATTTCGCCTTATGTCATTACTTTCTTCACAAACTATAATCATAGTTGCAGGGGTGAAGCATGAGTGGAATACGAATAAGGGTAAAACGTGTAAAAAATCATGTTGTGAAAATGATTAGTAGGGTGCCTTATGATTAGGGGACGCCTTAAGGAAATGTATATCTAGAAATTGGCCTGTTAGTTTAATTATATGCATCGAAATCGAACATGATTTAAATGAAAAAATAAATATATAAAGTATTGTAGCACAGCCCTGTATAAGTCTAGGGCGTGTCTGGTCACAATAAGGTGCGATTGGAATAATTCTGAAAGGAGCCGAGAACTGTCGCCTCGTAGCAATGAATGTGGACCGTGAGCAGGATGCTCTGAGTTATTGGGAGTATACGGTCACATCACGACAAGTAGACACATTGTTATATTCAGTTGTATGAGGAGCATAAAGGTGCATAAACATCGACGCGACTCATTTAAAAGCCAAACACGCGTGTTGGCGTGTTGTGATAATTCAGTGGATATGCGGTCTGCTTGGATTCAAAATACAATATAGTGTAATTTTGATCGCAGGTAATCTATTCCTAAAGCTAGAATTTCTTGATTTATTGTCGTAATAATTGCTTTATCCAAAGCTATCTACGATACAGTAAAAGTGATAGTAGAATTGTAACCAGAAGAGAATATTTGTGAGATACTTGCAAACGGATTAAATGTGAAGTGTGGCATTTCCCAGCATACCTAGCCGATAATTTATTACTACTGGCAGTGGAGGACCATGGATTACTCAATATGGAGTAGTCAAGGCTCATCCGGTATCTTTTTGGTTTGCCTTGTCTAGGGTGTGGTATATAAGGTGTCCCTTATATATCCTAGGATATAAAAACAGATAAATAAAAACTCTTACAAAATATATCATACAGCAAGTACTTTCTTGTTCGTAGCTATATTCTTTTATTTCTGATCTCTGATTTTATTTCATCACCTCAATGGAAAAATTGTTTCCAAAAAGAAATGGGCGGAGTTTATTTTTAAAAAATAATTAGTATTTAATTTGCAAATCTAAGACTTCTTTCAATTGATGCCGTTCTATTTGGTATCATAATGAATTGTAAAGTAGTATAATCTGTACTTCAAATAAGAATTACATAAATCACTTATTCAATCATCCAAGAAAGCAAACAAGAACACAACGCCAAGTAACGCCGGCACTCGTAGTGATGGATTACATCGACATGTACAACTTTTTTATCGATAAAAAAAGTAGTTGCGCGCGCGGGCGGAAGCTCGCCGGATCTAGTCGATAGTTACATCACTACACTCGATCTGACCTCAATTAACATGCATCTAAATTGTTGCAAGCTAACTGATGAGTACTTCCTGAATGTAAAATATCGTATATTCATCTATATAAACTAATTTAATCTTTAATTTGTAACGTTGACTTTCTTTTGTGAATTGTTTCTGACTGTAATCTAAACAATAAAAATGAAAAGACTCCCGCGTCTTAAGATCCTAATTGGTATTCTAACTGAGTAGACCTAACCACAAAGATAGCCAGAAATATATATTTTGGTTTCTCGTGGGATTCGAACCCGCAACCAAATAGTTAGGTCATGTAACCATGATCCTATGCAAGCAAGGTCCTACTATAATTATTTATTCAAATTAGAATATTTTTATAACACAAAATAAGCTTAGAGATATTTAATTGCACATGCATGATATTAACATAAGTAGTAATTGTGTGGTATGTATATTTTTTGTATATTTTAAACCTTGTTTACTTACTGTAGACTACGTTTCCTTAACTATATTTTATATTTTGTTTAAGCCATAGAGGAAGTAGAAATACTCCTATTTAGATACATAATGTATTAAAAGTTTTTGTAACGTTGGCTACGTTGATGTGTGTTATAAGGAGGAAGGATTTGTTTGTTTGTAATGGGTAAACTATCAAAGTACCGAACGAACTTTAATAATTATTACGAGACCGCAACACTACTCAAGGGTACCTGATACAGCCTATATTCTCTATCATTAACATGCCATGTTAAAATAATTAATCCAAGCGACGTCGGGTACTAACAGCTAGTTTTATATAATATCTCGATTAATTATATTTAATCAACCTTGTATTAGGCTAGAGAGTAGTTAGCTCGACCTTGAACCTGAGGAGGGATATGTACCCCTATCAGATTCCAGTAGTAAATGGAAAGTATATAACGCTGTGGGTCAAACATTCACTCCGAAAAACTCTTGCCAAAACGAAAGGTGTTATACTTAGATGACTCATAGACCCATGTTACGTTCCTTATAAATTCGATGAAAAGCACAAGCTGATTGTCATCTCTAACAACGCCAATAGTCGTTATAAAATAACCATGAATATAAATTAATCGATAGCAAAAACACATTACGACACTTTACTGATCTGAAAACCTTAATACATAAAAATTAACAGCCGCGATGACATTAATATGTTAGGTAATCATACATAAAACGATGATAATTTACCGGTTAAATATCATTGGCAAGATTGGGTGTCTGAAACTCCTTTGTTCTTGGAGATGTTCGATCGCTTCTTTGCCCCTGTTTTTTATAATAAAATGTATAAAGAGTACCCGCTGTTTAGGTTAGGAAATAAAATTACCAAAGAAAAATAATTATGTCATGTTGCACTGTCACCAATTAACTTACTGACCCGTATCAATTTAAGTGGATGAAGCAATCAGATTAGTAGGACGGGTCGTAGTTCAAATCAACGCAAGAAATATCCATAGAAATTTGTTTTCTATGGAAATTCTGTTGCATTTAAATATTTTATTATATTCAGCACAATAATAAATTCATAATGTTTGCGAGAACTCTTGCCAATCTCCATTTCTCTAACTCTCGTACTATTCTATAATTTAGACTTTAGAAAATGACTGCAAATAGATCCTTGTCAGATTTTACTTCCTACTTATTAAGACTTCGACGACGATGCCTGGATTCGGTAGCTACCTGCTATCGGACCTTGACATAAGCTACTTTCTTAGAAAGTGAAGCTAATCGCAATTGGCTTACAGGTGTCATACTAGCCGGCTTAGGTATGAAGACCTCTTCTAGATTGTCTTCAAATTATAATCCAAGCAGACACTAATAATCCTATTATTAAATAAACTATTAAATAATAAGCTATTAAAGGAACAGATGAAAAGAGAGTGCATGCGGCAGAAATGCGAATGTTGAGATGGATGTGTGGCGTAACACGAATGGATAAGGTACGAAACGAGTATATTAGAGGAAGCCTGAAAGTAGCACCGATAGTGGAAAAGTTAAGGAGCAATAGGTAAGCATGGTACGGGCATGTTATGAGGAGGGAAGGATGGCAAGTGACAAAGAAAGTTTTAGAAATGAATGTAGAGGGATATGTCGGTAGGGGTAGGCCTAAGAAAAGATGGATGGATTGCGTGAAATTTGACATGATCAAGAAGGGAGTGACGACTGAAATGATCGATGATAGATGGACATGGAAGTCGAAAACTAATGCCGACCCCACATAAAGCGGGAAAAGGGCAGGATGATGATGATGATATACTACGCGATTAACAATAATTTTGTTTTCTTTTCAAATTAAATAAAACAAAACACAATCTGAAAAGCATAAAATCAGTTCTTTGTAACATTTAATCAATGCCATATATTACTAAATTGATTTCCATTCATTCTCATTCAATTACGCTTCAAGAGATTATAAATTCATAAACCTTATCAACCGCGACCTTCCACAAACCTGCCTTCTATTGACAAATTATAAACACGCCCGCCCCTCGGGTGATGCTTTGATCCCCCATCAATGATGCATACGTTTATTTTGCTGTTCAACGGCCATGTTCAAACACGCCTTATTGAAACAGGTCAAGTGCGTACGTTTTATTTGAGCATTATAAGTGTTAGTAGGTATGTTATTGTCAGTAATAATAATTTGATAATTCAATGTTATGAATAATGAAGTCCGCCAAAGTGATTTTAATAAAAAGCAAAATAGTTATTGCTGAACTATTAGTTTAACAAGTTGTGTGTGTGTTGCCGCTTCTATAATAAATATCGTACGTTTTTTGTGAAAACTTGAAGTAATCACGGATTTTTCAGCTTAAATAGTTAACACATTTTATCACATATTGGTGAAATACTAACGAAACGTCGTATAGTACAAACAACCTAACACAAATCCTTTAATACTCTCAAAGATAATAAATATGATATACAAGCTAAATTAGATGAGATATTGCCATAGGACACGAAGTGGTCTCAAATATAAAGCTGTAGTTAAAATTCATAGCGACACAAACGCTTCAGCGAACAATGCGACAGCTTTGCTGCATTTAAACACTATGGAAATATCACTGCCAGACGTAATGTTTTTTTTAAAAGGTCCAAAATTTTCGTGGCATGAAATAATGCACTTTAAATTGCAGTAATTTTTTATTCATAAATTACTCTTACGCAAAACTTCAAACCAACGATTAAGGGATTTCTGTTGGTACAGGAAAGCCAGTTGCATAGCAACAGGTCCAACTATGTCAATAAGCGTAAACTTTACAGCTACTATTATTTCTCCCTACTCCAGAAGTTTAAAGAAACGTTCGAAAATAAATTGCAATACTCTCATGTGAAAATGTTATAATTCCTTTGTATTTATTTGATATTTAGTGATATCATGTTGCATAAATATACAAGATACACAAATATAAACTTAAAAGTAAACCGGAAACGAGATATCAAAATGTTATGCCAATTCATACAAAGTACATTTAAAATTATAATTAATCTTCCGGACTAGGTTAGGACGGACGGAGCTCACATAAAACACAATAGCACCCGAAATGGACAGTTGCCGAAATTTTATTTCCATAGAAACTACAAACAATCTTTTCTAACATCATAAATACAAAAAGCATTAGAAAAGAACTGTGACTAGTTACAAAATAAAATGTAGAAAAAGACACAGGCAGTAGACAAGTCACTTAAAGTATCAAGCCAATACATTTACTTCCTTAAAATTATTGCAAGGGCCCCCGGGCCCTAACTGACGTGGTCTCCTGCAGCGCAGCGCCGATCAGGTTATGAAAATATCCGTCTGCAACTCCCGTTTTCTCTCTTTAACATAAGTACATTAATATTTACATCACCCACCCACAAACTCACAAAGCTACATTCCATCAAAAGTGAAAACGACCATAGAAATTTGAAATAAAAAGTGAATTCTGGTTTTCTGACATATTCGTGATTATTTTATTTTATTTTCTATTCTAGCTCTCACTAAGTCACGTAAACATTCACACTAAGTAAATAAAAACCGATGAATAATAATGAAATTGAAACAATCCCTTTGACACTGAGAGGTACATAAATTTAAGCATGCAATCAGTCGACATTGCTCGTCTAGTACTTATTTGGCAACTAAAATGTTTTTCTCTAGCTTTCATTCTTAATAAAACACACATTAGCACACAGAGTAACAAGTCCGATCCATCCATGTAAGAAATATGAACGAAAATAATGCACACATGATCCTTCGGAACTGGATAAAATTAAAATAATATTTGCATAATAGCAATATCGAATTAAGCAAAGGATATCCTGGTATTGAGATGGTAATTTAGAATCATCAGATAAAAACATGCATTATTATTCTGATTATGAAACAATACTATCTACAACTTAAGTAAGAATATCAGTACGAGTATAATAAAAATATACAAATTGGATAAACATAGTACAAAACCATTAAATACCAAGATGTTCGTCAGTCCGACCGTGAGTAACATGGTCAGCATCACTGACAACGATATCCTAAAAGGGGACACGCTTATCATTATGCCCGTGGTCTATTGTCCCTACATAAAACTTAGATGAACCATGGGATAAGGGAGCTTAAGAGCAGAGCATAAACTTAAATTATAACGAATCCCAGAGGATGATCTGGCGTAACATGTTCGCAATGACGAAAAAACTAAGCGATCAAAACATATAACACTGCTCGACTGCGGAGAATTATCACCGTCTACTACTATTAATCAATGTTCCTTTGATTATCATAAGAGGTCTTGGATCACAAGAAAAAGACGACATCAAATTTGATACAAGAAAAACCAAAAAAGGCGAGTGTTTTTATCTTATTTTGAGATTCATAAAATAGTTCTACAATCAGGAGTATTTATAGCGTATAACATTTACATAATTATCTACGAATCAGTTGTATGAAATATAGCATATAGTATAGAAATAGAAGTGATGGATTAAAACAGCTCGCAAAAATAAGTCTACTCTTTCAAAATTTCCCTCACACACTCCGCTCGCTACACCAATTCTTTTACTGTCCGTGCTGTTACGCTGTAGAGCTCTTCGTCCTCCATACGTCAATGTACATCGCTGCCATCCTTCAAAACGTGTGTAAAGCCATTTTTTGTCATTGTAAGTTTTATGTGTCAACATATATATATATATATATATATGTGTGCGTGTGTGTGTGTGTGTGTATGTATGTGTCTATATATTGTGTATGTATGTATTTATATTTATTAAGATTATTCTTTAAATAGGAGTAGTAATATTGTACATATAAATAATTGTTACCCAGTAAACCTCCTCTCTCTGTCGCATGGTAAGCTGTAAGAGAACTCTTTCAGAGTTAAGCTCGCCGGTACTTCACCAGTCTTTCAAATGTAATATATTTATAACTGAGTTCATGTACAACGTGTCAATAAAATAAATAAAAGTAAACTTGAATAACATAAAAATCACGGAAATATCCAGGAAAAAAAACACTTCAATCTAATAATCTCAAATAGAACAACTGGTATGCATTATAAAAGCTAATCAGTGATCATGGGCGATTAGAAATGATGCACCGGGCTATAGATAAGTGACTATATATACATGGTGATACTGTATCTATGAATACCGTACAACCCTTTAGATTCATATAGTAAATTCTAATTGTATCCACGATAATGCTAATATGTACACCAGTCACACAATATAAAGGCAGGATTATTGTTACAAACTGATTGCATTGTCTTTAAAATAAGGAGATTATCAAAACAACAATTCAATGAAGTCGAAGTCATTGGTTACTCAACGGCCGGTACTGTCCGATTGTGACTGATAATGAAAAATGAATAGAAAAATATGAAGTCATCGTTTTGGAAACAAAATGACTTAATCTTCTAAGCGCACCTATGCGATTCATTATTAATTCAACAGGTCTTCCGCTCTACTCGGTGAAGCGATCTCCACTCTCTGTAGAGAGGGCTGGTGATTGCTGCACGTTGCACATTGTGCCTTCCTCTCGACTTCCTGATAATATACGACGTCTGCGTTCTGATTATTTGTTGCATAAATGATCTCGTTACAAATGGGGAGACTTAAGCAGAGTAAAAGTTGATAGATATCTTACAAGCATTTTATCGGACCGTCTTAATAGTTTGGATTAGATTATTTTGATTACGTCACAGTAGTTCCTATTGTTTGAAATTGAATCCATAAAAATGAATAAAACCAATGCATTTGTGGTTTCAATTTCAAAATCACAACTTTGCCTTCGAATATTATCTGTTAGGCAATTATTGATCGTAGTAATCAGTCAGATCTAAATATCGATTTAAAACGAAAATGACAGTTCCATAATGTAAAGTATTATAAATAACAACTGTCCATATTAGATACATTATAAATACAAACTCATCTAGCATACTCTATGATTAGTAAATAGTTTATTAAAATAGAACGGCAAAGTCCTTGTGGAATACATTATAAGTTAATTAAGGCACTAAGTGCAGCAGCGCCCGCATTGTCGGCCGGAGCGGGGAAATGACAACAATCCATTACCGAGAGCATGCCTAGCCTCACGCACAACCGGGGCGTTCACTAACACATCGATCATGTTAAAGTAATACTGCTAATTAAACAACACTTCAATGTCGACATTACAACGTTCGTTTATCTTAACAACGTCTAATATTCGAATATTTAAACCCAAAAAGAGTTTTTACAACTGAGCCAACAGTCGCTAACTGCTGTACTTAGCCCCCTCCTCTCCCCCATTCTTAATTTTAGATTATCACAAAGACCGCTCCCTTATCGCCCCATCCAAAGCATTGTCTGAAGAAACGCAAAAATTAAGTGGCACTGGGCCACACAGATTGCTCGTAGAACGCATGGCCGATGAAGCCGAATGGTCCTGGAACGGCAGCCACAGATCAACACAGCGTTGGTAGACCTCCCACAGGATGAAACTATCAGGTCAAAGTTACTAGAGTCCTAACGACCAATTCGAAGATTTTATTAATTGGTTCCGTCAACTAATGATTATACAACCTAGAAATATTAATCGTTCCAATTGTATTTATAGCTTGATTAGCAGGTCGAAACATGCGGTCGTATACCATTTCATATTTAGTTGTATCAAATATTTAAATAAGTGACGTATACTTAATAAGGATTAAAACTCTGCACAGAGACTATTATAAAATCAATGACGAATTCGTGCTAATATCTTTTTGAGATCCACACCCTGTATTCACGAGCCTCTTGCGATGAGAGTTTAGTGAAATCAGGTCGAGTATCATATTCCTAACGTAGTCAATGGGCTGCACCTGCTTGTGGTAAATATTATATTTTTTTCGTTCGTAACTCGAAAATAAAAATAACAGTAATAATTTAAGCGCAGTAAAACTACACAATACTCTCTCTCTTACTTCGAATTGAGAATCTGCTACTTTTTACTAATTTTATTAATAACAGTTAATTTTCCCTTTTCAGAACTAATAAAAATACAAATTTTAATGAGGGAACCGAGAATTAATAATTAAATAACGGTTTTTGTGTCTTAACAGTTCCAACAATAAAAACATTTTATTGTTGTAATTATTCACAAACATTTTTTAATTAAGACTAGGACCTTACTTAAGCCACCAAGCTTTAGTTAACCAAACAGTCGACGTCATTCTTCCTTCACGGACGAAACTTATCCGTGCGTCAAAAATCTACCAACATAGAGTTACCGTGACACCTTCGAACATGTTTTTAAGGCCATGACATTTCAAAGTATAAGCTTAGATTTAACTTAACCGTTACCAGATGTCGAACATCAAAACCAGATCATGTAGCCTGTCAAAACAATGAATCAAGCAAGCCGAGGCACGCGGAGGCGCGCGGGCGTCGCGCACGAGTGGGCAAGCGTACCGCCTTAGTGTCACACTAATAGTACTAGTTTTCCTTGCTTGTAAAATTATCAGGCCGTATTTTGTGTGAGTTAAATCGCCCAAAAATACGTAGCCTACTAGGGTCATATGGGATTGCAGGTAGTTAAAACGTCGTCAATCGCGTTATCGTAACAAGATAACCTCATATCAGGAGCAAAGTCCTTGTTCTCCAACGTATATGCATTCTAGGCTTTAGATAATTTGCATAGAAATTACAGACGTCACATACTGAGGTTGGCAGTTGAGAAACAATAAAATCTACGTATAAACAATATATGTGATATATAAATAAAGGAAATAAAAAATAGTATATTTTAATTTTCTAATATCATTACGTAGCCAAACAATTTACATACATTAAAATGAACCTTTGCAAATGATTTTTTATTAAACTAATAACAAACCTTTCGTGACCTTATTGCCTTAATGGGATCGTCAGAGGTAAAAATTAAGTTGTCTAAATGTACTGTATGCAGACTTCAAAGTTCGTAAAGTTGACAATCATCTATTTAACTTTTTGTTATTGGTAATATGTTTTGATCTTTACTATTGCAGCAATACGCTTCGTATACTTATATAGCACACGTTTACAAACAAAAGGATACAACCTCAGAGATCTGGTGCTTTATGTGTGCCAATCGCTTACAATTCAAATCGACGTACGCCACATTCTAATTTTATTGTTTTAGTTTCGCTTTTCGCGCTGCGCATACAAATTGACCAATCACTTCGCTTTTATAAATGCAAGAATTAAATTAAAAATCGACCCAGTTTTTTATTTAACATTTTGTTTATATCTGAAAATACATACCCATGTTTGCTATCCCTGCCTTTCCCGTTTATGTAAGTTAATTCAAAACTTGATTCCTTATTGAATAGTAAAATTAAATGCATAACTTTGTTCTAGGTCGTAGTTATGGTACCTTGGAACAATGAATACACATAAGGAGGGAGATAATATGAGGACTGGGATCATCCCATAACACGGAACGTGATAAGCTCTCTATACTAATATCATTAAAAGTCGTGAGAGCTTATGTTTAAAGTCAACAACTTTAAGAAATACATCGGCCATGTTCCTTAGGTTCAATATAATAACTCGTCGGGTCACTTTCACTCGGTAGGCAGTAGGGAGATAAGATTCCTATGGCTGTCCGTCTAGACTAGACTCTCAGCTAAGATCATGATACGGCTAAGGCTATCTTCTAACGGGATGCTGTAAGGAGGTCTCCGTGCTCAATGGAGCTTGTCTTGCGTATAAAATGACATATCAAATGATAACTGTAAGTGGTAATCAATCATTAGCGACTAATTTGACTGTAACTGGTAAATAAAGAATTAATAAGCGATTAACTCTGCATATGTTGGATGAATCTGGATGAGTCTGGATTAGGTGGTTTAGAGTATAAACTGCGAAATGAATAAAGTTGTCGATTCGAATCCTTCATTTGCTATTAACCGCAAAGTATCAGTTATTGAAGTAGTTACAATAAAGTTTTTTTTTTCTAGCATTTAACAGTCTAGCATGTAACAGCATTCAGTTATATGAAAAAAACATTACTTAAATTAATATTTAAATACGGCGGTCAGAGTTTTAAGTGATTTAGAGAGTTATATATGCAATGTGATCTGAGGTGAGCAGTGGTGGCTCAGTGGTTTTGGCCCCAACTTACGCACTTACGCGGGTTCGAACCCAGCCCAGGCGCTTTACTTTGTGTAATCTAATTCGTCACCACTGCTCTAAAAACGGTGAAGGAAAACATCGTGAGGAAAACGGCATATCTTAGAATCATTGAATTCGGAGGCATGTGACATCCATCAATCAGCACCCGACTAGCGTTGTGGATTGCGGGCCCTTCCCTCTCTCAGAGAGGAAGCCGGTGTCCTGCAGTGGGGAACATTTTATAAAAAGCCGATGAATGGAAAGTAAATGGTACAAGCAAATGGAATGATTACTTACACTGCATCGCAAATATTTAACATAACTATGTGTTTATTCCTTTCTCAAATTTATCTCAAATCTTATCACGTAAAACTCCGAAGAAAACGAAGAATTTATTTCGATCTTGCACAACTAAACTCGTGCAAGAATGCAAGGAATATATCTGTTTTGACGGTGAGCCAGAATTCAATGAAATAAGTAAAAAACAAAAGAAAGTGATTTTATAAGAAAGACAAGAGTTTCGACTTTAAAGGTCAGTGACTGACACACGAGTCACATAGATGGATATGGTCATAGATTTAAGTACAGTCGTAAACAAATGTCTTTATCTTACTAACGTATGCACACGTGTTGATTTTTATATAATATTTAAATGTACCAATAAAATAGGATTATTAAGAATGTAAGAAAATAATGTTCAAACTTTCGACACACAAACACAGGCAAAAGATACTTGAATACAGCGAATCTCTTTTCGATTTTTTATCCATAATGCGACTATGCAAATTGACAACAATAAAATGAAGAATTTTTTTGAATAGATTAAAATTAACCTTGTCTATCGATGGTCGAGCGAGGCGAACAGTGTTACCAACTTTCGCCGATCGGAATTACCATTTGATTCGTATGGACCGTGTCCGCATACAACCTTGACAATGAAGAAGCCATTCGATGCATTAGTGGCGCGCTTTGAACGACGGGGCGTATTCGAAAGTAGCAGTAATTAAACAGTGCACTTTAAAATAAAGTAAAGTTAAACTTGAAAATCGAACCTAGAACTTCTACCCACCATTCCCTTACGAGGAACTGTAACCACTGGGCCAGGTGACAGTCGATTATACTTTGAGCTAACTGGGCGTACAATTACGTCTACTAACTATGTAAATGGACAGACGAAGGACTAATGATTTATTAGTTGTAATATTATCAACATTATATTCTGATTGTGACAAAAATAATATACATCAATAATAATGATAACATAATAATATCTTGAATAAATTATTTTAATAATAGAATATTCGAATCATCTCCCTGCCTTTTCCTAATCATGTGGCTCGGCACAGTTTTTACGGGCTGCCGCCTGCCTAACGCCAACCCTCCCCGCCAACACAAACAAAAACAAGCTTTGAATAGAAATCTATTTAAATATTTCTATCCTCTGCGAATTATCCAATAAAACACCTCTTATTAAGGTACAATAAAGATTAAAAAAATAAAAAATCTGAACTACCTCTGCAAAAAACCGGGTCAATGTTACAAGTAAATTGTATTGAAATGATCACGACTTAATTGCATCAACTCATTATCCGACTTAACAAATACATTAACTAGTCCACTTTAATTTGTTATATTGTTAAAATAAATTTAATATTTATAAGATCAGTATTACTACAACGGTTGGTAAGTTTAACTTACAATCCGCGAGCTTGAAGTTTGATTAACGGCAAGTACAATAAATAAATTTTGTTTTTAAGTGTTGTAGTAATTTAAACTATAATGCCTTATCAATATTATAAGAATTTCGAAATACAAAGACGATCAGACTATTAACAGCTCATTGAACTCGATTTCTTTAAGCTTTCTGTTAGTTTTTTCGTTTTTAATACATTTTTATAGTAAAATGTTGCAATAGAGATATACGATATACTTGATATTGACTATTACCGATAGGCATCTGCAACGAGCCAACGAGCTGCAGACGCGCTGTCTACTCTTAATGGACATAGGAAGGGAAGAAGAGAAAAAAGGAAATTACCTTTTCCTATTACCTATATATTACCTATCGTTTTTAGAATGGGAAGACCAGAATTCACCTTAGGATAATCATATTTGCTTAGACCAACGTGAAGGATTGTTAATTTTTAAATTAGATTGTGGCTACGTACAAGCGATTTTTTATCGTACTTAGTTGGAATATACATAATGATTCTAATACACGATGCTTGAAACTTTTCAAGTGAGACAGAGAATTAATGTACCTTATGATAACGCGCAGTGTAATAGAAAACAAACATCAATGGATTTTTTTTGTTTCTTATTACACTTGTTTGTCGTGTTCATTTAAAGATAATGAAAATAATACAAGTACTATATTTAATGAAATGTAAAACATTTAATATTTAGCCATATATTTATTTTGATAATTGTTGAATAGAATTATCTACCCAGATAAACAAATTAACAAGCTCAGGGTCTTCAGCTTCAGTTGCATGGATGTATAAGTACAAATAAAATAAATAAATATACGCTCACAAGCCAGAAGCGTAGGCAGAGATTATGGATCTATCTGGCGCGATCCTGAGACGCCTTCACGCTTCTACATTCATACATCTACGCATACATGCTCGTCGATTATGAGTGCTCCTTATATCGCCCTTTTTTAGTAAGCTACTAATCTCATCGATATAAGTTCTCCTTGGATGTCCTCTACCAACGCTGCCACTCACTTTCACACTTCATTCATCCCTTCAACTACCGAAGCATCTTCCGCAATTCTAGTCACAACATCATCTTTTAGGCAACACTTTTCCCTTATAACGCTATTCTTAATCCTATTATTCAACGTCACGTCATGTGTATGCTTTAAAAATTATTTTATCTGAATTGTTCATGATCTCATTTAAAAATTAAGTCGATAACTATGTTAGTAATATTTTTCATGTCGCTAAAGAATTTTATATCTAGATAATATTCAGATAAATTCCGTCACAATTATCATTGACTTATTTGTAAATAACTTGACATAGACAAAGATTATAGTTAGCCAAATAATAGCAATAGCAGTCAAACATAAAGATATTCTTTTTAACGTAGTTGGGTTACATTTTCCTACACCTTTCCTACTTGATACAATTTCAAAGCTAACGTCCAAACTTTATATTCGGTATCTGTATTAGGATTCATATACAGAAGCTTTCAAGTTTCTATAAAATGACAAAGGTCATATCGTTGCTGGCTCTTGGAATATAAGCGAAATGATATTTTTATATAAAAGAAGTAACTCACCACATTGATCTTCCCCAGGATGTGGGTTATCTGGTCCTTGCTGCACATCTTGATTTTCGTATGTTTCGTTCTCGCGAGTCACATTTTATGATTCGTCATCACTTTTGATATTAACACACAGAGCTACCAAAAATTAGAGATCGCTATTTTTACTTGAGGTTTTTTGAAATTGTTCCTACTTTATTAAAAGTACATTAAAGTTAAATAACTTTTTACCAACTACAAATTAATTGAATTAAGCCAATATTACCTATTTCACAGTCCAGTACAAAGTCAGAAAAATACACGCGAGTTGTCCAAGAATCGTTCGAGTAAGATAGTCCTCCAACAAACCTAACTTTCCATAAACACATTTCTGACTATTAGCAGACGAATCATGCATTCTGGTAGAAAATGGTTACAATGACCTTTCCAAATCGCTTACGCGTCAACATTCTGTTTTCAAATGCTAAGAAAATAGACAAAAAATATAATCAATTCAAGAAGGAAAAAAATAATGGTAACATTTCGAGAGGTCACGACAATGTCACCTGGGGCATGAGTTCTTTTTATTTTAATAAGAAATAAAGGGTATTATTATAACAAAGTAATAATTTTTATATCTTAATGCATTCAGGTAAATTTCACTAATTTGCAAAATCATAAATCAAATATTCTCTTTTTACACAATTAGCTTTGACCGTTATTATATTCTTACCGACGCAAACAAATTTTTCTACATCGGCACCCAATTAGTTCCATGTTGTTATTACAATAGCACTGTTTGAAAATTACAAAAAACATATTCAAGGTATGAAAGATAGATTATAAAATGCAAAGACCTATAACGTTAAACAACCAGAAGGAGAGAACTCAGAGAGAAACCTCTACAACAGACGCAATCATATATTTTATTGGAACATTTGGTAATGCTGCCGATTACTATAATTTAACCCTCTTCTCTACTCTATACAAAAAATTATAAAGTAAACCTAAAGGTACATCGTAAATTTTATCAATGTTAGTGACCTACATTTAAAAAGTTTTGTGATATTTATTGCAAAATATCTTAGTACGATATTTGTTACTTTGTTATAATCATTGTATATGTTGTCATGTTGGACAGATTGCCATTTAGAATGATTTTTAGCTTAATTTTACAATTAATATGTAGTGCACAATGAAGTCACTGTTGAGCGAGGGAGCGAACGAGTCTAACAAAGAGTTTTGGCATTCTTGATTTGGCTTTAGTTAGTATATTGAAGATGAATAGGTTCTTGATTGAATTGATTTCGCATTATTTATAATTCATTTCGCCTTCTTCAGATTGCAATGGATAACGGACTGCTCTGTCGTTACCCTTGGCCTTGTTACTATTGCTGCGGCAGCAGGGCCTCTTTAATCTCGCCTATCACATACGATAATATCTGATTTATTATCTAGTTGTTTTGTGTTCATTTTCATATTGTAATGTCACGTATAGTTTTTTAAATTCAAATAGTGCATCTGATTAAAACCATTGATTTAAGAAATCTCATTTAGAGTGGGTTTTTTTCAATGTGGAATGAATTAGAAATATATAAAACTTGATCGTGTTAAAGATACGCTAGGTTAACGAACGAATAGATACGAAGACAGACTCTGTCTTAGTGCTCGCATTAATACATTACTGAATCTTTTTACTAAACAAAATAATATTCAACAAGAAACACATAATGTTATTCCGTGACATGTTAAATCTTTTTCATTTGTTATTCAGCTGACCTTCAAGCATATTTTATTGATTATTATGCATTAACAATATACCAATCGGAATAAAAATAGTATACACAAGTATTAAGCATTATAATTATGTTGCCTATACTAAACACATGTCTTCGTAGAAATCGAGGGTTTCACTTGACCCAGTGTCATAGCCTTTCATCAATATTCATCGCAGTCCCGACCCTCGGTCTCCAACAATTATGCAAAATCTTCAATAGGGAAATCACATTAAAATATCGATTTCACTAAAATGCTATTTGGAAATGTTTCATTATCATGATTTTCCCTTTGCTATTGCTAAAGTCTATTGGAAAAAAAGTTAAGTAAGTTATTTTTTAAAATGATACAAAAGTGTACAGACATTATTAATATTATAAATAAATATATAACAAAAAATAATGTATTTGTTTGTTAAGCAACAAAATGCAACAGGATAACATCATGTAACATTCTTTAACTTTTGCTTTTTGTTATCGTATGTGGGCAACACGTCGCCCAAGCATTGCTCCACAAAAAGCACTGCAGTGTGGATGCACCATATCGCTTTAACGCCTTAACGGCTCAACCCATCGTCACGAAATTTCGCATGCATCAAGTGTTCATAAAACGACATAGAGTAACTTTTATACCGAAAATAAACCTGTTACCGAGGTAATTGTATACCTAGGTAACAGGTTTATTTTCAATAAAAGATCGGTTGTCGTGGTAATGTGTCATGTTTTAACAATAACAACTTTTTGATACTCGTTATCTATGATTCGAAGTTATTATACGTGGAATCATCTTACAATTTTTTCCAGCGTGGACATTGAGAAACAAACACGCGCGAGGGCGCGGGCAACAGCTAGTGTAAACATAGTACAAAAATAAACTTAAAACGTTCATTGAAATTTGAAGTTTAAATTATCTGACTTGTCATGCCTATCGATATAATTAAAGGCATGTAATCTGTAATTAAAGCACTGATTGATTCGGCGAGTTGTGAATTACGATTTGTATTGCATAGATCAATTGTATGACACGTGCGCGCCGCACTCGGATTTCGTAAGTCTAATCATGCTCGTTTGTAATTATGAACGGTTCAATTATTTGATCGGTATCTACATTCATCGCTCGTATTGGTAACGTACGCTTTCTTTTTGCGTCCCAATTTGTTTGTACTCTTTTACATCATTAGCGTCCGTTAAACCAGATTCTTTGCTACAGTTTAGTCTATATATACATAAGAAACGATGTATGTAAGTTGCCTATAGACTCTGAAACGGCTGGACCGATTTTGGAATTCGAAAAAACTTTCAGGAAATCTTCAGATTGTCTAATCTAACCTAACAAGTAATCTCGTGAAGTTTGGTATCGGAACAACATAATTAATGCTACCCGGGCGAAGCAGGGGAGGATCACTAGTATTTAAATAAAGATGAAATATTATTTAAAAAAAACGACTATCTTTCTCATTTTTGTAGGTACACATATCGATTAAATAACTAAAATAGTAATACCCGACGGATACTTTTATAACCTTTCCATATGCAAGTTTTTTTATAAACACAATGCTATACAACAAAAAATAGTGTTATACACACATCCTGTTACAGCATAGCGTGTAGCACATAACGTACATGTTACGTACGAGCACTTGTCTAGACGACACCCCGCTTTGATTGATCTTGTAACCAACACTTGCGCAACGTAATGAATTACTAAGCATTCCGATACGAAGCGACATTAAGTGAGGCATCAAAAGCCATAATACCCTACTCAACTATTTTTTTAATCATAGCTGTATTAATTGTGACGAGAAAACTTCTCCAGCCGCGTTAGACGATATTTGGTAGGGTAAATCTTATAGTTTCGCGTGAACAAGGTCAACATGCGTTTGCAACATGCCTTTTTTGAATTTGGAATTTTGAGATATTCATTTTTAGAGCCATTCCTGTAGCTCACCACATACTTTACTCTGGAACATTGTGATTGGCATGTTGGCAGACTAAACTATCGTTGATGACATCTAGGGAACATTAGGGACACACACAGACATATAGGTTAAATATTAGTAATAAAATGTTCGTTGGTTAGTTTGCATAAAGACGAAGCCCTTTCTTTATTTTCGCCCTACGACAAATCCTAAGTCTTCTTTAAGTTTTAATGTTTCAAATTGTAAGCGTAGTATTAAAATCGAATCAAACATGAAATACGTTTTGATGAAAATTTCCGAAGAGTCCAATTTCATAGCTTATTCGGCGGTGTATTTACAAATTGATAGACTGCTTTCACTACTAATAGAAGTATTAATCATACCGCGGCGTTGCGCGCTTTGCTTCTATCCGTTTCACTTTCTTATGTAAGTTTTTCATCCACCGGTCATGTTTTTTTTGTTTGTTATTGATTGAGCCGCTCACCGGCCTGTCATAAGGTTCTCGACCTCGATGATTTAGCACAAATGTTTTTTTGTGATTAATAACAGAAGTTTTATTGTTAATCGTTTATTTGTATAAAATAGAAGAACCTATATATTTTATCTAAAGATAGTAGCATAAATGCTAGCTGTTTTCATGGCAAGGGATATGTTAATAAAAGTTTTATGTAATTCCGGAACAGTTATATTTTCGAAATAAAAGGGAAGCCTGTAATTTTCTGTACCTCTGGAAATATGTGCAAATTGCAAAATTTCATGGTGATCGGTTGAGTCTTTAAGGAGTTAGATCGTAACAAACAAACAAACAAATTAGGATTTCTCGATAATGATCGCTACAAGTAGACTGTACTCTAGTATTTATTGGTCGGTTTCCAAAACAACACAAATTTTAATTAAACAATTGCTTTAATGTTCACTGGCAACCCATCCCCCATACTGTATTAAGTCTAGGTTTAGATTCTCAAACATTTTAGTTAATGAAGTGACATTTTTCTATTTGTACTCGGTGTATTGACATGGCTACCTCTCGCCACATTTATAAGGAAGCGTAGATAATATTACGATCTCTGTGTACTTCAAAAAAGACTATGATACGTGACGATACGTGAGGTTTATTACACGTTTATACAACTGAGACTTAGGTTTACACATTGTTCCACATAAGTACAGCAAAAAGAGTAATTTTATTTTAACTAACCATCTCGTTGCGTTTAAAATAATCTCACGAGTGTTTTAATTTTAAATGTACAGATCGAAATTAGAAATCGTAAGTGCGAAAGTGTACTTATTTGTACAATTTGTTTTAATTATTTGAAATTTATTAGTATTGTACCTTATAACAACGCAATAATAGTAATATATTACGTGTGAGTTAATTAAGACCCGTTAACACTCATTTACGAGCGTCATTCAGTATTGCAGTAAACAAATCTCGTTAGAGAAGGTGCCCGCCCGCGAGCTGTTAGGGTCCGCTTTCACTGCCGCCAGACGTATAATTAAAGCCATTGTTATGACCACCATAGAGCAAAAACTTTTTTTTCTGGTAGAATTGGAATTTTTACCCATGATTTTAATTCAACGCTAAGAAAGTAATTCATGACGTAAGCTTTCACATCTTTATATTTTACTAAGCCTACCTTGGTTTAGATAATAAAATTTGCTAACCGCTTACTATCCTGTGGAAGTGACAATACAAACATTTATTTTGTTTTGCAACACACGGAGTTCAAATAACTCCTCTACGAAATTGTTACATCAATGTTTTTAAAACCAAAAGCTACCGGCTCTTCGTGCTATATCCTAAAAATTAATAATTTCATTAACCTGTATTGAAATATTATTTTCAATTTTATTGTAATTCCTTGTAGAATTGAGTCAAAAATTTACACTAATATTGTGAAACGCGAAAACCGCGAATCGAGTTAGCCGATTTAGCAGTTACAAAACATCGATTTCAACATGTGTACGCAAATTTGCTGCATTTCGTTGCAATAGAGTTATACTTGGTTAGTTCCTACGCCACCGTTTCTACTGTGCAACGCGATAACAAAAATAAATATCGCGTATACCTTTGGTATAGAAAAAGCATTAGCCCCAGTCATATAAACGAGCAAACGACCGTTACCATAGCATTTGCAACAAAATGCCAGCAGAGTTACATGCGTTGCCTACCTTTAAGGACGAGGGCAAGCAAAAAAATGATATCTCCTTTTCCTATTTAAAATCCCCGGGAAATTCCTACTCCCCTTCCCATCCTTTCCTAACTAATAATGAATGTGAAGGGGAAGAGGAGTAGAATCTAAGGAAAGGCTTAAGGAAAACATTATAAGTCAAAACTAATAAGCATAGAAACACATGTGTCAGAACCATTCAAACAAGAAATCCGTACTCGCTGTCTACCTCACCACAGTAGTGAGATTATTTATAAAAAGAAAAAAATATATAAAAAACATTAGTCCTTAATAAAAGAACCTATTCAGTTCTATAGTAGTGAAGACCTCAGTTGAAGTCAATAATTTGTACGAGAGTAACGAATCTACGGCCGATAGCGCAACGTGTGGCAAAACATTTCGTTTTCGGCTCAGGGTTGAAAATTGCTAGTCGACACCGCAGACCGAATTGATTTTTGCATTAACATTTTGCGACAGGTCTTACAACACAAGCTCTGAGCTACAACAAAGGGCAATGGTAAAAGGATATCAAATTATCAAATCTCAATCTAAATTTATATCTTACCACCCATTTAAAGTTACACGGTCATAACAGTTTAAAAAGTCGATGAATTAATGGAAGTCCTAAACCCTATTTTTTACCCTTTCATTTAGTATCAATTATTACACCGTGTATCAAAGGAAGATGTGATTTCTGTAAACAAAGTTTTTCTAACGGAAAAATTCGTAAATTGCAAAATATTTTCGAAAAACCACTTCATTCATTTTACCTCATAACATTAACTATTCATTAACCAATTTCACTTCACTTTATCTTACGATTTCCACAAAATTAAGACATTTCGGATAAAAGTATAAAAAGTGTAATGGCCGCCATGGTAAATGATGTTTGTTTGTTTACAACAATCATATCTTGCAATGAGGCAAGCGTTCTAGGATTCCTTTTCTCAAGTTATACAAAGTTATTACATAATACACTAACAAAAAGTACATTCAATAGCCATACTACGAATTTTCAGTACCTTCGTGCTTAAAAGATAAACTCGACTTATATGAAGTCCATACCGGCTTGCTATAAGCTTTAAATCGGCTTAAGACGCGTTAATCCAGCTTCAAGTAAGCTCTCGCTCAGCTATCTAATAACGTCTATATCAGTATACAAAATGTACTTAACAAAGAAAGCTTCTACCTTCACTTTAATCTAAATAAATAATTAAAATGTATTAAATAATGAGTAACAGTAGTAGTTTAAATAATAAATTAGTTGAGGGGTAGATGTAGCAACCGCTATCTGGTTTTATTAAACTTAGTAGGTACTAACTATGATCCAGAGCAAATTATATATTTTTACTCTCACGCCATACACTAACTAAATTATAATCGAAGGAAATGATCTACAACCGCTCCAGACGTGAGATGATTATTTAAATGACTACAAATATTTATATTCTACGTAAAAGAAGGCCGCTTGTTCAAAAGCTAGTGAACCGTCGTATTCTTTCAAAAGTTAAGAAATTTTATTCACTATTCAAAATAAAAGTTTGAAAAACACCAAAATAAAACACGGAGATAAGAACTGATTGATTGGTACGTCTTACAGCATTCTTTATCATATAAGACAACATCGAAGATAGGAATATTACCGACACACAAATTTTTGTTGTTTTAAAAATTTAAGGAAACGCAACATTGCGTTAATAATTATACAACCGAGTACAAGAATAAAATAAAGTTTTATCGGAATTATATATATAACAAAACAAACAAATGATAATAAAAACGTCCAGTATGTTGCACCAATTTACACTAAAAAGGTTATGTTACCTTTTTAGTGTAAATTGCACGAAGTCATAAAAAAATTAAAAAAGGGGATAAAATTCAATCGCGATAAGTATTTGCATTGCAAGAAAATCGAATGAAATTAAACTTATTTATTTACTGAACAAAAAAAATCTACCGTCAAACTTACACATTAATAAAACTTCGTCAATGTTCCACAATAGATTAACTAATCACATTAAACCTCAAGAAAAAATATCGATATTTATCCACCGAAAAAAAACACTGTCAACTTATAGACACTGCGGATGACAAAATTTTTTTTAAGCACGCGCGATACAGCCGAGAGCCGGCAGTTGACTGCCGCGAGCGCGGACCGCGACCGTGCAGTTTCAATATCCGAACGTATCGACCCGGCGACGATGCTCGCCGTATGTACTCGCAATGATGCTAGCCCAGACGTGGTAGATATTGATGCATTTTGTGCACCAGTACCACAGAAACGAATTTATACTACATATAGGATAAACAACTCATCCTATGTTTATCGACCCTTAAGAAAAACATCTTTGTATATGGCATAATGGACCTTGTGCCATTTAAAAAAAAAGAAACACAGGCATTCAGAAGGACATCTGTTTTGAGTTGGCAAAACAGATAGGAAAGCGCTACAATAGTTCAAATTATTCATATCATATCTTAAATTCATATTTGATTTCGAGAAAAATAAATGAAAAAGTGGGTTGAAAATGTTGCCAATTCAAATAGGCATGTTGCATGTTGCTCATGTTGCACACGTGAACCTATAAGATTTTTTCCCACCAAATATCGTCTAACGCTGCTGTTTTCACTTCAAAAAGTAGCTCTAAAATGGAGTCCTATTTTGCATTTCCCCTGTTATCTTGACGATGTGGCGTTATCAATTTGTCAAAGTCAAATTAGAGAGGAAAAGAATAATCTGTACTTATTTTTGGAACTCTATAACATTGTCTAGAGATTATATGGTTGTCAATCTTATCCCAGAACCCAATGTTAGCGTTCTATTTATTATTAATCTATCATATTCGTAATTGAAACCGCACGAGGGAAACATCGGAATTCGGTTTTAGGTCAACCGATCGATCGCAATCTACTTGTTGGTCACCATTGCTACAAATTCTCACGATTGTACAGTTAGAATTTTAGTTGGGCCAGCATAAAAATTGATTTATCGCTTCAGTATGGAAGCCCAGAATAATTTGGGAAATATTCAAAACTAATTTAGATTTAATATTCACCACATCCACTAGCCACTACCATCATCAGCAGTCAAAAGGTCGTCATCATCAACACAAGGCCCTTTTTCTAACTGTTACAATCTGGACCAGTCCTTCCATCTCTACGGGCGCTCCAACAATATGCACTAGCCTAATGACGCATCTCCTTGATTCCCTGTAATAGTCGGACAAGAACACTGACTTCGCCAAAGACTTATAATTTTTTTCATCGCACTTCGTGTGGATTCAAAACACATACTTAAATATGGACGTTGGAATTGGTAGTCCGGGGTACTATAAGTTTGAGATTTTATTGTTTCTTAAAAATTAAACAAACATTAATACTTTAGGTCAAAATAGATAGCTAAAACGGCAGAAACGTCACGGTATGCCGGAGAAAATTATAGAAAACAAGGTTCATCACTTACCGTTCACGGAATCGAACCTCGTCTATTTTTCTAGCGGACGCCGCTCGCATGCAAAACGGCCGGTTATCGCCCACCTGGAACGAAAAACGATCGGGGTCATGTCGGGCGCACAAACAACATTTTATTATTCAGTCCCTTGATGACTTTTGTTTACAATTACTTAAACATTATTGTATTATGAAGACGTGAGTTCTAAAAAAGTTATTTTAATTCTTTAAATTATATTACAACAAAAATTAGCTTTGACTTGATTACAATTTGTGATCAGTATGGTAATAGTTCAACAATTCAATTATATTTTTTTCGATATAACACAAATAAATTAATATTTAAACCACATCATACTTTCAATTCCAAGTTTGACTTAAAACCTTGCTTTTCGCGAAATATATGTACGTGAAACATCTTTAAAAATCCCCTAGTGTATAATAATATTTTCCGCACAGGCATTACTCTGTAAATTGCTCTCAGACATTCCACTCGTAGCCCATACGTTTCAGGACCTGAATAGATTGCACAAGCCACCCCGCTACGCTTGATTCATCAAAGGGTGCTGTAGAACAAAGCTTAATGACGCACATACATGTATACGGTTAAATAAATAAATATATTTATCACCATATAATACAAACCTATGCACAAAGAATCGTTTCAACTGCATATCAAGCGTATTCATTGAATTTATTGTCTTAAATGTGACTTATCACCGTATATCGGACTCATCAGCAACACTCCTTCATTAAACAGTTATGAATTCTTATGTTTAGACCATCACACATACTTAAAGTTATGTACTATACTGATAACCAGGTTGGTTCTCTAAGCGCTACAGCTAATTTATTTAATAATTCAAATTAGTTTAGTTATTGCATTTTTCATAACTTAATTTTAAATGTTAATTAAAGTATTAAATATTCAGAGTATATTGTAAATCGTGTCGTGGTCGTTATTCGTGCCCCGCTGGACACAGGCCTCCACCACTGATCGCAACAAATATACTCATGCCGTCCTGTGTGTCGCATACGGCGGGCTCCCGCAACCCATCGTGTGAGGCGTATAGTGAAAAAATAAAATTCCGTAGAAACCTCTGTTTAGGCCTTTCTTTTTTTAATAACTTACCTTGTCTTCGCTTCGTTACGCAATTTCGCTAGACAAAGATAAATTTGTATTACAAGTTACTAAGCTCTAGATAAATATGGGTTATATAATAAAAGAAATCACAGGGCGAAGTATTTAATACTGTAACACGTCAAAGCGAATTTATTCTTCTTCTCGTAGAGTCATACCGTCTGCCTATTCCGCAACACACTATAAGACTTGGGGAGCCTAATAACACGTATAGTACATGTGCTCCGGTATAGTTCGAGATGACACGAGGCTGTGATTGCTGTCGGCGGCTCGACGTGAGAACGGCCGTATCTTATCTTGATTGAAAAGCTTCGTCTTCCGCGCACACTGTACGTAACGCATGCCCGCGACAAAAGTCAACGTAATCTTCATATAATTATTGTGTGAACCTTTGTCAAATTTATTGTGAACAGTTTTGTTTATGAATATACCAAAATGAAATTTAAAAATTTAACAAAGAAGTCGCACGTTCAAGTAAGAAAGATTTTCAAGCCTTAAATCTAGAAAAAGTAAGTCAGATCTGTAAATTGATATGATGATGAGGATGAGGCTTAAAGGGAAATCGAATAAAGTCCAGCTATCACGATACATGACAAACAGACGTCTAAATGATATGATAGAACCTTTGCTATTATTAAGTGAAGTTCAAACTAATAAATTAGCATTGATACATAAAATAAACTAATAATATTTTGAAACATATAATACGACAAGTATCGATGATTTTTGTAATTAAATTTTATTTAAAAAAAAAGCTCTAGACTAGATCCCTTTGCATACAACTGTCGATTCATAGGTGGCAGCGGGACGATGTAAGCAATGTTGAAGTATTTAGATTTTAATCCGGCGTTCTCAAGAGACGTACTTGTTCTTGTGTACGTTTCGATGCTACTTTCTCGGCTCGAGCGCAGGAGACGCTGGGCGGTTATCAATATGATTCATCTCAAGCTAATGACGGTGAGAGTAGCGCCTTTTACTTTATTCTCGACTTCAATAACACAAATACTGTCAGTAACAAACAATGACACTTTACAAAATCACAAATCTCCGCATTTGCATAGCGTGGGCGCTACCATTGCAATACTATTCGTTATGTTTGTTACACTACGCTCTAATCAGAATAGATACACTGTGTCAATAATGACAAGTAGAGAAAGCCGTTCACTCTACGTCTTAGTTATCCTGTGAAAAACGATACCACTCAAAAAAACAATCCAGCAAACTACAAATTCCATCGCGTCCTATTGATAGCCGAATATATTATTGAGCATAGATTACTGATTAGTACTACTTACTACTTTTCTATATATTCTTTGTACACCATAACAGCAACAAGCATAATAGACAAGAACTTCTTCTACGCGTAGGCAATCAATCATTATTTCTGTCAAACTGCTTCGCAATGAAGACCTTTAAAAGGACTAATAAAAAGAAGTCCTACAATCATTAAGTATAATTTTAATTTAATCTTTAAATTGTAATCGGATTTTCAGTGTCTATATTTTGTCGCATCTAGACTTAACTCGGCTTCTACCATTACACAATTCATCATGCTAATACAACTAAATTTAATTGTATTAGCATAATCATATTTAAATGCTTTACAAAAACAGTCAATCAGCACAAAAAAAATCGGCAAAACGCGACCGAATAATAGAGCCCGACGGAATTGCAGTCTATCAAATTATACAATACACTCAGCTAAATGGCTTCAATTACGCGCTCGAACTAAAACTGACATCAGCAAGTATGTATTTCTTCGCGCGTTTGCAAATTGATGGGTGACGCTATAGTTTTTTAGTTAACGCATCGTGTATGATTGTGTATGCAATATACAAAAGCTAATTTAATGTTTATTAGAACATTTTACAAATACTCCAATTAATTCTTGCAATAATCATAAATCAACCTTTGTATATGTCATAAGGAATGACCGGAAGAAACCGCGCCCCACATCGTGGTACACAACCTGCTAATGTATACAAAGATGGGAAGGTGGAAAGGACTAAATTAAGGCCTCTGGCACATCGGGCTAAACACAGAACACTTCCAGGTGGTATGGAGGTGGCCCAGTCGTGCACAGATGTTGTGGCTTATCTTTATTATATTATATTATTATTATCTTTACAGTATGATAAATTCAAATGGCTATAGCATCAAGAGTCAACCCTAGTTCGAGAGAGCCGCCGCTGATTGATATGTCTAACAACTAGGGCGGAGTAGCGCTATATCTCGATAGATATAAAAACGATCCGGTACAGTTTAAATAGTTATATCCCTACTAACATTATAAATGTGAATTTAAGTTTGTTTGTTACGCTTTCACGCGAAAACTACTCAACCGATCATCATGAAACTTTGTACACATATTCTTGGAGGTATTGGTAGTAACATAAGAAAAAAAAATATTTGTCAAAAAATCTAGCTACTTCAACGCCACCTACAAGTTCGGTAATGAAATTCCAACCCTGAGTACTGTAATACCGTTGCACCGTATTATCGACGGTCACGTCATAATATACAAAAGGCGATTTATGAATGTTCTATAGGCCTATAGACACAACAAAAAAAACCTTTTTTTTTTTTTTTTTTTTTAACGCTGGGAAATGCTTCCCTTTCCCCGGTACTGACCGGTATACCCACTAAGATCCCAGCGATGTTCCGACGCGGCGCCTGGTGGCCGGGTCACGGGAACGCTTGCGCAATCTTCCGCGACCCAGCCGGCGTTGTCCGCCGAGGCAGACTCTCGGTAGCGGGGACTCATGGTCCCCGGACTCCGTCTGGAGGCGCACCCGGAACATTCCAGTGCGCCTCCCGTCTCGAGGGGGGGTGGCGACGGGCGATGAACTCCACAGTCTCATCGCCCGGAGCTCCTCACTAGGGAGGCAGGCAGCGGTCGTGTGCGCGCTGCCTGCGCCCGGGCCTACGGCTGCGGAGAGGGTCCGCGACTGCGTCGTCCTCCCGCCGCCGTTCGGCCGCCTCCTTTCGCGTCATCACCTCCTTGCAAAAGGAGGCGACGGCGTTCCAGGCCCTCTCGCCGCTCACCATGGCGCGAACAAGGTCTCTCCCTACGATATCCGCGAGTGCGGCGCGCTGACTCGACCAGTGGACGCAAGCGTCCAACGAATGTTGGGCCGAGTCTTCCGCATGGCCGCACTCGTGGCACCCCTCGTTGGGTTCCCGCCCCGCCACCCTGCACAGGTATCTCCCGAAACAGCCATGTCCCGAGAGAACCTGCACAAGGTGGAAAGACAGGACTCCATGTGTCCGACCCGTCCAGAGCTCTAGGACGGGCCGGATTGCCTCGATGGTGCGGTGACCGGCAGACGGCGACAGCAGCCTCTCCCGCCACAGGGTGGCGAGATTGGCCTCCGCCGCCCTCCGCCACGCCCTCACTTGTTCCGGCGCAGGGTGTTCGCCCTGGCGTCGGGCGTCCACCTTCCGCCAGTATATATTGCAGAGCACTTCGGCGTCCAGATCCCAAGGCGGTGTCCCCGCCAGCACGCAGGCCGCCTCGCAAGAGATGGTGCGATACCCTCGTAACAAAAAAAAAAAAAAAAAAACCTAACCTAACTGCCTTGTAATGTTAAAATATTGGAAGGTTGGAGTATTATAATCTTGGAATATTGGAATATTGGTACATTGGAATGCTAAAACGTTGGAAAAACGGAATGTTGTAGTATTGGAAGGTTGTAATATTGGAATATTGAAGTATTGGAATGTTGGAAGATTGGAGTATTGGAAAGTTGGAGTATTGGAAAGTTGGAATATTGGAATGTTGGAGTATTGGAAAGTTGGAATATTGGAAGGTTGGAGTATTGGAATGTTGGAAGATTGGAATGATGGAATTTCGGAATAAACAAATGTTGGATGGTCGGAATGTTGGAATATTGGAATGTTGGAGTATTGGAATGTTGGGCGATTGGAATATTGGAATGTTGGACGATTAGAATATTGGAATGATGGAATGTTGTTGTGGAATGTTAAAATATTGAAATTAGGGTTTCGCGCCACCGCGCGAAAAATACGCGCCGTCGTAACGAAAATGTCGCCAGCTACCTGCAATGACACAAGGGTTACCTTCTCCACTACACTTACTCCTTATACTTTTATCCTGCGAAGTGATTAATATGTTTTAATTTGTTTCCACGCGGACGAAGTCGCGGGCAACAGCTAGTATAATATATATTAAAAAATAAACTTAGTATTTTCATTACAATTTAGGGCTGTATTGCTTTTTTATGAAAAATGTATGAACTACCTTAACTTTTTCTTATTTCACAAATTATTCACTGTCTGGCCAACAAAGTTACATTTACTAGAGAAACGGCCTTTGAAAGAACTCGCTGTTTCAATGTTCCTCGCAAAATAGTAGCAAAACGTGATGGCAGATAAGTCTGACGTGACCGAGAGAACAACATTGTTCTCGGATGGATTCGCAAACAATGCTACACAATATTTACATTTCTGACAACAAACTGTGCGAATTTAATTGACCTGATCTGAACGTTTTTCATTTTCCCACCAAAACACTACATAAAATTATTTATTTTTGTCTACTGATAACGATAAGACGATAAAATAATAAAAAGTAAAAAAAGGACAAAATGGCCCCGCATACATTTACAAATGGAAACGGGAAACAATGAACAAAATTATACAGAGTAGCATAGTTTGAGTGCACTAATTATTGCCCTCTGCGAGGGTCGCCATAACGAAGGGTCGGAGAAGTAATTGCACGCCAGTCACGTCTCTGTCTTTATTTATATCTATCTGTTTTGAATCGTTCGCCGGTATGTCTAGAGTTGGACCTTTTGCTCTTAAATATTTAATGTAGCTCATTTCTAAAAAAGCAAAAGTTGAAATCCGCGCACTTGAGCAGTCGGAAGTGACAGACGTTCGACACAAAAAGGGCTCTATGGCAGTTTTATTGACTTAATATTTAATAATCATTTATAAAGAACAAGACATATTCCAAGCTGTAACTAACATATCTTTACCACTACTTACATGTATTGAAAAAATAAGAAAACTCCTACGCCCATCAAACCAATCGAGGTACCACGTCTATGAATCACTTTTCGCTTTTTATAAAGATAATTAGGTCTAAAATACCTCAGGGGCAAGCCTGTTGTAAGGAAACGGATTATAAACAAACATCTTTAAGACGCATAACAAGACAACGCAAATATTTTCTCTGTCTTTTCTGTATCGGTCGGAAATCAAAGTCGATCAAACACATAGCGTGCAGCTACGATCTTTTAAGTTGAATTCGCTTTCCTTGGATAATAAATAATATTACTATTAAACATCATCGTATGAAAAAAAACAAGCAAGGAAAGGAATACCGACAGAAGTGAAAACTCAAAAAAGGTGGGAAGGCGCGACAATAGTTTAAAAATAAATAAATAATAAAAAAGAAAACCCTTGTATCTTAACAATAAAATTCAAAATTGAATATAAGAAAAATAAAGGACAAAAATGTTCGTCGAAACCAAATATGTTGTTTATCCCAAATTCAAATATGTTGCTGACGCTTGTTCCTGACGTATGTTAAGTATTTTGTTCACGCTATTTCCAATTTCCGGTATCAAATACCGTCTGACGGGGCTTAAGGGTTTACTCACACTACAAAAATCTCATCAAAATATATATGCTGAAAACCTTGCTGTTGTTATTTTGTTCGGGCAAATGTCATTTGGGTCTTTTAGAAACTAAAATCGATTTGACATGACCTTAAACTTAACAGGAGTGTTAGTTGAATTGAAATCTGACAGGACTTTCAGAAGCCGATATTCTAATAGTTTTAATTGTAGTGTGGCATTCCGATACGATCGCTAGTTATTGGTTCACTTTCACCTCGCACCGGCCGCCGCCTAGCAATATGCGATCACCTCCATTGTCTCTACTACGTTGTAATCAAAACACTAGCTGAATATTTATGACAACTTTATCAATCAATAAATATTTTCCTATGATTGTTAGAATACGATGACCAAGATTAGTTGGTCCGCTTCTAAAACAATTGTTTGTATCCTGGACATTGTCAATGACTTTTCTGTTCAATATTATGTTACTAAGTAAAATTTACGTTCAATATCGTTGACTTCTAAAGTTCCAAACAATTTATGTCCTTATTAACTTGTGTTCCTAAACTTTGGTGATCTCCGTTGCTTCCTTAACAGAAAGGAGGAAGAGAATTTGATGGGAGAGAGGATGGATAAAAACGGAAATATCCTTTTTTCTGTTATTATCTTCTCCTGTGTCGATTAAACGTCTATAAATAGTGGTCAATATCAAGTGAACCGTTCACTCGTTTGCCGCCTTTTTCTATATAAAAAAACGTTTTTGCACTTTCTAGTGTCTTACCGTTACTAAGTATTCATTACTAAATTCCATTAAAATATTCACACATAACATAGAAGACAGCAGAAAGTTTTTTTATCTATCACCTATGTACATGCCGCAACCCTACTGTACAGCAATTGTGAGACATTACGGGCCGCGTCGCCTCGCCGGCAATATTTTCACGCAAGACCATAATAAAACACCGGGCAGATAGCCGCAAAAGGCGTGACCGTGATTTCGACATGCGCCCATCGTTGTTATTGTATTGTATGTTATTAATAACGATATAAAGTTAAACTAGACGTGACAATGTTATAGGTCTGACAATAAGTTTGTTTAATTCTACATAAAGTACACAAACATTAGTAAGACTAGCAGGATTATAGTAGTGTTAAAAATAATAAGAATTCTTATTGAAAAATAATGCTGTAAGCATATACTACCCGTTCATTTTTACCAATAACTTGGACATCTTAAAGTCGGTGATAAATACGTCGAAAGACGCCATGCGCGCATTATGCGTTACCAAGCTCATTTATTGATTCATTACTAACTCTTGAGCCACATCCAGTACATACGCGTTTCTTCGGCGACGGTATGTTGCACTAATGTGGGTGCACTATGCCGTGAAACCTATGTGCACGCTGTTAACCCAATTGAGATGTATATGGCATAGTCACAGCCTTTGTGCTACCGACTCTATGGTGGACCCACTTATATCTATGGTGTGACAGCTGGTCTTTCGATCTTTCTTGTACGAATTTAATGCACCATAGTTTAGTTAATACTGAATGAGCCCTAAGATCGCATTATTTGAACCTATACAAAAGCTGTGGCTAGGCTTCAGTGGATACAGCTTTGTCAATTTTCAGACTCGCCATATTGAATCATTCTAACAATCAATATTTAATACTTAATTTGCATGATAATAATGTTTCATCAATTACAAACAAACATATCATTCCACTTCATAATATTAATATGCAAGATTTTAATGTAACATTGCAGCGACATTACACGACACGAGTTTAAAACCTTATCAACTTACTCAGGCATTTCTACTTTGTCCACAAACCGTTTCACTTTCTTTTTTTTTATTTAAAAATAAAGGCGAGTAACGCATAACATCCAACGCTATCCAAGATCGAAGCGCGTATAACCTTCCTGATGGACCATTCAAAGAATCATCCGAAAGATTCGAATAAAAAAGGCAATTTTGTTGTCGTATCAACTGTAATTGTAACATTATACAACGTCACGAAAACCATTACGATATCGAGTCACCGCGAGGCGAACCTCTGGGAACGCGTCTGCATTCGGACAATGGCTCGTTTGAGATTGTAGTGGAAAAAAAAGTAAACCGCATATTTCCTTGCCTTGAATCGATTTCATTCTTTTGTAGTTGTACTAAAATTGTGGTGGATGTACGATGATGCTTAACGGTTAGTGTGCGTGGCTGCTACCTTGCAGGGTGTGCGTTATATTCTCAATTAGGACGATATAAATATCACAAATGTTAGTTTTCGAGTCTTGTTAGTTTCCGCTATAGACTCACACTCTGGCTTATTACCTCGCTCAGAAGCGTGTGGCGATTACTTCTATGCAATAAATATAAAAGTATTATATTTATAGAAATATACAGACCAGCAGTCGGCAACAGGCGGACCCCGATTCGTATTCAGACCGAAAAAGAACGAGCCTCGGCCGGCCAAATATTGTTAAATATTTAAATCATATTTCCATATAACTAGCCATAATTCATACGTTTGAAAGCCCTACAAAATCTAATGTGCACCTCGATAAATATTTTTCAACTTGTACTCATTGTACACATAAATAACTTTTATGATAAATCGAATCTATAATTTTTCAATTAGTTCGGTTTCCAATATAGGAGGAGTCTGCATTCGAAAACAGACCAGCCAAACACTTTGGTAGCATAACTATTATCATTAACATAACACAGAACAATATAGAATGGCATTAGCAAACGACATTGTCCCAGATGCGCAGTGCTGGGCGCAACAATGGGAGCAGCAATTTGAACCTACCGGAGCGCCGCCGCGAGCGCAATTTGCGATATATTTGGCAATAACGCTGCCATAGTGCTTCGGAAACGAAGCTGCAATAGCTATCCCTGTGCAGTGTTATGTTACAATGTAATTAAATAAATATATAGTACATTAAATATTAAACTAATATAAGGTATAACACTTTTAGCGTATTTATTACCTCCAGATACCGCGCTCTACACAAGATTCAAATAAAAAGCGTAATTTTTGCCGTCAATGTTTACGTATATATATATATATATATATATATATATATATATAATTCAAATTAAAACATATAAACAAACAGCACAAATGTGAAAATCAGAAATAAAATAACCATTCACCACACAACAAGTATTTAATCAATTCTTTGCAAACAAAAATCTTACTTCAAAATCTTCGTATCTCAAGGAAGAGAGAATTCCTATTCTAAAATCTATTTATTTAAACAAGCTATATTTGGCCATCAAAAATGTTAAACCCTCGTAGCTTTAACGAATTCGTATACCCACGAATGGGATGTTACTAAAACGCTTCCGCATGCTATTTTTAAGTCCAATATAAATAAGAAATGGGCTGGTTAAATATGGAGACAGTGACGACGTGCTAACAAAAAGATACTGAAGGGCTCCGTACAACAAAATATCATTCAAGCTTAAACTTGAGTCAAGAGATGGTCCATGACAGTACTCGAATAGACGATTAAAGTTCGATTCACAGGTACGGGTTGTTGGGTGACTTTTAGTTCATATTAAACATTGGTAAGCTATCGACCAAGCCTTTCTTTCACTATCATTATAATTTATCTAATATCGATTAGAACTCAACTTAAGCTTAGTTATAGCTAAGTTAACTTAAGTTTAGATTACTTTGGTTATTTTTGAAATTAGTGATTCTCCCATATAAAATGTTTTGTTATTTTTTTTTATGGTTTTATATCACGTGCCACGAAACCCTAAGCTACTTTCATACGGCATGTGCAACACTAACGGCCGTGGTGACTCGCGCTTGTAGTCTGTTGATTCTGGGACATTATCACAGCACGTGCTATACATATATTAATGTTTACGTTATTTAGTTAAAATGGTCTCACATGTCCATGCTATTGACATATTCTACAGTTCCGTACTATTGACATTTTTCAAAAAATAAACTTGCATTTAGTAAAATATCAGTAAACAACAATTGTCAATTGAACTTCCGCACTACTGTAATCTCAGACAAATATGTATGTGTATTAAGTATATTGTAATAAGCAAATGACAATTATACAACCATAGAATTCGCAACTCACTAGCTTTATAAAGCCTCTTTCAACAATTCTATTCTAAGAGTAACAAAAGGATACTATTATTACGATAATCATGTAACCAACCTACCTCAAATCAAATCTGTCTCAAAAGTAAAGTACAATTAATAACTGCGTAAAGTACATATTTACTTTAAAAAGTCTTAAGTTTGGTAGCCTAGACAAATTTGTAGTGTAATTATTAAAACGGAAACATTGGGCACTCCAGGTATACATTGAAATATCTGAAAATATACACATATGAGTAACCGTATTGCATACGCAAGCTATGTGTAAAGGACTTAACAGAGCCATCGCTGTGACATTTACTAGTCTGTAATATTAAAGTGTTGAACGAACGCGACAAATTGATTTCGAATGTATTTTAGGAAGTTACAGAAACAAATAGAAATAAAGCTACACTAGTTAAAATAGATGGTAAAGACTCGGCTGTTGATTGAAGTCGGAATTTTTGAATGTAGCTTACAATCTTTCAACACAATCAGCAAAAGAAGAACGAAACTGTATATTTTTATGACATCTTAGTATAATATCAAGACCATTATTTTAATCACGAAGAATAGATTTTATAATTCTATTTTCTTTTGGTTAGTTACGCGCACTCGCCCGCGTAGCCCAGAGTGGTAGACTGAGATCACAGATTGTCATTTGGCGCGATTCATTTTGGTACTCCTCCTTCTTTGGCTATTGAATTTAGAAAATTCAGACCAAATACAAAAGCATGCAAAAAAGGAGGTTTGACAAAAGGATCATTGCCAGAGAACAAAGCAGATTCGAATATGTAATTGCAAAAAAACAACATTGTATTAATTATTACTCCAACAAATTGGGATTACAATACAAAAGTTCAAATTGAAACGGGCCACAAAAAGCCTACAGAAATCTTAATATAAATACGCGACCTGCAGAAAGGAAAAGTGTAAAAGGATACGTAATTCATTGACAACGGTCATAAAGCCGTATATGGTCGACTTTCGTTTTCCATATGGTCACATATCAGGTCGTATATGACCATAAAATAAATAGCTGCCGGTGAAACGGCAACAATGCGAGTTAAATACTTGTGATGGGACTTAAAATGACTCGTGTTACATAACAACGTGCCTTTCCTTCGCACATACCGTAGAGATGATGTGCGCTCGACTACACATTTAGTGAATTTTGTCGCCACGAAGATCAGTCGTTTTTGGCATCGGTGGGGGAAGACATATAAAGATACCCTGCGTTCTCTGATCGTCCGCTGTGAATACTGTTAATACCGCTTTTACGCATCGCTTTATACTCTTTATTGTCTATCTTAACAAAGTTGTTTGGTATTTATTAATTAAATCACGATGCACTCGTTTTTTGTTAATTTAATACATAAATGTATTGAAGCATGGATAGGACATCATATCCGCTATTGGTGTAGCTCACAAGCGTCCACTGTCCCTCGCATTAGCGGAAGTTCAATCACGAGGAAGTAAACGCACAAGGGGCCATATCACATTACTAACGTCTTAGAACTTACTACCTATAGTACGTATGTGTTATAGCATGCTTGTATTAAGTTTAAATTCCATAAATTATTAGCACCTTACGTAACTTGAAATCGAACAAACTGAATGAAGGCGTCAATCGATCATTATTCTAAAACTTGGACGAGGCCTGTATCAATCAGTAATTTACACATTTTTTCCATTGATTTTTATAATGTCCTGCAACCTATTGTTACAGTTTCAGATACTCATGGACTGAGATACACTCCCAAAAACAACAATGATAATATCAATACTGAAATGGTTCTTGCAAATTGAATTTAACTTTGTTTTCTATTCAGTACCAAGCAGCCATTAAATACCATCAAAGGCTACATGAGACGTCACTGTAAATACATAAATGCATAGAGCCCTGCACAAACTGTCAGATCATATATTTTCCGTTTTCACCTCAACTAATTGACGTTTGAAAGTTGTGCAACATGGTACAATTCTGATTTCTGTAGCGCTCGTGACTTTTCCATTACGTGTTTCAATCGTAAATTTTCATCCGCAAAGTATCAAACACAATAATTGCCGTATAAACTTTCACACGCAAATAATCAAATCATATCATAAATTTAAAATCGATTAAAGATGATTATTACGCGGTATACACAGCCATTATCGATTATGTCCTCTCTCCGTTCGATATTATGAGCGATAAAATTTGGACACAAGTGTTTTATCACGCACTTAATATCCAATTTGCTGTAAAACGTGTTACATTTTAGTGTTATTTTATACTCTTATCGATATGTCATACACGACCATTAGTGCACTTCGTCAGTTTATAAAGGGACTAGGCACAAGTATAAGCTGTCTCAAATATTGAACTGAACAAATCATTCATAATTTGACGTAAAAACGTGAAAAACAATAATTAATTGATGTTGAGCAAGAGGATTAAAATAAAATTGTCTTTTCTGTTGATTTTAATTTTGACTAATTTCACGTCAACCTGAATTTATTCTACTCGCTCTTTCCACATACACCTGGGATGCCTTCCCTGATATCGTCCTATCGTGTGGCCATTATAAGCTCTCACAGTATCAATGTTATCGTTTTGTTTTAAACTAATACTACGAATAACCTCAAATTAATTTAATTTCAATTATTCCAATCGACGTTAAGACGTTTGCCCAAAATTCAAAACAGGTGGGTAGATAAAATTTAAAATAAATTATGAGAAAAATGAATGAAAAAAAGTTCGTCGAAACTGTCCCAAATTGAAATAGCATGTTGCTGACACGAACTGTTGTTCACACGAACCTATTTTCACCTACCAAGTATCGTCTAACACGGCTAAAAGAATATTTCACTTCAAAATTTCTTTTACAAAATATAATTCAGTGCAGTTGTTATTGCCTAGCAACTGACCTTTATTTATGTGTTGCTACAAGTTCCACATAGTAATTGTGCAAGAACTCGCTACAAATGACACTATTAAGGTTGAACTAATGCTGACATATTGCATTAATGCAACAACAAATAATTTCAATGCGAGCGGAGGAACTGGCAAGTATATTTGTGGGAATTGGATTACGAAATAATCTATTATTATTTATTCTATTAAACTTCCTATAATTGTAAAAATTAAGTTTATTTGGTACGAAAAACTTTTTTGATAAATAATTAAGCTTACTTGTACAATATATTAGCCTAGCTCTTCTTTCATACAAATTACATCTAAGCTAATATAATGAAGCTGACGGGTTTGTTTGTTTGTTAGCGCTAATCTCAGGAATTTCAGGCCGGATTTAAAAAAATATTTTTGCCTTTGACAGCCTAATGATTACGGAAGGTTAAAAGCTGTTTAATACCACGTTATAAACCTTGGGAGCCGAGCAGAAAGAAAAAGAACGCTAAGCGAGGATATAATGGACAGGCGAACGATATACCGACGTACTCTAATTCTTTAGTGCACAACTAGATTGATATTTTCATTACTATATTAAATCAGAAAAGGCTCTTTTACTTAAATTATTCATTTTAAATTAAATTATTATTAAGATTATTCAAGATGTCCGTACAGAATTTAAAATATTTATAAGAGAAATTAAATACTCATTTAAATACTTTACCATTCGTCTCCGAGTCGTCACAAGCAAAAACTTAAAGCATTAAACAATAATAAAGAGCCGTTTCTGCTTTACATGAAGCGAACACTCGGAACATACACATCCTCACTTTGGTCGCATTTGAACACGACACTTCACTCAGCCCGCGCCGGCCGGCTCGCATCCGAGTGAATATTTCACTCGCATTGAAAGGGAACGTCGGAGGAAAGCGAGGGAACAGAGCCGGTGACAAAGGGACAAGGCTGTTTACACGCGTCGCTTCGTCGCTCGCAGCACGTGTTGAAGAAAGGATGCAAGCCTTTCTCTCGTGTTTCACATGGATTGTCACTTTCTTTCATTGCCATGCCATAAAACGCCAAGAGGTTACAACAGTATTATTTTTAAAGACCTAAAACATTTTTTTAATCAAAACACATCACATCTTTATTACTTGTCATTGGTGCCAAGGATAGCAGTTGCCACTGATAGTAAAGTCCGGTTGCTCGTATTATGGTAGAATGAGCTTTACAAAAAAAGCGAATTGTAGTTCTTCCCTCCTCTTTAGATAGTATCAAGTCTCTGCTCTAGAGAGACTACCAAAATATAGTCTAAGAGATAAAGACAGATTAAATCTACCATCATTAAAGTTAAAAATACATTCAAGCAGCCCTTTAGTAATGTCCAAAAAATTTATAAAAAGTTAATAAAAGAGTTTAGTAGAGTAGAGTTAAATTTATTACCCATGGTTGCAGAGCAACCGTTGCAAAAGTGAGTGGCAATGTTGGTAGTGGACGTGGTAATGCACACATAACCGATGAGTATATGCATGTAGAAGAAGTGAGAGATGTATGCCAGAATCCCGTCAAATGGAAATCCATAATCTCTGCCTTACCCTCTTGGCGACGGATGTTAGCGCCTTTTTTGTTTATTTTAAACGGTTTCTCATTAATAAAGTGTTACAAATATACTAATCTAATTAGCCGCTTCCTATTGCTGTGCCCGGCAGGGTCCATACTGAACTGTACCTAATTATAAACTATGTATGTATAACACTTTACGTTAACTTTTGTAGCATTCTCCTAGTCAAACTAACTAATGCGAATATAGCAACCACCATGTAGATAAATATTAGCTAAATTATTGTAAACACGTTACATTCATTTTAAACGCCGCTCAATTGCATAATTGTATCAACTAATGTTTATTTATGTCACGCGAACAAAGCCACGAGGAATATTATGAGAAAAAAAACTCGCCTTTCGAAATCGTCCAATAGGGATATAATCGTATTATCGTTACTTCCGTGCGTCGTAACGATTACACTATATTTTCAAATGTTTGATGTTAAATTGCCCACGCGCTTTCCAATTCCGTAATGAAATAAAAAATGTTCGCATGCCCAACGTTGTACTTCCGAACACCGCCTCGCAAAGAACTGACAAATGAAACGAAATGGAGTATTTAAACACATACCAAGAACTACACGACTGTTTACTCAATAAAACAAAACAATCTTTTTACAATCTTTTAGCTATTGGTCTAAGATACGACTTAATAAACATATATCCTAATCTGTTTTAGTTTTATAATAGAAGGTGGCAAACGAGCACACGGTTCACCTGATATCAAGTTATCGCTACTCATAAGCATCCGGAACAAGAGTTGCAGATGCGTTGCCTACCTTTAATGGACGGAGGAAGGGATAAACAGAAAATGGTTACATCCCTTTCCTATTCACCCCCTCCACCGTCAAGTCATCTTCCCCTTCCCATCCTTTCCTTCTTATCAAAGAATGGGAAGGGAAGAGAACCATAATTAGGCCTCCGGTACCTCACTCATCAGACGAAACGCAGAGTACTTCTAATTCACGCCTGTCTTCTGTGAGGTCGTGGTATCTCACCGAGCCAGCCAATCCGTACAACAGATGTTGTTGTTGCGGGCTCTACCACTATTATTCATGCAATCTATTATTTGAGTATCATTTAAAACGGTAATGTTAGGCTCAGTTTGATTTGACGCCCACATAAACTACACCTAGGATCGCCAACTGAGAGTTGCGAAAGGTTCAACCTACTTACCAGGTAAACTGTATTTTTTAAAAAATAATGAAATATTGACAAGTAAAGATTCTTTAAATAGTGTTTAAATGAGTTTCATCAGAGCTTACCAGCTCATTAATAATTGTCAAGGGACAGGTTTTATTATTGAGTTTCAAGGCAATCAAATTTAGGCCTTGGCTACTTCTAGGAAACTACAGGTACTTTCGTCTGAAAGCGAACAATGGTCTTCAATCACAAATATAAGTTTATTACCCAATGATTTAGTATCAGTACAAACATACGAATAGCGAAAGTTGTTCGTTGTATTTCCCCTGTCCTTATTGTATTCCAACAGATAAGTTCACAAAATAAATTTTTAAGCTACGATATTATTTGCTGAATCGAGGGCGCCTAATCATTCAAATTACGTGATCTGCATGAGGAGAGGAATGCCGGTGCCGTGGGCCGTAATGATTGTTCAATCAACTGAATAACTCCAATCGCAATCTGTAAATATTTTGACAATGCCGTCTAAGGTTAACATGAGCCATATAATTTGAACCGATTAGCATGACACTGTATTGTATAACTTAAGTGACGTGTGGAATAAACCATTCATGCTACTACGACCGTGGTTTAGTTTAACTCCCTCGGCTTGATCGATTTTGAAAAGTGAGGTGTTTTCATTGGATTCGTATTCTTCCCGGATTAGGAGTGAGTCATAGGGAACAGTCTGTTGGGCCTATTAGCTTTTTAAAATAAACTAGTACTTGTTTAATGTATATTTGACGATTTTGCAATCGATTCCGACTAATTTTAAGTTACTCTATTATTATATATTAATATATTTATTGGTTTTAATTAAATATATAAGGGTCAGCATTTTAATTCCTAGCTTATCGTCTTAATTTCAAAATTCTGAAAAATATTTATTCTTCCCTAGATACTAATTTAATATCAAAAATCTTAGGCGCTAATACAGTGAAGGATCTTGAAAACCAAATCTGACCTCGTCCATAAAGATTATTGTTTTTTTGACACCTATTACTGTGATGTGTGTTTTCGCTTCGCGATTCGATTCGCCAATCAATTCATCATCTGTCGACACCTTGCTTGCCTTGCAGACGTCCGCATTCAATCCATCTACTTATTTTTTACTACCATATGTAGGTACTCCTGATGTATGTTTGATTGTACTATTAAAAAGATATTCTTTTTAAATCTGACAGTTCCACGCTTTTTACGTCAGGTCAACTTTCTAAGCTACAATCACAACATAAAGAAACTTAAAGAATCCCTTGCCGCGTCTCTCTGTCTGAACGCAATAAACTAAGAAATAATAAGTTGAATGTATTTTTATAATGTTTTCGGTTGGAAGGGATATTCTGATCGCTCATTTGTTTCCTCAAACTGCTACGTTATATGCACACAGTAATGTTTTCACGCATAAAAATCATAAGTTTTAATTCTGTTTATCTCAAATATCCCAAAAAGTGTGCGTCCAATTATTAACGTACAACAGTGTGGCTGTGTGGTGGTAAGCATAATGCGGTTAATTTTAGAAACCACAACAAACAGGATGCGGTAACTGAGCGCCAATGAAGTAACACATTCAGATGTACTTTACTGTACAAATGAAAATAATATTATTTACAGGCTTGCACAGTTACCCCAAACATGCAGTTATTAGAATTTCGGATTACTGGTAAGGGTTCTACAATAAATTGGCTTACTCTTCCCTTAACGTGCGGCTATGTACTTGTAATTCCTTTGGTTTCGTGATAGAACTCGATTTGAGGTGTCAACTTGGTGATGGACTCTTACTGTACACTGAGTGACAGCCAGCAACGACATCTGTTGCACGAATGGGCCGGCTCGACCCGTGAAATACCGCGACCTCACAGAAGAAAGGCGTCGAGTAGAAGTATTTCTGCGTTTCGTCTGTACATGTTAACCCCTGACAATGTGGGTACAAAATTTAATGATGATCGGTTAAATCGTTAAGTAGTCAAAGTGTAACAAAAATGTAGGATTCCAACATATTATTCAGTGTTTGACTTCACATTCGTCACTGCATTTACTACATTCAATGTGTTAACCCAAGAGTCTGCGCCCTGGGACTTTATGTAGGTTACTTCATGTTGCATAGGCGTATTAATGAATCTGTCAACTCACTAATTATTTTTAATCATGACAGTTGGGTGGCATCATCATCTTCAACAATATTTTAATTACCACGTGTTTCTTCTGGTACATTTTTCCTTGAATGTTTAAGTCTTCCATAATCGTTAAAGTCAATGTATCAAAAAAGTCTACAGTTAAAGTATTTGAAATGTTAGCAAGAAAGGAGCGTGCGTGAGACGAGACCGGCAAAGGCTGCGGCTGCGGCAAGAGCTGTTATTTAATTTACAAGAGAATAGCGGATTTTAATGAAAACAATACTTATATTTACCCCTACTATAGATCTTGCCTGGTTTTCAAAAATCATTTACTGAGCCATCATCTCTTTGTCTACCGGTTATTATCGTTGTTATGTTAAAAGTGACAGATGTGAGACTGAATTGCAAAGTGTCGTCAAATTTGAAAGCTTATTCTTAATCCGCCACTGGAAAATGATGAGGACATGGGTTGCACGTGATTACGGGGAGTGGAGATTCACAACCTTTTCAACTCGAAGCGTCAAAACGAGAACTGGACAGAATTAGTTAAGGTAATTATATCATCACGTCCGCCACAGTCTAATACTTAGAGGCCACATTCCTGCCTGTTGCGACTGCGGCACGAATGAGCTGACCTTGGTACACTTGAAGTGCCAATCCCAGTTGCACTCCAGCTAAACAACCTATTGTTTCGCCTCGAGCCAGCAAAACTAACACGAGGCATATGCAACCAAAAACTGTCCACTTTAAGTCGAACAAACCAGCGTCGAAGGTAAGAGAATGTTGTTTATTTTTTAAAGAAGAAGACGACAAATGACGCAGAGTTCACCAGATGTGTGATATCTGCACCACCTAGAATCGTAACGGACACGTTGGCGGCCAATTAAGAATGGAATAGATAGGGAAAAGGAAGGGAAGGGGAAGTGGAGGCTGATGGGGCCTCACTCATCAGACCAAACGTAGAATTACAAATACCTTTACTACGCGCCGGTATTCTGTGAGGTCGTGGTCTCTCTTTATAACATATTTTATACGTGGCAAACAAAATTACACTAACAATATGCTTGACATCAACGCTGATTAACTCAAGTTTAGTAACACGCGTTTCATCGCAAGTCAGACGCTCCCTGACTAACTGCTATACATAGAAATAGTAACATCTCCAACAGCACGCGTAAGCGAGTGTTAACACAGCTTTCGTTTACCTCATCCAAAGAAAAGTTATATAGGACGGGTGTTCCACGAATAAGCGTTAAGTTTGTATGGCGGTATAAATAGACGTACATTCAACCTTTACACATGTTTGCTTGGAATTGCGCACGCGGGTAACACAAACAATAATTAAAATGAATTTGAAAGAAATAAAACAGTCTTAGACGAATATGTAATATTTTGAAACACACACAAAGGCACAGCAGTAGCGTCCCGAAATGTATTGTTTTAGATCATAAGCATATAAATTTTATAATGACAAGTTACTTACTACTTAAGTTACTAATGTATTTTAGTTTATTATGATAAATGAAATCAAATATTAAGTATGACATTCCCTTTCATCCTTAGTCTTCAAATTTGAAGTCGCTGTAATGCAGTAGCATATAAATTTTTTAGTATTTTATTATAAAATAAATTACATTTATTTTGATCCCTTTCATCCTTAGATCCAAAAAAAGACTGATTCTGGGGATTGTATTTAAAAAGTTTTAGTAGGTTCAAACAATCACCATGGTTTCTTCATACTAATTGATTTAAATTCAAAAACATATATAAGCCTCATGCCATACAGATGAAGTTTTTATTTATTTAATTAATCATTAAAATTATTTAAAAATTTTACAGCCAATTGTGAAAAACGGGGAACCCGATCCTGAAAATCCCGAGCTACAGAAAAATTTAAAAGCCTGTTAAGGTTTGTAAGCAAAAAGAAAAAGCTTACGTCAAAGCAGAGAAGCCTTGCAAGTCGGCCACAAGGCGGGACGCGCGGTGCTACAGACGCTATTAGATTAATGTAAGTTTATTATAAACTAGCTTTACTTCTCTTTGTCGACGGAATTTTATTTTTACTAGATCTGCGCCAGGCGAACTGCTATTATAATGCTAGGTACGTCGTCCAATTACAATGTGTCTTATTAAATTTTGTATAATACTGCGTGACGGCGAATAGACATAAAGTTCTAATCACTTCGGCATTTTCTCGCTACAATAACAATGTAGTAAATCTTCCACGTGCAAGTGAAATTCAAGTCAAACCAAGTTATACTATGAATATAGCATTATACACATATTTATTATCCCAATTATTGTAAACAATATAATATTATAAATGCGAAAGTTTATATGTATTGGTTGTATGTATGTTTATTCCATACAACCAGTACATAAAAAGCCTTCTATATGTGAACAAAACCGTTAGAGTTACATTATGGTAATGTTTACCTTAAATAGTCCTACAAAAAATCCCGCGACATCATTTATCTATCTTATTTGTGTAAGCCATTATCGCCAAAATAGTGAACAATCTATTAATTATTATAGGGCGAAGCGAACTTTGCCGGGCGAGCTTGTAATGTACTAACTTGTACCGTGTGATTATTATTTTGATATGTACAAACATAATTAAGGTCTTTCTATCCAAATACTTTTTAAGTCAAGTGGGAACATACGTTTCCTCGGAGAAAGGGGACCAACATCACATGCCCGTCGAATAACAATTTATTTTATATCCTCGTACTACGCGCGTAATGTCCGTGCCATGTCGCAGTGATGTACGGTGCTCATCGATACATTACTCAATACGTATGACACATATCGATAATGTGATAAGTCAAAAGATAAAGTTTTATTGCCTTATCGAATTTCAGTGAAAGTTGCTACATACAAAAGGAAAATAAACAGGTCGTAAACCTCAATACCTACTATAAATCATAATGTTGGTATGAAATTATCTATACACAACTTAGTCATACACCCCGAAGAGCATATTATTCAACCATGTAAAATTATCGATAAAAATACAACACTCATGGGATTGTGAAATACAAAATCTTGATCGTTCATGCCGTAGTTGATCGGCAATATGTGTCGCACCGTGTGTCGGTAAGTACTTTTTTGTAATAAGTAAGAAGGTGGTAAACGAGCCTGTATATTTAATGCTAGTAAGTTGCAGATATGCAACTCAACTTTGAGAGAACAGAGGAAGAAATAAAAAAATGGATGAACATGGAAACATTTCATATAGATCCTCTTCCCCGTTAAATCCTCTTCCCTTTTACATACTTTATTTGCTAGTAAAGAATGGGAAGGTTCTCCCACTTGTACCTGGGACTGTAATTGGACTCCCGGCACTTCACTCGTCAGACGAAACGCAGCATACATATACTTCACGCCTGTCTTCGTCTATGATCGTGGCATTTCAGCGGCCCATTCGTGCAATATAGTTATATCCATTTCAAAATTACTTTTTTTTATTAGTTACAGAATCCTAATGCGTTTATGAACAATAAAAAAGTGATTTCACACTCATACATAGAGCTGAAATAAAAGTACCCCTACAAAGGTAACATTTCAAGGTAAGTTGAGTGTCCTTATGTATTTATTTGTTAGTACATTTTTCCCTAAATAAAATACTCGTGCAAAAGCGACAAGAGAGGTAAACAGAGTAAATAGATATTCATTTCACATCGTTGAAGTGACAATTGTTTTGATTTTGCCATGTCTGTCCAGAAGAATCATTCTTCATTAAATTAATTAGGACCAATTTTAACCTTCAATTGAAAGACGAATTTGTAAAAGTGAGTTAGATTAAGATTCTAAAAACAAAATAATATATCGATTAATAGTATCGATACTTTCCGTCACTAGCACTAGTGCGGGTATGCGGCGCATGCACAAGATACTAAAGTCCGAAGGCCGCGCGACGTGCCCAAGCAATAGGGGTCAACATCCAAACGGATGTAGACCAAAAATTTAGGTATCTTCACTTAGCTCTGAACAAGCCAAACAAAGGCTTTAAGAGGAAAAAGAGAAAATAAATTTCCCCTCAATTGTAGAACATATTAAAAAAAATATTTTCTTGTAAAGCAGATGAAAATCTTAACGTTACTTAGTAATTGGAAATTTAAAGCTTTTTGGATTTATTCAGGCTGTGAATTAAAGAAAAAACAAGACTAAACGATAAGTATAAATAAATAAAGCCCTAGTAGCTATACCATGTTACTAAGAACCGAGAAATCGTTACTTTAAAGTCAATGTGTACTAAAATTTCATTTGCACTTAAAACTAAATAAGAAACGCGTTGGAATGTTGACACCGACAGTTACCTCTGCCTACCCGGAACAAGATAACAGCTCATTTCTTCAGTAAAAACAGACAAGTTAATTAATTTACCTTCTCCGGACATTCAGTGATTAAAGATGTATCAGTAAAGTATCAAGTAAAGTGAACTTGTCTAAAGTGAAATCTTTTACTCTGTATGTTTCGGGAATCGAGTTCACGCCACCGTGAACCTTGTCATTTATGTATTTGTCCTGTCCGCAGTTCTTATGACTGCCTGTTTTTTTTAAATAACCCGAACCTGGTTCCTCAACTACTAGGCAACATGGTCGACAAGAAATTTAACACGTCATAGCGAAAATGCGATAACTAGAAAAGAGTATTAAAACTTTGCCGAGTAATTATTAAATATCACGTATTGTCTAGAGGTTTCTAAAACTTTCTCGGTCAATATACTAATGGGCTATAAGAACACATGTTGAGATCTCTGAATAAATATCAATGCTTGATCCGAAAGAATGTATTTTAATTATAGGGCTAAATAATACAGATCCTACTCAATCGAAAATTACTTTTTTATTTATCATACTACGTAAGCACATCACACATCGCAAGACATATCATAGAAGCACAAAGATATTGTTATAGGCTTTTGTTTTATTCTAAGCGCTCAGATGAACAGATGTTATGTTCATTCACATTATTTATTTAAATTCAAATATACTTTTCGGCAGATATTAGCGACAACAGACGGCAACCCGTAATACGTAATCAGCAAAAGGGATTACTCCCAAAGCCAGACAAAGTAGTTTATAATGTGCTCAATATTAAATTTGTTCACTCAATAATCATTGATATAATACCTTAGGCGTAAGATACTTCCCACAGTTCCTCAGACTTCAAATCAAATAAGAAAGGCTTTATCAAGACTGATGTGCTTCGATATTACAAAAAAAATATTTTAAAGGGAAATCAAAACGATGAATTTCTTTTGTCAACTCAGTGGGTGGGCACTCCAGTCGCAACGGTCTTCAGATCGAATGATTCTCCGTAAGTTAAATTTACGAACATTCATTGTTAATTACATCGTAACATGCCATTGCGGGTGTTGGTCCCCAGCGCCTACCAGTTTTAACATAGCAATAAATGTAACAAGTCATTGTTGTTTGCAAAAACATTCTAGTTACCCAGGCGCTGTCTAAGTCGGAGATATACATACATATATTTTATATGATCGCTATATACACCTGCCTAAATGCCTAAAATATTATAAAATACAGCCAAACTTTTAATTTTAACATAAAAACTACTGCAAAAATATGTCATACATAGGGAAAACCCTAGTAATAAAATTTATGTAAAAGACTTGCTTCACCGACTATGAAGATGACATAATGATGGCAACTTTTTGGGGACCTAAATTGCTTAGTCGAGTAAGGACAATATTGGATACAAGTGTTGCTATGCCCGACCGGTTTAGCAAGAGAACATGTTCACATGTACGCCGCAGGAGCAATTATGAAGTTTAGAGACACAAAAAATGTTGAGCATCATCAAATTCAATGGAAGTTATTTAAGGGAATCGAAATGCACAACACATTTAAGTCTTTATTGCGAATACAAATAATTATTCTTAATTAATACTTTACTGGATGTATCGAATACTTAAAGAAATTAAATATTACGAAAGGTGTACTTGTATGTTTATTTAAGTTACTAAAATGGTAAAGTAAGGGACATCTTATACGGATTTATATCGACTAGATTTGTGACATGCGTAAGAAAGACGACATTAAAAAAATTATAACGAACGAGGAAGCCTGACGGATGTACATAGATGTGAGGGTGAAAGTTTTGCAGCATTTTTATGCTTTTGAAGTAAGTGAACAATTGATGTTTAAATTCGAATCATATTTGGACGATGGAAGTGACATATCCAGACAGTTGATTAATTATTTCCTAAAGTAAACGGTAAAGAAGCTAGGAACATAGCGACCCATATTGATGTAAATTATAAAATAAATGTATGATGTATTAAAATAATATAAGTTACACATCAACATACAAGAAGTGATTACATAATGCGTTACGAAAGTACGTAAAAAAATAAAAATAAAACAGTTGGTGAACCCCGAACTTTCTGTAAATGCAATTACTAAACACGTTTACATGCGTGTGTGCACGTCGCGTTTGTTTTCCAATCAGATCGTCGTACGTACGGTTTGTTAGTTAAAATACAGCCGGTCCCGGTGTCCCCTTAGCGCGAGCTTCCGGTCGCGAACCCAACTACCGGGACAAATCGGGATACGAGATGACTCAGATGTCGTCTCACTTCTACTTATTGGGTTGTTACGACGTACACTGAAATTCGTAACACTGTGAGTGTGTAAAATTGTGTGTAAAGTTCTTAGTTGGATAAGACTATGACTTAAAAATTATATTTATTTAAATAATGTTTAATTATCTATACAGTAAATTAATAAAATATAGATTTTTTGCGGACTTCTCGGGCTTTCTACTAGGAACTTAAAGCTCAAGCGTTATTTATCGAATATGATCATAAAACAAAGCGTGTTACAATTCATATTCCTTTACACTAATTATAACCAGACAATATCCATGTTTAGGAAGTTTTACAGCTGATACATTAAGATACAAGTTGAATGTTAATGGAGGGCACGTGCACATTGCCCAAACGGCAACGCTTCCTGCAAGCCGCTTCAGATACAACACGTACATAACACAATTAGTATGAACTCACGTGTTCGGGGAACAGTCCGCGAGATTTATTTAAGTTGTTTCCCGCGCTCCACAATAGGGTTGTCACAATTTTTTATTAAGAAATAAACTAGCGAACGATTATTTTTTATATAACATAATATTTATAATCGAGAAAGCTGTTAAGGGGATATTGAGTGACAAACCCTATCCCTGAAACATGTAACAATTTAAAAGAAACGCTATCCGTATATAAATCCGTAATAAAATTATGTTGTTGCAGTCATGGAATTAACGATTTATACGTAAAAATGATTGTTTTGTAATTTGATAAATATACATTTGTATTTAAATTTGTCAAAGAGAGGGAAAGTGGAGGATCACATGTGGTGGAAGGCAAAGAGGAGGGACAAAGTTCGAACGACGGATTTCCAATTAATTGTACTACTTCCTAACCTAAGTACTAAATGTTTTGCAGCTTTAACACCTGTATTGAAATAATCGCGTTTAGTTATTTTTTTATGGAATACGGTGGCAAACGAGCAAGCGGATCACTTGATGTCAAGTGAACGCTACCCATAGACATCCGCAACAAGCAAATATGTTGCAGATGCGTTACCTACCTTTAATGGACAGAGGAGGGCATAGACAGGTAAAAGGATATTTCCTTTTCCCCGTCAACCCTCTTCCTTTTCCCATCCTATCCTTATGTGGAAGGGTGGGAAGGGGAAGAGGACTTAAATTAGGCCTCCGGCACCTCACTCGTCAGACGAAACGCAGAGTACTTTTACTTCACGCTTGTTTTCTGTGAAATCGTGGTATTTCAACGGTCGAGCCGGCACATTCGTGCAGCAGATGTTGTTGTTGCGGACTCTACTACTGTTAGATAAAAAAGTATTTTTCAAATCACATAAGATGACAACCCTAGCAAGAATGAGTGTGGGCTAAAATCATCCTCATACTGAAGTGGTTACGTGGCGTTTATTATCCATAAAAAAGCTTAACAGATTTGTCTGCTCCATATAGATTAATGTATTTAATTAATCATACAAAATAAACATTACTTCTGTGACTAATACGATATGATATATTAGAGCATTTTAAGAATTTTGTATATTAGGCATAGATTCATAAATATTATTTTTTAAACAAAAGTTTTAGTGCGTATTAGTACGTTGGAACACAGGACAACGAAATACACTGCACTTCTTTTGGTGTCATCTATTACATCCTTCAAAACAAATAAGGATGACTGGAGACGGGATTGTTTTACGAAAATGAGCTCGAATTCCATAACTAAACAAGGCGGACTTTTGTATGTCTACAGAATTGTTAAAATATTATTCTCAGATTACCGTCAGTAAAATTGTGTCTATGTGTGTAAAGGATGACGGGGATTGCATTCGGAGTGAACAGCTGCACTGTATCGATCAGCCAGCGCGCATCTGCCCCGCAGAATGTATTAAATAATCAAACGCAGTAACACAAATAAATTGGGGGTTCCGGGTTCGAATACTATTACAACAGTTATCCCACATACTTCATTCGTAAGGAGCGTATTTGTAATTAACTAATTGTTCGCAATCGACGTCGTCCGTGTGAATTTCAATTTCATATTTCAAGCCTATACTACATAGGCATTTTGGATAACATAGGGTCCGAATTATAAATTAGGTATTACAATAGGTACATTGGTGCCGGAGGCCTAATTTTAGTCCTCTTCCCCTACCCACCCTCTCCCCTTATAGGATAGGATAGGAACGGGAAGAGGATTGGACGGGGAGAGGTTAATGTAATGCCTTTCAGGCGAATATTTATTACTAAGCCAAGAAGGTGTAGTAGAATTTTTTTTAAAGGAGAAGATGTCAAACAAGTAAGCAGTTAACTTGATATTAGACATACGCAACAAGCGAATGAGTTGCCTACGTTTCGACAGAAGAAGAGATAGGAAAAAGGATATTTTTCCAACTCCTCCACAAATGCTCTGCCTCTTTCAATCCTTGTGGCCCAATGACATCGGATGAGCCAGTGAAATTTTTTACAAAAGCTTAGACTATAAGCCATGCATGCCCATTATCTAGTTAATATTCAAAGTGTTCACTTAATTTATCTACATGCAAGGCATTGTATTTAAATAGATACGTCGACTTGTCGCACGATAGCGGAAGTGATGTTGAACTGTCATTTTATAATGATATTCATGGACATCTATTAACTATTTTTATTTAAAACCTGGTAAAAAATAAATTGCATACATTTGATATATTTCATGTGTTCATTCCTTATCAACGAAATGTTTCCTGATTGCTTTAATATATGTCATTTACAAGGGTATCTAAGGTTCAATTGAAGTACGACTTGAAAACACTAAATAGCACAACTTAAACAAATCGTATCCAAAATACTCATACTAATAGTATTTTATATTATCTTGTCTGTAATTCCTAATCTCTCTAGTTCATAAGTAGGTTAAAAAAATCATACCAACAGACAAATAAAATATAATTCTGCATTCTGCAACAGCTTGTTGCAGATGCCTATGGGTGGCCTTCACTTAGTATCGAATGACCCTCGTTTCATCATGTTTGCCGCCTTCTTTTATAAAAAAGTTACGAATAGACGTGGTCAATATGTGGTTGCTTGTTTGTTTCCCACCTATAAAAACATGTGCTAACAGCTAAAGATAGTTAGATATAATATAGTAGACGGACTTGTGCGGTGAGACGTCGCCGTGAAACACTACCGCCCGGTGTTCAGTTTCCCATCGCCTTTCCATGTACGGCACACAATGCTGCGCTTCGAATTCCTATAGGGTTTCAAAATTCTGCACACTTGCGCGTCATAATCCGCGTAATATGATCAATGCTTTGAACACATATGTAATTTATTTCAATTTGTGTGTACCTAGTATATCTTATTTCTTATCAATAGTCTGCGGTAGGTCTTTGCCAATTCAAATTCCGAAAAAACTTTTTGACAAGATTGTCGCTTCATCTTTTAGAATCTTAATTACTAGTCGTTGGCCAAGGCTTTGCACGCCAATCAGAAATGCCATGGTAATGGTATGTGATGAAAATAACAAAATGTCAAAAAGAATGACATTGTATACGTGTTTTTATTTTCCTATCCTTTGGGATTTTTTTACAGAAATAAAGGTTCTATTCTTTACGGTACCTATGACAATGTGCGTGCAAAATTTCAAGATGATAAAAGCGTAACAAACAGACATTCGCATCTATAATATTAGTTAAGATTAATTCTAAAACACATTTTAATTGGACTTTACTTGTAAAGATTACTGATACTGCCGGACGTGTACCTACAGTATTTCTCTAATAAATAATATTTTTACAAAAGTGCTCTGCTGGTAACTGACTTGTCTTGACTGTCTCCTCGAGTCTTTTCATGTCCATACAAGAGTTTTAAAAGTAAATGGTTACGTCAGCAATCTATCTCTTTTTAAATTAATCGAGACGTGCGTTGAATTACATGATATCATGGTAGGATCATCGTCGCCACTAACACTGCATAAAACAAATACTATTTATATTGATTCGCAATCTATTAGTAAGCTCACGTAGTAAAAACATTGCATAAATTATACAGACATATTATCATCGATAACAATGCCTACATACAAAGTGTTGATTTTCAATATAGCTTTGTCTATTAAATCATCTAAGAAAATAATTTTGAACAGCGATTGAGCCAACTAATGAAAAGATCTGATGTTTCCGAAACATCAGAAGATTTAACCAAAATGATAAACGAGCTAGCGACTGAAAGCGAGAAAGTAGGCCTAAAATTGAACCGGGATGAAACGAACGAAAAACGTGATAAATATAGAAGACATCGAAATAAAATACACAGACGAATACATTTACCTGGGACAGTTAATGACACAAAATGATTCTGCACGTAAAGAACTTGAGAGAAGAATAACCAATGGCTGGAAAAGCTACTGGGGATTGAGAGAGATTATGAAAGATAAAAAACTGCATATAAATGTCAAAAGTAAGCTGTTTAACACTTGCATACTGCCCGTCCTCATGTACGGCTGCCAAACATGGGCTATAACTCAGAACTTAACAAACAAACTCGTAACATGTCAGCATGCAATGGAGAGGAGTATGCTGAATGTCAAGAAATCAGATATGCTAAAAAATCGTGTTATCAGACAGACAACAAAAGTCATAGACATAAGGTCCAAAGTAAGGAGGCTCAGGTGGCGGTGGGCGGGGCATACCATAAGAGGACCAGACAAATGGAGCAAAACTGTGACACAGTGGTATCCTAGAGTAGGAAAAAGGGCAGACCACTGAAAAGATGGGATGACGATATAAGTTGCAGGAGTGACGTGGAACAGAGTAGCTCGAGAAAGACAGGAATGAAAAAGGTTGGAGGAGGCCTTTGCCGGCTGGCAAACAGATCTGCAAAAAATTTGCAAAACTCAAATGGTAGAATAAGATCTAATTAATTCAATAATAAAATAAAAATTAATCTTTAATTTTCTATAACTATTACCTGTATAACTGTGTAAATTGCAAGCAGATCTGAAATAAAAGGCTATTTATTAATGATAAGATCTGGAAAGATCCAGCCAAAGACCTTGTTTTTTTAGGTAAGGGCTACGAGTACTATCATCCCTGGGCCTTACAAACTCACGATCCAACCCTGCCGCAAGATCACTGAATAGACTGAAGACGACGCGATATATCAACAGGTATTCCAGGTTTTGCGCCTTTTCATTCAGGTGCGAAAAGCTCTTAACGTTCCCCTATTTTGCCCCTTGTTCACTCCTACATACTGGCAAAGTAAGCAAGACTCTCGAAAGTGTATGGGGAGCAGTAGACACTTGACAAACATCCAAACCATAAGCGCGTTTGTTTTATCCAAGATCCCACAATACAGTAGTAGATAAACGCTTAGTACCAAACGCACTACTAAGTCCTCTTCTTCTCAGCTGATAGTCGTCCACTGCTGGACGTAGGCCTCCCCAATTGATCGCCACACAGATTAGTTCCGTCCCGCCCTCTTCCAGTGGACTCCCACAACTTTTCCCAAATCGAGAGAGAGAGAGACGCCGAGCATTGCTCTCTCCGTTGCCCTTTAGCAGTCTAATAATGGTAATAATGGTGCTCGCAAAAATGAGACGTGAGGGGCCACGTCACATTTTTTAGACTTTTGCCTTGAGACACTGCTTTGCATTTCTAATTAAAATGCAATTAAAAATCTGATATTTAACTTAGCCAGAATTAACCTGTTACTTTTGCTTTGGTACTGCGACAAATAACGTCACCGACGATATTGTAAAAAGCGTCTCTGTATCCCGGCCGCAATCCGCAGAAGAGGATTGCCGCAAAAAAACTGGTCCCGTCCATCGTGATCGGGTAATGGTCCGTACGAACGATGCATATGAAATAAACGCAAAACGCACACAAAGCATGCACATCGAAGGACACCTACAACTTTTTCAGTTTAATTCACATATTTTTTAGATCTGTTTTGAAGTTACAATAACTTATTATTTATCTAGTATTATTTAATTATTTCGTACAATTTAATTACACCATTAATATTTTATTACATTCCAGATCACGAGTAATAAAAATAACTGACTAAAATTTAACAGTTTAAACATAGAATTTCTGCGTGTTCCATTTTAATATTTTTGACATCTGGAAACAATACATCCCACTCTCCCGGACGGTTTTATATCCTTGCAAATTCCAAATTTAACAATCAATGTATGTCATCATTTAAGATTTCTTTACACCAAAAATATAAGACCAATCACTAGGTTAGTGTACGTCGCGCCTTATATTGATAAAGTACATTTTATTGTTTTAAATCGACTTCTTTGTGCTTTGGCAACTTAATTTATATTCAGCCTTGTGCTCTGCGGCTATTAATAACTCTTCGTCAAGCAACAAAAATTTCCTCCAAAAGATTTTTTACATTCCACTGGCTGTTATAAAAGGGCCCGTTAAGAAAAACGTTAACCATACCAAATGTTGCTCTGTATACTAAAGTAACACATAAAAGAGATTGATAGACCACAATATATCAAGTTGTTTTAGAATAAAAATGAAGGTATACAATTTAGGCTTGAATTTGAATGAATAAATTGATGGTCTAAGATACCGCATTAAAAATATTTACCCTCATCTATTATTTCATCAGGACCTAGATTATATGTTATATAATAAATCACAAGTGTGTTGGCAAGCTTAATCTGGGGATTAAATAAGACTCGACTTCGATTTGACATCAAATAACAGATGAAGGTATAAATTTCTTACGCCGTACATTATATTATAAATGTTTTTCCAATTATTCGTAATCGCACGGGACCATTGACGCCTGTTACCCGTTCCAATCACATTCTTTTTTCCTGCCAATCGAACCAAAGTCAACATTTCTAGCTTCCGTATTCCTAACGTTAAAATTAATTGATTAAAAAGACATAAGACTTCACTACAACTTATTGCGTAAAACGCAATATGGTATGGGAACTTACTTAACAAATCACCACCTAGAACCATATTTTGATCGGCATTTCATTTTGTATGTTTTCTGGTCTGGATTATATTTGGGTCTCATTGTAATTTAGTTCCATCTTTTCCTTAAATTGTTTCGACGGAGAGCGTCAATTTGTACAATTACTTAGTAAATTTGGTGAGCTGCACAAGCAAGATATGACGTCATGGGACTCAGGTGTCATGTTATTCTGAGTGTAAGCTTTCGCAACACACCCATACCGAAACTACAGATTTAGTAATGACTAATAGCGTCTATACTTCAATACTAAATCTTGCCTCTATCGTGTATATTGGTCCCGTTTTGGCCGGAGCGTGCAGTTCTAAATATAGGCCGGCCTTACGCCGCGTCGCTGGGGGAATTTGGGGGGTTCAAGGACCTAACGGCGACCCAACCGGCGATAACGTCTCACTTTACGAGCTCCCACAAGTTCAGGGACAGATAGATGCACTGCGATAAAAACCATCTAAGCAACCTTTGTTTACGTTGTAACAGAAATTAACTACAAAAAGCGAACCACACATACTTCTTTGTTTCAGTTAGATGGATTTAGGGTTTAATGTATAAACGTTACTGAATATTGTTACAACTTTTATGTCAAAAAGGGAACACAGGGTTTGCTTTATTTTGTGATTTCCTCATTAAGCGTTTTATGATGCAAAGATTTGGGATTTCGAAACCGGAGCAGTAATTTTTTTCATAAACGATACACACTGCATGGTATGATGTTGTCTTTGAACTAAAGTCCCGCAAACTGGCAAGATGAAACAACATTTGCTGTACAAGACGTTGACGCAAAGGCAAACAGTTGCAAACTCTTACATTTTTTATTAACTTCCGCCTTAGCGACTGGACGATGACGAAGTTACTCCACCTCAACTAAGTTAGCGAGTAGTATAATAATAATTGACACATTAATATCCCGTATAGCGTACTAAGGAAACTCTCGTAAGATACTTACGACAGTTTCCTTCGGGGTTTCCTTAATATCACAGAGTCGAGCGCGTTGCACCTCCTTACATAATAACCCTCCTGTCAGCACATACGGTGGTTAATTCGTTGAAAATATTACACTGTATAATAAGGCTCGCTTGACGCCAGTGAGTAATTTTTTGCTTGCTTTTCACGCTGACTAACTGGCGCGCGTGTATAACAATTGACACGAATAGCATAACAGATGTACGATCACGCATTAAAATTGCGTGGTGGGTTGAAGAGGCAATATAAATTTAAGCAAAAATACGATTTAAAAAATCGACATTCCCTGCCTTGTCCCCACTTTAAATGCATTCCTTTCTATCAACCCTCATTTCAGTCAGTCCTTTCTTGATCATGTTATCTTTCACGCAACCCATCCAGTATCTTCTCTTAGGCATACCTCTACCAACATAGATGTCAGACGGTCAGTCGTAACAGCAAAAGCAAATAATTTTCAAACCGTCTAAAACAATAAAAAAGTTATACCACAAAAATAAAATGCCAGAAATTATGGATTTCCAGTTCGTCAGTTACAATTGTAAGTAGATCATAACATCGGCTTTCTTTAGTATTGCAATCTGATCGATATAACCTCGGAGAATTAATGCATAACCTAATTATGAGCAATATTGCCAACTATAGGCACGAGGCACATTGCTGGTCCGCATCAGTCCATAACGAAAGCAAATATCAGAAAGGCAACATCGCCAACAATCACCCAGCTGACGTACGTGATTCAAAACACTCTAATGCAATTTTAATAGACAGAGATGACAAATATGGCTGAAACTGAGCCTATAACAAAACGAACACAAGTCTTTGCAAAAGCTAACCTTATACACGACACTTTACATATAGGACCGGGATTCAAACTCCCGAAATGTCATTGTCGATTGCACGTTGCACATTTAGCTACTGTACTATCACTGCTAGTCAATTAACTAATTATATAACTATAGTTACTAATTAAACGGTTTAACGATTAGTCACACCAGCGATACGACTTTGTGACTTTATTTAGTACTAATATTAGTTAATGATCACCATATGGTTGAGGAAAAACGACTATATATTTTCGGTCAAGGAAAACATACATATATATGTGATGATTTTCCACATACATATACGTCTACTTTAAAATAAACGTGATGGCTTCTTTATTTATATATTTATACTGGAGAATTGCAATAAACAACAGAAACATTATGGTTTTAATTTGAAGTTTTATGTTTATAGTACGATAAAATACGGAGCACCTATAACCGACGAGCATGTCTGCGTAGATGTATGAATTGTAGAAGCGAAAGAGGTGTGCGAGGATCGCGCCAAATGGATATCCATGATCTCTGCCTACCCCTCTGGGTAACGGACCTGAGTGCATATTTATTTATAATAAAATAAACTTAAATTGAATATGTATTAAATATATTAATTCGTACTTTAAGATTTTCATTTCTATCGGTAGACACAGTTGCTGGTCTTTATTGCTATTTCGTGTCATGAGCACTTTCCCCTGCCTTTTCGTATAATTGTAAAACAACGTGATAAATAAATAATCGTGTAAAACAACTACGTCTACACATTGTAACACATTTTACTAAAATAATAAGTACATTATTAAATCAGTATCACGTTTTACCATTGATACGAGCAAAGCTAATGGAAAATAATGCAAGGTTCGTCAACATAGTGTAACGGGCGTGTCAATCAGTCGATTGTCCCCGCACGAACAATACAGCTTTATTATAATCGTGTATACAAAATTAAAAACAAAGCGGTCACCGTGTTATAATTAACTTTAAATAAAATTATTTCGTAACTAGGTAGACTATTCGAGTTATGCAATTACTGCAGGTCTCAGTCAAATATACCATATGTTAGACAAGCATGAGCTTTTGTACATATATTAAAACCCCTTTTTGTAGAAGAAGGCAGTAAAGGACCCAGTACACCTGATATCAATTGACTGGTCCCCATAGGCACCCACAACCAGCTAATGGGTTGCTTACCTTTAATGGGGTAGGAGATAAAACAGAAAATAGTTAAAAAACTAAGAAAATTAAATACTTTTCTTATCCTCTCCCCCGTCAAATCCTTCCCATCCTTTCCTGATTCGAAAAATACAGAAAAGGGGAAAAGGATTGGAATTGAACCTAACTCATCGGACGAAACGCAGAATACTTCTACTTCTTCTACTGTCTTCTCCATAGAAGAACCATGACCCCATGGTCATGGTTTTTCAGAGTCGTCCTAACAGATGTTATGGTTGCAAACTCCTAGTATTCAAATGGCTTATCCCATATCACGATGAAATTTCCAAAATATATATAATAAAATAAGTACGTGGTTGATTACAACCACGTACGAGCAAAATTATCATAGTAGTGATTACATTACTATGATAATTTTATGTTAGAAGGAGTCAACCTTTCATTGGATCAACGTTCCATCTAGCCGGGAAACATCCAGTTCTCTGGTCACCAATACGTAATCATCATTTGAAGGACTACCTTCCGTAATCATTTGCTTGTTTCGGATGTCTATTGGTGCGGTAGTCACTAACATCTGAACGGCTCGTTTTCCAGCTTCTTGAATAAAAATAGAGTGCACGTATTCGCTTCAAGACTAATCATGCGAGTTAGTATGTCGACTGGATAATTAACTGATATAATGTAATTGAGAATTTCGCAACCACAGCTTACGCAATAACATCCTCTATAGGGAAACCAACTAACAACAAATTCATAATACTCATATTTCTTTGTCAGCTTAATAACTGTTGACATGAAACGAACAAACTGACTAATGTTAAAACAAATAGGTTCTTATTGAGCTAAAAATATTTACTCACATATATAGAGAAAACTACAAGAAACGTGTTCAATCTAATTACTACATATACGTATTACGAAAAAAGCGGCGAAACGAAGAGACAAAAGCCTTGACGTATGAACTGTGACAAAGCAGTGGTTTCGATTCCACCACTTCACTACTATGGCATACCAGCTCCTAAAAAGCATAATCTATATGGGTGTAGATAAAATAATGCTAATAATATTAAAAACTCAACAATTATTAGAAACATTAGGTACTAAAAAAAGGGATTCCGCAAACACCATTATAAATTAAATCCATGGCTTGTTAGTTTGGTAACTAGAAAAAAAATTTTGACCGAGTCCTTGCACAGTTTATGAGGAATAACTGTTATCGGTTCCTACATTCATACATGCACATACAAAACGTATATGTTTGGTCAAACAAACGCGTTATCTACAGCGCTACGTGGGTGGGCTGCGATAGAGCTTGCGTAAAACATCCTTATTCGAAAAGCTATTACATATGAATATATGGTTAAAATAAGGTGCCAAAAAATGTACCGGTCACCTAAATTAAACTGATCACCTCCGCTTATGAATCTCCACGGCGCCAGAATTAGGCCACGCACGCATCTGCAACTCTTCTAAATTTTGCAGATGTCAATACAAGCAAAAGCAACTAACTTGCTTACTTTTAATGGACGTAGGAAGGAATTTAAAAAAAAGGATACTACCTAGTCATCCCCCGGCATATCTTATTCCCTTCCCAAGTCTTCCTTACTAGAAAAGAGTGGAACGGGAAGGGGGTCAGAATTAGGCTTCCGGCACCTCACTCACCAGGCGGAACGCAGAGCGCTTCTACTTCTTAGCTATCTTGTCTGTGAGGTCGTAGTATTTTACCGATCGATCCACCCCATTCGTGCTCGTTAGCCTTCTTCCACATAAGCGTAGTCAAGCTCTGATTGTAATTTTGGTTACATCAAAAAATATTTGACTCATCATCACATAGCATGACATTACACATACACTGGACAGATGTACAGAAGTAGATTATGGTTGTGTTTTGTGAACATTAGAGAGCTAACGTTGTTAGTACAAACGGCACACGTGTTATCATTTCTGTACATCGAGTCATAACGATCTAACTAGTAGGTAATTACTTCATTACTTCCGTTCGTATTTTACGCCTCGTATCAAGACAACCAAAGACGTTATGTCTGCCGAAATTATATGCACGATATGTTACTAAAACTATTCTTTTTGGATGACATGAGACGACTATACAGTTTTCATCACAGCTTAGTGCGGTTGACATATTAATAATAACACGAATATCACAATCTCCCTGCTCTTGTCCCTCGTTATGTGGGGTAGGCACAGTGTGACCGTAGTACATATTGCATTCGGCTATTTTTACGGCCAGCCGTCTGCCTAAGACCAACCCTCCTTGGAAATACTGCCTCAATTACCTCATTACATGACCGCATTTAAATGTCTCCTGCATCGTGTTTTTATACCAACAGCAAGTTGTAGTCTAGAAGATATTCATAAGCTTCTTCCAGAGTATTTGTTATACCTATTCAAGTCCCCAACACGATCTTGTTGAACTCAGTGTCTGTTGAGCATGATTTGAACATTGAACATCCACCTAATGTTCAAACAATTTTTACCTATGTAACATGGATATGTATGTTATTCAACTAATAGCTACATTAAAATGTTCATGTATATATATAATTGCACCGTAATGAATATGGATGTTGCGTATTACCGAATTTGCACATAAGCACTTCACACTGCACGTAATGATTGAAAGAAAGTGCGATCGCGCGCAACTCTTGCTGTATTTAGCATGCTAATCAGCAATATTGAAACGTTGGCGGGCGATGATGTAAGTCGCAAAATTTGAAACGGGAAGTGCGATCCTTAAATGAACTTCGAGGGTTCCATGCGAGTATGACTCGATTATTTTTAATATAGACAAACCGACTGGTAAGTATAAGATGTAGTGTAGTCGCGGCTTTGAAAAACAAATATGCGCTCACGCACGAACCCAGAGGGGTAGGCAGAGATCATGGACTCATGGATTTCCAGCTCGTCGGTTATGGGTGCTCCTTATATCGTTCTTTTTTAGTAAGCCACTAATCTGATCGTTGTAAGTTCTCCTTGGGTCCCAAACAAAAACAAACATAGACGAATTGATTCCTCCTTTTTGAAGTCAATTAAAAATATAAACGCCTGACCAATGTTTTTATTTCAGTGGTCGCTTGATCCAGATGGGCTCGCGAGATGTTCATGCATATGAAGATTATTATAAATAATAATAAAACATTTGTCTCTAAATAAACATTTATGTGTAATTTTTATGAACTTAAAAGTTTTTTTAATTTTTTTTAAACTAAAAATCTGTAGGTAATACATTTCCCGAATCTGTATTCAGTTGTCCCTTGAATTGTATTGATCTTTCATTTAGTCGCATTGGGGAGGGGTCGCCCAAAGAACTTTTATGTGTGTGTTTACACCTAGTCTTATACGAGTAATATATTACATTGGTTAATCATAATCTATTAGATGTCTTCATCGACTGATAAGAGTAACTGGTATTTGCATTTCGGAAGCTAGGAATCAATTTCATTCACAAATTCAAACAAAACCCATAGCTTATCTGGGCTAAGGAGTTACATAAGAATGGCGGTCACAACGCAGTGTAGGTAGACCTCTAAGAAGATGGACCAACGATCAGGTCAATGTTCCGGAAGTCCATCGATTGTGGCAATGCATATGCGATGATAATTGTAATATTGCCTGTTTTTAGTGATGATTAGTGGATTTATATACATATCCCTTGTAATTATTACACTTTTGATGTATAAATGCAACTCTAATTAATTCGTTGTGGGTAATAGGGAATGGAAATGCTATCGATCTATTTTAAGACGTTTAAAAGATTAATAAGCATTTAATATCTATATCCAAAATGAGCAATGCGAATAGCTTAAGCTACAGCTATTTAGTTTTTGACTCTATGTTTAAGTTTAATCTAAGTTCAAGTGGATTTTGTAACGTACAGTTCTACATTCTACATACCTTTTTAATACTTGCAACATACATTGGACTGTGTCGCTACCTACTGCGTCTGTGTAGATATATTTTATTACATCGTTTCGTAATCGCTATATATTTTAACTCTATTCTATAGGTATATAAAAAAATAAATTTATATGGCACGGCGCAACTTTCTGTATAGTTTTTGTCTTTTAATAATGATTTAAATAAATATTATACTATGTTTTCTAAGCCATTTTCAAGAATCCTTACAATGTACTAAAAATTAACGTATTTTGTTTATTAACTCTCCGAATCTTAAGGATCCACGCGTAAAAATGGATGACCTCATCCCTTGACACCTATCATTATATGCAGGGTAATTTTTGTTATAAGTAAACATCTAAATAAACGATAAAGAAATTTATGGGTAATAGATGTCTACGAATAAAGCATTTGAGGATGTAACATTTAGTCATTGAATGACAGAAATAGCTTATACCTTGGTGATCAGGAGTTAGACTCCGAACCGATTGTAGCAGCGAGAGTCGGGAGATGGGTGGATACAGTAAAGGTACTTTGAATAGAAATAATATGATTCTACAATTACTATAAGAAATAAAATGACGAAAAAGTGAGGGGTGTATCGCAAATAGTGTTTAAAATATTTCGTAATATTGTCAGTTTTTTTTTCACATTTACATTAAAATATTTTAAATAAAACCATCGTTATATAACATATTAAAATACCTTCTATTTGTTGTTAATTTAAAATTACAACAAATCATCTTCTAAGCAAGTTGCTTTTATTTATATTGATCTGAATATGAAATATTAATTTAACGACTACTTTACGCATTAAGTAAATATTATCGATTTTTTTAAATATGCCAAAAACATAATGCACAAAGGTAAAGCTATAAATCGAATAAGAATGCAATAAAAATGTCATACATACTGTTTTTGCGTAGACACCTTTTAAAATCGGGGCGTGTGAGCCGGCGGTATTCCAAATATTGAAAACACAACAGTTCAACGCGGCACTAAAAAACACTGAACATCTTTAATCACGATAAAAACGCCGTATTATTTATGAATTGACAACAGCTGTAATATCGGCGGGGCTGTCAGACGTGTCCTTGAGGGACGCGGACGCACGCCATGTTGTTTTGAGGACAGGCGCGTGGCGACTGCGCGCAGCCGCCCCTTGCGCGACGCATGCGCGGTGCGTCACCCCTGTCTCACCCGCGCGCGACTATCGCCCTTCCTTCCTTCTTCCTGAAACCTTTTTTATGTATAAAAATAAAACTTTTTATGATTTTGAAAGAAACTGTATAATCAATTCTCACCACTCTGCTTCGATTTACTTGTCCTATTTATATTAGTATAAGAGGTTTTTTTTTTGTATTATAGGAATTATTCCCGAGGAGGGTTGGCGTTAGGCAGGCGGCCGGCCGTAATAAATAGCCAAAACCTATACAGTATGGACTACGATCATATTTTTCCGACCCCACATGAGTGGATAAGGGCAGGGTGATGATGATTAGTATAGTAATTACATCTTTTCGTAGATGACCTCTTGTCTTTTCGTCCTTAGGTCAGCACCTTGATGCCTTCGGTGGTGGGGATATTTACGGATGGAATTGTAATAAAATTAAAAATCAATCATCAGATCAAGGAATGCTTATTTGCTCATATCCTTTTAATTGTTTACGATTGAGTATTAATCATACTTTGAATTATTACAATTACTTTTAATGCTATAAAAAGCATTTTGAATAGCACTCAATTTCTTCGCATAGGAATGTTATTTTTTTTAATAGAAATTAAAATTAAAACAGGCTGTAAATATAACTTAAGAAAGGCTGATTTATTATTATTATATACCTAATCGTTCCTTGTTGATTGTCTTTGATAATGGCTACACCAACGTATATATTGGTCGACGAGAACTGCGATTATGTACTCAAAATCTTTAAAATAATGTGTTCTTCATTAACGCTACGCCATACTGCGAGTATATTAAGTAGGTACATTACATACAATTTACATCAATAGCTGCAATCACCTTCGACCTTAAACTTTTTACACTCAATAACTTTCTATTTGGAATGTATTCTGTTAATATCATGATACATTTCATTTCGGGACTACCGCCCACACTTTAAACGCCTACACCCCAACTTAAAGCCTATAGTTTAGTAAGGCAGTACAATAATATGCGAAATTCGACTTTATTCGAACGTGTTAGGCGTTATTTACATAGCCATGTGAAACTGGTTCAGATCGTCCGATTCTGGTTTAGTGATCCCGGACTGTGGTGGTCGTTGTTACTTTTGTTGTTCGTCATAATTGTGTGAACACAAAGCGCAGCCGAAACGAGAATGCGTTTACGTAGGACGACACATGCATAAACAGACGCACCTAACGACCCCTGCATGCGTTCGCTTTCATCTTTCACTAAGCAACGACAAGAGAATAAAAAAGTTGGATTTATTTAGTACATATTTTTCGAAATTCATTATATTATACTGTACATAACTTATTTCGAAAATTAGCGCATCAACTCACCAAAGAAGGACAGATATAACAATTATTACGTAAGTAATCAATAGCTTGAAGTGGCAATGGGCCGCTCTGATGAGTACCGATGACAGTTGAGAAGAAAAGTCTTGGGAGGCCATGCATGGGAAAAAATAGTGCAGGACACCTTCCAGATGGACAGATTACCTCGTAAATACTGCGGGAAGTGGTGCGAAAAGAGGAGGAGCTTTTCTGTCGTTGGGAAAGTTCTATGTAGTACAGCAGTAGACTGATGTACTCGTAGGATGATGTTGTTATTGTCTTAGTTCGGAGGAAAACAACATGAAATACAAAGCCCCTTTTGCCGCCGCGAGTAATATAAGGAACCGCTTTTTACTCAGTCGTACTTACACTCAGAATAGAAGGTCACACGTCTACAGGATATTAATCAAGTGTAGCTATTGTTTTACGAGGGCGTTTTGGTATGTACATTATATAGCTATATTGGCTATTTAGAAAAAGGGAAAACGGTAACGGGGCAGTACTATGCCAAATTATTAGATATATTTAACGCTGTGTTGGAGGACAAGCGATCCCTTTGAAAAAGAAAAAAATACTTTTTTATCATACGTCCAGAGTTTTGGGGCTAAATTCATAATAGTTTATTAAATTAACGACGCTACGAACAGCTGCCCGTCTCCCCTCCCCTTCCCTATTCTGCAGATTTCTCCAAATATTAGCCCCATAATAACGGTTGCGACGGAATATCTTAATAATATCGATTTTCGGAATTTAAAGAGTTAAAAAGTGCTTATAGACAAATAAATGCAAATATAAAAAAAAATGTTTTTTATTTCATAAAGATTAAACCAATATGGCTTAGGGTCTTTCAAAAACAGTACGTACTCCTTCCCTGAAAGTATTGCGGATGTTTATGGGCATCACCCGCTGGTCATTTATCCCTTGTTATGTAAAAAAAATATTAATGTAAGAAGCACACATTTCAAGGTTTGGTTTAGAGGGGAGGGCAGGTGGGGTTTGATTTTTGCATCAGAACCGAAACTTAATCGATTGAAACCCCGACCCTTGTAATTGGGAGTTCAAATTGAATTCGAGTACCCGTAACCTACAGGTACATATGCGTAGTACGTAATATAAAAGAACCGAGAAAAGTATGCCAGGAAAATGGCAAATGGAAATCACCAATGTCCGCCTACGCCTACGCCCCTGGTTTACGTGTAAAATAACCTTTTTATTTTATGAAATTTTAATTTTAGCTTAAAGTAAACACAAAATAAAATCTGAAATTTCATAAATTGAAAAGTGTATGTGTTAATGTATGTTTTTCAAATATCATGAAATAATTTGTATACATTTTCACTTTTATTATGAGATTATTAATTTAGTAAATTAAAACGTTTCGTTTTACGAGATGTAATCCTTTCAGTTTTGTTGTGTATACAAAAGTCAATGTCATTAGCAGTGTCAAATTTAAAAATTACATGAAGTTAACCAGCTGGATTGATATTCGGTTTACTAATTTACTTTTTATACAACCATTTATTAATTTAATTTTAAGAACAATTTTAATTAAATCAAAGTTAATTTGACATTAGTATATTTTCTGAGATTTTACTTAAAATAAATTAAATCATGCCCGAGGACAAGAAATCTAAGTAAGTACACTTACAAAATAAACTGTTTAACCACATATACATTTTGAACGGGGACTTATTTGAATTTTAGTCGAAAAAATGACCCAAAAGAACAGAGAAGGTCGCGACGTCGGCAAGACCAGCAAGTTGAAAAAAAGGAAAATAAGCAGCCACTGCCAGTATCAGTACATAAGGAACCGGAACCAGCTAAAGGTAACAATAATTGAGATTTTTTATCACAACACCTTCTCTGCTAAATTATATTTTTTATGATAACAAGTAGTCAAATATTGGTAATAGTGGCTGGTTGGAACTATATAAGAGGTTACCACTTGGATGCCATATGTATACCACAATGTATGCAAATAGATTAGAAACCTTAGGCGTCTAATAGATATTATCATTACGTTATACATTATAGGTATGTAATAACCTATGAACATAAGGCACTGTTTTAGTAATCCATGTGATATGTTAATGCAGAAATAACTTCTTATGATGAAATCTTAAAATATTGGATCTCAACCTTTTTTGGACTATTTATATATTTTATGGACCCTTGACAAAAAAAATGTCAATGTATTTACATATAAGTTAACTATACCAATTTTATAAATGTCATCTATTGATAATCACAAATTAAAAATTTATTGTCTCTCTCTCCCTGTCTAATCGTGATCTTCAGGCTTGTGGCAGAGGATCGTAATTATTTAATTGTACTAAGTTGTATCAGCATCAGTCCCCAGAGCCTTCTACGGGTCCCATCCACCCCCTTTGGGAACCTATGATTTTAAATGTTTTAAATATTTTATTTTATAGTAGTAGTAGAAGTAGATATCCCATGTAGAATGTGATTACATTTCAAGCCATCCAATATCAAGGAAATAACAGAAGAAAAATCATAATTTCAAATAGACTTGCTTTCATATTTAAGCTCCAGTTCCTGAGAAGCCTGCATATGAACCACCAGGTCCACAGTTTTATAAAAATCTGAAGAGGGAGACGGATGAAATCCTTAAAATAACAGAGGAAGCCAATACAAAATATAAGAAAAAAGAGATACAAAGCAATTGGGCTAAGTATGAAATGCCAATTGAAAGTTACAATGAAATTGAAGAGCAGGAGAGCATGGGAGCTGATTATGAGGTATTTATAAATTTTAGTCCTATTATGTAAACTGATAAAATTAGACAACATGGGTCATTAACATTTACTATTTATCATACTAAAAGCCCAATAAGGTACCTGTCTATCTCTATGGGGTTAAAAGATGCAAGACTTTTTTGTTGTATTCAGTTTAGCCATGCTATGGCAACTGATTGTGCTGATAGGTCAACCAAACCATTGAAATTATTAATTCCACTTGCTGTTGATCCATAATCAGAGAATATATCTTTACAGATAACAATACCCTATATACTTTCCAGGCACTAATCCAAGCACCTTTGTCAGTTGGAGGACATTTTCAATTCAAACATGAAAAATCGTGGGACATAAGTACAGGACCTTCTCTGTATGATAAATATTTCGAAATTGATATGGACAGTTTAGCTATAGCTCTATCTACAATACCATTTTATGAAAGAAATAGTATAGATCAATCAATTTTTAGCGAAACAGACATTTTAAACATGAACAACAGAGCTACGAAATTTAAACAAAAGTACTATAATGATAAAAGTTATACAACACCAGAATTAGAAGCTCAAGATAAAATTTTACAGAAATTAAGAGAGTCGGATGAAAAGGAAAATTCAACAGTTCACGAAGACAAAGTTGATGTTGCACCTAAAGATGTTGATTTTACAGAGCATCTTCCAAGCAAAAGTGAAATAGAACACGAAACAACTAACACCACTATTGAAACCACTCCGAGTCCTGTTAAGTCTAATAACTTAACAAAAGCTATTGATACAATAGAAATAAAAGGAACAGAATCTGATAAATTACCTCCTAAAATAGAAGAAAACAAAGTAAATACTTTGCAAGAAAAACCAATAGACAATGAACATGCAGATAATATATTTAAAAAAGAACAAACCCCAGTTAGACCTGAACCAAAACCATTGGTTGATGTGATACAACCAGCTGATAAAGTAGAGAAAGGTAAGTTATAGTATTTACAGAGATATAAACAAAATATGCCTTAATTTGTAGCTTAGTCATTACGGAATAGTTACAGAAGAATTGTAGATTAAGGATTCACTTTTGTAACTGTAGGCAGTCAACTAATTTAATTACTGTATAAAAAAGTGTGTTTGTGTCAGCTGTGATGCATGGCTGGATTTTACTCCTTACAAACGATTATAATTACTAAAACTGATTCTTAAGGAACAAACTCTAAAAACTCCCTAAATGCCCCTCCCTAAGGCATTCCAGTCATAAATGGAAACTCGTATTTTCTTGCAAGTTTCACTCCCATTCACAATTTGCATTATATGTTGTGACAGCATTTTTAAGAAGATTGATTAATAACGCAAATCTTCATTCACGTCGTCACTTATTATAAGTTGCGGTCATTAGTGTAATTATAAAAAAAAGAGAGGTATTTAATGGGCACCCGGTCAGAGCAGAGTTCCTGTCGCTGTATCCTTGTACGTTACTGTTTAAATACCCTGTACTTAAACAGTAAAGTACTAACTTTTCACACTTTCACAACTCATTTCATAAAAGAAAAAGTTATAATACACATATTTTTAAAAAGTTGTAGTATACAAAGATATAATATGATTCACTAAATTTATTCTTATTAATATTAATAGAATAACAAAAGTGCTGTCTTTGGGACAGCCAGATGTCAATCTTACTATTATGCTTACACTTTTTGTGGTCTATCCCTCAGGTCGCAAATAATTAGATAACATGCATCAAAGAACTCCATTCTAAAAGCACTCAATTTCTTCAGAACAGATATTTTAATTGTCCAAATTATTCATCAGATATCAGCGCAATGCTACTTCTTGACCTCAAGCACATATTATTAATATAATGATGTCATCATCCCATAAATACATAAGGGGTCTGTTTTGGCAGTAATAATTGTTCACGACATATTGAACATGTGTTGTATAACTTGCTTGGCATGCATAACTTATATGAATATCGTTTTTAAAAACGTTGTAACTTTTTATATTCCAATATTTTTTTTTTTATTTTAACAAGATTTACATCTATTTTCAGATGTCAGTCCAGTGAAAGAGAAACCGAAGAATCCGGTCATTGAATCTCCCGAAGATCTTGAGAAATGGCTTGATGATTTCTTAGATGGCTAAGTTATCTAGTAGTCAACTTCTAGTGATAGTAATAAAGTATCTAATTAATACAACATAACTATGGGTTTACACTGGCGAAACCATTCATATAAAATATATAGTCATCTCAGTTTTCTCTGAGAGAAAGAAAGAGAGAAAGCTTGTATCGCGACTGGATTCTATGTCAGTGGAAACCCATGGTAAGAGGTATGGAAAATACTATATAGTCTGTAATGGTAAATGAAAGTAAACAAACAATTGTTTTAATATTTTGTCTAAAAAAACAATAACAATACAAAAACAAAAATTTGAACTTGTTCTCTTGTTGATGAGATGTGATTCATAATCAGAAAAAAGTTTTTTGAAAAAAAAAAGTGTAACCATAAATATCAAAACCTATATTCTTGTCTCTTGTCAGTATCAGTAATGTGTGGTCGACATTTCAATACTTTCATGCAAAATCAAATAAATGATATTACAATAACAATACATAGATCAGCTAATATTATAAAATTCATAAATAGTATAAACTTTTGGGTTATATCAATGCTTGAAAATTATTAAATTGTTAATCTAAATAGCAATATACTATGGAAATTATTTATTGAAACGTCAACGGGCTCTCGGTATAATTAAAAAGGTATTCAAACTATTGAGACCTTAAATAAAAAAACAATGAGATTAAAAAATATATGTTTATTTTATAAATTGCAAATGAGCGTTATCAGTTTGTCGATTTGGCGCAAACCTCTCGGACATTATTTACTTTCTTGACCTACCCTCAGTTAAGGTTACCGACAGGTAGTCGGGTCTAATTTATTGGAAGCTCAAGTCGTTTTCAATGAAGTCGTGTTACTTAACGGGTCGAAAAAATTCAGTACGATGCGTACTTGTAACATAATCGGAATACTAAATAAAAGAACATTGTCCCTGTCAAAAATACAAAGAAGACTTCCAATATATGACACGTGGAACTAATGTCATTACTGGTTTTGGTTTGCACGAACTTACATTTTAACTGACGATCCTGACTGACTACACGTCAAATAATTGTTTGATAGATTTCCATGTGACATACCCACTTCAGAATTGACGCACGCATCCCCAATGTGTTGTCAAGGCTCCTGTACATAACATTTTCATAAAACCTGGATCTAGAAAGAATGTTTTTATTTAATAGTTTCTAACATGCCTGCTATTGTGTGTGGCACACAAGAAAATGCAGTGAAGCAACAAAACTTGCAAAGCACTTTAAGCCTGACATGTGAGTGTTACAATGACAAGAGTTGAAGTTCAATACTATAAAAATAATGAGCTACGCTACGTTATCGCTGCGGGGTCGCGCCATGTAACACTCCTCCTCGCTCCGTCTGTTGCTCGCGCGCGTTCAGTCAACTTGTCGTTTTAACGCACCGTGTGGCTTATTGTTCCGAGTTGTATTTTAAGAGCTCCAATGCATTGAGCGGATGCGGTATGGACAGCATCCAAAGCCGCGCACTGCATATAGCTACCACTGGCAAACGGTCGCCTCACGAGAATCCACGACAGTTGACGTCTACCACGTCCGCCGTCCGCGTCCAGTGCGTACCAAAACTGCTTTATCATCCATATTGCGTCACGTTACGCGACCGCATACGCCCCATGCATTGGCCTCTAAAGCGGGGTGCAGACAGGGGCGCGCACGGTCTGGCCATTGCTCGGCTCCGCTCGCACATTTCTTGACTCCATACGAGTTATTTCGTCAATTCCTCATCTTACACTCTGCAAGCAAACGGGGTGCAGACGAGTATAACTTGTAATGTAATCTATTATGTAATGAAACACGAATCTAACGTGTAGACGGCACTACGAGCCTTACATGTAACGATACATGGTCGGCTTTTAGCGCGAATCCAAATGATTTCGCGTGCCGTCCACACCATTTGATGATATTACATACAAGTTACACGAGTCTGGACCCACTTTAAAATTACATAACGGCCGTGTGGCATCGGTCTTGAGCAACTTAATCATACATATATTAAGTTTCCACTTACCTTTTTATGAATCAAAGCAACGTGTTTGGAAAAGTTTTCAGCTAATGACGGGCCTTCCTGTGACAATACTAGTGTATCATATGTGTATCCTTATTTAGATATATTTAAACAGAATGCAGCACAATCACTAAGAAGATAAACATCATTAGCCTTCTACTTCCTAAACGTAGGCCATTTATTACTTAGGTAGATTAGTATTGTAAGAGAAAATACCGACAATATACGGAAAGACAAACATCTGGATTGTATGTCATTTGACTCATGTGCAGTTTTCGTTTTAGTCAACTTACAATCATGAGGAAAGGATCCACCGATTTTCCAAAATGTGTTTTAATTGCACTATATTTAGTAAATAACAAAACATATACAATACATAAACAAGATGGTTTCTCGAGCTTCAACGTGCATAAAAGCAACCTCAAAAACATATTTTTTTAAAATATATTATTCTATAATAAATTCACTAGCACTAGATACTTCTTACGGCGTATCTCCGGTTAGCGAAGGTTGGCAGTTAGTTCACCATATTTTCTTCTGTCCTTTGTGACGTGGAACAGATGGGCGGCACTCGCAATGCCGATTCACTCTCTGATGTCACGCAGCCACGATTTTTTTCCACGACCAACACTTCTTTTACCAGAAACTTTTCCTATCAAGATGAGTTGAGTCATATCTCTCGTGCCTAAGCACGTGTCCCAGGTTAAATACTTTTCTTATCTTGACGGTCTGCAAAAGTTCGCGTTTACAAGGTAAACTATGACACCACAAATTCCACGAACCGAATAAACATTCGTATTGTAAAAAAAGAATGTCACAACGATATCTTTATTCATAATAAACTGCAAAAACGACTTACCACATTATTTCACATAGATGTAAGTTAATTACTACAATTTTCCACTTCCCTTTCTCACCACGGCACTCCACGTATCTTCGGTTCACAGCTTTCTTGAAGATTTATATCACAATCTTGCCACCGAGATTTCTACCTTGGACCAAGCTGGATTTGATTGACCTCGTCAAAGGCACCTGCTACACAATCGTGCTATCGATACTTGAACCCAAACAGCCTGGCGAAGTTCTACACATGCTGAAAATTGGTCTTCCTTTAACATCCGTAACCACATGGCAACAAACATACTTTGCGAAAGTACTACCTTCTTAACAGCAAAGCGGCCATTGCACTCGGATATGGATAGCTACCCATGAAAGAGTTTATGTTCGTCGCCACGAAAAATACGTAAGCAATACACAGTAATTATGTGAATCACGTAGATTTACCAAACCAGCAACATATTTTTTTTCCAGTTTTGTTCGGAACATGTTAAATATACACATGTTTCTATACAAAATACTTTGGAAAAAAATTGAATGTTACCTCATATATTACCCATTACTTTTCTGTATTAGGATGCGCCCAGATATCTGTATAATATTCCTATTACAAAAAACTAACTTAACTATTCTTGTTACTGTTAAAAAAAGACTCGCGTATTCATTAGGATCTGTTCGCAAAGACCGGCTCTAAGAGGAGAGCAGTTGTTGTTTGCAATTAAAATAGAGTTTTGGAGGATTGGAATAAGGTTTATTTTTACATTTCACTTTTTTCTCATTGCTCGAAAGGCACCCAAATTTTCTTAGTGTAAACCATAAGGGTAGCCGAAAGACTGCCTTTGATGAAGTATTCTTCCACACGCAGCCGACGCTCCCATTGCATGCATCCGCTTTACCAGTGCTCTTCCAGCAGGTCTGTATCAACTAGCTTAGGCTTCAAGCGTATAATCCGCGCCGGTCTTTGTGAAAAGAAAATCGCCGTCCGCTGCTCTCCGATCCGGTCTATGTGAACGGCCCCTTAGTGTTCGATGCTCACAGGCGCCGAAACGCCTTCTACGCAACGCTCATGAGTAGCTCGCATATCGCTTCCTCCAGCCGCGACGTGCTTTCGTCTCTTCTTCTCAACTCTTCACTAATAAAATAGCCAATGCTAAAGTAATATTCGTGGCGATCGTGTCGGCATCGTCAAAAGCATGTAACAAACTGAGGGTAAATAGCGAACTGGCCTCTACATGTACGCAAACTGCTTGCACCATGCGAGCGTTATATAAAATGCACGCAAGAGGCGCACCAAACAGTTGTAGTAGCAGCATGCGGCACGCGTACAGCGCATTCGCCATATGTGGACGCACCCTTAAATAAACTTGTGTACGGCAGTGTAATAAGGTATAGCAAGGTTGTTCTCTACACTCGAAATAAATACTCTAAATTACATATTTTGAAATATGTGAAAGTATAACCAGAAAGAAAATGTGATAAATATTACAAAGGTATTTATACTTCTATTCTGAATGTCTTAAAAGGATGAACAAGGATTAAAGAAGAAAATTTAATACAAAGGCGACCCCTTATTTGGGTAAATTCTAGTTACTGACTTGACTTAAAATGGAAATGTACGGGTGCAGAAAATATAGTGTGTCAGATATAATAAAAATAAAATCTGTGATCCGTGCCTTCCCCCTCGGTTTATTTATAACATCATTTTTTGTTAAATAAGAGTTTTATTTGTTTTGTTGAAATTGTTTTTTAATTGGTATGAACAACACAAATACACATAAAACTATCTTTTTACTAAACCATAAGCAAAAGTTAACGCGTCAAGGTAGACATCCTTTAAAAACTATTTTCGGGCAAAGGCAAAAAAAAACGTTTTTTTTTAAATACATAAAAATAATACAGTCCACACATAATGGACGCAACTCACAGTCACCTGTAACAAGGCAATGAGTTGCAGATGCATCGCCTACCAATAAGTGACAGACAGGATAAACAGAAAAAAGTACATTTCTTTTTCTTCGCCAATCCCCTCCACGTCGAATCCTTTTCTCATTACTTTCTGATGGGGATGGGAAGAGAAAAGAAGAGTAATATTAGGCTTCCGGCACCTCACTCATAAGACGAAATGTAGAAATGTTGATTGCTGGGGAAAACTCCACACAAAAACCAGCGAATAAAAATTCTCTGAAAGTACATCTACGAATTACATCTTTGCCTTGCGATCTACTTAACAAAAACACTGTTACAGCTTTTCAAAGCTATTTAATACTGTTTGAATACAAATTGCTACCAGTAAAAAATGCTTCAAAAAGCTATTTACATATCTTAATAGACCATGGCTTTCTGTATTACAATTGCAGCATGCACATTTCTCTTCTTGATATCGATCCATGTTGAGGTGCTTCTGATGACGTCATCACAGCGGGCATCTGGTACTTGTTCATTATTCATCCAAACATTAAAACGAATATGTATTTAATTTTCTTCTTTAACTTCTATAAAACATCTTCTTAGATTCAATTACTGCAGTTCAATTATACAAATAAAAAAATAAAAGCATTAGAAAATGAAAATGTGAATATGTAGAAAAACAAAAAAAAATGCTGTTATGATAAAGTTCAATAATGTATCGGTTACTAAATACCTAATACAAAATCGAACCTTGGTCACTTGGGTAAGAAATCCCAAAGAGCTTCACCAGTGTTTCATCCAAGTGAAACTTTGGGTTAACTATTTACATTATGATTTTTATAAGCAAAGTAAAATTAAAATATAATAATAACTACTGCTTGCACGCAGTTAACATAGGCATGAAGTAATACATAATTACAATATACATAAATAATATTAAAACAGACAATATAACAGAATTAAATATTATTCATTAGATTTTTGTTTATTAAATGTGGTATCTATACTTCCACTCCCACCATAGTTGTAGTTGCTGCTAGGAATCTGCCTGTTGAACTGAGGCCGCTGACTTTCTGACTGCTTCAAAGTCTTCGCGCGGGCTGCAAGTTGAGACACCAGTTGAGCGGGCGTGAGGTGCACTATTGAAATATGTTCATGGTTGACCACACCACCACTCGGATTAAACACTGATTTGGAATTGAGCAAATCTTCATCCACAACTTGAGTATGTACTGTTGCTGTAAAGTCTTCATGGGCAATGGAAGTCTCAGCATCGTAGGTCTTCGTAGTTTCACGGATATGACACACTTCGCAGAACGGGTTTGTAGTTTGAACAGCCGCATCTGCCATTTTCTTGTTGTTTTTCTTTTTTGAGCGCAAAACAATGTCACTTAACCCTATTGTTGAAATGATGTTATCAACAACATGTCTATTTTGCTGCACTGTCTCCGATTCACTATTAGTTTTTGTGAAATAAAAATCCACAGGTGCTTGCCTCTTCAACGGAGAGCAATATTTGGGAGTTAAGCTCTTAGTTTCTTGATCAATGAGGGCATTGTTTAGAAATAAACGATTTGGCATTTCTAACTTACTAAGCTTAGCCAATGCTTGAAGGCAGCGGTCTAACACTGTGAATGCAAAATATATAAATGAGACCAAAACGTTCTAGAATTATAGAAAAGTTTTAAAATGGGACTGAAACACATTTAAATAGTTACACACATTTTTAACCGTGATACCTTGTAACTAGAATAAAACACCATGAGGAATCTTCAAATACATATACAAACACATCTGTTATATAGTTTTATTACATTAAGGTAAACATAAAAATCATTAATTCAAGGTCAAAAAATTAACTAAAAAGCACATAAGTTAGTTCAAATACTCTTTGGTATAGACTAGTATAAGTAATAGATAATAGAAACATAGACATAGACAACTACCCACCCTTTACTCTGACTTGGGTAGCCACTGCTTTCTCCACGAATGTACCTAAAATAAACACAATTATAAGACTAAGGAGGTAACTGATGTTACAAGTAGTTAAAAAATAAAACATAGTAAGATATCAGTATAAATATTGATCAAATAACCATTACCTTTGTTTGGGGCCAATTTAAGATAGTCCTCTTTAGAAAGCTTCCCTTCAACAACCAACTGAAATATATATTTTTTATTAATAAAATTAAAAAGAATTAAAGTATATCATATACATATATTATTTATATATAATAAACTAGCTATAATTACTTTAGCTAAAGCATCATATGGTTTTTCATTTGAATTTGGAGCATTGATAGCTTGAGGCACTGCAGGACTGCTTTCAGGTGGAGCAGGAACCATAGAGGGAATTGTATTCATAATTGGTGCTGGGGTAAGCTGCGGCAATCCAAGGTTCAAAGAATCAGTCTGAGCTCCATAGTTAAATCCTGTATATGGATAAGTAGTACTTTGCATATATGAATACCCGGGTGCGCCTCCAAGATATTCAGTTAAATGAGGATTTGAATAAAAGTCTCCTTGCATAGTGTCCCCTTCAGAATTTGGAAGTGGTATTTGTGGGATTGGTCCTAATAATTCATTTGGATACAAAAAAGAGTCTATGTGCTCTAAGGAAGCTCTTTTATCGCTATATTTATATTTTGAAGATCTAGGTGAACGACTTCTGCTGCGCCAGCGTGGACTATGTCTACGCGGGCTGTGATGCCGTGGGCTGTGTTCTCTAGGGCTGTGTCGCCTTGGGCTATGAACCCGTGGGCTGTGTCTCCGTAAGCTGTGTCGCCGCGGGCTGCGTCTCCGTGGGCTCCGTCGACGTGGGCTTCGGCGATGTGGGCTATATCGAAATGGACTATGCCTAGATGTACTCTGAGGTCCAGGGCTATGTCCACTTCTGCCACTTTGTCTAGAATATTTATAGTTAAAATTTTTGCCTGGTCTCCAATTAGGACTTTGCTGATAGTATTTTTGATAAGGTCTGAGGTATGGGTTACCACGCTGGTTTTTATTATCGCATTGTCTCATAATATAATTTTTTTTATCTTTTAAATGATCTTCTTTTGGTGACTTTAAAACCTTTGGATTGCTTGCGCTTGAATGTCGAGAATTGCTTATTTCAGGACTATGGGATTGGGTTTTTCGTTTTGAGGGAGCGGACAAATTATTTAGAAAGTCATCAAGTTCAGTTCCAGGAGGCTTTAGGTCCTCAATTGAATCTAAGTGTTTACTTAAATATTCTTTCACTTTCACTTCTTTATCTTTCTTTATGGCTTCATTTGTTTTACGGAGATCTCGTCGACTACCAGGTTTTATGTAGTCATCCAATTGGCTAGAATGCCCATTACTATTATTAGAATGTCTTCCTGAAGATGTATAGCGCGGTTGAACTTTCTTCTTTAGATTCTGCATTACCTTGTCTTCTTTCGGATCTCTGTGTTCCCTACTATCTCTGATAAGTTCACGAAGATCCCGTACGCCATCAAATACTGCAGCGTTTATTCGTGATCTCGAACTTCGGGTTTGCGGCGCTTCTTTAACGTCCCAACTGTCTATTACACTTAGACCTTCCATGAATTCTTCCTTATTAAAATCATCGAAAAAATCGCTTGGAATGTCCTCATCGGAAACATTATCTTTAGGAGAATTCATTATAAAACTCAAAACACAAAAAAAACAATCGCTTTAACATTGATTTTTAAAGCTAACCTAGCCGTTAATCCCTAAAGTGACACACAAACTCTATATTTAAGATTAAGTGTAAAACAACTTTTTCTATTGAATCTGACAGAATATTAGAGAACTGTATTCCGCACCACACTTCTGTTTCCCAAAAAACTGACAATTTGCTATATATTTTATTTCATAAAATTGTCAAACATTCAAAGGTTTAAAAAGAAACGTGACACTTGCGTTGTGAGACACTAACGTCAAAACTGGAATAATTGAACAATCTGTATTTTCAAATTTTTTTCAGATTGGACTTAAAAACTAGCACTTGACCACGAATGATACATTCAATATATACAATAATATCCTACTTATTCGGCCTTCGCTTAGTTACAATTATCAGGCTATCTGCAAACAGAAACGGGTGGACAATATGAGACTTCGTATGAACGATACTTTTTGTTCTTTCGTTTCTACCTTAGGTTTCTACCGTATGCTAATCATCTACTATTGTGAATCTTCGTCTGATCGTCCCACCGTCCGCAGCATTCGTCAATCGTCCATTTCCAGTATACAATAGTTGTCTTTCCTTTGGTCCATTTCATTTAATTTTCGTTGTTGTATGTCTGGATTTGTCTATGGCTTCGTCGTGCCGTCAGCCGTTTTGTTGCTTACATCTACCAAAATACTAAATACCAATACCCATAGAGAAATAGAAATACTTGCTTGCGAATACCAATACCAAAGCCAAACCAACCAATCTGTACCGATCTTTCAAACATCAATAATTATGTTTATAACTATTTTTGTAAGAAGCGTAGTTTTGATTTGTAATATTACATAAAATGGAGTGTACACAAAGGATTGAATGCACACAAGAATTATTTCAAAGTCCGCAGGAGAGAATTTTTCCGGAACAGGTATAAATATTGTTTCGTTTACAATTTTAATTAAAAAAACATATATTGATATATTTTATGTCCCAGACACTGCAATCGAATGTTTTAACAAGTAATTCCTTTTATTAATTCTCCCTAGCTAGTTTTGTGCATTAGACTCCAGCGCCTAATGCAATAATCAGTATATGTGGTCCATCTCCTAATTAAGTACTAGTACAAAATCCATGTTCCTAACCATTTATATAAAATTACTTTTGCCTGCAGATTGGATTCTTGGGTATATATGGAACAAAATATCCAATAAAAAAAGGCCCAAACAAAATAGGAAGAGATCCAGAAACTTGTGACATTGTCATAAATTTGAATGTAAGTTAAACTTTTTTTTAAAACTACTACTACAGTAATCTGGATGATCCATGTCCCGCCCACACGCAAAATACGCGCTAGTCGTGGAGTTGCGGTAAAGTAGCCCCCTACTACTACTAATACTACTACAGTAATCTGGGGGATCCGGCATCATTAGACATTTATCGGATGTGGTACCAACATATAGGATAGGAATAAACTAAAGAATTGTAATTATAAGACAAACTCATTATTGATGGACAGATTCATCAAATCATGATGGTGTCATAAATCTAAGACTTGTTTGTTAGCAATAGTTAGCATTCTTAAATACTTTAATAATTCCTAGGTCACAATCACCCGGATTGTGAGCCCTGCTTAGATGAAACTGTAGAACCGTCAATAAGGTTACCAGCAACAACATAAACGAAAACAAATACTTTAATAATTATTGTGATCTCTGTAAATTATGTAAGGTTGATTACATAACATTTTATAAAGTTGCTTTCTAAAATAATTTATCTATCTGTGAAAGTGAAATCTAGGAAGACTAAGTTACTTGTTAGTATGTAGCTTGTAGTCTACTTGTTACATTGTTAAAATTTTACTATTTGTTTACCGGCTGTCTCATCTTAGCAATGGACTGGAAATAGAGTTGATTTTATATAAATGTTTTTTTTTATAAACTACCTATATTAAGTACAATACACTTGAATAGCTAACCATTCCTTTTGAATCGAAAAGTGAAAATCACCCTGATTTGATCAATCGGGCCAGATCAGTGCAAATCCGGTTAGATACGGCTAGACAAAACGACACCGGAATGCAATCCCTATTTAAATATAGACAGTAAAATTGATATGTAAGTATGTGTATATATATATATATATATATATATATGGGACAGGCAATTTCCTTCAAAGACCATACTGAAAACAATATAAACCGCAGAATTGCACTTTCCTGGAAGAAGTACTGGCTCTTAAAAGGAGTTATGAGTAAGGACACTACAATTTACAAAAAAAAATTAATTATATGAAAAAGCAATTCTTCCGTGTATTTCTGGCGTGGGTTTCTTCCTGCTAGTCTTGATCCCTACTTAAAAAAAGACGAGTCAAAATTAGCCATACAACAGAAAAAGATGGAATGCAGTATACTGGGAATTTAAACATCTAATAGAGAGCAGAAAAAGGACTAAGATAACAGACATGATAGTGGGAGAAGTTTAAAATGGAAGTGGGCTGGACATGTCTGCAGAGCATCTATCATGATGGACGAAAAAATCATAGAATGGTCACCACAAAACGGAATGAGAAAGAGAGGTCAACCAAGAAAACAACGGGCAGATTATATCACTGGGGGAGGCCCATATTAAAGAGGCGACTTCAATAATTGTATATTATAAGCAATATTAAGATTTAAATTGAATAACAATAATAATTTTATATTATGATTGAAAAATATTTTTTTTAAGAATAAAGTGACAAACAAGCATGCGGCACCTGAGCTTTATGGACAAAAGAAAATGGAAAAATGGATATTTCCATTCCCTGTCTGTCCCCTCCTCATCCGTCAAATCCTCTTCCTTGCTTAACATTAGGTGATAGTACCCAGCCATCTCCCGTATTGAAATGAGGATGTTTTTTTAATATCAATAGCCCTTGTGTATCATCCTGGGTAGGAAACAGTGTTCTTTTGAAAGCAATCTTCTTTTGTTTTGTGTAAGAAATTTATACTTTTATTAATTTCTATTTGTTCTAGTCAGTTTCCAGGCAACATGCAGTTATAAACATTTTAAATTCCAATGAATTTATGATCATGGACTTGGGTTCAGCAAACAAAACAAAGTTACTTGAAGTAAGTTGTCTCTATCGCTAATCGTATCTTTAAGTCATCAATTACTTCACTAAGTTGTTCATTTTAGCCATGTTAAAAAATTTTATTTTCAGAAAACTTTGCAACCATATATAGCGCATCCGCTGAAAAATGGTGATACTGTACAATTTGGACAGATCTTTGGTGTATTTATATTGCTTGTGGATGAGAATGATTTACCATTGACTCAAGCCATAGAGGTTCCTGATACTCCAGTCCTGAATAAACATGCATCAAAATTGAAGAATTTTCCAACTACTGTCATACCTGAATCTCCCGATGTCAGTGATAAGGTATATTAGAACATTGTTTTAAATTTTTATTTATAAGAAATCCAATAAATTGCATTTAACTGTTTTTAAATACAATCCTTCAACAAAATATAAAGAAGTGAAGGGGAAATAAGAAAAAAGAATAGTGCTGACACCTCACTGTACAGATGAAACATAAGCATAAAATATCTTCACTTCCCGTGACTATTTGATTATTTACAAAAATTGGTTCATTGGTTTACGTTTCTGACCTACTCTTCTGTAAGGTTGTCGTGCATCCACTGTTGAACTGTCGCACACAATTTCAATAGTCAACTTACGATGCAACATAAATACACTGATGACTTTTTACCCAATATATAAGGGATATTGGTTATTGGACCTCTAGGTAACACAACCTAGATATTTAGCAGCAAATTCAAAATTGTGGTAAAAGATTATTTCATGTCAAAAGATCTGATATTGTAGGTTTCAAGATTTTTGTATGTATTTGTATTATTTGTTTTGTCATTTTTTTACAGGATGATTCGTTCGTTACTCCATCACAGCCTAAAAGACGCGATTTATTCAAAAGTCCTGCCAAGAATTTAATAAAACCGCTTGAAAAAATACTTGTGGTTCATCCTCTGGAAGAAGCTAAGAAAATTGACAATGTTTACTGGAATTCTTCCAAAAAATCTATTTCTATTGACATGGATCTAGATGAGTCTGATAATGATATAATACACTGTGCTACTTCCTTCAAATTTGCAGAAGCAAAAGTAGAAGAAAATATTCATGAAATGGAAACACAAGCTCCTTTCCCGCCTTCTGAAAATGAAGACTTTGATGCTGTATATACTGCTGACACTCAATCGTGTGCCAATAGTTCCTTGGCAGCCAATAAAGAGCATTCGAACATAAATATACCAAAAGATAACTCATCCGATACACAAATCACACACAATCAACCTAAAACAAAAATTGAATTATATGTTAACAACAAAGAAAATAACAGATTTTATAATGCAGACTCACAACAGTTAACAATTGCCGCTGAAAGCGGAGTTAAGGATCCAAAAATTAAGACAAAAAATGTATTTAATGACTGTTTTGAAAAAACGTCTAAACCTAGTCTTGCTGTGTCTGACGAAGAAATTCTCTTTCAAGAAGTTGATATAGAACCAATGGAGGAAGACTTTGGATCTCAACCATTATTATTTCCAGAAATATTAGATGGTAAAGAAACCTTTACAAATTTAAATGTTGATATATCTCTAGGTTCAAACATTAATAAAAACAGCAAGTCGGTACAGGAAGGTGAAAACAAATCTTATCGGTCTATTGATTGTGAAGATTTCGATTTGTTACCTACTCAACAAATTACCTCCGTAAACCAAAATAATGCATCTACCTCTGCAGAAACCATCGTGGGTAATAATGACAAGATTATAACTTCGAACACAAATCTCCATGCTAATGATGATAGTACTGACTGTGAAGATGAGTTAGTAGACAATACGGACAAAGTTGCAGGACCTGATGGTTCCACACATAATAAAGAAATATTGCCATCGGATTCAGATACTTCAAAAATTACGGAAATCAAGACAAATTCGGATACAAAACCTAAAGCTGTGTATAAGGCCAACGTAAAAGAGAATTTACAAGTCCATGTGTCAGAAGATTTGATTTTGGGGGATATGCTTACACAGGTTATTGAAGAAGTTGATAACCGAAAAGAGGTGAATAATTTTAAAAATCTGAGAGAGTCATGTTTTGAAGACTTACCTACCCAGGTGCTAGGGGTAAATACCTCAGCACAAGTACGAAATGAAATACCTCAAGAAAAAAGTCCATTTAAAGTTCCGTTTCAGTCTCTTAAAAATACAAAGAGAAAAGAAATTATCAATAACTCTTTGAATACTTCATCAAAAAATGTTTTAAGCAATTGTGAAGACAATGACCAACAATTTTATACAGCTACCCAAGACATATTTGATGATTTATGTTCTCAAAGAGAACTAAGAGCGGATGAAGTAACTGTCATCGATGATGACAAATCTGGTAAATCTCATAGAAATCATCAAATCGAAGAAAATGACTTTGACATAAAACAGACACCAAAAAAACTAAAAACTTCAAGGAGTAGAAGTAATTCTGATGTAGAAAGTACTCCCGAAAATGGACAAAAAAATATTACATTCCTGAAAACCGAGCCACCTGATAGTCAAGAAATCGTAAGAACCATAACACTTAACAAAAGGTCACTAGATACCGAATCATTTAGCGATTCGGAACAAGAAAACAGCATGACAGAACAATCTACGCCTATTTTGTTCCATAAACGTAAAAGACATAAAAACACCAAATTGGATTCGACAAAGAAATTTGAAGTAGAAAGTCTTCCTTCTAGAACAATAACTAGAAAAAGGAAACCTACAGCTAAAGTCGAAAATAATAGCCCTGAAATTGTAAATGCTTTTAAAAATATGCTTATGCCTAACATTTTCAGAGGACAAGAAGAAATTTACGATAAAGATATTATTGCCAGTAACATATCCCGAATTAAAAATAAAAAGAGTAAGGAAGAAAATAAGAAATCACATCAGAATGATAGTACAACAACAGCACAAACAAAGACAGACCAATCAAAGGAATCAGATAAAAGAGACAAAGTGGACAAAATTGATAAAACCTCTGAAAAGTCTCAATATTCCCAGAATTCAAAGAAAAGCAGAACTGACACAAAAGATACAATTATTGAAGGAAAAAAATCTAAATCCAAAATAATTGAAAATAATGATGTAGAGTCTACAAAACAACAACAATCCTCAAACAACGAAGCCATAAGGCAACGAAGTACTAGGATTAAGCGAAGAGAGGATAATGATAATAAAATCAAAGCTGAAAAAAACGTGAACAAAGTTTCAACTATAAAGAATAAAGGTAAACGTTCTTATGAAGAAAAAATAAAGGATGAATCACCTGAAAAAGGAGTAAGGCGAAGCAAGAGGCAAAAAACAACGAAGAAAAACATTGAAACTGAAATAAAGAGTACAAAGCAAACCAAAGCCATTAAGCTTCAACAAGAAAACGGAGAGCCCTCTGAAAAAAGTATAGTGTACAGACTATCCAATGAATCAGCCCCAAGTTCGCCTCAAAGTCTTAAGAAACTTAAGTCTTTGAAACAGGATATTACTTTAAATGATACCAAATCTAAAACTACAACAAGTACAGCTTCCAAGAGATTATTAAGAAAAACTGCTTTAAAAAATAATAAAACTCACAAAGTCTTATTTACAGCCTTTGCTCATCTGGAAGTAAATAACATATTGGAAAACCTTGGTAAGTGATCTTGTAACATCTTGGGAAGTTTTTGTACAGTTTTACTTTCTTGTTTTATGAATGTGTTGTTTTATGGAAACATTTTTTTTATCGAAGAATTTGGCAAACGAGCAAGAATCCACCTGAAGTTAAGTGACCGCTACCTACAGGCACCCGCAATCAGACAATGAGTTGCAGATGTGCCTACCTTTAATTGACAGAGGATAGATAAGAAAAAGCATATTTCCTTCTCCTATTCACCCTCTCCCATTTCTAATAATCTTCCCCTTTCCATTCCATCCTTAATATAAAACGATAGGCTAACTCATCAGACGAAAGGCAGACGTATAAAATACTCACGTCTGTCTTCCGTGAGGTCGTGGTATTTCAGCGGTCGAGCCGACGCATCGTGCAACAGATGTTGTTGCGGGCTCTACCGCTGTTAAAACAACATATGCGCAAGTATTGTGAAGTAATGCTCCCAGGTTAACGGAGGTCATCAGGCATAAAGCCATAGAAAACATTAATGCTATTTTTGAAGTCCTCTCTGTTATATATTGTTACTAGTGACCCGCCCCGGCTTCGCCCGGGTACCACTAATTATGTTGATCCGATCGCTACCAAACACAGGGATGTGCCAATCTGGACAATCCCTGTAGATTTCATCAAAATAGGTCCAGCCGTTTCAGAGTCTATAGGGAACATACATACTTCGTTTTTGATAATTTTTTTTCATAAAACGTGTCCTATGTTACTCCTAGTACCTCCAAGAATATGTGTACAAAGTTTCATGATGATCGGTTGAGTAGTTTTCGCGTGAAAGCGTAACAAACAAATTTACATTCACATTTATGATATTATATAGGTTGATAGATAGATAAAAACCTATTCTCAGACCTACCGAATGTATATGCAAAATTTTTTTTCGGAGGAGTATGGCAACTAACATTGTGACAGAATTTTATATATATATAGATATTGTTACAAATGTTTTAATTCGGGTGTTGTGGATTATTATAAAGTTAATTTGTAGGCGCGGTCATTGTGACGGATGTGACGGCGTGCACAGTCGTGTTGACCTTGGTATTGAAACGGACTTTTAAAACGCTCTGCGCTGTCGGCTTGGGCAAACCCATCGTCGGCAAATCTTGGATCCAAGCGTGTCAAGACGCTAATATGATTGTTGGTAAGTTTTTAATGTTGCCCATCTGCAAACTAACAATTAATCTTCAACGTATTTTAAAAAGCGTTATCAACAATGTTTGACACACATACAATTGTTTGTAAAATGTCAACTGTGTGTGGAGTCAAATTCCCATATTCTCGAACCGTTAGGTTAGCGTTACGTACCTGCGGCTTATATGATGGTGTAGATTTGTTCCTTATCTTGTAAAGAAATATGCTAAAATACGATTGGATATTCAATATTTTTTACTGGCAACCACTGGGCTTTAAAGATACATAAATAAATTAAAAGAGAAATCATAATATGGAACTTGGAAGTTTTGTATCAGTGAAAGGATTTTGAGTTAATTCCTGGAACAGACAAACAATCCAATCTTATCTTTATTATATTCTTTGCTCTTTCTATCTCTCTGAGTGGAATGGAGAAGCCATTACTGGAGCCCTATAATAACCTAGCCCTATCTTGTGCCAGGCGAAATAGATCTTCAGCGTTACTGTTGTTACTGGTCCACTTCCTGGTTGGACCGCAACCATGATTTTTCCCCTCAGACTTGTTGGAGAAGCTCATATTTCTCTTGTCGCAAGACATGCGACCTTTCTGTTTTTGATAGTCTTTTCACATGGTAGCTTACATTATGATTGTAGATCCATGGCTGCATCTACTAAAAGACGAGCCGAGCGAAGAGCGGTTCAACTTCAGCTTGGAGCGCACGCTGACCGGCAAGAGAAACTACTTGAAGGGCTACAACGTGTCGTCGACACCCAAAGTCGAGCCCACAGCTAACGAGATGAAACGTAACTTAACTTTTTTATTTACACACCTATCGATTTTGAACTCCGTTATTTTAAAATCGGTCTAGCCTATTATAAATTGATAGCAAATTATGAACAGAATCATTCACAATTTGACGTCCAATGACTCGTCAAATTGTGAACTGTGATGTTTTGCTTGCGTTATCGAGTTTACGTTTCAATGGAAGATTATAGTTAAACGAACCTATCGTTAGGTCGAACGCGAACGCGCGCGTTCACACTTTGCTGATAGTTTACAATATGCCTAGTCCCATTATAAACTGACGAAGTTTACAATTGGTCGGAAACAATCACAGAGCAACTGTATATGAATAGTCCACTTGTGCGTTAAATAATTATGTTATTGTTTCAGTGATTGTTGAATGTTCTGGTGGTACGTGGAAGGAAGGAGGGCCGCGGTGGATTTGCATATCTATTTCTGCCGACAGGTCCCTCTGGCCCTCGCTGAAGCGGAGGGGAGCAGTGATCGTGCACCCGGAATTTATACTGAGTGGAGTCCTCCGGCAAAATTTAGAAATTGAAGAAAATAAATTGTCGTGAAACGATTAATGTAAATAATTTTATGTAGGAGCGGACCGTGAGCTTGTGTGCCCTGGGCTAATGTTACTTGGGGACCTGCCCAATAAAACAAGATCTTTCATTTTTATCGGTCGGTTTTATCATCCTATTTTGCGTTGTCGAGTAACTCTTGGGGCCTTTGTGGGCTCTTGGCTGCAAAAGAGTATAAAGTAGATTGGACCCTGACCTCATGAGTACAAAATGTATCTTTATTGGCTTTTTATTAATATTATCATTGTCGCTGGTTCGATTTACGGACGCAGGTATGTCGACAGAACCATTATTTTTTAATTAAACTTAAATATGATCTTTTCGGTTTATTTCTTAAAAATTTTGATGTTCAATCAATTTCTTAATTAACTTAACAGAATTAACGTAACTGAATGTTAACAGTCGTCACAGAATATTTTGCTTGAAAAGTTGCTTTTAGCAAAAAATATATGACTGTTTTGAATTACTTTTTAAGCATCTTTAATTTGTCTGCCACTAAAACAACTTTAAAGTACAATTTGTCGGCCGCTATTTGTACATTTCATCACATTTTATCCGTAAAATTGCTGTAAAAGTCTTGAAAAGTCATCGCTGGGGTGAATAACTATTTTCTTATTGTGTACAATTGTTGTTAATAAAATATGTATTAAAAAAATGGTCATTTAGAGTTTTATTTTGTTCCGAGTTTTTGCGATCAATATTGCGAATTCCAATTTGACTCGAATGTTTAGGGCCTTTGCACATGACGCTCGTTGATCGCGATTGATGACGCGTTGTGACTTTGGACGCCACAAACGTGCAGAAGACGCGCTCATGAAAGACGCGCGGCGTCTGTGCGTACAAAAACGTCGTGTGTAATGGCCTTAACTTGGTAGTAAATTTTTCCAGTTTTGAGTCTAGTAGCTTTTTAGTCGCGAGTGATACTAACCAGGATAATGGTATTTACCGTGTCAGTCTAGTAATTTCTCGTCCTTCAAATAGGACAGAATCATATAAATTAATCAATTTTTAGTGGAATGGAATCTAATAAGTAAAAACTAAAAATGCATATTATTTAACGATAGTTAATTATCTTTACATAGAGTATAACAAAGTCGCTTCCGCTGTCTGTTCCCTTACATCTTTCAAATTATTCAACGAATTTTAATGCGTCTGATCAATAGACAGTGATTCGAGAGGAAGATTAATATATAATACATGCATATTATAGTAGAGGAAACCAGGTAAGTTAGACCCTAAGAGAACTTCTATTGTGAAGAAAAAGAAAGATTTTACATTGTAATAATTAAAAAATGGGTTACTTATTTAAATTAATATCATTGATTCCCAAATTTACACCATTTTTTATCAAAGGAATCTAAGTAATGAGATTGAATAAAACAAGATAAATAAAAGTGGGACATTTATTGCTAACAAACTGATAATTCACAAGTCACAATAAATAATTAATGTATCATTGGAAAAAAGATAGATATTTTTACGGAATGTTCGCCACAAAATGCAAAAACATGTTTTATATTCGTTTACTCCACTAAGTATAACAATTTCATAACATTGACAACTTATATTGCAACATAAGCCATTATGTGATTAACATCTTTCTATACATGCGTTTTAAATAATTTGGTAAACAATATTTCCGTAATAAAATATACAATTATATATTTTAATATCTATTATTTCATCATCATTCAGAGTTTTCTCTGTCCAAGGGCGCCTCCCACAAAATCGGGTTAAACCGTTAGAAACATAGTTTACCCAATTCGTCAAGATGTATCACAGTCATGCGATTCAAAAGCATTACACATGTATGATAAAATAATGGATTTAAAATATATATTGTAAGTACACATAAGTCTACCATATTTGTGAAACACTAACATACTTTGTGCTAACATCCATTCATATTATAATACAATATAGTTTATCACACTTATAAAGTACATACAAACATAAATAATAATTTTAAATTAAATATATATTTGCACGTAAAATTAAGACCGTATAAATATAATACAGCCATTTGTATCTGTCACTAGTTTTAAATTGCAGTAATATGACAGTCGGGCCGCCTCGGCCTCTGTGTTCTTTCAGTAACACTACGTACGTTATCTTTCACACCGTCGATAAATAAAAATAATATTAACATAAATACTAAATACAAGTATTACGCCTCCGGGTCCTTCCGCATAAGTTCCAGGTCGGCATCCATCATGTCCTTGACCAGTTGGTCGAACGTCACTTTGGGAGACCAGCCTAACTTCTGCTTCGCTTTACTCGGGTCGCCCAGTAAGAGGTCCTGAAATTAGCAACGCAGAGAATAAGTCACTATTAATAATAAACAAGCCTTTTTTAGAATGTTTCAGGGACACAGGCCTCCTCTCCGAGAGAGGGAATGGGCCATAATCCACCACGCTGGCCCGGTGCGGGTCTTCGAATTTAATGGTTCTAAGACATGCCGGTTTTCTTACGGTGTTTTCCTTCACCGTTTTTGGAGCAGTGGTGATGAAATAAATTACACAAAGTAAAGCGCCTGCCTGGGTTCGAGCCCTCAACCAGTACGTAAGTCGGTGCCTTAACCACTGCTCCTATACAAGTCACTATTGGATGAGCAAAATAAGTATGTATGTGTGTATTAGATCTAAAATATACAAAATCTTTTATTAAGATTTATCTTTTGCCAAGAATAGTGTTTTTATAAGCATAAATAGGGTTGTCAATACTTAGGAGAAATTATCAAAGACTCACCACTTCAGTAGGTCGGAAGTACTTTGGATTGACTTTAACTAGCATCTGTCCCGTGTCCGCGTCGTGGCCCGTCTCTGCCACGCCCTCACCCCTCCACACCACCTCGCGGCCGACGTGCGCGAACGCCGCGTCGACGAACTCGCGTACGCTGTGCGCCTCGCCGGTCGCCACTACGAAGTCTTCCGGCTCCTCTTGCTGCAGCATCAGCCACATCGCCTGACGGATATTATTAATATTACAGTTAGTTTAGTATTTGCTTCATATTCTGTTACTTGAATAGGTTAATGATTTATAAGCGACAAACAAACTGACAACGAAATCCAGATCCCAAATCCTCTACTACTCTCAAGTAGGCTGAAACTAAATAAGCTCATTTACGAACAGAGCCTTGAGCCTTGATGCACACTTATATAACAGAATAGTATTTTAGAATCCAATATAGCAGTATTTGTAATTTACCTCTACATAGTCCTTCGCGTGCCCCCAGTCCCGTTTACTATCCAAGTTCCCGAGTTCCAGGCACGACATAAGGCCGAGTGTAATTTTGGCGACGCCCCTGGTAATCTTCCTCGTGACAAAGTTCTCACCGCGGCGCGGACTCTCGTGGTTGAATAAGACCCCATTGCAGGCGAACATGCCGTACGCCTCGCGGTAGTTGACCACTATCCAGTATCCGTAGAGCTTCGCGCACGCTGGAAACGAGTGGGGCAGATTATTGACAACACTGATATGTTCAATGGCCATGAGTCATATAATTTTATACCATCGAAACTTACCATATGGTGATCTAGGGTAGAACGGTGTCTTCTCGTTCTGAGGCACCTCTATCACCTTCCCGTACAGTTCTGATGTCGACGCCTGGTATATTTTGGTCTCTTTCTCTAAACCAACAACGCGAACCGCCTCTAGCAATCTCAACGTCCCCAAAGCATCCACTTGTGCTGTATACTCGCTTAATTCAAACGACACTTTGACGTGTGATTGAGCACCCAGATTGTAGATTTCTTTCGGACGAGTCTGAAAAGAAGATATTTTATTCAGGGAAGTGTAATGTCAAAATTAAAGAGATTGTTTAATATATAATATTAAACAAGTAACGTTTTGTACGTATAAATGTAGCCTGTCGGCCAAAAGTTTGAGACCACCTTGAAAACTTATAACTTTTACTTACTTTTTATAACTTTTTTGACCAATTATGGTAACCCGGCTATTAGTTCATTGATAGTTTCTTGTGAAACATTGTTCCAACTCTCTTGTAAAGTCCTCCAAAGGTCTTCTTTTGACGTCGGACAATGACTACGGACGTTTCTGTCCATCTCCTCCGCCAGAAGTTCTATCGGATTGAGATCCGGACTCTGAGGGGGCCACTCCATGTTTTTCAATACTCCTTTCGGTCTCTTTGTGCTCTAAATATCCCCTGCATAGTTTAGAACTATGTTTTGGATCATTATCTTGTTGGAAAATGAATCCATCTCCAATCAAACGTAGCCCGGAAGGAACAGCGTTTCGCTCCAGTATCTCTTTGTACTGCTCCTTTTTCATTATTCCTTCAATTTTAACCAAATCTCCGATCCCATAGCCAGAGAAACATCCCCAGACCATTATAGAGCCTCCACCATTTTTGACTATTGGCACTACACAGTCTGCCAACATCTTTTCTTCGGCACTACGACGTACAATAACTCTTCTTTTCGAACCGAATATTTCGAACTTTGATTCATCAGTCCAAAGAACTTTTTTAAAGTCTTCTTCAGTCCAATATCGATGAGTGAGAGCCCACTGTAGACGTTTCTTTTTGTTTTGTGTCCGTAACAGTGGTTTACGAACAACTACGCGACCAAACGAATTGGCATCTCGAAGTCTTCTCTTTACTGTTGTCAATGATACAGGTTCCGGTCGAGTTTTATTGAGTTCAGCTCGAATTTCTGGTGCTGTTAAACGTCTATTACGCTTGCTTGTTACAACAATGAAGTTGTCTTCGCTAGAAGTGGTTGCTCTCGGCCTCCCCGAGTGCGGTAGGTCTTGATGACTGCCGGTTGTCTTGTATCGAGTTATTGCGTTATGAACACAAGTCTTCGATAACTTCAGCTTAGCGGCAATTTCTCGTTCAGACTTGCCTTCGTCGTATAGAGTAACGATGGCGGAACGAGTTTCACTGGAGATTTCACGGACTTTTCCCATTTTTGGAGATCATCACTTGACAAAACAGTAGCTCAGACTGAATAGATTTAACCAAGACTAACTCCTTAAGTAGCCATGCTATGAATAGGATTTATGGCTTAAAATATTTCTAAATATTTATCAACGCAAAACAATAACCAAACTACTTGTTTACAAGGGAGCCGCCATATAATATAATGACAATTGCAACACCTGGGTCCTTACGCGGCACTCATCAGTGGTAAATAAACAATGCCCATTTATGGCATAGTCATTGTGTAAAACATAAGAGAAATGGTGTTTAGACATTCAAAATGATTAGTAGATTACACAGATGTTCATATTGTTATGTTATCATACGCAGATTTCAAATATTTTGCAAATTATAACCTGTGTACAAAGTGGTCTAAAACTTTTGGCCGACAGTGTATATACAAGCGACACATTTTAGCAATTAATAGAAATTTACAAATTATTTAGATTTTTTTAAAAATGTAGATGTATGGATGTAGAAAAATGAATGCGAGAGAGGTATGCCAGGATAGCGCCAAAAGGAAATCCATTATCCCTGCCTACCCCTCTGGGTTACGGGTGTGCATTTTTTTAAAATTCCAAATACGTTAAGACAATATAATAAATCAGCCTTTTTTTAGTATGTTCCCGCCCCCCATACACACACAAACACGGAAAGGGGCCGTAATCCATGCAGGCTCGGTGCGGGTTGTTGGATGTCACATTTCTTCGAATTTAATGGTTCTAAGACATGCCGGTTTTCTTACGGCGTTTTCCTTCAACGTTTTAGAAGCAGTGGTGGTGAAACAAATTACATAAAGTATATACACGTACATACATAACAGTACGTAAGTCGGGGCCTAAGCCACTGAGGCACCACTCCTTAGTTAATTTAAAACAAACGTTGTCAAACAATTAGCGCCGTGTATTGTGCGCATGGGAATATAGTAACAACAGTATGGTATGGAACCGCAAACGAAGACGTAAACTAAATACTATATTCAATTCGTCAACCACAGTTTGGGTCAGTACATAAGAAAAACAAAGACCTTTCGTTTATTGGTTAAAACACAGGAAAGATTTATTTATATTGGCACTAGTAACCCGCCCCAGCTTCGGCCTTCGGCTAATTATGTTGATCCGATCGCTACCAAACACAGGAATGAGCCAATCTGGAAAATCCGGTAAATTTCATCGAAATCGATCCAGCCGTTTCGGAGTCTATAGGTCTATGGGGAACATACATACTTCGCTTTTTATATAATATTTTTTTTATAAAAGTATCCTATGTTACTTCTAATACCTCCAAGAATATGTGAAAGCGTAACAAACAAACCTGCATTCACATTTATAATATTAGTAAGGATAGATAGATAGATAAATAGTAGGGAAGTAGGGATTGTATGCCACGAGTGTCAATTGTTAAAAACAAGGAGTTACAGGACTGACATAAGAATGATTCGAAGACTGGCAGAGTAACTGTCACACTTAGCAATTTAATTTGTAACAATGAGGAGATGACAACATGTTCTCAATGTAAACACATTTTTGCAACAAAGTGTGAGTGTACAAACATCGTAGGATAACAGAGACCTATCAGCCCTAATACTGGGAACTTAATCGGACATCAAGATTTAACTTTCAAGTAATAGATATTATCGTTTCTAAGTTTACGTATAGACAGATAATCTTATCGATTGTCAACGCGATAAATCAAATTATAATAGTCCTAAACGTAATTCCGACCACATTTATGTTTTTTATTAGAAGGTTATTACTATTTATTAATATTACATAAATTATTAGCTAGAATATGGTTCAACAAGACAGACAATAGTCGGAATGGCGGATTCGAACCCACGACCTCACGATCGGCAGTCCATACCCTTAACCATTAGGCTATTAGCGCCTCATATATGGTTTGAATATACGATATGGCTCAGTGTGAAATGACATTCCATGATTCGTGGCGCTAACAATACGGCCGACGGAAATAATAGCGTACTCGCCACCAGTGTGGACAAGAGTTTTGTTTTCGTTCACAGTGAACGCTTGTGCCGAGCAGACGCACACATAAAACTTTTATCACTTCGCTTGTAATACGAATCATTCAAATAGTCGTTTTAAAGCCACGTAGCGGATCAGTGTCCATGTTACCGAGGGTTTCCCCTGTCGTATAAACTTGTCGCGATACAATGTTTCTCTCTGAGACGACAATTTGTTTTGTGTGAATGTTTTCCACAGTGAAAACCCACGGTTAGTAACGCAGTTAGCAGTCGGCCGCTGATAGTCAGTCCTTTTAATTTAATATGTTTGTATAAAAAGTCACATTTAATGGTAACTTTACGCCCGGTAATTTGGCACTGAGATAGATTATCGTATGGAACAGCACATAAGCTAATTTTTATCATGAAATAATGTATGGTTCCCGTGGGATGTTTTTTCGTTTTGTACATGTTTAATTTATTACGTTATCTATGTATATTAAAGGCGATATATGTATATCACCTATAGATTCCGAAACGGTTACTCGGACGAAGCCGGGGCGGATCACTAGTTATTTAAATCTTCAATAACTATCATTTATTAGAATTTACATTTAACACCTCATTCGTGTGGCTATGGACATACATCTCAAACGGGGTTGGCAAGAGATCAGTGGCATGTTGAAAGGATGAATGCTAAAAGTAACAAAACGAATTTGTACTTTTATATTATAATTTACAGGATTATATTGTTTGTTCCCATCACGTCAAGTACTTTACAGCACTCATGGTCAACCTGCCAACCACTCTAAGTTATGGATGTAAAGATAAAGTTATAACAATGTACTAGTGAAAATCATTTCAAGTTTCTATGTTATTTTGTAATGCAAATACAATGTACAATTCCTAATGAAGGTTTCTACTTTTGTATTCTGCTTCTCATGTAATCTGATGTACATCCATGTTGTTAGACTTGAAAATACACATTCTGTTGCTATTGCTGGCAATAGAGAATGAAATATGTGATAATTATATCACCATATGTACATATATAACATTATCAAAAACAAAAGTTGGCCCATGGTTTAAGTTTAACCACTTTTACATTCAGTCATTTTAGTAGTATTGTTATTTTTACTATTATATTGAAATATGAAATGTAGAGGCATCTCTAGCCCATGAAGCGCCCATGTGCAATAATAACCCTAGCGCCCCCAAAAAAGCACAGATTTATTGAAAGTACTGGGACTGGCACCCCCGACATCACTGGGTCTGTGTGCAATGCACACTCTGCACCGTGGGTAAAGACACCTCTGATGTAATAGATCACCAAAAAGATTGTTCACAGGCTTTTTATGTAGATTTGTAGAAACTTTATCTGGACATAAGTGGATGGCCTGCTAGAAATTTGAAACTAAATATCAAGTTTATTTTATGTATATATTAACTTACCTTAGAAATAATACTAATAAGGCAAGTGGTGTCAGTGAGGTCACCATAATGCAGGTGCATTTTCCCTCCCGTATGGCATGCTGGCTGTCCGTAGAGATGCTGAATACGGCCAGTGTTAAACGAGGAGGAACGTCGTAAAATCCCATGAACTTCATATCCCTTTTCAATCAGAAATTCCGCCAAGTAGGAACCATCCTAAAAATATTTTTAATAATTGTGCTTAACTATTTATTATTTAATCAAATACAGTTTGAGTTCAAGAAAAATAACAAATAAAATTCTATTCAAAACCTAAATAAATTAAGCAATCTTTCTGTTTCTACAAATGTTTTATGTCGAAACAACATATTTTATACAATTACTTTATATTGAAATACGTGTACGAATGAATAATTTGAAAATAATTAATTGTTAACGACGATTTAAAGGAAACTTACATACCTGTCCTGTAATTCCAGTAATAAGAGCTACTTTTCGGTCACCATTAGCATTCGAATTTTCTCCAGACATTGTATTTTATTATTGGATAAATATAAATACTTTTAAAATCTTACGCCCAATAAAAACACGTCTTACGCTGGGAACGCCGGTAAAACATTGATAAGCTTATCATGAAATATATAGATTAGTTATATATGAACACTTGATTGCTTGATTCCACTAAAAATATGTGTTTTATATAGTGTTAAATAGAATTAGTTGCAATTTATCCTACAGTTTATGAATTTATTTTAATTTAAACATTGGATAGTAAGTCGATAAACAATAAAAAAATGTTTAGACAAGGACGAGGGTCGAGGACACTGACACACACACCCAAATTTAATCGATTACTAAAAATCGAAATCGAATTGAATCGATGTTCTCGTTAGAAAAAAACCATGATCAGAAATGGTGTTTATGATTAAAATATGTCTCAATTTTATTAGGGATTGCCTTTATGATTGATATAATACATTTTCGTGAATTTATAAAAGTTTTAAAAACAACAAAATCCCCTAGCTTAAATGTATGGCCATCATTTAAGAAAACAATTTAACAGTGGTAGAGCCAGCAACAACAACATCTGTTGCACGAATTGGCCGGCTCGACCGGTGAAATACCACGACCTCACAGAAAACAGGCGTGAAGTAGAAGTACTCTGCGTTTCGTCTGATGAGTGAGGTGCCGGAGGCCTAATTTTAGTGCTCTTCCCCTTCCCACCCTTTCCTCATAAGGATAGGACGGGAAGGGGAAGAGGATAGGATGGGGAGGGGGTTAACGGGGGAAGGAATTATCCTTTTTCCTGTCTATCCTTTAAAGGTAAGCAACGCATCTGCAACGCATTTGTCGGTTGCGGATGTTCATGGGCGGCGCTCACTTGACATCGGGTGATCCGCTTGCTCGCTTGCCACCTTCTCACATAAAAAAAAAAAAACAAAAAAAACCCGATAATTGAACAAAATTTTTTTTATGATTGTTGAGAAAATTCCACGATGACGAAAAAATGAACGAAATGTTAAAATTAATCACAGGTATCGGATAGTGTTAAAACATAAAAAACTAAACGTCTTATGTTTTCGATTTATCGATGTATGTCAATTAGACATCAATTGTCATTATCAAATCAAAACACTCATCACTTGAAAAGTCAAAGAATAGTACTACATAGAGCTAGAGCTAGTTTAGGCCAGTTTACGCATACATATAGATTATATGTTTGAAATACACTCTTTGATTTCGGCATAGTATATCTATACTATGCTATATATTGTATTGTACCTACTGGATACTGGTGCTGTATGTACTGATGTACATGAAGGCCAAGAAATTAGCAGAATTTAGTTTCAAACTCGTGTACTCGTTTTCATCTTTATGTTTGGGTGTCTGATATCAAGTTATGCAGATGCTTTTTGTATAATTATTTCCCTTTAAATAATACTATGTACATAGATAATTTATAATATCTCTAAAATTTTGTTAAAAATTAACATTTAGTAGAGAGATAAGAGAACTTATAAAATTCGTGTTTAATTTTATTATTGCGCCATAGGAAGTAATTCAAAGTTAGTGCAAAAAAACTTAAGTGTAAAAAAGGAAATCATCAGCATGCCTGACATAAAGATCACTCCTTTGGGAGCTGGTCAAGATGTAGGACGCAGTTGCATACTTCTGTCCATGGGTGGTAAAAATATTATGCTAGATTGTGGAATGCACATGGGATATAATGATGAACGAAGGTTTCCGGATTTCTCTTATATTGTTCCAGAAGGCCCTATTACAAGCCAAATAGACTGTGTCATAATATCTCATTTTCATTTAGACCATTGCGGTGCATTGCCCTATATGTCCGAAATGGTTGGATACACAGGACCAATTTATATGACCCATCCAACAAAAGCCATAGCTCCAATTTTGCTAGAAGACATGCGAAAACTTATTGTGGAGAGGAAGGGAGAGTCAAATTTTTTCACATCACAAATGATCAAAGATTGTATAAAGAAAGTAACTGCTGTCACCTTGCATCAGTCTGTCATGGTAGATAATGAGTTGGAGATAAAGGCATACTATGCTGGACATGTCTTGGGTGCTGCTATGTTTTGGGTGAGAGTTGGCAATCAATCTGTTGTGTACACCGGAGATTACAATATGACACCAGATAGGCATCTAGGGGCTGCATGGATAGACAAATGCAGGCCCGATTTAATGATAACAGAATCAACATATGCAACAACTATCAGGGATTCAAAACGGTGCCGTGAGAGAGATTTCCTTAAGAAGATACATGAATGTGTTGAAAAAGGAGGCAAAGTACTCATACCAGTATTTGCATTAGGAAGAGCACAAGAACTGTGTATTCTACTGGAAACATATTGGGAGAGAATGAATTTAAAATACCCCGTTTACTTTGCCTTGGGTCTAACTGAAAAGGCAAACAATTATTATAAAATGTTTATAACATGGACTAATCAAAAGATTAGGAAGACTTTTGTTCAAAGGAATATGTTTGATTTTAAGCATATAAAACCTTTTGATAAATCATACATAGACAATCCCGGAGCTATGGTTGTCTTTGCAACTCCAGGTATGTTGCATGCTGGTTTGTCTTTAAACATATTTAAGAAGTGGGCTCCATTTGAACAGAACATGTTGATTATGCCAGGTTTTTGTGTGCAAGGTACCGTTGGTCACAAAATTCTCAATGGAGCAAAGAAAGTAGAATTTGAAAACCGTCAAATTGTTGAGGTTAAAATGGCTGTAGAATATATGTCATTTTCAGCTCATGCTGATGCAAAGGGTATAATGCAATTAATACAATACTGTGAACCAAAAAATGTGTTGTTAGTTCATGGAGAAGCTATAAAAATGGAGTTTTTAAAGGATAAAATTGAAAAAGAGTTTAAGATCAACTGCTATATGCCGGCAAATGGTGAGACAAGCACAATCAGTACTCCCACCAAAATACCAATTGATGTTTCTTTACGACTACTTAAAGCTGAATCTGTGAGATACAATGCACAGCCACCAGACCCAAAAAGACGTAGGATTGTTCATGGTATTTTATGTGTGAAGGATAACAGACTTTCATTCCTTGATATTGATGAAGTTTGCAATGAAATTGGCATTAATAGGCATGTAATTCGTTTCACAAGTACAGTCCGATTCGAAGATAATGGGCCTGCTGTCAAAACTGCTGAGAAACTTAAAGCATTGCTAGAAGAAAAACTACAGGGATGGTCCATCACAATATCTGATGGTAATATATCTGTAGAATCTGTCCTCATTAAGTTTGAAGGTGACAATGACAATACAAAGAACATATATGTTTCATGGACCAGTCAGGATGAGGACTTAGGTAGTTACATATTAGGTCTACTTCAGTCTATGGTACAGTGATATTGTTCTCAGTACCATTCAAATAATTTCCAGTGCTTAAGTGTAGGAGTCTAAACTATGTATTTTGTAGCAAAACTTTTGGCCTTGTACCATATTCTTATCAGTTATCATGTTGCTAAGGGAAGTCGAAATGTCTTGGCAAAACATTAAACACCTGATTGAGTAAATAATAAATAAAAATGCTGTAGAGTTAGAATAAATTTTATTTTAATAAATAGATTATTTTTAACAATGATTTTATTTACACCATGTGATGTCATTATTACATTTTCCCTGATACCATAAGTATTGTAGTTGATTCATTTTGGAAAGAGTGGAACTTTCAAGGTGCTTTGTTGTCATATGTTGTTCCTGAAATAAAATAATGATAAATTATGCATTCAAACTGGGTACGCTTAAGTGTTAATTAACAACAAATTGGCGGTAAAGGACTTGCATGTTTATGGAAAAACAGGGAAAAATACGATAGGATCCCTATGAAATTTGTTTTATAATTTACCAGGCGACCCGGCAAACTTCATTCCGCTTTAGAATTAATTTATGTAATATCACAATTACCGTATTAGCTATTCTAATTTTTGTATTAATTACTGGATGGGTTACACCCGGGTAAACTACACCGTAAGCACAAAGCACAGTCCCGACATCGGTGTGGGACCCGCGCTTGATTTTATTTACGGGCGCATTAGTTTTTATTTTGCTATATCTACTAATTTAAATTATCTGGTGTAAAGGATTATTACAATGTGAATGAAATGCTGTTGACTAACGTATTTAACGTTGATAATTCGATGTAGCATCCGTCTAAATGGTTTTTCAAATACCGCATTGTACGTGACCATTTTTTCAAAAGTAAGATTGGGTATAGTAAGCTGTCCTCAAAAGATAAAGATCCTTTTAACACATATAATATCGTTGTACATTAATTTGGTCCATCTCGTAACGCTTAGCCGACGTTTGCAATGTAAGTTTGCGATATAAAGTTTATTCGAGTATTTTTCTCAAGAAAGTTTGACCAAAAAAATCTTATATCTTAGAGTAAATAATTTACACTGCAATTAAAGAAAACAAACTGATTGTTAACTCAATCAGCATGTCTACCAAGAAATAATAATAGACTTTTTATTAATTCCGTGAAATGAAAACACATTTTTTAATGTTTACCACGCGGCCGAAGTCGCGGGGATTAGCACATTGCACCTACATATCTGTCGTATAGCAATTAGACCGTCATTTTAGTGTAATCTTGTTGGCGAGCGTTTGTTTGTTGGGCTAAACATAAACTGGTGCGAGATATCTCGTACTTTTTAAAGTAAATATTTGATAAGACGTCTAAAAGTTATAGGCGGGTTTATGGGTAACAGATAAGAAACGTGGTTAACAGTCAACACAAGTTTTTAAACACGATTACACAAATAAGTCATTACTATGAAACAAAATATTATTGTGGTCCAAGGTCGTATACGAATAATATAGTGATTGAATACATCTACAATTTTATTCGACCCGTCATGGTCGGAGGTTCGTTGCCTTCCTATAATCAATTAAGGTGCTGACCTTTTGAGGCTCTACAACAAGTGGATTCACTTATTTCTTTCTTAAATGCACATTCTCACTGAACATTGGTGATAAAGTGTAGTAAAAGTTTAATTTGCTTACTCATGGTCAGGTATTCGAAATTATATTTTAGACGAACAAGTTTAATATAAAATTTTAAATAAGCAGGCTTTTCCTACCTAATTTGTCGTTTCAGGTGATTGATATTTTAATACAATACTATTTAAATACTAACTGAAACCGCTTCGCTGCGCTTTTTTCTTCTAATTATACAGTTATTGATACAATATCAGAAAAGCATATTCAAACCCCGTTTTATACCCCTACAACCATCCACATGCAACCACCATAGTGACACATTGAGTCTATAACCACCCAAATTAACAATTGCTCTGCGATGTGTAGTTTTGGCTAAAAAGTGAAATATAGTGACACGTATATTGATAAGAGTTTTACCATTGCAGGAGGAAATAATCTCTTGAAGTCACCCTTATGCAAGAACTCTGTATGAGCTTTGAGCAAACTTTTTCTCAACTTGACACCGAGACAAGGTCTACACAGACCACAAACTGGTGAATCTTCGCAACGATCTCTGCATTTTGTACTGCATTCATCACTCCACACTGCTATATTTTTCTGTGCAGACACCATATTTTCTGCTTGGGTTTGTTCCCTAAAATAAAAAATAAAACGTGTACTTAAAACCTTTTAACATGCAATTTTTACTCCCTCGACGAAGCAGGGATACGACCATACAAAGTACATGTAAAACTGCTGGGATAACTTAAATGCAAGTGTGTCGTTAATCGTGTGTCACAGTAGAAGTAAAAAGAAAGCGAGTCCGTTACGCTACTTTGTTTTGGTAATAGGTGGAGTATAAATTGTTCCGTACCAAATTTGCTCACTCACAGTTTAGTCATTAGAATCCGCAGCTTTATAGTGTCAACGATATAATATTAAGTCACTAAAATCTAATTTGTAGGTTTACGTTATCTCGCCACAGCTGAAGGTCTTCGCACATTACACAAACTTGATGCAAACTCTACTACAATCCTACAATTTTACCATCACTATGACCCCATTAACACTAAGCGATGAGCCGTGTGCGATATAATACATGTACCATATCCACTGTCCTAGACAGTTGCCCGCGGCTGGTCCCTTAGTGGTGATGGGGTACAGGATAAAGCATTTCCATGCTTCATAAGTGAGCTGAGTCGGAGTAGAGTTGGTGTCGCGATTGCCTAATGTGCGAAGACCTTACACAGGTCTTACCAGTGAAGTATTACGTGAAAGTCGCTCTTTAATATATTGTTAGTTTTATCTAGTTACAAAACTATATTTCGTGGTAAATTATTACCAAATATTGTTACAAATATGTCTTTCCGTACAAAGGTTGGGCTACTGGCTACTGACGTCATAAAACTTTTAACGACGGACGCTTACAGTACACGTTCTATTCGGATTTCTCTTACTAAGGGATTCGTATCTATGAAGCATACGCCTAAACTATTAAAAAAACAGACCATTTGAACAACTATCTGCCGGCTGTTTCGTAATTGAATGATTCGACATTTTTTAGTTCTAATGCTAGTGGTTATATATGTACTATGTTTGTATTTGCTGTTTGCCTTGAAGCGATTGATCCAAAAGTGACCATATTTGTTTTAATTTATATTTACATATGTTATTATGAATAGACAAGTCTATGGTTAAATGTCATACTTCAGACATTAATAGAAAGACTGCAACTCTCTCCGAAGTAGGCATATGTGACACAAATTTTGAACCTATACCTAGACTATTTTGACCCTAGACTACTCGCTTAAGTGTTAGGTCAACAAACTCAATGACGTATTAAATTTATAATATAACCATAAATTAAATACGGTTATTCTTAAAAGTAAAAATCTTTTTAAAACATAAATAAATCAGTTTAATTAGATAAGGTAAGTAAGCCAGTAGATGACCGCTTAAGGATTTTTTTATTTAAATCTTGAGTCAGATCATTATAAAACTGGGTTAAAATAAATCTCCATAAATAGAATTATACGCTACGCTTAAATGTAATCGTTTTATGTAAATGAATCGGTATGAATAGAATTAAATGTATAACATAAATACAAATGAATTACGACATTGTAAATGAATCGGAATAAAAATAATTACATGAATGGCAATGGCAAGGTTTGTAAGAGACGGGATTCATACCACGATTAGCTTTTTAGAGCCTCCCGATATTTCGGCACAGTTGCATGCGCCATGGTCAAGGGCTGACACTGTCAGTCAGCTCAAAAAGGCTAATCGTGGTGAGAATCCCCTCTCTTACAAACCTTATATAAAAACCACGAAAGCTTAAAGAGGATATAGTTTACGGTTTTTTTTAATAAATTGAAGGGTTTTATTGAAAATAAAGCTAAATAATTGGATAGGTCCTAGGTACCAGTCATCACGCCTTCAATTATTGTAGGGAGATGAACTGCGGGGTTCCGCAGGGTTCTGTATTGGGCCCACTGCTGTGGAACCTCGCTTACGATGCGGTACTGCGAGTCAATTTACCCGTTGGCGTCAGTGTCGTTTGCTATGCAGACGACACTCTAGTACTGGCCGACGGTAGCAGCTTCGAGAGCACCATCCTGCTCGCAGAGCGTGGGGTAGCATGCGTCGTAAATAAAATTTACGAGCTGGGTCTACGGATAGCTCCACATAAGACCGAGGCGCTATGGTTCCACAAGTTGCGTTGAGGAAGGGAACCACCCAGCACAACGGTTCGCGTAGGTGACGTGGAGGTTAGGGTAGGATCGAGGATGAAATACCTCGGCCTCACCCTAGACAGCCGTTGGGGCTTCGAAGAGCACTTCGACCGCATGGCTCTCCGGATCGAGAAGGTAGTAGGTGCTCTGCACGGACTGCTACCTAATCTTGGAGGGCCCAGGGAGGGGGTCCGCCGCCTCTACGCGGGGGTCGTTCGATCGATGGCCCTCTATGGTGCGCCTGTATGGTCACATAGACTAACGGGCGTCCAACGCTGCAAGAAATTAAAAAGTCTGCAGCGCAAGATAGCCATCAGGATCGCACGAGGGTATCGGACGATATCCTTTGAGGCGGCAACCATCCTTGCTCGGTTTCCACCGTTGGACATCCAAGCAGAAATGGACACTCGGGTGTACAACCGCCTCCATCTACCCCAAGGTGAAACCGAGCCCCTGGATGTGGGAGAGGTGCGCAGGCAGGAGCGCAGGCGTGCACTGGAGGTATGGCGCGAGCGGCTTCGTGACCCGCGAAATTTGCGCCAGCGCATCGTCGGCGCTTTTGAGCCAAGCTTCGAAGCCTGGCTTTGCTCACAGGGGGACGCGCACGTCACGTTTAGACTGACGCAGGTACTCACTGGACACGGCTGCTTCGCAGAGTACCTAAATAGGATAGGACGCGAACCGACGACGCAATGCCATCATTGTGGCGGGGACAGGGATTCCGCGCAGCACACGCTCGCTGTATGCCCATCGTGGGAGTCCGAGCGGCGGGCCCTGGTCCAGACGATTGGGCAGGACCTCACCCTGCCAGCAGTAGTAGCTGCTGCGCTGGCAGGGAAATCACAGTGGACGGCGTTAATCTCCTTCTGCGAAACCGTGATGGTCCAGAAGGAGAACGCAGAACGGGAGCGGGAGAGGGCGATTCCCGGTCGGAGTCGGCGAAGCGGTGGCACTAACAGTAGGCGCCGCGGCCCTGCTGCCCAGTAGTCCCGGCATAAAATAGGGCTACCGATGTCTAGGGCGACGACGACAGCATGGGTTTCCTCGGGTTCCTCACGTGATCAGGGTGGGGGTCCTGAACACGTAACAAAGGAGCCCGGGACGACGGCAGCTTAGCGTGGTCCTATAGTTGCCGTAAAAAATGTAGCATTTAAGGAAATTAGTTCCCGGGGTGGTGCTAAGGCATAGTGCAGAGGGGCACCGGTGCGTTCCGCTGGAGATCCCGGAGCCCCTGTTCTTGCACCCGAAGGTGATCACCGAGGGGGTTTTAGTGGGTCAAATCCCACATAATTCTGTCTTTCCCCCAGAGGACAGGATATCTTTAGAAGATTTCCCCCACGATACAAAAAAAAAAAAAAAAGGTACCAGTCATCACACCACTCTCCACACCAATCTAGGGCATTGATAAAAATTTTACCCAAATAAACATCAAACGGTGCAATCTAAATAAATCCGTTTAATTATTAAATCATGATGAGTAAATCAGCAGAACTAAATTAGGTATTTTACCTTAAATCTGTATTCTCACGTCCATTCATATAACTGGCAACACCAACCAAAGAGAATAGGTTGTACAAGACTTGCTCGTAAAGCAGCTGGTTGGGCGGGTAGTGTGCGGAGCTCAAGTTCGGTGACATGTTCGCTTCCAGAAGATAAACCTTGAGGTCCTCATCCACCACCAAGTCGAACCGCATCAGTTCGAAGAAGTTGTCTGCTGACGGATAGTTCTTTAGCTGTTAGAAACATAGCAGATAAAATGAAAGAATTAAGATCTACTGGATTCAACTAACTAATATTTACTTGTGCGACACATTGACTGACAGCAAAAAGCCTGGTACAGGATACGGCACAAGAAATATATACCCCCGTCTGTTATTCGATCAGGAACAATATTATATACGTACAACGGTATCTTCGGCAACTCACATGTAATTTTTCAATGTACATATACTGTATGTTCTAACCAAATAACAGATGGTGGTATAAATTCCTTACGATGTTAACCAATTAAAATCATGCACAACTATTTTGTATTGGTAATTTATTGTGTACAAAAATATCATGTTCATAAATAATCCTATAGTCCAACCGTCTTGTGCACAATCTTGATTGTAAAGGGAAAACAAGCAAGGTCAATCAAGGGCATCCGATGTCGGAGCAGCACATAGTTGGCATAGCCACGTTTCAGCGTGCGTTCCGGAAGACACGCTGACAACATGCGCTCCCGCCGGAAGTGCTTCATAAATATTGCTCGCTCGTCAATAACGTAAGAGTTTGTGAGGGTGACAAAAGGCCAAGGGATGGAAAAGGGAATAGACCTCTAGATGAATCTCTCATCACTCGAAACGCAGCTGTATGAATTTCTTTACTTTTATACTGGCCGTATTCTGTGAGGACGTGATACATCCCTGGTCGAGTCGGCAGCAGCATGGCCCTGATTAACTTTCATGGTATGTAAAGATAATGGACGACAAGTTGGTGTATAACAACAATTCAACCGCAAAGTATATAAATAGATTTAATCCATTAAGAACAGATCCCGTACAATTAAATAATGTTATTATATACTTTCATAATATTGGAAAAATATCAACTCACCGCCTCGATGATGTGATGTTCTTTTCTCTGAAATACTTCAGATATCGCGCTCTCCACTTCGGCCCACATTATTGCCGGGTCTTTGCCCTGAGATATATTGATACATAATAATTACTAAATTAATAAAAATATGTACAAATTTAAATATTAAATATCCCATGTCTCAGGTTAAAGTGTTTGTTTCTAGAAAACGGTATCTTGAACGTATGACTGATCACTTTTTAATTGTATGTCCAAATTAGTTTTTGATTCTTATTGGAGGGTCAAATGAGGCTCGTGGAACATGTAGGTAGTGTTAGTTTGTAATACATATTATAAATGTGAATGTACATAAGTTTGTTTGTTACACTTTCACACGAAAACTACTCAACCGATCATCATGAAACTGTGTACACATACTCTTGGAGGTGCTACAAGTAACATAGGATACTATTGATGAAGAAAAAAAAATAGTATATAAAAAGTGAAGTATGTATGTTCCCTACATACCTATACTCCGAAACGGCTGGACCGATTTCGATGAAATTTACAGGGATTGTCCAGATTGCCACAGCGGGTGTTCCCGTGTTTGGTAGCGATCGGATCAATATAATTAGTGGTACCCGGGCGAAGCCGGGGCGGACTCATAGATATTTATTTATTTTATTAACGTTTTTGGGAATAAAAATGTCTAGAGGTTATTAAAAAATATTCAGGTACAATGATATGTGCATATACATTGGGGCCAGAGGCCATAAATAGAACATATTTGATACAAACTTTATATTCAGTTGTAACTACTATTTTGAACCTTGACGTAATAACAATTGAGTATAATTTTATGTTTTAGTTTCAGACGGTAAAGTCTCTAAGAATTGGTAAAGGAATGAATTTGAAAACTGACGTAGGTTTTCGTACCCGCACTTGTACTTTCGGTACGGTATCAACCACAACGTAAATGTAACCGATAACCGTAAACCGATGTAAAGGTTTGGTTTGTTTTGACGTTACCTTAGACCGTATGTAAGTATCGAAAGCTTCCTTCATGCTGAACCCTAGCGCGGTGTACGGGTGTGCGAGAGACGGCACCTCCCATGTCGGGAGATAATCATCGCCTACTACGTACTTATCCAGCACTTTAGGGTCGAATGGATAGTATTTTGCTGGGCAGTATCTGTAAAAAAAAGAATTTTGGTATCGAAGAAACAAACCAAACTTAACGGGGTGGTCAGTGAGTAATAATTTAATAAGCAAGCGAACAATTTAGATTCAGTTACCAAATAAAAGAACGAATGTCATAGATTATATACTTCTAATTTATCATCTATTAATATTAATTCATGAGCCAGCAATTCTTGGGAACGGCCTTTATACCTCATTTTTTTTAATAAATAAGGTATTTGGTGGCAGATATGTGACAATATAAAGAAAGGCGATACAAGATGTACCCGTAACGTAACAATTAGCGCAACCCGGGCCAAGCCGGAGCGGATCACTAGTTATGTATATAAAAAAAAACAATGTAGGTACTGTTGATAACAAAATTGAGAGCAGACACCGTGGCCTTAATATCTATTCCTGAATCTCATTATATTTAATTAAAAACTTAGCTTAATGAATTAATAGGAGAGTTTGTTCAGGTAATACATTTTAGATTAGTTACTTTTTGATTTGATTTTATAAATAAATGTACAATCACGCCCGTAACCCAGAAAGGTAGGCAGAGATCATGGATTTCTATTTGACGCGATCCTGGCATACTCCTCTCGCTTCTTCTACATTCATACATGCTCGTCGGTTATGGGTGCACCTTACATCGCCCCTGTTTAGTAAATTACTAATCTAATCGATTTAAGTTCTTCTAGGGCGTCCCTTACCAACACTGCCACTCACTTTTGCGACACAAATCTCCTTTCAACATGTAAGGGCTCACTAGGTGATACTGTACCTGTAGTCCCATTCATTTTACTTTCATCATACTCATCAATCACTAAGCACCCTATAACATTAGTCTTAGATAAATCTATAGATCTCCTGGGGACCTAAGACTTAATTATTGGGATAGTTTATCGCCAAATGTAACAATGCATATTTTTGATGGACATCATTTTAATATGGAATGAAGCAAAATCATATGTACACACACATATATACATATATATATATATATATATATGTACAACATATAACACCGTCATTCAATGCAAAGAAGGTATAGGTAGGTATTTGCTGCCTGGACTAAGAAAAGAGGCGGAAGATAACGAGAAAAACACATGCGTGCACAAATACATGTTCATTCGTTAGTGGGTTGTATTGTTTCTAAGCTGCCTTGGATAGTCTCCTTAGATGTGTCTTGTACAGGCGGTGCTATGACGTCATCGCCGTGTTATAGTTCACAATTAGTACCACGGTTTGATATAAAAATTGCATATTTACCTGAATAATACATCACCTTTGTAGTAGTACACTCTTAGAGGGTTAACCGACGTTAAAACAACATATACGCCTATGTCGAACTTATGTCCGTCCACTAAGAATGGTTTTTGCATGTACTCCTGCACGAAACTTTCTCCACTTGAAAAGTCTATTTCACTCACGTTCTTAAGAAACACTCCTCTGTGTTGATTGTGTTTCTCCAAAAATAATGCATCTTTATTCTTTGACGCGTATTGAAGAAACGCCTCCTTGTTGATTGGTAATTTGAATGCCTTTGGTATGTATTTAGAGTTCGAAGTCGCTAAATCAACTTTATTTGTTATAAATCCCGTACCGGGAAAATGATTAACCATCTGATTTGGCTTTAATCTATGCAAATTTGGATATAACACTCGGAAAGGGTAGTCGTGCGACCATAGAAGAGTCCATGGAGTTTTGTTAGAGGCCTTCTCATAACCTATTCTTTCAAGAACGAGATGAACATGTTTTAATAATCCATGTTTGTTATCTACGTCGTTGTAGGCAGAATATACCCAATACTTTCGTCTTTCTGTTTTATAATCTTTGGTCGGGTTTTTATTTAAACGATCTAATCTGAAATTCTGTATCAGTAATCCCAGGGAGACTACCACAATAAATATAACTAAATATATGTTATAATTTGGTTCACTATTCTTATGACGATATATTCTATGAATGAAATCTGTCTCTTTATTATTTTCGTTGTTATTTTTTTCCTCTTTGCGTGTTTGCGATGTGTCCTATAAATAAATAAAAACATTTATTATTTTCTCGAAAGATAAATATAGCGAGTAACGTATAATAAATTATTATAAAGATACAATTAATGCTTCTGTAATTTTATTGGCAACCGGAAAGTTGATGAGTGAAATATAATGTTCAGAACAATATCTTTTCCTCGAACATAACATAATATTCTTTGTTTTTTCTGACATCAGATTACCTGAGACAATACCGAGCTGCGTAGCATTATTAAATAATACAATTATATTATATGCATTTATAAATCTCGATAAGCCACTAACCGTAGAATCGCAAGAATGTCTTCAAAACGGAATCTAGTAAATAATACTTTCCCAATACGACTTAATTACTGTCGAATAATCTTACATACTAAGTTAGCCTTAAATTACGCCGCTGATTCGTCAGTGAATATCACGAATCTCCAAATAGCATTTACAACACCAAGACGGTCGGCATTCCTTTACCGCGCGGTTTTCGCGTAACTACCTACCGCACAACCGCATTGTCGGATGATCTGTCGCTAGCGGTTTACCCCGCCTTACCTTCTTCCATTATATTTTTTTTGTTGTTCCGGACGTTATAAGCGTAGGAGCTTAGCCCAAGTCTCTTTAAGAGTAACCAAGAAGAAGCTATAATCATCGTCTTTCAACGCCCGCATGTTGCAATTCAACTAACAATATGTATCAAACAATTAAATATTACTGGCCGCTTAATCTGATTAAAGTCTAAAAAATGTTCAATATATCTTTATCTTTTCTCAAGAGCTGATAAGATATTTCGATATTAATATTAAATTACAGGTATTGTTATCAAGTTATATCCAAATATAAAAATTAAACCAATGATATAAATCACATTAGAATAAATTATTATAAAGCACATTATTCGCTAGGTTAACCAAAAAAATATTCTAAGGCTTTGTAAAACTTGACAACAGAACATTAACCACCAAGACTCCGCTAATATTTAAGCGTTACCAATCGATCGATCTTCGATCAACGCCTTCGTTGGATTGATCTGGTAATAAACCTTAAAATTTCAGAGGCGGCAAACTATTGGAATATAGACATGATTTTAATTAATTTGTTAAAGTGTTGCAAAAGCTAACTAACCAGAGAGCTTGGTTCTGTTTAGTTACTAACTAAAGGCTTTGTGCATAGCATTTTCTTCTACCTCTCTGGCTTAGTTCGTCTTTTTTAGCAATATTGAGCCATATGTCAGCTAATTTGCATAAAACCTTAAAAAAATTTACCATTAATTACTCCGTCTATCTTACAAGAGGAATGGTAGCGGTGTACAACTATATTGATATCAATTTGGTCTTGCGTATTAACCGGCTCGTATCACCCATTATTACAATTGTTATGTACAGAAATATATCATTAAATTTTCTAATAAAATCCTATTTCCGACATACACAGAGTTACAGATACACTTTTAAAGACTTATTGCGGTAGGTCATGAAACAAAATAACTAAGTAATTGTCTAAACATTTTCGAAAACACTTGTAAATGAAATTAAAATACATATTTTCTTATTGGAATTCAAATTTCATTTCATATCTTAATAAACTTCAATGTTATAAAAATAACAAAATTAATTATAAAAAACTTACTGTGATTATATCATCTGTATTCCGTTCCATGTTCCATAGACAATTAAAAACTACACTTAAATATGGCCAGTACTAACAAATTTATTTCTTTTATTTCACACAAAAAACATATTAGTTGTATGCGTCCAATGTTCTCAAGTATTACACTGATTTAACTTCGTATGGTGCTAGAGAGAGACATAAACCAAGTTCATAACGTGTGAAAGAGATGTCATACACTTTCTAAAAACTTTGTACACGAACGGCATACTGGCTTAAAAGGTCACATCACTGGATAATGTTAACATAACTATGTAAGTAGGTAGCCGCTAAGTTCGTTCTAGATACAAATCTAATGTTTGTTTTGATAAACGTAGGTTTATTTATAATTATAAAAGTTTTTAACACATTTCTTTTTAAATTAACAATTTGAACATGTACTTAGCGTTGTAATGAAGCCGCTTGGATTTTCGAACATCGTACGACTGGCAAAGGATTGGAACAAGTTGCTAGTGTCGATTTTTCTGTCCATGGTGTGGTAATCTACATTGAATAGGCTAAGCTAATGCGTGGGTCCTTCAATCACCTAACATTAAATGGGATTGTGGTTTCGTTGGGGCTGCTGTATACGCTCTAAGGAACCAGTGGACGGTGGGCCCAAATTATATATGCATACTGGATTTGATATTATCTTAATATTTTTTAGGAACTAAGATATTTAAATTTAACCTACATAAATTAATATTTTGAAGTCATTAGCGAAAGAACATTTGGATAAAATGAAGTTACGAATGTAAAAAAAAATCTGACAAGTGGGGACAGAAATACTGGAGAGACTTCCAATGCTTTGGAACCCATATACTGATGCCCAAATCACTTGTGGTGAATGATATTTCTAGTATTAGTTTTAATTAAGCCATTTTAGTTTGTGACGTCATGTCATATTTAATTTTTATTATATCTTATACTTTTAGAATATTCAATCTATAATATTATAAATGTGAGTGTGTGTTTGTTACGCTGTAACTCCTAAACGTCTATCATCATTAAATTTTGTTTTTGTGACACACATTGTCAAATATAAACTCAAAGGTAAGTACCCCATACCTTTTTTATCCCGAAAATAAATCTATTACCGAGGTACGTAAAAGCTTCATTTCCAATATCGGTTCCCATAGTTATGTTTCGTTTTTTTATTTTATTTGATTCATGTTTTCTATAATTTAAAGTTTAATACGCGGAATCATCTTACGAAAAACACGAAACAAAAACGAATGTATGCGAAGCCGCGGGCAACGGCTAGTTTTATACTATAAACAAAAGACAAAGTAATTTGCCAGGTTTTAGACCACTTATTTTATATAAATTTAATGATTGAATTGAATTATAACATTGGTAGTAAGTTAAAATTGAAAAACTTCAAAGTCAGTTTAACCTAATTAATTTGTAACGCCTATTTTTAATATCTTTTCATTGGAAACGTTTACTTAAAAAAGTTTTTGGTTTTCGAAGTAAAATTCGAGTCCTTTTCACTACTTCGTTCGCCCACGCATCTTTCTTCAAGGTACTTGCCAATGTTGATCTTACAGACCTGAAAGAGAAAATAACTATGATAAATGAAATTCTGTTAACGAAGTGGCGCTCGGCGAGAGTTATTATTAAAATCGGCTTACAATACCATTCACTTCGATCTCATTCATGGAATCTTACAGGAAGTTAACAATGCCTGTTTAAGTAAATATAAAGGGTTCGCTTCCTTGGCTAATAATGAAAAACCAAAAAGCATGTCACAAAAAATGCTATCCTTAATAAATCATAATAAGTGTGACTGTAAGGGGTACTACAAGTAGCATAGCAAACCTGTGGGTTAAAAGAGGATGTTGTGATAAATAAGTGGTATCTGCAAAAATCTAATGAGCATCTTTATGAGCAGAGAATGGGGTAAACAGGAAAAGGATATTTTTTTAGAATTTCCCAATCCATCCCCACCACTGTCACATCCTCTACACCTGCCCCTTCTTATTAGAAAAGAGTGGGATGGGGAAGACGACTGGAATTGGATCTGTGGCACCGCTCCTCAAGGCTCGGACCTCACCAATTTTCCCAAAAATTGGTAAGAGGGTCCAGCGTAGCGTACGTCTCCATGACATGGTTCTAGTTGTTCTGCTGACGGTTCATCTCTTCTCTGAGGTCGTGGTATTCGACTGGTTGAACACGCCATGCGATGTGTGCAACAGATGTTGCGGCCTCTACCACTGTAAAAATTAAAACCGACCATCATGTATGAGTACATGTATGAATTTAGAAGTGATATAGGTGTGTATTTTAATATATATGTTTCAATAACCTAATGGTTCAGAGTACCGACTGCGAAGCATGCACAATATGGTTCGAATCCGCCATTCGACTGTTATCTTGAACCATTTCCAGTATATATTTTTTAAATATAAGCTTTGTTGGAATGGTTTAAATAAATATTATTAAATTATTTCGAGGGGGGTTGGTGTTAGACTGGCGGCTGGTAGTAAACAAAAATATAGCCAAAACCTGTTACAGTATGGACTATGTTAGTATTCCGCCACTCCAAAACAGACAAGGAAAAAAAACTTAAAAATGTTAAACATATTGGAGGTCATCACTACCATATTTTCTAGTGTGTATAATTTAATAATTAATAATTTATATATAATAAATTTCTAGGGTCTATATTTACATATACTAGGAGTTAATTTGGCATGCCAATAGAATGATGCACTTGGCATAGCTTCCGTTGCATCAGATGTTTGTGTTTACCGCAACCGACTGCCGTTGCGAGCAACATTCTTGATCCATACCATTTAGGTATAATACAAGTTCATATACAGACGTATTCTAATTTTACATCATACAAAATTCCGTTAAGGGTTACTAAAAAGCATTTTGACGAACATTGAGCATGTTGTTCACGCGAACCTATAAGATCTTCCCCTACCAATAGCGCGGCTAAACAAGTTTTCACTTCAAAAATAAACATTTGTGTGATGTAAATGAATTAAGTGATAGCATTAGAGGCGGCATCAAGCCATCGATGGCTTCAGTGAGACAGACAGAGATAATGTAGCGAGAGACAATGTTCGGATGCGGTATCTTCGACTGTTTACTGTTGTTGTAGACGGGCTGGCGGGCGCCGTGTGCATGGCGCCGTATGGTATGTAGTTGCTTTTAGTGTTTTAGTTAGTTAGTATTTTAGTTTGTTTGTATTCTCATAAAGTCTTGTAATTACGTTACCTATTTACAATCCGTAAGTCGGACGCACATCTTATTTGACTCTTATTTTATTGGTCTCAGATACATCATAAGAAATTTATACTCTCGTCTGTTATTCGATCAGGACTCAGATTATATGTTAGATAGAATTTAAAATCTGGGGCCATACATGTGATAGCTTAGACGCTGTCGCCGCGTGACGTAAAAAGGACACCAGTAATAACTATAGTCTATAGTCAATATTAATTCATATTCTTTTAGTTAGATAAAGAATATTAACCCTAACTTAACTACCACAGAAGACAGGCTAGACTTAGACGTAGACTTTTTCTGCGTTCCATCAGATAAGGTGCCAGAGGCCTAATTCTGCTCCTCTTCCCCCACCCATTAAGTTCTCACACGGAGAGGATAAGAAAGGGTGGAGAAAGATTTGACCAGGGAACAGGTAGAAAAAGGATTTTTTTTTGTTTTTCCTCTGCAACTCATTAGCTTGTTGCAGATACCTACAATGTATGGTGGCTGCTTAAACTCGGGTAGACCGCTTCCTCTTTTGCCACCTTTTATTATAAAAAAATGGCTTGCCAATGGAATGAACACTTTACGAAACGATGAATGTCCCTTAAAATCCCCAAAAAAGCATATCTGTGAACGTTGAAATGTCCACTTATAGCCTAATAATTTAAATAAATAAATCAGCTACATACATTACTGCGTGATGTAAGTTTGGCGACGCAAGCGGCGCCGCGTCGTCTCGCGGGGACATCGATCGCTGGCGGCCAATCCTGGCGGCATTCAGAGCCACCTCCGCCCGGCCGGCGCCGGCTCTCCCTAACTTCTGGACCCAATCCTCATTCAATGTATTCACGTCTCCGTTTCGCTCAGCAATGCGCGTAACAGACGCGTCTTTATAATCTATGATATAGCTTTAAATTGTGAACGCATTCATTTCTTTTATTTTAAATAGAATTTTTAACTGTGACAATGTATAATTTGTTCTGTACTAGGATTATTTTATAATTTAAAACTCATTGGTATGAAGAAGCCCCTCAGCCTGTTATGCGAACCGTACTCTTTGCATCCTTGTTCCATAAAACATATCTAATCTAATGTTATCTGTAATTAGTGTTAAATCTAATTATTATTATAGTTATGATATAATAATGTTTAGTATTGTTGACCGTGATCGTTATTGCATTACATAAAATAAAATTAATACTTAAACACAATATAAACGCATACAGAAATAACTCTTGAGGAAACAATGACATAAAAATTAAAAAGAAAACACATAAAAATCAATTAGATCTGCGGTTGTTTTTCCTTTTTAAGGTTAGGCTACACTTGATGACTTAATATTTAAAATAAATAAATAAATTATGATAAATTTAATAAATTACTCTATAGTTTATCAGTTTTAATGTAATAAGTTAACATGTAAACTCCGGCAACTTCCGGAGGCAGTTCCCGGGCTCTTGATGGAATGGATGATTGATACTACACGTGCCTCGCAATTTGTTTGTCTTCCCTTTGGTTCAATTTGGTCCCTCGCCCCGTCATTACTAAGCTCTGTTTAATTTCACATTAAATTCGTTTAATGTATATGCATTTTGTTTATTTAGGATGACAAACGAGCAAGCGTTAAGTGCAAGCAAGAAGTTAAGTGGGCAATAGGCATCTGCAACAATCAAATGAGTTGCAGATGTGTTTCTTCTTTTATACAAAATATATATACACATATAGATACACATCATTTATAGCATTATAGTGATAGGTAAGCGGGTTTTGGTTCTGTTAGTTTGTAGTTTTACGACGTAGATTCCTTAAAGTAAAGACCTTCTCTGGTGTTTGGGATGCTCATGGATAGATCATTAAACGTTAGGCCATCGATTTATCCGGTGCTCGAGTCTAACCACCATTTCTACCACAAAATTAATATTATACAATAAAAAATAATGTAACTAAATAAGTTTGATCATTCTTTTAAAACTCCGTTAAGGATTACTTGCGATGTGACTAAACTACGTTTCACCGGAACTTATATAACCCAACGTATCTCATGATGAGATCACAGCTGTTTTAGTGACATTAAATGACTTAAGATTCATTATTTTATATTACAGCTCCTACGTTCATCACTTAAAGTTAAGTAATTACTGCTCAAGTTGGATACATTGCTCGCAGAATGGATGGTAAATGGGGGTGAGAATGGGTGGCCAGGTACAGAATACAGCGAAGGCAGGCCGCCCAAAAGATGGTCCGTTGATCTGGTCAGGGTTGCAGAAGTCCACTGCATGAGGGCGGCAAGAGATCAATCTTTTGGGCGATCATATAGGCCTACTTCCGCAGAGGACTATCGGTTGAAACTAGTTAACATAGTTTATCCCTGTAGTCGGCCAAGGTTTATGTTGTTTTGTTTATTCCGAAAATATTAAATTCTAATAGGAATTTCCTACATAGTTAATACTAAGCGCTTAATATGCTAATGCGTGCTTTGTTTCTTACTAAAATTCTTTAACGTTTTTCTCTATACGAATGTCGTGACCTTCAAAAATTCAACCGGAAAAATGCTTATAAAGGCGTAAATACACTGTTCATTTAAATACTTTTCAGTTGATTAATAAAAAAATACTTATGTTTAAAAAAATAACGTTATAATGGAAAAGTGGATCTGTGACTAGTATTGAGAAAGGTATGCTTCGGTGGTTTGGGCATGTTGAAATAATGAATGAAGAGAGAGTAACGAAACAAATTTATATTGCAAAAGTGAGTGGCAGCGTTGGAAGGTGACATACAAAAGAAGGAGCATCCGTAACCGACGAGCTTGTATGCGTGGATGTATGGATGTAGCAGCGAGAGAGGTGTGCCAGGATCGCGCCAAATGAAAATCCGTAATCTCTGTCTACCCCTGTTACGGGAGTGAGCGCATATTTATTTAATAACAAAAACGTTATTCTTGCGTAATTGGAAGCAATAAGTATTAGAGACTATTGAATTATTTTAGCCTCGGATAACATTTTTAATTATTAATTTAAGATGTTAATTAAATTAAAGCACGTATTAATGCTTTTAAATAACTTTCACTTCATGATTATCATTATTTCAGATCAAAATCTTATTTTTTATAAAATAATATTATCAAATAGAGTCAACAGTATAGAATAATTAAGGTAAAATTATTTGTGACATTTTAACAAGTATTTAAAATAAAACAAAGTAGAAATTACAAAAAAAATATGTAAAAGTAGACTTTAAAGTATATACTTGAATTGGGTTAGTGTGTACGCACCTTTAAAATAATTTAGTATTTCGCATTCCAGCGAAGGTTGACACGGTGTAATAAATTATACGTGAGGTCATTGACCCACTTGAAAAGTGTGTGATTAAGCATGCTAGTGGAAGGTATTCTTTATTCGAGCCACAATCGCAACAATGCAAGAAAATCGAAGGCCTACCGCTTTATATGGCGTTTGTGTATCATCGTTCATTCTACAAACCTTGATAGCTTCGACCTTTGCACTTCAATGTACCCTTTTTTATATAAATGTTGCCACAGTCGTTTTCGTTATGAATTCTTTTAAACATTTTGGACCTCGGATCATATTTGTGTACTGGGGTTATAAAGAAATACATCCAGACATCAAATGTAGTGCATTGAGAGATTTTATTAAAGAAATAAACTGTCTAGTTAAGTGTCGGAATTATTGTTTGAAGCTGAAATTTGATATAATTAATATTATGCAAATATCTTATTTACTTATTACTAACTTAATGAAGCGAATTAGAAAAATAATTAATTAATGATTAAAAAAAACATGTGGACATTTTTACGTCTCATTTTAAGCGAACTCTCTTTAAAAACAAAATATTGGTACAGAGAGGCATCAGAATAGGACAGGCTCGATCGGAGCTAAGGCTGTGTGTATAATTCTGCATTTTGTATATTGAATGACACCATAGACCACATTCCCTATACATACAAATCATAATAGATAAAATTTACTTTAAAATAGAATGATATTAATAATAAATAAATAAATATATTCTCACGCCCGTTACCCAGAGGGGTAGGCAGAGACTACGGATTTCCATTTGGCGCGATACCGGGCGTCCCCTACCAACGCTGCCTCTCACTTTTGCAACATGAATTTGTTTCGTTAATCTCTCTTCATTCATCGTTTCAACATGCCCGAAGCATACCTTTCTCAATTCTAGTCACAACATCCACTTTTAAGCCACACTTTTCTCTTATAACGCTATTTTTTAATTCTATTATTCAACATCGCCTAACATACTTCATAAGGATTATATCTCAACAGCATCAACTCTAACTCTCTACCATGCTCTTCCTGCTAAGCCCAGTTCTCACTTCCATACATTAAAGTGGGGAGCATTCTGGCTCCTCACTACTGTACCTATAGCCCCATTCATTTTACTTCGCGCATACATCGACTTGGATGAAGTTTTGTCTTTCTATGAATTTTCTTTTTACTTTAAATACATACATAAAATCGCCATATACCACCAAAATAAAAAAAATGTTGATTGCGCCTTTTCTTGGGCTATGGATATAAATTCTTTGATAAAAATGTGAAATTATATTGGAACCTAAAATTTCTGTCGCATAACATCAGATGTCGTTGTTCGATTCTAAATATTATTGAAAAAAAATCACGACCTTGCAGTAATAATAACAAAAACATACTCATTATTATTAATTAATAACTACTTTTTTTAATGTATGCATGCCAGTTGCCAGTTTAATATTGTAACAATTTGATTCGTTGCCAAAAGAATAAGGCATTTCAGACGTAACGTCACACCCCACCAGACCCTTCTCTGTTTTCCCAAACACTGATTCACGACTATTAAAAAACTCACCCCGGCGGAGTATATAAACGATGGTAGTTTCCTGTGACGAGCCAGTCTCGATCGCCGCCCCGAGGGTGAGGTTCGTACGTCGCCGGAAAGAAATGGACAACTTTTTACGCGAAAATCTCGATGGAAATTTTCCTACATGATGTCGAGGTAAGAAGTGCTTTGTCAAAAATTATCTCAGAGCTTACATTTCTTTTTCACACTTACATTATTTACGAAGAGTTAAGTTGTTAAGTATATCCATCAAGTTTCGTGCAATTGATATTAATTTTTAAAGTGAATTAGCGAAGTGGGGCTAGCTTGAATGTCTGGGCTGGGCGATAGACCAACAGTTTTCGGAAATGTTTAAATTGTTTTGCATGTCTAGATTGTGGTCTTTATAGGATATACTGGTGCCAATTAAGGTCCCAAAAATAATTTATATTCAGGAGAAAGGGTATTACAAGGACGACGGTACGAGGCAAGAGAAAGACGTCAAATTTACATTTATATATCAAAAGCACATACGCCTGCAGAAATTTATTAGCAATTATTAAGTAAACAAAATATACGCAATATTATAAAAGGCTAAGCCTGAACAGATTGACTATTATTTGATCCTCAATTTAGGTTTGATTTATTCAAAATACAATTTGTCAGAAATATATAAGCATCAAGCCCGTAACCTAGAGGAGTAGGTAGACTTAACGGATTTCCATTTGGTGCGATCCTGGCACACCTCTATCGCTTCTTCTACATCCATACAGATGTCTGATCTACGCACACATACTGCTAGCTTACAGGTCCTCTTTATACCGCCTTTCTTTAGTACATTATTAATATTGTGGTCTAAGTTCGTGTAAGTCTTCCTCTACCGTACAAAATCATATCTTTTCGAAAGTGTGTAATATAACAAACAAAACATACAAAAAGTAACGATGTATTTTTATGAAATTGTAATTTATTAGTATACTTTTATTCTTATTACGTAATAATCCTTCTCTCCGTACCCAAATGGCAAAACGAGAGATTTCTAAGCCTCCGCTGCTGTATCTCATGAACTGTAATAGTTAGTCAGTTGAATTATTTACAGGTGATATATTTCCGTTCCCGCTATAACAACAAATACTAAAAACAGAATACAATAAACATTTTAGGGGCTTCCTTACAGCAAACATGATTTGTTGTCTCAGACTCGCACTTGGGCGGTTTTTTTATTTAGAACTGCAAATCAAGTTAACGGCCATCTTAACCACGCATTATATTCCCTAAACTTACAAGCGTTACCTTCACAATTGGACATTTATTTAGGTAGGTAATGAATTTCACACAGTTATAGACATAGATTTCAGTTACCTGTCAGTTTGTTCGACAATCTGTATCAAGAGCTTACCCGTTACAAGAAAACAAATCTTTTCTCTTTTTAATTGTTTCAGTCCGTAAATATTTGTTTATTTTGACTTTAGTATTTTTTTGAACGGTGTTAACGTTGAAGGAAAACATCGTGAGGCATGTTCTTAAAACCACCAAATTCGAAGACATGTGACATCCACCAACCCGCACCGGGCCAGCGTGGTGGATTACGGCTCATTCCCTCTCTTGGACAAGAGGCCTGATTATTATTATTTGGCTTATTAAAAGGCTAATTTATTGTTATTATTATTAATTTTTTTTAAAGGCACTCTTGATATTATCCCACGCATTCACTATGTATTTATTTATTACATATATTGAAAAAGAGCAATAGAAGGCTCCTAACTAAACTGTCTTTAACCGCCCTTCAACTAACTTTTGGTGATATAACTCCGGTGATTTGTCAAGTTTCATACTTTTCACGGCTTTTATTTGCATACCTATTTATTTTAATATTAACAACATATATTTCTAATGACTTGAATGCGTCATAGAATCCGAAAACAATTTTCTAAACAAAAACGTCTTTGCGCTAATACGCAAAAAAAATACCAACACAGAAAAGCGAATCGTAGTAAATTTATGACACAAAAGTGACTGGCAATGTTTGTAGGGGACGCCCTTGATGAAATATGTTGGACATAGTTTATATGTTGACCATTGTCGCGACTTATAAGTGACGACGGTGATCCGTGATCACTGGTGTTTACGTGTCCCGACATATCTGATGATCGAAGAATTCTGTATTTATCACGTAGATTTCTTCGCTTAATAATTTATATTCGTTTGTTCGCGATATATGGTACTCAAGTATTTTGTTCCTATAGATTGTATTAGAGTTAGAGTCAGAATAATATACGTCAGAATAACTCATAGGCTGTAATTTATAAAGACATTGTGGGAATTGCTGAAAGTATGACGATATGTGTCAAGTAAGCAAGAAAGAATTCCGCCATAGCGAACTATTATATAAGTTATTTCGTCTTCGTGGCCTATGTATTTTGTACTTTGTGACGTACATGTCACTGTTTGCCTGGAAGAGGCATCCGACTCAGAAGGCACATTACGTAAACCACTTTAAGAGTAACTTCGCTTGGAGGCTCTCTCAGAAAAGGAAGCCTCGGCCAGGGCCGTTACTTTATTTATATTACCGGATTGGGAGGCCACCACTCTTTTGGTTTCCTTTTGTCTATCGGAAGATTACCATTTCAATATTATATAAAAAAGTTGTCGGCATTCCGTGGTATCATTTAATTTCTTTTTTATTGTGGTGACTATGAAAAATTCAACAAGGAGGAGTACAATTTGCATTGATTGGAAATGGAATGCAACAGCTGCGTGTTCCCGCGACAATTTAATATTTTATTAACACAACAACGTCAAAAGTTAAATAGTAAATACCCCTTTATTACTACGGCTTATTCATTACGTTCAATGAATTATTTTGCGATAGACATTAGCTAGAATTAAATTGAAGGTATTTTTTCCTGCTGACCAAGGTGACCGAGAGCCCAAATTCTTCTTCGTCTTGTGAACAGAGAAGTCGGAAGAATTGCAATTTTCTTTTCTTCGGCTTCTTTAGATTTAAAGGTTAGGAGAAAGAGCTTCGGGATCCTCATACGTTGAACGTAGTTGACGCTGCGAAGTCGACCCGGTACTGAGAAATCTGAATTTCTTGTCTGTGTCTGTGTGTAACTGTAAGTTATATTATAGGCCGGTTTCTAATAAGTGTTTGTATCTCATTAAACAGGTATTTATATTAGTTATATTAGTACTTAAACTTATAAACAAATGCCACGTATGGCAATTGAACGGAGTATATAACATAGCTAATGGCTAACTAAGCATTTTACGCAAACACAAATGTAAAGAAGATAAAATATTTTTTAGAATAAAATATAATCATAAAATCGATGATATTAATATGCGCGTCGATTTTTATAATAACCGTAAGTTTACACTGCCGAAAACATTTACACAAAACATATCGTCGTTTCAGTTTTGTCAGAGTGAAAGATAGAGAGAAAACTTGTATCGCTACAAATACGTACAATTACGTCAATGGAAACGCACGGTGAACAAGTAATGGTGCTTGTCACACGAACTTTGCTAATAAATTTCGCGTGATATTCTGTTATTAACATACATACGGTGCTATCCACAAAGTTGCTAATCCTAACTGATAAATATCTCCTCATTCAAAGACTAATAGAACATGTACATACGTGCCGGTGCGACAGCTTGTCTCACGCAACGCAACCGTCAAATACTATCAACATTTTTTCCTTATTACTATGAATTCTAGTTAAGCGTGAAGAGAGTCAAATATAGCACGTAACGACGGTCTGAATGCGTGTTTGGGCCAGAGTTTTTTTTTATAGTTAGGAAATGCATTTCCGCACCCCTACGGCTGTGCAATGGCGTAGGGAGTGTGGGACTCGCCGGCCACAGAAGGTGACCGGAAAACCCACTAAAACCTGACTGCCCTCTGACGCATTACGGCGGGGCCACGGGGACGCGTGAGCTTGCTACCGTGACCCGGGCCAGGGTACCACCAATGACCGGCGCCGGTTCGCCAGTGTTTCTCATAGTCTAAAGAAAAAAGCTTTGTTTGTGTCTGATTTAGGTAATTTCATGTTTATTTTTGGAGTTAAAAGCCGCGTTCATCGATATTTGGTAGGCGAAAATCTAATAGGTTCGCGTCAACAACATGCTTATTTAAATTTGAAACAGTTTCGATGAACTTTGAACGAACTAATTTTAATATAGGTTTAATTTTTGGTGATTATTTATTTGTTTTTGAACTATTTTCGCGCCTTTTCACTTGTTTTCTAAGTTTTCACTTCTGTCGGCAGTCCTTACGACTGCCTGCGTTTATTTGTTTCACTACATATATTTTTCATAATTATACTATATAATACTATATAATATATACATAACGTTATTTCGTAGTGACTATAAACAAATAGTTTTGCTTCCGCACACCACCTAGAAGTAAAAAATTATTACGTGAACAGCGTAACAATGAAACAATATCACTAAAAATGTTCCTATTTGTAAATGTCTCCAATTTGTTTTGTTTAGAAGACGTGTCAGTGAGGCCTGCTTTAGCCGAACACGAAGCCTAGATCTGCCATCGTTTCGTACATTACAGACACTTATTGCTCTTCCACTAGCGAATATGTCTCCAAAATAATTTAGGCACCAAAGCTGAAATGTAATATTACTTTTTTTACACACTAATGTGTGTTTTAAATCACATAAGCGCTCGCTGGACAAGACTTCTGTGTAATATTGATTAGATTATGATCCATACAAACAGATTAATAAATAGATTGCCATCGAAAATTGCGAATAAGCCTTGTAATTTTTTTTTGTGTAATATTGTTTGTTTGACATTTTTCACTGTTGTACCTAGTGTCTCCATAATTTAATCTCCGTTTTGACATTAAAAATAGGACACTGCCTGGCACTAAAATTCTATAATTTGAAGTAAAAAGATAGTGTAACAAAAAAAATTAAAAATAAAAGATGAGGTAACAAACAGGGACTGGCTGTTATTGCCGCCTTTTGCATTGTGATTCCAGGCAGTTCAGCGCCGGTTTCATCGGTAACCACGTCAAATTTTTTTTTGACTGACTAGTCATTGCTTAGCTAGAAGAGGCATCTATAGCTACACCGGGCTCGTGGAGGCTGGGCGCAGAAGGCGCCTCGAGGGTGTCGGAAGGGCCAAGCCTCGGCTCGATCGGTAGCTATTATCGGATTACAATGACAAACTTTGCAAAATAGTAAAGAATATAACCCGTTATATAAACTTTCATAACGTGATTTAGTTATAAATAGTGCCATCTATAGAGGAGAATATGACACTCGTTTAAATGTACATATTATCTATGTATTTCATTCGTTCTTGTTAAAACTTCCTAACCTACAAACGTTTCGTTCGATTTATGAAATGCATTAGCGAATTAATTTAACACGAGGAATTCAGTTACTAAATCTTTATAAACCACACGAGGTGACCTGGATGCATTAACTTTGCGACACACATTCCGCAGGGCGTAAAACCTAGCAAGCCCTATCGGCCGGGGCGTCGCGTGTCTGACAATCTAGAATGATCATGCTTAAGTCCATTTACTAAGTGTCGGCGTTATCGGTCCACGTTTTGGGGCGAGTGCACACTGGCGTTTTTAATCGTCAAGGAACATAAATTCACGTTTTATCGTTCTTATTGTTTTATTTTATTATTAAATTCTAATAGTTACGAGATAGTTTGTCTAAAATTTCATCTAACTTTCTGATAATAATTAATACTTAGATTCACGGTCAGCTTATATAAAATTTCTTTTACCTGGTCTTTATAATTTCGTCGTCGTTGTTGCAACCGATTTTATTAATCGCCACGAAGATCGATCTCTTCCAACGTGTGGGAGGCCTACCTACGCTGGGTTGACCTGTACGTGGCCGCCACTCTAGGACTTTTAAGCCCCATCAGATATCTCTGCGAGCCCATCGCCACTTATGGTTAGCAAATAGACAGCGCTGGTCTTTATATCAAAATTGTATTAAGAACTTGTCTACTGACCATATTGGTAATTCACAGTATAGATGTTGCATTAGATGCACGGTCAATGTAAAGTCACAGTGAGGGTCGATCCGCCGCAGCCAATTAGTTCACATAAAGCTGGATACACACTATCACCACCTCACGTTTCACGGGCAAAAGACTTGTCGTCGTAACTTCGTCCTCGGTCGATTATCAGACAAATGAAACTTTTCTGATTCGTCAGTAACTTATATAGATTAGTAGCGCTGTCGTAACTGTTCGATTTGTCCACCTCTGCCTGTATTTGTAAGCGGCTGTGTACTGGACTCGTAACACTATATGAGCCTTTGTTAGTTTGCCACGATTGTTGATTTATCGTTAATCCCTACTACTATTATAAATGTGAAAGTAAGTTTGTTTGTTACGCTTTCACGCAAAATCTACTCAACCGATCATCATGAAACTTTGTACACATATTCTTGGAGGTACTAGGAGTAACATAGGATACTTTTATGAACAAAAAATGTAAGAAAAGCGAAGTATGTATGTTCCCTATAGACCTAGACTCCGAAACGGCTGGACCGATTTCGATCAAATTTAATGGAATTGTCCAGATTGGCACATTCCTGTGTTTGGTAGTGATCAGATAAACATTATAAGTGGGTCACTAGTTTCTTATAAAGTTATTTGACGATATTTTTCTTTTACAGGTTTTGCGGTGTTCTGGGGAGTTGACTGGTGGCACATGTGAAGGCAGGCGTTCATCGTTGGACCGTTGCGCAATGGAGCATAAGTTTTACTCAGGAACACTTCCTTATTAAGACAACTATTGATCACGGCGTCTATATCCTATACTTGAAATGATAATGAGATAAAACTCCTGGACTTCATTAGGCTTTTGATGATTTAACCAAGCAGGTGTATGCACGGCCACCACAAACGTGTCCCATTGTGGATGCTCGAGCGGCTGAGCCCTAGAGCCGAGCACCCAAAGTGGCCACGCGCGCGGAGTCTACAGCCAAAGACGCCCACCGTGCGCACTCCGCCTACCCCATCCATATCCCTTACTCCGACGTCGTGATCGTTGGTTTACATGAGTCATTTCGCCGTAGTCCCTGTACGTAGAAGATAAGCTTACAGAAACTAAGTGTAGGGATCCAAAGTGCCACTAAACAGCTAGTGGGATTGTGGTTGAGTGGATACATTAAATTAAGGCAATGAAATATTTTTACAGGAGAGACGCTAAATGGGCAGCGACTGATCGAATTCCGCCTAGGCCATGAGGCCGAGACGGAGCAGGGGCTGTCGGTGGCCCGCGCGGAGCTACTGGTACGCGCCGAGGTGCGCTCTCGGCGGCCGCGCTTTACGCTGTGGGCCTTCACCGTAGCGGGCAACGGCAGTGCGACGCGCGTCGGCCCGCTGGCAGGTGCAACACGAGGCGCGGGGCGCGCGTGGCAGCGGCTCGACTTGACGCACGCCGCGCGACAGTGGGCGGCGCGGGGCGCACGTGCGCCGTTGCGGCTGCTGCTCGACTGCAGCGGGTGCGCCGGCCGTGTGCGGCTGCGGCTGGGTGGCGCGGCGGCAGCGCGGCCGCTGCTACGGCTATCGCTCGAGGCGCGAGCGCCCCGCCGGCGCCGCGCGCTCGATTGCGACGCGGCCGCGCGCGGCCGCTGTTGCCGGCAGACGTACTACGTGAGCTTCCGGGCGCTGGGCTGGGATGACTGGATCGTGGCACCCGAGGGCTACTACGCGAACTACTGCCGCGGCGCCTGTGCGCCCTTCCTGAACTACCACGCGCAGGTGGTGGAGGCCGCGCGTCTGGAGCGCGCCGCCTGCTGCGCACCCGTGCGCTTCTCCGCGCTCTCGCTCATCTACTTCGGCGCCGACTCCAACATCATCAAGCGCGACCTGCCCGAGATGGTGGTGGAGGAGTGCGACTGCCCATAGCCATTCCCGCCCCGCCCCGCCGCCGCCGCAGTCCCGCCGCCGCCCGCCGCTAGCTTACGCCGCTCTCGACTCAGATTTATTCCGAATCGTTTATCAATTATAAATAATATTCTCAACTCGTGTAAGGTTTTGTTCCTCGTTCCTCGCGTTCGACAGACTGTTCGGCGGAGCGGTCGGCGGAGTGGCCGGCCGCGTGCGCCCGCGCGCCGCCGCCCGCTCATTTAATACGCCGTTTTGTTTCACCCCGTTTGGTGATCGCTTGTAATTATTGTAAACTGTATTATAATAATTATTATAATTATAATAATAATAAATCAACTTTTTCATAATTATAATATTTTACTTTGTATATCCTTCTGAATAAATATTTAAAAATACAAACAATAAGAAGTACTATAATGACGCAGTTAAATTTTGATATATGGAATCCATTAAATACTATATATAAATATCAATATATGTTTATTTAATACTTTTAAAAATGTAATTAAAACACTATTTGAAATAAAAAAACATTTTGTTATTGTAATCGACTGTGCACCATCTAGAACTAAGAACCGTAGAACACGCCGTAGAGCGCGTAGAGCCGATGCTACGCGCTCATGCTACTGTCCTCTATGGACCCGGCTACCTAATACGTTATCAAATGAAAGTGTTCTAACCTACCGATAGTTAACAAAAACTATTGGAATTAAACGAAAACTTTAAATTAGCCTGTATTTTAGAAAGAGACCAGTGATCCGGCCCGGCTTCGCCCGGGTAGTTGCTTATGAACCCATACGGAACATCTTTTATGTATGTAGATACGGACCCGTAAAAAACAAAACGTACTCCACGGAAACCGTACATTTCATCCGGGATAAAAAAATAGCCTTTGTGCTATTCCAGATTACATTTTTATAATCTATCCCTGTACCAAATTTCATCCAGATCCGTTCAGCCGTTTTTGAGTGAAAGAGTAACAAACATCCACACATATAAACATTCGAATTTATAATATTATGGCGTTGAAGTAGCTATATTTTTTAATTTTTTGACAAGCATTTATTTATTTTTCGTATATAAAAAGTATTCTATGTTACTTCTAATACCTACAAGAAAGTAAAAGTAAACACGTGACATAGATATAGAAAGAAGAATTCGACCGCTAATATCTGCTACTTTTTGTATTATACATTGGTTGAAGTATGTATTGTCCGTAAAAGTGTTTGAATGGCAATCTTTATCTTAGTCCAAACAGGTTTTATATATTATAGTAGTAATTAGTAGATGCTAGTAGAGTTAATGCCGTTGAGATGCGATCCTTAAGAAGTATGTTAGGCGTGACTTTGAATGATAGGGTTAAAAATAGCGTTATAAGGGAAAAGTGTGGCTTGAAAGTGGACGTTGTGACTAGAATTGAGAAAGGTATGCTTCGGTGGTTCGGGCATGTTGAAAGGATGAATGAAGAGTGAATAACAAAACAAATTTATGTTGCAAAAGTGAGTGGCAGTGTTGGTAGGGGACGCCCTAGGAGAACTTATATCGATCAGATTAATGACTTACTAAAAAAGGGCGATATAAGGAGCACCCATAACCGACGAGCATGCATGCGTAGATGTATGAATGTGGAAGAAGCGAGAGAGGAGTGCCAGGATCGCGCCAAATGGAAATCCATGATCTCTGCCAACCCCTCTGGGTTACGGGCGTGAGCGGATATTTATTTTATTTATATTTTATTTTAGTAGTAATTAAGGTTTCCATTTTTAGTTTTGCGAAAAAGAAACATCAACCAAGTGACTTAAGTAGTTAATTAATAAATGAACATTAGTTACGATTGAAGGCGTCCCACGCGCTCATATCAGACACAATCGTATATTTTACGAGCTTTCGTTTTCGTACAGGACAGGAATAAAATTAGTGACGCATAACTTCCACCAATAAAACGCCTACGCGCCAGTCTTCGACTACAATACATTTCCAATGAATTTTGATAGACGGATATCATGACTTACGACCTAAATTAAATGGACCAAATTAATATATTTTTTTAACTAACGGTACTTCTACTCTCTATGTTCATTAATAAAATACAACTATCTGTGGTACAACGGTTAGCGATAGACTTGGCACTGATGAGGGCGAGTGCATGAGGTGGGTTTGTATGTATGTTGTCCGTGGCGACGTACTTTCGATCCGTTGCAGTTAAATATTCACCGACGACATGGCGGGCTAATTTTAACCCACCCTCCAACCTGGCCTCTGTAAACCCTTGCCTTCTTTAACTTGAAACGCATTTAATCCCCTCCCCCTCCTTCTTTTGTTTATATATCAAAAACATATAATAAAGATTTCAGTCATATCATGATAGATGTAGAATTTATGATTTAAATTGTATAAAATTAAAATAATATATACGCTCACGTCCGTAACCCATACGGGTAGGCAGATTATGTATTTCCATTTGGTGCGATCCTGGCACACCTCTATCGCTTCTTCTGCATCCATACATCTACTCATACATGCTGGTCGGTTACGGGTACTCCTTATATCGCGTTTCTACAGTATTTAACTAATCTGATCGATAGAAGTTCTTCTTGGATGTCTCCTGCCAACGCTGCCACTCACTTTTGCAACATAAATTTGTTTCATTACTCTTCTTTCATTCATCCTTGAACATGCCCGTACCACCTAAGCATACCTTTCTCATTTCTAGTCACAACGTCCATTTTTAAACCACACTTTTCCCTTATAACGCTATTTTTAATCCTGTTATTATATGACAAGCATCTCCACGGCATTAACTGTACTAGCATGCTTTTCCTGCCAAACCCAGTTCTCATTTCCAAACATTAATGAGGGGACAAGTACAGCATTGTGTATTGCCAGATGAGCCTTCATAGAGACATGCTGACTCCTCACTTCTATACCTATAACCCCATTCATTTTATTTCACGCATTCACTCGTTCCAATATGTAGAGCATATTACTGGTAGAATGGAGACAAAATAAGTTCAAATAAAAAGGTTCTTGCATAACCTACAGTACCTCCTACGACCTACTCATGGCTGCCAGGGAGCAAACGGACCGCTGCTTTTACCCCCTTATGATATATAATTTTTACAAAAAAAGTGTCTACTAGATATGGGAAAAGGGACCGATATTTATGGCAATTCCATGCTGTACTGATGAGAAATGCATACATTTATTAATAATGCAATCGATTGCAATCAAAATTATAATTTATAACAGAGAATAATGTCTTCCCCAATATATATATAAAACAAAGGGCAACTTTACGAACACTTTTAAATATCAAGAAGATATACTCCTAATATAAGGAACATAGACTTGGCAGGAGAACTCACGGGTATTGAATACTATCGGTAAACGGCGAGTACGTGCAGAGAGTGCTGGCAGGGTTCAGACGTGCGTCGTCGACCGCAGCTGCAGTTGCGGTGGCGTGTGAACAGGCATAACTCGTTGCCAAATTATTTTGTTAAGTCAGCACGTTGTATTTAAGGCTCGGTGGAATTTGTTAATTATTTTTTATTTAGTTTGCGACCTTCTTATCTCATTACAAATGTTAGAGTTACCATTTTTAACGCCCTTATTTTTGCTTCGTTGGTATGTTACTATAAAATATAGTCAATTAAGCTTGCTTCCCCCATTTTGCAGCATCTGGTAATATTGAAACTTTACATATTTATTAATACATTTTTCATAACTTCGTTGTGACCAGGGTCAAAATGAAGAATTTGTGTCATTTGAAGATTGAGGATAACGCCACCTAGCTACAAAATAACAGACTGTAAAGAGAGCTACGCGAGTTTTTTTTTAAATTTTACTACAGATTATTATTAAAATAGTCGCTTCATTGTAATTTTTATAACTGAATTCGAATTAAAGAAGGTTTGATAGTATATACATGTACACATGCAACCGACTCTTCATAGTTCTAGAAGGTAAACAGAGGGAAACATTTTAAATGCATTAGTAGCCCAAAAACATATTTCATGTCAGGGTTGCACTTAGCTTGCGAATCAGTACGGATTGGTCAATGTCATAGTGTGTGGATGTTTCGTTCGATGCTGTCTTACACTGCCAATATAATATGGCGATATAAGTTTTATCCTTCTCTATCTATAAGGCTTATTAAAAATGTAGCCTAACCCTGTTCGCGATGTGATATATAGGTCGCATATTTCACTAGCCTGCAGTAAAGTAGACAGAGCTCACGTTCCGTAAACAGTGAGAAGTCATGCGTCTTCACAGCAGGGAATCTTAAAAGTCTCTGCACTTGGCGTTTTATTCAACACTAGTATTTACCCATGTATCCGCTTTAATCATGAGGAGGATTGTGAAGAATTTTTTGTAATAATTCAAAGTGCTGGGTTGAATTAATCGCGACTTATTCAAACAGCAATATCATGGTCGGCATCATCTCTTAATTATTTGTTTTTTCTTTCTTCTTTTAGTTTAATATAGTTTAAAGTCCTCAGTTCAATCTGAATGCTGATAAAGCGAATTTATTTAATCATAAATGCTCTCAGTGAGACAATGAGTAGGAAATATTACAATTTGTTTTTAAATCATATGAACTCTATCTGTTTTATTTATGTTTTGTTTCTTTGTCTCCTTAAATCTATGTATACCTCTTTCACTTGGTGATCACATCACGCTTGAACGGGTGGACCGATTTCACCAATTCTTTTAGTTATTTGTTTATGTTTGTTGTTATTGTCTGGTGAAGGTTCTTATGAGAAAAAAAGAAAAATTAAGTAAACTTAACCTTTGCGCTTGTGGCATAACTGTCTGTCGTTTGACTGTTGTTGTCGTAGGGTGAACGTTTGTATGGAGAAACTACCTGTGCGCCGGGCCGGGCCTGGTCAGTGTAGTGAGTGATCATTATAAATTAAATGTTTAGTAAATATCTTGTTATTTTTTTTTATAAGATATTATATCCTTCCAAGACATGTAGATTGTTTTTCGTAGATGCGACGTAGCGAAGCTACGAAGACTTCTAAATCGTAGATTCTTAATTCACGCCAGTCTTATAAGTACGTCCCTGGTAGTTACACTCATGCAACAAACATGCCCAATGCGTAGTAAAAGATACTAAGAATTAAAGGCATAATTAATATGGATTTATAGATTTTTATCGAGATTAAAAGATGATAGTTATTCAGTAAACTTTATTGGAAATACATTTTTATATAACTTGTCCACAACACTACAGAAAGGACCTAACATATACATATAGCGTTATAGCCATAGAGTATAAGATATACGCAAAGTCTTCACTACATCTACTAGGAAGGGTGTACACTGTAAACATTTCTAAAACACAAAAACAGATATTCGTTAATACATTGTAAACACACATCAACATTATTATACAGTCCAGCTAGTTGAACAAACAGATACACAAACAAAAGCATCAGATATATAATATTAGTCATATTTCATTTATAATTACGTTACGCACATTTATTAAGTAATATAGTAAGTACGTGTTATTTAATATACATCATATCCCTATTCCCCCTAATATGGGGTCGGCACAGTTTGATATATGACTATAGTCCATGCTTTATAGGTTTTGGTTTTAGTTTTTACGGCCGGCCGCCTGCCTTCGTCACTTCGTAAGTACAAGTATAAATTCTTTTTAATATTGGCAACACTTGGAAACAATCAACTACACTGACTACTAATCTATCGACTACGGAACCTTTATAAAATTTCTTTGGTGTATAAAATCATCTCATGTATAATACAAACCTTAGCAATATTATAAACGCAAAAGTAACTCTGTGTTTTACGTTTTCGTTCTAAAACAAGTAAGATTTTATACTTATTATTTTATTTTAGGTGTAGCATATGTTCTTACATCGGGTACATATGATTGTGTGCGTTATTGTACTACAAATAACTAGCTACGCTCAGGTAGAGGAGAAAGGTTGGTTATTCTCTGAAGAAAAACTATAACTCTTAAAATCGCTTCTGTATTTAGAGTTTATCCGGAATTAACTGTCAAATCGTTTCTTCTTACAAGCGTAGCCTACACCAATGTATACATGTTTGTATATAAGAGGTACAAATTTTCCATAAAATAACAGCAATACAAAATACAATAACAACTAATTTTGTCAATCAATAACCTATCCCGGTCGGCGCATCGTTTCATAAACATTTCTGTCATCTTGTCATAATCATTTAATGAGTTGGTAGGTTCAAATTATGGTTTCAAATATTCATTTAATCATTACTACATTAAATTGTGTTTTACTTTAAATGTTTCAGAATAAGTAAATCATTGCTTAGAACCAAAATTTTATCAATTCAATGCGTTGCTCTTTTATAAAACGAGAAATCGAAAAGGACTTTTACAAAGTCAATGTCAATAAAAAAAGTATTTACTAAAAAATGTACACCATCGTTCTATTTGTGCAAATCACCTTAACGCTTCTGCCCGTTCTTCCCGAGGGCTTACACTGGCGAAAACATTCACGTTAGACATAGGCTAATGAGTTGCAGATGCGTTCGATACAAATGTTTTCGCCAGTGTAATCCCACTGTAAGGATATTAACTGCAAGTGTCTACGATAAGCGTATATTCTATACGTGTATACAGTTCAGTGGTTGAACTGATAAATTCTAACGATGGTTCAAGCCTCGTGAGCTCAGAATCAGACATTAAACACCCGGATCTGGCAGAAGGATCTCACCGAATTTTATTCTATTGTATGTATATATATATGCACAGTCGGTGTACGAAAACCTTCGTCAGTTTTAAAATTCATTACTGTATAAAGTCGTAGAGACTTAGTACTCTAACTGCATGTCAAATTAGACTTATTATATATATTCATAAGGGTCAATATAGTGTACACCTATAATAGAGTTTCATATCAACATGAAACCTTTTTAATGACTCAGGCATTACGAAATTCAAGTTACAATCTCTTAGTGCAAGCAAATGTCAACTTTAAAGTGACGAACCTTTATACTCCGACTGTAAATATATGCTACCAGACGTATACTACATATTACGGCAAGTGCAGCACCATCACGGCCAATGCTTCGTGCGGTGGCGGCACCTTGAACACGGGCACACCGTCTGCCTCGCAGTAGTCGTCGTAACGCACTCGCCGCAGTGTGCACAGCCCCAGCGAGCTGCAAATTCGCTGTGAGTACGCGCCCGTCGCGTCCACTTTGAACAGCTGAAATAAATATATAATAATATATTGTCATGTCTTGTCGCAAAGCTTTCTGCCAGTCGTTTTACCTTATTCAACCTAGGTAAGCATGGCCTTCATTTCAAGATATGACTAGTCCATTGTCAGTTCTGCCTATTGATTTTAGGCACTTTTTGTGTTCTAAGTTCGTTGCCGACCATTATGTTTTGGAGACCTAACTAAGGTACATAAAACTCTGTACTTTTTAATTTCTTCTTTTCCTCAATAAGCATCTTTTGCTCCACGTAAAGGCTTGCAACGGATGTAATGTTATTGTTTTGTTTTCGATGCTTATGTTCAGCGACAGTCACTTAACATCACGTGAACCGATTGTTCCTTTGCCTCTTATAAAACAAGACAAGGTATGGAAATAACATATTCGTCATTGTGAAAATAAAATCAATGCAACGATTAATGTACTATGTCAAATCAAACCTTAAATCCTTGTTCCTTGGCAATATCGATGCTTCGCTTCATTAGTTCCTTGGCTAGTCCCTTGCCTCTCGCCTTGTTGGAGACGGAGATTATTCTGCACTCCAGGATGCGGTCAACTTGGAAGGTGGTGAAGAGGTCCAGGTCGCGGCTGACAGTGTACAGGATAGTGAAAATCTTGTTGTATTTCTCGTCCGAGGATTGTTGGATCTTCTCAATCGACTGCTCGATGTCTCCGGGTCATAAAATGCCATTTAGAGCGACGCCGAGCACCTGGAAATATATGGTTATATTGAGTTAAAAAAATTCTTAAGAAAATTAATTTTTGTACTAAAAAAGAATTTTAGTTAGTAAATTCAATCAGTTGTTTCATTCAGTAATATTACTTTTGTCTTATCATAATCCATGGCCACATTGCCGCCACACTAACAACTTATAAATCTTTTCAGTTCTACGAAGATAAAGACCACGAAATGCTCAGTGTAACAAATATCACTAAAGTCTGGCTAACTAAAGTTAATAGTGAAAAAGCTCGGCAACTTAAAAGACTTAAAAGTCAGGAAGAAACTTTATTTTAGAAGGATACTTAGAACGTGGTGCTGACCCCACTTTAAAGCGACAAGACAGAACAATGAACCCACAAAGAGCCAAAAAAACGGAAACCATACGGAAGCCCGGCTAAGCGGTTGTATCAATTGTGTTAAGCTTTCCTTCACTAAATGGTTAGTAGTTCTTTAAGTCTAACGAAATTAAAGATTAACATTACCGTGTTATCTTCCACAGCAGCTACTGAGAGGCCGTCAGCTATGGTGGCGGTGCACAGTCTCTCGAGCGCTGCGTGTGGCTGCCCACGCTCGCACAAGCCCACCGCCTTATTGAGGGGCTCGTCCGCGAAGAAGCTGTTCCTTAGGTGCTGCAGCACCGCCTCGCCCATCTCAGGAGTTATTGTCACAAACTCCGCCATACCTGGAATATAAATTCCATGGAATGATCAACTTTTCGTAATGGATGAATAGTCATAATTTATGGTGAATGGGATGGATGCATGAGTCGCATTTTGGAGGTGAAGCTTGCGTAAGAAAATAATGTTATAAATATTTCGTCCCTTAACTGAATTGAAAATTGTAATGGTTCTACTACATCGCGATTTACAACATTACTAGCGCCATCTATTACAAGAAATTTAAATACGAAGTTTTCGTTCTCGATAATGATCTTGAGCTCATTAAAAACGAATAATTATAGCAATATCTGTCATCTTCAAGTTAAAAACAAATAAGGACAAAACATATTAAGCGAGTAAATACGTTATATATATTTACCAAACCATACGTTATACGTGCTCTAACTTTTAGTAAATCATACTTGTGTATTATATGACATGGTGTGTATTAAAAGCAACTCGAGCCTCCATTAGGACCGCAAAGGGCGCCAAGGGGCCGCGGCGATTTTCTTTATGATCCGTAGATTCACTTCGCAAGTTGTTGTTCAAAGGCCGGGATAAAATATATATTATTAAGGCTTTCTTTATTACGTGAACGCACTCATCACGAGGCTTATAAAAATATGGAATGACTTACATATATAGGAATTGATGAGTTTTTGTTATCTAAACATATAACCTGTAGATGACTTGGTTTAAGTTTTATTTCGAACTATTGGCGTGAGTTGCAATACCACGTGGAGTCAAATTGCTTTCAGGATATTCTGTGTAGTGAATAGTGTAGTTCTGAATAGTGGCAATGTATTTCCATAGGGGGCGAAAATTAAAGAGTCGAATACAACAGTTTATTATATTTTTACATTTACATTTATTTATATACAATTAAAAGATGAAATTAAAAAACTTACTTTACCATTTAATTTACAAGATTGTACATTTGCGGAAACAAGGCGCAGTCAATAAATAGAATAGACAAAGACCAAATGGATTTCGATTTGATCAGAGGAATTCCATTAGGTGCGAACATCGATAAAGGAAAGCGGGACGCGGGCGTGGGGACGACAAGGCGCTAATAACTCCCCGGGATATCAGGCCAAGGTCGGCCGGGAGCGTTCCAATCCTCGCATTCAAGGTCGACAATAAATCCCTAGGCGATAAATAATTGCCTATATACCTATTTCTTCACAATATGTTGCTGTATGTTCCATAGAAATTCAACGTTCAAAAAGGAAACACGATTTTCTTCTTTTGTTGTGCAAAAATATTTAGGATAATTGATTACTGCAGCATCTTATGAAGTCGTTAATTGGCGTCTTTAGTATTAAATAATAGTTGGCTCCACTTTTTGATACCATATTATTTTATTATGCACTAGCATAAATAAAATATACAATTTTAATAAATATAACAAAATAAAACAATTACATAAAAACTAAACAATAATTGTCCCAATTTAGAAACTATAAAACAAGACTTTTAAAATTGCTACACGCGTCTTGTGTTGCCGTCAAGACATCCACGGCTTTGACAAGCCCGACTTAGCTTTTAACTCCTAAAAAGTCCTGCGTATTCTCAGATTCGGATCAATATGTATGTTCCACGAGTATTTCTGAGAGAATACCGAATCCAAGTATACTTTGTCTGCATTTTTTTAAAATATTGTATTGTATATATTCTTTTATTCCAATAGTGTGAACTGACGTAGGAACTTTTAATTTAAGTAGCTGAACTTTTCCCACGTACAGACTGGCGGCATTTTTAGGCCACCCCTCAATTCAGAATGCCTCGCCATAAATAATTCATACTTATAGAGTCTGATCTTTATGGAATACCTTTCAGCTAAAACGAAGGAATGAAAAATGAATAATCTTTTTTAAGATCTAATTAATAACAAACCTAACATATAATATTTTCAATTCTATTAAAACTTTCCTTCCTTCCTTCTGTTCAGTCGATGTTGGCCATTTATCGCCACAAACAACGGTCTCCTGCCGCCCTTTCCAGTTGGCTTTAAAACTTTAAGGTTAAAGTAAGAAAAATATAAAATTTGTCATTTTGACTTTGACAGTTCTGTCGAGAGTCATCACATCAAATTGTTATTGATTCGTCCAATTCACAATTTCCTGAAAGTTAATGACATGCCTAGTCGAATTACAAGCTGACAAAGTCCATAACTTGTCGGCGACATGTTAAATTGAAATAAATCTTAATGTAAAACGCCTAAGACTTAATTAAAATGTTCTCGCTACGCAGTCGCTTTTATTGCGCCGTTGGAAGGAATTTGTAGACGTACTAAACACCTCGTCTGTACACGATAAAACTGGATAATAAGGTCCGTTACTTCACACTTTTATTTACACTTTTAGCAGATGAGATATATTTTTATCGGTTTTGAGTGTTTCCCCCACTGAGAACAACTACTCCTTGCCCCTATTATGGCTATCAGCTAGCGTCTGTTCCGCAGCGCAGAATATTTTTACGTTTCAACCGGTTTTCGTAGTTTTTAGCTTTACTGCTGGTTGGTTAGGAAGCCTTTGCAGCTTCTCTTGATATTATTTAATAGTGTTTTCGTATTGACACTTATTTAACATTTTTTAAAATTCTAATTTATATTAAATAATGTTTGGGGTAAATGCTATCATATACGGTGTTATGTTGCAATCTTTTTCTTTGTTGATGAATGTCGTGTGCTCTACTCAGAAGATATAGTGACAATATCAATTCTATTGACTTGGACTATTCAATGTAGCGTGCTATTTTCAGTTTGCGGCGAGTGACACAACGTACAACTCCACCATCAGGTCGTATTGTAATCAAGCAAAAGTTTATTTGTATAATAAGTAAGAAAAAAAAAATGTTAAAAATATTTCGTGTCGTAAGATTACCTTTTATTTTTTAATACAGAATACATTGCAGTTTTCAATTTTCACTTAATTTAATTTGCGAAAATTAAAACCATACGTAAATTTCTAATACAGAAAATCTATTTTTAAAAACTTGCACATCATTGTACATTATGTTCCCTAACAAAGTTAGCTAGGTCAATAGTTTAATCAGTAGGTTCTACCTTACAGAGGCGACGTATCGACTCCGGGGAGAAATGCGACCCCGATCTAAATCGCAAATATGACAGACAGCCTTTTATTATAAAAAAAACTATACCTACATTAATATCAAAGTTTTATTATTTTTAGATTATTATCAGGATTATTATTATTATTATGTATAAAACATCCAAAACAACAGCTTATACAAAACATACGCACGTACCAACACACACTCACACGCAAATATGTACATCTACCTAAATATTGACCCCGCAACCTAGCATTAAGTGCCTAAATATTGCTCCGTGGGTCTTCGGGCAATAGCCAAGGTTTTTTGAAACAAAAGGTTTCTCTTAGCAGAAAGTCCGTATGTGTCCGTTACAATTATATTTAGGAAAAACATTAAGAAGTACTAAACTGGTTTGTCTACCCCCTTTGTGTAAGACAGACCTGAGTTTATAGAAAATACAATTAATAAGAAATTAAAGGAATGAGGATCATGATAGGTAATGATATTCCGTAATATCTGCCTACCCCTCTCAGTTACGAGCTGTGTATACGTTTCGTAGTATTAAACCGTATATACAGAATAGTTTTTTTTTCAGATAATTGATTCTTTTTAAAGTTTTAATTAATAATATAAAAAAGACCGTTTTAAAAAGAGAATTGAACATTAAAATGTATAATAAAATTAATATATTTAGCAGATAATTAATTAAACGACATAGTATGGAGTTGACAAGTTGTTAGGTTCACTCTTCCGTAGCACCATGATGTAGGTCAACGAATAATTATATTACACTCTTTTTAATCAAACAAAGAGCTTTTGCTTAGAAAGCTTTTCGTTTGATGAACATAATATAAATATTACATCCATTCTTCTTGCTGCCTTTCTTTCTAATGTCGGGTCGGCACAGTAATAATAAATTTAATTAAAATAATTTACTAATATTTCTTTTAATTGCCAATCAAGTTTAAGTTTGAAAATGATACACGAATAAGGTCAAATGGTGGCTTCGAACCCAGGACAATGTTGTGCGTGTCTCGCTGTCGCACCCTTAACTATTACGCTTTTCGCGCTTATTGTATTTTCAGTCCAAGTGTTAATGTACCACATGTACATTTATATGTATATTGTACTAGCGATCCGCCCCCGTTTCGCTCGGCTAAATAAATAGACAAATAAAATGCAGCCTAGACTATTTACTAACAAAAGAGTGTGAAAGAGTTTTAAAATCGGTTCAGTAGTTTTTGAGTTTGTCCGGATATACAAACAATCAAATCCTTTATTCCACGTACTCCTTTGCCATAAACATATCAATAAAGTTAGTAATTTATACAAGGTGAAGAAAAAATATTTTATCAGGAATTAAAAACGAACTTTCATCTGTTAACTCTACTATGATAGAGTTGATGTGGTGAGCTTATAGTGTATCGTGCATACAGCGATAACTGGTCTGGCTCCAAAACAAACATTTGTAATTTAAAATTACTTGATAGTTCATTAAAAAATTCTTTACAATCAATAAATTATTGTGTTATATTAATCATAAGAACAATGCCGCCAATATTATTGAGCACATATCTTTTAAAATATATATTTATAATATATGACAATAATTTCAAATATTTTTTTTCATCATTTTAAAATGTCATCACCCAATTGCAACAGTATTATAGCAAACAATCAATCGAGTAAGTAGATTTAGATCGGCTATAGTAAAAATATTTTTCTAAGAAATATTAATTTAGTAATTAAAAACTATGGACTAAAGAAAATAAGCAAAGAAACCCACGTATAATAACAGTATTAATAATATTGCCAACATAAATGTACATACTTGTATAGTACTACAAGATAGTATAGTGACATAAAATTGTAGATAAAAAAAGTCAATGTTACCTCGTGTGTCGCGCTGGACCGCTCTCTGCGCACTGAGCCTGTGATAAGTTCAGGCGACGCGCCCCGCCCGCCCAACGGCAAAGAATATTGAAACAGACACGCATTTATGTACAATATGTATTTATTTTGAAACCGATTATTGGATGTTAACTGTAGGTAGCGATAGAAAGATGAGACTGAGAAGGTTTTGCTTGAAGGTTCAAGACTGGCGGATGAGGCTTTGACCATCAGAGGCGCCGCCGACTTTTGGTCACTGCGCCAGTTTGTTATAGTTGGACGTCGAGATCGATTTTGAACGTCTTTAATGATTTAAAACAAGTTAGTTTGAACTAACTTTTAACGTTTTAACTTTTTTAATTAATTAAATTATTTTAAACACTAAAGTTATTTATTGAGGTGTTGACTTAGTGGCTGATAGTCCGACTTATGTTCCTACGTCTCACATCGGTATTCGAACACCAAGTCTCACTTATAAAGAAATCAATTGCTAAAAATAAACAACAAACGAATAATATACAATCTTACATCTTGGATCTTACTCTTTTCACATTTGGGGATGAAAAACACCGTTAAAAAATCGACCTAGTAACCGGTCGATTTTTTAACGGTGTTTTTCATCATTTTTGGTTGAATTACAAAAACTTAATAGTTTTCTGGTAATATTATTTTTTACCTGCTTTTTTCAATTTCATTCACTCTGGAATTTCATTTTTATATTATTGAATGGTATAAAATATTCTCTTACTAGTAAAAGCTCGTCTACGGTAAAGCGTATTTGGTCCAAGGTTACTTTGTCAAAGAATAGTCAACAGTGAAAGATATGCATCATTATGTTGACACAAAGACCGTGACAATTTGATAAATGATAATGGACTCAAGAACTTCTTTGTGTCATGTTATTATTTTATAGAGGCAGTAGATACTTGTCGTAAGAAAGTAACAATTGAATTATTAACTTATATAATATTTAATCTATTTAAATTTTCAACGTAAACGCTTGATTGTTTTATAAAAATACTAGTGACCCGCCCCGGTTTTGCTCGGGTACCACTAATTATGTTGATCCCATCGCTACCAAACACAGGAATGAGCCGTTTCGGAGTCTATAGGTCTATAGGGAACTTACATACTTCGCTTTTTATATACTATTTTTTTCAAAAAAAACTATCCAATGACACTTCTAATACATCTAAGAATACGTGTACAAAGCTTCTTAAGGCGTAACAAACAAACTTACATTCACTTTTATAATATTAGTAGGGATTAAAATCAACTGCCGATTGATTTCTACCTAATGTAAGGAAGACTTTCAGAGATAAATTGTTTACAATGATAACAGCTGAGTATGATAATTATTTTAACATCTCAATATTAATTTTAATGACAAAATGTCGCAATAAAAATAAATTGTTATTAGCCCCAAGTTTAATTGTAAATTTAGTTTAAATAAAACAAATTCTAACCAGCCTCATAGCATTGTAAATTAAAATTCAATTCAAAATATCATTAGCGGTGAAATACATAACAATAGTCAATTAGCAACTATTCAATACAGAACTATACGTATGACGTAATGCGTAGGATTAGAACCTTCGTAACGAGCTGAGCCTTGCGATTTCACTCGCCGTGCAATTTAATATAAACGACGATTGTACAGCCTAAGCTGAACATTGTTCAGCTTGAGCTGAACATTATTTAATGTGATCATATTGATAAACAACTTACATAGGATTAAAATTATTCCCCTTACAATCTTTACGTCCTACTTTAGTCCTTTGGGGATGAATTTATAAATTGCTTTCTTTCTTGCTCGAGTACTTAATAAAAATCTCTGTGTCATCAAGTCTTCAGGCCCAGTGGTTGAAGCTGTGATTTCGTTGATATATCACAGTGAGTCAGTTTCTTCTTTTAAATGAAAACATAAAAGCATTTCGGCTGATATTAAATCATCATAGACCAACAAATTACATAAGGGACATATACACACAAGCATATTTTTTTTATATTTTTAAGTGACGTACGGATACTGTTGATTTTTTATTGGTGTCTATAAAAAACACGAGAGGTTTTTAAACGTATCAAAATATAGTTGTTGTTATATTATTTAAATTAACATGTCCGAGTTTCGACCGAGGTCCGCCTATTGTCGAACAGAGCACCGCCAGTTGTTGCAAGAGTGAGTCAGCTCACCCATGCCAGTAGCATCGAATATCTGAACTTGTGAATATCACACATTCAACATACATATTATAAACATGGATATTCACGTCTGTCATCAGACGGAAACCCTATCCTTTTCCCATGTATTCGTTTTAATAAAAAAGCACGTAAACATACTGATTACATAACACAAACATGGCGTGATCTTTCACGGCATTGGAACCCGCGATAACAAAATCTGTTGAACGAATGGGCCGGCTCAACCGTGAAATACCACCTCACAGAAGACAGGCGTGAAGTAGAAGTATGCTTCTACGCTTCGTCTCATGAGCGGCATGCCGCAGGCCCAGGCTCCGAAATAAAATCCCAAAAAACACAATCCAGTTTCCTTTCCCATCCTTTCATAACAAGGATAGATTGGGAAGGGGGAGAGGAAAGGACGGGGAGGGGATAAATGTAGAATCTCTCTCTTCTCAGCTGTATATTGCATATGGTGGTGGGGTCCTAACTTTTCTCCTCCCTTTCGCTCTTTCCTCGAAATTATCATCAGTAACTTGGCAGTCAGTGGCAAATTATTAACGTCAGGTGGCCTCCACATTAGGTGACACCATCGCAGCCTACTCTCCTGGATCGTGTCGGCGATATCCCGCACACCAAGGCTACCTCTCACCTACACGTTGAGGATCATATCGCGTCTGTTTTTCGTTTATCAGCCATATTTTAGGTCTTTTAGCGAATAACTCATATAACTAAATAATAAAAATATCGTAGTACATTTATTGTAACATTATAAAACGTATTGTAAATACAATACCTAATTTAAATGCCTGCTTCAGTACTTCGGCTGTAATGACTTTTCGTGAATGACTGATAAATAACTTACCCACCCATTCATATTAATTTTTGTTTAAATATTCTATAAAAATTATATATTTTACTAGCGATCAATGACCCAGGCCTTCTTTAGCCTGCGCCTGGCACTAACTTTTTATCTCCGATAATTTCTCCAATGCACTGTTCTTGAATATATTACATGGATAAGTGGAACGTTGAGAAGAGTACTCGATAGCGCCGTGAAGTGGCGACCCGGCCCTTCATTAAAATAAAAACGCGTGAAGGGAATCGGTACGTTTTTATACATGAATGTGGCAAACGAGCGAGCATTTCACCTGACATAATGTTGCGTTGTTGTTGATGCGTTGCCCACCTGTAATGGACGGAGGAGGTGCAAAACGGAAACAGGATATTTCTTTTTCCTATTCATCCCCTTCCCCGTTAAATCTTCTTCCCCCTTCCTTATTGGAAAAGGATGGAAGGGGAAGGGGGGAGAATTAGGTCTCCGGATATCCGTTTAAAATTTTAATTTATTAATGTTAATGTAATTATACATAGAAAAAAGATTACCCAAAAAATTTAGGTCCAAAATGAAATAAAAGTTTAGTGTCATACATCAAAGTTTTACTATTTTTTTATTAGTTATTTAAAACGACCCAAGGTGCACAAGGCCAGCAAAGTGAATGGTAACTACTTTTAGTCGGTATTGGGCCCCATTAGGGTAGGAACACCAATGAGGCCGAGTCCGACACACCAGGCGTGTGGCTCCAACGTCTGAAGTTATAAGTACAATTGAATTACACGCGTAGAATTACACTTATAAAAATTTCATAACAAAGACTTATATTTGAACCCCCTTACAGTTAGTACAGACACTAGCCCCTTGCTTAATAATTGCTACGTTGCTTTATAGTTGTGGGAAAGTAAATGTTTATTACGAGATGAGGGAAGGTTTTAGCTAAGAAAAATCTTACAAAGCACGCAATACTAAAAATCTGAACAAGGAAATGTAATGCTCGACAAGGAAAGGAAATGAAATAACGGCTAAAAATGTTCAGAATAATTATCAAGTTCAGTTAAGAATTTGTCACGGAAGTTTTATAACGATTTTAAAAGCTCTGCACCAGCTCGAAAAACGCGATATTTCGTCTAAATCTAGCCCTTATTTTGAATATTAATAGTATTGGTATGCTTCCTAAATTTCTTGTGATATATAATAGGAGGGAAAAAAATAGTTAAAGATACGGACAGCGAAACATACAACATGGTCGTGGGTTCGACCCGCCATTCCACTATTGTCGTCAATCATTTCCAAACAATTTTAAGTTTGGTTGGGAATGGTTAAAACAAATATTAGTAAATTATATACTTTACTAATATTTCGTATACATGCCCGAGGAGAGTTGGTGTCAGGCGGCCGGCCGTAAAAATACTATTGCCGTAACCTACCAGTACAGACTACGGCCGTACTCTGCCGACCCCACATAAAAAATGGAGAAGGGACAAGGAGAAGAAGATGACAGAGGGAAAATAAAACTACCATTTTATAGATTCTATATTATTTAATAATAAATAAAACTGATTTCTTCTGCAGTAAAGTTTTCACTGCCACACATGAGTGTCATCGAACTTGTTTTAAAATGATATAATTGCATGAGGTCGGGTGAAATTGAGTACTTTTTAAAACAATTTAGTTAATACTTTGATTATCTCGTATTAATTATATTATTAAGGGTACGCAATTATTTCTATAAGAATCAAATAAGATATGTTAATAGACGCCAATTAGATACGCGACCACATGATTCTCGTGTGGAACGTGACGCAACCTATGACGTCAAATCTCACCGAGTAGTGAGGCTCTGCATAGGAAACAGTAGAGGTAACGTGTTTCCCAACATTACGCTTAATGGTACAGCTTTGCGTAGGGTATCTACGTACTTAGGACATATGCTGACCTCTGACAATGATGACATCGAGAGTGAACGGAGGGCGCTTGCAGTGCGGGCGAACATGATAGCTCGCAGTTTTGCACGTTGTTTGACAGGTCATTAGCCTTTTTAGGTCCTATTGTACGTCTTTCTACACGTGTAGCCTATGCGCCGACTACTGTTTCTGTCCAATTGAATATTGTTTAGTGTAGTTAGTGGAGCTGCGATTCTGTACTGACTTATTTGTTGAACATCAGATAAACTGCTGGTACGCTACCATGCTTAAAAGATATGCATCCCTGGTGCGCAGAGTACGAGGCAGTACCAAGAGTATCCTTAGCATGATCGTTAACTGGCTGAACTGCAATACATTAATCATTCCATAAGAAATGGCGCAGTAATGAATAATTAATTTGTTTCCTTCTGTTTTTATTTTATTTATAAAGTCACTAGTCTATAAGAACAAAGTTATAAACAAAATGGCCACCGTGGTCTGAAATACAGTCAATATTATTGTAATACAATATTCGTAGGCCTCATTACACTACATACACTTTTCGCGTCTGATATCATCAGACACAGGTTATTTTGTATGAGCAATAAAATTTATAAATTCTATTAAGTCTTTTATTTATAATCTATATGAATAAGTAAGCATATAAGACAATCATGTGTATACATAGAAGGCACGATGCAGTTAGGAACTCTATACAAATAGGAAGACATAATGGCATATCCAGAACTTTGAGGGGGTTTAACTTAGGGGGAGAGGGCGTGGGCTATAATTGTCACGTAGGAATTATGATGACCACGGGACCCCTTAACCACGGAGGAATTGGCGAAAGACTGAGCTGGTCAATTTTTAAATGGAGGAAAAAACGCATCAAAATGTTTGCATATGCGCCACAATGCTTGCGTTTATTGTTAAACTATGTGTCAATATGAAATTGTAAGCTTGGTTATTTTATAATGGATGTTATAAACTGACGGAAAATTAAACTAACCATTTACAAATTAGCGTATCATTTCAAACGTAACAAACCTATTTTTAAGGTATTATCTTTATATATGTAATTCTCCTGTACGTGCCTTGACAGTGAACTCCTTCTAAGCGGCTGAACCAATTTGAATTAATTTTTGTTATTTATATGTACAAGTGGATTCGATCGAGGATGGTTTAGATTCACATTAGTGGTACCCGGGGGAAGCTGGGGCGGGTCACTAGTTTTACATGTAACGGTCATGTGCAACCTAAGAAATCTAACCTATAACTTGTAACTTCTGAGTAGTTAAGAGTTATCTTCACTATTTAATACAATAACACGACGTTCACAATTTGACGATAAGATATAAACTAAATAAATAGATAAATTATAAACTATTTAGAAAGAATACGTTAACTTGTAAACGCTTCGTTGAGTTCACAATTTTACTACAATTTATTATATAGGTAGTGAAATTATAAATTAACGATGTTCACAATTTTACGATGACATACAAAGTATATTTAACGCTTTCGATATACTAACGTAATGCTAATTTGTACAAAATCTAAGCAATAAAAACTTTTAACTTTTACTTCAATAATCCTAACCTTAAACAATGTATTTTAATAAATATTGTGTAGTTTTGATTTCAAAATGAGAATTTCTCCAAACAAATACATACATAATTCCAACATTTCCAGTCATTGTAATGTAGAAAGTAAACATGTAAACTTTGAGAACACCACATTGCTAAGTGTAATTATACAGTTTTAGGAACGTTATTCTGTAGAATGAATATTTTCTGGTCCTTCGAGGACGATGTAGCGACGAGTTGCTAACCAGTTTTAAGAATTTGCAATAAATCTCCTTCTAAAAAGGACTACCATAAAAATATAATTAATTAAAGCCTCTTATGAAATACAAAAAGTATCGTATAATAAAATGTTTAGCATACATAACAATTATTATCTCACCCTCACGCCTATCACAAAGCAGTAAAGGCAGAGATTACAATACCTGCACGATTAATGGATGCATTTATTTGATCTAAATACACTTTTAAGTTAATTATCATTTTTTATGTAGCTCCTTTAATAATTAATGGGAAATCTAGCCGTCAAGTGATATAAGAGTTAAAAAAAATCAAATTAAAAAACTTAACTTAAGATACGGTTCATTAGATGAGAATTTTAAAGGTGAGTCACGTTTAGGAACATTTCGTTACATAAGAGAGAAAGGAAATATATAACGTAGGCAGGAGCGAAAGAGAGGGACGATACAAAGTATTGAAAAGATCGTGTCGCGTATGCACGCGTTATGCGTTTATAAGTAAATAATGAATTAACAGAATATTATTGTAGGTTTTATTTACATTATTGTTTTTCTCTGCCTTTCATAGTATGTTTTTACTTTAGTATATTCAATTTCTCTGAACCGGTTTTGATTTTTTTGAAGACTGATATGTGCTGATGACTATATACCCAATTTTTATATAATGTATATACGTCTTGCAAAAGAAGTTTTTACTTAATTTAATATTATTATTCCAATCAAACTGAAGCGTGAATTATTGTGTTGATTGCAATATAACCAAATTAATTCTCAAAAATAATCGATAACCGTATTTCGAAAATAAACTATAATTAGCCAGTTTTCCATAGACAAAGCTTTATTTGAACCAGAGGCAGTATTGTTTTTATTTGTATGCATAATTTAATTTATTAAAAACTTAAATTCCCTGGATACTATTTAAAAATGTACTTTTTTATATTATTCGTTATTAGGAAAATTAATTTGCTAATAAGCGTTAGGCAATTATTTAATAAAAACAAAAGAAAGTTTTTAAAACTTCATTCCAATAAATTAAAATACATTTCTGTATATACCATTACATACTTAACATAGTATTTATGTCGCCGAGCGATTGTCAGAGCAGACACTTTATAATTGGGCTAGGCAAATTCTAAACGGTCGGTACATTCTCAGTTGAACGAATCATTGATAATATGGCGTTTGATTTCGAGTCACTTTCCAATGGGGCGAAGTCATTGTCCGAAGTAAAAATGTCGTTCGACAAATCAAAACGTCCGCGCTGATTGGATTATATATATAAATAAGGCTAGAGAGCTTAAAACGACATAAGGCAACATGGCTCTCTAATTGTCAGTCACCATTAACTTAACTAATATCACCAATTCACTCGGATACACTTATTTTAATCTTATACAAGGAGAAATTACCGCATAATTAAGCCCCTAACCGAGTGGTGTAGGCAGAGATCATGGATTTCCACTTCGCATGGTCCTGGCATACCTCCCTCGCTTCATCTACAATCATACGCATGTTTGATCGTTGGTTACAGATACTTTTAACACCTTTCTTAAGGTATGTCAATAATTTTGAATTAATCATTTCTTAAATATTCTAAATAGTTGAAGAGTGTAGATTAGAGAAATCAATTAGAGGACCTTCTAGACAGATCAGATCACATGCTGAGCCTTGCGGTTTCACCTGTTGTGCAATTTATTTAAACAGACGTAAGTCTAACGTAAGCTGAATATAATATTTACGCTGATATTTTCTAATCCGTTATATTTCTGCGGAAGAAGCTATATACGACAGTAAGTGTTTAGATATCTATTTACCTTCTATAATAAATGTGATGTTGATATGTTCCAGACGATGTTAGTACAAAACTAGCTAAGGATCTGTGTTAAACATTTCCCTAGTACTAACTATCCTGCGGTGGGATATTAATAATTATACTGCTACATCCATCCGGTAACCTGTTGTTAACCGTTATAATTATATTCTCTCTCGTGTTCTGGCTAATGCTTTGGTCATTGGAGCCATCAGTCTTCAGGACCATAATGGGTGCAACCATGCCATTTCCTACGGGAACTGTTGGTGTGTTGGATCCATTGATGTAATGCGTTGGATAATGCCTCTTCAAATCCCTCATCAGTCTAAACTTCATATGACATACTGAACACCTAAAAATACAAGAGGTCATTAGTTGATTTAAAAAATAACATCATATTACACTCTTCAAAGTAAGTCAAGGCGTTTAGGCTACAGGTTACAATGGAACCGCCATACATACATAAGTCGTACATACATAAATACATGCGCATGGAAAAATGTTTACTTCTTTTTGGGTCAGCCGGGTGATCCTTTCAATTGGTATCATTGTCAAATGACAGAAGTGACATTTATAAATGAATACATACTGGTAAATATCTTGGCCGACGTGCATGCGCATGTGTTTGATGACGTCATTGCTCTGAGTGAAGGCGCGCTCGCAGTACTTGCACCGGTAGGGCTTCTCGCCAGTATGGGTTCGTTGATGACGTTTCAGGTGGTCTTTGCAATTGAACCTGGAAATGAAGGGATAACTCATTAAACTTAAATAGAAATCAACTAGGGACTGGTTACGGATACTAATTTATGGGGCAAGAACTTAATAATGAAGTTGGTAGAGCTTATTTCGCTGATTACAACAAATAAAATTTGAATTAAATACATATTTACAATATTTAAAAGAAAACAATATAACCCATCATAGTGCAGGGACGGACGCCAATGTCAAAAACGTCTTTAAGACATTTTAAATTAAGGCATTGTTAAAAAATATTATCAATCAACCTCTTGTGGCAGGTGTCGCAGGCGAAGGCCTTGAGGTCGAGGTGGATGAACTTGTGCTTCTTGAGCGAGTTGGGCTTGGTGAAGGCCGCGCCGCACTCGTCGCACTTGTGGGGGTGCGCGTCCGTGTGCGTCACTATGTGGCTCACCATTTGACCTACAAGTTAATTATTGAATCGCCCGACAGCCTTACACCGTGTTCACACTGACGAAAACATTTGAATAAAACATGTTATATAAAAAACTGAACTGACAATATATTTTATGTGAGTTTTTTCGGCAGTGTGAACTGACGGTATGGTTTGAATATATAGACGTTCAATTAGACATTAGTAGTAGCTCCTCGGCAGCGAAAGCCATTGTAGAAATAGGCTGGCTGAATGTAAAAACAAAACAAAACGCACAACATGTACATCTTGTCATGAATTTCACTTAACATCAGGCAAATTAAAAACAGACCAACGCAAATTTCTATGTTTTTACAAAATCAAAATAAATGTTCGTTTCTAAAACTCGGTCATGATTAGTGCAAACTCCAGTTATTTTTATCTTAAAATATTGTTACCTTTAGTACTAAATGTTTTGGGACAAAATGTGCAGGAGAAAGGTTTGACGCCAGAGTGTCGTATCATATGTTGACGTAGATTTGAGTTGTTGCTGAAACTTTTGCCGCACTGCGAACATAAGTAAGGGGCTTCTTTTGTGTGAACTCTTAGGTGGTCCTTTAAGCTACATAACTGTATGAAACCTGGAAATTAACAATTCAAGAAAACATATCAAAAATTAAATACCGTCAAAACCTGAACTGTGAGTTGTTTGATCCACTGATTGATTGATATAATTAACTTACTTAATAAACAGAGATAATCAAACAGTTTAACTAATACTGGCTACAACTAAATCATAAACATATCAGCAATATCTAGAAGAGTTAGGCCTTTAAGTTGGCATAAGTGGGGTGCAGATAAAAAAGAGTCTCCTAAATACCTAACTAACCAGAATGAACAGTGATAAATACATACTTCTATTCATGCCAGTATTCTGTTAGGTTATTGCTTGGTCAAGCCGTCCTATTTTCGTTTCAAAAGAGATTCCAAGCTGTTATTACAATGTAAAGGCTAAGCTATGAAGTTAGTTGTCAATAAGTTTATTAAAAAGTATAGAAAATTATTACCTTTATTGCAGTATGAACAGACATGTGCCTTGACTTTGTCATGTCGTTTTGCATGCTCTATTAGTTGGTCTTGTCTTGTATAACGTTTTGGACACTGTGTGCAAGCAAATGGTCTGTTCATGGAATGCAACTTTAAATGTCGTTTTAATAGCGGTTTCATAGAGAACACTTTATGACAATAATCACACTCAAACTTTTTATCATTGGTGTTTTTAATATTATAGTTTCTATGTTTTCTTCTGTGAGATATAAGAGCCCTTTCTTTACTAAATGTTTGGTCACATTCATTGCACTTATATATTTTGTTGTTTATTTCTATCTGCGACAAATTGGATTCACCAAAAATACTGTCGATGCTGTCAGCAAAATCTGCTTCCAATTTGATTTCAGATGGCTGTGCTGTAGAAGATTCTTCATGGGTTAGTAAATGGTTTATATACCTCTTGTGATTTGTATAATGTTTTTTACACTTGTCACATTGGTAAACATCTTCTTCGGATTTAGTTTCAACTTTAGGAAATAAAGAGTTATCACAGATTGGCGCCTCCTCATAAGTCACATCTACATTGATCTCATCTTCTTCTTTCAATTCTTCTTTAAGTGTACTTTCAAAGGAAATTATTTTTTTTAGATTATCTTCACTTTTTAAAGCATTCGCTCGGAATGTTAATAAAATTTGAAGAATGTTAGCACAATCGATGCAGATGTTCTGAGGTAGGCCATCTTCTCTTGTAACCTGTCAATGATCAAATCAGAAATTCATATGACTTGTTGTAGCCTACTCTAACATAAGCGTTTTTTGTATCATACAGTAAATTTCTAAGCGTTTCAAGACAAAAGGCAAAGCTCTGTGACAGTTATACCCAATACACAGAATGGTTTGATTGTTATAGGTATAGTCAGACTGAAGCAAATTAAATATATTATTCTGTATTAGAAGGCTACATTATACAAAATTAACATGGCTATATTAACACGAAATAGGGCAGTGGTAGTTCAGTGGTTTAGGCCATGACTTTCATACTATATGTCGCGGGTTCTACCCCAGGCAGGGGCTTTATTTTGTGTTATTTATTTCATCACCACTTCTCCAAAAACAGTTAAGGTAAACATCACGAGGGAACCGGCATGGTTAAGAACCACTAAATTCAAAGACATGTGACATCCACCAACCCGCACCGGGCCAGCATGGTGGGTTATGAACATTGTAAAAAAGCCAATTTATTATTTTATTTATTATAAACATGAAAATTTGAATTAAATAAAAACTCTTTGAAAAACTATTAATTAATATTGTGAAATAACATATAACTGCACATTCTTAACACAGATAATGATTCAGTTAGGCAAAAATAACTGTTATATTTATACTAGCATACCTCGATGGTGCTACCTTGCACAAGCAATAATTTCAGCGTATTGTATATAATTATGAAACATTACCTGACAAGTTGTTACTATCATCAAGGCATCAACATATAGCATATTATAATTGTTTTCCATCTTTACAGGTCCAAATAAATTGATAGCATTATCATCATTTTTCATACAAGTTCGACATGTTACTGCTGTATGAACCATTTTCAAACATTAAGATTTCTTGCTATTCACAACTGAATGGGACTTGGGATCTATATAACAACCTAAATTTATTCCAACTCACTGTATAAGTCATTGAATAAATTATTTTCACATATTAAAAATGAGTTCAGATTTGCACTTTAAATCATATAGCCTGAAACAAAAGACAAGACTATAACAGTTAAATTTTTTCAGTTTAACTAATATTCAAGACTTGATTTTTAAAAGGTTCTGGCTCTTTAAATGAGGTTCAGTTCGTAATTCTGGGTTGCTTGATAAATAAGAAAGCTGATATTTATCCTGAGTCTCCTGTTTATAATAGAGATTTCTATTTACAACGTCCTGCAGCAATTACCGTCTTCATTTGATGGTGTTCATTCTCTCAAGTTCCTAAATAAAAATACGTTTAAAAAAGTAACTACAGCTACACAACAATTACAAGCAACAAATAAAAATTTAATGCTTGGTTATAATACAAACAAATTTGAAAAGGAATTTAAACAATAAATAAAGTGAGCTAAACGAACCAATAATTTTCGTTTCGTTGACTTTTGGCATCAATTATCATTGTTGATTGTTGTCACTTGTTAAGTTGTCAAAGACAAGGTAAAGATTCCCTATTGCTGCCTACTAGGTAGTTAGGCAGCAACAACTACAAGCTACAAATTCGCTACAAATTATTTGGAGCGACTAATATAACACTACCACCTGAACATAAATTCCCCGAAAACTAAACGTTCGTGGCTTTTAAGAATATCATACAAAAAAATAATGCCAATTTTTAAATGTTTCGCTATTTACATACGGATTAGAATTTTAAATCAATAGAAATTACTCGTTAGGTTAGAATGACTTATTCAAATATAGCGCTGCTCTGGAAATTCGCCTAATTCTAATGATATTATAAAATAAAAAATTGTATAAAATATCATTGCCTAATTACCTAATTCGAGTAATTTCGACATACAAAATCACGGGTCAAAAGTGCCTCAAGAACAGCGGTGATCTGCACCTTTTTTTTATGTGAGAAGGTGGCAAACGAACAAGCGGATCACCTGATGTCAAGTGAGCGCTGCCCATGAACATCCGCAACAGACAAATGCGTTGCAGATGCGTTGCCTACCTTTAAAGGAAAAAGGATAATTCCTTTCCCCCGTTAACTCCCTCCCCATCATATCCTCTTCCCCTTCCCGTCCTATCCTTATGAGGAAAGGGTGGGAAGGGGAAGAGGACTAAAATTAGGCCTCCGGCACCTCACTCATTAGACGAAACGCAGAGTACTTCTACTTCACGCCTGTTTTCTGTGAGGTCGTGGTATTTTACCGGTCGAGCAGGCCATTCGGCAACAGATGTTGTTGTTGCGGGCTCTACCACTGTTAGATGGATTCAAGATTAATCCAAGTATGAAAATGAACAAAGAATATTTTTATTAACATTGTATTGACACCTGACACCATGTTGTTAAAATGTTATTAGTTGTCAAAGTCATCTGTGTGCTGTGCTGTGTTGTGTTACGCGAAGTTAGTACGAAAAGGAAAAAATAGGACAAGTTATTTTTATAAACTTATAAACTGTGTTGCTGTAATCTTTGTGTAAAGGAGTTTAAATTTATTTGCTATGGACGATATAGTTTTCATCGGTGACTGGGTAAAAGACAGAGTTCTAGGATCGGGAAGTTTTGGAATTGTGGTTTTATGGAAACATAAGCATACAGAGGAAAAACTTGCAATTAAAACTTGTAAATGGGGCTCCGAGTTAACCGCGAAATACAAAGAAAGATGGACCAAAGAAGTGGAGATGTTGCAATGCTGCAACAATCCCAATATAGTTGGAACGAAAAAACTTCCGCCAGAATTTCTTCAAGGCTTAGAGCGCGCTAATCCATCAAAATTACCGATACTTTGTATGGAGTACTGCAGTGGCGGAGATTTACGACAAGTTTTGAATAATCCCGATGCGTGTGGCGGCTTAAGGGAGTCGCAGGTGCGACAAATACTCAGTGATATCAGAAGTGCAATGCAATTTTTGCATGCGAACAAAATCACTCATCGCGATTTAAAACCTGAAAATATAGTGCTGCATATTTTGGATAATTCAAATAAACCTGAAAATAACCAAGTACAAAGAAAAGTTGCTTATAAACTTATAGATTTAGGCTATGCTAAAGAAATTGACTCAAACTCTGTTTGTGCTAGCTTTGTTGGCACTTTACAATATCTTGCACCAGAAATTTTCTATAGTAAAACTTACAGCAACTCTGTGGACTTCTGGTCTTTTGGTCTTCTCGCTTTTGAGATTATATGTGGATTAAGACCATTTCTTCCATATTTGGCACCAGTCCAGTGGATGCCTCATGTAAAGAAAAAATCTCATGAACATATCTGTGTGTATGAAACATTTCATGAAGATATAGAATATTCGAATGAGATATTTTCAGAGAATCACATATCAAAACCATTAAAATCATTACTAGAGAAATGGTTGCAAGTTGCTTTAGAGTGGGATCCTAAATTACGAGGCAGGGATGCACCTTCCAAGGTTACTTTTAACATCCCTTCAGAAGAAAAGGAAGCTGCTAGCAAAGTTGTCATATTTGATCTATTGGAGGCCATACTGGCTAAGAAAATTATTCAAGTTTTCTCAGTGACAACCCTGTCTCATTTGGCTTATGAAATTAATGACTCTACAACCATAGAAACACTTAAAACTTGGATAGGTGTTGACACCAAAATTCCAGTTCAAGAATTAACCATAATTTCAGTGACAACATATATTGATCTTGAAAATGATGACCAAGTTTCTAAGTATTGGAATGAGGGTGCTACTCCTATGTTATATGCGTATGGGAAAAAAACTATTATTGATGACAATATTGAACCCATAGTACCAAGTACTGTACGAAGATGCCTTGAACACCCCAAGGCATTGTACAACTATAAAAATAGTCAAAATCTATACAGGAATGGACTATTTTTTATTCTTTCCCAGATGAAAATATATGATTGTCTCATAAATGGACTTTTTGCCAGGGCTGAATCTTTGAAACATAAAAGTAAACAGCTTCTTGTGAAACATAACTCTGTAGATAAAGCCTTAGGAAAGCTTCTAGCACAAAAAGAGATTATTATGAAAATGACTGATGCGGGAATGAAACATGTAGATCATTTGAAAGAGAACAGTATAGGTACAAACTTCCTCGGTGGTTTTGAGAAAATTTTTAAAGATGTCAACGATCAATCTGAGAAAACTGACAAACTAGAAAGTGCTTGGTCTCAAATATCTGTAAGATTGCAGTCGGCAGTGAGAAGAAGCAATGAAGCTATATCTGCAGATCTCAATAACTTTGTAACAAAATATAACTTCACAGCAATCGTCACCAATGCAATGCGGTCTTTCAATGCTTTTAAGAAAAGTGAATTTTATGGTGAGAACAGATCAAAAGATAATAAGAGTCAGTATTATAATGTTGCTGATATTGTACGCTCATCATATGACTGTCTTAAACTGAGAAGTAAAATCCTAATAGAAATGCAGAACCAGGCATTTATCCTTAAATTGAAAGATCTATCTGCAGAGTTGTCTAAAATTGATGATGTTATTATAAATGCATCAGACACAACTGATAAATTGGCCACTGGCTTAGTGACCTTGACCAACGACTTAACGTCTTGCATGTGGTCTACAATAAGCCTTGTTATAAGAGATGCAGGACACATATCTGACCTTCCTTATAGTGTGGTGTCTTTCCAAAAAAGGGATTTTAAAATTGGAGCACCTGTATCCAATCATTATGTGCCCCATAGACAGGAAGATGAGAAACTGAGATCTCTTATTCAAGAAAGTTTGAAAATAAGGAAAACTCATTCAAGTCTTTGCGAGAGACTAAACTCACAGCAATTGTCACTGCAAAAAGCTGCTTTCGACTTCAGTTTCTTAAAAGAAGATTAGTTAGAAAGTATTCAATGAGATATATAAATATCCAAAGAATTTAAAATGTGCCTTAAACTAGTTTTTAAGAAATACGCATTTTTTGTGTTAAATTTTACAAATTTATTTTATGTTTTATACACATGTAATCAGTTTTTTATTCTAGTTAGCTGTTTATTTCTAGTCATTTAAAAGTCCTTTATAAAGATTATATTTTTATTTGTTCAAATTATTTGTTTATTTTATAATTGGAAATAAAGAAATTTGTCTCGTGAATTTTTTTTATTCGATCTTGACCTTGGTCCCAAAACGAAATCAAAAGAAAATTATGTAAAATTAAATCCTGCAAATTGTTCTAATCTCTCTTTAAATTTAGTCATATTTTCTTCTAATTTCTGGATGCTTGGTGGTGTTTTAAGGTATTCTTCCAGTGCGAATCTAGGTTCAGAACTGCCACAAACATGTAACCATATAGCAAACAGGGCGTCATCGGTTGTTGCGATTGACCTGCGGCATAGTCTGGCTGAAGTAAGAGAAACTGCCATCAGAGCTCCGATGCTCCCGATTGTTGCTGCTTTTGGACCCTGTTTTCTCGCCGCTAGGAAATATCTCTCCAAAAGACTTTTAGCAGATTTATCCAGACTTACATTAATCTTTGCAATTAAATTAATATATAAAATGAGGTCATTTATAGCGCTTATTTCATTTATAGTCTTTTTATTACGTTGTGTAGCACTTTGGCACATAAATTCTGCTATGTCATCACAATATTGACCGTAATCTCCGCGGCAAATAACATCAAATACACTTGATAAATTATTTCCGGCTATTTTCTTAGATTCGTTAGTCAGAGCCCAAACGGCGCATTGTAGTTTTATTTCAACATTCTCCGTTGTAATTTTTCCGGTTTCCAAAGTTTTGCGAATAAAAGCCAATTGTTTTTGATTCGATCGATACAGTGACAAAGGTAAAATGAAGACGCCATCCGAACTACGAATCATTGATAATTGGACGCAAGCATGCGGATCACCCAAATACACCGAACTACCGGCATATTTTGTGGCTGCAGTCATAATTTCTCCAACGTAATTATCGTCATGACCTGTGACTAAAACATTTATTATACGTGACCCTAATAGTGTATTAGCTTTTACGCTGACTAAACTAAGCAATAAACTAATTTTAACATGCATAAAACAATGTAATGGGCACACACGAACTCCTATTGTGGAAGCGAGGCAGTAAATGAACTTCCATGGTACCCCGCCACACGTTTCAAACAGCTGTTCGATATCTTCAGGAATCGGATAAGTTATAGGTGCAGGCAAATAAATGCTTTCCTCTACTGACCAGACAACTTTTATATTCTTTGAAACCACGACATGAATATTATACCTATTTCCAACCTTCAACTTTGATATTAAATCATCAACAATGAAATATTTCCTCGGTAAGAGTTCATCGTCCGATATGAATGTAGCAATTACTTTTTCCCCGCATCTCCGTAAGCCGCTATTCTCAAATAGAACACTGCGACAAACATAACATTTCGGAGGTGTTTTTGGGATAAATCGCAGAATAACTTCGTTACCTTCGCACATTTCGGGGCATGACCAAACTGTGTGAAAAACATAAGAATTGGGTTTCGAAATATCAAGTAGTAAACCCTTGCGAAGCATTATTCCTGTGTACTGCCTTTGCTTATGATTAGATAAAAATCCCGGGAAGCTTTTAATTCTTAGATTTGTTGTCACTTGCATTTCCTGTATAGTTTTTTTATTGTCAATATCTAAAGATTTAATACAAGCAAATAAAATTTTATTACAAACATGTTGAAATCGTAAAGGTTCCTGTATTAAAAAATCCCCTAGGTCGGGAAAAACGTTTAACAAGTCCATGACGTCAATTTCAAGTAAATGCCGTAGCGGTGGAAATTTGTTACTTGTATTGTCAAGACACTCATCTAAGAACGACTCACAGCTTTTTGTCATTTCAGCTAATACGCGCCTTTTGTCCAGAAACAGCAATAATTTACATTGCAGTTCCATGTTGCTCATCCTTTTAGACTGAGAAACGCCTACTATAAAAACCGTTTTTTCCCTCCAAAACTTTTAGTCGTAATAGAGTATGGATATTTTTTTAAGAAGATTTTATGGCCTATTTTATGGTATAGATAAAAACAATAATTTATCTTACGATACTCTTGGTTAATATACAAATTTTGCAATCAATATTAGAATTTGCAATCAATATATGAGTATAAGTATTCGTTGAAGATTTATTAAAAATAATTATTTATAATAATAAAAAAGCCATGAAAAATAATTAAGACTTCTCTTCAATATTTTGATATACATAGATAAAAAAATCCGTAAAAAATGTCTTGCTAAGAACCCAATCAATAGTTAACATTACAATACACAAAATAAACATTTTGCAATATTTAGACGTAACAATAGCGTATTTTATTAATTAAAATATATGTCTCTCAGTTTTCAGTTTTAAAAAAATATTTCAGCTTTTAGCCTTTAACAATAATGGTTTTAAAAAAATATTTTACTATAGAACTGTTATTCTTTGTCATTCATAGATATTGATGATGATGAAATTGTATCATGTTATAAATGTAATAATTACTCATCTAATAAAATCGATTTGTGTGGACTTGTGACTTAAATGAAAAAAATATTTTTAAATGTTGTAAACGTAATATGATTGTCGCAAAAAACGTATAAATTATAATACTAATTTATTCGCCTGGATGACCCCGTCCAAATGTCGGGCACCATTGTAATTTTGTAAACAAACAAACGTCATTTGCCGTGCATGGCGGCCATTACGAATTTTACACATTCATCGGAAATGTTATAATTTTGTGGTAATTGCGAGATAAAGTGAAGTGCAATCGTATAATAGACTATAATATTAGTATATATAAGTATATGGATATCTAATCTTCTAAGGTAATGTGAGAAAAAGTAAATTCGAAAATATTTTGGAATTTACGATTTTAGGGTAAAAGGAGCCTTTTTTGCAAAATAACTTGATTTGGAACAAAGTATACTTTGATGAGCAGAGACGCGTCCTCAATCTTTCTAACTAGTTAGTAAACTAGTGCTCCGTATAACTAACATGTCATTACACACACTATATTTCACTAGCTCTAAAATTAGTGGTACGGGGGCCGAAGCGGGGATTTCTTTCCATCCTCGAGCGCATCTGATTACATATCGTCTAGGGTATCCCATTAAATTTGTAAAAAAATCGCTCGTTGAACATATTCGAACGGGTCGGATTAAGATAGGGATAGGGTTGTTGGCATGTTAAAAAGTGAATTATTGAAATGCATTTCAATAACCTGACGATTTTAACGCGACCCGAAGGAGTACTGGACTCCATCGACCGCGGCCGATTTTTCTTTTACTGGAAATAGTTCAAGAATAATAGGTTCATATATTCTGACGATTTCAACAAGCCGAAGTAACAAAAATCTTGATCCTATCAACTGAGTAGGCCTTCCCTTTCCGTTATTCCTTTCTTTTTAAACGCTAATCTGATCGTTCAAAGTGGGGCAAAATCACGTTCAAAGGATTCGTTACATTCATAAAGGTGAAACCAATATATAAGCGCGTTAAAAACTACCCACCGCTCAAAGTAAAAACGTCATATGACTTTTTTTTCTTTTTACTATCTTATCAAATTCCTACCTCGACGACGACGACCTTATTAGTTTGTTGCATCTCTCATTTGTAAGGAATAATATACTTACTGGTACTCAAAAAAGCTTAAGAAACATTGTATGGAAGTGTATTCAATATTAAACCATATCGGTACTGCAAACTGGTCCCGTAATGTTAGTATCGCGGTCATAAAGATTGGAGACCGTGTCCTTATTAAGATAACGAGATACGAGAGAAATAATCTGCTGGATTTATTAGACGATCGTCACTTTGCAACACTTGTGTCGCCTACACGGGACACGGGGCGAGCCCACGCAATCTCCAGACCCCAAGGTCAATTAATACTGGGGCCCAATAGCTGATGAAACTGGGTAATCGGTTGTACTTTAGGTTTTTTACAATTACAATCGCGAGCTGAACAAGATTTTAAAAACAAAACTCCGTGTAACAACGTTTTTGGTCTTTTCATCCCACAGGGTAGGTGAATGTTGACACTAGCTACATTTTCCATCCTTTCTACTTTTCCTTTTCCTTAACAAACCGGACGCTTGCAGATGTCTACTGTCTACGCATGTTGCCCATGTTGACGTGGACCTATAAGATTTTTCTCCGCCTAATTGTCTAACGATGCTAAAGAAGTTTTCACTTCAAAAACCACCTCTCACTATAAATATTGACAGCTTGTAAGCGTAGGCAGAGTCTACGTACGACGAGGCGGGGTACGTGAAAAAGTAAGGCATGAGAAAGTGATCGGAACTATAGATACTTCATTTAATATACGAAGTACAAAAGCCGTGGGCATTAAGTTAATTATGCTACTTATACGCCGTTACGTACGTAGACAATAAATGTTTTTAGCTCTTAATCGATGTTTGTAGGACAACATCGAATCGTATTTTAATTACCGGAAGTTCTTATCAACAAGTCATCTGAGAGTTGATCATAACGAACGTTTTTCACCTACGCGTAGCGCTAAAGGCAAACGCCCACACTAACAACCAACCGGCAAACGTATACCCTGACAAGGTAAGCCAACAATTAGCTATAGAAGTACGCTGAACGGAAATGCCGAAACCAATATGCTAATCCAATCAAAACGACCTCAGTCCGTGCTTTACCGCCTTTTCATTCATTGTTAACTATACGCTTGTCAACATAAGTGCTTATTACACCAACAAAACTTTTTGTTTCGGTTTTACTTTATGGAGGTTGTTAAGTCTTTTAAATTATTAGGGTATAAGGTTGTTATTGAAAACCTAAAAGTTTACCGTAAAATATACCACGACTTGTAGATACCCGTGAATAGGGTAAATGGTACATAAAAAGGCGTATAAATCAATAAATTAAACAGTGCGCCTATCAACATTGGTGGTTGTTACCTAATTTCTACTAGGCAAACATTAAACAAATTTTCCCTATAAGGACTAGAACAAAAACTCGCTAAGTATTTAGGTGGTCATTTCATAATCATTAAGTTATATTGAAATAATGATTATCCTTTCCTTTTTTCGTTAGAGTTAACAAGCTTTGTACTTAAGCACTTGTCGTCTTGAACTTACTTTGTGGGCGGAGTGAGCGTATTTTGGGTGCGCAGGCGTCGAGCGGCAGTCCGCAGTAGTGCGGCGGCACTCGATGCCGGATCACGACAAGTACCAGTTGCGTCCGCGGGCCGCGCGCACCCGCGAGCCCCGCACGCGCCGCCCGCCCCAGCCGCTCAGCAAGTACCGCAGGAAGACGGCTAACGCGAGAGAACGCAGCCGAATGCGTGAGATCAACCGCGCCTTCGAAACTCTACGCCAAGCCGTCCCGGCGGCCGCTATTACTGGGACACCAGTGCCTTGCGAAAAGCTCACCAAGATCACCACTTTGAGGCTCGCAATGCGCTATATAACAGCCCTATCTGCCGCTCTCAGAGACTCCAGTTCGGACCGCGAGATCGAGAGCAGACCGGAGTGCTGGCCCTCGGACTCCAGTCCGGATCGGGAGACCGAGACCAGACCGGATCGCTGGCCTTCACCCCTATGTTCGGACCTCTCAGAGTTCTCCACGGGACAGGAGACGCCTTCGGAATTCGCCGAGGACTCGCTCTCACCCTTCGACACATTCTTCGCGGAGTTCGATTACGTAGACGTGGACAGGACTTTCGCGTGACAGTGCCGTGTTGTGCCGGACTCCCTAGGTATATAGTACGTTTGCCATATTATTAACTAATTTTATTACATAGTCTATTGCATTATTATTTTTGAGATTTTATTTATTTATATTTTTTGTGAAATAAATTGTTTTCGTTGTGATTATTTATTTTTTTATTTGTTATTATAATAATCAACATTTCCACATTAAAACTTCGATTAAGATGTATGTATGAAAAGTGTTTTACACTTAAACATAACATTTTATAATTAGTCTAGGAATACTACTTAAGTGCCACTTGAAAATTTCCAATAGAAATATATATTCATCACATTTAAATGGCCTAAGAATGAGCAGATATTTGAATGACGTTTCAATATTCGGCCGTGAGTTTCGGGATAACATGATAGCAGGATCAAATCTATTGCAGTAATTAATATCATCGAGTAGTTGGATAACAAATTGTGTATGGTCAGATTTTCTTTTGAAAAATGTCCACGGCCATCTTCTATATCAACACGACACTGTAAATGTAATTGCTTAAGAATCTAATGTACTCAGATTATCATTAATACCGTCTTCTAATGAGCCAAACACCGTCTACTTCTTGACGAAGGCCCTCATGAATCATCGTACAGTTGAGTCCCTGGCCGTGTTGTTTTACATTTGACGCATTTTTTCTAAGTAACCTAGTCGGACGTATTAATGACTTCATTAAGATGACTACGTGACCTATCGCGTTGATTTAAACAAGGTAAAATAAAACTATATGTTTTATTGCACACTATCAAAAGTAAACCCGTAGTCTGGCGGTACTTCACTGCTTCTCAAATCTATTACGAGCTGAAGCTAATTTTGTGTTCATCAAAAATTCACAGATGTTTCTTGTCTGGTGATAGCGGCTTTCCCTTCATCACATTCGAGACTTAAGAAGTTCGTTGAAGATTTAGCGACTGATATTTGTGTACCGCAGAAATTATCATACCAATTAATATTTTCAGATACCGTCACGGTTAAACGCCATATCGCCAAATTTCGGCTTACAAACATTACGTGACTGCAAAGTCTGCAATCATTTTTTCTGCCAGGGGACGACAAAACTTACAGCTACTTCTAGCCAATCTATTCTAGACTTTTTAGATTATTACTTATTTTATAGGATTACACAATAAAAATCATACAATTTTTATTTAACTACAACCAGGCACTACCATGTTATGACGTCTTATATTTACACGAATGCTACACTCTGGAATAAAATTAATTTCACAGATTTTATCGCGTTTGTTTTATGTTTTTGTTCCTGACGTTTCGAGTACTTTACAGCGCTCATGGTCACGGGGGACTGAGGGGTCTGACGTCCCAATGTCAAAATGATTGGCGAAGTACCGTCTTATTATCAATTATTATTTCTATTCCGATCTGTGCAGAATAAGCTCATGGGATTTAAAATTAAATCTCAAACCAAGCATACAACAGCAAGATCTCAATAGTATGTTTTTACACAGCTCGTACTTGTACGTGTACCACAATGTTCACACTGCTGAAAACGTTCACAATTCACATAAAACATGTTGTTATCTCTCTCTCTCATCTGTTTGAAAAAACTGAGATGACAATAATGTTTTATGTGTATTCTTTCGGCAGTGTGAACTCACCGTATGTGTATGAAAATCATTTTGATTACCATTATTAAAATGTTAAAAATAATTTATTACACTTGTTATATTATACACGGTAAAGTTTCAATTGACAAAACACATAAAAATAAATATTATTTTCTTTGACATTTTATTACAAGCGCTTTATAAAAATCAGTTTACGTTACACACATTTTTATATATGTCTTAAAAATGTATATAATAATTCCGGGAACTATATCGCATTAACTTAAAGTTTGACACAGTTTCACAACACGTTTGCCTACACTTTAAAAGTTATAAAATATTTTTTGTAGCTCGTTTCAATTTTATGTTATTTTAAATGACTTAGTATATTGAGATACTTTATAATCTCTCAATATTTAAACAATTGTACGTGTCCTCCTCGGTAGCGAAAGCCAAAGCTAAATATAATATTCTTAATAATGAATACAATAGAGTTTGACCGCAATCGAATTGACGATAAGTAGGGTAGTAGTAACGTAATCATAAGATGGTATTCACTAGTTTAGTAACGCACTACGTCAACGAGAATTTTTTTTATGACTAACTTATCACTGTTAGCCTGGAGGAGGCTTGACAGGTTCATCGGATTTGAGGCGGCAGAGCGCAGAGGGCGCAAATTGCCGGCGTCAGCTTCTGTTTGTGGATTATAACGTGTGTGAGAAGTACCTTCAAGTGAAGAGTGAATTAGTTGTTGCAAAACTAGAATAACTAAACTTAAACGACAATGGGTCTGAGACATCGATACGGATGGTCGTTGGAACCAAAAAGTCCTGGAATAGCGGCCACGGCTCCCACAAGGATGAACCGATCTGGTCATATATCAGTTAATCAATAAAACGGTTTTGTCATTTTTATTGTTAGCACAATATGCAGGCAAAAATTATAAACAAGTCAAGCATCTACTCGAAGTTTCTCAAACTATTACTCAACGCGAAACCAATGGCGCGGAATAATCGTTACTTGTAACTAAATAATAGGTCCAGGAAGCGTGGGCACGACGTACAAACATTACGGAGTCGCATCTTGAGCGGTGCGTCATGCTCGATAGAACCTTGTGGTTGTAACCGCGGCGTCTTGCCCACGCGCATCGATCTCTCTCATTGTTCTTCTAGTTGTCAGAACGGAGATAAATATATTACTACAGTCACCATTTTAAAAATTATTCTTGGATATTCTTTTATCTATGACAGGTATTATCTGTAAAACGCCCACATGCGTCGATGTATGAATGTAGAAGAAGTGAGAGAGATGTGCCAGGATCGCGCCAAATGGTAATCCATGATCTCTGCTTCTGCCTCCCCCTCTGGGTAACGGGCGTGAGCGTATATTTATTTATTATTAATACTTTACTTAGGCTCCATCACCCCTTGAAATTATAAATTAATTGAAGTAATTGTGCCAGTTTTAAATTTCATTCTATGAGGAAATCTGTGAGGTCATATTTATGAATCTAGAACAATAACGCAAAGTTTAAAATAAATATGTTGATAGCTGTTTTAATGGTAGACAAGCGAGCAAGCAATTTCCATGATGGTAAGTGACCAACCGATATCTCCAGTTGTCAAAAAGTGTCAATAGTCATGGATCAAGTTAAAAACAATTAATAAGAATAATAACAAAGTAAAAGTTGTAAGTAATTCTATCATAGTCTTAGGAATTTTTTTTCTTCCAATTCCATTTTGCTTTTTCGTTATTGTCACCCTAGTAATTGCTTAAGTTTTTAAAATGATTAGAATCAATAGTAATAATGAGTGAATTATTTTTGAAATATGCACCTTGTTAATAGCTTTGATTAATGACTAGCTTTCTCGGTGTAGGTTGGAATAAACGTTTTTCCATTCCGACGTTTCGAGTACTTTACAACGCTCGTGGTCACACAGGGGCAGTGAGATGTCAGACGTCCCAATGTCAAAAGATACAGGCGAAGTATCCACTTATTTTCAATTAATTACTTCTGCCCCGATGTATGCAAAATGAGCTCACTGTATCTACAAGTCTTGCAGTTGTATGCTTGGTTTGAGATTTAATTTTATTAATCACGGGATCAATCCGTGGTAGTGCCCAGCCATCTTCCCAATTGAAATTAGGATGTTTTTTTAATTTCAATGGTATCGCGTATCATGTTGGGTAGTAGTATCCTCAGTTCCTCCCGTGACCAAGAGCGCTGTTAAGTAATCATAAACGTCGGGAAAATGAAATAAACGCGATAAAATCCGTAAAATTTTATTCCAATATGTAGTATTCGCGTAAATATAAGAAATTATTATTACTCTGTGTAGTTCTTGTAAATTCACTTAAAACAGGAAAAGGGTACAGGTTATACCGATGTATACGAAGCGAGAGAAGTGTTCTAGGAACGTAGCATATGACAATTCGTGAGGTCTTAGTTCTTTAAATGTCTACTAATGAACTTTTAAAATTCTACTTATTCTTCTGTCTCACTTTACTGTGTCAACTCTATGGACAAACGCATTTAAAAAGACGGGACAATAAATAGCCTTAACAAATTAAATATGTCTCCGATCCGCATCAATAGAATCATAAATCTTTGTCTTCGCTTCGCTTCACTGAAATCGTATCCTCACGATAAAATAAAAGCATATTAAATTGTTAACTCTATTGAACATTATGAAGCAGATGTCAAGGTACGTGTATGAAATGCATTTCGTTCATTGCATCTAGACTTGTCACATATCGAATTGGAACATATCATAATTTTTTCGAATAAACGAGAACTTTAGTAAATTACTACATTGAAACAGCTGCACTGAACATTCGGTTCCCTGCTTTTGTTTGAACAGAGTTTGCTTTTGATGGGGTGTGTCCAATATTAAGGCTGGCTAAACATCTTTTATATATTTATTTCACTGTTCCATATAAAATATTGTAAAGTGGTAAGTGGATCTTGATCTTGTGTTGGCTGAAGCTGAACCACTTCCTTTTGCTATAATTTGTATAGTGGCCATAAACCTGTTATTTATTCAAAAAATTAAAAAAGGTGACTTCTAAATCAGTCAAGAACTTATTTATCTTCATTGACGACATCCAAATCTCTTTTATATAATTACAAGCCACAAATCACAATCCGCAAAGCTCAAGGCTGTCGCGCAGCTAATGACAAGTGCAGACGTGTTTGTCTTCATTACGCGCCCGGCTGCAGCGGCCGCGCAGTTACTGCACCAGCTTACTAATGTGACCAAACAGCTCGTCTCAAGCGGGACTACTTTTTATTTTTTTTATTACGAAGGAGGCAAATAAGCATACGGGTCACCAGATAGTGGCTACCGCTACCAATAGATATCCCCAATATAGCTGTTGCATATCTATGGAGAGCGCAAGCAAAGCATCTGAAACATAAGTTTCTGATGCTTTGCTAGCTATTGGACTGAGAATAAGATAGGTAAGGAAAAAATGAAGTAAAGGGACAGTAAGGGCAAGGAGATTGGGATGGGAATCACTTCACTCATCAGACGAAACTCACATGCATACGTATGCACAAAATACCTAAATTTTACGTCCCTACGTCTTCTGTAATACTTCAACAGTCGAGCCCATTCATGCACCGGCCGCTGCAGAGCCCTAGTCCTTTAGCCATAGTTTGAAGGCATCATTTAATATGCGTGCACATAAATGAGAGAATAGTAGAAGGAAGACTCGCTTGGATTGCGATCCTACTCACGTCTGCACACTCCACGCGTCTATACCTATAACTACCTACAATTGGTTCGTGCGTCCTTCATCGCATTGGAATACTTGACGACGTTATCTTTTTTGTTCACTGTACATGCTATAGCATTATCAAAGTTAGGATTCATTTTACGAGTAGTATCTATATCTAAAATGTTTTTTTTTGCAACTATAATCACAGCGATAATATTTTCCAGATATTGATGATGGTGTCACATCTTTATAAATACATACATATACACGTATTTATCTATACATCATTATTATAGGCAACAGAAGTAGGATTATTACAACAAATACTACACATTTTTTCTAAGATTAATTTAAATTTTCTTAATTTAAATTCAAAAATGATTAATCCAAGGAGATTAGGTTAGTCAACTTAATCAATACGTAGATGTCCCGAATTGATATAACAAGTGGTCATGTTACTTACATCACGCACTTATGGCTGATGCTCAGATAAACCGGAGCAATTTGCCACAGCCCTATATGACTTCATTGGTTCATGTGGGTGGCATATAATTGTTATTACCATCATTTACTAGTAATGCTAATCTATTTTAAACGAACATTGTTTTTAGTTTGTCTAAAGGAGCATGAAAACTTCGATAATCGAATGTCTTCTATGAAGTTTCTATTATACATACAACTAATATATCAAAATGAATAGTTTTCGTCCAACAGCTGATCTTCTATATGCGCAATTATCATCACCAGGCAGAAGGTGTTGACTGCTGGACTGCTGGACATTCGTCTCTCCTGAAGGTTGCCATGAAGATCGGGATTTTGGTGCCCTCATTCAATGACGAGCATTGCTTTTTTATCCGACTGACAGGAGAGTAATGTTTTTTCGCATTAGTGTATGCAGTATGTATGTCCGTACCATTGTGACCTCCTGTAGCCTGAACGGCTTCACCAATTTCGATGATTGTCGTCATTGGATTCGTTTTCTTCCGCGGAGTGTTATAAGAGTACAGTTAGTCTGGCTTATTGCTTTTTTAAAATAACTTTTGTTTGTTCTGTCGCGAGTGGATCAACGCTTGGAGTATCAGAAATTATATGATCTCTCTAGTGCTCCATAGATGGAGCGATCTGATCACGATTACAAGGGTCCGTTTTAAAGGGTGTATTATAGAACTGATTTCTAATTAACATTTAAAAATTCTTCTACGTAGTAGGTAGTATGAGGTATTAAAGTAAGCTTTTGCAGTGCACTTACTTACATCAACAATATGATTAACTGTTATAAGAAGTGATTATTTTCTGTACCTTTTACGCACAAAAGCTGACGTGTGCTCCTTTGCAATATTCATTCGCCCATCATTATTCGGTATTGTTCGTCCCTTTTACAGCATCATCCATAAATCAATAATCGAAATTTTACCAATGAAACTTGGGAAGTGATACTAATTTAATATTATTCACAAGATGCTTTTAAATTATTTTGACAGAAGTGTCTGTGCTTAGAAATTCAAAATTTGATATTATTGTTATTTATATATTGTATTTCCGACTTAAGTTTCTATAAAGTATTAAATATAAGCAAGTCTAAGTAAGATAACTTGCATGCTGGAGATACATGTCAGGTAATACGATCGGATACTGGATTAGGACAAACATGGTACAATACGAGAATAATAACTAGCTGGATATGATTTTTTGGTAGGAAATAATATAATAAATTATTGCGACATTTTCTAGTTTTTTTGTTCCAAATTATCGGAACTACCGAAGCGAGTTTAAAAAAAATATGTCACCAATAAAATCTCTTCTATCAGTGAGTAGGCTACGGTAGTCTATATATATATATATATATATTTATTTATTTATTTATTTATTTATTTGTCTATCTGTCTACCCGAGCGAAGGTTGATTATTGGTTTTACGATCCGATGTACAAAATACGGAGGAATTGTTATTGATCATCTTATTTTCAAATAGGAATGAAAAGCAAGCTTACATGTATTTATGCTTAGATTGCTTTAGATCTTAGTAATAAAATTATATATTTTATGTTTTAAAATAAGGCTAATTATAGTATATAAAAATGCAAAACTTATGCAACGATCGTGTCATGCAATAAAGATCCAAAGAGCGGTATCCCGACTCATGCCCATTTCGGTTTAAGCGGATTGCTTTCCCGCCAAATACGGCCGCCATGACAGTTCACTGAATTATGTGATTAAATGACATGACACACGACCAAAATGGCCCGCCGAAACGTGTTCGCGTTTTATTTTGATTTCGGCTATGTCACAGCCGTGCGCCCAACTGTCCATCATTTAGTGATAAATAATAAATCGATCGCTGACAGCTAATTGAACGTAATTGTCCGCCATTTTTGGTTTGAGATTTAGCCGATAGCATTATATTTTATTACACTGTTACATCAAATTTCAACATTATTGAATTACAAAAACGGGTTTGATTCCCAGAAAAATGTTGTACGGTTTGTTTTTAAATGATAAAATAGCGCTTTTTTTCTAACATTATAAGTTTTTCGTGTTTGTACTAACCACCGACCATAGATTTCCATTTGGGGGCTAATAAGTTTTTTTGATAACCAGATTGCTGGCTCTATCTACCTAAATATTAGATAACATTACACAACAGGCATGAGAGCTTAATCCGAAATAATATTATAAATGCGAATGTGAGTGAGTTTGTTTTTTAAAATTTTGCACATATATTTTCACCAGTTTAGAAAATAACGTATCCTTTATCCCTAAATAAAAACTTCCCAAGGGATAGGAAAGTAAAACCTTATATTGGCTGCCATGGTAAAGCTATATGACACTAGGAAAACCTCTTTTTTGACATTTTGTTATTTTCTTAACATACATACCACGACAACCGTGTTTTGTTGACTTTTTGACATTTACTTCTTTTCTTATCGTCTAACTCGGAATTGTAGTTCCAAGTTATACGATAAGAAAAGAATGCATGCGAAGCCACAGGAAAAAGCTAGTTTTCTTTTTAAAAATATTATTGACTCGTTGTTTTTAATTACATATTTTTTATTTTCCTTTATTTAAAATTATATATTCGTATGGTTTATCCATGATATGATTACGTGCATATCATTCCAGCAAGATAATATCGTCGTGACTTACTTTTTTAATTTTCAATTGAAGTAAGCTTGATTTCTGTTATTATTTACGTGTAAAGCGATTCTCATTGTTCGATTCGGGTTCCGTGGCTGACTCCGAGAGCGGTGGGCGCGTGGGTAAACCGCTCCTGACATTGACTGGTGGGTGCGACTTGGAACTGGATTTTTACAATAAATTTGCCAATACAAACAAATAAAAATATCATTTAGAGTTAGCACAAACATACGACTTACATACACAAACCATGGCCAAAGAGTAAGTAAGGCATCATCTAATTCAAATACGTATTATACGAAGACTAACCTAGACCTGACCTAAAAAGATTTGAAAAAAATGTAGATTTCTTCCATGTATTGATATATTGTTAGTTGTTAGATTGGTCCTAGTACCTTATGTTGGAACATATGGTGCTTAGTTTTGATATGAAACGTGCTATTCGATGGCCACGTATTTATCTCTACCAGAGAAAGGCCAACGGCTGGCAATGGACGTCTTTTGGTTGATGATTAAATATACTCATAATTATAATTAAAAAAAAAGTCGAAATGTGTGCCGGGACACATAGCAGAAGTGACGCTTCAAAAGCAAAGTTGTCCTTTCCTTTGCGCGTATTTTTAATCTTTTGATATCTTCTAAACTATTGTCAGAATGATATAGTTCAAAGAGCAATTATAATCTACATTAATTTTTCTTGATAATTTACACATTTAAACGGATAAGAATTCATACTGAATACGAAATATAGCGTAGTAAGTAATAAAAAAAATAGAAGATAGATATATGTCACCGCAGACTTTTATTCAGCATATTTAAAAAGCTAGTCTTTCATATATTATTTTAATTCTAGTCCTATAGTTTAGCCTATAAGCAAAAAAAACATTTTTAACCAACGTTTTGGAACGTATTATTAAAAATAACTGACAAAATTACTTATTAGTTAAGAAAAGGGGACATGACAAGCACTCGTCGAAATAAAAAAATCAGGAGTGGAGCTACGAATTAACAACACTCCTTCCACGCGGCCGTAACGATTTACCATGACAGAAAAATCCTATTATCTGTCCCTGTGTATCTACAAGTTTCCCTTCAAAATAGAGCATAATTATAAAATATAATTAAAAACTATGAGGTTTTTATGTAGTTACATAAGCATCAATAAATAAAAACCTGAAATGCATCGTAATTTCATGACATTTCATTCAAAATAAAATCGAAATAATGATGTTATTTAATGGCATTCTCGTGTCGATGTTGGCTTACCCTCCGGCGACGCGCGCGACCTTTCAAAACGTTGCATCTGATGTCAGATGACCTTGTCCGCTGGTGGAATGGGACGTCCTACTCAATTTCACATAGTTATAATATATGCATCATTGAGGATCATAGATTAAAAGAGAGATCATATATCAAACAAGCAAATTTTATAGCTCAAATCCATCCTGTTGGTTCACATTATTCGATGTATTTAATAAATAAAATGTATATGTTTCTGGTTACACTATGTTTTGCTCGTTGTATATCTCTATAACAAAAAGTTATCGCTAATGACTTGCATTATGGCTAAATCCCTGAATAAAAGCTTTTAGTTTAATAAACCCTATAATCCTAACATTAAAGTGCTTAAATATTTATCAAACCCGTCATCTAAATGATCAATTCAAACTTTGATTATTCTATTACTCTTGAGAGTTGTGTTTCTTGTCGTCGGGGTACGGAACCAATATACATTTTAAACGGTACTCGTGTCCCATTTTATTTCATTAAGAATTCATTAAAAATTTAAACAAAATCGGAGCATGTAAGAATCCATTAAATGAACATATCTTTGTAGTTTTCAGATGGAGACCTCATCAATCCTAAAGGAACCGCAATTATATACTTTTTAGTTACGCAATCAGATAAGGAGAATCCAAGAAATTATTCCTTCACTTCATGGATGCTTCCAGTTGATTAAGCAAAGTATCATTTACATTGAGGACGCTTTCCCATACACCATATATATCTCAGGAATAATTCCCTCAACAACCTACATACCCGTATATGTACATATATGTAAATTGTTCTTCATTAGGTAATTTTTACTCGATAAAGAAAAAACATATTAATTTAAATTTATGTTATTATTACCAAACATAAATACCGAATTAATTACAATGAACTTTGCACAAGACCTTTTAATAATACACGGGTATGTGGAACTGTCATAAAGTTACAATATAAAAAATCCCGCGCAAACGTAATTAATGGCGACGCTCCCGCCACAGATTATTTAAACGTCGAATCAATTCCGATGGCCACCCGCGATATCACTTAAACCACACGTAATGACCAAAATTGACATTTATTTTATGTGAAAATACATTTTTAGAGTGATTTACTGAAAGTGTTTTTTTTTTCAATATTTACATAATACGATATTGAAGAAAGTATTATAAAAAAGATGTAATTAAATAAAAGGAACCAGACGTCTTGTTTTTTTTATTTAAATTAAATTGTTTCTGTTTGCATAAATATTTGGCAGGCTGTAATTAAGGTTGCCTTTTAAACTTAAATGGATATGAATTACCTTAGGATATACTCATTCACTCTCACTTGAAATACTGATGCTAGCCAACTAACTGTGAAAATAACCATCATGATGATACGTTAGGCGTTTTTAAGGATTCTTGACATTCATTCTAATTCAGTCCATAAGGAGTCGTGCACGATTTTAATATTGACTATCGGCATTTTTGATGCCGATCCATGCGAGTCTCATTAAAAAAAATCGATTTATCGAAGTCGACGAAACAATTTTATCTAAATCTATTCATGGATTTTAATATATAGAAGAATTGTGTTAGATTTCGTTCATATCTCAGTCTAGAAACATGTTTGACTTTAAATTACACTATTTTTTGCCTGAAGAAAATGACGCGATATTTGCCGAAACCCCCTCTCTAGCCCTCGTGAGTTTTTGTGAGATTCGACTTGACCTCCTTCTCCCATCCTTGATCCCTCACGTAATTTATGGACGCCCCCTGATTACTTATACATATATGATCTTCTGTAACATTTAATGCGTATAATTGAATTCCATTTCATTTTATGGCATAAAATCCAAATTACCTTTGCATTTTTATTTGTAAGCAGAAATAAAAGAAGTGTCATAAATAATGGTGCTTAAAATATATTTTCGAATTAGTGACATCATAAGGCAAAGGCAATGCGATGAGTCAGCTCCCCATTCCCTGTGCAGATGTTATTATTTAGAGTTGATACATTTTAATTGAATTCCAGCAACTGTTTATCTAATTCTTGTTTATTAAATAAGGAAAATTATTAATAGAGCAATGAAGTGTGTACATTTGTACAGAACAAAGTCGCGAGTTTTAGTGACTTATTAAGACTATTAATGTTACTGACCCTTTTATCATAACAGTGTAAATCAATATGTTAATAGTATAGAAAATGTCAACAATGCCATATGCTTATTTTTACTAAATATCTGTCAATAAACCCTCTTAATGCAGGTTGAACTTATTTTTTTTTAATTAGAAGTCTTGTTTTTTGTCTGTAATTTGCATATTACTTTAAAAGTAAACTGCGTTGTCGTTAAATGATAACGTAATAAATACCAACATACAAAAAACAAACACCAAAGTTAGTAGGGCCGGCTATATGTGGTGGCCAAGTTCTCACTTGACACACGACTACGTTGTCGGTGCGTTAATTGCTACCTTAGCGCCCACTTACCGAGAAGACGCGTATAAAGCAACTAAGTGTACATCCTTTGAACGTGAACTTAATCTAGATACTAAACGTAACGTAATATTCAATACCTACATAACATAACAATAAGCTTTCACGAATTTTAATGTATGTGTTCCACATAAATAGCAATCACTATCCAACTTTCATAGAACTTTTATTTATTTTAGTAAAAGGAGGTGATGGACCTGGGGCTACCCGTCACCTCTTCCATCTTCTTGAAGTGTCTTTAGGAGCTTTCATAGTTACGATTGCCGTTGGGTCCTGGCTGCTTATAAAGTCGTTTATTGAAACAGTCGAGTGGAAAATATATCACTTTCAAATACCTAATTTTATATTTAGTAAATGCCTAAGTAAGAAAATAAGTAAAATTAATGAACGGATTTGATAATTATAGAAAAATACTAGAACATTGAATGGAATTTAGACGGAATTATGATTTATAATACTCCCTATTTTTTAGTAGCTATTATAAATTTACCAAAATGAACTAAATTGTCCGTTTACTAAGTTCCGAAATTGAGAGAGATTGGGAGAGAGCCTCTCTATCTCCCAAAATCTCTCAATTTCGTGTCTAAATGATTCACTGTTAAAGCCGTCGTCAATTTTAAGACCTTTGAGGTAACGTTAGGCCATTTGTTGACACACGTATAAATGATGTGGGCAGACGAGAAGCTAACCTTGTAATGGTAACGTTCAGTCAATCAATATAAATAGTTTAGTTTTGTGCATTAATCATTCGAACGACGTCATATGGCCATAATAAGTTGAGAATTACGCGCCGTCTTGTAGTAGCTTTTTAATCCTGAATAGAATATAAGGTCAGGGATGGCGAAACTACTTGTATCAATGCCATTGTTTTCTTTAAAGTATAGTTAAAAAAGTTTAGAAAGGCCATAGACGTCCCGTCTAATAATTTTGATTATTGTGAAATAATAAAATTAAACACTATAACTTTAACTTTATTTATCACAAATATACCTTTTGCAATGTCTGTTATACGCGTTATTTCAATTAAAGTAACATTAGTGTGACTTGTGTTATTGCAGATCTATTCTAAATAATTTATATTAGGGTTGTAAGATGCTGTGACAAGTTTAGTTTATCAAGTGAGGTTACATCATCATAATAAACTTGATGATTATTTAATGAAACGCTTTATAAACAAAAATGTCTTCGTTCAAGAAATCAGAGTAAATTATTTATCTCATTATTGTCAATAATTAAGTTTTGAGAAAAAAAATCACAGTAATAGTTATTTTTTTGCTTTGTGATCGGTGGTGTGCCCAAAATATTGTGCCACGTGCTAATAATGTTATGTCATTGTTTCACCATCCCTGATATAGGTATTGAAAGAATCATTGAAAACGGTTCAATATTTTCATAGTTTACTCGTACAAACAAACAAACCTTTTCTCCTAATACTATTAGTATAGATACGTGTTAATATGTAAGTTCGATCATTAGTAAATGTAGGTATATTGGTGCGTAAATAATATTCAGCATATAAATGCTAATTGTAGTTTTTCTCACACTTTAAAAACACTTATTACGTTCTCTTGTAAATAAATCATGTCATGTCTTAGTCTATTAAGAAACTAATATTTAAAAAAAAACATTTAGTTTGTGGTCCATGCTCCTTAACTGGCCGTAAAGGAAACCAAAGAGGTTTTTCTGTGAAGGAATCCCACGATAGATATCAGAGCGATATGTTCGACGGTAGCCATGAAGTGATACCCGTTTGTTTTATTTTTAATAATGCCGCGTTCACAGTTTTCTGATATTTATAATATGTCTAAAATATACCTTAATTAAGTATTTTTATTTAGAATCAAGAATGGAGTATGGTTATGGTGGTACGGACATCTTGAAAAGATTATTAAGGGACGGAGAAAAATAAAAAACGTCCGGTCGCTTGTAAAATCACTCATCAGGCGAAACGCAGAATACTAGAAGTATTCTGCGTTATTGACGCTTGCCTTCCTTGAGGTCGTGGTATTGCACCGGTCGAGCCGACCCATTCATGCAACAGACGTTGTTGTGAACTCTACCATTGTTAAACAACAAAATTAAACACGTTACGAACAAACAACTAATCTGTACACATTCCTTTCAGTCGATAGTCGTCCACTGCTGGTCGTAGGCCTCCCCAATTAATCGCTACACAGATTAGTTCCCTGCCGCCCTCATAGGCCATAGATCCTCCATTTTTTTGGGGGGATGATAATATGCAAAACTTATGGCCGGTACATATTATCAAGAACTGATTACAAGTATAATAGGATTTATATCACTACGTACGCGACCTTAGGTTACTCAGCAGGCGCCTAGCGGGCCACAGGCCTCATTTAGTGTGAGAAAAATATCCTAACCCTCACCTAGATAAAGTGCGCTTCACGCGCTCGCCGACCCCACATATCTACATCATATACGGCAGTTGACATGAACTAAGTAAATAAAAATGCAACACAACATTTAAATACTAGCTTTTACCTGCGGCTTCGCTCGTAGATTTTCGGGGTAAAGGTTAATTAGTAGCAGGTACAATATGAGGTCTGCACCACTGACAATGTGTGGCCAAAACATTATCAACAAACGCGCATTTCCATTTATAATACGTTAAGGTACCTTCAATCCCGAATACAAGAAAAATAAATGAATAAAAATTCGTTACTGTTCTAAATTCAAACAAGTATGTTGTTGACGCATGTTGCATGTTGCGTATGTTGTTCACGCGAAGCTATAAAATTTTCCCCTAGCCAGTATCGTCGAACGCGGCTAAAGAAGTTTTCACTTCAAAAAGAAACTTCCCGAAGGAAAGGAATTTAAAATAGGTGCCTATGATAATGTATGACATTAAATACTCTCAATTTAGTTAAGACGCGAAATCAATTTACAGTTAAAGCTGGTGGAATCATGTTTAAAACATATACAAATCTAGACAAGTTTCCGAAAAAATATACATTTAAAAAACTCTCTGGTTTTGCCTTAACTTGTCTCATGTGGTTTATTCGTCATAGAATATTTTAATTTATAGCTTTACTTACTTACTTACCCTAGTTTTAATTTTTTTTTTCCAAATTTTTTTAGTGATATATTTTCGTCCATTTTTTTCTGAAGTCACACTCTGAACTCTCCTCGAATTTTTAATAAATTAATTGAGGGAAGATCGACGAATCAAGTGATTCTTAACTGAAAAAGTGTTGGAAAAGCGTTGCCAGATTTACATCGGATACTGGGAGGGATTTGACAAAAAACTAAGAGAAAGATTGGGCTTCTGGTCACTTGCCGCCCAGCTTAACACCTTTTATGCTTAATTTTGCCTTAACTTATTTATATTAACTGAATAGTAATAACAGCAATAAATAATAAAATACAAATAAAAAATTATGGGTCAGTCAACTTCGCAGTTCAGTATTAATCGAAACACATTTACTTAACGTCGTATCCATTTATATCAAATCACTGGAGGCAACCGAGTTTTTCTTGAAAGAGAACATGTTTGAACTGCGCATTTTTGTTTATTGCAGTTTGAATTGACCCTATTTCTAAGGTTGCACTTGATATTAATTTAATTATACAACATGTACTGTATACTCATCTCACAGCATTCCTGTAGCAACGTGGTTATCTACGAGTCCTACGTAACAAGTAGCACCGACCTGCGTGTCTCATATGAAAGTTGAAGGTTCTTGGTATACTTACGAAACGTAAACTGTTATTCAGGTTCTTAATTAGTTAAATTTTATAAACTTTTTTCCTTATTCAATCAAATATGCTGCGTTCATTCTAGCCTAAATTAAAAGTAGAACGCACGATGCAAAAAATATAACAGAAACAGCTTCTCAATGCCAATAATGCACTTCCAATTCTGGACACAAATCGACAGTAATTCACGAGAAACCCCGCTCTAGGCCTGTGTGCCAATAGACAGCACGCTCACCATTCCTAATACGTCCACATCAGGTGTATAAACTCTATCAGTCCAACAAATAACACTATAACCTTCCTAAAACAAAATGAATTCAATTTTCAGCTTTATTACTATTGTATAAGAGCTAATGTTATCATTTGATACGTAAATGCATGATGTCGAATGACGCGCACGACTTGACGTGTGCTTTTGCACGACCAAATAGATCACATATATTGTATTTCTTTATAAACGCTAACAAAAATGACCGCATGACCATATGTGACGCGTGCTAGTGCGAGTGCAAGCCACGCACCATTATAAGTGAATTAGAAACCCACGGGCATTGTGGGCGTGGGAAATGCGCTGCGAAAGTGGCGCCATTGGCTAAGTCGAGTGCTAACCCTATGGCTTGTCATTCCCAGGGACACTTAGAAATGAAATTTGACATTTTATAATCAACTAAATTAGCAGTTAATTAACTAATTCTACCCAAATCTTTTATTAAACCTTTGCTCTTACTGGGGTGTCATAAAATATGGCCACGAGGGGTTAATAGGCGGGTTCACATGTATATCGTAAGGAAGATCACAGATAATTATATCATGGAGGTTTCTGAATCACTGGTTATATTTGTCACAAGGTTACCAAACAAAATTGAGATATACTGCGACAAAGGATTTTCTTTGCGTGCGGCCCTCAATTCTGCACAAATACGCTCGTTGGTTTACTGGTCCTCTTAATACGGCTTTCATTAGTAACCTGTTTATATGTGTCGGTATAAGTTCATCTACGACGTCCCCTATACCAATGCTGCTTATCACTTCCGAAACATAAATTTGGTATTTCACTCTTTCTTCATTCACCCACTTAACATGCCCGAAGCTATCTCTCCGATTTCTAATCATACTGTCGCTTTAAAGCCTCACTTTTTCTTTACAATGCTGTTTCAATATTTTCAGACAAAAGAGACACGAAATACGAACTCTTGAAAATAATCTATGAATGAATTATGAATTATAAAAGGACGGAATGTATACCTTGTTTCACAGCAAGATGTGATTTTTGTAAACAAATATTTTCGAAAAACAACTGTTTCTCATATTCCTTTGACTTACTTATATTATTGGCTATCCATATTACAAAATTTTACTTTATTTTATGAAAATGAAAGTATATAAAGTATAATGGCCGCCATGTATGGTAAATAACATTTGTTTGTTTACAACAATCCCATCTTGCTATGAAACAAGTTATATGTCTGTATATAACATGTTTTATACCTGATTACATAAAGGATATGGACAATTTGACTCATTAATATAATATATAAGCAAGATAAAGTCCCTTACCTAACTCAACGTACGCACGATTCCGAATTATTTATACGATCCATGATTAGTCAAACCAGGTTAGGCGAAGTTAATAAATATTAATAGCATAACACTGTTAGATATATAGTGAGTCAATCGATGCGGTGGCCCAGTAGCCCGTTGCCTTTTAAGGTCATTGACCATAAACGGCTTTAAGTGCAAAATCTCGACGATTTTGTGATACCGCGCCAATCTGATTGACAACTTTGTTATTTTATGTGTCATTCGATTTTATTACACGCCTTCGTTATGCTGGATATTGATATTAACATAACATGGCTGTTGATTTATAGAGCTGTAGATCATACAGCGAAGGAGCCAGCGACTGTAAGTATAGGCCGGCTCGACTGGGAGATCACCCACCACAGACCACCACCTTCCAGCGTACCGGCGTGAATTTGAAGTATTTATTCATCTTCGTGCTATTTTTAATATTTTAGCAAATTGTCAATGATTTACTCAGTTTTTAATTTGCCGTCAGTTTATAACAGCGCTAGTGAAATTATAAACTAACCAAGTTTACAATCTGACGGTGACATATACGTAAGAGTCTACGTAAGATACTACATAATACATCCCACAGATTAGGGTTGGAGCACATAAACTATTGTGATGGAATACCAGAAAGCCGGTAAAAAGGGACATGGGTTATAAAATATTACACACAGAAAATAAAATCATAAATAATTCATTGCAAAACCATGATATACCCATAAATTTATGTGTCTCAGTTAAATATATTTTGTATAACAATACAATATCGTACTTTGAACTTTAGATTCTGAACCATCAGGGTAAAGAAAGTATGTTAAAAATAGTCAAAATGAAACTGAGGTTAGTTGTTCTCTGATTATAACGGATTTTGTTTGAGTTTCGCTCTAAAAATGGTAGATGAGTCTTTAATTCAAGTGACATATATTGTAATCAGTGAAAAAAAACTGAAAAAAAGTCTTACAAATGCAAAATATTATTACTTCCAGTCCCGAATTTAAGACATTTTATCAATTTATGTAATAGGTATCTGTATTTTTCGACTATAATTAGACCAACATCAAGTCAATTGGACCATTTTGAGACAGACCTGTCAGTGTAATGTCATTAGTGAGGTGTCTAAATCGGAAATGAGATAGACATTTTAGTATCGACTTTTTTGGTTTTTATCGCATTCAAAAAGTTCCTTTTATATCGTTACAACTCTATGTACATACCAATGTTGACAATAATAGACATATAAGGTATTTCAGTGTGTTTACATATACATCATTATCAGGTACAACGCGTTCGCTTTGCTGCCTACTATTATCATACAAATGCGAATCTGTCTGTCCGTGTGTCACCGCTCAGCGCTTGGCGATGTATTTGTCCCGAGTCCCCATTGCATTAACGACACGTTTTGTTTACAATAACGCCGCCCTATAAATCATTGCTATAAATTTAAGTAAACATAACGAAACCTTCAAGCAGGGCCGTCAATCTCATCGTCTCACCGCAAAGGTTTTTGCTAGGGTTGTCAACAAGATATTTTAAAATAATCAATATTAGTACATTCTCTGTTAAAACTACAAAAATAAAATAAATGTTTTTTTAAGTAATCGTCTATATTCTATACTTATTACAAAGAAGAAAAAAAATAGTAATTTGTCCGTCCGTTTAAACCGATGAGCTTATCGTAAGGACCCCTGAAAGTACAGAAACGAACTCAATTTTTTTCACTATTGGAACGTTATCTAACGTGAACTAACATTACGCCAGAATTAATTCCATTAATTATTATAATTCGATGCAAAAGACAGTACAAGAGAACAAAAATATCGAGTTACTTCCTTCAATCAATGGGAGTAATTTCGAACGGAAGTGTGTAACAAGAAGACGGACAAGCGCGCGCTATTTGATTTTACCAATGAGCGCGTGCTATTTGTTTGACAGGGCTCATGGTGCAAGAGCTATTAGCGATCCATTTTCCGAGAGGTTTGAAATAATGATAATGTTACTTATTACCAAGATGAAATGTAGCATGTTGCACGTCATTTGCGACTACTGTCATTGCTCGTTTTTTTTTATTATTTTATAACTCATCGTTCATGACCACTAATAATTATAATAAAATTCCGAATTTCATAAATATAAGTAATATAGTTTAAAATAATGGCAGCCCTTACAAACTACACCCTACTGTTGCATGTAAACGATGTAGATTTCCCTTATAGAGGATGAAACGTAGTTGCTGTTACCAACATTTATTATGCAGCTATGATTTGCAAATATAGATCTAAAGTCATTAGAATAAGGATCACAACAACGCCTTGCATATGCAAATCTCATGTGTTACCTAGGTCTAAGCGTCAAAGCACTGTTTAGTTTAAATTTACAAATTCAAACATGGCATTATGTGTCTTATGTTTATCTAAATGAGGTTATAAATCCCATAAACGCTTGTTAAATTAAATATTACAAAAACAAATGAAATACATTATAATGTCAATTAGAAAAGGTGACGAACTTCGTGTTGTGCATAATGACCAAGCTAATATATATTTTACTAGTGAGCCGTCCCGACTTCACCCGGCTAGCACTAATTATGTAAGTCCGATAGCTACTAAACTCATCAAGGATCAACCGAGAAGCGAAAACGAAAACGAATTTAAAAATCAGAGACAAGATACGATATTATTTCACCCTATTGAGATTTATTTCGACTGGAATACCTTAAAAACAAAAAAAAGCGTTATGAAACTTCTTGCAGATTAGTAGAACTAGGAACTTATTTCAAAGAAAACTGAAAAAAATAACACAAAGGAAGCAGGCGGAAATTCGTATTCGAACTAAACTTAAGTCCGTATTTTTTAATTTCCATAAAATAATTTAAGCTGAATTTAGAACCAGTAACAGTTTAGTAGTAAAAACAATTAATAATAAGTAACAAGTAAGATTTTTTGTTTTAAGTATTGACGACATCTATAAAATCCATAACTCTAAGGCAACTTGCATGTTTATTAAAAAGAAAAGAAAAAAACATTACACTAAAGTAATGTTTTTGTTAATTGTTCCTAAAAGTGTTTGTGCGAAATGTGTTTTAGTTTTTGCGATTGCTTGATCTTTCCTGCCTTCTTTGCCATCGCTTTTTAATTTTCTACCCAAACATTACTTTTTGGTTTTAAAAAAACATAATTATAAAACAACAAATAACACAGGCAGTCTGCCGACGGAAGTGAAGACTCAATAAAGGTCGGGCGCGACAACAGTTGATAAATAAACAATTTTAACAGTATAAATTCAACAAAAAACATAAGCTTCCTCGAAACTGGTCCAATTTCAAATAAGCATATTGCTGACCCATGTTGAGCATGTTGTACAAACGAGCCTGTAAGATTTTCCCTTACCAAATATCGTATAACGCAGCTAAATAAGAAATTTCACTTTAAAAACGAAACTGTTTGACACTGATAGAAATTATTCTATTTTAGCCACGACATAAAACTAGTATTTTATACTGTTTATTTTACAAATTGATCGACAGTAAATCGCGCGAAAGATAATTTATGACCGGCAGCGATGCCCACTGAGTTAATTTGTCTCTATTTTGCAAATTGGCAACACTTTACGATCAAAAAACACCTTAATTAGCTGGCGGAGGAAGTGAAAAAAAACAAGCTGTCATGTCCGACGTAGGAATGCATTAAAACTGTTCTTTGAATTAAATACGTCATTAAAAGCTGAGAAAATATGATATATTGCCAATAGTTCTCTTCTAAGAGCTCACTAACTTGCCGTCCTACAAGTTTTTTGTTTAAATTTTTGAATCACTTATATCGCTACACAAGGCAATTTTCCGAGATCGTTACGTTTCATGAAAATACCTTTTAACTTATTATATACCTTAAGTCTATCGCAATAAGGTATGTGCGGCAGTTTACAAATAGGAAATAAATTGTTTCGGTTGGATACCCTCGACATAAGTTCCAATTAGCGCAAACACAAGACTTTTCTACAATGAAGACGGATTCTGTTTTTTCTCTCTTTTTATCACAAGTCGTTGACTGAAGGAATATTTTAATGCGTCTGTAGACATGGTGTATCATTTTTTTTATATTCTAACTAGAATGACGCAGTTACCCAAAATGGGCCTACACCTACACCTACTACTACATGACACTAAAAGTCTCCACTTACCCTGGCCCTGCACCATCTTCCACCAGTCTTTGACTTCATCTCAACTTCATCCTTCCAGCGTAACCTGGGACGAATAGCTGCCGTCAGCCACTGGGCCGTCATAATTTATGTTCCGCTCGTCTCAGGCCGATTAACAACGATGGGCAGCAGCGTTCCCTAGTGTGACATCTCGATCCACCCGAGGAAGTACAGACACATATATATATTAACTCCCTTATGGTTATGTATATCGGAAATAAGTGATTCAAAAATACCTACATATTTATGTACCTTTTTATATGCGTAATTCATTCTTTCGCCATTTAAATTTGGTTCATATTTTGGACCTTCTGTAAATTTTAAATTTCTCTTGACAGACACATTAATAAAGACTGCGTATATGTGTTTGTTCCACATCAAGATAGAATTTCTGTATACAAACAAACGTCATTTAACATACATGGCGGCCATTACACTTTTTATACTTTCATCGGAAATGTAATCATGTGGAAATCGTGAGATAAAGTGAAGTGAAATTGTATAGCTAATGTATAATGTAATTGGAGAAAAAATTTTTTGCGAAAATATTTTCGAATTCACGGATTTTAACATAAAAGGTGAGGTGTAACCTTTGCTTACAAAAAATTCCATCTTGAAGTGGAACAAACTGTATATGTTAACTCGACGGCGAAGATTAAGACTTCACAGTGTGCAGTAATTAAAGGGTCAGGATGGTTAGTTCATATGGCCTGATTCAATCGAGTTACAGGCCCGTACCGACCGATTCAATTAAATAATTACACATATTCTACAAAACTAAATTAAGCGACCGTAGCTTTTCTATCAGGCTAATCAACTATTATCTATCGATCGATCTTAAGGTGCGTTCCACTAATAATATAAAACACAGTACCGTAGTCCGGTGTATGGTACCGACTAGTTTCGAACCCGGGTTCTTCCTTGGGGTAAGTGGGACTTCGCGGTTGCGGTTTGACTCTCATTAAATGCTCAGTACTAACTCATACACCGGACAACCTATGAGTTAAGCCGTTGGCTGGATGCTGTTATGGGTAATTGATGGCTGGATAATATTACGGATATTGATGGCGTTGCGAACGCAGTGGTCACATATGCGGTGAGCTTTTGCCTCATTCCTTCATTATATGAAAAACGAATCACGCGAAATAGAACGCACTCATCACACACGCAAAACCACTCAACAGGTGAAATGCCTAGACCTCAGAAAAGCGTAAATTAGAATTTTTGCTTGTAGGGTGCTGAGGTCCCAATTCCAAAACCCTTCCACTTCCCATCCTTATCTTTTCCTATGTCTCTGACACAACAAGAACCGCTTGCATTAAAAAGTAATGAAAAACTTTTTATTTAGTAACATTACAAATTCGATGAAATTTAAACGTGCAATCGTTATTTCTAAACGAGCTAGTGGCGCCAACGCAACGCCAACAAGTCTTCAATTACTATAATTACCGGCGCGGCCACGAGTGATCCATGTCAGACCTCTCCGGGATATCGCAATGCTGTACCTAACAATTTCTAACAATATTTTGTTCGATACAAATAAGTTTTTAACTTCACATTCGAATTTTTTCAAATAAGATTCGGCATTTTGCACATCAAGATGATTTTTAAAAGCCTGAATTTGGTGTGCAAAATCTATAATCACATATGTACAACTTTAAATCTTAGATACAGCCACTTATCGTTTGTTTGTTTTCTTTTCTTGTCATAAGAATAGCCATTTATTGGAGCGCGTTTATGTTTACAAGGCCTACATTAAATTACAGAAAATTTTACAGCTCTTGAATGAAGTACAGTTTTTTCTCACTAGCAATCATAATTTTTTATCAAAAAATATTTTTAGCAGTGTTCCTACTGTAACTATCATTATTAAATCATTAAAATATGACATTTAATAATATAAAAATTTGCTAATAATAGTTATATGCATAACATATTAGAATATCATTACAAAATATTGATATTTAAATTAAAATATAAAGTTACATTATTTGGTCTAATGAAGATATAAATCGTGATTAAAGATACTTAAAGACCTATAAAACACTTATAAGTAATATAAATACATATTAATATTGATATCGAATCAATACATTAAGGAAAATAGGGGCATAAGAATTACGTGTGTTCTCGTATTGATTTTTCGTGAAAAATCACACTAAGTCTAAAGAGTGAGTTCGTGCATTGATTTTTTTTTATTGAATTTGAATCCAAAAATAGGGTAATAAGTATTGTATACACTTATAATGAACGTTTATAATAAAATAATTTAAAAATACGAAAGTGAAAAATACTACGCGAACGGACATCAAAATTGCCCGTAATACACACCCATGACTTTACATATATGAGTAATGCGGCCGGCGTGAAGCGTTGGACGTCGTACTATTGAAATAATTTATTTATTTTGATGATAGATATATTTGAGGGGAAATATATAAAATGAATAATGCCGATTACTATGTGGTGGTTGTTTTGGAATACGGATCGTATACAAGCGGTATACAGGGTCCAATTTCCGTAAAAAATTGCGTTGTGAAATTATGCTGGAAATCGCATAGACAGGTTCACACGATGAATAAATGTCTTTAGACCTATACCGGCTAGGGTGTAGTTGGTGAGTTATTCACTAATTATGCTTTGGTTTGGGAAGAGTGTGTTTTGCACTTCGGTGTATTAAACTTGCTCAGAACCATGTCTTAGAGCTTCGACTTTTTGATAATGGGTACTTGGCGTCTTAGAGGCTTGCTTCTATGATACGTCGAGTTTATATGAATTGCCAACTAACTTTTGTACCGAAATTGATTCTGTTTATACGGATGAAAATAGAGGTAGCGGATACTTATTGCCTAAGCTTGATTTCTTGTTGGTTCGCAAGCATGTCTCGCAAGCGCGATTATACATCCTCGCTACAATAACATTACACGGGTGTTTATTGTGTTCATAATGCGTCATTGATGGTTGCGGGGTGTTGATAGCAAATTTCTGCTCTGAAGTGAATACGCCTAGAGTATTATCTTTATCGCCTGTCGTGGAGTGTGTGGAGTTGCAATTCGACATTACTGCACCTGATATGCTGCTTATGTTTGGTCTTTGGTACATCTTTTGATGGATCATTGATGGGATCAACGAGTCTTCCTGTGACGGGTATATAAGTGGTTCGTGGCTAATATGCTCATTTGTATTATTCGGATAGATTGAGGATAAGATATTGTCGTTTGCTATGGTATTCTGTATTGTAGTATGACGCTTGTCTTGCTTAGATTTGCCCAAGTCGGGTCCCTCTATACGGGATTGCAGACTGTTTGCCCTCCATGATTTACAAATCAATTAAGTGGCCTGTAAAATACCCATGTTTATAAACGAAGGCGAATTATTGGTGGGTGATGCAAATTTGATCGAGACTCACATTATGCGAAAAGTTGGTGTATAACACAATTATATGATGTTCGAGAATTATACTAAAAGTTATTAATGTTGCTGAAACTGCCCTGGCATTAATTAGTTGGTGGAGCCTGTGCATTTGTCTCTTGCGAAGATGGTAGCTGGAGGGAGCTATGCTCTCAAGGCTTGCGCTGACACCGCACAACGAGGGAATTAGCCATCCCCTGAGGCGAGTTTTATACTCCTAATGCGCTCCGTAGGTCGATACCTATGCTGACAATGTCTTGGTGGTGACGCCTTATTATACACTTGACGGTGTAACGCATTGATATGCGAGAAACGACTGAATGGTGTTTATTCACCAATAATGAGCTAAAAACTCTCTTACTGGCTTACCAGTATTTTTTCTGCGATATACGGTGGCCGATCTGTTGTCCCTTGTTCGGGGGGAGTGCAACCGGTGGACGGCACTCACCGTACACAGCGGGGATTTCCGCTGGAGCTGTGTACCTCCATATATTTTTAAAGACAAAAATATATGTTGCGATAGTAGGGTTGTATCGGGTATTTGAGATTAAACCATGTAAACCCTTTACAAGTAAAATTTTAATGAAATATTTTGGAAAATCCAATTGATCAATAAATTTAAAATATTATTTTGGCAAATTTATATAGAGTTTAAGGAGTTTAATAATAAGCATCCTACGGCTTCAATAAGCTTGGCGAATCTTTCTTCCTCTATAGTTCCTAGAAGAACTAGTTATTACGACTCACAAAGTAGAACAAAGTTCTACAACTAGACGATCACTTATAAATATATTATTGGCCTAATATAATATAAGAGAGACGATCTTGGTGGTGTTTCGACTTGGAGACATTTTATGTTTCCGAGTCGATTTCATTAATATACTCCTAATAATCCCTAGAGGAAAAAAGGATGGTTACACTACATTTCGACGCTATGGCGCACTACTTTAACTGTGAACTTGATTCATAATCTTTTCTTTAGTTCATTATTTTTGTTTAATCTATTCGGTCTAGTGATCTAACGAAGATGCGGTACACGAACCATAACACTCTACGACGGCTTATTTAGTTTAAATAAGACGAGGCAAAACATTCGTTACCATAAAGCCAATGAACTCTTATTACGTTTTAATTAACGAGTAATGAGATACAAGCTTTATTTAAATTTAGAATTAGAAAAATATTGCTTTTTTGTTTGTACTTTAAGCGGAATTAATTTTAATTAATAAACAAAATGGATGCCCTAGTGTAATTTTATATGTTCTTGTATTCATGATAATATTTCTATTGAGTAAAAGCTAATTATATATAAAAAGATAATCAATATCGATTCCATTCTACTGTCAACATTCTACTCCAATCTAGTAAGAATAAATGGCTCTGTAATAAACATAACCTATAAAATCTCTTTTATTGTGATTCTCTCTTCTCATATAAGAAAATAAGCTTGATAAAATGCATTACTGTTTTTATCCCACCAACTGATACACATCTGTGTTAAAATGTATTATCTTATATATTTTAGTAAGCTGTCTTACCTTGACACTTTTTAAGCTTAAACTCAAAATTACGTCATCCAACTCGACATGTTTTCACATTGGCACATTACGTCAGTGTTACTAAGTAACAAAACAGACGTTTCCAGGTGCTAGACTATATGAGTAAACCAAACAACCGTGGATCCACCGTTGAAGCACGGTGGGCATGCCCACATCCCTAGTAGATTCGTGACGTCACACTTTCACAGTCTATTATCTAGGTCGTTAGGCTGATGATATACAATGCTTTAATTAAATAAAATGAAAACAATGAATCGTGCGCGATTCGGAACGCAGCGAAGTACTTAGTCATAATAGATCTTCTATTTGGCGTCAATTTTTACTTGTCAAAGTATATGTTCAAGTTGTTATAATTTCATTAAAAAAAGGCTCTAAACTACTACACCAATATACATATAGGTATGTGACACTGTGATTTGCAAATACATTTTTACTATTGTAATTTTTGTGAACGAAAACTAATATTTTACTTCTAAAGGATTATTAATGTACTAGTGTTTACTCCCCACTTCGCCTACATGGACGTGGAAGTATACATTAGACGAAGTACAGGTTACTTCTACTTCACGCCTGTCTTCTGTGAGGTCGTGGTATTTCACCGGTCGAGCCGGCCCAATAGAGCAACGGATTTTGTTATTGCGGGCTCTGCCACTGTTTGATACATATGTTATTTGATACGGGAATATCTTAAATCTATGACTAGAATAGGATATGCATCATCTATAACCAAAATATTAGTAACAGGGCCATGTTTAGGTTTTTATTAATAGTTTACTGTGTAACGTAGGCCTCAAAAAATCCGCCCAAAGTCACTTCAATTGTGATATAAATTTTAGTGACGGAACAGACGAAAAATACAGCAACCTGTCACTTGGTGTCTCATATTAGTTGGTATTACAGATATTCCAAGACCACCAGGGACGGTGCTATTCTACAATAAGGTATCGAAGCATCATACAAAATTTTAACATATACCTAGTAAGGTAAGTATAGAATAGAAATTCGTTTAATTAGAAAAAAACTATTTAAAGTTTTTTTGGTTGAAGTAAAGCTTAGCGATAATCATTCCAAGCCCTGTCCTCATTCGCCATATCAAGAGTGTGTCATCAAACTGTTCGTTATCCTTACCAAATACCGTCGGACCCCAGGCTCGTACTCTTCGCCGCATATTTATGTCGCGCTGTCGCAAATTAACATGCAAATCTGCATTAACCGAACACCGTGTCAACACTTCGCCTTATAAAGCAAAACGCATACCTTTTTAAACAACTTTTGAAGCTTACTAAGTATGCAAGTGTAAAAAATATTTTGTATCAGTCTGTTTGTTTCGACAACTCATGTACGCACGTAAGAACTTATACTTCTTTAACGTAACAAAACAAAAAATACTAAAATGTTTCTACCGCCTGCCAGTTTTTGAGAAAAATAGACGCTTAATGCAGTTGACAACGGTGTAAGTAAATAACTTGTAATTATATTTATATGTCAAAAAGTTGTTATTGGTTGCCATGGTAAAGCCATGGAGCTTGTGTCGAAACTTCATTCGGCATGACAGACGGAAGTATAATTATGTTGTGATCCAATGGTTGGGTGTGTTTATTAGGTTATCAATTATGACCCTCTCCTCTTTGAATTAGTTTCAACTGTTCAGCAATTGAATCCTATGAAAAAGACCATTTTACGTTATAACTTTATATCCTATTTTAAAGTTTATTTGTATTTCGCATAGATGCTTAAGAGACTAGATTGCGTATGTCACGAGCTTAATTGATTTTTTTCTCTTTTATCAATTTGTTCTCGAGAAATACATTTTATTTTAAATTCGATTCCAACACCTAAAGGTTTGGTATACAGAATTGTAATCAGTTTTGTATTGGAGCGTAAATAAAAAGTATATTACAAGTACAACAAGCCGTTTCATAATTCCAAAAGCACAGCCGAAGCATATCGGTGGAAAAAAAATAATTAAGTCCGATCAAGATAACGTTAAAAGTAAAAAAAAACAAATCACCGTTATACCGAGAGTGCGTGTAATGTATTAATTTAAAATTACTTCTTAAATATGCACCAAGGCATATTTATTTCGCTCATAAATATGTAAACGTGTCGGCCATGTTGATATTATCGTTGTCTCTTTTCACTTAGGAATAAATATGTAATTACATGTATATATGAAGACAATCACCTCTTCTCTAATCAGAGTACATAGATATTATGTTAGAATACGGGTAAGGCAGGAGTCAACAAATCATTTTAAGTGGGGTCCGAATACTGTTGAAAAAAATGGTAGTCCAGAGAAAAAGATAAGGGGCTTTCAAACGTACAAAAAAAGAGCTACTTATATGAAATTATTATCTACTTATTAATTTAACAATATTTGGCAGTCCGTGTCTGTGCCCGTGTCCGTCTGTTGTTGATCCACGGAATATTGTATACCAAACCACCTTCTTTTCAACTTTGGGAAATTGTAAGGAATATTGGACCCGCGGTGGTCGATTAAACCTTTATAGAACAACGATTCTCCCTCCAACTGATGAGACTTTAGATGATAGGAAGCACTGTCTTTTCAATAACACGTATTAATAATATAATTAGACGCGGAAGGTATGAATGGGAAAAGGGAAAATCCTACTTCCTGTTTATCCCCTCATATGTCCATTAAAATAGGCAACGCATGTTTCATCGCTGCCAACCCATCCAAATATTTGTGCAGAGAACGTAGAATACTTACTTCAACTACTTTCTTCCTATACGTGAACTGTGGAGTTCTTGATTGTAGGAATTTAGATAACGTAGAGAGCAGATTAGGGCTTAGATGCTTTGTCTTAGGAAGTTCAATATTGATCATTAGGGAGCCATCTGTTGGTAAAAATAGGCATTTTACAAATAGATTTCTTATTCTACTTACTTTTTTCGTCAATTGCGATAAATATAAATATCTTAAATGCATTATTACATGGAATGAAAAATACAAAAATGGAGTGGCATGGCGTAACAATTATATTTATTTATTAATTGTGAATGCATCGAATGAATTGCAAACAAGTGACCGCGTGAAGCAAGACTCGATATCGCACGGGTAACGTTCGCAAGAGATCGAGCGGTCATTCATTTCCCGCGAACTGGAAATCCTGACCTCGCCGAGTGAATCACTCGACCCGATACCACGAGCCTCCCTTGACCACTAAAGCTGCGGACTTCGCTCTTTGGTGGTACCAATACCTCGCTCAGAAATAACTGGCGTGAGAGGTCATCAACTGGATCACGAAATAAAACAAAATTGTTCATTATTGTACAAGTCAAAAAGTATTAGAGCATTTTTTCATTTCAAATTTATTGTTAAATTTTATAGACTAATTTTGATAGGCAGCAAAGGAGGCAATACGCATCACTCAGAGGACTTCTTTGCCTTTGGCTTGCGCCTTATTCACAACACAAGTAAAAAAATCTACGTCACGCCAATACTCGGCCAAAACGTATTATTCCTGCAACAGCTGCTGCCTGTACCAGTATCAAAATATCCACCATATTTGAACGTGTAATTTGAATAACGCCGAGTTGTGGAAACGGCAAATAACAAATTTTGCTTGTGAAAACGAATTGTAATTAAATTATTATTTAGTTAAGGTCCATAGCGTACGTGGCAGCAGTGTGCGGTCGCCGGCGCCAGACAGTAACAGCGGCAGATTTCATCTCCACCGGTTATTTCGGCAACAATACGTGACCGCCGTATAAGGGCTACCTTTATACCTTTTAGTTGAGTTTTCACCTTAAAAATGTTTTATCTTTTAATAAAATATAGTTATTGTTTAAAAGCATGACTAATAATGTGTGTACACGACTGCATTATTCATTTGTTTAAAGTTACTTGCACAAGATACAAACAAAGATGACTTATCTACGACTGCGACATTTATTTAAATGTAAAAAATATACGAAAGTTGGTGATTGCTACAAATATACCAAAACTACATTATAATACGTAGTACCTCAATACAGACGTCAATAGAAGACATCACAAGTTGCCATTTGCCTTGAAAGATTTCAGCTGAAATTGTCATTTATGTCTTATATCGCTGTAAGATATGATGTAAACAAACAAACGTCATCTACCATACATGGCGGCCATTACACTTTTTATACTTTCATCAGAAATGTTTTAATTTTGCGGGAAATCGGATGCGGGAAAATGAGATAAAGTGAAGTAAAATTGTATAATAGAAAAAATAGTTTTTCGAATTTTTTTCGGAATTTACGAAATTTAATGTAAAAACATTTGTTTACAAAAATCACATCTTGCTTTGAAACAAGGCATACGCATACATACACATTGGCTCTCTTGGGACAACCTAAATTATAACGGTTTGAAAATATCGCTGGCGCCACTTTCCTTATTTCTCTATGAAAAATTGCCTTCTATTGTTTGACTAAAATTGAAGCCATGAAAAAAAAACATGTTGTGGTTAAACGTAGGAACATGACAAAATAATGATTTTGATGATGAATTGAATACAAATAACTCAAAATTACAGTTGTAAAACTTTTTATTATATCTTAAAACAGACGATTTAAATAACATTTTGTACCGATAAATACAGTGAGTAATTTTGTATAGAAGTAAATGTACATTATTAAAGCACGACCGCTCGGTAAGTACTATGCGTACTCGACAATCGGATTTCGAAAGCCGAAAAAAATATTCTGCAAAAGGCGCGACCGGTCATCATGCGCCTAAAATGGAAGGACAAGAGACGCTAAGAGCTTTAGACTAAGAACTCACAGAGAAATTTTTGCACGTGACCGCCGCGGTTGCACCTCAGTTTTATTTCTAAACTCACGAGACCGTAGTTCTATCGCGCGCGTTTCTACTAGTTGCCCGCAACAAACAAAGCCGCAACTAATCGCACACGTTGTGGGCGAAAAAGCATCAAGAAAATGTATTCATTTTTTACATACGTATATATTTATTACAGAAACCGGGCCCGCGAAGGTGGCGGTTGCGGTTGAAAATCGCTCTGTGAGTTCTTAACCTTAGGCGCGAATCGCTTGTGTCATGCAACGACCCAAAATGATTAATTTAACAGAGTACCCACGCCACATTGTGTATTTCTTTCGGAATATTTTATATTCTCAACGTTTCATCACTTTTATTAAGTTTTTTTGCATGGGAAAATGCGGCCAAACGAGAAAGCGGTCCACGAGCTAATGTTAAATGGCCACCACCCGTAGGTATCCGCAACAATCTGCATTCAATGATGTGAGAAATGATTTTCACCAGGTTTTCACACACAACATTACATCCCCTTTAAGTCTTCTCTTTTAATGCATGTACAAAACTATGTGACTTAAATATTTAAAATATAATAATAATTGAATTAAAAAATGATTAATAATAATTAAATGCGTAAATTTAAATCAAAAGAATGATATTATTAGTCAATTTTTTCAAAATATTGAAGTATTTAAGATTATTAATAGAAGTAGTATTGTATAGTATTAAGTCTTTTATTTTTATTCGTTAATTTATGATGAAAAAGATTTAAGTATACTGCAATCAATAAATTACTTCACGAAAGCAACTTAAAATGTGATACAAGTATGAAGTCGTAAAAAATATGGCGACGTAATAAAGTTTTCAAAATAGTGCGAGCAATAAAATCGTAAGTGCTATATATTTATTTTAAATTTACGTAATCAGAGATAATTGTGAACAGTTCAGTGATAAAATTCTCGTTTATTTAATTAAAGATAATAATTTTGTAAAACATAACAAGTAAAGCCGGTATTATAGCGTTAATTAAGTGCCAAAAGGTATATATAGTTTTGAAAAATATTTATTCACTCGTTCACGTTCCAACGAATTAAATATTTCGAAATGTTTTTATAACACGGCTATTCATGTCCTCAGTAATCCACCTTAGTATCAACGTGATAGCGTATCATCACTTTAATTTTACACTAAATTAAAAACGCCCAAGAGTAAGTTACACTCCTATAATCATTTTCGAGGTTAGTTCCGTTAAACTCATTCATATACACACTCCGTTATTGTTCTTCCATTCAAAATAGGAGACGAAAGCACCCCTTGCCAATACTGCCACTCGTTTTTGAACCATTGTTGTTTCTTTCTTTCTCTTTTCTTTTATAACTTTACTTGTTGCCGATATCCAGGCTTAGCTCAATCCGCAACGACCGCATCACATTGTTCGCATTGTTGAATCATACCAGAACAATCCGAATTTAGGAGACGTAAATTTAAATGCCAAAAAAATTAAATAATACTAAATTCAAGAAGTAAGTGTTCCTGGCACAACTTTTCAGTTCCTTCTGTTGGTTGTAAGTAAATTGGTATAATATAAGGGTACATGAATTGTGGTGCATTTTTATAGCAGAAGGTGGCAAAAGAGCAATCGGTTCATCCGGTCTTGTTTTCGAAAGATTTATATATCTATAAATCGATATTATAGATCTATATAATATATAACCTAGGGGACCGTGTATTTACATAGAAGTTACTTAAAGGTCGTGCGCACAGCAGAATAGCTCGCATATGGCGGAATTTTTATCCTCCTTATTTGACACTTATCGTCAAATTTTATTCAATTCACACAATAACTTTATAAATTATAGTCTATATGTTATTCTAGTGTATAAGCTATAATACTGTAAATTTTCATTACAATTCATTCAGTAGTTTTTGGGTGAAAGAATAACAAACATCCATACATCCACACATCCATACTCACAAATATATAAGTGTAAGTAAATAATATTATAAGTAGGTTTAATGTTTGATTTATATTTAAATCTAAATCTGCAAATTAATTAGCGGATACATGTTAGCACATACATCATAAACATATTAGTATTGTATAAAATTAAATGCACTTTCATCGAAAAATTGCTTTTAAAAGATTTTAATTATCAAAAAATTTGTTCCATATTCGCACGGTACAACATTATTTTACACGTCTAGGTGTCCGTGTGAGTGCTATGTTACAATTCATTTATGCTTTAAAAATAGCTAGCGTGTCCGACTTATTGGTGTCTTAAACGAAACCAGTTAGTAACAATTAAATTCCATTTTTCGAATTAAGTACAAAATGTCTTTTGGTTATTTGATAATATACTCGATATCTCGACAGACAGATCCAATCCCGCATTTGGAACTTAATAAATTTGATTAAAATCAGATTTAAATTATTATCTTTTTCCGACCTTATTTGGTTAAAATTAAAAATGTTTGGCAATATTGTCTCTTTTTATTACATTTATACTTATATGTTTAACGTGTACCACATAATGTTCTCGCTGTTATTTTTTATATGCTATTACACAAAATTTGATATCATTGACTTTGACAGCGAGTCAATGGCCGATTGCATGGTTGTCAGTTGTAATTAAAATCCACATTTAATATTTACATTCCAATATAATAAATATGAGGTGACGTGGATCTACATAAAGTTGAAAGTCTAATCATTCCAGTTAATAGTCTTAAATAATTTAATTGTGTGTTAAAAATGGCGGGTGCCCCGGTGAAATTGGGTTCTATTATTTCATTTTGTGTGCTGTTTTATGCGATATATTTTCGTCGTAATGACATAGGCGATGAAAGGTTGTCACCTGTAAAGAAATATTTGCTGTTTTTGGAGAGTGAAAACAAAGTTGGTGCGGGAAACAGTCAGCCCAAAGTGGCATTAGGTTATGGAGCATGTCACGACTTATTCGTGAATGCAACATCGCTTCTAGACTACAGAGATCTTAAAGGCAGTCCGGAACACTTCAATGAAATCTCAAACAAAGAGGAGTTCGTGAAAAGCTTTACTTACTTTTTCAAACATGGTGCGGCTGCTGAGTAAGTTCTCATATTATCTTAAATAGTAAATTATTGAAAAGAATACGCACACCCGTAACACAAAGTGAAAGTGATCACGAATATTTCACTCAGTATGGTCCTAGCACGCCTTTCATTTTTATTAATCATTGTAATAAATTAAATAAACCAAACCAATAAGGTAAATTAAATATATTAATAACATATATCTGGGGCCATCAATGCAGAGGAGTCTCTAGCCCATGTAGCATCCATATGCAATCATTTCCCTAGTGGACCTACCACCGCTGTGCCCTGCACCATAGGTAAAGATGCCTCTGTATCCATGGCTACCACAGTATAATATATAGAGGGCTATATACTATGCTGTAGTACTGAGTTTGAGTGCAAGTGACTTTTGAGTGTGATTATTTATTTAAATGAAAAATACACCATGTAGCTTGGATTATTTTTTTATTTCTTTAATACATTCATTTTATTTTAAATAAAACAACTAAACTCTTTCAGGAGATTCATGTCTAACAGCAAATTATATGATGATCTTGTCGAGCAAGCCCTCAAGCTGCCAGACACCAGATGGGCCATAGGTGGCAATGCACCACTAATGGCCAAGAGATTCTTCTTGGAGGGGTGGAAGGTACTTTTTGGAGCAAAGATGAGTAAAAAGCTTAAGGCTTATATTCCTGATAAAATACTTATAGTTGGTGATAAGGACAATGAGGAAGTGAAAGATGACATACATATGATATTAGAGTACAAAGCTGATGAAAAATTTGGTAAATATAAAGCACCCAGAGCAAACAGGTACATAATGCATAATGATGAAAACAACCCATTGTTAAGTTCCTTAGAGAAACTCGGTGAACACTTGACTAGTTTCAAACCCAATTTGCTAGTTATAAGCGGCTTGCAAATGATGGACAACTTTCCTTTCAAACAAGATGGTAGAGGTAAGTTATTTTGTATTTAAATAGGTTAAAAATACAAGCAACAGTCAAAATTAAATGTAGAGGCCATCCCCATCAACCTCTTGGTCAAATATAAAGAACCTCCAAAAAGCCCAATTGCCTGACCCAACAACTCAAGAGATCTTGGAGTAGGTTGCCACAGTGACTGAGAACTCACTGCATTAAAAGATTGAAATATTTATTTTGGAAGATGGCAAATGAGAAAGCAGATCACCTGACCTGACTGCACCAACCAAATTAATTACAGATGCATTGCCTACTCTTAATAGATAGAGAAGGGGACAGACAATAAAAGGGATATAATTACTTTTCCTATCAATCCCCTCCCTCGTCAAATCCTCTTTCCCTTCTTTATTAGAAAAGGATGGGATTTGGAATTGGAAAGAATAATAAAGTGGGAATTACTACAATCGACCAAGCTCAATTGTGTATTATCTGTACTTATTATAATTGGCTATTTTTCATTACAGATTTAAGAGCAGAAAGATTAGATTTAGTCAAAGAACAAATTTTATCACAGCCTTTAAACACATTAGCCCATTTTGAAATGGCGAGTTATGTAGATCTCGAGTTACTGCAACATCTTACGACTAAAGTGTTGCCATTTGTCGACTCCGTTGGTATGAATGAACAAGAATTATCCAACCTCAACAGTGTGCTAGAGCATGGCCGAGTTGTGGTTGTGGCTGACTCCAATCCAAGAGTGGCAACAGCACTTGATCAAATGAGGAACACATATAGACTTATTCGAGAGAAGAACAAAGAATTTGGTAGCAAAAGAAAATTGACACGAATGCATGTACACACTTTAGCATATCAAGCTATTCTAACTGTACAAAATTCAGAATGGAAGAGAACCGCTGCGGCTGCAGCTAAAGCATCACTCACAGCACATAGATATGTTTGCAATTCCCAGAATATAAACCTTGAAAAGACAAAGTTACTACTTGATGATAGTTTTTCCACAACTACAGATAATGATAACACCAGTAGAGTATTTTTTGAGCCGAACAATCCAGTCGCATGTTGGGAGGAGATTATAGAAGGTGACAAAGCAGAGATATGTGTTGCTCCAGTTCTGATCTGTACAGAGGCGCAACTGACTGCCGGCGCTGGGGATAACATATCAGCTGCAGGATTAGTTCTGCAGGTCGAAATATGAATCTAAGTCAATTATTCACTTAAGTAATGTAATATTTTATTTATTCCTTTAAAATTAATGACAAAATGTTAAAAGTCAATAATGCAATGAAAAACAATCATACTCTGTAACCAATGTGCTTCATACTTTAATATCAGGAAGTATAAAGTGCAAATGCTATGATATATATGACTTGCCAGCTGACAACCAATATTTTTAAATTTGTAGTTTCCTATTCCATGTTAAGCAATAATAGTAATTTATTTGGTTTCATTTGTAGGTTATAACAATTACTCACTCACAATTTGTGTGCATTGGAATGAGTTTGTCCATTACTTGTGCAAAGATGCTATTTATGTACAATATATAACTTGTTTCATGGTGGCCATAAGCTTTTTATTACTTTTATCGTAAATGTTGTAAAAGTGAAGTGAAATTTTATACTATGGATAGTGTGAGAAAAAGTTGTTTTTCAAAAATATTAAGGTATTTACAAAAATCCCATCTCGCTGTGAAACAAAGTATAGGTGGAAACATTAAAGTTTGAAGAAACATAAGATGTAAAAACTTTTTTGGTACTTAATAAGTTAAGAAAATAGAACTAACATTAAACTCTTTCTTTGAACTCTGGTTACAAAATTATCATACAAAAATTCTGCAAAAACTTTGCTACACAACATCTACAACCTCTATGTTGCATGGTAACAAACATGTTTTACATAAGTGTGTGTACAAAGTCAGCCTTTTACTGTGCTTTTTAAAGTTTAATATGTACACATACGAGGGAAGCTAATGATTACAATATATCTCACTGCCTGTGTTTTCTTCTTGACATTTCATTTTGTTTTATGTGTTTATTGCTTTTTAACAGAACACATTTCATAGCATTACTCAAGGAGCCTTATGATATTTCTTGCTCTAAGGTGCTCATCATACTGTATATTGCCAATCTGATTTAGTTTAAAACACTAGTTGATTCTCCTTACCCAGACTAACACACTAGTCAGATTTGTATCCGAATTAGTCTTCACATTCACTGTGTTCACACACACATTTAAGGTTATGTTTTTTCGGTAAAGATATTTGGTGTTCGAAATATGTAACAGCGCCATCTCGCAGAAGATTTAGGTACCTGTAGATTTTTCTGAGATAGTCTAAATGTAACAAACTAAATTTATATATAAATCTGGTCTGCCAGACCAAACTTTTATGCACTTTTCCCTATAGTTTCTTCTGCAATTCAGTGCGTCTCCAAACTTGCTATGTTTTTTTTAAAATTACAAATCTAACTAAATCATTCAACAGTATATATGCATATATTTAACATATATGAATAAACATATTCATTGTACTTTTATTGAACAAAATCGAGTTGTGAATCTTCTACATTATTAATGATTTTTGATATTAATTTAATTATTAAATAGTATTTAAAAGTCTTTTAATCAAATGAAAAACTACTTTATGTGCTTTACTACCTTGGGCAAGAATGAATTTCTCTTTAATAGCTATATATATATATATATATATATATATATATATATATATATATATAATATAGTTTGGGTATAGACTGTGAAATGTAATATTGTTCTTTCAAATCTGTCATGAACTTTGAACACCTTGGCTCAGTGGTTCCCAAACTCCTCAGAGGATGGACATTCTACGTTAGGGCGCACTCAATATTTGCTGCAACCCATATTTCGGGAACCTCTGCTAGATCGGTCGGATTAGTTGGAATTATTTGAAGGAATGATACTAAATTTATTTACAAACTAAATAACCCGGCAAACTTCGCTCTGCCCTATAGTTAATAGATGGTTCACTATTTTGGCGATTGGTGACTTACACATAAAAGACAGATATATGCTGTCGCGTCCTTTTTTGTAGGACTATTTTAGATAAATATTTCCATTTCATATGTATAACGGCTTTGGCAGCGCACAACAGAATAGCTTAATAGCAGAATATGGCGGAATTTTTTCCTCTTTACTTGACACTTCGTTATATTTTGGACAATTCACACAATATCCTTACAAATTATAGCCAATATGTTAATCTGATGTATGAGCTATAATAATGTCGGGTTTCATTAAAATAATTTCGTTTTGTTTTCAATTTTTGCGTGAGACTAACATACATACAAACTTTCGCATTTATAATATTAGTAGAATTTCAGAAAATTACTTATATCATTTCAACCTTTTTTTTTGTCAAAAAAATACATCAAATGTGACATTCCTTTTGCTTAATCCTGATTTGATATTTTTACAATCATATTTCTAACTAAATTTAAAGCTATTTAAAGTGCCGGACGGACGGTTTCTTGTTTTGTTCTATTACACCTAATATTAATTATATATATTTAATTTGGTTTTGGCTATATGGTTTTTTAATCATGATTAAATAATGACTTAATAATAAAGAGGCTGATGGATATTGATATTTATTATCATAGATTTATGAATAATTAATATTTAAATTTATTTTGTTTAAAATTTTATGACTGTAAAACATTCCACATTATACATTTCTGGGAACTTGAAAAATAATTTTAAAAATATGTATGCTAAATGTTTTATTTATGAATATGTATTTACAATGTTAGTCACTTTATAAATCAGGCAATAAATAAATTACAAAAAAATTATAAATATTTATTAGTTTCTTTTTATTAAAAGTGAGTCAACAAACTTCATGAAACGTTGCCCATGCTCCTCTCATGAAAATATACGTACATATACCTAACCTAAAAAGATTGATTAAATGTCTACATTAAAGATTTACAAAATGGGAAAGTTACAATCAGATCCTTTGGTTAGGTTAATAATAAAATTTTATCGAATTTAGATTATTGTTTTAATTATATTATTGGAGTTATCCCTACTTAAATTTTCCACATTAATGTAGTCTGTATATAACATTGGCATTTATAACCCTAAACTAATTCGTGAAAAAATAAAAAGCACAAAAAATATGTATGTATCATTGTGGTCAGTTTTTTATCACCCTTCTTAATTCCCTCCAAATTTGTTACCAACAAGTGACATCTGTATATTTGGACCAAAAATGGTAAACTGAAAAAAAAATCTTTAACGTCTGAAACCTCTCATATAAATTTGCACCAGTCTAGAATATAATTGGACGATGGAAAATTAAAAACCTAATTGATCAGTCCAAAATAGTAAAGTATAACAGAATCTGTCGACGACGATTGAGCTGATGATGGTATACATTTAACATGAACATCTGTTGCACGAATGGGTCGGATAGACCGGTGAAATAACACGGCTTCTCAGAAGACAGGCGTGAAGTATTCTGCGTTTCGTCTGATGAATAAGGTGCTGGAAGCCTAATTCTAGTCCTTTTCTTCGGTAGGCAACGCATCTGCAGCTCATTAGCTTGTTGCAGATGTCTATGGGTAGGCCTCACTTTATATCGAGTGCTTGCTCGTTTGCCACCTTCTGATATAAAAGAAATATTATTGATCGACGTTTGAACAGTACAGAGTAAAAGAATAAGGATTCCAAGTAAAACTGTCCAAAAACCTTGCATCAAAATTGTTACGTGACAATTTTATTAAAAATCAAATACATTACTTTCTTCTTCTTTGTCATTGTTCAAAAATTATTTAAATTACAAAAATCAGAACTATTTCAGGAAGTCCATTTCGAAAGCCAAATTTTGCTAATCTTCAAACCTCGACTGAGAATCAGTCTTTAAGAGTAAATTATTTGCCAGTCAGCTATCACATCACATTTAGGAATTAAATAGCAGATAAAAGGCGAATAAACATTGATCTCGGCGGGTCTGAATTATTTTTCAAGTCTGATGATAATTTTTAAATATTAAATTAAAAAAACATATACAAGATGTTGAAGTAAAACAACTCTTTAATTACAATCATTTATTTGACAGAAAACACATTGATAATTTCCAGTTAGTATGTACTTTAATAATAATCTATATTGTATATAACTTGTTCATTACATTTATGATGCATGTGGTCCTAATGCTAGTAACTTGAAGAACTTTAAGTGAAAAGACAATATCAATCATCTAAATACTCGAAAGGTTCTGGTGGCTCTGGTTCTTTCTCCTCTTCAGTCTTTGGGCCAAATGCAGCAACTGGCTCCACAAGAAGTTGCTCCACATCACCAGAGTGATTGAGCATAACAATACCGCCAATAGTAACATCTTTTAAAGGTATAAAACCAGAACCCTCGACAACCGTGATACCTTTAAGCTGTTGCCTCACCACCCGAGCAGGATTATTCAAAATTTCAAAGTTAGGCTCTGGTTCCTTCTTTTCTTTAGCTTCTTTATCATCACTCTCTTTTTCTTCCTTCTTAATTTCCTTTGATGTTCCAGCATCCTTGTCAGATTTACCATGAACGGTTATGTTAGGGTTAGGTGATTTAGATGGTTTCTTTTCTTCTTCATCAACTTCCATTTTGGAAGTGGTTGAGGTTGTAGCGCTGCTACTAGAGCTTTCGGTACCGTGCGCCCTCCTACGGGCCCTAGCGGCGGCGATACTCAGCACGGCGGTGGTGACCCTCTCTCTTTCTTCGCGTTTTTTCTCCTCCAATGGTGCTGGGTAAGCATAAAGTGATGGCTTTGCGTTTGATTTAAAATCAAGTTGAGGCATTTTCAAATCGGAGTTAAGTGCGATCAGACATGTCGGGGTAAACGCTAGTGATAAGCAGTGAGCTAGAGGGAACCAATACCAGTACTGAGTGAAGACTAACATGCCTACAACGGCCAACATATTCATATGTCCAGTTCTATTTTGAAGGGACACAGTGACATTTCGTCCACCTGCGTCGATGATACCTTGAGCTAAAATGGCTCCAAACTTAGCCATCACATCTTCATGTTTATTCGATATAACTTGTGCGTAAAGTTGGCGGAAGTAAGTAATCTTTGGGCATAGTGTCTCTGTTTGTTGAATAAGTATCATTGCTGAAGCAATCAAGGCCCCTTGCCTTACAAAGTTGACAGGATCAAATTTGACCATAGGTTCCAAAAGACCAATAGCTTCTCGGTTACCAGTACCGGCGCACGCAATACCCAAAGCCATAGCAGCCCCATAGCGAACATGAGGGTTGTATGACTCTGCTAGTAGTGACACCACAGATGGACACTGTTCAGGAGTCCTAAACAACAAAAATCCAAGAGCTGTAACGGCCGCACGACGTACATCGTCATTGACGTCAGATACTGCAACATGTAGGAGAGTTCTAATTGAATCATTATTACCAGTACCACAATATGCAGTTGCGATCGTATAACATCCAGCGCGTCTCAACAATGGATCTTTATCTCTGAGTAGTTGTTGGACAAGAGCATCAGCCTCTTCTAGTCTTCCGTACATGGTAAAGGAAATGCCGACAGCTAAACCACGCAAGATCTTCTCGTGTTGAGTTTCTTGAGCGTAAGCAACCATGTCTTCAATGGCTGCTGCATTTCTTGATCCCAGCATCACCATACCCATGGCAATACCTGCAGCTTCTCCAGTAACTGCATCATCTTGATACAAGTTAAATTTAAGTTGTTCATACACATCCTGCCTGTGAGTACCCATAGCAGCTAAACCTAGTCCGAGACATCCACCATGGCGCACCATTTCATTCTGAGCATCTTTTAGTTGTGTTAAAAGATAGTCAATGATATTGGCACCATGGTTTGCATGAATTAAACCTAGGGCATATAAGCCACCACCTTCCGAGTAGCCTGATGATGGTCCAGCTTCTTTTGGTAAATATGACTGCATGAGAGCTAATGACTCATTTTCGTGACCTCTATGGATGACACCAAGAGAAGCTGTTACTGTTAACTTGGCCCAGTTAGTTGCCCTTGCAAGCCATTCTAGATTATCTCTTAAGAATTGATCACTGGTTGTTCCGGCATGCATAAAAGCATTTGCTATGACTGTAGCCGTATGACATATAGACACTCTAATTGCATCCTTTGTGTTCTTCAAAATTAACATATCTGCATGATTTGATCTAATTAAAAATTGTAATTGCAAACCTATAGATACATCTCCTCCTAAGATAGAAATTAATTTTTCAACTCTCTTCTGGTGCTCTTTCTCTTCATCATTTAGGTTTTCTATATCTCTTTCTGGTTTTTTAGCTTCTTCAGTTGGTGCCTGGTCCACTTCCATGGACGATTCTGGGAAGGGCCCACCTTGAGGTTGAGGTTTGCCACCAAGAGCACTAGGAATGGGTGCAGTTGTCCTCAAAGCTTGCAACACCCTGCCTAGAAACTGTTGAGTAGCAGAATCATACAAGTCAAAGGCTATTTGATAAGCCATAAGGACAGATTCTTGTGGTCCATGGGTCAATTTGTCAAGTATTTCAGCAACTGATAATGGATCTTCCAGGAAGATTAAACATTGACACATGTTTACATAATCTGGAATATTTAAGCCTCTATATAGACCAACAAGAGAACGAAGGACTGTGCTACGGAAACCTCTGTTTTGAAGTAGACTCATCGCCACTGTGAAAGCATATTGAAGCATACCTGTAACAGATAAAAAATAATAATTATGCTATATAAAATGTAAACTATTTATGATTTTACCTATACCACTACTCAAATCATCAGATACTAAAAAAGCAATAATTTTTAAACTGAAAGTCCCATACCAGTGACCATGAGTGTTTTAAATATATGAAAGTGAGAGTTTGGTTTGACAGGAAAAGCATGCTAGACTTAATGCTGTTGAGATGCAATGCATAAGTATTTTAGGCATGACTTTGAATACTAGGTCACAAGTGTGGCATAATAGGGAAAAGTGTGGCATAAAAGTGAATGTTGTGGCTAGAATTGACAAAGGTATGCCTTGTTGGTTTGAAGTTGACATGTTGAACAGATGAATTAAGAGACAGTAACAAAACAAATGCTAAAGTTAGAACTTATATCAATCAGAATCAACCCATAAATGACAAGCAATTATGTGTAGACATATGGATGTACAAGAAGTGAGAGAGTGTGCCAGGATAGCGCCAGTTGGACATCCATAATCTCATATCTTATTTATTTATTTTCTTGTGCTTACACTGCTAGGATTTCTTGTAAGAAATAAGCAATAACAATTTACATAGGAGACAAAGAAAGAAACTAGTTTACCTGCTATGTCATCAGATTTCATGATGGATTCTTCGAAGATATCCATGCGACGAGTTTCCAGAGCCAGTCCTAGGGCTTGGCGATATTGTCCATCGTCTAGGCAACGTTGAAACATTCGATTCACGATATCTTCTAAGCGAGGATCGATTGGCTCTGCTGCGCTATCTAAAAACAAACTCTTCCGTTTCTGTGTATAAAAATCGATAGCTTTCGCGATTGTGGTATCAACATATTCATTTCTTGCATTTACATCAAACAAGTCACCTGCGCCGAGTGCGTACGTCAATGAGTCTTCAAACGCACCCAAGTGGTAGTACACTTTACTGGCCACTAAGGCTGCTAGCTGGTGTTGCGAAAACACTTTATCTTCATGGAGTATCTCAATCTTCTCTATAGATTCAGAAATTTCAGGCCAAAATTGATCTACGATATTGTCCAATCGTTTCAGCGCAAATTCTTTTACTTCGTGCATAGGTTCGTCGAGCAGGGATATAATCCCTGCGGCTGATGTGATATTCATTTCAATTTAATTTTTGATTAAACTTTTTATTAAACTAACCAGCAATAACTTTTCCTTGTTACAAACTAAATTCTTCTTCGAATATGCTCAGCACAATGATTTGACAAATTCGTTGTGCCCACCATAAGCAAAAAGCAATTCACTATAGTATATGTATAGATAAGAACTGTGTTCTTCAGCCAGTCTATCCAACGAGAAAATACACAAATCAGCTACTAAAATGACCAATGAAAAGTGAGGAAGACGGTTGTACTCGGCTATAATTGGTTGTTAGTGAAAGTTAGCCAAGTTCTTGGAAAATAGAAAAGCTTGAAATAGTTATGAATTTAAGCATAGACAACTTTTTATTTAAATTTTAATATGATTTTTGTCGTATAAGCTTAAATTTACCATAAAATATTTTTAATAATTTCTTATTATAAAGCCCGTCTTTTTTACAACTATCTGGGGGGGATAACATGCGCAAATACAACACACTAACCTCTTGCTCCTCAATTTCTGTCACTGGCGCAACTTTCAGGCTTCCTCTAATATACTCATTCTTAATTTTATCCATCCTCGTCACACTTCTACTAGAATCTTAAATCGTTCGAAAAATGCAGAATTTTTTTGAGTGCAAGGAGAGTAATTCTGTCAATCATAAGGAGGCAAGCATTAATTTAACGTCACACGGCACACGTCATACGTCATACGTCATATGACGTATGAAGCATTAGTACAACTCGTCTCGTTGACAACTTGCATTGCATTGCACCAACTAATACTACGTAGCAACTTAAGACATCTGCTACAAGTTTCATTTACGAAATTCATCCAAAATGCTCGACCTATTCAGCATCTTCAGTAAAGGTGGTATAGTGCTGTGGTGTTTCCAAAGTACCAGCGAAATATTCTCACCGTCTGTAAATGCTTTAATACGGAGTGTAATCTTGCAAGTAAGTTATCTGATATATGTGAAGCCCTTCAATGAAATAATTAACTAAATTCAGTTATTTGACGTGGAAGTTTATCCTTACAATTTTCTATATCTCATTCATTTTGTAATTTTCTAATTGCAGGAAAGATCTGGAAATAATACCTTTAATCATAACTCTTTAACATTGCAATACAAGCTCGATAATGAGTTTGAACTAGTGTTCGTGGTCGCGTATCAGCGTATACTGCAATTGTCTTATGTTGATAAGTTCTTAAATGATGTCCACTTGGAATTTAGGGACAAGTACAAAAATGATTTGCAGACCGGGTGTTACAACACAGACTTTGAGTTCAAAATGTGCTTTGATAGAGTTCTCAAGGAGTGTGAGAACTGGGGTGAGTCTTTTTATAAGATTCAATGTTTAAATCTTAAATATTGTCAATATATGAAATTTATTTTAAAAAGCATTAAGCCCGTGAACAACTATACCTGGGTTAGAATACAAAATGAATGCCACCTTCAAGGTCAAACTTTACAATAGAATGGATACACATTCATATAGATGAAAAACATTACCCTCCTGTCATCTCCTTGCCCTTTTCCCATCTATGTAGGGATGGCACTATGTTCTCATCCATATTTCTCTAACAGCCTACATATCTGAATTCGCACCTTTCTTACACATTTTTGTGGTCTTCCTCTACTCTTGTAACCATCAATGTTTGTTTCATTTGCTATATGTCCTATGACCCTCCACATAACATGCCCATATCTTCCAGTCAGGTAAAAATATAATTCACAGAATCTTATCTTTTACTTTGATACATTGGGCCAGTTTCTTAAAAGAATCCCAGCAATCCCTTGATGATGCTGGAGAGACAGTGACAGACTATCAATATCTACTTTTCCCTCTGATATAACTATCTCATTGATATAAGCTGATTGTGAATAAACATCTGATTTATAAGCTGCTTGCTCATTTCCCCTTTATCTCCCAGCTTACGCTACTTACGCCACAGGCCTATTATCATTTTAATATTAGTCTAAATATATATATGACACAAGAAATATGCCCCCAAGGCCCCATCTCTTCTCTATATTTCCATTTCTGCTCTGCTCCTTTCACAATGACTGTGCTCTTTTATTTGTATTTTTCTAATGATATATTTATTTTGAGGCTATTGTGACTAGAATGTAAAAGTGGTGGTGACTTTGAAGGTTCAAGCATGTTGAGGCAGAAACACATCAAATTTTATGATACAAATACATACATACAATACAAATATGAGTGTTGTTCACAAGGTACCGATCAAATTAATGAAATACTAGAAAAGATGACATAAGGAGTACCCATAACTAACAAGAATTGTGCCTAGATGTATGGTTGTAAAAGTAGTGAGTGAGGTGTACGAAAAATGGAAGACGATAATCTCTGGCTACCCCTATAGTATCTATTTATTTATTTTTTATTTGTTTTGCAGCTAAGTCACAAGCTAAAATTCCAAAACAAATGAGAACCTTTGAGGATTCTCAGAAATCTAAGAAGACTGTAGCATCTATGATAGAGAGAAAAGGGGAAGAGAAAAATAAGAAATCTGGTGAGTTTGTAGAAATAGTGAACTGTCTTGGAAACTATTAAATTATTATTATATATTTTTATAGATTTTGAGAGAATATACACTTTCACTGTTGCATGGTAATCTGTAAGAGAACTCATTAGGTGTTAAGCTTGCCTGTACATCCTTGAATCCTGTAAACTTCTTATATTACCTTTATGTGTACAAAGTTTAATAATATATAAAAAACAAAGGGTCATTGCAGAAGTTGAAGGGTTATGTTGGAAACCCTAGAATCCCAGAATCATTGCCAAGCTCTGCTCAACATTATTATTGTCATTAGAGGATACTTAGACTAATATGATTTTAGTGGGTACAAACCACATTTAGATGTTTCCCTACCAAAATTTAAATAGGATAAACACTATGGGGCTCGACGACGACGCGACACTGGTGCAGTTGTAATGTATGTAGAGCCATCGCACCATGTGGTCTACATAAGTGACATCCTCTATAGTAACTCGGAAGTAAGCCGGCGTTGTGTTTTTGTGGAAACCTTCCTGTTTCAGATTTCTGTTATAGTTCTTTCTTTATTATTTCAGTAAAAATAGTTGAATCTAAGAATCTTACCAACGGCAAGTTGGAAGACTCTCCTGAGCCGGAGGATGACGTTATCGCCACCAACAGAGCTAAACTGGCTCAGAAGCTGGCTTCTAAGGGCAAGAAAGAAATCAAGTAAGACTTTTACAAACAACTTTATTAAATCAAACTTTTTTTGATAGAGAGAATGTTTTTAAATACATACAAACAGTTAACCTCAGAATCAGGAATAAAGTCAGAATGGAGGAAGATAATATATCACACACATGTATCTATACAGGCTAAAACGATGAATTTATCTTTTGTCTATGTTTGAATTTACATAATGTCTTGACTCATTTTTCATTCAATTAAATTTTAAACTGTATGTAAAAAATTCTTAAGATTCCAATTTTTAGAAAGTTTATCAGTATTTATTACAGCTGACCAATAATGAGTCTGCATTCTTCTGTCTTATCATAGTTTGAAACTGTCTATCAATTGTAATTCGATTTAATTTAATACTGTTAGTGAAGGTTAATCTAGAATATCAGTATTCTTAGTGACCTTAACTTGAAGGTGACATAATTGATAAACCTGTCATGTCATTTGCATATTCACTGTGAATGTTCTGTGAGAGATACTTATTGTTTAACTTATTATCCAACGGTAATGGTTGTTAAACTATAGTTAGTACTAATTGATTTAAGGACTGGGAGACATGCCGTTGAGGATGTTAACTTCGGATCTATGTGGCTTTCAAAAAATGAAATACAGATTTTTTTGTTGCGCGTGCATTTCGCTGCTGCGTCAGAAGGGCACAGCAGTAAAGATGGCCGATTTATCGGCAAAGTCTATGGTTTTGTGGCTGTTGACCAATCTCCGATAGATGGCGTCCTATCATAAACTAGATGGCTCTTTTGTTAATATTGGTATGAACAGAGAGTTCGAATCTGCTTTTCGACTATTATCGTGAACCTTGTTCTAGTACTAGTGAGTTGGACCAGTTAAAAGAAATCTACTAATGTTTTAATTAAAAAAAAGTCCAGCCAATGAGTTTAAAGTTTCGTATATTTATTTACACCAGTATAACATGCAAAATTTTATAATTACTGTAAAGCAACAGAGCTCGTGTCACATTCAAAACTTAAAATAGAAAATTAAATGAATCTTCCGAGGGGGGATTTTAAATCTAATTAATAAATAATAAATAGGGTGGCCTCAATATACTGAATCCGCCACTGATTGTGAAATTCCGTAGTCTAAACAGTTTGACTGATTTTAAAAAGTGATGTCTGGTTTCTAAAACAAGATTTTCACTATTTTTTTTTAGAAAGTCGCCTAAGAGCCCTAAGGCCGTGGAGCGTGTTAAGAAGCCCCGCGTGTGGGAACTTGGCGGCGGCAGTCGGGACCTGCCGTCGCTGGAGTACACCACCGACAAAGATGCTGTGGTCAATGATATCGCACCCGATACACAGGTAGAAAGGATTATATGTTTTTATTTTATGCGTGGAACTACAAATAACTATCAACACGAGACATTTACATACAATCAAAATATATTTAAATGTTTGTATTTTTTCCGTTCGGGTACATTTGAGCCGGAACTTTTACATCCTAATTCTATTGAATTACGTCATGTTTTAACAAATATCTAAATCTTGAAAGTTTTGCAACTTTGTGGACAAAACTTTTCCTAGTTTTTTTAGTCTTGATTGGACTGGATTAATATAATAAATTTATACTATTCATTTTTTTATCCATTAGTATTACAATAATCTACAATAATATTGCTCCTAAAAAAAAGTTATAGGTGAAAACAAAAATATGGTAATTCAACAAGAATAAAGAAGGGGAAAAAACGTATAAGTATTGTAGACGGATGATTTGATAATTCCAGCTCGTAGGTCAAATGACCGGAGCGATCAAGGACCTGGAGGTGGACTCCGACTACAGCAGCAGCGACGAGGAGGTGGAGCAGGAGACGCAGACCGCCAAGAAATCTGGCGGCATGTTCAGTCTGTTCAAAGGTGAAAATTAATTCCTTTCAAATTTTCAATTAGGATTAAAAATAGTAAGGGCGCCCTAACCTTTAACTATTTTTCGGACCCTCAAATGGCTTCAATGGCTTTATGTGCAAACTAGGTTTCTTTCCTTTTAAGTTATCTCGTATTTTAACAGGCTTAGTGGGCTCGAAGGCTCTGAGCGAAGAGACCATGCGCCCCGCGCTGGACAAGCTGCGTGACCATCTAATCGGCAAGAACGTCGCGGCTGATATAGCCAACAAGCTGTGCGACTCAGTCGCTACCAAGCTGGAAGGCAAGGTGAGAAACTACTTCATATTTACTTATCCATTCAAGCATTCGTTCGTTAAATATTTTATTACTTTGTTCATTATTTAGTAAAGCTAAGCTGCTCTTAACATTCCACAGGTGCTTGGTACATTTGAAACGGTGGCCAAGACTGTCCGGGCCACGCTGACGGAGTCGCTCGTGCAGATCCTGTCGCCGAAGCGTCGCGTCGACATCTTGCGGGACTGCATGCACGCCAAGCAGGAGGGACGGCCATACGTTATGACCTTCTGCGGGGTGAGTCCAACAATGTTGTCTTACTTGTACACTAATTAGTTTTTATATTAATATTCTTAGTTCTTACTGTTAATGACATTAAGTGTATTGGCATTCTTATTAAAAGCTTGCGAATGATATTATAAATGACACCGTGGGTTGAATGAAATGTGCATCAATAACAACAAATATACAAGAATAAAACATTTTCGCGTTCCAAGTATTGTATCAACGCCATCTACCGGTGCACTTTGAAAGTTAAATTTTAACATGAATATAGATTTAAATGAGGATTTTTTTGTACGTGTTCTAAATAGTTTTGTCTGTTCGCAGGTGAACGGTGTCGGTAAATCAACGAACTTGGCCAAGGTATGCTTCTGGCTGCTTGAGAACGACCTGTCGGTGCTGATAGCCGCGTGCGACACGTTCCGCGCGGGCGCGGTGGAGCAGCTGCGGACGCACGTGCGCCGCCTCGACGCGCTGCACCCGCAGCAAGTGCATAACAGGCGAATGGTGCACTTGTACGAAAAGGGATACGGTTAGTGCAACTCTATCTTTTTGATGGACGGCCACCGCCTGCTAAACGAAGAAACACATTAGCATCCGCAACTAGTAAACGAGTTGCAGATGCGTTGCCGGCCTACCTTTAATGGATACAGGAATCTATTCAATCTCTTCTCCTTCCCAGTCTATATTTATTAGGAATGGATGGCAAGAGGAAGAGGACTTAAATTGGTTAAAGGCACCTCCTTTGTCAGAACGCAGAAGCTTACTTCTACTTGACGTCGTGGTATTTTACCGGTCGCGCAGACCAAATTGTGCAACAGATGCCTTGTGTCTTAATAATAAAATTCAAAATTGAATACAAGAAAAATAAATGGAAAAAAGTTCTTCGAAACTGTTACAAATTCAAACAACTTCGCCTCGCTCGATCACACTTGTAACGCTTTCGTCGCGCATTCGCTAGCTTACTCCCCAAGTCAAGACATCCTAAAGAACTTTTCACTTAAGAAACTATTGCCACTTTGTAAAGTATAAAATATTATTATATAAAATTGATAAATGATTCTTTGAATTGTTTTCAGGCAAAGACGCGGCCGGTATAGCGATGGAAGCTATCCGTTTTGCTGCCGACTCTAAGATAGACGTGGTGCTAGTTGACACAGCTGGAAGGATGCAGGACAACGAGCCCTTAATGAGAGCATTGGCCAAGCTCATCACCGTCAACCAGCCAGATTTGGTACTCTTCGTGGGCGAAGCGCTAGTGGGCAACGAGGCCGTGGACCAACTGGTCAAGTTCAACCAGGCGTTAGCCGACCACAGTGCTACGAACGATCCGCACGTCATCGATGGCATAGTGCTCACTAAATTCGATACGATCGACGATAAAGTGGGTGCGGCCATATCTATGACGTATATAACCGGACAGCCGATCGTATTCGTTGGAACCGGACAGACGTACACCGATCTGAAGGCCCTCAATCCGGACGCGGTGGTGCGCGCCCTCATGAAGTAAGGGACACGCGGGGCGTAGCTACAGTGAAGTCTATATCTATTTTAGGTTACATTTACAAAATTATTTCTGTCAATTTAAATAGTTGATAGTTTTCACCTTGAACTACCTTTGAAATGTTATTTACTACTCACAGATGGACAATTTTCCAGCTTGACCCCATATGAGATATAACCGGCCTGTTGATGACATCTGTCAGTGTGACATTAGTGTTTGAACTGACAAATCGAGAAACTAAATCGTTACGAGAAATCGATTTAAAATGTCCAGTGTGAGATAAGAGTAACAGGACTGTCATATTGTGACGACCGCGTATGAGTTTTGCTATACCTTGTATTTTACGTCAAAAAATTATAATATCGTTAGCTTTAAAAGCTAGGAAGTCATATTCATTTAATTATAGCAAGGTGATTAATTGGGAATAAATTATGGTGTTTGTTTGAAAATTGTCAGCCTTTTTTGGCGTGTTGTATATTTTTCTCATATGAAATGTGAGAATTCCGAAAATCGCTGGTAATGATCCGCCATGCCTCTTTGTATTTTACAGGATATTCATTTTGGCAACAATTTTTCTTTTTTAGATTACTTATAAACCCGGTTTAGAATAAGCTACGCCCATGTTAAGAAACTACCCACAACTCTTCTTCAACACAACTTAAATACAAGAAATAAAATCAAATATTTGTGCCTCAATTAAGTACTCGTTTTGAAATCATCCAGTTGTCATGACAGGCGTTTTCGCATTAATTTTTACAAAAATATGATGAAGGTTGTTTTGTTTAATAAAAATGTTTATTTACATGTATATTTTTTATTAAACATTGTTACAGGGAATTTTCTTTATTATTAATAATTAGCCAAATATTTATAATATAATATATAATTGGAAATATTTTAATTATTAAATCAATTCCACATTATGCTTTTATGTTTACCGTCTTAATAGTTTCATTGTCATAATTTTCAAATTAAATTTTTATATAAAAATTATGCATTAATTAATATGTAATTTAAGTTTTACTTAATTATTAACAATTTATAATATTAAATCTTGCGTAAGCATGTGATTAAAAGAAACTTTTTTTTAGATTTGGATTCACACTAACACATTTGGATACGTTCCATTAACATATAATGAATCCGTTCGGATATGTTCGCGTGCACCTTGGAAACGCAGTATATGCCTGTTTAGATATTTTCGCCACATCCCAGAAATATGCCATAAGGCCGTCATATATTTCCGTGTGCATATCAAAAAAATGCTTTAAATCCGTTTGGATATTTTCACGTGCATTTTCGGAAAATATTATGAATCTTATATTCGCAATAATAATAGTAAAAAAAGTACTATTACTAGTAAGACAACGTTGGCAAAGCTTCAAAATGTTTTGTGTCCTGTTCCAAGTAATTAGGAAAAGCGTGGAGTCGACGTTATTAATTTTCTCCGCGCGTATTCATACGTAAATACTCACAATTATTGAGCTAACGGCACCAGTTTAGTTTAGTACTATTAATGTACGCAGAATAATATTACACATAAAAACGTCTAGAAAAAAAGTAAACGCCTGTGCAGCCATTATTTATGCCATAGACAAAGTATGCGATCAGACAAAATTAAAAAAAAATGTCATCGTTGATGGAATAACTTCCACATCAAGACAGAATTGTTGTAAAAAAACAAACGTCACCATACATAGCGGCCATTACACTTTTTATACATTCGATCGATCGTGACATAAAGTGAAGTGAAATTGTATAAAATGTATAGATGTGGATAAAATAAAAAAATTGACATTTTTAAGTGCCTTTTACCCGAATAAAACAAATGGAATGGAAAGCTTAGCAATTACGTGTACCAGCACTGCCATGCATTACGTTGTTATCTATGTAGTAGCAGGAGCCAGTAATATACACCCTTCGATTTTCATATAAGAAAATCTTTAAAATTGCTCATAAAACTTTACTGGCTCTTCGACTTAAGAATTAAATATCAGTTAGTATAAATGACATTATTTCTTCTATATTAAAATTGATAATTTTAAATAACAATTGTTTGTCGTAACAAATCATGGAGCGCTAAAGGTTAGGAGTACGGTCTGCGAAACATGCGCAATATTGTCGTAAATATAAGAATAAAATCCGCCGTTCGACTTTTGTCGTGAACCATTCCCACCAAAAGAAATATTTGTAATTTATTCCGATATCAGGGCGTACTGCACCGACTCCACATAAAAAAGTAGAAAAAGGGAGAAGAAAAAACGACCTGTGAAATAATTATGTATGTATTTGTTTACGTCGTTTTTTTTAATTTAGAGACATAAACATGAATGCAAACATTTGATATGAGTCCCATAATAACTTTTAAATATAATAATATTTGTGATTTGGAAGATAAAGGAAGGATTTGTAAAAAAAAAATTTTGTAATGACATTTTGGAATTCAGAAAACATTTACATGAAGAAAATAATAATTATAATAGCCCTAATAAAGAGTTCTTAAAGCTGTAGATAATCAAGCCGTATTAAATAATGCAAGTGAAAGTTGGCAACACCAAGAAAATTGGAAATTCTTTGTCTCTGTATACCTCTTTTGGGTGAGTTTGGGAGCGTTAATATTTTTTATTACCTTAATTATTTAATATTTTAATTTACAAGTCTAGCGGGACTTGTAAGACAACGATGTAAAACTTTTTGTGCATGCGAGCAGTGGCGACATCTGTAAGTAAGTATAAAAGTTTAATGCACCTAAACGATAAATTATTGTTATGGCAAAAATATGGTTCTTCATTGATTCTTATTTGCGAATTGCGCCTTTAAAATATGTTTAATCCAAAATTTGTGAGTTCTTGTTTATACCGTGGCCATTATGGAATATTTTGAACATTACCTAATTGTACTTTATTGTACATAGACATTACATTTAATACACGGACCAGCGATTTATATTTTTAGTTAAATAAATAATGGAATATTAGGGAGATTATAAGTACCTTTGCTACCATTTATTTACATAATAAATGAATTATAACACAAGCTATGATTTTATTTTTCCTCCAAGACCTAATATAGAGATATAATAGAAACGAAGAAACTGGCTATATATATTAATGGACAGCACAAACTAGTGAAAATTTGCACAGGGATTCTTATTATTACGTAGGCGAGAAAAAAAGGATTTTTCTAAATTAATCCTCTAAAGGTTTAAAGTAGGGAATGGAAGTTGTAGTAATATATTTCAAAACACCTTTATTTAAATCCACGCGAATAAAGTCTCGGGACAGTCAGACAGTCAATTAAAAGATTGGCCAAATTAAATAAAACATTAGTGTACTAAATTCACTTGCTAGTTGTAGATGGATGTATACAAAAGGAGGGGAAGATAAAGGAAGGCGATATCGGATTGTTTTCCGTCCCTATTGTTATTGGGATCATATGAGAATCACAATCTGACATAAATTTAAACAGTTGTTTTGAATGTTGGGAAATGGAACTTAGGACTATCGGCGTAGATACTGTAAGAGCTTCGACATAGCAAAACTGTTAGAATTAGAAATAACTTGCATTCAAGCAAAATGCAAAAAACTTTAACTGAGGCGTCAGTCTATTTTGTGGGAGGTCTACGAAAGCTGCGTCTTCCAGTATAGACTATGGAGCCGTACTTCGTATTGTTAGGTTAAAATAAATTGAAAGTTATGTGTTTCATAAATTTATATTGAATATTATGTTCATATTTATTCGGACTGGCAACACTGGCGGGTAGAAGGAGAGCACTGGGGCGGGTCGATTCGTGGCATTTGGACAGTGACGGAGCTAGAAGCAACATCGTTGTGCGAACTAGAGAGTAGTAGATAATAAGGAAACATTAGTATTGAAGGGGACGGAAGGTCTTGTGTTAAAAGCAATAAATCCAGTAATATTGAAGCTACGTGGTTTTCTTACATATCAGAAGTGGTAAGTACATATGTTCACATTATATATAATTAGTCAGACGAAATAATCTGACAATTCTGAGAAAATATAATGCATGTTTTATGTGCCCGGCTTATGGAATCGATGTATGCCTATGGAGTCGAAGTAAGAATAGTAATAAAGTTACTGTCGTAAAGCCCCTCACGCTGCGTGGGCTATTAGGGGACCAAAATTTTATAATTTTTGCAGCCAGATGCACCGTTTACGAGATATTTACAAAGTTGTAGAATACCTTACCTAGAATAATGATATAATGTTCTTTGTTCCGAGTTACAATTATGGATGGCAAATACGAGGGCCAATCGCAGCGGCGGCTGCAAACACCGCTTCGTTCTCGTCAACCCGAGGACGAGACTGATAGCTGTCGCAGCCGCAGCCCTCGACGAGCCGCTACATCTAGCAGTCGTAGCCGCCAACGCAGCCGGAGCCGTCGACGACACAGCCGAAGCCACCGACGAAGCCGCAGTCGTACGAGTCGTCGTGCTCATGTTTTCGAGCGAGGACATGAGCTGGTAAGAAGACAGGAACGAATACAGCTTCTGGAAGAGGAGTTGCAGCGAGAACGAAGCCGGTTACGCGATCTCGGTACCAATATCACCGCGGCACGAGACATGTCAGTCGGCAGGTCCAAAGCAACTCGTGAAGAGGTGAGAGATATGTCAAATAATAGACAAAATCCCAGGCGAGCACGTAGTCCAATATTCTCTGCAGAAGATGTAGCAAATATTTTGAACTCTATTAAAAACCCGCCATCGGCGACAAGCACATACAATCACGCAAATCATAAGAATATTCTTTCCGACTTTGATCCATCTTCAAAAACTCAACGCGTCGATGTATGGATAAAGAAAGTGAACGAATGTGCCTCCGTCTAGGGCTGGGACGATAAGACGACTACTCATTTCGCAATGCAGAAACTGCAGGGACTGGCTAGAATTCGGTACGAAAGCTCAGACTCAATTTTATTTTCGTGTTCTGAGTGGCAAGATAAACTTTGTCATGCTTTTCCTTTTGAACAAAATTATGGCCAGTCCCTGGAAGATATGTTGAAACGAAAGAGTAGATATCACGAACCAATAGAAGCTTACTATTACGAAAAGTTATCATTACTGAACCGGTGCGGCATTGTTGGCAAGCGAGCGGACGATTGCATTATGCATGGGCTAGGGGATAGAACAATGAAGTCAAGTGCCTTAGTATTAAGATGTTCTCACCTAGATCAATTGCTACAATTCTTAATGAGTAATAAGGAATCTTCAAATACCTTAGATCGTTTTAACCCTAAGAGTAAGTTGGGCAGAGGACTTACGGCAGTTGGTGGTTTAAATGATAAAACAAACAATAAAACTAGCTATACCCCAAATGATAACATTACATTCTGTTTTAACTGTAAAGAACGGGGTCACCCATATAGAAAATGTCCTAAACCACTTATCAGATGCAATATTTGTCATCGAGTAGGTCATAAAGCAGAAAATGCTCCACGAAATCCGAAGAAAACCTCAATAAGCAAACTAACATACAGAAGGCAATGTGCATATCGGCTGTAAGTCCAAATTCGAAATTTTATAAGGAAACGGTAGTTAATGGAGTACCAGTTAAGGCTTTTATCGATTTTGGTAGTGAAGTATGTCTTCTGACTAAATCTCAGTTAGCAAATTTGGGTCTTGAACATGATCATACTCGTACTCCGCTTGAAGGGTTTGGTAACGAAATAGTGTTTTATATTGGAAAGGTCACAGTTGAGCTAGTTGTCAATGGTTTACGTGCTGACACTGTTTGTCAAATTGTTGAAGATAGATTCTTAGAAGTCTCTTTACTAATAAGTCTAACTTTTACCGAACACCACATGTTTTTGTGATAAAGACCGCAGAAACTTTACAATTTATTGATAAAAATGATAACTTACTATTCCATCAGTCAGAAATATATAACGAACCTGTAGTAAAGATTATATCAGTTGCATACATACAAGTCTTCGGTTCCGCGGTTATAAAAGCTCGTACTGAGCCTAAAATTAATGGACACATCGTTTTAAGTAGTAAGGTGATAGGAAAACCGACCCAATAATATGTTGTATATGGTGGTGTATACAAAGCCATAAGCGGGTATGTTTATATTTATATTATGCCTATTACACAAAACTGCGCAATCTGTAAAGATACAGTCATAAGTCGTGCGACCATTGTGCAAGTAGTTAATCGTGAAAAACTCTTACCAACGATGAGGTGGCTAGTTCTGATCAAATTAATGAAAATCATATTACTACTGGAGCTAATATTAGTAATGAAATAAAGTCTAAGTTACTTACATTGCTTAATAAGTATAAACATTCCTTCGCGTCTAATTTACAACAGCTAGGGTGTACAAACATTACTGAGATGCATATAGAATTAAACAACAAACGTCCTATTGTATACAGGCCTTACCGACTTTCACACAAACAACGCGAACGGGTTAGGGAAATGGTAGGAGAGATGCTAGAGGCTGGAATCATAAGGGAGTCTTACTTCCGAGTATGCTAGTCCCGTTATTCTAGTGCGTAAGAAGAATGGTAGAATGAGGATGTGCATCGATTACAGAATGCTTCATTCCGTAACTGTGAAGGAACGTTATCCAATTCCAGTGATAGAAGATGAGATTGCTAAGCTTTCTGGTCAAGCATATTTTCTGACGCTGGATCATCTGGTTACTATCAAGTGCCAATTTCGGAACAGTCAAAGTCACTAACGTCGTTTGTCACCCCAGACGGGTAGTTCGAATTTAATCGCATGCCGTTTGGGCTGGCAACAGCATCTGCGGTGTTCCAGCGTATGATGAACAAAGTGTTAGGTTCGGCTAGGTATAGCGAAGCGACAGTGTACATCGATGATGTTTTGATATATGGGCGTACAGTGGATCAGTGTCTGGAAAGGTTAGAACACGACTTACAATTGCTAGGAAACGCAAATCTCACTCTCAACTTGGCAAAATGTGAATTTCTTAAAGAATAAGTTGATTATTTAGGATACGAGATTAGTGCTTCAGGCGTCAGGCCATGTGAACAAAAAGTTCAAAGCGTTTTAGATTTCCCCTGCCCCACAAATGTTCATACCGTGCGGCAATTTCTCGGACTCGTAGGTTATTTTCGGAAATTTATCATGAATTTTGCACAAATTGCGCACCCGCTGAATAAACTATTAAAAAAGGGCACGCCCTGGATTTGGACAGATGATCAGCAAAATTCTTTCAAATCCCTTAAGGAAAAACAACATCGTTGTGCGAACTAGAGAGTAGTAGATAATAAGGAAACATTGATATTGAAGGAGACGGAAGGTCTTGTGTTAAAAGCAATAAATCCAGTAATATCGAAGCTACGTGGTTTTCTTACAGTATGCCGTTCTATAAAAAGTCAATGAAGATTGTCAATTATCATATCATATCTAATACCATTTCGTAGAAAGATTCCCTTCATGTAATCAAAGCCTTTTACGATTCTCTGAGAGAAAGAATGTCGTGTTGCGAAACAACGGTACTTGGGAGAGAAGATACCATCCCAAACTTATATATCAGGATTATCGTTAGTCAGTTGGACTGCTCGACTAGGTTATCAACGCGTCTAAAAATACTCGGTTTTATAGTTACAATAGAGCGTTAGTATTGTGACATTGCATAAAGTAGCCATTCCTAACAATTAAAAATTTTATTCGTCCTTTTGATTGGCCACATCCTGATTACGTCGTGTTATTTTCACATTTATTTCGGTTGCCACTCGCCTGGTTGCCGAGGTGGGCCAGTAGGTGTTCGGAACTGATAGAAGATGGAGAAATTATACGACACAGTGAAAAATGCAATACTAACCTTCAAACTTGACACCTGTTGCTGTTTCGCGCCTATCAGAACTGGGGTCTTGATAACTGGATATTTTAACATATTTATATCGGTAAGTAAGTTAAGTTCCTTATCATGACATACTGCTACCTCGTAGTCCACTAGCTAGTCTGCTAGTTTTAAGTTCGATTCCTGGCAATTACAAAATATTGTCTTTTTCGAATGGTGACAAATAAATAATTATCTGTTGTCTAGTCTGTTCTCTGTGTACGATAAGTTCAGTGTGAATCCCAGTAAATTTTTATATTATTTATATCCCCCAATAAAGTTTAATTTAAGCAATTAGATATATAATTATATCTTGTACCCACAACCTGTCCATATCTGCTATAAAGATATAGTATTCAAAACGTACCTTTCGGTTTAACGAACGCCCTGAAATTATTCTAATTACAAAGCCTACGTATTATGTACCCCACTACTATGTACAGTACCTCTCTCTGGTACTCTTGTGACGATTGTTTTGTTAATATTAAGTCGAAAAAGTAATAGCATGAAAAACATCTGACTATTACTTTTAGTTGTCTGCCGTAAGACAATTATATTCACCATTTCCAGATGCTCTCATTGGTAGGAACAGCAGACGGCGGAATCACGCCGCCGCTGATGGCCGTGCAGGAGGTGATATTAGACGACGAGGGCTCCAAGGTCATCGGCACGCTGGCGTACGGCACCGAGTTGGCCTTCAACATGCTGCTACTATGTGCTATGTATCGGGTATACCTTCAGTTTTTTTCCGTGACATTTATGTCGGATTTATTTTATATTAAGCATTCGATACTGGGAATTTTCCTAATAATTTACGGGGTAAACAGTATTAAATTTAGAAATTTATACACAGAGTATTTATTAAAGCTTCATGTTGCTAATATTGTGTCTGGTTAGCCAATAAAAAAAATATCTATGTAATTCCAAGTATTAGTTCGCAGATCGTAAGGCTTATTACCGCTAGGTCAGTTTCGGCTGTAAGGCCATACCCTATTTAATTTTATCGGTAGGTGGCAAGCGGATAACCAGACATAGTTGATTACCCCACCAATAGAGTGAAGGTAACGTTGTGATCGCTCGTTATTTTCTCTACTGTATAGTAAATACACGAGCAGTGGCGGCCCAGTGGTATAGGCCCCGACTTACATACTGTAGGTCGCGGGATCGAGCCCAGGCAGGCGCTTTACTTTGTGTAATTAACTTCATCACGAATGTTCCAAAAACGGTGAAGGAAAACATCGTGAGGAAACATGCACCTTTTCGAACCACCAAATTCAAAGACGTGTGACATTCACCAACCCGCACTGGGCCAGCGTGGTGGATTACAGGTACGGTGGGGAAACATACTAAAAATACTGATTTATGTAAATATGTGTGTATTCTTTTAGAAAGACATTGTTTTACTGCGGACATATATGTACTTCGGCATGGCTGCGGTCGTCGCCTCTGTGCTGGTGTACTCTATGGTAATTGCGGCCATAACACTTCTGACTAAAATCAATGTGATACTCAACTTTGGTGAGTGAAAAAAAAGTAATTCTAAACATAGAGTTGTTTTTTGTTGGTAGCTACTGATTTAGAATTGCGAGATGGCATGACTTGAACGCGGATTACGAATACTTAAGTACAGGAAGTCAAGATTTTTTTAGTATAAAAGAGGATATGGCAGTGTGGTCAAAGCGTCGAATTTCACCTAGAAATATTATCAATATTTCTAGGTGAAATTCGACGAATTCTTTCTTTTATGTAAAATTGAGAACAGAACATTAGCAGATTTATTGGCAACTGGTAACTGTTTAATGATGAATAGGCAGACCCAAGTGAGGAAGTACCGCCACCTAACAGAATACAAACGTGAGATATAAAAAATATTACACATTTACCTATGGAAAGAGACAATGCGACAATTTCATCTTCGTAGAGCGTTCGCAACCCTTTACACACGTTTTCGTTCGCGCTGATAACGCGCGTTAAACGCAAGAGGCCCTTTATAGACGAATCTGGCTGCTTTTGTACCAGTACAAACACGCAGAGTCCATGCAAATCGAAGCGCGTAGTCAGTGCACTATAAAAACGTGTCGTGTGTAATGCTTTGTGCGACAGAGATAATGCTTTACGAAGCGAAAGTTGCGGATAGTCTCTCTGCAAAGGTAAATGTGGTATTTGTTGCCGTTTGTTATACTTATGCTTCTGCATTTCGACTGATGAGAGTCCCAATCCCTTCTCTTCCCGCCGTCCTTTTCCACTCCTAGGAATATTGTCAAATCATTCGTAGCTCTTCACTGCGGCTGTCGATGGCTAACAGTGGTCATTCAAGAAGACCTACTTAACCCGCTTGATTACTTTTTGAAAATGCATCCTGTTAATAGATCAAATATTATAAAGATCTTGATTGATATTTATATATGTTTTCAGTATTCCAATGCTATGTCATATTACTAGTAAGAAGTGCAATAGTAGATATAAAGGAGGAACTCGATGAACGAAAGAATGGTCATATCACTTTATATTCTGTGACCAAACTGACAGCTGAGACCACTGACATAAAGGACGTTGAGACTCCGCCGGAACCGGTTCCCGACGCTCCAGTAGCTCCTCAACAAGTGGAAGATAATAAAGAAGAGAAGATAGCGAAGCTCGAAACAGTCAGTGAGAACCCGAAAGAAGAATAATTGTAATATAACCTATAAAATAATTTATTGTATAATACTCTTTATTTTATCCCATTCAATGATTTACATAAGCGGGAAGACTGAAGACGCTGTAGCAATTGCATTGTAAGTGAAAAAGAGCAGCTATCGCCCTCAATAGACGTAACATACTATAGTCACTACTTCAAGGCATTGTGCTGGCTGTTTACTATCGGATATACAGAGGCGGATTATCCGAAAGTAAAAAAAATGCTAAGCTATTAGCCTAATTTACCGAATAAGACTAAATAATTATGTTCTTGATTTATATTTTTAGGTAAATAAATATATTTTCTTTCATTAGATTCGGATTACCGCCGTAGTGTCATACACAGTCATACAATCAGTCGGCTTTGGACTCCTGGAACTAATCTATTGTTGACATCCCACAAACCGTTTATTATTTCCGTATAAAAAGTTACTTAATGATAAGAATAAGGAATATGTTTCAACCATATAGTTTATAAGATGATAATTTTGGTCCTATTCATATAATAGATGAGCAAATACATTTCTTATAGCAATACATATAAGCAGTATTTTAACTGAAGGTCTGTGATAAAACCTCCACACCCTAAAATTCGACATCTAATTACCTACCTGTTTGTACTCCAAATTTTAGATGTACTTACATTACGAAAGGGTTAAGAAAAACGTGTTAGTGTCACATTTATATTTATTGATATCTTAAATACTAATACAGGTATAGAGAATACAGTGATAAGAATGCAATAGTAATATACAGGTGTCCGACAAATTAATTATTATACCAAAAATAAATACCGACCGAAAACCGACATAAACTTAAGGTATTTATTTCTTAGCGTTTCTTCTAGTTATCGTGGCATCGGCAACTTCCACGGTCTAATTAAAATAATTGCTTATTCACGAGGTTATCAAAACCAAGTTGTAATCACTGATCCAGGTGCTTAGGAATTAAGAAAATATATTTAATAGCATATTAAGATCAAAAATCTTGTAAATAGGTAGCCATCTAGAAAAACAATTATGGTGGTTACAAAAATCTGTGGTCATCAGTTGTTCATTTCCGGACACCTGTATATTTTAAAGTATATTACCGTCAAAATAGTGCTAATACGATACTTTGTTTTTAAAGAAAAGTGGCTAGAGGTAGAAAAACTTATCAAACAAAGTTTCACGTTCGTTTTTTTAATTAAAAAAAAATAAATTGCATTTCTTATAATCACATAAGCAATGTCATGATGCAAGTAAAATAACAGATAACAAATCTTTACTTATTTAACAATCGCATGAATTCACTTATAAACTAAACAAATTACAGCCAAGTTTTAGAGGAATAATATTTTTTTTAAATTAAACAATAAGATCATTTAAGGACGAGGTGAACTTATATAATATGGCTTTACCCCAGTTATTATAGACCGTGCATAATTCTTTACCCGCGCCTTAGATGTCACTGGTGGAAAAGGGAATTGGAGGGATGAGGGTGGAAGAGGAAGTTGCATTATTTTCTAAACTATCGTTATTTACTTCTTCACATAATAATTTTGTTTTATTATTTTACGTCAAAAGTACGAATTATTATTAATATAAAGGTCCAAATGTTAGATTTAAAGTTATTTTGACTACGCTCGATATCTTGAGATTTATATGTAGTAACTAATCTCATGTGCATTATATTTTGCTCAGTCAGAGTTACGCGCGGTCTAAAGACACGAAAGCCAATCTAATAATGATAACACAGGCCTATTAACCTCGTATATTGAACTACAGTGATATGTGATACACTACGAGATCACTAAATAGACACCAATGTTCACAATTTCTGGTCCATGTAACTCCAGGTCCAACAGTAAAATGAAAACACTGCAATTATACCCTGTAGGTATCGTACCACTGCAATGGAATCTGAATTCTGTGGAAGAAATATTGACCGCGGCCAATTCTTCCACAGTAAATCCTTTATGTTGAGTACAAGTACACATTTACTTATCAACTTTTAGCTTATTCAAGCTACTGGACAAGCTGCCGCGACCTGAAATATTAAGTCATTTTAGATAAGCTTAGTATTTTAACTACATTTAGTTTATAACTTAACCAAAGGTAATATTTATATATGACACAGGGAAAATAACCTGAACAGTAAAGATGTGACTAGTAGTAGTTTTTTTACTTCATTTATTCCTAAAAAATGATTATGGTGTATTTGCAAAATGCGTATTAACACCAACAGAGGGAAATATTTTACAAAACCTCATAGAAATAAATTCAATTACTTATTAGATGCGCCAACATCGAACGACATCTTTTCCATCGATTTTATACAATCGAGTGATTTCTAGTTGACTAAATGGAAGGATAAATAGGGTTTAATAGCAACTTAGCGACTATAATTAGTGACATATATATACATGACATGAATAGATAGTTTAAATGTATTTTTGGCTATACAATAATGAAATCCATTATCCTAAAAAAAACGCGATATTTTATCCTGATACTAATAAAAGGACAAAAAATCACGACTTTTTTAAATTAAGAAATTAAGTAATGTTTATAAAATTTTTACACAAGTTTAAAAAGTGAATATATTTGTGAAAGCAGCGTATATATCTGTTGGTACCATGTAATTTTAAATGACAAGGTAATGTTTTCTCACCTCGGCCGTGTCCGGCGGTCAGCTTGGGGAAGTTGGACTCGGTGAGTGCTGGGGCGGCGCGGATCATGTGCGAATCTGTAAACACATATATACCATATCAGAAACTGAAAAGGTTTATTTTACACATGTTTCAAAAACCTAAACTTTTACGTCTAAATCACGTTTTTGTTGGTTACAAAAGTTTTAAGATAAATCTTCATGTATATAGAATATGGCGAACGAGCAATCAGTTCACCTAATATCAAGTGACCGCTATAGGAATCTGCAACAAGCTAAGTTGCAGATGCGTTAAATCTCTTTAATGAAGAGAGGAACAGGAAAAACAGACAAAAAACACAAAAAAATCTTCCCATCCTTTTATTATAAAAAAAGGGGTGGGAAGAGGAAGAGGTTCAAAATTATGCTTTCGGCTCTTCAGTCTAATTGCAGAATGTTTCTAACTGACTGGGCCCGGCCCACTCTTACAACAAATGAATTGATATTGTAAAGAATTCATAAGCTCATTCATTATTCTCAAGTTTAAATTTCACAATTACCTAAATATAAACATTAAATAAGTGTTCAAATTAACTTACAATCAGTCTTCGGCATTCTCAATGGTACATGCACTCTCTTTTCTTTTTTGACGCCTGCAAAAAAAACATATAAAATCAATGCATTATTTCTTGTTCAACCGATACTCGTCCAGTACTGAACGCAGGTTTGCATTATTCACCAGAGAACCCCTGCCACCCTCATACAGTAAACTCCACCAGCTTTGACCAAATAATTGGTCCATTGTGGGGAGCCTTACAACCTAATGGGTTATCAGTTCTGTGAGGAATGTGTCCGGCATTACCACTTAAGTTTCCATAGAAAGAATACAACCGTCATAGGAATATGAGCGAACTAATTTCAAAAGCTACATGAATAAATTGAATTATGTCAACAAATAAAAATATTAAATAACTCAAAGGGGTAAACAGAGAATACAGATTTCCATTTGTCACATACCTACATATATATACATACCATACATATCTTTCTTTAGTCTTTCACTTATGTGGTCAGTATAAGTTCCCTTAGGACGATCCCTACCAACATTACCAACTCACTTCTCAGATATAAATTTTGTTTGTATATTTCACTTAATTGATCCTTGTTCATAAATCAAATGGAATTCTCCATTTGATCCAATGGGAGCAGTGGTAAAGGCCCCCGACTTACGTAAAGTAGGCAGGTCCGAACCCAGGGAGGCGCCATACTTTGTGAAATTTATTTCATCACTATAGCTCCAACGGTGAAGGAAAACATAGCTAGGACCGGCCTGTCTTAACCACCAATATCGAAGATGTGACATCCATGACCCTGCACTGGGCCAGCGTGGTGGATTGCGGCCCCTTCCCTTTCTCGAAGAGGAGGCCTGGGGAAACATACTAAAACGGGCTGATTATTTTTGTTTTTTGATAAATCAAAACACATCTTTCTCATTATTCGCAATCGAAACATCTAGAATGCTTGTATATGGTATAAAACACTTACCCACTATTTCGCTGGTGCTATTCAATGAGGAGTCAAGCAACGATTCGTTCACGGTCGACGTATTGGACGATGAAGGTGCCTGTAAGACATTAATCGTATATAAATTCTAACAAATAATAATAAAACCCCACAATTATAAGCAAGTCAATACAAAAAGATTTTTTTAAGCCCTATAGTAAAAAAAAACCAAACACCTTTTGATAAAAAATACAATTCAATTTAAATAGCCGACCTCGTGACTACACTTTCTTAAAATTGACTTCATGGTACCATTTTAGGATCAAAAGAGTATTTGAAATAACTGGTATATTGAAGCGAAGCTCGTATATCCCAAAATATGTGTAACAAGGATATCAATGAATATATTTACCGCAAAGCACGCGATACTTGACGGAACTCTCCCCCTCTTCTGCTCCTGGATTGCGAATATGCCCTGCAATGATAAAGTAAAAACAATAACTTACTACCTTCTATTTACATTATTACAAACGGATGTATGACCAGTCTTCTAGTAAGTTCCATTCGAGTAACCGGGTTAGTTGTGAACGAATTTTTTAAATCAGAGTTTATGTGGATGAGTGTTGTGAAATATTAGGAGATTACCACAATAGTCGAATGGAGGATTCGAACCCACTGCCAAGACCATTAGACTATTGGCGCTTCAAAATTATACAGCTGGCAAGGCAAATTTCGTTCCGCCTTAATAGATGGCGATAATGGCTTACACATAAAAGATAGATATATGCTGTCGCGGGGCTTTTTGTAGGACTATTTAAGGTGGACATATATATATATATATATAACTTTATATTATATACATCTAACTCTAACGGTTTCTGCAGTGCACACCAGAATAGCTCGCATATGGCCAGATTTTTTCCTTACTACTTACTTGACACTTATGGTTATATTTTGAACAATTCACACAGTATTTTTATAAATTAATGTAGAAGCTATATTATTGTAAAGTTTCATTAAAATCCATTCAGTAGTTTTTGAGTGAAAGAGTAAAAAACATCCATACATACAAACTTTCGCATTTATAATATTATTATATATTACATGTAGTAGGATTATCATGATATAATACATACGTCCATATCATAATCGTAGGGCAGATGACGTCCGGGTATCAACTCTATGCCGGCGACGGGGCAGCAGCTGTCGAGTATGGTGTACACCCAACACTTTATTCTTGATGAAGTGCATTCCACCGTCTTGTCAATCTTCTCGTGATGCTGTGGATATTAACATTGATAATTTTTATTAGTAACGAAACAGATTTATGTTAAAGTGAGGGACAGCATTGGAAGGGGATATCCAAGGAGAACTAACGTACCATATAAAGAAAATGGGAGAGGGGCGTTAACATATAAGGAATACCCAAAAACAACGAGCATGTTTGGGTAGATGTATAATATACATGTAGAAGCGAGAAGGAAAGCCATCTGAGTTATGGGAGTGAGCGCATGTTTATTTAATTCATTATGATAATGTCTGTGCTATGAAGGTTATTTAATTAATTTAGTATTTTTGTTCATGTAAGAAAAAAAACATACCTCACAACCCAGGTTCGGTGTATACTTGAACAGATCCTTCTTGAGCTGTGTCAAAGCTAGGGACTCCTTTGGGAAGCCCTCGTTCGCGCTTGTCTTTACGGAATTGATCAAATTGTAAAATAGAGTATCGAGTCTATAGATTCGGTATACAGAGTCATCCTCCGCTGAAAACAAAAAAATATGAGCCCTTGTTTTGGTGCCTTTTATACACAGCTTATTTATGTACAGCTGGGGCTGTACATAAACAATGTTAAAGACTGTGTAAAGGCAACAAGTTTATTTCTGTGATATTATTTCTTTTTAAGGAATATATTTACAACTTATGTTATGTTACCAATATAATTAGATTTCATTGTATCATCTATGAAGGATAAAGAAAGAAGTAGTTTCTTCAATTGGCGCATGGTTTCCAAATTCGAAAGAAGATACAGAACATAGATAAGATTGTTACTGTAATAAGTATATATGAAGTTTCCCAAAGAAGTCTCTTGGAGAGGAGGCCTATGTCCTTGCAGTGGGAAACATTCTAGAAAATACCGATTTATTATTATTATTATATGAAGTTCATCTAAACAAAACATGTCATATAATGAATATCATAAATCCTACTGGATTGCTACAGCATACTTGCTAATAAAATTAATGTTTGATAAATCCTTAATTGTGATCTGTTGACATAAAACCCTCCTCTCTTATTTCTATATTATATTATACAGTAATATTTTCATGACAAATATCTGATACTGCATCCATTTTGTGGCTTAAGCCATTGCAAAGCAGTTGTTTGGTTAATAGACGCATCTAAATTTATAGGTTAAGAAAATCAACTTACAACTTCTGCTACACAACTGCCTCAAGAAATCCCGAATGGGCAACACTTTATCTGGCATTGTAAATATTGGCGGAACAAGTTTAGAAGGGTTGCCTTTCTGCAAATAGTCCAAAAGGTAAGCTTGTATCTCCAAATAGTCACTCCGGGGCTGGATTTCGTCCGGCATTTCCAAACCTGTTTCTATGCTGCCCAATTTTACATCATGGGCATATCCTTTAGGTATGGACCCTAGAAAAAAAAAGAAGTATATTAATTATCGCTTAATATAAAGTAGAAAAAAAAAACTATGTTTCATAAAAGATATGTATAAAGATTGGAAACAGAAACTATAAAACAAATCTCTACGGAAAGCATTCAACAAAGCTCTTAACTCAGATCTCCGCGTGTCTACAAAACAATGGTGACAACTTTCTTAACACTGGATTGTTGCAACCTAAGAATTTCAATCAGACATAATACAGTTGTGTGACATTTCCCATGTTTTGTCCGAATGTCAGGAGGGTAATGTTATTTGTGGATGTGTATATATGACTTCCTGTATCCTAAATGGCTTTACTGATTTGGAAAAGTGAGGAGTTACATCCACATTGTTTCCAGGAGTGTCAGTCATAGAACTGCACTGAAGTGAGCATAAAATAAAATTACTGGAAGTAAATCATTAAAATATCAATAATCACACAGTCAGTTAAACAAATTACAACTTATTGTATCAGTTTTCTTATTTAATATATAGCAAAGCAGCAAGTGCGGTGCGCCCTCCTAACTGACAGAACAATACCCTCATTACGAAACGAGGAGCAGATACTGTAGAAGGTAAAAGAATGTCATATGTATGTACTACCTGGGTTAATAATTTTATGATATGTCTCTTCAATGCCACCATTTAAACTGAATCGGAGCATGGAACATTCTCCAATCACATAGTAACTGTCGCTGACTTTGCAGAAATAGTTTACATCCATGACGTAGAAGACATCTGTTAGCAAACCTTAAACAAAGATCAAACATTGAACATCCTGCCTTTCCTTGCAATATTATAAGAGGAAATAATAGGCTATAATAGTGCTACTAAAGCCATATCATTGCTGTGTACGTGAAAAAAACGGATCGACTGTTGGCGACACGTCACGTCACGCGTCGCTGATGTAATTTTTGTATTAACTTGATATACATGTATGTCTAAAAACAATCATCTTTTACTTATGAGAAAAAATATGGCACAACCAAAAATATTTTAATTTTGCTTGCCATATTTATCTCCATTCATAAACTGTCCTTTTAACCAAGGCTGATATAAAAAATAAATCCAAAACTGAAAACAATTTCATTAAAGTTAACAATAAATTAAGCGGATACAATACATACTTCCTTTAATGTGACTTAAAGTCACAATATTCTTGATATCTTCAAGCTCATTCTCCTGTGCTTCACGCCTTTCCTTCTCTTGAAGCTCAATCTGGGACAGTGGAATACCTAGTAGGGGTGCAGAAAATAAGTAAATTCAGTAAGAACAGCAGAACAGCAGTAGAACCAGTAACAACATCTGTTGCACAAACACTGACTTGACCGGTGAAATAACATCCTTACAGAAGACAGGCGTGAAGTAGAAGTATGTACTGTACTCATTTGCGACCTTGTTCCATAAAAAAAACTTGGGTTAACAATATCTCCATACTACGTCTTTGTTTCGTGTGGAAGGAATTATTTTGAAAGTGAAATGGCAAAACATTTTTTGTATAGTTTTATTATAACCTTCTTTTCTATTGAATTGTTGTTTTAATTACCGCACTTCACCCATGAGATTATAATAGTAACCAAAACTTTATTCACAATATAAATAAGCTTCCTAAAATAATTTAATACATTAGGTACATGGACATGTGACAAGGAGTTTTAGACACAAATATGATGGGGAAGACATGGGTACATAAAGCGTGAAAGGTGACTGAAATGACAAATTTAAAGATGAAAAGCTGTTGTGTTGTGCCAACCCCCCCCCCCCATAAAGTGGGAATAAGGCAGGATTTAGTGGTAGAGCCCGCAACTACAACATCAGCACAAATAGCCAGCTCGATCGGTAAAATAACACAACCTCACAGAAAACAGGTGTGAATTAGAAGTACTCTGCATTTGGTCTAATGGGTGAGCTCTTCCCCTTCCTACCCTTGCCATAAGGATAGGGTGGGAAGGGACCACCTTATTCCATGAAAAAAGGATAATGTAATAAATTTTAATGTAATTTTTGCATTAATAACAAAAGTTTTACATTTTAGATGATAGTCAACAATGTTTTGCATTTAACTTGTAATTGAAGCTGTACCTGTTGATGTATATTTTGTAATGGGAGCACCATTTTTCTGTTTTGCTTGTTTTGCCTTATTTTCATACTTAGTACGTACACTGTGTGGAAGTTCCTATATTTAAACATAAGAAAAAAAATTATACTTACATTAGAATATGCAACAAATGCTAATTATAAAATAATTATATAATAATAATAATATAAAATAATTATATAAATATAGATTGATTGTGGATATTTCAGATTATTCTAGAAATGTCTGGATTGAATGTCACAAATGTACATTGTGTACTGATCTAGAACAGATGAGTACACAATGTACATAAATAATAGTAACATATTATCATATAATACATTTTTAATGCCTTGAAAAGTGAAACATAGACACACATGCTCTAATAAATAAATTCTTTATCGCTATTTCTTGTCTTCAAATTGATCACACGCACAAACTTGGACCATGATTTTTCTTACCATGATCATTGAAAGTTCCACACATAATAATACTAATACATGGCATTCCATAGATATACAATTTTCACAGGTTTCAGGAGCATACCATATGGAAATCTATATTCTCCACTTGTCTCTACTGATCACCGAGGTATTTTGGCATGGATTTACGTATGGTATGTATGTATATATATATATATATATATATATATATATATAGTACATTGAACCTAACTTTTTATGTATTAGTGAACTGTTTAATAGAAGTATTAAATCGATATAATTTTCTAATGCATTAACCATATGTTTTCGAATAAATCCGATGGAACATATTTTTAAATAATACTATAGTATTAAGTACAGTATGCCAGTATTTGTAAATAATATAGGCGAAAGTCTATCGAACTGAACTTAAGAAACTTGAGTATACATGGCACATTAATTTGACGATAAGTATGACTTTTTTATATTACCCTCCAACGGAGACCCGCAGCTTCTGCAACTTCGGCCATATTTCTATAATTAATACCTTTCTTCCGTTGCTCTTCCTTAAAATCCATCATAAAAAAGTAAAACGAGTTTCTCGGTGCTTTCTTTGGCATTTTTTTAATAAAAAATGTAATTAAGAATATATTTCTACCATAAAGCAGGTAACGACCAAATAAAAGCGGGCTTGCACAGCAAAGCAAAGACAGATTTATAGTAAAGATGATTGATTTATAGATTTATAGAAAGAGTGAGAGTAATGTCGGAGACGGCGGTGGAGGAAGGGGGACGGGTTCGGGCGGGGCAGGACCAAAACATAAAGTATATATGAGCACAGATAGCTTAGAAACTTTACTAAAATACTTGTCTATGTTGTACTGACAAAAATGAAAGTACTAGCATACTAGTTAAAAAAAATACTAATCCTACCATGGGCGTACCCAGGGTAGGGCAGCTGCCCCCCACCCCCTGGATGTTGCATGCCGACGCAGCTATTGTTGTCGGTAATAGTGGTAGAGGCACCTTATAATTTTCTTTACAATATCTTATACGTTAATTCAAAAGAAACGACGCTGCGCGCCCAGTTAAAGTCAAGTTGCATTCATACAATGCCGCCGCCGCGCCTACGATAGACGAAAATTACCGAATCTTCATTTTATCATCAGCTTACTATACTAATGGCGTGTTAAATGGTCAGGGTATGGTATGGGCGATTCTTTCACGAGAGACGTCATAAACTGTTTTGCTGAAGATCCTCGAAAATTACTTTTAAAATAGATGTCTAATTATATTAATTAAGCGAATATAATAAAATAAATACATTTTTTTATATATCTCCTGGAGATCCACTGCCTATTATGCAGTGTTGCGCATCGATCTCCCGTTGGCGTTAATGTTGTAGGTTATGCAGACGATGCACCTGCTGGTGGCCATTGGGGATATCTTCGAGAGGTCCCAAGAACTAGCCGAGGTCGGGGCGGAAACTGTCATTGCAAAAATTCACGACCTAGGCTTAAAAATTTCAAAATTGCAAAACCGGGGCATTGTGGCACATGGGACCGAGGGGGTGGTTTCGAGGAACACTTCGGGCGCCTAGTCCCCCGGGTAGAGAGAAGCGGTTGCATTTCCCTAAGCGTTACCCAATTTCACCACCAACCAAGGAAAGAAGTTCGCCGCCTCTATGCGGGCATTGATTGATACGTAGCACTATACGGGGTGCCGTTTGGGCTAAGAGACTGGCTGTAAGCCACTGCAGGGCCAGCGTGCAGCGATGCTATACGGGTCGTTCGAGGTTACCACATATTGTCCTTCTAGGTGGCGTCCAGTCACGGCACGATTCTCACCCCTTGAGGTTATCAATTCGACACGTGTTTTTTTTAAATGTCTGTTACCTCATAACCCCGCTCCTCGTGAACCGGTTTTTATTATTTCATTTTTCGTTCGAGACCTAGTGCTTCCCGATTGGTCCCATTTTTTTAGTTAAGATCCGACCGACGATTATATATTTCCGACGATTTTTGAGTTATTCTTAAAAATGCGTAATATGAAAAATGGTGTAAAAAAAGTTGAAATTTACTTTCTTGTCTTACGTAGGCTAAGGCTAACAAGTATAAAATAATTTTTCGCAAGTAAGCATAAGAATCAATTCTTAATCATATTTATTTTTGGAGTCGGCGTCAGCTAAGGAAATACCAATATACTGGAATGCCTTAAGGAAAATATTTAACAAATGAACTTTATACTATACTAGTGACCCGCCCTGGCTTCGCCCGGGTAATTAGTGAATTGTTGAAATGTTGTGAATTGTTTAATGACGTAAAATTATTTTATACATTTAGTGCATTATTTGTTATTGATTATAGTTTTTTTGAAGTCGCTTTTTTTCTTGTTAATAATTTTGTTTTTATTAATTATACAACATAAATTTCTCTTGTCGGGAAGAGAATTAACTGTACGGAAATCGGCAACAGGTAGTCCGTGTCTAGGCCGCGAAAGGTCTTCTCTGGACCTCGATAAAAATGTTGGCAACTGTACCCGGACCTCACTTAAAACTATTTACCGGCCCCTGACGTAAGAGTTTGGAAAGAACTCATTTAATAATTTGCCACGATAACACTTTTGTTGTTTACATAACTACTAAATCAATATTTTAAATAAATAACATTTTTATTTTTAATCACAGATAACGCATATTAAGTTATTAAAAATGAAGGTTTTTTTATATATTCTATACAAATTTTAAAAAGAAATAAAACGCATAAAAATATTGTAAATGACTAGTGTTTATTATAATTTTCTACAATCCATACATAAGCCCATATAATAATATAGGAATCATGTTTAATTAAAGTTTAAACACACACATGATGACCAGCATACGGTCACTACTACGATTAGTTCAAATAAATTTCATTCATACAGTAATATTCTGGCCAGCATCGTCTTTAACCCTTAATAACCTAGTTTCAATTTTGATACCAATCTTTTAAGCCGAATGTTCACATTACTATTAGTTTTTTATCGGTTGGCTGTACGTATTTTACTGTTGTATATTATTGACAACGCAATTAAAAAAAACAAATGTCATTATTGTTTTATTTTATATATGACATATTACTTGCGCGGCAATGTGAACATTTTACTAGAAGTTTTGTTGAATACAAATTCGATATATTTTATTTATCTGAAGAATGTTAATATACCTGTTTTTTTCTAAATAAATATGTAAAACAAATATTGTGCTTTTTTAGCAATTTTTCAGCCCTTCATCTAGAGTCTCAAGCAAACACAGTAATATAAAAATAATCACTTTCGTAAATCAGGCTACTAAGGGTTAAGTAAATATAATAATAGGCCAATAAACTCCCTTACCATAAAGTACACAAGTGATTTTTAATGGACATCAGCGTCTCAACTATGGTTTTTGCGTTTCATCTAGTCCAAGCTCAGCAATTGTTTATTTACGTAGCTGATAAGCCCGCCGTTAAAATGACAAATATAAAAAAAAACATGCGGTTTCAACCTGCAAACGTTAGGAAAACAAATGGCACAGTTCCAATCGCTGTGGGCATCAACTCTCGTTTATACTGTTTTCTACAGCGGCAATGATTTCTACCGTTTTTTATGGCGCCGTTTGGATACATGTTACTAAAAATGATTGATGGTTTTCGTAATGACTTGCTCAGGTGGATGCTTACGTTGATACAAAACACTGTAGAACATGGAAGATAAGTAACTAAGCCGGGATGTTTTAAATACATTTTCATAATTCATGAACGCTGTAGAGGCAGCAATGGAGTTGATAAAAGAAGTACAGAAGAAAGAGGCAGATTAAAAACATAGTATCTATACATATAATAAAACTGTAACTGATCGCTGTCTGTACACAGAAGATATTTGAGAAAAACTATTATTGGGAGCCTTAATATATGCAATAAAACCTAAAACAATGATTATTAGAATTCTTGTCTGTGTGTTTGTTACCACTAATCTCAAAAATGGCTAACCCAATTTGGGTTCGGTTTCCACTAATGTATTGTGGTGAAGCTTACCTTAGATTACTTAACATTTAGTGTTGTTTTATCTAAATCTGTTTATAAATGACATGGTTCTTTAAATTGATATGACTTTTATATCAATTTAAAGAACCATGTCAAACATTTGTTTGATAAAAATGATATTTTATAGCTATTCGGTTGAATATTCAACTCAATAACTTAATAAGTCTGTCACTCTACAGGGTTAAGCATCTCAGTTCGGTGGGATCGCTCCCAGATATCGCCAGCTACGTCAAGGGGTTGCTGGGATGCATTGAGGAGCTGGGTTGGTATGATTGATTCATATCCCACCCACACGCAAATTACGCGCCAGTTGTGTAGTTGCGGAAAATAGCCCCCTAACAACTAACTAGCTAATTAACTAAGTCGGTCACTTTAACACTTAACCTAATCTCTCTTTATGCGTACCTATTTTATGTCGCGCAAGATCATTCTTTCTATAGAATCCTCTAGAGCACTTGTCACAAGGGTAGGGTATTCCAGTTTCATGCAGTTTGGCTGTGTGAAAGTCCCGCATTGGTTTTGAAGGAAATGCCATTGTACAACCACTATAAGTGCACTTGTATTTTTCTTTATTTTTATGCTTAAAACTCACATGGATTGCTAAAGCTTTAAAGTCATAGAAACTGCTGGAGCAGAGCTCACATTTCAAAGGTCTCTCTCCTGAATGCTTCCACATATGCACCTCCATGTTAGTCACATGTTTTGAGCATAATGTACAATGACCAGACTTTGATGAATGTATTCTATCTATATGGATTTTTAAATTGCCTTTAACATTAAAAGTCCGACCACAGTAATTGCAAACAAAATTATTAGGTTGAGAATGTAGTTGCAAATGTTTTTTTAAATTGTTTCTGTATTTGAATGGAGTATTACAGATTGAGCATGAATAATTTTTTTCATCAGAGTGGACATTAGAGTGCATTTTCAATTCTTCCTTGGTACAGAACATTTTGCCGCATATTGAACAAGAATAGCTTTTAATTCCAGAATGGCGTTTTTGGTGACGTAAATATGTACTTATTTGTGTGAATCTCATAGGACATAGTTTGCAGGCATATGGAGTTTCACCAGTATGGATGCGTAAGTGGATTTTGACATCATTTTTAGAAAAGAATCCTTTTCCACAATTTTCACAAATAAAATTACGTGATCTTGTCTTAGAGTTGTGGGTTGTGTCTTTATGTTTTGTCAAACTTTTGTTAGTCTTATATACTTTATCACAAGATTGACAAGGAAATATTTTTTTTCTTGTGTGTACTTCCATATGTGTAAGTAGGGTATTATTACTAGTACAAAAATAACCACAAACTGAACAATGGCTTTCAATATGCTTCTCTGTGGACGTAGGTTTTTCTTTTGTTTCTTTTAGACTGTCATTCTTTATTTTTGGTTTTACTATATGCCCTGAGATTCTATCAAGACAACATTCGAAGTTTCCATTATCATTCGAATTATCACGCTCATTGCCCTGTTCATACTTGATTTCTACATTTGCATTATTAGAATTGAAGTCCTCATTTTTGCGCAATCGTAATATTCGGTCCGAAGCTTCACACTTTTGCGAAAACTTATACGATGCATCAAGTTTTCTTTTGCATATGTTACAAATAAATGAAGGTAGGCCGTCGTCTTTTGCAATGCGTATATTACTGCAACATGACATTATTTTGTCACTAATTTGCACTTCATCGTTATCATCAAATATGTTTATTGTGCCAATATTTCTACAGCAAAAACGACAAATAACTTTATCAACCATTCTCTAGATTTAATATTTCTCTAAATTTAGATATTGTCACATTACTTTGGCTCTATTTTCATAAAATTTTATTAATATCCTTTTATAGATTATGTGAAATATTGTTATTTAACTAAAATTGTGTACTTGCGACAAAAGTAAATACAACATTGTTTTTGTTGTCAATTGATAATTATTGTCAAAGAGCATATAAAATATAAATGATTATTGTTGGTGACTAGTTGACCAGGAAGGTGTCAACTTGAAAGTCAAAGACTAAGATATAAAAAAGCCAGTTGTACCAAGGTTCAAAATAAAAATCAATATATATTTCTACTATTGAAAATGAGAATGCTAAATTGTTCTACCATCAATACCATGATGGAAGCTTAAATGTCAGCCATTTGACGTTTTGAAGTAAACCTCTATCTCTATTTTGGTGTAAAAGGAACTATATATACGAAGCTACATATAGCAAATTGTAGTAAAACGCAAATAATAATTATTTTTGTCGCTGTTGTCGATCGTCGATCCTTATGGTCGCGACGAAAACGTCACTAAGGCGTCATTTTCGCTCACGCCAAGCTTACTACTTACTACGCTACGACCCATCTCGATATGGGTTTTTGGAGTGTTGATTAATTTTGCGCGATTTTTAAAACTTAAAGTAAAACAAAGAGCATTATTGAGGCGCCAAAAATACCAAATATCCTATTATCGCCGTATATGACATTTTCATCATATTTAAACTTAAAATAATTAAGTCCTCCACTTAAATTAAATATAAAATTATGTTCTTATATATATCGAGTTGACCAATAATTATGACAGTTTATTGTTCACACAAACTGCAACTTACGAAAAAAATAAAGTTTTTCTAACTTGCCATTCGTATTATTTACATCAACGCTCAAAACACTGCATAATCCATTCCACTTGAGCAACACATGGGTTTAAATTTTGACTTCTACACTTGGAAACAAGCGGAACGGCTAAAACCGTGGTGGTTAGTGAGTGTGTCGTGAACGCCTAGTGGAACGTAGCCATAGTGTCCAGCTCTCTAGTCCAGCTGTCATTCTGTCATTGAAACGAGTATTATCTCTGTCTGTCGTGAAGTAAGGTCATGAATAGTTGCTCAATAAGTGCTAAGTGCTGTGTGTGTCCGATTTTAGTGTCTACCGTTATTTGATTATTAAAATTTAGACAAAAAACTTATTGGTAATTGCGGATTAACATTGTGCAGTTATATTTCACATAAGTGCAGCTTTTTCGCAACATACATATAACTTGCAACTAAGAGGTAACTTGTTTTTGATTACATTAACCGAATATTATATTTTTTAAATTTATATATATTATGTGAGTAGTAATAACATATATTCTTGTATGCTATATATTTTACCATCGATGTTTTCTAGGTTGTATTACATATAGAAAGATGTGGAGCATGATGTGTTCCATTCTGTTACAAAGATTTGATCTAAATTGTCGGTATCCGGGCCGAATCCCGATCGAGTTTATTTCTGATATTGTATGATTACATCTAGAGTGTTCACAGGGGTTTATAACCAATAAGAACATTGTGTAATGTTTGTTAAAATTGTAACCCCTTTTTATATTATATTATTAAACTAGAATGCAGATTTAGAGCCTTTTTAAGGTATGTATTAATTGTATTATCTGGTGCTACGTGACTGTGATAAATTGCCTCAAGTAGCCTGTATTTTTTTAATGGTTTCACCTATTCCTGTATTTTTTTTTGTGAGAAGGTGGCAAATGAGCTAGCGGATCACCTGATGAAGTGAACACTGCCCATAGACATACACAACAGGCAAATGTGTTGCAGATGGGTTGTCTTCTTTCAATGGACAGGGGAGGGTATAGATAGGAAAAAGGATATTTTCTTTTCCCCATTAACCCCCACCCCGTCCTATTCCCCTCCCCTTCCCGTCCTATCCTTATGAGGAAAGGGTGGGAAGGAGAAGAGGACTAAAATTAGGTCTCCGGCACCTCACTCATCAGACGAAACGCAGAGTACTTCTACTTCATGCCTGTTTTCTGTGAGGTTGTGGTATTTCACCGATCGTGCCGGCCAATTCGTGCAACTGATGCTGCTGTTGCGGGCACTACCACTGTTAATCATCTTGTTCATATTTTATTACAAAGTTCATTTAAATCCACCCCTTAACATAACTTCTTTTGTGAGGATAAAAATGCTGGATCATTTTCATATCGTAATCATTGATATTGGCAGTGCCCCATTATCTTGGATTATCCTGGTGGGTGTCCTCAGATACTGTATCATGTACTAAGAAAAAAATTTGATATCAATAAAAAATAAATAATTTAAGGAAAGTTTATTCTATAGAAACATGTTTATTTGTTATATGTAGTATGCAGTGAATAATAATTTTAATGTTAATCACTTTCCTGTTTACTTTTTCTTGTGTTTATGCAATTTTGTGTATTATACTAAATATAAATAATGATAATCAGCCTTCTTTTAGTTTGTTTTCCCAGTGCAGGGATACAGGCCACCTATCCAAGAGAAGGAAGGGGCTGTAATCCACCATGCTAGCCCAGTGGGAAGTTGGAAATTTGGTATTCAAATATCCAACTGGCACTGAAGTAGCACAGAATTATCCAAATCACTTAAAGCCTGTTGCATAATGTTCTACAGTAAAGTTAGCAAAATCATAAATTCTCTTACTTAACTATTCAAACACTTGTTTCATAAACATCACATAAAACGATAGAACTGCACCACTTGTTAAAGTTAATTAAAATAGCCATTTGTTATCAGATATTAATGATGTGAGTGTATATACTACATTTACTCTTTTAAAACAGTTGTTTTGTTATTTTTTTTTAGTTGTAACCTGTTGAGCAACTACCTAAAAAACTACAAACTATCTAGTACGATTTTACAGGAAAAATGTTGTGTTATTTTAATTTTAATAGGTGATAAGTAAGGTATAATCTTGACAAAAATTTGTATGTACGCCTTAATTACATTAGATGCCGTAGCAAATGGATTATTTCCGTATCAACATTCACGCGCCCTGTTTTCATTTTAATTCAAACAATTCAACCAATTACCAATGAAACTTTGCAAATACGATGTCAGGGCCTAGAAATGGACGTAGGGGACTTTTGTTTCAAAATTACAACCGCTCCCGAGAGATAAAAACTCGAACTAAGTCACTGATAAAAGCTACTTCATACATACATAAAAATAACCAGTCGGTCCCGTAACTCGGAGGGGTAGGCAGAGATTACGGATTTCCATTTGGCGCGATTCTGGCACATTTGTATTGGCCTTTAGTATACAACAGTTAATACATTGTTCCAGGTTAGGATATAGAGTCAAAAATGTGGTGGTTATCATGAAACATTACTGCAACGGCCACGCGACTGTCAATGACTACCTGATGATGTACCTGGCGAAATGGAAGCGGGTCGCCGTCGTCCTACTCTTCGTGTGGATGGTCGTCACCTACCTCGTGATCTCTCCGCTCAGGTAAGCTAACTTAGGAATTTCTCATAAAATGCCATTATACATAAAAACACTTATACTGTGTCGCGTTTGAATAACTGATTTTTATGGAATAACAAGCTAAGCCATGCAATTTCATTTCATATGGTTTGAGGTCGACTTAAATTGGATTAAAATTATTTCCTCATACAAACTTTCATTCCCTACTTTAGACCTTTAAGGGATAAATTTAGAAAAAAATATTTCTCAGTGCTCGCCTATGTAGAAATCTAGAAATCTACTACTAGACTATCTATACTAGAAATCTCTGTGCATTTCAATTCTATAAGCCCAGTAGCTTGGGATGTGCGTTGATAGTATCAGTCAGTCAATTTCTTCACTTGTATATTTACTAGTGATCCGCCCCGGCTTCGCCCGGGTAGCCGTTTCCGAATCTATATGGAATATCGTATTTTATATACGTAGATATTCAACCGTAAAAAAACAGAACGTATCCCACGGGAACGTTCATTTATCCAGGATAAAAATAGCCTATGTGCTATTCCAGATTATAATCTATGCCTGTACCAAATTTCATCCAGATCCGTTCAGCCGTATTTAAGGGAATGAGTAACAAACATCCACACATATACACATTCGCATTTATAATATTCGTAGGATTATTAATTTTATATGTTTGAAGGTAATCATAAATAAATGTGCCCTAAATTGTCAAGACGGCGAAACGGCTCTTAAATAATTCAACACGCGGCATTCCGAAGTAATTCAGTTTAGGCAATATTTTTTTTATTTCGGCACTTGCGTTGTTCGCATACCAATGGGATTGCAGGTTTGTCTAACAGAAGGCAATGACTTTAAAGTTATTAAAAAAAATAGTAAACAATAAACAAACGGTTTGGTGGTCCATTTACATATAAGAAAATTCGACGTTTTACTTACAGACTTAAAAATTTTAATGATTACGGACTGTACGGATGTACGGACTGTGACACATGTATAACATGGTCGTCGGTTTGAATCCGCCATTCGATTATTGTCGTGAATCATTTCCAAGCTTAAACTTGCTTGGTAGTGGTTAAAAAGAAATACAATTTAAACTCTTTATAACGAAACTCGATTTAACGATTAACTTCTGAACACGTCTAAAATACTTGACTTTGGTTGGTTTGCCGTGTTATCTATACAATGACACACTATATATATTACGCTCTCTCTATATAACGACAACAATACAATGAACAAAATGACAATGAAAATTTAACAGTGGTAGAGTCCGCAACATCTGCTGCACGATTTGGCCGGCTCGACCGGTGAAATATCACGACCTTACAGAAAACAGGCGTGAAGTAGAAGTACTCTGCGTTTCGTCTGATGAGTGAGGTGCTGGAGGTCTAATTTCAGTCCTCTTCCCTTTTCCACCCGTTCTTCATAAGGGGGATAGGATGGGAAAGGGAAGAGGATTGGACGGGGAGGGGATTAACGGGTAAAAGGAAATATCCTTTTTCCTGTCTATGCCTTCATCTGTCCATTAATGGTAGTCAACGCATCTGCAACACATTTGCTTGTTGCGGATGTCTATGGGTTTGTCACCTACTACCATAAAAAAAATTTAGAAGACGATACCGAGCCACCACCAAGCATCAAAAATGCACTAGATGCAGCAAAGTTACTAGAAAAATATTTCTTATACCCAAGATATGAGTTGATAATATATAAAAATGCGATTAAACTATTGGAGCAGCAAGAAACGCCAGATGAAGATAGACTATGTCTACGTAGCATCGTTTAGTTGTTTGCGGTTTGTTATCTATTTTTGTTTTCACATCAATTAACGACAACTCTACAACACTAAAGAATGCATCCTTTTATACTCGTTACACACAATATACACTGTGTTAGCATATGATTTCGGTAATGTATGTAATATTTCATATACACAGGAGTTGGCTTCAGGCAATGAACTACGGTCGTACTGTGCCGACCACACATAAGAAAAAATAGTGGGAAAAGGGACCTGGGGTCATATTTATTATTGTAAGGTAATAGTGCCCAGTGATCGCTGTCTCTAGGTACTTCAGTTGTAAACGCGTGCAATTGTATTGTTTTCAAACATTCGTGAATATTATAACGATCTTCTATTACTAGTAAAGTCGAAATATTGGCATTGAAACGACAATATTTCTTGACCTGCCCCATGTAACCGCGTGCATTGAAATCCGACCCGATATCGATCTCGCCGACGCAGTATTCCCGAGCTATCCGGCGTACGCGTGACTAACGCCACCGTACGGATAGGAATCCCAATCTTTTTGGTATATGAGTGTATAGTATAGTTATAACAGTCGTTGTTTGTTTGTAGTTTGCCTAATGTGCTAGGCCCTTAACACACGTAACACCTAAGTTGAAAGTCTACCTTACTATTACACACTGTCGGAGATTTCTTCTTAATGTGTTGGGTAATTAAATTAGGCATCAAGGTTCGATGCAAAATTGTTTTTTTTTAAATACCGTCTAAATTTAATGAAAGCTAACTTAAAAAATCCGAAGGATATTTGTTTCTCACGTTCCATCTAAATTTTTTCTTAGATCTTGAGTTTAGCAATAACACGAATTGTTTAATCGCCGAAGCTAATTTTTATTGAAAGTCTTAACAATGCAATTTATATTTTTAAGTAACGCACAATAAATTTAACTACCTTTAAAAGCACGTTGTGAATATACATTCTTTTTATGGAAATAGGTAGCAAACGAGCAAGTGGTTCACGTGATGTTAAGTGACCGCTACTCATAGGCATCCGCAACGAGCAAAATAGTTGCAGGCGTGTTGTACCTTTAATGTACAAAAGAGGAGATCTCTCTATCTTCTCCCCCGTCCACTCCTCTTAGCCCTACCATCCTATTCTGTGTAGGAAAGAATGGAAAGGAGCACAAACTAATCCTACTTTACGTCTGTTTTCTGTGAGGTCGTGGTATTTCACTGGTTAAGCTGGCCCATTCGTGCAACAGATGTTGTTGCGGGCTCTACCACTGATACATATTGTAAGCTATCAACATAGGGGTGCAACAACACCATTTGTTGGTAACACCCTATGGGACAAGGAGAAATTGTATGAGAAGGTAGGTATTTACTTCAAACTGGTGGCACTAATATGAATTTAGCACAAAACTAACAATTTCTCGTCATATGCCTTGATAGTTCAAAAGCCGTGTTACTGCCAGTAACGATTACTTTTCATAATTCCATAAAAAATACACAGACATATTTCCAAGATTGCAAGCATTAACGTAGCTATGGTGTAGCAACACTGTGTAACAATGTACATAACTCGCCGAAGAAAGACGTAACGCCGCGTCACAAAGCATAGTTGATACATATTTGAGCGCGTCCGGAGTGTCGCGAAGACCAACTTCATGCCAGCGTTTATCATTTTCATTCATGTTCATGCCATGAGTTTATCTCTCTTGAATTATTTATAACTTAAGTCTCCATTTGTGAAGTCATTACAAAAAGGGCACATTAGGTGTTTTAAAAAGAAAGTAGAGGATGGTACAAAACAAATGTGTGCACTCTTCGGCCAATCCGCCAATGCCATCGCTTGATATCGGATGGGATCGAATCTAAAATCGAATCGAAGAGCTTAAATAAATTAACATGAATGGTTAATTTGTTTACAAAAATTCCATCATTATGCGGAATGAACTATAATCATTGACATGCCGTTTTTTATATTGTTTTCCATATATGTTGATGTACCATATTTCTATATTCTATAGTGTGTCCCACGTCTTACAATGACCATCATTTATTCATAAACAGTTTGAAGTATAATTTATAAAAAATATTGGCAGGTAGCGTGCATAACTTTTATTATGGTATTTATATCTACACGGAAAGTTAACGACCAAATCGTAATAATGAGCGGCCGGTATTTTAGTTTGTCCTTGTATAAATGTACATCCGTCACATTTGTTGTACGGACAGGTGAAAGTCATAAACAGAGACCATTATTTCTATTTTATTTAAGGTCACCGAGACGAGACAAACTATGTAAACAAACCGATTTTTCTGTCATTTTAGTAGTCACGAATGCAAATAAATGTAAAATTAGTGTAGGTAAATACTTTATATTGGACCAGGATAAATACTGGTGTGGGATTTGTTATTGTTAACCATTCGGCGGTAAATAAAATTAAATAATAAAAAAGACTAAGTTATTGTTTTTAAAAATTATTAATAACAAGTGTTGCATTATGTCTTAAAGTTAGCAAAGACTTAAACGTGTTAACTAAAGCTGGCACCTCCACACATGCACACGTTGCGCTTGTGTAGTGTCTGAATAAGCACATAGCGTGACGTCAAACTGGAAGCGCACCATGAAAAGTCTATTCGTCTCCCTCGCGCGTTGTAAAACTTATGAGTATGAAGGAGGCAGTTATTGTTTTGCTATTCTTTATAAATACATCGTGTTGTTTTTTGCATTTGATTAACTTTACAATTCTAATTAGAAACAATAATGTAATAAATCATAATATATTACAAGTAACACACTTTTTTAAATGTATTCACAACTCATCCAATCTTACTAAAACCACAGTAGACTGAATATTTTAAATCATTGCCTTTCCAATCAAAATCATTTAATTTTGAACATACTGTGTAGTGAAATTGCATCAGTGTGAGTAATGTGAACATGCCAGCTTTAGTTAACCTATCTATACTACATGACTTTAGCCATGCAACGCTGGTTTTCAGTCATTGATTATACTATTACGTAAACATATTAATATTAAAGCTTCTATAATTATTGTACTAGGCTTGAATATATTCTGAACGATAATATAAATATTATTGTGGGAAAATATCTGTTATAGTGGCTTAAGTCAGGATATTTTATGGTAGATGGCTATTCTATCTCAGGATTTATGTATGTAAATGTAAGCTTACATTATGAATGTCTTAGTGTTCCCATGAGCTATTGTCATCTTTGTTTCCTTGAATAAAATACAATTTCAACGAAGAATTTGTTTGATATAATATTGAATGAAAATATAAAATACCAGCTGACCTGTATCTCTAAGGATAATGTTTTTTTTGCGGGTATGTATACGTATGTTCGTCTATGACTTCCTGTAGCCTAAGTATTATTCCCCGGAGTGTAATTGTGTAAACTATCGCTTGATTTAAATCTTAGCGAGCAAGCCGATCCCTGATATTAAGTGATCGCTACACATAGGCATCTGCAACAAGCTAATGAATAGCAGACGCTTTGTCTACCTTCTGTGGAAACGAAGGTATGAACAGACAATAAGTTTGTTTCCCCTTTCCTACTATTCTTATTAGAAAACCTAGCTCATCATCAGACGAAACTTGGAAATAGTTCTACTTGACTAGTTACCATGTGGTTATTTTTATTCATTATATTAATTGTCTTTATTAATACGGCGTTAGTTTAAAAAGCGCTAAATGCCTAGCGCAATACATAGCTCAAAATATGCTCGAAAATAGCTTTAAAAAGTGGGAGATATCCGTAGAGGAAACCTCCCTACCCCCCTGAAAGAGTCACCAAGTATGGGTAGTTTTCCCAATTCCACGGCTAGAGCGTATTTTGCGTGTAATGTGTATCAAATAAACCGCAGCATAAAATAAGCCATTACAAGCGAAAACAATAAAACGATTTCGTTATCGGATCGAACTGGTTATTGGTTTCAATGTAAGTTATGTTCAAGTAGAAAAATTGTTGAAATGAAAATATAAAGACCAATAATCAATTATAGGTTCGAATCTGGCATTGATCTTTCGTCGATAAAGGTGCGAGAAAATCACTTATACATGCTGTATCGCTGCGTGGAGACACGTTAATGAGAGTGTAAGGAAATATGGGGCATGATAATATCGCCGCGATTCTCACTGGTGTAAGCCGCTTCCAATCAGAGTTATATTTATAGAGTTAATATTAATTTGATTGGACCCTTTTTCAGTTATGGAGTTTTAACATGTGATGTTAATTACAGGTATCTTCAAACTACCACTTTATTTCGTACGTAGCAATCCAAAACCCATTATAGCGCGACGTTACGTGTTTCATTACACTTACATTCGTTACACTTCCAACCCCTCGCGATGCGATGTCATATCGATATCAGCGAGCGAGCGGTGACCGTCCTTTGTCACCTAACACTTCCGACACGTGCTTCCGGTACAGGTGACTCGGAGTGATGTTAGCGGGAATAATTGGAGCAATGTCGTGTCAATCATTTCATAGTTTGCCATATAAAACTGATGCATGTTTCTAACAGACTAACTAGCGAAGTAAAAGTTGTTAAATTATGATTGGTAGGCTTCATACTCTCGCAGCTTGCTCGCCGTTGACTGCGTGAGAGCAGCCGCCAAGACGCTCTGCCTGTGGCATTCAGCGTGAGCCGTAGTGCCGCGTGCACCCGCGGTTGTCCCACGACTATCGGAGTTTTTCAGACATATTTTTGACTGCGGCCAGCACCTGGTCTCATCCTTATGCATTCACTGCGTATGAGACATTGGACGAAATTTTAATTCCAGTAGAATAGCCCACTCGAAATAATTATGGCGTTTTAAATGTTTTAACACGTTTTTCGGCCATGAAAATCTAATTTCCACGTCAACAGAATCTAAAGCATATTCAATCTTCATTTATTATGCCTACAGTTGACCATTAGGATAAAATTTAAGCGTTAGTATTTCCATCAGATTGCAACCTTCAAGAGAACAATAGAATAGGATAGCTAAATAAATTATACCATGATTCACAGAAAGATGTGTTCTTTTTGTAAAAAAAGGTTTTTACGTTAAAATTCGTAAATTTTAAAATATTATTGTATAGCAAATTTTCTCACATTACCTTACAACATATTCCACAATTTCAATTCACTTTATTACACGATTTCCACAAAATTACAACATTTCCGATGAAAGTATAAAAAGTGTAATGGCCGCCATGTATGTCAATGATGTTTGTTTACAACAAGCTAATCTTGCTATGAAACAAGGTATTCTATCAAGGTATTAGTTTTTAACGTTACAGTTTTTAACTGCTCAAAACGGTGAAGGAAAACATCGTGAGGAAACCGGCATGTCCTAGAACCACCCATTCGAAGACATGTGACATCCGCCAACCCGCATTGGGCCAGCGTGGTGGATTATGGCTTATTCCCTCTCTCTGAGAGGAGGCCTGTGTCCCTACAATGGGAACATTCTAAAAATGGCCGATTTATTATTATTATTATTATAAGTTTTTAATAATAAACTAGTCTTGATTCTAGGTGCATTGTCAAAATAGCGCATCCGATTTTATAATATAAATGTATAGTTGAAAATACTCGCTTCACTTACCTGGCAGGAATGTTTGATACAATACTATTTTAAGACCGACTCCATTAACGGCGAGTAGATGTTAAAAGCTCCGAACCCATTTGTCACTCATTCGGCTCCGGCCGGTTCTACTTATGCAAATGTACAACTCCGAGAATCATCTTGATACTTGACACCTGATAACACATAACGTCTACGAATATCAACAATACTGAGAATGTAACCTCATTAGACGATAACGATAAAGGCGTCTTATCGCAGAAGTACATCGGTTTTTTAATAAATAAATATGCAGCAGCCGTAAACCAGTGTAGGCAGTGATCACGGATTTCCATTTGGCACGATCCTGGCACACCTCTCGCTTCTACATCCATACATCTGCGCATACATGCTCGATGCAATATACAATGTTTTTGTTTTATAAGAAATTGTTGTTGAAGTGAAATTTATTTTGGGGTGAAAAATATTTTTATATGTCGAATAATCTGTATCTTTACAAAAATGTTACCTTAAGTGCCTATCTCTCTCTCTTTTGTTCTTTTCTTTAACATTTGTTGATCTATCGCTCTCATCTTTTCTCTTACCACTTCCAGGGTGTATTCATCTCATTCTCTTACAAATTAATCAGAATACAATGTTACACTTCGACCGCGTGCGGACTCATACTCCATTCAAATACTGCCTCTTTTTACCTTAGGCACGGCTGTGGCGTACAGGTAGGGTACTAACTACGTGTTAACAAGACATAGTTGCAATGTGCGACGGAGGATTACACTAATCGATGTAAAGACAAAAAAGTGCTATGACAAACAAACAACTTAGTGAGAGTTAGAGTCAGAGAGAGATCATTCATCAGAGAATTTCTGAAAAATATAAAAAATAATTCGAGATGCCGTATAAAGAGGTGAACGTTTTAGTAATGCCCTGATTTCTTACAGGTGCAATGGAGTGACAGACGAAGTCCTGGAGTGGCAGGAGAGGTATAAGAGCCTGTCCTCGCAGCTGGAGTCCTTCCGGCAGCAGCACAGCAAGCTCATCGCTCAGATCAGGAAGTCTTCAGGGTAAGTTGAACTGGAGAAAGATCTACGACGTAAACTTGTCTTAAGACCTAAAACTTGTCTTGTCTTACATAAAATGTTACTGTTTTATCTTAATAGAAAATAGCACGCATTAGTGTTACAACAAATTATTCCTGAGGAGGGTTGACTTTAGGCAGGCAGCCAGACGTAAGCACCGTACACGTTGGCCGTAAAGCCTCACCAAAGCCTTATACTACTTGGACTACGGTAGTACTATGCTAACTGTGCCAACTGTACTCACCACAATGGGAAAAAAGCAGGGTATGATGATGACCAGAGATCTATATCGCTTATTGTGTCGCTAGTACGTCCTGTAGTCCGTCAACAAAGATATAATTGCGACATATGTAAATCCTACTAATATTATAAATGTGAAAGTTTTTAAGTGATGTTTGTTATTCTTTCACGCAAAAACTACTGAATGGATTTTATTGAAACCTTACAATATTATAGTTAATAGATCAGAATAACACATAATTTATAAAAAAATAATATCTTAATAAATTATAGCCTATGTGAATCATCTCTACGGACCAGTTAATCCACCCGTATAACAAGCGTGACGCCTAGACGCCTATTTCGAAATATGTATGTCACTGGCCGATTTTGAGCATTCACAATTTCACGTATGATACGTCTTCAAATTGTGAACTGATAAGCTTGCGTTATTTCGTCAAAGCTTATGTTAGAATTGAATATAATTATAGCTTAGGTCTGTTACGTCGAACATAGTATAACAATAATACGTAAAAAAGATGTTATTCAAAGAAAAAATGGGCTTGTTGCGTTTGATGGTACGACAAATTGTGAAGGAGTCGTTCAGTTACCAATATGCTGATAGTTTATAATATTCCTAGTACGATTATAAACTGACGAAGCTCACAATGGTTCGTTGACTTGTAATACATCTTTATTTTTACCTTCGTCTACCTAGACAAGATTCTATGCATGGAATTTTCCTTCTTCGTCTGGATTTTTCATTTAACACGCTCTTATTTTTGTGCCATTACTTAGATTTACCTTTATAATATTTTTTAATCGTCAACAGTGTGTTGAGCGGTAGCATGTCAGGTGAAGGTAAGTACTATTGGTACAGTTACATATAAACGTCGAGACGACATATTTGTATGTGACTGTACCAACGTAAGCGTTTCATTTTCCTTGTCTCGAGGTATGCTTTTTCTAATAGTAACTGAAGAAATACAGTGTGTTATGTTGTAAGATAATTTCGTAACAGAGAACGTAATACGATTGTATTTATAATACAGTTGTATTATGTATCAAACACTTGTATAAATACACAACAATTTACAGTCAAATACAATGTTAATTGAGTTAAGTTTGCTCTAAAAACCTGGCAAGGTTTCCTAAAATACTGTTATTGCATAGTACTAGCGACTCGCCCCGGCATCGCACGGGTAAAAATCTTAAATTACGAATGTCTAGGAAAAATGAAAATTCATTAATGGTATTGAAAATTATTATTGTTATTATTCAAGAATTCGACTGAAGGAGAAATATTTCTCCGTACAAAATTTCAATTGATAGAAATCCTTTTTTTAATCACACCTAAGTAATAACAGAAATCTATGTGCAAAATTGCAAGTCACTACGCATAGTAGTTTGGGTTCTGCTTTGATGTGTCAGCCAGACAGTTTCTTCTTTTTTTATTCAAGTAGCATCACAATAAGACCACCTTTTAGTATTTGTCTGACGTCGTCGAGTGCTCCCCCCTCCGTTTGAACGCACAAAGCAACTAATTACTGTAATATATGTGAGACAGCGGGCGCAGAAAGCTCCGTACGCATTGAGGGTATCACTGCGATAATTTGCATCAGTAGAAATAATTCTAACTGTAATTTATGCTTATGTATGTTGTTCTTTTTTAAAATTATGAGCACAACTTTATTTGGGGTATAAAATGCTTGCTTGTAATATGTATGCTATTGCAATCGCTCGTATTATAAATGCGAAAGCAGCTGTCGGTTTGTCTGTTTATGTTTAAACAAGGAAACATGGCCTTCGGCGAAGGACATAGGCTACTGTTTTTCGCAAAACTTGAATGGGGTGAAATTAGAGGCGACAATTAAATGAATCAGTTCTCAAATTATAAATGAGTAAGCACTCACGCCTGTAAATTAGAGGGGTAGTCCGATATTAAGGATTTCCATACGTCGCGATTCTGGCACATCTTTCTCTCTCTCTCTTCGTCTATCCATACATCTACACATAAATGCTTGTTAGTACTCCTTAAATCTCCCTTCTTTAGTTTGTCACTAATATGATCGATGTAAGTTCTTCTGAAACATCCCTTGCTGACGTTGACAATCACTTTTGCAACATAAATTTGTTTTGTTATTCTCTCATCATTCATCCTTTCAACATGCCCGAACCACCGAAGCATACCTTTCTCAATTCCAGTCACAACATCGACACATACATATCGCTACATTATTCCCTTATACGCTGACGTTTCTCAAATGGAGGATGTCATAATTCATATTTATGCTCCTGGTAAGGAATTTATTAAGTTTTGAAAGTCATTCCTCGATCCATCTGTTCCATGGTTCAATCATCCATGATTGGAGACATTTCCAACATATTTTTATTACCTTTGCATTGTACTTGTTACTATATATCTATTTGAAGTAATATTCCCAGATAAACCTGCGTCCACTACTATGACATATATTTCGTATTATATAATTGCAAATTATAAATGAATTTGCAACCGTGCTGTTCAAGTTTTGCATTCATTGCGTGTGAATCGCGTGACGGTAATGCTTACGAGGCTTCCGCAGTTACTACATTATTGTACGGTTATTACCGCGCGATGATTTCAAAAGTCGACATTACATACGTGTACAATACCTTGACAAACCCCCACACGTGGCAACTGCATACGAAAGGAATTCCGATTATCAAGCATCAAAGTTGATTTAAAATTGATGTTTTATCATAAAAGCACGAAGATGAAATTACACAATTATAGAAGGGAAAAGTAAGAGAGGCCGAGAAGATCTTTTATGCAAGAAAACGGAACAGACGTCGTATTGTATCAGGCAGTCAAGAGGAAGGCACAATGCAGAGATGATTGGAGATGGCTCCATCAGCAAGAGAAGAACAGCTCCTTAATGGATGATAATAAATATAAAGCACTAACACGTGGCCAGCCACACTCCACGCCACAAGGAATCAAGGGATGAAAAAAGTGGAATTGACGGCTGTTGGGACTCAAATACAGATCTTTAAAGTCCATGCGTGTTGCCCTTCGTCCAGAGACCTATTTCATCATGTATGCCCGCCGTGCAATTTCGATAAATTTTTATCGGTTGTTTACATTTTGAGTTGTTACTAGATGAAAACATTACTGTTACGAGCGAATCTGCAGATCGCCAATATCCCTTCATCCTTTAACGCCGAATTCTGTGGAAATATGTATATTACGTGTCAAACAAGAATTGTAATCTCTTGTTAACATTAAAATTATATCGATATTGCTGGGTTCAATTTAAACAACACATCACTATCAAGATATAGGAGCGACAGAGTGCGCCCTATCGTTGTTCTGCGGACTCAATTTTTTTAGAATGGTGACTATGTAAAGAACAATACAGCATACTTGGTCCTCGTACATAAAACCCTCTTTAACAATATCGGTTGTCATGGTAATGTTTTGACAAACAACTTTTTGACACGTGTTACTTATAATTCGAAGTTATTATACGCGGAATCATCTTCCAGTAGAATTGAATCAATTTCGAAGGTGAAAAATGAGAAACGAATGCGTGCGTAGCCACGGGTAATAGTTAGTATGTAATATAAATGTCTGGAATTTATTTCCTTCTTTATACGTTGTGAAACTGTGTCACTGTTTAGACAAGTTAAAGAGCACGTTTTATCATCATTTTATCTTCGTAATAGTCATGCGGTTAATTAGAATATTTCGAGGCATCAACTGTCTCGTGTATTTTTAGTTAAACTTGAACAGAAGTGAAAAAGGAGATTGGAAAATTTATCATTAAATGAATCGATATTGCCTTAAGTTTGCAAGTAGAGGTTTACACAAAGGTCAGTTTGGACCTACAGCATGTTAACAACGAATTATTGAATAACAATCAAAATACTGGCCCCGTGCAGGTTGGTGGATGTCACATGTCTTCGAATTTGATGGTTCTAAGAACATGTCGGTTACCTCACGATGTTTTCCTTCACCGTTTTTGGAGCAGTGGTAATGAAATAAATTACACAAAGTAAAGCTCCTGCCTGGGTTCGAACCCGCGACCTACAGTGCATAACTTGGGACCTATACCGCTGAGCCACGACTGCTCCCACAGAAAAATGTTATCCATTATTTTGTCTAAAGCGTCTGTCGGCTGTTGGCACGAGTCATGGTTCTAGATTTGGCACTGGGTTAAAAAATACTAAGGAAGCAATTGCTGTCTAAGGAAATGAAATTAGCAACGCCACTTCTAGCTTCTAGAGCGTAACTCGTAAATTTATTTGTATTTAAAGAAAACTTTGTAAAATAGATGTTTTTTTATCAGGAGTTGCGTAGTGATGACCGTTACTAAACAAGTTCAATGGAACAATAATGACCGTTTATTTCTCACCAGTGTTTGAATAATTATAGCTGATACACATATTAATAACCGCTAATTGTTGGTTATTAATATGATCGCTCGCAGAACTGATGGCCGATGGGGTCGTAAGATCCTGGAACGGTGGCCACGTACAGGACGCCGCAGCGTAGGTAGGCCTCCCACAAGATGGACCGATGATTTGGTCAAAATTGCGGGAGTCAACTGGATGAGGGCAATCTTTGTGGCGATCAATGGGGGAGGCCTACGTCCAGCAGTGGACGACTTTAGGCTGAAAAGAAAAAGAAGAATTGTCTACTAACAGTCTGTCACTTTGAATGTTTATAAAAAAAACTAGAATCCTAAAAATTAGCGATTAGATAACCTACTTGGTGACACGTATCCGGCTTGTTTCCCAGTGGCGGCAAATTGTTATTTAGTAATTTATCCCAGTTGGAGTAAAATAGTATTTAACGTTTGCAACTTGTCTTTGATTCATTTTGATTGTTCTTAGGCAATCTTGAAAATTATACCAGTAGTACAGCGGGAGGTTCAGGAGACCCCATAGAATATCAACTACTTGGGTCAAAAATCTTTGTTCCGCGTAGCTGTGTCCAAATCTGAATAGCACATATGATAGCTGACCTTAGGTAGGAGATAGCACCTGAGGACGAAGAATCATAAAACTTGTATAACTTTGTTTCAGGTTAAACGGTAACCTTAAGGATTTGGATCCGTCGCTGTTGGAGTCAGCGCAGGGCCCGTCTGAGGAGTACGAGCACCTCAGGAGACGCATCTACTCCAACACCAAGGAGATATGGTACTACATCAGTCATGAGCTCGGCAAATTCACCACGGATGGGATCAAGGTGGACGCGCTACAGGCGATTTTGAACCAAATTGCTGAAAGGAAAAGGTATGTATTTCTTTGAATAGTTACCTTTACAATAAAACACGTTAAAATTCCTATCGTTTCCTGTTTCTTATAGGAATTTTGATATAAATTTTCGTGTTCGCTATTCGAATGTATTCTGTATTTCTATGTACTATTTGTGAATCCATTATTAAATAGTCGCACTAATCGTTGGAAATATCATGAGAGGTGAGACAGATGACGTCATAGTTATGAACTTGCAAATTACACAAGAGACCATCGAAGATGTACATTCGTCGCTCGTAGAAACAAAACAATGGCACATGAGGGTTGTGTCGCATTTCACCTGAGTCTCATGTTATTGTGTACGCGATATACATTTAAGCGTATACCATTGTTAAATAATACGAATTGGGAAAGTATAAAAAACAAAAGTAATAATAAATAATACAACGGATTTTTTAAATAGGAAAAATAATAAATTGTAATCAAAGTATTGTGTCAACCTATGTCACGGAATAATCTATGTAATAATTAAACGTTGAGTTTGTTTTTTTTATCGTAGTTGAGATAACGTTGCTTGGCTTAGTACGCCCCATTTTTTGGTAATACGCCCCATTTTTTGGTCACTAGTTTACAATAATTGCCGTCATATTCTGACCATTTTAAAGTAACTTCATAAAAATTTTGTTCACGACATTTAGATAATCAATTCTTGCCTTTATTTATTGAAATGAATACTAAAAGGATTTAACGAATAAGTAAATAAATATGCGCTCACGTCCGTAACCCAGAACGGTAGGCAGAGATCACGAATTTCCATTTGTCACGATCCTGGCACTCTCGCTTCTTCTCCATTCATACTTCTACACATACAAGCTCGTCGGTTACGGGTAGACCTTATAACGCCCTTCTTTAGTACGTCGCTAATCTGTTCGATAAAAATTCTCCTGGGTCGTCCCCTCACTACCACTCACTTTTCCAACGAACTGTGTACCTTTTCCTATTGTCTTGTGGGTTTTGACCATATTTTAATAATAACTCTTGGGTTGTAGGTCGTTGTTATCCGACCAGCAGAAGCTTCCAGAACTTGACGGCTATAGTGAATGGCGTGAGACCGAGGCGGCCAACGTCAGCGACCTCGTGCAGAGGAGACTGAAGCATCTACAGAACCCGTCCGACTGCCGGGATGCGAGGAAGGTCATATGCAATTTAAATAAGGTAAGAACTTTTTAGAAGTGACGATAAATCCTTCATCTTCACTGGTCCACACCTACTTTAATGGGGTTACCTACTTTAATGGGGGGCAAAAAAGGAGAATATCCGTAATGTAATACGTACGTACACGTCGTTTATAAAACAGAAAAGACTTTCTTTGGTCTCATTCTAAGTAACAAACAATAATGACTCCTTCAAGTTAATACTGTGATTTAAATTATTTACCAAAGAGAAAAGAGGTAAAAGAAAAAACATATCATTATATTTTGGTCACTATTTGCTCGAAGTTATTCTCGTAGTAGTAATACCCGCTAAATTAGAATTAGCCGGCATAGGATTAAAAATATCGGCTCGCCGGGATCGCTCCTGGAGATCGCCAGCAACTTCAAGGGGTTGCTGGGATTCCTTGAGGAGCTAGGTTGGTTGGAGCGATCCATATCTCTCAAACACGCAAAATACGCGCCAGTCTCCTAACAACTAACAGGACTTAAATTAGGCCTCCGGCGCCTCACTCATCAGACGAAACGCGGAGTACATCTACTTTACGGTTACACTACATAACCTTTATATCCCTTGATAGGGATTGAACTCTCTGCCTGTTTTATCTCGCATATTAAGACCAACGCTGCATTTCGACAAACACACGCACGTGGTTTTCTAACAATTAACATAAGGTCTAGTTTATTTTACAATATTACATCACCTCTATATACTTGAATGAGACAATAAATGAAGTTTTACGACACTCGTATATTAAATTGTAATGTTCAAATGCTCCGGAGACGATCGTAAAGCGATGTTAAGTGGTTTGAATAGTCATTGAGTACCGCGGTGCATACAATGTATGAATGAAACGGTCCTTAAATTGTATACGGGATACGAGCTTTGTGCAGCGTTTTAACTATCCTTGCTCAGATCTTGGTACTATGTTCAAGATTTCTTAAAATAAAACACTGTAAGTACTTGATTTTGCAATCGTCAATCAAATGCAATGGTAGCTTATATAGAACACAAATTACGCTGTCTTATTTTCTCATTGCTAAAACTAAAACGTGTTAGTCTCATTCTCTCACTCTTTAAACGAAATGCAGTATGCATCTATTCTCGCCTATCGTCTGTGAAGTCGTGGTATTCCACCGGTCGTGGCCAATTCCTGCAACAGATGTTGTTGCTGCGGGCTCTACCACTGTTGGTTTTTAAAACGTGGACTTGTTCCTTATAACCAACAGTGAATATGATGTGCAATAAACAAAATAACGTCTTGGACGTAAATAGTAAAAAAAAAATAGAGAAATTCAACATTTCAACTCTGCCTACACCATTATGATCGTGAGATATAAATCAATATATTATTCACTTAAACAAGGTAACTGAACACATTTTAAAGTATGTTCTGATTTATGTTTGCGTATGCCAGACGGGTTCGGGTCGATGACACGTGTTTCGTCACCTGTCGACACCACAATTTACCGTCTCCTCTGTTTGGTTAGGCGTGAATTTTGATAATAAACAAGTGACTTTAGGTGAATGAACTAGTCTGTACTTTGTATACCAAGCACGGATATACATGTAGAGTAAATAGAAATTTGTAATGTATTAGTTTTACCTTGGGTTAGTTGGACTTAGTAAATCTATTTTAAATTTATAGTACAAAAAGACATTTACATCGATCAGATTGGTGACATACTAAAGATACATGTTATTAAATATATCATAGGTTTTAATATACATGTTATTTACGTTTATTTCCATAGGTGCGTAGATCAATTTATATAGAATCTAACAGTGGTAGAGCCAGTGGCAACAGCTGTTGCAAAAATGGGCCGGCTGGATATGTGAAATACAACGACCTCACAGAATACAAGTGTGAAGTAGAAGTATGCTTTTGCGCTCATAAATGAGGTGCGGGATGACATCCTTTGCTAATAAGTATAGGATGAAAAGAGGAAGAGAATTGGATAAGGAAACATTATTTTTCCTCTATAGCCCCTTCTCTGTGCATTAAAGGTAGGCAGCGCACTTGCGACTCGTTTGATTTTTGGGGATATCAAATAGCGGTCACTTAACACCAGGTCGCTTGTTTGTTTTCCACCTTCTACCATTAAAAAGCAGCTAAAGAGGTTCCGATCTTATAAATCTCTGTCTATCTCTTTTGGTTACATACTAGAGTTTTTTTCAATATAATATTAGTTAAAACGTTAAGCCCTATGACAACAGGCTTAAAGTGTTATTAAAGCTAATAAGCTCTAGAAAAAGCTTGTTACGAAGCTTCCATACAAAAGCTAAATCGTCAATACTTTACTTATGCATGTACGTGTAGATGTATGAATGTAAAAGAAGCGAGAAAGGTGTGCCAAGATCGCGCGTAATGGAAATCCATGTTCTCTGTCTACTCCTCTCGGTTACGGCCGTGAGCGCATATTTATTTTATTTATCTCATTAATCACTGATATAATTTTTTAGCGGAACTAGAAAATTGTCACTCTGTTCTTTTATCCGACGTACGGATTAGGGTGAAGTGAGTCGGCAAATAGGTCGATGGTGTTATACTTGCGTCATTACGTTCATTGCAGTGAGAATTTAGTTTTAGTGACGTTACTCTCGGTTATTCATTTAATTTCTATATATTTTTCTTGTGAATAGGTCGTTGACATTATGGAGATATGCTATAAAAAGGTTGGCAAATGCATCCGCAAATAAGATTGTGAATCCCAATAACAACCTATTTACTCATGAAGGTACCCTCGAAATAAATGAATGGAAATACCGAAGGTGGTAACTTCTACCAATGCTTGGACGATTAATGAACGAAGATTCGAATAGTCTCGTTCGAACGCGAGGTCTATCTACGTGAAGGCTTTTGACAACTCTGGACTTACAAAAAGAACACGTAAAGAGACGAGGAAGCAATCGACACAGATAATGCAACAGAAAAACCATAGATAATTTGATAGTAATCATAGATTATATACAAACAAATTGTTTTTCGTTTACACATAATTTCTAATACTACAACAAAAGTATTAGCCGTTTTCCTTGTTTCATATTTAGGATAAATATATTCCGTTTCTGTGCTTAGTTTTAAATGAGCTTGTTTTCCTAGGGCTGTGGTTTCGGGTGTCAGTTGCATCACATCGTGTACTGCTTGATATTCGCGTACGCGACCGAACGGACGCTCATCCTGAACTCGAAGGGCTGGCGGTACAACACCAAGGGCTGGGACTACGTGTTCCATCCCATCTCAGATAGCTGTACCAGCGCCTACGACGACAAGGTTATGCCGTGGCCAGGTGATGTAACAGATCTATGTTCCTTAAAGTATAGATTAAAAATACTATAGTATTGCCTATTGTCAAGCTGTTCATGTGATCTTAAAAGTCTAAACACAGGCATCCACAACAAGAAAATGAGTTGCAGAGGCTTTTGTTTTGGTAAGAGGAGGGGAAAAAATTGATAGAATTGTAAATAAATAGAAAAGGATTGAAATTGGGGCTCCGGCACCTCACTCATCAGAGAAGTGATGACAAGAAGAGCAGTAAAAATATTGAATGCTTCAGGAAAAACGCAGAAGCATAAAATACTCTACGCGTGTTTTCTGTGAGGTCGTGGTATGTAACCGATAGAGCTGTCTTAAAGCAGGCATGTCCACTAGATGTAAGGCTCCCCGATAAATTGCCATAAAGATTGGTCTCTTGCCGCCTTGACCAGATCAAGTCCATTTCGTTGAAGGAATGGGCGTTACGGTAGCACCCTTAAATCTGTGAACATTATCACAGAAGCACGTTTGTACATATGAGAGAATTAAATAGATAAAGTGTAATAAAAATAAATGTATTTTACAGTCACCTATGACGCCAAGGTGGTCTCCCTTCCGTTCATAGACTCGATATCTCAGAAGCCAAAGTTCCTGCCGCTCGCTATACCGAAGGACCTAGCACATAGGTATGCATAGGTTTGTTTATTTTTATAAATATTTACTATTAATAAATATCTATAGGGTTTTGTGATTATATTATATTTTATTTCCCAAGATTATGAGTCCACAAGTTAACTGTTTCTTTACAACTAACACTAAGTTAAAAACTTTTATACAACGGCTTCACTCACGTTCGCGTTGTTCTTCGGTATTTTGTACCGACACGTCAGTGAGAGGTGGGTAGCGACCGCGAATGAATCCCACTCACCCTGAAGAAGGACCTCCGACAGGTCCGAAACTTGTCGGTACAAAATATCGAGGAAAAACGCGAACGTGATTAAAACCGTTGTTTACATAGAAGTGGGATGAGTAGCGGGGAGCTGAGTTGTGACTTGAGAGGGTCTAGACTGAGAGACGCAATGACTAATACGAAACGAACGCACAGTTTAGTTTCTCCGTTTCTCAGCTCCGCCTCTTTTAAATGTATGAACATTACTAAACTCGCGAACCCTTCTTCTGATTTCCGATCTGAAATTTGTTTATCTCAAAAGTAACTTTGGTTTATTAAAATATGTACAACAGTATACACTAAAACTAGCGACCCGCTTCGGCTTCACACGTGGATGAATAGTAATAATAATAAGTAATAGGCCCAGTGGTTTGTATATCAGTCAGTTTGTTTTATATGTACACAATGATATAGATAAATTTCCGTGTGCTGCGCAGAATAGTCCGGTTCAATGGCGACCCCGCCTCGTGGTGGATAGGGCAGATGCTGAAGTACATCCTCAAGCCGCGCGCCAGCATGCAGAAGGCGATCAACGAAACCATCGCCAACATGAACTTCAAGTCGCCCATTGTGGGGTAAGTAGAATAGACTGAAACGTATTGTAAAAGGTGAATCATAGCTTGATCTACAGTCAATCCTGGATTGTCTCCTATTGACCTTTTCCCATTTTTATTAGGAGTCAGTCGCTCTCCTAGTCTATTCAAAGACAGCGGTACTGGACCATTTCTTCATCCAAAATTTTCTTAGCAAGGTTTCTCTCGGTGAACTGTATCCATCTCGAAGGTGGTGTTGCCTCGCATCGTTCGTTACTTTATCAATCCTGGAGTGTTGATAACGTTTTTTCTGTATAATTGTGACGTCATGGACTTTGGTTTTCTCTTTTAAAAGCATTAGAGTATGGAAATTAGTGAACCTTTACTTTGTTTCACAGCAAGATGGAATTTTTGTAAACAAAGGTTCGTTAATTCCAAAATATTCTCGAAAACAACCATCTATTCATATTTCACAACCACATTTTACTTTACCTCACAATTTCCACAAAATTTCCGATGAAAGTATAAAAAGTGTAATGGCCGCCATGTATGGTAAATTTTGTTTACAATAATCTAATCTTGCTAAGAAACGAATTATCTTAATTCTAATTTCGCCTTAACCTAACTATACCTTAACCCACAAGGTGAGAGGATATCGCACCCTTAAAGATTTTTTTTTATTATACGCGAAATATTTGTTATTTTTAATTCTTCGTCAAGTCGTTTCCAAACCATAATACCAAGTACCGTATATTTAGTATTAATAACACCACTAGTTGTTTCGAAAGCTATAAACATAGCATTTATATCCCTCGGTGCTTATGTACGAATGTAAGCGATAATTACAGCGAAATGCGACTATGTTTATGACTGTATTAATATTTATATTATAGTCAATATTGGGATGGAATCATAAAGGATGTTCGAAAATATTTAAGGGCATTTTTTGGTCTACAGCGTTCATATCAGACGAACTGACAAGGTGGGCACGGAGGCCGCCTTCCATCACATCCGCGAGTACATGACGCACGTCAAGGACTACTATGACCAGCTGGAGCTGACGCGGCACGTGGACAGGCGCAGGGTGTACCTCGCTAGCGATGACGCTAATGTGAGTTGACCCCTTTTTATAATATACATACAAACTTTAATAGAGTTGCTGGTTCAATGCTGAAATATATATTTTAATATGTTTTGACGTTATGAACAAAACGTTTTATGAACTTTTGTGAGACAATATTAACTAAATAATTAAATTAAATAAAACGGTTTTACTCACGTTTGTGTACAGCGGTGTTGGTACCGACAAGTTTGTGCGAGGAACGCGATCCCGAACTCACCCTGAACAAGGACCTCTGAGAGGTCCGAAACTTGTCGATACCAACACCGTTGTACGCAAACATGTATAACGCCGTTTTATTTAATTAATTATTTATTTATATACAAAAATTAGTAAACTTGGAATTATATACGCAGTCATAAATTACAGTCAGACACAGCCCCATAAATAATAATTTATAATGTCCCAGGACATTATTCACTGTCCGATTGAAGGCTGTCCGACCCCAAACTAAGCAGAGCTTGTACTATGGAAACCAGATAACTGATATACTGCATATACTACAGACATGTTCATGCATACATTGAATGTTGTTGTCATATCAACAAAGTATAATTTTATATGCAATATCTCCTAAGTGCCTTAGTTTAAACTGTCTACGACTTGATAAAGAAATTTGAAATACTGACGAATTTTTCATACCCATACATAAAAATAAATAAATATGCGCTCACGCCTGTGACCAGAGGGGTTGATAGAGACCATGGATTTCCATTTGGCGCGATTCTGGCACACCTCTCTCCCTTCTTCTACATTCATACATCTACGCATGCTCGTCGGTTATGGATGCTCCTTATATCGCCCTTCTTAAATAAGCCACTAATTTCATCGATATAATTTCTGTGATGTAATGAAATGAAATGTGCATGTCGTGTGAAATGAACATTGGTATTAAATTCCAGGTGTTAGAGGACGCTCGTAAGAAGTACCCCGAGTACGAGTTCATTGGGGACGCGTCCATCGCTAAGACGGCGGCGACCCATCGCCGGTACACGCCGCTCTCACTCGCCGGCCTGCTGGTCGACCTCCACATGCTTTCCAGCTGTGATTACATCGTCTGCACGTTCAGCAGCCAGGTGAGTGAAAAATATAACTCACATCATCAGCAAATGGATCAAAAATGTATTAAGAAACACAAGTCACGTTATAATTACAAATCTTTTTAATCCTAAATTTTAATTTACCACAAAAACCCTCGGTAGTCATTATCTGATTACAAGTATTACCACAACTAACATTACTACCACTTCGGAAAGCGTTAGCGCTGGGAGAAGAAGTGGCGGAAGAAACTCCAGCAACGCTTCTATCATGAGTAGGGGAGAAAACTCTGCCGGCTATGTGGCCGTATCGGGAAGGTACACGATTGGTTAAAATGTGTCGAACCTTTATGACATCATTGTGTTAACAGAAGCAGGGGGTCTTTAAAACCGCTAGCTCGTTTGTTCCCCTTTTATTATAAAACACAAAGTAATGTAATGTTCAAGGTGGGTCGCGTGGCGTACGAGATAATGCAGACGAACCGAGTTGACGCGTCCGATAGTTTCTTCTCACTCGATGACATCTACTACTTCGGTGGACAGAACGCACACGACCGCCAGGCCGTGATGCTGCATGCGGCTCACGACAAGGATGAGATCTCATTCCAGGTTTGTTCTACATCTTAATTTAAGCTCCAGTACTGTTCAATGATCTTTGGGGGCCCTAAAGTGACAAATAGGTTGAACGCGTATCCTTGAAGCTCTTAAGAACGTACTCACGCGTACGATTTTATTTGTAATTTGTAGCATTAGTGGGAGGAATTTGGCGTTGAAATATAATATTGTGATGCAATGTTCAATGGAAATATTTTTTGGTTAAGGGTACACATACTTAAAGGTAAGGTTGTGGGTTAAAGTAACCTTTCGCCTATTGTGATATAGATAACAAGTATATGTGATGTAGATAAAAGATATAGGATTTGATCCTAACTGGTTACGAATCTACTACGAGTAGTAGATTCGTAACATCAACATGCGTCAGCGACAGCCTGCTTATTTCTTGTATTCGATTTCGAATTTTATTGTTAAATTTATATTTTTGTTGATTATTTATTAGAATTTGGACCAGTTTCGACGAACATTTTTCATTTATTTTTCTTGTATTGATGAATGTTGAATAATTTTTTAAGATACAAGGGTTTATTTTTGTTTATTTAATTTTAAACTATTGTCGCGCCTTCTCACCTGTTTTAAGTTTTCACTTTGTCGGGAGTCCTACACTGCCTGTTTTTTTAATTATATGACACATACATAAACAAAAAAAAAAAGTAGACCGGGTATTATGAGACATAAAAACAAATACTAATATTTCCTACTGTTTATTTCACTGAGATTAGTCAAGACTGAATCTATTCACTTTATCAACGTATCGTATCAATAAAACCAAAAAAACATGAGGCAACACGAAAGAAGGTAAATAACAAAGAATACAAATCAAAACTATAAAAATAATTAGAATTTGAAAGAGAAAAGAGGTCCCCCGTTTAAAATGAAGACCATAACTCTTGACTAATTAAAACACGCTTATTACCTTGTCATTGAGCGACTGCAGTTAAAGTATTTATATGTGTGTACAGGCTGGAGACTTGATAGGCGTGGCCGGTAACCATTGGAACGGTTACGGCAGAGGCACCAACAAAAGAACTAATTTGGTAAGTGTATACTTGTACAATTAAAATCAGGAGGAATAAGCTCTGTTGACTACCACCAGTGGTAGACCCCTCAATAATAACGTCTGCTGCACGAATGAGGCTCCACCGGTGAAATACTTTACAGAAAACATGTGTGAAGTAGGCATAATTGGATTAATTTCAATCTACTTCCCCTTCCCATCCGTTCGCATTAAGGATAGGATGGAAAGGGGAAAAATTGGAAAAGGAGATATCCTTTTCCTGTCTATTCCCCCCACTGTCCATTAAAGCTAGGCAACGTATCTGAAATTCATTAGCTTGTTGCAGATGCCTATCGGTAGCGATCACTTAAAGGTGAATCGCTTGCTCATTTGTTACCTACTCCCATAATAATTTTCCTTATAGTAAGTGCAAACACATGTTTTGACATGTTATATAGCTTGATTTTAAAGTAACTGCGGTATAATGACTCGTAACTTTAAAAGCTACGGGACCAATTACATTTTTTTTTCAGAACGGTCTAATCCCGTGGTACAAGACCGCAGACCATCTCGTTTTGTACCCGTTCCCGGAGTACAAGCAAGTGCCTTTGTACAGCGACACGCGGCAGAAGGGATTATAATGGAACAGAACAGAAGTGGTCTGCGAACCAAAACCGTTTCGAGTTCATAACAACCGAAAGTGGACTTTATAAATGGACAGTTATAGTTCAAATTCGTGGTAAATATTATTATACTTGTTAGCGACTCCATTCCATTCTCTATTTGATGTACTCTGGAATCTAATTTATTAGAAAGTGGGCTTTATGTATGATTGTTAAAGTTGAAGTTTACGGTACTGAATAAGTTGGATATAGGTATTAACTAAAGCTGGCACTTCCATACATTCACACGTTGCGCTTGTGTAGTATCTAAATAAGCGCGTAGCGTGACGTCACACTGGAAGCGCATCATTTGAAGTATATGCGTCTCTTTCGCGCGTTGTCAAAGTTATGATTATGAAAGAGGCAGTTATTGTTTTGCTACGCTATATAAGTACAGAGTGTTTTTTGCATTTTGTGCAATTTATGATTCTCATAAGAAGCTATAATATAATAAATCATAATATAAGTAACACACTTTTTTAATGTATTCACAACTCATCCAATCTCACTGAAACCAGAGTAGACTGAACATTTTTAAATTACACCATTTTCAATCAAAATCATTTAATTCTGAACATACTGTATAGTGAAATTGTATTAACGTGACCTTGAACTTGTCAGCTTTAGTTAATCTATCTTTTATATCTACTTACTAATATGATTATTTATTTAAAGAATACCAATTCAACAATGTTGCCTATACGATGTCTTTGTTTCAAGGATTTGATTAACGGAAAAAACATTTCAAGAACAGATAGGCGTCGCTTTACCAGAAGCCGTATACAAAATAGAACATTTACCAATCTTAAACCTACATTAGTAGGTGTTTCTTAATTAATTTCACCTTGTCAATATACAACTCAAGTTAAATGTCACACAGAATTGACAATTCCTTTTAACATACATGTTTAACGTGAGAGGCATAGAGAATTTCTGAAAGAAATCAAACACCCACACAACCTTTTTATATATTTTTTCTCCATTTTTCCATTATTTTTTTTCTCTTTCATGTAACGAAATGTACAAAAACGTTACATGTCCTTGAAATTTCACCCTCGATTCTTAACAAGCCATTGAAACATGGCTTAAGCAAGTTTAACATCAAAAACAATTTAGAGATATTAGTTGATAGTATGGTTAAAATTTGTGATGTCTTAACTAAATACCAATTCATTCGTAGTTTAATATCAGATCAACTCATTTGGTATAATAATGCCAGCAGGTCCGTCATGAAAATAATGAAATGCAAAAAGAATATCAAATTATGTATTTTACGTTATATATGATTTATTGTCTCGGATACGAAGTTTTGTCTTTTATTGACAGACAGACAGCAATACCATAAATATTGGACCAATTTCAATCTTATTAACTGGCAACCACAATATGCCTTAAATCAAAGGAAAAGAGCAATACACAAAATGCATTAAAAAAATTAATACAATAATAATATATCCACTCATAAATAAATGGATTGATTACTTTGGCACAAGAAAATTTTATGTTTGCCTGTTTCTCAAACTGCGGCTTGTTGGTAATTGTAAAACATTTTGTGCACAAAACTTTTATATATATTTATAGCTTAGGTAATTTCTTAACATGTTAATCTGCTATAAAATTATATAATGCAATATGCATTTTAAAATCTGCGTAAAGCGACATTTAACTTGGACAGTTAAGTTGGTCGTAATAAAAAAGTTAGTCACGCCGTTACCCGTCACGGCACACTGCTCGGTTTTATTGCCAAGGCGCGCTAATAGACGTTTTATACCAAATGTTCACGAATAAGAGCGGGGAGACACAATTTCACCAAATTTTAAGTTAATAGGTAACTTGTATCACCCACCTTTAGTATATCATCCGTCCAACTTGGACGACCCCTACCGATGATTCCATTCGGTTTTCTAGCATTCCATTTTATGTGTGTTCTAGACTACTTAGACTTCGTTGACATGAGAGAGGAAGAGAATGTTTTATTGTGTGAGATGCGTTCGAATTCTTTCCGCCTTCTCCTCGTCTGACACAGACAATTTTTATAATGCACGTTTGATATTAATTTTATAATAAATCTAAAAATTTATAAGATTTTTTTCGGTTTATATTGCTGGTTGGTAGGCTGACATTTTACATAAGCGATTTTTTACCCCCTTTTGTAAATAATTTATATTCGTGTCATGTGATAATTAAATTAAATTTCTTTGTACACATAGTTATTCCGCCTCAATTGAATTAAAATCGTCACGATTTATGTAATTTTGTGAACAAGAAAATCATAGCTTGGTTTTTTTTATTCCTTTTAAATCTTATTAATTTATGATATACGTAAAAAATATACAAAAAAAGCAGATACAAATATATTGTATAAAAATAGTGCTCCATTGGCTGCGGAGTCCTATATGTGCAACCAGTGGTCTTGATTACAGAGAATGGTAACTTTTTAACTTAATAGTTAATTTTAGGGTCTGTCCTATGAGGAAAATTATCACTTTTTGTATCAAACCTTGTTTTCAAAAATTTATCCAACCGTTTAGCGAGAGCTTAGTCGAAGCTCTTCGCTAAAAGTCCCTTCACTGGTACGACTATCGGAATAATGGTAGTCGACTTCAAACCCCATATAGTGGTAATCTCGTGAGTCAAGTCTAAGTTCTTCCTCAATTTTTCTTTCTCAGCTTTCATGAGATTCTCGTCACACGGGAGAGTGATGTCCACTAACATAACACGATTCTGAGATAGGTCTTGTATCACAATACCGGGTCTTATGGCAACAATAGATCGGTCCCAGTATAGCATCATATGACTATTTTCCGGAACTTGCGATAGCTCGTATTGTTTATTTTTTATTATTAATAAATAAAAGCTTAAAACCTTCTGTGGACATGAAGCGTTGATTCAATTTCTCATAGTAATTGCGTATTTCGTTTTCCTATTTCTTAGACGATATATCTAAAACTCACAGCTACTAAAAAGTCCGTTTTATAACTGTGAAAGTAATTGAATGTCCAACAAAAGAAAATAGATTATTTATCTAATTAATTGATTAATTATGAACCTCTCTTCAAGATCTGATGTAAAACAAAATCTCGCAATTATTACAATTTTACTGTGTTGACCGCATCTGTGTGTGACCGTTTATTTTTGTGGCGAATCCTGCGGGACCTTTGGTTTGGGATATGTCAGTTTGTTTCTATTAATTAAATAGATAACCTAAAATTTTAGGTTCTTAAAGCTTGTCAAATTGTTTTGTAAGCTGTCCATTTGGCCTATTTATAGTTTATGGCGCATTGTTTATGGTTCTCCGTAGAATTTTAAATTATTTTTTCAACGAATGTTTTATTTTTTTTATTTAGATATTGACAAAAAAATTCGATAAAATTAAAAATTTACACAAACTTTATTAAAGATTTACAATTAGTTTTCTAAATTTAATTGTTTTTTTTAATTCGTATGTTTTATAAACAAAGAGAGTTTTGTTGGTCATATGAGATTACATTAGATTTAATGTAGTTTAGGATTTTATTTTAATTCATATCTTAATTACGGCAAGCGTTTTTATTTTACTATTTATTTTCATAGTTTGTAATTATGTTTATTTACTTGTAGTTTTAATATTATTTAAGATATTTACGATTTTTATATGTCTACACAAGAGTATAAATTTATTGCGAACAAAATTTGAGATCCTTTTGATTTTAACATACCTTATTTTTTTACCTATCACCGTGTAATGTCGCATCTATTGTCCGTACAAGTAGACATTACTTGCGCGAGTAAATACGACTTCCCTTTATAAAAAACAAGGAAATACATGTTTTTGTTTATAAATATGAAGTAATCAACAATCTGGAATGATGGGAAAGTTTTTGACAAATGTTATAGACACGATAAAAAATAAATGTCTTTTTCTGAATATTTTCGTTAAAACCATCGACAATACATGATGAATCATTAATTTCATAAAGAATTGAGAGAGAAAATTATTTAGAATCGTTGATAAAAAATTACTGTTGTATGTACAACAATAGTATTTTTTTTAATTAAAATTCTCATCTAGTATCTATCATCATCTAATGTACAATGATGAGGAATGGTCGAATGTTATCATGTTAAAGTTATTGCAAAGTAACGGCCTATTGTAATAAAATAACATATATCTAGATCCACTCCCAACTCCAGTACGACTTAGGGTCCTTCAAGAAGCAAGCCTATCTATTCCTCAAAGGCCGGCAACGCATCTGCAGTTCCTCTGGTGTTGCGAGTGTCCATGGGCGTCGTTGATCACCTCAGTGCTCACGCCGCTCGTTTGCCACTTCTTTTATAAAAAAAAACTAGAACCAAACCAGTAACATTTCATATTTGAAACATGTTTCCACCAAAATATAGATTTGAATCAAGTTATTAAGGCAACTAGACAGGTTTTTTTGTTAGATTGAGCAATATAAAATTAAAAAAAATGATTTTAGCCATTCGCATTGAATTCCACCAGAAACAATAAATCCTAACCTACGCTTTGACATCTGTCAAATGAAAATATTAAACTTGTCTCAACTGAGTGGTGGTTTGCGCAGCGACAATCGGTTGATATCTCGTAATTTAGACCACTTGTTTCTGATTTCGACTACTATTTTCCAATAAACGAGCCCCTGGTCTCTCTCGGAATGAAAGTATCATAAAGTTGTCACAAAATAATAGAATCTCTTTGGCAGTATTGAATTGAATGTATGAATGTTTTTAAATAAAAATAACGGACTTGTAGTATTTTGAACTTTCTTATCTGTCGAATGAGATCTCTTGAATTGTGACAAGTGTATAAATCTTTTGAGTATTGCCATATTTGTGATTAGTTTTAAACTTCCAAACTGTCAACATTTTTGATATTTTATACAATAGATATGTTGTATTTATACAAAATCACCGGTCAAACACATGTCAAATGGTGTGAAAAGGATAGCGTTATTAAAATAATAAGAAAAAAGATGACAGCTAGTGTTTGTCACTTACGCGTAAAGTAAACACATGACATAAGCTATAGAAAAAGCTTGCTAATTAGGACGCTTTTCGAGTCTTCATTTTTCGACCGCTAATAACATACTTACTGTATTATAATATCATTAATGTTATCCCACTATCTATTAATCTACGTCGTTTGTAAATGTGCTTGCTCAAAATAACTTTGCAAGCAGTAATCAATCGGATAGTGCTTAGCGCCAACTGTAATATAGCAATTAATTTAATGTTGTTTATTAACTTATTTGGATTATTTTAGAATTATTAATGTCAATATTTATAATGTATCGAATAGATAAAGTGTGTTCACAGCTTCATTAATTTGTTAACAATTCTAAAGTATTTAATATAAAATGTGATCGAATTTTTCCATTAAAAACAGTCAAGCTATAGTTTGCCACAAATCAAGGTGTAAGGTTTGTAAACAAACAAAGGTCACCTACCGTACATGGCGTTTTGTGTAAATTGAAGTGGAATTGTTTAAAATGGATTGCTAATGTTATGAGGTAACATGAGAAAAAGTAAAGGTACCCTTAGTTTACAAACTTTACATCTTTATTTGGAACAAACTATTGTAATGATTTAATGAAATGTAAATTTTTAGTAATTTATATAACCCATGAGACATTATATGCGTTTGCGAATAGTAATAAATTGCAATCTTAAATTTAGGAACGTGAAAGCAATATATGAAAGTATTTCAATATTTTGAAATATTGAAAATTAAAAGTATTTCAAAAATTGAAGACATTTTGAAATGTCTCGTTTAATTTTCATTTTGACAAATAACGCAGGCCGTTTAGTTCCGAAGCAATATGTCTGAGTTAAGACAGGAAGTGTTAATGTTTTTCACACATAATAATTTTGTAAAGCATTGACCACACTGGCTTTTTGGCATATATGATTAAAGTATTCAACATGGACCTAAATAATGTATATATAAATTACATTGTATATAAAAGGGTGATCAATATAAATTAATATTAACTATATAAATTAAATCGTGAAAACTGTGTTGCCTTTTATTTTGTTTCCATCTTTTCATTCCCGGACCTTGGGCTTGCAAGCTTAAATAATTCATACGTCAGGCAGCAACTTTTTCATTTTTATGCTGTTTTGGCGTATTTGGCGTGGCTATATCCTAGCTATATAGCGGTCTATGACCTCATTGGGCAGGGGATACGCTGTCAGCATATAATTCATAATGTGAAAAATAAAAAATCTTTAGGCTGCTCTCAAGTTCAAGAGGTCCTTACTTGTTTGCCCACTACAATTAAAAAATGACGCCAACATCTATGTGTACGCTTCAGAAGATTATAGACGTAATAGCCATGTGAAATCAAGCGAATTTCTTTTTTTTTATAAAAGTTCGTAAACAAGCGGTTCAATTGATAATAAATGACTGACCATAAACATCCGCAGCAATATAATAGTATTTTGTTACTTATAACAAATTAAGATATGAAAAAAGTCTAAAATAATTACAGGTATGACTAAAACGAACGAGGCACAGCACACTTACTAAATGGCGGAATTCCTCCGTGCATTCTCTCTTAGAAAAGAAAGTTAAAGTACACATTATTGTTCTTTTTTAAATATAATAAGTTTTGTTATCGAACAGACATAAACATTATAACAACAATAGTTGAAAACAGTAAGAGAACTAATACAAACAAAACATCGATCGACAATAAAGGTATGTAATATTATTATCAGAAGCTATTTGCTAGTACTTTATATTGAACTAGTGACCCGCCCCGGCTTCGCCCGGGTAACACTAATTATGTTGATCCGCTACCAAACACAAACAGCCGCTGTGCCAATCTGGAAAATCCCTGTAAATCGAATCGAAATCGGTCCAGCCGTTTCGGAGTCTATTAGGTCTACAGGGAACTATATACTTCACTTTTTATATACTATTTTATTTCATAAAAAGTATCCTACGTTACTTCTAATACCTTCAAAAACATGTGTACAAATGATGATCATGATGATCGGTTGAGTAGTTTTCGCGCGAAAGCGTAACAAACAAACTTACATTCACATTTAAAATAGTAGGGATTAACTGTTGGAGACCATACGAAACCACATGGCGTTGCAAAGATGGCTGGAAGGGAACAGACACTGAGATAAAAAAAAAAAAATTTTCTTTTTGTACCCGTCTTGCCCCGTCAAATCTTTCCCCTCGCCATTAATTTTTAATCGTCTCTAGCGACTGGTACGGAAAGTCTCTCTGCCACTTCGAATGTGAATAAGTGTGGGAACCTTATCGCGTGAATATTTTACCGGTCGACGCAATTTATTTGTTTTTGTGACTGTTTTATATGTATAGCTTTTGTCTTCGAATCTGGGCTTGCAGGAACTTGATTGGAAAGTTTTTGAGTAACATTCTTTCATATTTCGAATGTCGTTGCTCCATATCGCGTTGGAATTTGTTTCTGTCGCCTTCAGATCTCCGCGATTGGTTCTTAGGACGCCTATACGTACAGTCTAGATGATGGCGCTTGGCCACGAAGTTGGCGGTTATAATAGTTAATTATCTTCAACAATTCCTTTAAAGAGAAAACCTATAATGAATATAAGGTTTTAATAAGTAAAATTTGTTTTGGTTACATTCGATACATTGACAAACACATTAATAAAACAGATTGACATTGACATCAGCTTATGGCTGATAGTGTCAAGTAAGAAGTTTACATCAGTATTGTATGTTTTATTTAGTTTTTTATTTTATTTTATTTATTTTATAGTACTAGGTGGCAAAGGAGCAAGCGTAGACATTTGCAACTAACTAATGAGTTGTGACAATGGACAGAGGAGGGGACAAACAGAAAATGGTAATTTCCAATTCCTATACAGCCCCTCCACCGTCAAGTTTTCTTCCCCTTCCCATCATTTAGTTTTTTATTAATCCCTGGTTTTGGGATCACATATAATTCACAATAATCTTATTGAAATTGAAGGAGACGGGAAGTAGCCTCTCCTATATTTAGAAATTAATTCGATTTAAAAACATTTTCAAATAATCTCATCAATTTGCAAAATAGAATGTATTAAATTGGATCGATTTTCAGTAAAATGTATTTAGATTCATAGACTATCCTAGTGTGTTTAGATTGATCTATCATCGTATCAAAGATTAAGTAACTTAGAATGATATTATTAACAAATTTATTTTGATATCTATTTTAATAAGATTGTTGCGAACCATTTCAACTAACATACATTTCTGGTATAAAATATCATAAATAAATATATTGAAATGGTGCATTTGTCATATAGGTTTTATTGTAATCCTATTGAGACTATTCGCTATTATTATAAAAATAAATTTAGCTTTTAAAATCCCAAAGCATCTATACTGTAACTTTCACTCCGCTCGTTTAGTGGCCTAGTAAAAAGCGATTCCGGCGAAAGTAGCCTCTCTAAAGTCAAGTTCAATAACACAGCATAACAGTACCGAGTCAGCCTGCGCGCGCGCATCATTGCGCACAGAGGTTTTACCGTTAAGCAATAAGATCCCATCTCGTGATACTCCGTTAACTTGGCAAATCTTATTGAGATCGCTTCAGTCTTTGCTGTTCATTAGTTGTTATTAAATGGATTGAAGATGAAGTATTTATTGATTTTAGTTGTACTTTGTTGCGTTATACCGGCTGTAGTGCCGGCTAAGTATTTACCCAAATGGAAAAAGCAGGTATGTTTTTTTTATTATAAATAAATTATGCATTTGCTTTCAGTTTGTTGCATTTTATTTGCAATTAACAAAAACATAGTCTTTAGAAATTGTGAAATAATAAAAAAAACACTAACAAATTACTTAAATATTAGTTAAGTAATATATTTTAAAATTATTCTTGTATGCGTAGATGTATGAATGTAGAAGAAGCGAGAGGTGTGCTAGGATGGTGCTAAATGGCAATCCATGATCTCTGCCTACCCCTCTGGGTTCTGGGCGAGCGCATGTTTATCTCTTTATTTGTAAATTCATGACAAAACTGATAATTTTTACAACAGTTAACTTAATAATTGATAATTAGTTTTTAGCTAGCCTAGGTCTATAGGCCTGGATTAAAAGCAACAGAGAGACAGGGAACACAAGCAGTAATGTTAATTTAGTTAAGCTAATCATTTTAAAGCAATTTTTAATTAGGACTAGATAAATCATTAGTGAGATGTCTGATTTTTTATAGTAAAGTCAGATCAAGTGGCTGAAAGAAATATAAATAATTTTCGACTACAAAAACTTTTCTGCATTCGGTGATCTGTTTGGAGAATTAAAAGGACTTTTATTAACGAGGGGTAACCATAGATTAGATTAGTATGTCAAATCTAACATTCAAAAGTGATTTTTTTTCGTATTGACGATACCCCAAAATGGGGACGTATGGAATTGTCAAGTGGCTTCACTTTTGGGTCTCGGATGCATCCCGGATCATCTGGAGCTATGTAATATCTTTGGTCGTAATGTAAAGAGTAAATATTTTTTTTATAAGCACTATATTCAGATAATTCTTGAGTTGTACAATGTTATCGCGTTATATTTCAACGTCCTGGTCATCTGGACGTCAGAAAAAACCTTTTATTAAAAGGTTTTTTAAAGAAGATAGAAACAGCGATTCTTATTTACTATTCGGTAAACTTCTATCCGTCAGCAATTAATAGTCCACTCTTAAATATAGGACAGACAGAATCCAGGACAGAGACGTTATGTTCATTTGATTAAGAAATGCTTTTATAAGCGACTATAGTAAATTAAAATCCAGTGATAAATTATTGTATTGAGACGTGGCCACGCACTGTAACCGTCATTAGACGGTAAGTCACTCAAACGGCAATGGAGAAGGCAATGCATTCGCATCAGAAATAATGTTATCCCCAGTTGAACCAAAGCAACCGAAATTGCCGAACAATTGTAAATCTTAAGTGCCAATGTACCAGTCACATTGCTTACAGACCTGATAGACCGATTGGGCCAACAAGTCCTGTGATGTCGGCCACGGACAGGTCGAGGCAATAGGTAGGCCTCCCACAAGATGGACCGATGATCTGCTCAAGGTTACTGGAGCCTACTAGCTGAAGACGGCAATGGACCGATCTTTGTAGCGTTCAATGTGGGAGAACTACGTCCAACAATGGCTTAGGAAAGATGGATAAATTAAAATTTATATACTAAAATAATTTATGCGATAGAAACTGCTGTCAAATAAATCATATATTGAAATACCAGTATGCTAAATCTGTGAGATGTGTCATAAATCACAACATTAAGACGGGGCTTATCTTTAACGCAGTCGGGGCAATGTTTTCTCCGTGGTTTTCCTCGCAGCACACTTTCTTGTTGCTTTCTCGTTCATATTAGAAAGTGGCCGTCGTGAGTCACCGTCTCAGCTCGCCGTCCTGTCGTCAGGAAACAACAAAAAGACATTCCGGGTCAAACAGATCAAATCATTTCGTTAGAATATATTTATAAGTCAATATTTTATTAGATTCTTGTTTTTATGTCTGATCGTGACTCAGTCACTTTCCCTTTTATTGATTTTAGCAAGTTGTAGCTGCCACAGACCGGAACACATTTTGATTTTGTAATCTTTGACTTCCGCTCAACCTCACAGCAAGATGGGATTTTGACCTCATTGCCTCCACAGGCTGAACTTGCAAAATTATAGTTTTGTATAACTTGACTCCGAAGAAGTTTTTTGTTCTGCTATTGATATCCTTACTTATTCACTAATAATGGGGACAAGGGGTCTATGAAATGCACTGGTTCTGATTTCAGTGATTAAAATACCATGGCTATCACTTTACGGGTCCTAAATTCGATATTTAGTAGGGACATTTTTTTTAATAATATTAATCATAATTACTATTTAGATTTTTATGTTGAATCGGCTTTTTTTAGTATGTTCCCCATTGTATGGACACAGGCCTCCTCTCTGAGAGAGGGAAGGGGCCGTAATCCACCACGCTGGGCCAGTGCGTTTGATATATGTCATATGTATTCAAATTTGGTCGTTCTAAGACTGGTCGGTTCGCTCACGATGTTTTCCTTTACCGTTTTTGGAGCGATGGACCTACAGTACGTCAGTCGGGACCTATACCACTGGGCTACCGCTGCTCGTTAGATTAGCTTAGTGGTATGTGGTTACCGATACTAATTTTGTCTATCGCAATAGAATTCAAGGATCGGATAACTTATGGGATATTATGGGAACCTTGACCGGGATTTCAACGTAGTTACAGCGCGTTACTCTTATGATTATGCTAATTCTTCTCCTTAAGGTGCCATCTTCAAACGGAGGTTGGCGATCATCGTGGCATCTTGAACCTTTGACATGGTTATTCTAAATAAGGAACACGTGCTCTCGTGGAATCAATGGCGTAGATTTTTCAGCCAAGATGTTCTTCCTGGATCTCTTTTTCCCTGAATAAGCTGTAGCAATTTGTATTTTCGACTACACATAATGTGACCGAGGTATTCTAATAGATTACGTTATTGATTATTTAAGTAAGTCTTTAATATTCGCAATTGGCTTAGTTAAGCAAGGCGTTGCTGTCGATTCGCCGCGGGAAGTTGTTGCGTTCCTAAATTACCTTAAATGTGGCTAACGCGAGCCTCGTGTTTCGCCAGCATAATCCGTCTTCTTTTTCACGCACTGATTTATGTAAACAAAGTACTAATTAAGGTAAATCATGAATAATTTGTCTAATTTGTCGATTACTTTGAAATTCAATACTACTTGTACCAATGCCTTTTATGAGTTATGCTTAGCCAACAAAAAAGCCTTTAAGCAATGTAACTCATGATACCCAGTAACATAAATATACAGACAGAAAGATTTAACTATAGCTAAGCTAATAGCTTAGCGCAATGCACTTTCCATAATTTTTCACACTTTTTCCTTTATACATAAATATTCCGTTTTTTGTTAATAAGAGTACCGGTAAGTGACGAGCATGTAGGCATGTATGAATTTAGAAGCGATAGAGGTCTGCCAGGACAGTGTCAAGGGGACATCTGTAATCTCTGCCTACACCACTGGGTTAGATATATAGGCTTGATGTTTATATACATTTAGGCATTGGGCTTTAACATAATAAGGTAAACCACTTTCTAACATTAGTACACGTTGATGGTGACATTATCTGAATAAAATGATTAATGACAATCAAAATGCCAGTACTTTGTGAAATTCTGCAGTAGTTTAGGCTTTAAGTTAAAGTTCTTTGGTACTATTGAGTACAACATAGTCGAACTTTGTATCTACAATAACTATTTGTTCCTAATATCCCATAGGAGTGTTTCTGGAATTACTTTGAGGAATAGAAGCTTCTACCATCCTGGGTTACCATGAAAAGAGGACGTACGACTCCAGGAGGCAACGGATGTTGTTGTTTGAAGTGTTGGAATTTTTAACTCTAAGGGATGTTGTACACGCTAAAAAAAGTCGCGGGACCTAGTGTTCGTGTCGTTTGTACATACGACCAGTGTACACTTCGAGGTTGACCAAGATAAAAATATTGTCAACGCTAGACAAGAGGCGTTTCTGCTGTGCAGTGGCGGGGACTAGCTATGTGAGGTGATTCAGATAGTTTTTGTACGTTTGGAATTAATATTAACTTCAATAATGAAATGTCGTCACGCCATATCTGTCTTCTCACTCTATCTGGGTCAGGGTTCAAATGAGAGTTCATATAAGTATTTATTAATTAATAATCTTTAGTCTATTCAATAGACAATGAAATAAAATCTGTAATGTTTTATTGTTCCATTGTTTATAGACGTTAAGCAGTATATTTTCGTTCATTCAAACATTTGTTTCCGTTTGTACATTCACTCGTTCAATGTTTCAAGCTCAATCTATCGTTAGTGGAGCGAGGTCGTTCGTTGGCAGGATACTAACAGGAGTTTGTTTGTATGAAAGTTGCCTCGTGCGGGCTGGGTCATGTATGCTCCGTTATGTTTTATCAGCTGGCTATTTAAATCTCAAAAGAACAGAAATAAATAAACCCGCAAACTCTGCCTACCCCGTACATCAGTAACCAATCTGATCGATACGAGTTGAAAGAGATGTTCTCTTTTGCGCTGAGTGGAATTTTGATTTGAAAATATTGGGCTTTATACTTTGGCTTATAGCAATATAGTAATAAAAAAAATTCAAAACTTTTTCTCATATACCTTATAATATTAGCTATCCATGTTTTACAATTTCACTTCATATTATCTCACGATTTCGATAAAATTACCAATATCCGACGAAAGTATAATATTTGTTTGTTTACAAAGATAATATCTTGCTGTGAAACAATAAATATGTATACAATATTGTTACGTCGCTGGCTTGTCATAGCTCCCATTGAAGGGAGTGTCCCTTTTATCTCGTCATTGATTTGGATTCGTTGAATGACTAAAAATGCGTGAATGAAATTATATCTTACTCACTAACACAGCTGTAATAACATTAACGACCGCTTAACTCGCTCGCTGGCTTATCACGGCTTTATTTCGCACGACGCACCTGTGACAAACGTTTCCTTATCTCAGAAGCCATTCCGTCAGGCGTGCGAGCTGCCGGCGGTGCAGAGCGAGCACAGCCACTACGTGTGCGACGATAGCGGCGAGCCCAAGTGCCTGCCCGGCTGGCAGGGCGACCTCTGTGATGTGCCCATCTGCAAGAAAGGGTGTGATCCCTTGCAAGGTAAGTAATCCATATTTCTGACCTTGGGTCTAATGCACTTTCTCTTCCAATTCCTTTGTTCTGTTCTAAGGAACGTAAACGTTATCTACATCTTTGTACTGCCCTGCATAAAGCCCGGAAACACTCCAGCAACTCATTTGATTGTTGTTAAATTTATATTAGGCGGCGGTCACTTAACATCACATGACCCGCATCGTCTGCCTCTTACTTATGTTAAAAAGATGGCAAACGAGCAAACAAGTAATCTGCTGTTATGTGTCCATCTGAAATCACAAGCGTGCGTTCATTTTTTTAGAAAATAGAGGGCTTGTGGACGTCTCTCACAGAACACTATTCCTGCAATCTGCTGTCGGTGTCTAGAGCCAGCATTATGAATCGTCTATTTGCATAAAGTGCTAACGTTGGATGAGGGGCCCTGGCCGAGAATGAACACGAGCGTTAACAAAAGTTGAAAAAGAAATTGATTAATATTATTTATGATTGTGCAGGCTATTGCAACCGTCCAGGCGAGTGCCGCTGCAAGATGGGCTTCTACGGCGAGCGGTGCAACAAGTGCATCCCGATGCCGGGCTGCCAGCACGGGTACTGCAACGTCTCCTTCGAGTGCCAGTGCCGCCCCGGCTGGGACGGGATATTCTGCACTGAGCGTAAGTCAAACGCACCGAATCTTTGTTCATTGAGCGCGCTGCAAAGGATTGGAACGAGTTGTTTTTGTTCGTACGAGTTCGAGTTCTAGTTTTTTCGCCCAACTGTGACGTGGGTTCCTTTAAGAAGAGTGAATAAGTTCATGATAGATTAGTGTCTTACCATCTTTGTACGATAGTACTACTTTATCATAAACCGCTCCGTCTATTAGTGAATACCGTATAAAAATCCGTTCATTTATTTAAACTTCAAAATATACGGCAAGAGTACATTATTTTCTAATGTGAATAGATAAAATGTATTGTTGCATTCAGCGATTTGCCGTTCGGACTGCCACGCGACCCGTGGGTACTGCGAGTCGCCGGGCGAGTGCCGCTGCCGCCTGGGCTGGTCCGGTCCCACTTGCCGCGCCTGTCAGCCGCTGCCCGGCTGCCAGCACGGCTACTGCGACAAGCCGCTCGAGTGCAAGTGCCTGCCCGGCTACACCGGACTGCTTTGTCAAACTCGTTAGTATATTCTGCCTTGTGATCTGCTTCACCAGTATTACCTAACCAAATACATCTTAGGCACAATTTAAGGCCAGCAAAAAGTTCATACTTTATGATCATGATGAGGTAATCACCTGAAATTGTGCTACCTGCTGCTTTAGCTACTTTTCTCCTATAATAACACTAAGGTTTTTGATATGGGGAAAGCGACAAAGGTCTATTAAGTGTACAGAGATCATAGCAAGTATTCTTATAAATCCTTACAAGGCAACTTTCACTGCATAGATAAAAAAGTACTTTCAGTAGAAAATGTACCTTTAATCAGATAACTACGGTACTGGGTGATTTAGAATGTACATGTATACTCGTACAGTTACCAGTTTTGGCAGGGTTAGCGCGTAGGTCGACATTGTTCTCTGGGTTCGATTCAAAAGGCAGTATACGGCGATAGATTGACATGTTGAAAGCGATTACTTTGAATGAGATAAGATTATGTAAGAGCAGACAAAAAAACTACATTTATTGAAATAATAATGACTATTGCAGCTATCTGCGCGCCGGGCTGTCACGGGGAGCGCGGCTACTGCCGGCGGCCGGGCGAGTGCCGCTGCAAGGTGGGGTGGACAGGGAAGAACTGCGCGCAGTGCCACCCATACCCCGGCTGCGTGCACGGCACCTGCAGCCGCCCCTGGGAGTGTATCTGCAAGGAAGGCTGGGGTGGCATGCTGTGCGATGAAGGTAAAGAGTCCTTTCCTACGTAAAAGCTTTGAAGCAACATATAAATTAACCATAAAGGAATTTCTTATTCTCGATTACGTGACTTGTTGTAAAATCAAATTAAAATAAATATTTTCTCAATTTCCTATTTAACGTTATTTATTTTATTTGGCATTATTAAATTTGTTTTATTTATTATTTTCAGAGCTAAACTACTGCGAGAAGAATCCGGACACTTGCAGGAATGGTGGTAATTGCCAATCTTTGGAGGCTAACGACGGTAACTTTAGATGCAACTGTCCATCCGGCATCAGTGGCAAGTTCTGCGAGAATCTACCAGCTAACATGACCACTCCAGCTGCAGAAACCAGTACAGCAGTACCAGAAGAAGGCGGTGATGAAGAAGCTACTTCGTCCATAGAAATAGAAGTGTCAACTAAGGAACCTGATAATCTTGATAATGAGACTGAATAAGAAAGTATAGGAAATTCTAAAACTTCTAATTATAAGACTATATCTGACATGAATTTAAAGTATTGTTCATGTTCATTAAACTTGTATACCTTGTTTTACAGCAAAAATTCGTAAAGTCCGAAATATATTCGAAAAACGACTATTTCTCACATTACCTTATAACATTAGCTATTCCTATTATACGATTTCAATTCACTTCATCTTACGATTACCACAAAATGTCCGACGAAAGTATAAAAACTGTAATGGCCGCCATGTACCATACATGACAAGTGACGTTTGTTTGTTTTATTTATAATTTGTTTGTCCTATGGTGCTGTGAAACAAGTTATAAAAGAATTTTAGGTTAGGGCTTGGTTTGAATTATACAACATTTTCCACTAACTGTTAATGTTATGGATACAATATTCCAACATCGTTTTTAATTATTACTCTATAGAGACGAAGATATTTTTAAATGGCTTTAAATATAAGATTTTTGGTGGATTTTGTGATTTGAAATTGCAAGTTGCAAGATGCTGTTGTATTCCTTTCCTTAAATTACATGTAATTGGGATAGGATTTTTTGTAACAAATAATATTTAATGTAGTTTTATTATTCGTGTGTATGAAACGAAATGATGTCTTAATTTATTGTGTGCGTGTAATTTGGTTATGTTTGTGAATGGCTTTTATTTATTTCATTGCTAGATTTTAAAATAGCGTAGACTCAATTAGATTTCAAGTTTAATATATTTAAATACACTTTGATGATTTATTGTGATTGAATTTTGTTTTTTTACCTACGTGATAGTGATAGTTCGGGGCCGATGGTCGTCCCCTGCTAGACGCAGATACAAATTTTACCTTTATTTTCAATGTCTACGATGTATATGTTTTCAGTTATTATTTACATTTGTGCCTGAAATTGCTTGGTGAAACCTGAGAGCGAGTTTTTTCCCCGACACGTGTAATTTATCATTTCATTTTATAAGTATATCTGTAATAATTCATCTATATACAAACATATGTGTATTTTTTTATGTGAGTTGGTGGCAAACGAGCAAGCGGATCACCTGATGTTAAATAAACGCTGCCCATAGACATCCGCAACAGGCAAATGTGTTGCAGACGCGTTGCCTACCTTTAATGGAGGGCATAGACAGGAAAAAGGATACTTCCTTTTCCCCATAAACCCCCTCCCCGTGCAATCCTCTTCCTTTTCCCATCCTATCCTTATGTGGAAAGGGTGGAAAGGGGAAGAGGACTGAAATTAGGCCTCCAGCACCTCACTCATCAGACGAAACGCAGAGTACTTCTACTTTACGCCTGTTTTCTGTGAGGTCGTGGTATTCCACCGGTCGAGCCGGCCCATTCGTGCAACAGATGTTGTTGTTGCGGGCTCTACCACTGTTAAATGTATAAAGGACGACACTGATTGACTGACAACCTATTGGGCATAGAGACTTGACAATATTCACAGAGATGTCTTGTTGTTAGTTATGACGTAGGCTAGCACTGAAAAAGTGTTTTTTCTAAATATAATAAAAGTATCATGTTCATCCCCTAATAGTCTAAAGTAAGGGGCGAAAGTTTGTATGGAGTACCCGTTAGTTAGAAGCTAGAAGCTAGAAGAAGTGACGAATCGCTTGTTTGAGTATTGAATATATTATATAATGAGCCTTGATGTGCAAAAAGATTTTTATCTTTTACCAAAAATGAATTAGGCGTGAGCAGTACGTGGCAGGATCGTTACAAACTTTTATTTTATTTCATTGTACAATTCTCATAGTACAGATGTTAACACGTGCTCATTCTTGCATATAGTCGATCTTTTAACTGTTAATTATTTAAATGTACAAACACGATACATTATGTATCGACTTTACCTAGTTTACGATTAAAGGAGTTGCCGATCCCCGACCGGTCAATTAAAAACTCACCTTCTGACACAGCTAATGGGGCTAAGTCTCGCTCGATTTAGTCATTTGGATTTGAATCCGCTTTTTTTGTCTCATTTTTATTCAAAACAACCGGCATACTAATGTCGGTGGCAAAACACAAGGCTTCCATGCTGAGCCCCTTAACAGATATTTAAATGATTTCTAAAATGGCTTTTTTTTTATATTACAAAGTGGCAAACGAGCAAGCGGCCCCTAGAAATAAGTACCGCTACCCATAGGCATCCGCAACAAGCTAATGAGTTGCAGATGCGTTTCCTACCTTCATGGACGAAGGAGGGGAAAAACAAAGAGAAAAAAGGATAATTCCATTCCCTGTCCATCCCCTCCTCATCCGTCAAATCCTCTTCCCATCCTTTCCTTATTAGAAAAGGGTAGGAGGGGAAAGAGGACTACAATTAGGCCTGCGGCGCGTCACTCATCAGACGAAACGCAGAATACTTCTACTTCACGCCGGCTTGAACTCACATAGTGTTTATTGCGTCCAGAATCATAAATTCGAGAAATTAAACTAAGTTAAAAGAAGGGTAAAAGAAGAGTAAAAGATAAGGCCAAAGAAAGAAGATGAAGGGAAAAGGTAAAGCCCATGGCTAGTAAGGAGAAATACAGAACAGTGGTAGAGCTGGCGACAACAACATCGAATGAGCCGGCTCGACCAGTGAAACACCATGACCTCGCAGAAGGTCAATTTTATTTACTAATAAGAAAAACATTGGAAAGGGAAGCGGATTTCACGAAGGATAGGGTGGATAAGAAGACTAAGTTTCCTTTTTTTCGGTTAGGTTGGTTAACCCATTAGCTTGTTGCGGATGACAATGGATAACAGTCACTTAATAAGATTAATTGTTCATTTGCCACCTAATTTTATAAAAAGAAGTAAAAAACTTTTACTTCACGCGATATACTGTTAGGGTGTGATACTATTCTAGTCCATACGCTCTACGCTCATAATACAATAAAAGGCGAGTTTAAAAGTGCTTAAAACTCCTAATATCACCATGCTTCATTAGAAGATGGCGTTAGGCAGGCGGCCAGCCGAAAAAACTGTGCATAACCTATATAGGTGGAAGTATGGACTACGGCCGTACTGTGCAATACATGAGTAGGAAAATGTCCGAGAGTTCTTCATTACCAATGTGGTCGTATGATGTCTACTACCAATAATGCCATTAACTCGTATAGATTTGTCTTGCGGTACTTTTTCCGTCGATATTTCAACAGCACATTCCACAGCGTTTTCAATTTTAGTTAAAGCATCCTGTTTCTAATCCAATCAGAATTTAGAGGGAACGAAAAACTTGTAATAAGATATAAAAAGTTATAATAATTAGCAATCAGATAAACGTCCTGTGTTAGCGCTAGTTACGAGTTTAGCAAAAAACTAGCCGACAGTTGCACAACGCCCCATCAACTCATTATGATCCTTATTACGAAGGCATTTAAAGTGCAACACTTGACCGTAAATATAATTTATTGCCTTGCTATAATTACACGGTTATTTAGTTTTTGTGCGAATGAAATAGTTTTTACACATAACATTTACGTGTTCAGAATTTGTATTACTGCTTTACAACAAAACAAGCCTATTAGATAAGGCTGTTAGGTTCTCAGTTTTAGATTTTCACTACGATCAAAATATTTTTTTGAAGTTACGCGAAAGAGAAAATAGATGAGGAGCAAGATGGCTAGCAGTTGTGTGTGTGAGATTAACAAAGCGCTAACTCCACTAAACAGCCTATGATGATTTTGTTCGCTTATTTTTTTATATGGAACAAGGTGGCAAGCTAGCAGGTGATTAAAAGACCACTACCCATGGTCATGAACAAACCCCCAGACCAGGTTCCCGCCTTGTCGTGGCAGTGGGGCTCAGTAACCACCCACGGTGAAACTAAGAGGAACCTAAAGGGAGGACCGGCCAGAGAGGGCCACTCGGGGTGGGCTCATTGGAGCCCGCCTTCGAGCGTGCTGGAGGCACAAACAAACAACTCGCTTTGCCTACCGTAAATGGACAGAGGAGGACATAGATGGGAAAAAGGAAATTTCCTTTTCTGCATCTATCCTGTCCCTGTTCAATCTTCTCCTTCCCATGTTATCCTTATTCGGGAAGGATTGGAAAGAAAAAAGGACTGAAATTAGGCCTCCGGTACCTCGCTGATCGGGCGAAACACAGAATACTTCTACTTCACGCTTTTCTTCTGTGATGTCATGGTATTTTATCGGTCGAGCCATTTCAATCAAATTCTAGATTCGCGTAAATTTATTTGATTTAAACTATTTTAGAATTTAGATAATCTGTGTATGTAAATACGCTATCTGTTTTCGGTCAATGACCTAATTGTTTAGCAAATTAATACAAAAAACTATGTTTAACTTTATGCCCTTATATGAAGAGCGGGTACTTTCGTTAGCGTTAGCTGGACCGCTCTCATTTAAGACCTTATTAATTCCTTACGTAGCACGTAAATAATTGCATAATGTCGCCAATCTTCCCATTTTAGGATGAACGGACGGAGATTAACTGTCACCGCGTAATGAAGAAATAAAATCTAACGCATTACACTAATGAAATAAAGTAATATGTAATGCATTTTTGCTTAATAATTGAATTACTTATAATCTTGTAAATTACTTTTAATTGATCTTGTTATAATAATCGGCATCTGAATCATAAATGAAGAATCAATTTAATCGGGATTATAAATTGTAATGATTCTTTATTTTAGGGTAAGTTTGTCAGGAGAAATTAGCCGTGCGATGATGGTATTAGGCCCGAATGTATGATTATCACCATAACATCTGCATTTAAAATTACCTTAATATTTATTTAAAAAAATGAATCCCTCCCTTGGTCACGGCATCACGGGTGGACGCCTGGACCGATTACGCTAATTCTTTTTAATGTGTTATTGGAGATGGTTTCGTTTGGAAAAGCGCTTTTGGCATAACTGTCAGTCGTTTGACAGTTGTCGCGGGTGTTCCAAATCCGATCGCTACCAAACTTCACAAGACCACCAGGACAATCTGAAGTATTCCTTAATTCCATCGAAATCGGTCCAGCCGTTTCGGAATCTATATATGAAATCAACGATTTTTCACGGTAGTATACCAATATCGCGAAGGCGCTAGATAACTAGAATATGTAATTTAGAGTAATGCACGATGTTCTTAAGAATTAATAGTCACTCCTTAACGAGATGATTTTTTTAGGACACCTAAATCGCTATTCAAATTTTGAAGACCACTAGAAGTTTCTCGAATTTGAATTGCACGTACTTTGCATACAGATCAACCAAGTTAAGATTTATGATTAATAAATGAACCAAGGCTGAACCATTCAATTTGTTTTGGATTCCTTCTAAGTAAAAATATTCCCCACTATTATTGTCATCATTCTGGTTATGGACCAGGTAAACTATTTTATGTGTTTTAATCACATATTTTTACCCTTTTGTTGTGTATTTTTTTACCGTTTATTTTGTAATAATTCATACCGTAATGTTACCATGTTCTGTTACGACTTCCTACAGAATATATCCTAAATTCGGTAGTAGAGTATGTTTACTTGTAACGCTTTAATTCCTTAACGACTCAACTGATCATCAAGAAATTTTGCTCACAGATTGTTAATACATGACCTTCATTAGCAAAATCGGTTGTCATGGTAACATGGATAATAACAACTTCTGAATACATGCTAACTATTAATTCGTAGTTATTATACGCGGAATCATCTTACAAAAATTCGCGAAGCCACGGGTGAAACGGCTAATTAATACGGAAATAGCTAAAGTTGGCAAGAACTGAGAATTTTTAAGTTAGCTGCTTAATATGCGATGGCGCAAAGCTGCGGATGCTTAGTCCCGGAGCACATTTCATGTCGAGCTTTATCTAAATCAGGCTCGAATTAAGTAATCCGTTGCAAACGTGAGCAATGCTAAAAACTATAATGTGTTTTTCATTTTAGAGCGTAGTTATTTATGAATTCTATACTCGGGCGTTAGAAAAACCCGTCGAGCGGTGTTTATACTGATTCTACTTTTTGGTACGGTTACGAAAAAAACATTCACGCCTGTGATCCAGATGGGTTAGTAGAGGCTACATATGCCTTCCTCTATACCTCGTATATGTTTTTATTTTCGTAAATTTCGAGTACTTTTTGCTAATATTACATGTTTAGTCGCCTATTTCTTTGATATACTTTAGTTTAGTATGTCTACCGATAAAATCTACATTATAACAAAACTCATTTCTACTTTCATTCTTTCGTAAAAGCTCCTGCCATCTCAATACTTTTTACGAGTTGCGTTGCTGGCTCTACCACTGTTAATATTGTTTAACAGTGGTAGAGTCCGCAACAACAACATCTGTTGCACATATGTGCCGGCTCCACCAGTGAATTACCACGACCTCACAGAACACAGGCGTGAAGTAGAAGTTGCGTTTCGTGTTATGAGTGAGGTGCCGGAGGTTAAATTTCAGTCCTCTTCCCCTCCCCTAATTCCTGATAAGGATAGGATGGGATCTGGATGATTATACGGGGAAGGGTTTAACGGGACAAAGGTAAATAACGCATCTGCAACACATTTGCTTGTTGCGGATGTCTATGGGTAGCGCTCACTTAACATCAGGTGATCCGCTTGCTCGCCCTCAGCCTTTCTACTGCAGGACAGACCTTTCCCACTCTCTGCCAATTCGAGAGGTCGTCGGGAAAACAACAAGGATATATTAAAGGACATCCTATCCTTCTTCCCATATGAACCTCGAAAAAAATGCTTATAATTTATAGAACAGTCTGTAGAATTTGAAAATATTTATCTTGATCAGTTATCCAACCATGCCGCTACGCAGTAATATCGTATTACGGTAGAGAAAAAGTTATTATGTTACATTACTTAATGTTACGCACTGCAAAGCGTCCGGCCGACGACGACGGCCCAGCGAGCGGGGTGTGGGCGAATTCGTTGACCGTTTCCGGGTGTAAAGAGGTCACTTCTAGTCTAGTGCAATCTAAATCTTCGTTGCTCAATTCTGTGGCGACGACCCATCAACTATGAACTGGGTCAATCCAGTTTGTTCAGTTACTTGTTTACCGTTTAATATGTAAGATTTATTTCTTTATATATTTAACAATTTAAATTTTAAAACATTAAAACATCTTTTCCCGCCTTCCCTTTGCGCCCTGATACTGAATACGTAAAATCAACCCCCCGCAAATAGTGTTTAATTTCGTGACGTTCAACATTTCAGTACCGTTAGCACTATTGTTGTTAGTGTCACCTTTGTTTTAATATACACTAAAATAATTTACAGTCGTGGTCGTTTAATTATTATTTGATTATGAAGAAATAGCCAATGTTACAGTTGAATTTAATACTAATAAGAATGATATTCAGTAATCATAACTAAAAAATTGATGACCACATGATATCAAAAATATACTGCATACTAAGCCAGTATAAATTCTTCATGTCAGCATGGGAACCAACATCAGAATATAAAAGGATAGTTACCCAATTAACTAACAGACTTTCGACTTTACTTCAATATTTTATTTTATTTTTAAAAGATACCTATACATTTATTACTTCGTCTTCTTCTTCTCTTCGTCCCTTATGAATTAAGTTCACTATTACAATGAATTTGTTAGCTTTTCACTTATGGATGACGTCACGTGGATGAAAATCTACAAGGTTCCAGCGCATTATCAACTTGCTGGGGTATTATCAGTAAGCTCGTGGACTTAATTTAAAAATTAATGGATAGTATGTAAAACCTATAGCCTAATGGCTTAGAATATGGACTTAGAAACATAATGACACGCGTTCGAGTTCGGGATTCCACTCACGCTTTTGCTTGCTTTGCTTTGAAATAGTTAAATAATTTGATAGTAAAATTTGTTTACGAAATTTGATAACATTTAAATGTTTGTATTAAGGGATAAATTGTTAAATACGTAATTTAAAATAAAACATTTGTCTAGTGACGTAAGACCTCAACTTACGTTATAACTTCAACTTAAAACTTTCGTGGAAAGTAGATAGGGATAGCTATTGTAGTCCAACCTAACTTGTTATAGAGATATTAAGCCATGTATTTTTGTAATATAAAACATTAAAATAGTTTGCGTAATATAATTTTTTTAGACCGTAGTCCACTCTAATATTATAAACGTGAATGAGATTTTGATGATTTGTCTAATAACTCGAAGTAATTACACGTGGTATAAAATTACAATTTTTTTCAACGAAATAATTTACTAATATTTATTTTAACTTTAACTTAATAACTAAAAATAACTAATTGTTGCTTTCGTGTTAAAGACAATTAAATTCGATTGGCATTGTTGTAGTCAGTCACACATCAATGAATACAACACCTTTAGTCTGACAGTAGATAACTTTTATACGGCAATAAAAAATTTCTTTTAACTATGAGACAGAATGAATGTATATTGATTTATGGTGACCAGATCATTTATTATTCGCTGATCAGCTTTTTAGCGTGTTGGAAACATTTTTTTTTAATATCCTAGGACACTATTCACGCACGGCCATCTGATCCCAAACTAAGCAGAGCTTGTGCTATGGCAACCAGATAACTGATATACTACATATACTACTCTCCTTTCGTAAATACATACTTAAATATATGATGACACACGGACTCAGGACAAACAGACATGTTCATGCACACAAATGTCTGTCCTGGGTGGTAATTGAACCCAAGACCAGCGGCGTGAAAATAAAGTATCTTACAAACCACGCCGACAGACTCGCCAATTGTGTCGACAGTTCAAAATAATCGTTTAGCAAGAACGAGCAGCTCGGCCTAACAAGTAGTAGTAGAAGTAACATAGTTTTATACACTTGATTTAGTTGATATGTGCGTAATATGCAAATGAGGTGGACAGGGATAAACATTTAGATGAATTATACGTTTCAGTGTGATATAGTAACAATACAAGGTTTATTCTTGACGCACCAATTTACTAGTATCTGTACTAATTTTGTAGCTTCTTGGTATTTCTTTGCTTTGAGATCTTTAGGGCTGTGGAGGTGGATGCTAGAAGCTTAAACTGCAGCGAGGATCTGAAAAATAAAAAGAAATAATAATTGTTCACAAGCTACTCATAGAATGAGATTTCTTTAAAGGAATCCATCTCTGTACATAAGATAGAAGTGTGTTTATGAATAAAAAGTAAGAATTCAAATGATGTACTAATACTAGACTCGATAGTATTGTCGGTTTGTGTAACTGAGGTTATTTTAAAAGGTAAATTAATTGAGATGTAACAAGAACGGCGCATGTATGTGGCCCTTAAGTAAGTTGTAGGATCGCGATTCAGAATGTGTGCAAGCATTACCACAGTCCTTACATCTATATAAGCCCGCTCTCTGCACCCGGTGAGGCAGATTGACCCAACATATCGATTCGTTCGGGCGATAAAATCGACATAAAATTGATCTAATAAGTAATGTGATTTGGCTGTGATAAGTCGGGAATATTTTTGTTTTTCCAAAATGGCCGCTATCCCTGTTTTGATGGTAAGCATTATTTTTGTGATTCATTAAATTATTGACTTCAAATCTTCATTACTTGGTGTAAAATGTTTGCGAATACGTTTAAAAGGCATTTTAATATTATATATCCAAAAAGGAGCAGTGATGCCATTAGCTGTTAAAAAGTGAAGACTCGAAAGCGTCCCAATTGGAACGCTTTTTCGATATATTCCGTCATTTGTTTACGATTAATTCACAAACACTAGTTGTCCTCTTTTTCCTAATTATTTTTATTACGCTATCCTTTTTACATCATCTGTCATTGTGTGAATGTAGCTAATAAAATATCATTGTTAAAAGATAGTGTCTTTGACATTGACATAAAAAGGGAATGACAACCTTCCTAAGAAAAGCCAATAAGTAAACAAACAATTTCACCTAATAGTGTTATAGTAAAATCTCACTTCATTAAATCGTGGTAGAGGTGGTGTCTTGTGATTTTTACTTAAATCACATATGTAAGTGTAGATGCTGTGATAACTTTTTATTTTCATTAATAAGCATCTGCATATGAATTAAATGAATTATCTAATTCAATTCATTTTAAAATGTAATTTTTAATTGCGCCACCTATGAAATTTCAAACGTCGCCCATTCCATGGTAAATTGAGAAGAGTGGCGCTATTTCCCAAGAGGTGTATGCAGAAATGTGTACCCATCTGATGACATTAGAATGCATATAAAATATTTTTGCATGTGGTTGCTACTTTTTCTCCTTATTCATTTTGTCAAACTCACAGCACACCGCAAAATAATCGTGGCTTCATCAAAAAACAGTTTCCAATTTTTCTCTCCTAATAAGGAACAAATGTAACAATTTGTGCTTTTGGTTGCTAAAATCACTTCAGCAATCAACTAGTTGGTTTGTTACCTAATCTAATCATCTAGAAAGGCTACCAGTCTATAAATTATAGGATTAAAAATAGCGTTATAAGGGAAAAGTGTGGCTTAAAAGTGGATGTTGTGACTAGAATTGAGAAAGGCATGCTTCGGTGGTTCGGGCATGTTGAAAGGATGAATGAAGAGAGAGTAACGAATCAAATTTATGTTGCAAAAATGAGTGGCAGCGTCGACAGGGGACGTCCAAGGAGAAATGATATCGATTAGATAACATACTAAAGAAGGGCGATATAAGGAGTACCCGTAACCGACGAGCATGTATGCGTAGATGTATGCATCGTATAGTATATCATAATATCGTATGATCGTGCCAAGTGGAGATCCATAATCTCTGCCCCCCTCTGGGTTACGGGCGTGAGCGTATATTTATTTTTTTATTTTACATTTACTAATGTAAAATAAGAATGAAAAACCCTAAATGATATAGAGTCCTAAAACTGGTTAAAATGTCTTATTTCTTGCTTCGAATTTTATTTAAAAAATATATTATTTGAGAATACTAGTACTAACGTCCCTTGTCCCATATTTTTAGGGGTCATGTATTTTCATTTCGCAAGATTCTGGCACACCTCTCCGACTTCATAGTGAACAAGAATGGTCATGAAATGACTCATTTCTACATAATCAGAATATATCAGATTATTAATTAGAAATATCTCCATTTGACAGCGCATGGTGTTTTTTTATAGTAGAAAGAATCTGCTCATCTAATGCGTAAACTCGAATTAAAATCTAAGGCATTTCCATACGCCGCGGAATCTTCACACTCGATCTGACTACAACCGCATCTGGATCTAACCCATACATAATATTTAGGTCGATAATGAAGCCATTTGAAATTCCTCCATGTCGTCTTGCTTTTAAAGATATAACGATGTTATAAACATTTGACAACCAGAGCTATATAGTGTCCACTGGGCCACTTGGGTGCGCCGTTCTTTCCCAATCCAAGGCGACCAGTTCTCGGTAGACGGGTGTAATGTAAAGCAAAACATTATACAATTTACGATTATTAACTGGCTCACATACATCCCGCGCGTACACATACGTTAGTACGGTCGACTTGTAGTTTAGACGGGGTTTGATTTGTGTGCCTTGTGTTTAGGATTGAAATACTAACTTAACAATATCTTTATAACTGTCAAACACTAGACTGGAGAAATAAAAAGTCTTACTAGTTACTACTCTAGTTAATTACTAGTGTTTTAAATTGACCGTAATTTTAATTTCCACTAAAAAAAGCTTAAGAAACCGTTTGTAGATGACCGCGATTTCACTACACAAAAAAATCAAAGAATAAGAAATTACAATTTTGCTATCACCAATAAATGACGAAGTAATGTATTTGAAATGTGGAGCCAAATATCACAAGTTACTGCAGTTCGTATAAAAATAATAATATAATAATTGATTATATTTCCCAATTTGACCAATTTTACATAGATATATTTTTTATTTGCCAAGGACAAAATTAATAATAACATTATTATACAAAGCAATATCAAAAATAGTGGACTAATTTCAATTTTAATAACAGGCGACCACAACATGCCCCAAATTAAAGAAAAATATATATTCTACGCATAATAAAATTTGAATACATGATAATTGGATTTAATAGTAATAGTATACTGGAGAACACGTGTGATACACTGAGCTAAGTTTCCATACTAGATCAACGTTATAATGATTGGGGTTTCGCAAGGAGCTATCTTAGGACCGCTGTTATTAAGCAGTGTATGTAAGTAATTCTGTAAGTCGTCGCTGACCATACTCAAATACCCGCACTAGGTCAGCTAATAGCAATGGATATCCTGCGAGTTTACTTATATAGTAAAACTAGTTAAAGAATTAAAGCACTCCTTAAAATACCGCGTGATTACACAAAAATAGGTGTTTCGGGCATCTAATTTTCATCATTACTCATTTTCAAACCAATCGAATTCGGTCAAAATGTAAAAAAATGTTGTTGTTATATTGAGGTTAATGGTGGGTATGATCTGTGTACCCACTGATAGTTATGATTGAACCAAGAATAACATATTATACCTTTATTGTTCACATTTGATTTTGTAGCATCTGTGAGCTTGTACAATTCCAGATAAAGCGCCATCTATTAAATTTTATGCAATACAAAATCTACAGCAGAACTCTGCGTGAAATACTTAAAAAATAAGAATATTTAACTGTAGATAGCATTCGCGTACATTCAATTAATTAGATTACTTATTCACTTAACGCCTAGGCAATTTTTTTTATTTGAAAAATAACAATCAATGACGTTGATAAGATTGTCAATTACAAGTTATCTCGTAGGGACCTATTTTAAAGAGAAATCTTATTTTCTTCTACTGGAGTTGCTATAAAATATAGTTAGTGTGTTTTAAAGTTAATATATAATGGTAATAGATTTAATAGCTAGCCGCCCTTGGCTGGACTAAAAAAGTAGTTCATACCTTATCTGTAGATCTATCGGTTACATAAACCTTGACCCTATATTACTTTAGTTTAGTTTTGATTTAATATTGACCTGCATTGCTTGAAAGATCTAAAGTGACTAAAGTATTTTGTTCTGGGTACAGTAGGTACATAATTGTTAAAAATAATGTCATCTTCCTGTCCTTTTCCCGCCTATGTGGGATCAGCAAAGTATGACTTCTCTAATGTAATTATACCTCTATCAGTCCTCATTTTAGAATTCACGCCCTTTTCTTTCTTTGGTCTTCCTCTACCATTGTAATCATCCACGTTTCATTCTCATTATTTTCTTCGTTATGTGTCCTCGATTCCCTTGCATAACATACCGCGCTTATCTCTTGCTACTAAATTTCTTTGTCACTCGAGCAACTTTCAGATTTCCTCTAATAAACCCATACTCACCTCTCTCATGACACCACACATCCATCTTAACGTTCGCATCTCGGCCATATACATAACAATGAAAATCTGTTTAAATTTCCTACAGTTGAAAATGTAAAATAGCAAGAAATATAAGTTCACTTTGATTTTGTAAGGTCGCCAGCCTTGGTCTCGATTGCGTATCGGTTCTGCGCATTCATTCGTATCTTTTTCTCTCGACTGTGAGACATTCAGTTTCAACAGAGTATTATTGGATTTTTCCCACAATATCTCACAAATGCTTACACAATGTCAAATTACGAATATTAAATTGTTAACAAGGGAAACAATTATCTAAAGTAATATTACAAGGAGGAAATATTCGATTGTTTGTTTGCGTTGGATAGACTCTGAAACTATTCGACCGATTTGAAAAAATCTTTCACTGTTAGAATCCTACATTATCCCTTATGAACATAGGCGCTAGAATTTTTTACTTATAATTTGTTAAATACCTGTGCCAAGTCGTGCCGAGCTGCTAGTTTGTAATAAAAAAGCCCTTGCGTCTATTACTAGGTTAGATAAGTAATTCTAATCACCTCTTACGATGCTTTCAAACATGGTGAGTGAGGCTTTTGTTATATACCGGGCAACGACCGGCCTTTTAATTCTGCTTACCGTGAGTTCACACTGCGGAAAACATTGACATAAAACATATTGCCGTCTCAGTCTCTTTCAGAGAGAGATAGAAAGATAACAACGGCAGTGCGGACACGGTGTCACACAATCTTATCACTTAACAACAACATTAAAATGGCAAAATTGAGAACCGGCCTCTCAATTCTGTTATTTTATATTGGTATACCACTGACAACTGGCAGAGCAACAATGTGTGTGAAAATATTAGGACACAATTGTATGCAGATCATTGGATCTAAGGTATTGACTTTAATATACCATTGCACGTTATACTCGTAATAACGGCCGACAATCCCTGCTGTATGCTTTTGTTAACGTGATAAGTGACGCTTCATAGAATGCAGAAGGTATACTTCCTACGTAAATATAACAAATTATTAACTAGCTTCATTTCTTTTCAGTTGCTGCTGGTGTGCAGTAGTTTAACAACAGCAAAAGGGATAGAAGACAAATCGAAAGTTTCAGAGCTTCTAGAAAATGGAATTAAAGACGGATCATCAGCAAAGGGAGTTAAGAGAGGTATTATTTCAACTGGCCACTACGGCTCCTCATTAGGGCTAGGCGGAGGAATCGGAATCGGTCATGGAGGAATTTCAATCGGTCACGGTGGATTTGGACTCGATTCTGGTATCGGAATCGGTTCAGGTATCGGAATCGGTTCGGGAATTGGCATCGGTTCAGGAATCGGTATTGGTTCCGGGATCGGGTCTGGAATAGCTATTTCCGGAGGAGGCGTGGGTATTGCTGCCGGACCAGCGATAGCGGCCGGACCTGGAATAGCTTTCGGTTCTGGCATCGGAGGCGGGATTGCCGCTGGCCCCGCAGTTGCTGTCGCAGCGGCACCTGCAGTTTCTGCTGGCCCCGCAGCTGTTCAAACATCGGTCTCTGTACAACCCAACCCAGTTATCCTGCGCCAAGAAGTACCGAGATATATTACTAGGACAGTAACACACAACGTCCAAGTGCCCGTTCAAGTCCCAGTCCCCGTGCCCGTAGACCGACAGGTACCGGTTCCAGTGCGAGTGCCAGTGCCGGTAGCAGTGGACCGACCAGTGCCGGTCGTGCACAGAGTGCCAGTGGAGATAACCAGACAGGTGCCCGTCTACTACGAGAGGAAAGTGCCATATCCAGTTAAAGTACCAGTTTCCGTGCCGGTGCCATATCCAGTTACAGTTGAAAAGCAAGTGGCCGTCGACAGACCGGTGTACGTGGACCGTCAGGTTCCGGTGCCACATCCCGTTTACGTGGACCGCCCCGTCAGAGTTCCGGTCCCAGTGCAAGTAGACAGGCCCGTTCCAGTGCCCCAGCCCGTGGTAGTCGACAGGCCAGTGGCAGTACCTCAGCCCGTTGTAGTTGAACGCCGAGTCCCAGTGGCCGCTTCCGTTGCGGTAGCGCCAGCAGTGGGAATATCTTCTGGTATTTCATCCGGAATCGGTTCAGGGATAGCCATCGGTTCAGGGATTGGCCTCGGTTCAGGTATTGGCCTTGGTTCAGGAATAGGTTCTGGCATCGGTTTAAGCTACGGCTCTGGCATTGGCTCGGGCATCGCTTTAGGTTCTGGCATCGGCTTAGGGTCTGGCATCGGTATTTCCTCCGGCCTGGGGTCGGGGCTCTCGCTCGGCTACGGTAGCGGCTACGGCGGCAGCTACGGCGGCAGCTACGGCGGCGGCCACGGCTACGGCCACGGCTACGGTGTGTCCTCCATCTCGTCGGGCATCGGCCACTCTATTGGCGTCTCCAAAGTGATCTCCAGCTACCCCAGCCTTCACAGTAGCCACTAGGGTATAATAAGTATATTCGTATGAAGCTTGATACAAGTCGAATCGCAATACTTTAATATTATTCAGAATAAATGATTGAACCAAAATGATTATTGTTTTTATTTTTTTCTGAACTGAAGGTTTTTCTGCCCTAACATAGTAGAAAAAAAACACATTTATATGTTTTGCATTTTTAATTTATTATCGATATTGCACACACACACACACACAGTAAGGATGTAGAAAAACATTTTTAGGAACATTATACTTTATATACTCAATTTTTTGTATTTGAAAGTAACATTTTATTGTAATAATAACTGTTCACATGTATAAATAACACTTATACTAAAAAACTACACTTTCTATAATACTGTAAAAGGCTTCGCAAAACATCACAACACTATTCGATTGTTTTACAATTATTTTATTGCTAATTTTAATACTCGTTTGTAATAAATATTCCTTATTTTTTTTATACACACATACGCTAAATATCACGGTAACACGGTGTGTGCTCTTTCCGGTGCCGGAATTTTATCTATATGGAGTCATGCAGTCAATTTAGGTACTACTTCGTAAGTAGCTTCTTAGAAAATGATGCATTTTTTCTTTGGATTCATAGGCGAATCTGGGGGACAGTTCCAGATCTCCGCGAATTGTTCAATGTTCTGTAGGCTACCCTTTACTCTGAACTTGAGCGGGGAGTGCTCGTCTTCCAGACTCGCATGTAAAGACTCGTTCGTTGAGATACCGCACCACAGCTGAAATATAACTTTCAGAATTACCATCATTACCCAAAATACCAAAAGAGGTTCTGGTCAATGATAAAAGAGAGAAATCCAAGCTGTTCCCTATTGAATGTTACCCACAAATATTGTTACGTTTAGTATACGTAATTAGTGATATGTTCTTACAGGCTCATCTTAGAAATCTCCTAGTAACAAGCAAAAATGCTTATAATATAAAATATTTTTTAACAGTGGTAAAGCCCGCAACAATATCTGATCCGCGAATGGGTCGGCCAGATCAGTGGAATACCATGACCTCACAAAAAATAGGCGTTAAGTAGTAGTATTCACAGTTTCGTCTGATGAGTGAGGTACCGTGGCCTAATCATACTCTTTCTCCTCTTCCCATTCTTTTCAAATAGGAAAATGATGGGAAGGAGAAGACGATTTGACCTCCTCTGTCCATTAAAGGGAGAGACGCAAGCAACACATAAGCTTGTTGCAGATGCGTTGTAAGCGGTCGTTTAATATCGTGTGAATCGCTTGATCGTTTCCCACTTTCTTTTTTATAAAAAAAGTTTGTTTTCAACTCACATTTCCATAAGACATAAAGAACATCTGTTGCGGCGTGTAGCGCTCGAAGCCGGGGAGCTTCGGCTCGGGCCCAGTCCGTCGCAGCTGACGCTCGAACGCCGCGAACGCTTGCCTTATTGCTCCGTTGTCGGCGATGTTCTCACCTAGTGTCTTGTGACCGTCTATCTATTGTAATAAAATGGTAATTTTGGATGTTTTAATACACAGGGAAAGAATACTATTTTAACGCCGCACTAGCTCAAAGTCTTATAAGAAATCCTTTCCAACGCCTCACGCATTGAATGGTAAATATTTAGATCTGTAGTTGCAAAACTATCAGCATTCTTTTTCGAAGAAAATATCGATTCGAATAAAAGATGGCTGCTGCTTTTGCTTCTTCGTGAAACTCTTCTAATAGTTTGGAACTGTTGCTGTTCAGTACACATTTTTAAACACATCACAGTAAATATTCTAACGTTTCCTCCGTACACATTCACGTCCACAATTAATTAAAGATTCTCAGCCAATACAATGTCTTAAGCTATTCATTCCCTTAATGTATTGGCATTCTTCGATTTCAGACTTACTATATTTATTTGAATCATGTTTAATGTGTAAATTAGTTGAACTCTTACATTTTTTCCCAGTTCAGGAACGCGAAAGGAGGAGTATTGCTTGACCAAGCACTCCGTCACGTTCTGATACGACTGTACCGTATCGTTCGACCACCAGTTCTTTGAATAGCCATCTTTATCGTAGAGACGACCTGTGGGTAATAATTAGGACTGAGGTTTTCTTGTACTGTGAATATTACTTTTAGTAATATAATTTACTTTCGGATGTTAAACATTACATTCAAGTGTTGCCACTAGGCACAAGACTTAAGATTCGCGTATAAGCAATTCTTTTGATATTAAAATAGGGAAACGAACAGGTGATGTTATGTGATCAAAAAACACAAGAGATGCCAGACTCCATGTAGGAAAAATGGGGTGTAAAAAAGGAGAAAAGAGAAGGAATGGATGGGGAAGGGGCCTTGTCATAAGGCAACGACAGACGCCTGTTATGTGCGATATTTGCCATCCATTTCGTGCCATTTTGCTTCACTCCATGCGTGGATTTGTTTCTGGATCATGTGTAGGTCCAATGATTTCAATGGTGTAGATTAAAAAATGGGAAACTCACCTAAGTTATCAAAGCCGTGAGTTATTTCGTGGCCAATTATCGTTCCCAACGAACCGTAATTTAAAGAACTGAAAAAATATTGAGATAGATAACTTACAGATTTTATACAGAAATTTTATTTTTGAATTGATGATACATTTTTACTATGAGAAACAAGACACGCTTATACATTGATATACTCACTCAAGTCCCAAATCATAAAAGGGATATTGTAATATGACCATAGGCACGGCTGCATGCGAGGAATAAGAAAATACATTGAATATAGACAAGATTTATATATTTAAATATTCTAAAGTGGCAGGCATTTCATCAACACAGAGGGATCAGTTTTTTTACTAGGAATTTATCTTTTTATGAATGCTCGCCGCATCCAGTATCATGGTTGTCGGCATATTTCCTTCGAAGCATGGAAGCGGATTTCCAAAGCAATGTTCGAAAACTAAATAAAAAATACATATTCCTAATGAAGGGCATATACAAAATCAATATCGCAATGAAAGATATTGATGTTCTGTAATGAAGTGTACTCGTTTAAATAATTACTATCTACATCTAACTATAATACCAATGTAAAAATCTAATTAAGCGTTACAGAATTCAATTTTACAAAATGAGATCATTGCATTCCGAATCGAAATATCTATCGCAGTTTAAACAACACTTACTTATTGTGTTCGTGGCGAAGACATGGTATGCGTTCACCACGGTGGGGTCGATGTACCATAAACTCTGCCGAGGCTTTCGATAATCATCCATCTTAGCTTTAATTTCGGCTCGAGCTATACTGATCATGTTTTCCAAATGCGTCTTTTTATCCACTTCTACTCCCTTGTAATAAGACTCAAGTTTTCCTTCTTCAAGCAACCAATCCGGAAACCCAATTAGGGTTTTCATTTCTATAATTTTCCTGTATGATTTTAATTTTGTATTGTCATCCATCCATTTTGTTTTGCCTATTAATTGGGCCAACGCACCTTTAAGGTTCTTGAGCATTGCTTGAATCTGGAAATATATTTTCAATTCTATTATGACGAACATATTACATTGTACTACCGATACTGCCTCATGTTCAAAAGTCCAAGGACCTGGGCAGTACTGTGTTTGCATCTAATGTCTAAAGATTTAAGACTGTTCTAGGAGTTAGCAAATTTATTAGTTAAAAGCCTTCTTCTCAAGATGCAGCATGTTTGATGGCTGTACTGGCTGGCTGACTGGCAACCACAGGAGCACCGTATCCATGTATATGTAAATTCTGCTTGATGTTAAGAACTCCTTCCTCTGCTTTAAGAGGTGTAAATTAATATGTGGTATTTAAAATTCACATGTAAATTGTATAAAATACCTCAGGCTTAACAACAGTAATGAAGTCTGGCTCCGCGATGGCATACGCGACAGCCATCCCGAGCATGTCGTTCACAGCGTTTGCACATCTCAGACTGCGAGCCGCCGTTATTTCGGTAGGGTAAAGTTTTGTAAATAACTGGTACAGCGTTTGTGTAGTGTCCGCAGCTATTACTTCTATGACCTGAATAAATGTATACATCAGTTTTCACGATCATATTATAAGCTGACTGGTGCAACATTTGTACGAAACCTTAAGCTTTCAAATGTTGACCGCCGAGGTGTCACACAGTTGACTGCCCAATTTGAGAATTCTTTAAAATTAAAACGACCGAGCTGGCGTAAGTAGTCTCTAGTAGGTCTCATTTCATCACGCCAAATAGGTGTGTAGTAAATACTTTGTAAGACATACTTGTACAGCAGGCATACTTTTTACGGTTTTTGTGACCTAATGTTTTTCCAACTAAAGAGCGCAAGTTGGATTTTTAGATAGTTATGTGACAGGGGATGAGCCGTCACTCATTGACAGTAACATATAAGACAGATTTTTCGCTTCACAACTTCTGTAACCCGTTTATTATAACTGTACAATTATTTGCTCTAAATATAATGCTACTCACCTTCATCCAAATGTAAAGCTCTAAATGAATTGGCGGAGTCCTGGATATGTACGCAGCCATTAAGCATAAATATTCTAAGTCGATCGTACTTATTGAGATTTTTTCCTTTTCAAAGTCTAATTTTTCATCTTTTATCGTGAAAATACCTTCAAAGTATCTTTTCCATATAGATGTTGGTGTTCCATTGTTTTTTGCTACAGCTGCATCGCTGAAAGCTTGGATTTCACCTACACTGTATTCTTGTGTCTCATAAAACTCTGTGTCATCACTTTCGTTGTACGCCATGAGCTGGATTAAAGGATGATTTATGTTGTTATTGGGATTTTTTACTGATAACAGAGGTAAAGTATATGACAGTGCATTACGCTTTAGGTAAATGTTTCGCTTTAAATTAGGCAACGTTTATTCAAAATTTCCGGTACTATTATTCCTATCATCAGGTACGGTATTCCTGCAAATATCATCTGGGTTTTTTTATGGCAGCAGGTGGCAAACGAGCAAGCGGATCACCTGATTTTAAGTGACCGCTACCCATAGACATCTGCAACTAACTAATGACTTGCGGATGCGTTTAATAGATAGAGGAGGGGACAAACTGAAAATGGTTATTTCCAATTCCTATACATCCTCTCCACCGTCAAGTTTTCTTCTCCATCCCATCCTTTCCTTATAAAAAAGGGTGGTAAGGGGGAGAGAATTAGAATTACGCCTCCGGCACCTCACTCATCAGACGAAACGCAGATTACTCTACTTGACGCGTGTCTTCTGTGAGGTCGTGGTATTTCACCGGTCGAGCAGGCCAATTCCTGCAACAGATGTTATTGTTGCGGACTCTACCACTGTTGAAAATTTATGTTTGTAATAAAATAATATATAATGAAATTCGGTATACTGACTTAATACAAATGAATGGAGTCGCCAGTCAGCTCATACTATTTTTTTATTTTATTTTTATATACAACACTATTGGTTCTATTCTTGGGAATTAATATGCTCATAAGAGCAGTTAACCATTTGTATCTCTATCACTACCTTAAGATTAAAAGCCACTGAGGGTAAATTTAATATGATTGATAGATGCGTAAGCTGTATAATTTTTTTGGTGTACTATTTGTGTGCCATTGTTAGTCGTTAAAAATAATTACGAGTACTTACTTCACTGATGTCTTCATTCAGATCGTAATATATTTCTGATATCTCAAGCAATCGATCATCAGATACTGATTTCGTCAAATTCCTAACTTTTATCTCTTCTTCAATAAAATATTTCAATAATTCCACATAAAATGTTTGGCGTTTTTCTTTCTCTTCAGCATTCTCGTTTTTATTTGAAGCTTGTTGTTCAGTGTACGGGTTTTCTTTGTTAGATATTGTCCTTGATTTGTAGTCGGTCGATTGTGGCATTATTAACAAATCTGAACGTCTTTTACCTTTTCCACTTTTGAATCCAATGTTTCCGTGCATACTGGAAATGTGACAAGTTGTATCTAATTAAAATCGATTATTGCTTGCTCCTTTCATATTAAATTGTGTTCTAAGTTAAAGTATGCCTAGTGAATTAATTGCCTAACACTATAAATGGTCAACTATGAGGCAAAGAGAAGCAAATACCAACCCTTTCATCTAAATACCATCTAAATAGTTAGTTTTGTTAAAAGCGTAATGTTCACCTGGGTAAAGAATGTGTCACCTCGGGAGCACCGATCATTATTTTATCACGTGTAAAGTTGTTTGATTCGAAAAAAATATCAAATCCAATTAGAACGTCCATTCCAAGTTTCTGTTTAATTTTGATGACGGCCTCCAACCAGTCGAAGTTATAGTTAGTGAGAACTGTATCATCTGAAAGAGTAATTGTGTGTATAAGTTTAATAGCAAAGCTTGTTTCATTTATGCTTGTCGACTGCTTTTAGTAGATATACTAATCTACATTTTCAGAATTCAATATTCATAACAAAATAATGTCACATAACATACAATTTTCACGCGGGCGATATAAATTTCTCAAAAAAAACCTCAGAAATATCTTTTTGGTCCTTCAAGAAGTGAGCTAAGCTAAAGGCCAGCAAATGTTCAGGGACGTCGATGGTCACTTAACATTAGGCGACCCGGTGCTCGTTCACACCTATATCGTAAAAAAGAGGACAGGAATTGTGAATATAGCTTAGACGTTATAGGCGATCTATCTTGATTCTTTCACATCTATACTTCTTGGTGATATTTGTTACTTGTTAAATAATATACAGGTCATTGCTACGGCAATAAATTATATACAGGTCATTGCTACGGCAATAAATTTCTCATTCTGTCTTTTTATTTATTTGGGAAATGTTTTATTGAGTATCAAAATAATACATTATTCACCTGTGGCGTTAATGAGCGTGGGATTATGAGGGAGTCCTATTTCATCTAACATGTTCATGACAGGCTCTAGTCCGCGCGCCTCCAATGTTTCTGAAAATAGAAAGTTATAGTGTTTTTTCTTGAGTCCAAATAAAGGCTTTTAAAACAGATTCAATTAAACACGATACTGAAAAGTAGCAGTGACTATTACACGACACCAAAAAAACTTAAATTATAAATACAGCTTAAGTTGTACCATTTTGTCAAAACTTATTGGGACCTAATAGTAGTTCAGTCCTTGGAGTCTGAGTTTTTGAGTGCATTTTCAAGCAGAAAAACTTAGAGCCGCCTTTCTAAAAATTAAAAATATAACAAAGCAGTATGCCTTGGCGAGAAAACCAACTGAAATTTATTTTAGATGACCAAATCCAGTTTTAAGAACTTCCTTGTACAGTGTACATCTAGTACACAACAGATGCTACTTTTGGCATTTCGTTTATATTTTTCCTCGCACAAATTTGTAATCCATTTATTTAAAAACAAAACCTGGTTAAATGTAAATGTAAGCTATGATCGATTTTGTCATAATAAAAACTTACTGACGTCCATGCAAGCTTCGTACATGACTTTAATTTGCTGCACGGGCTTCGGTTGCTGCTTCACGTCGGGGTCGTATGCCTCCAGGAAGTCCCTCACGGCTGCGTACACTCTCGTCTCTTTATCGGAGAACCAGTCAAACGATATGAATTCGTCGGGTCTTGGATGGTTTTTAGGCCAGTTGCCACACATGTACTGAAAATAAGAAAATCCTGATCATATTTTGTTTAAGAACTTACCCGGGCTACAATATTCTGGAAAAAGGTGTTATGATGATCAAAGCTGTTCTGATCATCATTAGCTTCAATGTCATGATCACTTGCATCCACATGCATCATGACATTGAGATGAGATGAGATGAGATCCGCATCTCCTCTTGACATTCTCATCTAATGCCCTCTTGCACTTTGCTTTATAATTGCCTAAGAGTTATTAGTACAATAAATTCCTTCAAATACGTGGTAACAACAAAGATAGATTTCATATATTTTCTTCTTACCTGGTAGAAGTCGTCGCAAGGCTGTATCGTCGTGTCAATAGAGAGGGCTAGGTTCGCAGCAGATCGCAGGCACTCCTTGGTTTTGCAGATCTTAGGCGGAGGCGTGAACATGTATTCATAAACTGAACAGACGACAAAGAAATACTAACAAAAACATATCTGAAATTGACTAAATATCCTCAACGCCTTGACCTATAGAATATAAAAGTATAAGTTCTGGCGTCAATCGAAATAAACGGCACGGCTATCAGCTCGGGACTGTCTGTTGTTATTCACTCATTACAAACAAACAAACAAAGCTTTCCTCTTTATATATTAGCAAAGAAAAATAGTGCCACTGCAATTATTGTTCTAACTCGTCACGATCATAGTTGAAAATATGTCTAAAATATTTTGTAGACTATTTCATTTGTTTCTGGGTATTTATTTACTAAGTAATCATTTGTAACGCTTACCTAGAGATAACATAATTCCCAAAAATACGATTACGGATAATAAAACGAGTAGTATTATCCAGTACAATTTTCTTCGGTGTTTTCTGCGAAATCTGAAAGCAATGGTTACTTTATTCCGATTCCTGACGGATTATTGGCCCAGTCACGAGATCATGTAACCAAGTGGTTTTCGAGAAATCAAATTGTCAAATCTAAATCGAATTATAATAATTCTTAAATCGGTAGACTTCGACCGGAGAAATACCACGTCCTTACAGAAGACAAGGGTGAAGCCAGAGCCAGAGGCTCGATTCCATTCCTCTTCCCCTTCCATTCTTTTCTTATAAGGAAAGGATGGGAACAGGAAGAGGGTGTTTACGGGGAGCGGACTATTCCTGCCCCCCTATACATATAGGAGAAGGAAATATCCTGTCTATCTCCTCTTCTGACCATTAAAGGCAACGAATCTGCACCTCATTTGCTTGTTACGGGTGTTTCTTGTTCGTTTGCCATTTAATTCAATTAAAAAGTAGTACTTGGATTCTTTGTTCTTTACCGTGCTGTTCTGGACCCAATTCCAATCAAGTACCCTGTTTCCCTCAGCTCCCCTCCATTTTTGAGTGGTGGATGTCGTGTTATTGTTGCCACACTCGATGGACCTGCGACGAATAAGTTAAAGGTATTGTAACTTAGATGACAAGGCAGATTTATGTATTGCAAAAGTAAGTGGCAATGTTAAAAGGGGACCTCCTAGACGAAGTTATATCGGCGACATATTAAACCAAGGGGATGAAAGAGTACTCGTAAGTGACCATCATCAGAACAAGCCCAAAAAGGGAAATGTAAGCTCTGCCAACCCCTTTGTGTTACGGCGCAAATTTTAAGTTGACCCTAATAATTATATATAATAATATATTGCAGAAAATATAAGGTAATATTCAAACTGCGCAATGCGGTCGACCGAAGAATAAATAGCTTCTAACGCGTTTATAACGAGTTAAGACATAGCTTAGCATCGCAGTGCTAACTTAGATTTTATAAATGACATTAGAGCAAATAAGATAGTTAAGTTCAAAGCTAAGTAGCCTGCAATTTAATAATTATTAATACGTAACAAAAACGATTACTTGGAGCTTACTGAGAAAGTCATTATGTGTCGACAGACAGACAGATGTGTTGCCAGACTAAAAGTAAGTGTTGTTTGTTTACCACCTTTTTTATTACTTTAATGGGTTCAGATCAATAGAGAATTGTCATATTTATCATGTGAGTAGGAAATATAATTATTTCAATCAATTCGATTTCCTGAATAGACACAGCAACCCGTTTATTTTGCAAAAACAAACAAGCCTTAAATCAATAATAATAAACATTTGAACATTCTTGATATTTAGGGATTTCCCAAGTTCAGTTTTTCTTTTTTGATTACTTAAACGAGGTTAAATTCCAGGTATTATTATTATTATCAATAACTTCGTTTTTTATAAGTATTTTACGATAAACCATGATTTATCTCATTCTCCCCCTTTTTCCTACAAAGGATACTATAAAGGATATTTGGTAGTTTATTAGTTTTTTCCGTCAATGCGAAACAAGTACTTGAAATTAAATAAGTGTAGTTTACGCGACTGCAAGTGTTATATGCCACGTATTTTAAATATGCCGCATACGTATAATAATAAAATGAAGGAGTATTTCTAAGCTCAAGGCTTGAACCGTGATGTAGGTACTTTCAGTCGATTGTTATCATACCTAGGGCACCCTAACGGGCCGTCGCCGCCAAAATGTGAATGAACTTTTATAAAAGATAATTTACGTCTATGATATAGTTTACTGTGACATTAGGACTTTAACATACAAAACGTTGGATGGATTGGTGTACCCCTTCACACAAAAACGGCTGAATGGATCTGGAAATATAGTTGAAATAGTACATAGTCTACTTTTGTAGCGAGAAATATACATAAAGATTTGTGCATTCATGTTGTAACTATTGAAGTAATGTATAATAGTAAAAAAAAGTAATTATTATCAGAATGGACACTTCGTGTATAGACATGAATTCTGGTAGCCTTAGCTTATGGATCCACGAATGACAGAGGCTGCGTTTTATCCATAGCATTACAATTGTATCCAACAAAAACTGTGTATTTAAATTGATGTTTTATGTGAGTATGTCAGTATTAGAGTTAGATCAGAGTTACTATGAATGTGAAAATGTGAGTACGTGAATATGACTCTGTGAGTATGTTAATAAGAGAGTATGGGTAACTTTAATATTGAAACCAGAAACTGACCCCGACTTTGATCGGGTAGATTGATAGATAAATAAAAATCGAAACATAGTGTAATATCTTTAGAATTGGACAAACAAACAATCTAACCTCTTCTCTATATAACATTAATATAAAATTTGAGCTAATTTTGCCTTCCCAAAAGGAAAGTATCTGAATGAAAGTTTGGAGGTCCAGGACCATAGGTTTCTTAAAAAATGCAGTAGCTCTTACCTAATAAGTGTCGTGAACCTTTTGTAAGCCTTTGATAACTCTATAGCAGAAACATAAAAAATGTTACGAGTTCTACCCGCGATCACTATGGTTGAACTCCAAGTGGTATAACTTACGTGACACGGTTGGACCCATGGCATCATCAGATTCAGTCGCCCAAGCGTTCATTGTGATACAGTTCGGTATACGATATTTATATTTGATACTATATGTAATTTATTAACTTAACGAACTGTCATTATCATCTTGTTATTTTTTTATGCAATTTTATAGAATTATCCGCATTTTTATTTTAACCGCATATCTCGCTCGAAGTATGAGCGATCGACTTCATAGCATCCGAGACACTGAAAGCTTGAGGGCGCAAGCCTGAAATGTACAGGCTACCGTGTCCATGATATTTCAAAACCTAGGATAATTCTGAAAATACGTAACAACTTTATTTTATTTGTTAGTGGAAAACTTAGTTTGCGACAAAGAAATATCCGTCCGTCCCAAACCTTCTCTAGGAAACTCTTACAATACTTTTTCTACCATTTGATAGTCTTGCAATCCCCGATTGTGGACCCTCCAAATATACACATGAAACATTATCCAAATCGGTCCAGCTATTTAACAGAAGTTTTTTTACAGAAAAATTCCTATTCCCGATCCCTAATATTACAAATGTGAATGTAAGTTTGTTTGTTACGCTTTCACGCGATAACTACTCAACCAATCATCATGAAACCTTGTACACATATTCTCGGAGGTACTAGAAGTAACATAGAATACTTTTTTCTATAAAAAAATAGTATATAAAAAGCGAAGTATGTATGTTCCCTATAGACCTATACACTCCGAAACGGCTGGACTGATGAAATTTATAGGGATTGTCCAGATTGGCACATTCCTGTGTTTGGTAGCGATCAGATCAACATAATTAGTACCCGGGCGAAGCCGGGGCGGGTCACTAGTATAGATATAAAGATAAAAAAGCCGTGGTTTAACCACAATCGATTTGAAAAGTGTTAGGGTTGTAACGTAACGATAGCGGTATGCAGTGATTTAAGTTTTTAGTTCAAGGTCTTAGATTTAATCTAAGAAAACCTTGAATACGCAGTGTTATAGGAAGCGGTATGTTTGTCCGTACTGTTAATACGACCTTATTTTGTATAACATACATGTGCGAATTAAAAAACGTTACGTTGTCTGGAAAACTGAAAAACTTGGGAAGTCTGAAGCCGAAAATTGAACACTGATATTAATTAGCTCAGCTTATATTCGAGCAAATATTCGTAATAGTAAATGTTCCTCGTGGATACTTTAAGGCAAATTGTTATCGCCAATAATTAACCGCTTATCAACGTATTACAATCTTACCCTGCTGCGTCTTTCCATGTTTTCCTTTTTAAGGTATATATGATATATTTAATGCAATCAAATCCATGGGCACCACAACTCAGATACGATTTCTAGGACAGTGTTTGCTGCGGATGTCCACGGGCTGCACGCGATTGGTAATGATGGGACACGTTATCGATTCAACAAAGGATTATTCCTTTCTGATACGTTTGTCGACTTTTCTGTTTTAATTCTTATAACATATTGAAATTAGGGTCGGAGCGCTGTAAATTACAAGGAACGTCGGGAACAGAAACATAAAATAAACGCGATAAAATCCGTTAATTAGTTTTATTCCAGCTTTCGATTGTTTATTACTTTTTTTTATCGATAACACCATAATTACAACACTACAAAAATTGATTTTATTCGTATGTAAATATTGAATACTGAATACTTTATGTGTCTGCATAAGCATGATACTATAAAATGAAATGAATCGGTTATAAGATTAGAAGAGATACCTTATTGAAAGTCTGTTCATGCGAATATTATTTCACTTAGAAATAAGCGCCTGCTTATTGAAGATCTGTTGATTGCCTGTTCAATTGTTTATCCAAGCTAGACCAATGCCTGCCATTCTTGGGGTTCCGCACCCAAAGGCTAAAAGGGGGCAAGGTTCCGCCCTATTTGCTAAGGCTCCGATGTCCGTCCGTCTGTCCGTTTCTCACCAGGCTGTATCTAATGAACCGTTATAGTTAGTCATTTGAAATTTACGTATTTTTGTTGCCGGTATAATAAATACTCAAAAACATAAAAAAAATATTTAAGTGGAGCGTCCATGATTTCTTTCCAATGGATAATGGTACTGGTTTTTTTAAAGGAGGTCCGTATCCGTCTGTTATTTAAGTCATGTTAGATTTAAAAAAAAACTGATTAAGAGATAATAATATATCATTTTCAAAAATAAAATTTTGCATAAACTTAAGTAAAACTTTCCGTATTTTAAAAACAACAGACTCTTTAATTTTTGAACAATAATTTGTCTATAAAATAACCATTCCAATAAATAATTTTAGTTAATTGTGTATATAAACTATTAGAATTAAATTGCAGTTGAATTGAGTGAGATTATTTTAATATCTTCCTGCCACCTGTTTTACGGGAGAACGACTTATGTTATATTTTGCCTACACATTGTCAGAGTCTACTCTACACAACTTTATAAATAGTTGGACTATTAGATATAAATTTAATTGTGTATTTAGTTGTGTAAATTTGAGACGCAATATTGAAAAATAAAATTTGTAAATTTATATCGGCATTCTTCCATATCATTAATTACCTATTCTAAATTGATAAAAAAGTATAGAAATATCCCAACATTCTCTTGTAATTCATTTTTACGTAATACGATTTGAAGACAATAAAAAAAACTGTTTTGATTAATAAAATACTTTATTTGCACCACGCCCTCAGTACGGACATGATCTCAACGCTTAAATATAAAAAAAACTTGCAATTAAAAATTATTTACACCCACTCGAGCACCTTTTACCAACCATGGCCGTATGAGCCGCCGTATAAGCCGCCGTATGAGGAGCCGTATGAGCCCAGGGAGAGGTACTTCTGGATGACCGGCTGGGCGATCGTCTGGACGACTGGGGCTGAATGGACGATGGGCTGCGAGATGACAGGGGCCGCGTGGACTACAGGAGCAGCGTGAGCCACTTGCACTGGATGCACAATCTGGAATTGCACGTATTGGTATTAGAAGACCGGCGAAGTAAATGTTCTTCCTGGTCTCTTATGAGCATTGGTAAAAAGACGTCCACTTCTAGAAGATGGTGATCCTTGAGGGAGGACCGGGATCCAGGTGGCCCCAAAGATGGTTCATTGCCCCCTTTTCTCATTAATTGGACTCCCGAAACCTTGACCAAAACGAACATCTTGTGGAAGGTCCACGCTACATCGATCTTGTAAAATTGAGCATAATTTATGGAACAGAATTTAACAATATTTATGTCCCTTTACCTGTTGGAAGGAAGAGTAGCTAGTGGCGGGCTTAGCGATGGCGACTGGGGCCGCGTGGACTACAGGAGCCGCGTGGACCACAGGGGCAGCGTGAACAACAGGAGCCGCGTGGACCACAGGCTGGGCTACGGTATACGTTGGCTGCGCTAGCGAGATAGCGGGCTGGTGTAAATCTAGCGATGAAAACTGAAACAAACAACTAATTATATACACAATAATATATATATATATATATATAAAGAGGAAATATTCCTATTTTTGTGTGTTTATAATGAGTAAACTCAAAAACTACTGGACCGATTTCAAAAATTCTTTCAACATTAGAATGCTACATATATTTATTACTAGAAAAAATGGAGGTACAATAAAATCAGCGAGAAAAATGAGAAACGATTGCGTTCAAAGCTAGTTTGTTTTATAGGTTCATTGTAGTTTAGTTGCAACAGATTGTGCTTTTTTTTCGGTTTCCTAAAAGAAAACTGTAACGGCTATTTTGAATTATCGCCAACACTTTATTTTTTGTTTAAATTTAAATGACCCTTTAACTTAACTCAATTTTCACTAGAGTTTATTAGTCCCCGAAAAATCGATGAGTTCATTGACTTGAAAGGCCACGATGTACATTCATCGTTCAGTAATTCGTGGCATTTATAATTTGTGACGAAATTTCAGAATTGTTATGATATATGAAGTTATCTTTATAATAGGGAATGAAAGTTTGTATGGAGAAATAATTATAAACTGATGTAGGTTGACCTCGAATCTATATGAACAATTATATAAATGGGGTTCAACTTAGGATTAATAAAAAATAATACTTACTCCATGGTCAAATGATGAGAAGAGACCGCCGGGCTTGGGCTTGGCCAGGGCCACCGACACGAGGGCGAAGAAAACCTGGGATTGTAATAAATGTTATTAGTTTCACTGATACATGATTTAAATTGTACATAGAAAATGCTATACATTTTTCTTTTAAAAACTCTCAAACAAGAGATCTCAACAAGATCGACTCTGGTCAAAAAAATGATACATACTTACAAAAAATATATTTTTTTGTATTCTCTGGAGTGATTTCATTTTATTGAATGTATGTATCTATATTACTGAGTGACTGTTTTCAATCGAAAACTTCTTTAGTAGGTAGGTGGGTAGGGGAAAGTCTTATAGGTTCATTCGCATTGTGTTCACCATATACGCAAGTTCCAAATTTCAGCAAACCTTTTTTTCATTTATTTCTTGTATTCATTTTCGACTCTTATTGTTAACACACAAAGGTTTATTTTTCTTGATTATTTATTTATTTTTGAACTATTGTCGCATCTTCCCACCTATTTTGAGTTTTCACTTCACTTTTTCAGTCTTTATTGACTGCCTGTGTTTTTTTAATAATTTTATTTTAGTTTAGCACAGGAAAGTTTTTTGATATTATATTATATATTTATTTTTCTTATATAAATAAATAAATACTCACGATGTATTTCATGGCTATGGAGTTGTGTTGCTGGCGCAGCAAGAATGTGGTGTGACCAATGATCGGCGCGCGCGCACTTTATATACTGGATTCGGTATTTTCAAATAGAGCATGAGACTCGCAGGGCCGGGCTAAGCATCCTGCGACACTTGCCAATGTGTACGTGACTCGAAATGCATATATGAGGGCGGAGACACACTGAGAGATACGATACACTGAGAGCAGATGACAATGGAATGATTTTTCGATTTTACCTTCAGTGCATACAAATCACCTTCTGCTTCTACTTTTTTAACTCTTCCTTTAACGTCTGAGTGAACCTCTCTGACGTTAAAAAATAACTTAAAGACTTAACTTATTACTTAACAATTGCACTCCGTTCAGCTTTAATGCAAAAAAATGTTAACAAATTAGAGCAGAGAGGGCATTTCTATTAGATTTCAACAAAAGCATAGAAAGGGGATGAGGAAGGGGATGTGGTCTGCGGCGGTTATCGGGCGAATTTATCAACATGGATTTAAGGTCTGTGTTCCTTTAATATCTGGATATATATAATATTACGTGTCTTTATAACGCCAATTTAAATTATTTTTAACATGTAAAATTCCTCGTCTTGTTTTCCCGCAAGTGATGTCATTAATAGGGACGGAAGTGTGTAACAGGAAACCGGGGAAGCGCGCGCTATTTGATTTGACCAATGATCGCACGCGGACCGTCAGATGGCACCAAACCAAGGTGAGTATTATACTGTATTGTACTTTTTGAATCATCTGTCAATATATGTTAAGTGTACTATGGATGTAATGATTTCTTTAATAAATCATCGATTAAATTCTCATGTTTTTTTTACCATTTTTGTATAAGAGGAAGGTAAGCATGTCTACGTTATGGCTTGGGGTCGTCTGATTCTTATGGTAAGTGACCACATCCGCCCATAAAGATACCAACAAAACAAAAATAGACACTGATCCGTTGCCGGCGTTAATGGAAATCGTAAGGTCTTTCCTTAAGTAGGTTCCTGTCGTAAGAATTAGTTCACGGAGACTGTTCGATTAAGGGTTCGGAGACTAGATTGTAGAATTGAATTTCTCTTCAAACTATCAGTATGAACTATATTATACGATACGTTGGTTATCATGCATATATAAAATAATAAATAGGCCATCACGCTTTTTACTATAAGCGGTAAAAGGGGAGCGTGGCGCAACTCTCTTGCTTCTTCTACATCCATACATCTGTGTATCATACACGTATGTGTATCATCCGTTACGGGTACTCCTTGTGTCACTAATCTGATCGATAAAAGTTTTTCTATTATGTCCTTTAATTTTTATATTCATATTAACGTAAGGAAATAAAACGGAAATAATTATTTTATAAATAATATTACTTTAAAAAAGAACTAATTAAATATTTATACTAGAACTATAAGCGGCTCTTGACTTAGGCTGTTACTTAAAGCACGCTTAGCATACTGATTAGGGACTACCCGGGAGGCCGAAGTACGTCTTGGTCAGTAGCTAGTATCGGATTACAACTTATCGGGACTAAAATCATAATTTTCCAAACATATCACATATTAAATTGCAAGTCGCTATATTTTTAAATTGAGTTTTTACTTAAGAAACTTAAGCTTCTGAGAGACATTCATATGATTCTGTAGGCGCACATATAAGGCGAGGTGTCTCGTTGCCAAACAGTTATACTTTTCTTGTGGGATTGAGAAACAAGCGATCGGCTAAGTTAACGCTGTTTGCACATAGATTAATACCAGGACAACTTTCTTAATGCACATACTGAACACGTAACTGAGTTGTAATTTGAACTTTTTGTTACGTTAATGTATACGTTGTTTCATAGCAAGATATGATTGTTGTAAACAAACAAACGTCATGTACCATACATGGCGGCCTTTACAATTTATGTACTTTCATCGGAAATTTTGTAATTTTGTTGAAATCGTGAGATAAAATAAAATCAAATTGTGTAATATTGATAATGTTATTAGGTAACGTGAGGACGAAAAATGGGGATGTGGAAAACCGAAGACGCGTTTTAGTGGAAGGCATTGGAAACAGGTTAAATACAGAAGTGGATTGATACATTATTTAAGGTTAACTTTAAATTTTTATCAACAATACTAATGTAATTAATATTTATTACGACCTGTTGAGCTCATTGAGTTTAGATGAATCAAGGTATACCGAAAACTGAGTTGTCATATTGTGTGTACTAACGCACGGTTTCTGAAAGAACGAACCAACAGAAAATTAACTAGTAAGCATTCAAATGAACGATCAAATGTCATTCGAGTTGTTCGAAGTTATCTGTATCTGATTGGAAATTTGAAAATCCTTTCAGAAACCATTATTTTATTATTTCGTACAAGACATTGTTGATATTTAGATCGAGGCTAGAATTATAATTGATCCAGATTTTAGTCCATAAGTATTTAATATTATATCGTCTATGGAATTAATATCGCGGTCGAAGTGATTATAATTTCCTAGGAATTATATACTCTATAATTGGTATCTCGTAATGAGTGGATATGTTACACGCAGCAGTTAAAAGGTTACTAACGACTGCAAAACATGTACAACATGGTAGTGTTTTCGAATCAGTCTGGAGTCGTAAATGTCGGGAAACATTTTCAACCAAGTTTAAGTTGGTTGGCTGGTTGGGAATAGTTAAAAGAAGTGTTAGTAAATTATTTCAATAAATTATATATTTGATATACACGCCCGAAGAGGCCGTAACAAAAACTATAGTCAAAATCTATTACGCTATGGACTACGGTCCCCACCACAGTGGGAGAAAGGCAGGCAGAGCCACGTTGATAGTCCCCTTGGCCCTTGTCATCGCAGCCTTCTGTCGTCGTTGTTCAAATCAGTATCTGTAAGCAGTTTGGAAAGCGTTGTAACCTCTTCGTTGGGGGGACCGGACTAGGAAGAGGGAAGGGATTGGACGGGGAGATGTGTCCTCTGTCAGCTCATTTAACAGATGAAAAATTACTCTCTTCGTGCTCTACTTCATGCCTGTTTTCTCCTAGGTGGTAATTCGTCGATCACTCGGCTCTAAGTTGAAGATATACATAACTAGCTATTCACAAGCCAGGCATTCTAATGCCTCTGTAATGTTAATGAGTTATCTGCAGTAGGTTTGTATGAGGCTTGTGAGATTGCGCACGACCGCAGTGTGGCCGCAGACAAGTCATTATCACTAAGTTGGTTATAATTTATTACTTGATAATATTAACTTCACTCGATAGTAGTGAAGGCCGTACTTCCAGATGTTCTCGTAAAAGTGGCTGGAATTTTTTGGAACAGGCCTTATGGATATTAGGAATATGGCCTTGCATCAAGGTGAGGAAGAGCCTTGTGGAAGAGTCGAAGGAATACAACTATGATGACTCAAATGTCCATAAAATTAAAAATTAAAATTACAAATGTAATAATTATTATAATATCCTGCAACGTTTTCAGAGCTTTTACTGTGGAAACCAGATAACTGATATACTACATGTACTACTATTTTTGTAAATACATATTTAAATAGAAAATTACACCCAGAGTCAGGACAAACAGACATGTCATGCACATAAATGTCTGCCCTGGGTGGGAATCGAACCCACGACCTGTGGCGTGAAAAACAAGTAAATCTAACCACGCCAACCGGGAAAAGAATGAATCTCTTTCAAATATGAAGGGCATTGGTATCACGATGCCGTATACACAACGTATAATATATCAAACCCCAGTAGGAATACTATAATTTTAAAGACACAATGAGTGCAACACAGTAGCACTGTCTTTGTCTATCTAGAATAATGAGACAGAGGCAGCAAAAAGGGTGTTGTGACTAGAATTGAGAAAGGTATGCTGCGGTGGTCGGTCGGTCGGGCATGTTGAAAGGATGAATGAAGAGAGAGTAACGAAACAAATATATGTTGCAAAAGTGAGCAGCGTTGGCAGGGGACGTCAGAGAACTTATATCGATCAGATTAGTGACATACTAAAGAAGGTCGATATAAGGAGTACCCGTAGCCGACGAGCATGTATGCGTAGGTGTATGGATGTAGAAGAAGCGAGAGAGGTTTGCCAGGATCGCGCCAAATGGAAATCTCTTCATTATCTCTGCCTACCCCTCTGGGTTACGGGGGTGAGTGCATATTTATAATAAGGGTGTTTCTTATAAAATATTGTGAGTCAGTTTAACACGCTCAAGGCCTTGTTCAAGTTAGGTTTGCAATGTTTGTCGCCATATATATTTATTTAAAAAACTTGAATTATCAGATCTAAGTGCTTTATTTGGTATTACAATTTTAATGTTTATTGATTTATTAAGTGTGATTTTAAAATAATCAGATCAAAGCAACTTCTTACTAAGACTAATCGATGTACTGAGAATAAAGGGACATCGATATGTTGCTGTTGTTTTCTTTCACGCATCGTGATTTTTAAAAAAGGTGGTGTTTCTATCGGAAATAGACAATAGCTAGGTAGAGCTATAATAAAGTCTTAAGTGCTTCTTTTTCTTGACGTAATGAATGTTTTTTTTAACTCAGGAGTTAGTGGAAAACTCGAAGGCTTCTAGAAGGCGCAGGCGAGCTTGGGCGGCGGGCTATGACATCATTTTGACAGATGTCGCAACTCGCCGGCGACACAGTTGGCCAATTCTCGTTCTGATCTCGTTTCCGCTAATGATAGCATTTGTTAAGGGTTATCGATAATTAAAATATGAACCGTTCGTTTGTTGTTTTGAATGTTGATGGCAATCGCTTAATATAAGATCGCAAACTTTTCCATATCTAGGATATTAAGTAAAGGAGTAAAAATAGTACCAATGACTATCAATAAATAAATATGCAAAATATCAAAGAAAAATTACTGCAATTGCAAAATCAGAAAAAAAGTAAGAAAATTGGGCTCATTGGCTTCCATTCGATTCTGTTATCTTTTTTCTTCTTTAGGCAGATAATCAGGAAATAAAAAAAAATCGTGTATCTTTTTTCTTTTCTAAATATCTTTGGATCCGAGTTGATGTTTCCATTAGACACGTGGTGTAAAAATAATCTATTAATGGACAGCCCTATAATTTATTAATTCGCGAATGCGCTAGTAAATGAACACGTCACTTTCTTTGTGCAATTTCATGCGAGCATTTCTAGTTGCTTACTCGAGTATTTGTTTTTATTAAAATCCGTTTGGCATGAAAATGAAATAATAAAAATATTTATTTCTCTTGGTCAAAGCATTACGAGTGAGCTGGAACTGCTGGATTTAGCTAATTCCTTTTTGTGTATTGTTATTGTCTGGAGAAGGCTTGTATGAAAGAAAAAAAATGTGTTTTAAGAAAATTTAAGAAAACTTAACGATAATAACTTCTAATGTAGGTAACCTTACCACTTTGGGCAGAACTGTCAGTCGTTTGACGGTTGGCGCGATTACCTGGATGAATGATTGTAATGCACACAAATTGTATTATTTTATATAAATTATATCAAGGTATATATATATATATATATATATATATATATATATATATATGAGAGTTGTTTTCTATCCTAAAAACAAAGAACGCTTCTGATCCATTAGAATTCACAGCATTTCATTCAAAATCGAAATAATCTTAGGTCGCAAACTAATGATGAATCTCGGAATTAGTTGCTCTATGACTCTATTATGCAAAATCCTTTCAAGCAAACAGCGGCAATCACAGTAGAAATGTGTTATAATCGTAGTCATTTTACTTAGGTAGAATTTTGTCCCCTCGAATCTTCAATACCCTGCGTTGTGGAGGACATTTTATATGGAATTCAGTTATTAAAAACTAGGAAAACAATTTCTCCATGCAAACTTCCATCCCCTATTTTAAATCTTTAGGGGAAGAATATCGAAAAATCCTTTTTTATTGCTCGCTTCCGTAATAATAAATATCTGTGCAAAATTTCAAGTATCCAGGCCCAGCAGCAGCTCAGCTTGTGGCCTGTGCGTCTATATATCGGTCAGGCGATCTCTTGTTTTATACTACATATAAAAGACAATTTCACACACTAAGGCCAGACTGAATTAAATAAGTAAACTTGTTTGCTTAATGCGAGGAAATGTGTACATCCGCCCTTGTGCAAGTTATGGAATCCGTGCAGATTTGCGCGCATCCAGTATGAACTCCAACATGAACTGGTTCACCGTGGGTGAAGGTAGTCGTTAAGAGGGGAAGTTCCTAGTATATATCCTAGGACATATTCACACACGGCCATCTGATCCCAAACTAAGCAAAGCTTGTATTATGGCAACCAGCTAACTGATAAACTACATATACTAATTTTCTTTTGTAAATACATACTTAAATACATAATTACACCCAGACTCAGGACAAACAGACATGTTAATGCACACAAATGTTTGTCCTGGGTGGGAATCAAACCCACGACGTGCAGCGTCTTACAAGCCACGCTAACCGGCCCGTCAAATTATATGGTAAAAGATTAGCATGCCTGCCGTAAGTCTATGAAATATTTATAATTCAATCTTGTCCTAACAAGGGAACGAACTGTAAAATAGTGTATTTTAACTGGCACTGCACCGGATAGTAAGGTATAATGAATTGCATTAATTAAATCACCGTCCTGCCTACGTACGTAAAAGGTAAGGTGAGATGAAAAAAATGGTAGTTATTTGTGCATTTGTAGAAACGGTCCCGATGGTAGCGATCGGAACATGGGCCCGACGGTGACGACATCTAGTATCAACTTTTTCTGTAGCTTAGTATAAATTGATCTACTTTGTACTTTATCAGCCATCTGAAATGGAACTTAAATTTAGCACTGATGAAATGTAATGGGGTAGGTTTAGATGTTTTCTAAGTAGAATCTAGTTGCCTATTCCTCATAGCGTGAATAAAACGACTTTATTGAGGACGACCAAAAGCAAAGAACATCAATAATTCACAGCTCACTCACTCACTCGTTCAACCGGATCGTTATTTATGAACTAGTTCTAAGTAAGTTTAGTTCTGTTAATAATGTACTTTTTTGTAGCTATATATACTTCGGTATATTTTTGTACCCAAACAAAAATGTAAGGCGGATATTTTTTCAAAAACATCACAATAACTATTTCTAAGTGTTATTATAGTCGCATATGAGTGACAAACATTATTAATTTTCCTTCTTCAAGCGTTGTGTTACCATTTCTATTTGACCGGCTTGCCTGGTGTCCGACGACAGCGGTCCTGGTCGTTTGCTGAGTCCAAATTTCTTCCAAGCAAGGACCCTCCCGACGACCTTCATCAATCAATCCGATTCTGTTTGTACAACTTCTTATATCACAAGAGGGCAAACGAGCAGCAGGTCGCCTACTATAAAAGTGATAAGATAAAAAAATATAAAGAGATACTGATGCCCATGAACATCCCGCAACATCAGAAGAACTGCAGACGCGTTGCCGGTATTTAAGGAAGGAGTACGCTTGCTTCTAGAAGGACCCTAAGTCGTATTGGTTTGGCAATACCTCTGGCGACTGCAGGAAATTTCACCAAAACCGAACTGTAGTAGAACGCCAACCATCAAGCTGGTGTGGATGGTAGTTAGGTAACTTTCCAAGTTATGTGTGCTTCTAGTTTTCTCATGGTGTGAACATACCAACGAAGGCGCATTTCTGTGAGCTCTGAAATAAGCCGTTTTTGAAGGTGCCTCGAATTTAAGTGTTTGACGCTTTATGTGATTCCTCCAGACCATCTTAGCGCCCGCATTTCATGGACATCTTTAATTATTAATGAAAATCGGATAGCAATCGATATCTATTTACCCTCGATTGGGCTTAAAAGACTGAAGTATAACCATTTACCGTTCAGGTCAAGTTTCAATTGTTATTGATTAAATATGCATATTGTTGAAATAATTTCTACAAAACGACCAATCATTTTTACGAGGTCACCAGATCGATAGTCCGCCATTAATAATGTACGGCCGTCCGTCGATACGGACGGCCGGTGGTCACCACGTTCCATCAATATAAAACCTTTTAGACGCAAACACGAAGCAAATAGTTATAATATTAACTAGATAGCCTGAAAACTGCAGTATTGAATTGATTGCTATATAAAATAAATAAATAACTCACGCCTGTAGCCCAGAGGGGGAGGGAGAAATCATGAATTTCCATTTGGCGCAATCCTGGCACACCTGTCTCGCTTCTTCTACATTCATACATCTAGGCATGCATGCTCGTCGGCTATGGGTGCTCCTTATATAGCCCTTTTTTAGTAAGCCACTAATCTAATCGATATAAGTTCCCCTAGGGCGTCTCCTACCAACACTGCCACTCACTTTTGCTGCATGATATTAGAATGTACAATATTATTGTTTAAGTAAAGCTTAAAACATAAGAAATTTAATATTTATTCATTTCTATTTTATTATTATACTAGCGACCCGCCCTGGCTTCGCATGGATACCACTAATTATGTTGACACGATCGCTACCAAACACAGAAATGTACCAATCGGGACAATCCCTGTAAATTTCATCCAAATCGGTCTAGCCGTTTCAGAGTATATAAGTAAAGGTGGGTAGAAAGAGCATCGATTTATTCAATACAGGTTGTTCAAAAAGTAAGATTTTAGTAATATTACATTAAATTAATCTAGGGATGTTAATGTGTGTAATGTAGGGACTTGTATGTTGGTCATGATCTTGCACTATCTAGCGAGTACCATACGTAACTACTGCAGCTCCAACATAGTAATTGATGATAAATTCTATCCAGCCTTCTAACCTACCAATAGATGGCGCCTTAATATATGAATAAAAACTTTTTTATTTCTTAAATTATCGAGACTAATTGGAACTAACTATTAACGGTTGTAGGACCCGCGACAACATCTGTTGCACGAAGTGAAATACCATGACCTCACGGAAGACAGGCGTGCAGCTGAAGTATTCTACATATTGTCTGACGAGTTTGAAGAGGTATCTGCAACTCATTAGCTTGTTTCAGATGCCCCTGTCACTTAATATTAGGTGTACCAATTGCTTGTCATCTTCTATATGAAAAATACCGGGCTTTGTTGTGAAGTTCTCTCAAGATTAAGAAAGCTTTAAGAGGATGAAAAAGCGACATCTGTGATGTTATCTTAGAACTAAAACGCATACTGTTTTTATCAGTAGATATCTATCAAACATTAGTACATATTTGATAGATTACACTTCTTTTACCGTATGTACCACGGGGAGTGTTCCGAAGAACTGTTTGGAACGATTCCTACCGCCGAGTTTCGTCATCGTACGACATGACAGATCGCCAGGTACCATCCACACCATCTGGATGGCTGGCATTCCTCAACAGTGCGGTTCTCTCGGCATTTCCTGCCATGCACAGCCGCGTTGTGGAATGGTCTGTCCTCGGCGGTATTTCCAAACCAGTACGACTTGGGGTCCTTCAAGAAGCGAGCCTATCTTTTTCTAAAAGGCCGGCAACGCATCTGCAGTTCCTCTGGTGTTGCGGGTGTCCATGGGCGTCGTTGATTACCTGGGAGTTCCGGCCGCTCGTTTGGCCCCTTCTCTTATAAAAAAACGATTAAATGAATTTAAAGTTAAAATTTAAATAAGAAATTGAATATTTATAGTATATTAATTATTAGATTTAGTTTCATTCAAGCTCCTCATTCTTAAAAGAATACTTAGTACAATATAATTTGATACTTAAATATTGTAATTATTAAATTTCTTTGTGTCGAAATAAGTTTATTCTATTAAACTTCTCTAGTGTTTTTTTTAATTATACATAATTTACAGTAGCAACTTTCATTAACCAGAGTATATGTATGTATGTATGTCCATTCATTGGGACCTTTTACAGCCTAAATGAAAAGACCAATTTTGAAGTGTGTGTCATTAGATTTTCAACGGAATCTTCGTCATTGGTATTATGACGTGTATGAGTAAAAATGGTATGTATGACTTTGGAGAAGCATACAAATCAAATGAAACCTCACTCTTCAAAATCAGTCAAGCTATTTAGCCTGCAGATCATACATACAAACCTCCTCTCTGTGTGGTAAAAAAAATCTATTAGGTACTATTTTGTACCTATGTATAAACATAATATAACTTAAACAGAGACCAAGTTTAATAGAAAAGGAGAATTTACACAATGTCTCGGCACAAACGTGACACGGAAGCAATTTTGCTTTAGATTACGTAACTGTAATCGACAAGCGAACCCTTGCCCCCCGGCACGCCTACTGACACGGTATTGTATCGAACGATTTGAATTCCGCTCGCCTTGCTGTCGAATTAACTTGCCATTTATCAGGATAAGTGGGACAATGTACCAGTAAATGCTGATTGAACTACTTCACCTGTAGATGTAGTATTCGATTACTTAGATACAATTTGAATCTTTCATTCTTGTTTAATCCAGTTGAATCTGGATTTAACTCGACTTTTTCGGTAATAGAAAACGCAAACGTGTCGCTTATGTGTTTGGTATTTTGTCTTGTTGATAATTCAAATATAGACTTACTTTCGTATAAAAGCATTAGTAAGTAGATCTGTCACCGACACATCCGATGGAACTCAACTAAGATCAGCACACGAGGTCGCGCGCTCGACTCGCTGTCGGACTTACTCGACTTCGAAATTGTAGCGCCCATAGAGCCTACTCATTACCCTCACACAGTGGAACATAGACCGGATGTGCTTGATATAGCAATTGTCAAAAATATTAATCTCAACCTACGCGAAATAAAAGTGATTCACGAGCTTCACTCGGATCACCGACCAGTAATACTACGGCTAGGGCCTTCTGCGCCAGCCTCGCCCCAAACCAAGACCATCGTGGACTGGCACAAGCTCAGTGCTAAGCTACAGAACATTGACTCGCCGCAACTTGATTCCGTCCCCGACCAAATAATTAATGAGCAAGACATGGGCGTCGCAATCGGATCTCTCACAAGCTATGTCCAAAATACCATCGAGGACTGCTCGAGGCAGATCCCAGTGATGGACAACCATCGCTGGGAGCTGCCCCCGGACGCCAGGGACTTGCTGAGACGTAAGAACGCGGCCACCCGAGCTTATGATATGTATCCCACCGAATCGCACCGAAAGCGGCTACGTAAACTACAGCGTGAATCGAAAGCACGCATAGCCGCCCTCAGGAACGAAAGGTGGGATACAACACTTAATAATTTAAAGCCATCCCATTTAGCATTCTGGCGGCTTCCCAAATCACTCAAAGGCGACACGTATACCACGATGCCGCCGCTTTTACGACCGAACATGACCCCAGCCATGCTGGACGAAGAGAAAGCCGAATGCCTAGCTGACAGCCTCGAAGCCCAGTGCTCTCCCAGTAGCCTACCGGTCGACCCTGCCCACCTCCGAATGGTGGACAGCGAGGTCGATCGAAGGAAACACGAACCGCTTCGCGACTCCGTTCCCCCGGTAACATTCGACGAAGTTAAGGAATTAATTAAGAACTTGCGTCCACGCAAAGCCCCCGGCTCAGATGGTATCACCAATAGGGTGACCAAACTCTTTCCTGCTGCTATTATACAGCTACTAGTTCTTATTTATAACGCGGCAATGACCAAAGGTGTCTTTCCCAGCGAGTGGAAAGATGCTGAGGTCATAGGGTTCCTCAAACCCTCAAAGCCGGCCACGAACCCCACGTCATATAGACCCATAAGTCTTCTCAAAACGTTTGGGAAGATCTATGAACGCCTCATATTAGCCCGCCTACGTACCTTTATGAATACCAAAGGACTACCAATCCCTGAACAATTCGGCTTTCGCGCCAAACATTCGTGTACCAATCAAGTGCATCGCATCACGGAGCACATTCTCTCCAAACGCCAACGCGGCTATAACACTGGAGCCCTCTTCCTCGACGTGGCGAAGGCGTTCGATAAAGTCTGGCACAACGGCCTCATATACAAGTTATACGAGTACGGAATGCCCGACCGTCTCATATGCATAATACGAGACTTTTTAAGCAATCGAACGTTCCGCTACCGCGTCGAGGGAGTGTGCTCTCAAGCGCACCCCGTTCGAGCCGGGGTGCCTCAAGGGTCAGTGCTAGGCCCAGTCCTCTTTACCCTCTACACCAATGATATACCGCGCGTACGCGGTGTAGAGCTAGCCCTATTTGCCGATGACACCTGCATTTTCACGTCGGGCCTTCAGCCTGACGCTATATGTCGACGCCTCCAGACCGCAGCCACCACTCTCGGTGCGTGGTTCCGGAAATGGAGGATCGAAATTAATCCAGCAAAAAGCGCGGCCCTTTTCTTTTCGCGACATAAGAAAGCCCATTCATTAACGCATCTCCCATCCATTCACCTCATGAACAGCCCAATTCCCTGGGAAGATAAGGTGAAATATCTAGGTGTCATCCTTGACAAAAAACTTAACTTCGCCGCTCACGTGACCCGGGTCAGGAACCGGGCGGCTTTCGTACTAGGCCGCCTTTTCCCATTAATTAACTTTAAGAGTAAAATGTCCCTCCGGAACAAGGTGACACTCTATAAAGCTGTCGTACGGCCCATCATGACATATGCTAGTCCGGTATTCGCGCACATTTCCCCAAAACAAATACACCGACTTCAGCTGATCCAAAACAGATTCTTGCGCAGGGCCACTGGCTCGCCGTGGTTCATGCGCAACATCGATTTACACGTGGATTTAGAGCTGCCCACCATAGCTCAACACCTGAAGTTGGCGTCGCGTCGCTATTTCGACTCCGCCGCCGGTCACCCCAACCCGTTAGTCGTAGGTGCCGCCACCTACAAACCAATCGCGCTCGGTACGTTCCGTCGCGATTATAGACGACCTAGGCACGTCCTCGACTATCGAGACGATGCAATAACCATCGCTCAGGCTAGGATGAAACAACATCGCAAACAAATCACACACCGTCTTCGCCGGCGAGGACGGCTATTACCTTCTCGATACGGCCACATAGCCGGCAGATTCTTCTCCCCTACTTATGATAGAAGCGTTGCTGGAGTTTCTTCCGCCACTTCTTCTCCCAGCGCTAACGCTTTCCGAAGTGGTAGTAATGTTAGCTGTAATAATACTTGTAATCAGATAATGGCTACCGATCGAGCCGAGGCTCGGCCCTCTCGGGCACCCTCGAATCGGAATGCTAAACGCGTAAAGAGTGACAGCCCAAGCCGAGGTCCCCTCTCGGGGGCCCTTGAGCCGAGCCACTCCATGGAGCGTCCACCGAAGCGACCTAAGAGCTCGGTGGCCTCCCAATCCGGTAATAATATTAAAGTAACGGCCCGAGCCGAGGTTCCCTCTACGGAGGGAGCCCTCGAGCTTAGTTACTCTTAAAGAGGCTTAGGCTAGGCGCCCTCTGCGCCCTGCCGCCTCGAGCCCGGTGTAGCTGTAAATGCCTCCTCAAGGCAAACAGTGACCCTTCAGTCACAAAAAAAAAAAAAAAAAATCTGTCACCGAACGATTATCGGTTTCTTCAGTTAATATAATAATTGGTCTGGGAATATTTTAAGCTATCAGCAAATTGTACCGCACGAATCATTCAAAATTCAATGTGCTATTTGATGATAATTTATAAACTGGCGAAGTTAAATTGTTAACTGTTATATTATACTGTTAGTTTGCGTTATTACGTTCAATCTTAACAAAACTAATAATATTTTAACATTGTTAACGTTTAGCGACTAAATAAAGGATGACTGTCATAGAAAGGGGCCCGAGATTTCCTATCAATCAGCGCGCACGAATCGTTTATTGATTATTCATAATTCGACGTTTATAAACTGCCGAAAAATGGCAATCGTTCTGTGGACTGAATGTGCTGATAGTTCAGTACAACTGACAAGTTCACAATCAGTCGGCGACAAATATAATGTCCAACTAGATCATTGTTTGTCGGCTCCCGTTACGGTGACCACTTCCGTCAACATCGTTAAGCGGACGCGTGTTGCATAATGCTGTCCCGTCCCCTTTCCGTACGGCTTTCTTAAACAATGTATTATTAGACCATAGGATTTCTTTCGACAGTACTAATTTTTATTTACTAATGATAATTTAGTACACGTCAAATACGTTATTTATCTAGATATTTATAAAAGGCGATGTGTGTATGTATGTTCCTTATAGATTTCGAAACAGCTCCACCGATTTCGATGAAATTTTCAGGGAATGACCAGAATGGGCCACCTTGTGTTACTAGTTTGGCAGCGATCGGATCAGTATTAATATACGCTCTATCTCAGGTATTGCTAGAATCGGATTTGAAATTTACGTTCGGGGCCTTGAATGATTGTTATAAGTAGTCGTATGTAGTGTGTACAGTATATTGTGTAGTGGAAATATTAGGCTACAACATGTGAGAGATATCAGTAGCGTAAATAATTTGTGAAGACTACATTACCAAAGTTATTTTTGTAATAATATTAGTATGCCTAAAAATGGAAGTGTGCTTCTCTACATTTTACCTTTTAGCCAAAACATTACAGAACAATTGTGATTGTGGGTAGTGCCTCGACCTGCCTGTTTCACTATGGTGGTTGCATGGATTCTATTTACTTAAAGCTAGTATGAAATAAAAGTATAGTTTATGGAATACGTTTTATTACAAAAGACAGTACAAAAATAGTATTTAGTCGACTGCGGTCGAAACAAACTGAATTGATCCATACGTCACTAATTAATGAGCTATATACAAAAGCAAAAAAAAACTGATACATTACATACACGAAGCCTCTCTTTAGCGGGATAATGTGGAAGAGATCATGTGAATAACCAACAAACAAATGAATACAAAACATTAAATACAAAACATTAAATACAAAACATTAAATACAAAACAATGAATACAAAACATTTTATGAGGATAATACAAATTATATAAAATAAGGACATATTTAAATGACAACTTTTTACTCAAAGTTAAAATCGAAAGAAACAATTGATTTGGTAACCACACCTACAGCGTTTTACTTTTGATGGGAGTATTAAAAAAAAAGAAAGCAAGCTTCAGATTTCGCTTCGACCTTAAACCCTCTTCCCAAGAGAGCTATCCAGAGACAGATAAACTACAACTAAATCTTACTAAATCACAATAATATACCATTCGTGACTTTAAAGAGAGTCTCAATGAAAGCCTTCGAATCTTACGTCGAACACTCGTTTGTTAAATCGTATAAACGTGATTTTTTTAAAAAAAAGTTGATCTATTATGACTAACCTTTGTACCTTTAGTCTAGTTTCAAAACCCTAAAGTTATAGTGAGTACGTACTGTTTATTACAGCCGTTAAGGTCTAACTGTTGCGTAAATAAAATTAAGTACTATTTCGCAATACTTTCGAGTATTCACATAGCTAGGGAAATAAAACTGTTAGACGTAGCCCAACTAAATCACTTCATAATGTCGTCTTAATTCCAGTAATATTTCGAAAATCCCTACTAATATTACAATATTGAAGTGAAAATATTTGAATGTTTGTTTGTTCAGTGTAAGTTTAGATTCTGCTGAACCGATTTAAAAAGAAATCATCAATAGAAAGCCCTTCTATCAGTAACATAGGCTGTGTAGTTTTTATCTATATATATATCGTGTGAAGTCTTGGGATTCTAGTCTACAATAAAATTTCATTTGATTTACTAACAATCGAGTGTTCAATTCTCAATCCTCTTTACCAGATTTTGGAAGAGAGACCGTGTCCGTGAAGACCGGCGCCGTACAGAGACGCTCCCAATCCTGATGTCACATAGGACTTGACTACTGGTACTGCAACAGGCTGAGGGACTGGCACGGCTACTGGCTTGGCAACAGGGACCGCGTAAGGAGCCGGGACCGGTACGCCGACCTGGAGAATTGACATAATAATTAATTTAAATAATAATGAGAGTTTGTTAAATAATAATAGTATCAGGCTCATGGGATTAGAGATTAGATGGTGGAATATGAGATTTAAAAGTCATAGTCGATTGACTACCATTATTCCGAGAATCGTATCAGTGAAGGGATTTTTAGCGAAGACCGTCAACCACAGCTTAAGGAGCTCTCGCTAATCGGTTGCATAAAGGGTTTGATACAAAAAGCGGTAATTTTAGTTCACCCGCATTGTTAGTAAGCTCCTTTATCTGTAATTTAGACCACTGGTTGCTTGAATCATAGAACTCAGCAGCCGTTGGAACACTATTCTTGTATTGTCTTGACACTAGCGAGGTACACGTATTTTACATTTAAATACATGTGTTTTCAATTGCTAAATATTTACTACTGTCATAAATCACGTTTAAGAATAACATAAGTAGCGTCTCATCTTAAAAGCGATTCGTCTAAGTTTTGCTAATAATGTAATTCCAACTCCAACCAACAATAAGAAATTTTACTATTTGAAGTCCTAAGGGGAACATATAACTGTTTGCACAAATGTTCGTTACGAAAGCTTTGTTAAACTACTGTTTCCCGATAGTATGTCAATTTGATTAACTATTAGTAAATTAATCTTTTGAATTACCTGTTTGATGACTGGGTATGGCACCGCGTGGGGCACGGGCACCGGGACCGGCCTGTCCACTGGCACCGCGACGTGTTTCTCAACAGCTACGGGGTAGGGCCTTGGCACTGCGACTGCGTACGGACGGTCCACTGGCACAGGAACTGCGACCTGAAATTATAATGCGTTTTATTAAGTTTGGATTCGTGATCGTTTTGCGACATATTTAGTTTGGCTTGAAGGAACTATGGAAAGAGTGTTACGAGTATTAATACAAATACAGGTGTTACATACTGTGTGCATAGTTCATTGATTTTTTTTAAAGTGGCACGAACAAGCGTCATGCGCAACAAGTAAACGAGTTGCGATGTCCATCTCTAATGGCCAGAGAAGAGGATAGATGGTAAAACGATATTTCCCTTTTGCCCATTTATCCCTTTCCCGCCAAATTCTCTTCCTGTTCCCATCCTATCCTTTTTAGTAAAGAATGGGAAAGGGAAGAGAACTGAAACTGGGCCTTCGGCCCCTCACTAACCAGACGAAACGCAGAAGCATACTTTACGCCTGTCTCCTGTGTTGTCGTGGTATTTCACCTATTGAGGCGGCCCATTCGTGCAACAGATGTTGTTTTTGTTTGCTCTACCACTGCTAGAATTTAAGATAAAAAGTATTAATAGTAAAAGATTATTATTTTAACATTAAAAATATAATATTATTTTTTGTTTATAATATTAAAATCTCACCCTGACGGGGACAGGGTAAGGCCTGTCGACAGCTACAGGGTAAGGAGCCGGGTACGGTACGCCGACGTGCTTCGTGACGGTCGTGTGGACGTCAGCACCAACGATGGTGGCACCTCCTATAGCGCCCACTCCCGGTCCTACGGCGATACCTGGCCCCACACCACCTAGTGCTCCCGCCAACCCTGAGGTGAGACCGGCGGCGTATCCTGAGCTGATCCCAGAACCAAACCCATAGCCTCCCAGGCTGTACCCGGAATGTATGATCGGCGCGGCTGCTGCATAGTGACCTACAAGGCCACTGCGTTTCTGGATGACTTTGCTCGGTTCAGCGAGAACTGATGCCGTCATGAAGAGGATTGCGACCTGGGAGGAAAATAGTTTGTTATTAATTATTTTCATTTAGCGAATTGTGATCCATTTAAACATGTCGCCGATTGATTGTGAAATTCGATATGGAATTATAATTGGTCAAATCGTCAAATTGTGAACTGATATTTTACGTGTGTAATAGCACGTTACAGTTTAAATTAGAATAGAAGATACTTATAAGGTTCTTTTGGTCGGACATAAAAAAATTATATTTTAAAAAGATTTTTATCTGGCTTTGTGGCGTCACTCGTATACTCTCTGTCTGTCTGTCATAGGCGACTCTTGTTAGATTTAATGAGATTGTATTAATAGTGGTCGGACTCCTATTAGCTTTTGGAAGTAAAACTAAATAAATATACGCCCGTAACCCAGAGGGATAGGCAGCAATCATGGATTTTCATTTGGCGCGATCCTGGCACACCTCTCTCGCTTCGTTTACATTCATACATTATGGGTACTCCTTATATCGCCCTTCTTTAGTATGTTACTAATCTGATCGATATAAGTTCTCCGTAGACGTCCCCTATTTTAGTAGTAAGGGACGGATTCTTCTTAAGCTATATGAGTATTTTAGTAACAGAGAGTTTTCATTAAGAATTATTATGCACGAATTTATTAACGTTCCAATGCTCTACATAATCTCCATTAATCGATATATACTCGACGTGACTTTGTCGAAAGAAAACAACAATGTACGACTTTTACCAGGTTACGTGCTATGACTTCACCACGCCACTTAGCATGCGCTACGGGGTGGACGAAAACGAAATTTCGGCCGTTACTCGAATAGTTAAACAGCTACGAATATTATAAGCGATGATGCATTATAATGCAGCTTGTATTTTTATTATTATTTTCGATTTCATTGTTATTGTGAACTCTCGATTATTTATATACAAGCGGCAATAGCTCAATGGATTTGGGTTTGGGAATCCACTATACTCATCAAACATCTGACACAAGAATTGAGCTTAGTTTTGTCCTTACAAAGAGTATTAGTAAATTGTTTCCGTACCTTGCTAATCTATGTAATATATGTCAAAAAAGTTGTTGTTACACATGACACATTACCATGGCAACCGGTATTCCTACTAATATTATAAATGTGAATGTAAGTTTGTTTGTTACGCTTTCACGCGAAAACTACTCAACCGATCATCATGAAACTTTGTACAAATATTCTTGAATGTACTAGAAGTGACATAGAATACTTTTTATGAAAAAAATAGTATATAAAAAGCGAAATATATACAGACTCCGAAACGGCTGGACCGATTTCGATGAAATTTTACAGGGATTGTCCAGATTGGCACATTCCTGTGTTTGCTAGCGATCGGATCAACATAATTAGTGGTACCCGGTAACAGTTTCATTTTGTGGAATAACGGGTAAACCATTTTATTTTCTGCACCTCTGACAATATGTGTGAAAAATTTCATGTTGACCGGTTGAATCGTTAAGGAGTTAAAGCGTAAAATACAAACAAACATATGCATTTATAATTTTAGTTAGAAATCCAGTCAAATTGCACAATTAATGTTTAAATTTACACAAAAAAAAATGTTTGTTTGTCTGTTGAGGTATATAACAAAATAAGTGGGGTCTTTCTCTCTACCTTATATTCACAATTTTTTTTTATTTCTGTTTAATTTTATTTTACATTAATTATATTTTTTTTTAATAAACTAGAACTAATTAATTAGAAACACAAATTATATTTTAGAATTAAGTTTTTATTTATTTATTTAGCTTATATTTTAATATTTTCTCATCTTAATGATTGTACTACTAGTTTACGTTATTCAAATATAGACTTAAATTACACTTACGAAAGCCTTCATTTTATTCGTTGTAGGGTAACACGCACAACACTTAGGTAACTGTAGGTAACCGATGTAACACCGCGGCGACCACTGGTCATATGTACCCAGACAACAAGGTAAGGACTTTATATAAGGCTGGTTCACACTGCCCCTACTATAGGCCGAAGGATTTTAACGTGAAACGCGATTATTTGCAACACTTGTGGGCCGGTATAATGGAGTTACCTGTAATAGAACGAATCTGGTTACATTTGCCTCTACCGGGTCATTTTTAATTAAGATTCAAAGATCCGAAAATTAATGAAAAAGTTAATTGAATACAAACATATCAGAATAAAGAATTAGAGGATGTCTGAAAATTGTCAATAACAATGTTATGCGGAGGGATGTAGGACATATTGTGAAGAAAGTAATGAGTTATGAACGTGGATGGTTACGAGAGTAGAGGAAGACCGAAGAAAGAATGGATGGATTGTGTGGAGATGTATGTGTGTAAGAAGGTTCTGAATTCAGATGTGACGGCCGTTAGATAGATATGGAAGTGAAGAACATACTGGCAGGGAGGCAGGAGACAGTGAAATCATGATTTATTACTTTCCTGGTACACTACTCTCGTTACGCCTATAAACGTTTATATGTCACCGACTGATTACGAAGTCTGTCAGTTTAGAAACGGACTAGGTATGTAGTAAACGTTCAGCAAATTGTGATCTGAACGAATCATTGACAAATGATGTATCATGTCGAATTCGACAAACCTATTTATTTTTAATATTTTTTTAAGATATTATTTAAGGATGACTGTCAAGTCCAACCTGACCTGCGCACTCATCCAGTAGACTCCCGCATCCTTATCATCATCGGACCTTCCTGTGAGAGGGTGCGCTGCGTCGACCGCCGCCATTCCAGGGCCTGCCAGTTTCTCCCATCCATTCTGCGAGCTATGTGTCGTGCCCATTGCCACTTAAAGTTTGTAACTCTTCGGGCAATGTTGGTTGTTTTGAGCACATCATTTCCGATACGATCTGGTAGAGAAACTCCGAGCGTTGCCCTCTCCATTGTTCTTTGAGTGATCTTGAACCATATAATGGAGCCCACCAACCTGCCAACTTGACCTAACCATTTCCAATAATCATATTTATTCTATTGTCTAGTAATTATCTTCCATTTTACTTTACTCCTAACGCACGTAAAGTATTAGTTTATGATTTGACGATTTGACTTCGACAGTTTATAAACTATCTAGAAACGGCACGCCAAATTGTGGAAGATTCGTCAGTTCACAATTTTGTTGACAGATTATGATGTGTCTAGGCCGATTATAAACTGACGAAGTTTACAGTTTTCTGTCGGCGACATATGCAACTTATACTTGTTTATAACTTGATTCTTTCTTTTCTACTTATATCGATCAGATTAGTGACTTACTAAAATAAGAGCGATATAAGGAACACCCATAACCGAAGAGTATGTATGCGTAGATGTATGAATGTAGAAGCGAGAGAGGTGTGCCAGGATCGCGCCAATGGAAATACATGATCTCTGCCTACCCCTCTGGGCTACCGGCGTGGGCGCATATTTATTTTTTCTTCTTTTTTAATTTATACTTTTTCCTTTGAATAACTTATTCTCTATTACAAGGTCAGAGCAGTAGAGACAGTTATTAAAAATGGATTATGATATGTTATATTTTGGAATAAATTTTTAAAAAAGTAGCCATTTCATTCCGTATCGCATTTGTTGCGCTGTTTGTTGTTGTTGTTTTGTGTACTTCCGCGGATGACAGGCGAGACGTCGTAAACTAGGAATTTCATGTGACCCCACACACAGAAATCAACGGGCGTTAAGTATGGACTTCACGCAGGTTACGGAATAGGTCCTCCTCGCCCTATCTAACGATTAGAAAAAGGGATGCGACTTTGCGTACGCAATGGAAGTCACCAAGAACTTTAATTAAGCTAAAAAACAAATTGTTTTAATTGTTACTTATTATTAATTGTTATTACTCCAAAACTGTTACTGGTTCTAAATTTTATTTAAAATTTGTAGTTTTTTGTTATATTTACATTGGGTATTGTTTTTAATTCATCAAATTTTGGGAATTTAAAAGAATGACCTTAAGTTTAGTTCGAATACGAAATCCGCCTACTTCCTTTGTAATCATTTTTTTTCAGTTTTCTTTGAAAATAGTTCCCCGTTGTTATGCATTGTTGGAGAGCTAAGAAAATAATTCATGAAGGTTGAAGGTTGTATATGTTTTTAAAATGATCTGCAAGACAAGTTTCATAACATTTGAAACAAATATTGAAATAATATTGTTTTTCATTTCGCATTTTCAAATTCGGACCGGTAACTGTTGTTTTAATATTGATAAATAAACGATGTTTAATCGTTTTTATAAATGAGAAGAAAACGAGAGATTTGAATTACTTTTTTTTAAATAAACTTTTGATATTTGACTTTTGACTTATTTTGAAAAAGGCCAAAAACATTGGAACTCCAAAAATTGTTTCACTTTTGCATAATGCATATGGGAGTTAAAATTATCGCAAACAGTCAACCCTGTCGCCTCATAATCTACGTCGAATTAGCAATAAACCTGTATAATTTTAGGCATATCGACCGACTTTATATAAAAATATACTAGTTTTATTCTCTAATCTGGTGTATTAAAAAAGAGCATACATGAAGATTGAAACGACCGTGAGATCCGTTAGCATTCATTTTGTTGACTAGCAAAACCCACGCCGGAAAAAAAAACCATTAGAGATACGTTTAGATTCAGACGATACCCGCAGTATTGCAGTGATAGAGGTTAGGTGAATAAATCTTCCGGGTTTACACTTAAATAAAACATTTACTTGGGCGATGAATAAGTGAAGACTCATCCCGTAAGTATTTGGGACATCGAACTTGGGAAAAAGGTTCGCTAGGAAGCTCATTATTTCTAATTGATTAGTATATAAATGTGGGTTTTATGTTATGATAGAATTGGATCTTAAATAACTGATTTCGTAAGTTTAGTTTATGGTCACATGAACTGGAGACCATTGCATTAAATGTTGCAATCCCGCCCGCTACACTAGTTCGCCCGGATCACGAAATCAGATACCTAACAATACCTTGCTTCCTAAGTAACACTAGACAGCATTGGTTGTCAACCTTTTTCATTGAGTTTTTATTTTATTAGTTGAAAATGTGTTTTCATCCAGTGCAAAATTTGGTCCTAATGTATACTTTGGTTCAAAGCAAGATATAATTTTCGTAAACAAACAAACGTCATCTACCATACATGGCGGCCATTACACTTTTTATACTTTCATCGGAAATGTTGTAATTTTGTGGAAACCGTGTGATAAAGTAAATTCAAATAATGTGGATAGCTAATGTTATAGGTTATGTAAGAAAAAGTTGTTTTCCGGAAATATTTTGGAATTTACGCATTTTAACGTAAAAACATTGCTTACAAAAATCCTATCTTGCTGTGTATAGGATGTCCTTAATTTTTGTAACGTATATATATATTTATATTTATTTCTTGATCTTCTTCCCCTATCTAGGGTAAGGTATATAAGTACTTAAGATGTTTCAGATTTTCTTTGATCATTTTAATTGTCAAAAAACCAAAATAGATTGGATTTTCAGTCGTAAAACTTCATTAATTTCATTTTAATTACATAAGATAGTAGAAACCATTAATCGTAATAATATGGAGCTTTTCAAACTGATAAAATAATTATTTATGTCTAGGGCGCAAATTAACCAGCTTGGTTATTAATTAACCAACTACGAGTTTACATAATATGTTTAAATAATTATAATTTTGTCAAATAGTTTTACCAAATCTTCTGTGGTGGAATTTTTCGCTGTAATAAATAACTAAGCACACACCTCCGTAACCCAGAGGGGTAGCCAGTGAATAAGGCTTTGGTGCGATACTGACTTACATCCCTCGTTTCTTCTACATCCATACATCTACGCGTACAAGCTCGTCGGTTACGGATACTCCTTATATTTCTACGTACCCTTCTTTAGTATGTCACTAACCTGGTCGATATAAGTTAATTGATCGTATAACAAAGGTTTTTACTTATTTCGATCGAGTTGTGAAATGTGAAAGCTCCGATAAATGTGCTCACACATCACGCGTGTATTTTTGACGGCCATTTAGAGCACGTACTCGTGACTTCGAAATTTTGCGAAAAATAAAACGTATTCAAACAGTTCGGCGTTTGAAGCTGAAAAGGAATTAAACAATTGAGCTTAATATGAAGTGAGTAAAATCTTTCTTCTGTACCAACACCATTTTTAGGTATTACTAATAACCACTGAGGCTATTAGTACTTGAAAGGAATTTTTCAGGTAGTGATAGCCTGACAGATGAAAGTTCTTCACCTGTGTATAGTAAAATATATTCAGATAAAGTGAAATATGTATATTGCCTTAATAATCAAGGTTAGGGTCCTACGTCACTTGCTTAATAATGCTGGCTTACAGGATGCGAGTGATGTGAGCTGCTGCCATGTGCAAGCTACTATTAAGCGAGTAAGTTAGTGGAACCAAAAATTGTTGAAGTAAGTTGGATATGAGGAACTATTTAACTCGCACGTGCGAATAACTCGTAAGATACATACTTACGATGCGAGTAACTGTATTGTAGCTACTCCACAGATCGACTCGCACAGGCATAACCGATGTGCAGTTTTCATAAGACACATGCAGTTTTTATTCTTTATCTATTTGGTTTTTAATGCTTTGCCAATTGATGGTCTTTGTTTCAATCCCCCCCCCCCACAGCAACTGTGAAGGCAACTGAACAGTTTAATCATTGGTTTACGAACTCGGTATAAGCCGTAACTACTAATTTGAAAGGCGCACAGTTTCCCACAGCGGAATGTATTTAGGTACAGTACCTACAGGACAACGCTTAGCTTGTACCGGTGCCAGCGTGACGAAACATAGTACTTACTGCTCTGAATATAAAGAAGAATTTGTTTTGCAACGTTCAAGGGTTTCTTGACCCGCGAAGAATGTCAGATGCTCTACTTTCATGTGGCGTCGTTACTTTGGCTCAAGGACTATCCCATTTGATTGTAATACAGATTGTGACGGTCAGTTAGATTACTTGAAAGTAAAAGTGCTAATCAATGCTATGATTCTGGGACGAGGAATACATGTTTTAATTTCCAGCCTGAATGCCTAGAAGTTTTCAAATTCTGCAGGTATCTGATAAGTAGATTGAGCAACGATTCGACATTCTCGTGCACCTCTCAAGTCTAAGACGAGGTGGGGTCCGTGAACTGTGGATGTTAAGACCATATGACCTCGGCAACCTCCCAATTCCCCAAAAAGTGAGTCCCTTGTCTGAGCCAAGGATCCCAAGGGAACCCTCGAGCTTTATTACTTAAGAGGTTTTGTTACTTAATAAATCGCGTCATTGCATTAAGCCATATTAGGTCCTAGATGAGGCATCCCTACCGTCAATCTGAAAGAATATAATGGATTACCTTGTACTGCATTCGACAGTGGCTATGAAAACCTTAAATGGGAAGTCTGTTGATCACATCTTAGTTATTAAAATTTTCAGGTCAACGAGACACACCATTTGTTACTTTAAGCGTGCACATTTTGGTATAGTCTGTGCGAATTTCACCTAGAATGGCAGATAAACCATTAAGAAAGTAGTGCTGCATCTAACAAAATCGTTAATGATATAAAAATACATAATTGTTGAATCATTTCAGCTCTTTCATTAGGTATTGAACCTTTTTTCTATGATTCGACAATCATATCTGATTGTCCCATCTGATCGTAGCCTTGTCCCCGTTGAACATCTTCCGGCTTGGCAGCGAGCATGTCATTCACAAGCGGCATTTTAAAACGTAATGTCGACACTCGGACAGAAATGCATTCATCTCACGGCCTACGTATAAACCAGTTTGTAATACATTAAAAGCTTTCTTGAATTAGATTAAAACAGTTAAGCTTTACATAAACCACCACAGACAAGCGGTTGAGCTTAAAAAAGATTTACAATTGTCATGGTTGTTGGTTATGGTATGCCAACACGATATGTATAAATAAATTATTACAATTCCAAGAAAGAAGTAAGTCTGTTCTCCCATGAACAATGACTCTTACTTTTAGTGGCTTTGATGTTATCATTTTCTCATAAGGAAAGGATGGGAAGGGAAGAGGATTTGATAGAAAAGAGGTTGTACAGAAAAAGGAATTATCCTTTTCTGTGTATCCCTTCCTCTGTCCATCTGCAGGAAGCTATTGACTTGCAGATACCTTTGGGTAGTGGTGATTTAATATCAGGCTTCAGTTTGCTCGTTCGCCAACTTCTTCAAAAAACTGTATAGCTAAATTACTTCTTCGACTGTCTGTCTGAGTTTTAGTAGCTTTATTGTTATATAAAAAACATTATATGAAACGAGCTTTATGTAAGCTTGCGAATACAGGCCTGACGACACAAAGCTTCCCCTTGTGTAGCAATCCCTCAATCCGCTCAAACCACCAGCGCGTTTCCAAGGTGCACTCAATCCAATCCATCGAGCCCCTGCACCACGTACCAGACCTATGGGTTCCTTTTGGTTCACTTTAAGTCACGAAAAGGAGGGAGGGAACCGGTCGGTGGGCAAAGCTTTCCCTACAAGCTTTTAAATTATATTCAAATTGTCTACTTCTGACTGCTCCATACTATACTAAGGTCGTAATAGTTTATTTGTTTCTTAAATCAAGGTGTCCGATCATTTGAAGTAAGCACACTGTAAGTACGGCGTCCATTGATTACGTATGCAACACACAGCTTGGATTAGTCGCACGCATGCAACATTATACACTGACGTATCCTTATCAAGTTTAAGGAGCCTACACACTGTAGGAATTTAATTAAGTAAAAATTAAAAAAAATAAAAATTATATCTATATATATCAAATTCTCCTGTCACAGTGTTAGTTGCCATACTCCTCCTTGCATTTTGCATATACATTCGGTAGGTCTGAGATAGGTTTTTATCTATATATCTATCTATCTATAATATTATAAATGTGAATGTATGAATGTAAGTTTGTTTGTTACGCTTTCACGCAAAAACTACTCAACCGATCATCATGAAACTTTGTACACATATTCTTGGAGGTATTAGAAGTATTATAACATAGGATACTTTTTATGAAAAAAAATTTAAAAAAGCGAAGTATGTATGTTCCCTGAAACGGATTGAGCGATTTAATTAAATTTACAGGAATTGTCCAGATTGGCACATTCCTGTGTTTGGTAGCGATCGGATCAACATAATTAGTGGTACCCGGGCGAAGCCGGGGAGAGTCACTCGTATAAATATAAAATAATCAAGTGTTTCATCCGACTTCAAGTACCAGCTACCCATTGGTATCTGCAACAACGGATTTAATGCCTATGGGCATTATCTGCCAGTGGGCCATACGTTTAATGCTTGACGGTAAATGAATACTCAACTTAAGAATCATTGAATCAAGGTGACGTCAGTCAAATAATGTTATAAGTTGTTACGTTTGGTTACATAACGCGTTCTGTCACAGTAGAACCGGTTGGCGCGGGTCATAGATGCTGATGATTTGGGTCAAGGATTAACAACCTCATAGAGCGATAACCATCCCTTTCGACCAGAAGATCGGGGATTCCAATCCTAGTCGCCTAGTACCGTTAAGATTTTGATTGTGGTTAAATATACATGAGTCAAATATAATTGAAACTAGTAACCGCTAACTAGTATCATGAATACCGATGTTGTGATGCAATCATGGTTAAAATGAGGTTTAAAACCATCGAAGAACAAGTTTGTTAGATAAGAGTTTATTAAGTTTATCGATGTAATTAAGTTCCATAATTTGTCTATCTTTTTAATTCTTACTTCAGTAAAAGTTAGAAAAACCAAGGGATATTTCCATATTGGTTTTACCATCGGACATTATTTTTAGACGTCCCCTACGATAGGAAACCTTTGGCCTGATCTAAGAAGTGCCACTATTCTGGTATATAAGTAAACTATTTAACTGTTTATTGGTGTGCTTTTTAATCCAACAATTTAAGTCTTAATGACGTTGCAAACCTTCACCGTTTTTGAAGTAGTGGTGGCTTAGCGGTTTAGGCCCCGACTACGTAATATAGGATGCGGGTTCGAACCCAGGCAGTCACTTTACTTTGTGTAATTTATTTCATCACCACTGCTCCAAAAACGGCGAAGGAAAACATCGTGAGGAAACCGACATGTCTTAGAATCACTGAATTGGAAGACATGTGACATCCGCCAAACCGCACTGTGCCAGCGTGGTGGATTACGGCTATATAAGTTACTTTTTTAAGTGAAAACTTCTTAAGCCGCGTTAGACGTTGTCTGGTAGGGGAAAATCTTATAGGTTTGCGTGGCCATGAGCAAAACGCGTCAGCCAAATGCTTATAAGATGGGACAGTGTCGACAAAAAATCATTTATTATTAAGATGCAAGGTTTATTTTTGTTGATTATTTATTTAACTGATAAAACGATTACCCAGGCATAGCCGGGGCGGATCACTAGTGATTAAATAAATGACACAATAATTATGTCACTTAGGAATCTGTTACCTAGTAGGACATGTAAAAACTAATAGTTACCAATTTAAAATGCAAGATATTACCTAACAGTCGTACGTACAAAAAAAGTCACAAAGGAAATGTAGGTAACATTGTAAATCAACTGGGAAGTGGTTCGTTACGAGATAGATTCCTGGTTACGTTTAACTCGTTGGAAAAACTAAATCGGGAAATCTGTTTACTGTTTTAGCGGCGATGTCAGACGGGCCGACATTCCACCTTTGAATTATTCGATACACGTAACTGGCTGGGACTTGTTTAAATCAATGTAACATGAGGATGAGTTATGTATGCCATTGCAAGATTCTATGCTAATGTGAGGCGTGATTTGAGATTAATTTCTCCTTATTTCAAACTAGCTGTTTCCCGCGACTTCGTCCGCGTGGAATCAAATTAAAACATATTAATCACTTCGCAGGATAAAACTTTATTATCGTATTTTTTACATTAATTGTTTTTACCGTACAAAATAAAACGTAAAACATCAGTATCAAAATTATATCTTGACATTACAACAAACAATTTAATTTTATTTATAGATTACCACCAACTCTGCCTAAAATCGTCTAACGCAGTTAAAGGTGTTTTCAGTTCAATAAGCATGTTGCTGACGCTGTCGCTAACGCATTTGCGCATGTCGATCTCGTGAACCTATAATGTTTACCCCTACCTACTATCGTTTATCGTGGCTAAAGAAGTTTACAGTTCAAATAGTGAAATGTTTATATTATTTTACTACTTAAGGCAAACTTTGTGACATTGCAGATAGTGTGTGTGTGTGTATGTGTGTTATTTATGTATTTATATACGTAACAAAAAAAATACAAATATATTTATTACATGTACCAGTATTCTATTTTGTGAAAATAGTCTTTGAATGCAATCCATAACAGTTGAATTACATAACTTTGAACTGTAGGCAAATGTCAAATAGTTGTTATTGGATGCCATGGCAACAAAATTAAGTTGTTGTCGCTTTTAGTTGTTGCGTATTCGTAAACATTCGTTCAAACATGTCTATTAATTATCTAAGAAGGTTAATTTTATGGGCATAATTTACGTGAAACTTTCCTCGGCAACTCTCGTCTTGTAAAAAAACATTTTTCTCTGGCCCATTGACCTGATTAGTTGCGCTTCATGTTGAGCAAAGTATGTGATGCTTTTCCATACACGGTCAGCTCACGTTACCGATTGGCCGGCGTACGTGAGGTTATTTCTGGAATCCTAGGCCCCGGTGGATCAGATTAGCTGTTGCGATACAACAGGGCTTATTGGAAAAACCCTGAAAAAATTCAGAAAAACTCCAAATTTCTTCAAAATCATCCTGTATACTATTTAGATATTGTTTGTGTAAATCAAACTTTTAATACTCTTTCCTTTTTACTAGCATACAATTTATACTTGACAATAATTGGTGGGTTTTTTATACATTTTTTTATTCCTTCCTGCATTAGTATTGAGATGGGCTTTAGCCTTACAACATCACGCAAGCTTGGTTGGGAAAAACTGAGTTTTACGTCAGATTGGTCGATAACAAAATAGGAAGCATGACGTTGATTGGATTGGGTACCAGCCAAAAGTTGTGTCAGGAAAGATGAGCCACAGTGGATTACTACGAATGGGCTCGTCTAAGAACTTTCGTAATATTATATCACCAAAGTTCTTACATAAAAACTTGAACACAGTTATAAATATGACTGTTAATTAAATTTACAATTGATTAAGGAAACACAACCGGTGTCATAAAGCGGGTGCCGTTGCAAAACGCGTATAGATTCACAACGCGCCGAGTTTGCACAAGACGCCCGCAATTCGACCTGGTAATGGAACCGCGCTCCCAATCTTGTTTTACTTATAATGGAAATTCAGAGAGGCACACACGGACGACGTGACCAGATTGCCTTTTTTAACGTAGCAAAGTCACCTGACTTAAGGAAGGATTGACCAAAATTCTTGCTACTGCCTTCCTTGAAATAAGACAATTTGACAAACGAAACGTATGCGAACTTTGGTTGTATTCTTACAATGTACTTTGATTCCATTAATTTAATTTATCAGACTTAAGCATGCGTAAGTTATGCATTCATGTAATAAGTTGTAACTATACGTTCAGTACAATAAAGTTACTACGCTAGCACAATAACATGACTCTAGCGTAGAATGTGACGCAACCTCACCTCCCCGCGTGCGTCTTTGATCCTACAGCGAGAGACGAAAATATAATATGTTCGTTGACATTGCACGATTATTTCGTTCTAACAACCGGTGAAATCCCACGACCTCACAGAAGACAAGCGTTAAGTAGAATTATTCTACGTTTCGTCTGTTGAGTGAAATGCTGGAGGCCTAATTCTGGTCCTCTCACTTTTCCAACCTTTTCGAATAAGGAAAGAACGGGAAGGGGGTGCATCATAAAAGGAAATATCGTTTTTCTGTTTATCCCTTCCTCTGTCCATTAAACTTGCGGAATAGCTAATGGTAGGAAACGTATCTGCCACCCATTAGCCTGTTGCAGATGCCTATGGGTTGCAGTCACTTCAGGCAAACAGCTTGCTTGTTTACCTTTTCCTATAAAAAAACATATTACGTGACGTTAAAAAAAATGTAATTGTACAAGCACTGTGACGTCAGATCTGTTTGTTATTTGTTATATGGATAATAATGTTATTTAGATGCTACATTTAGTTACAAGAGAAAGTGGAGTTGTTATAGTGATGTACGTAGACAATCCTACACGGTAATTACTTTTAAAGACTGTGTTTACCCGGTTGATTTACACAGTTACAAGTAAATGCTGCGAGATATATAAGTATGTTTTATGTAAATGTACAGCCTTTATATCTTATTGGTTGGGATGTACGCAACCATATCTGGAGATCCTCGAGAACGAATCCCAACTGACCCGTACCAATATATATTTTTAAAAACATCGCTCAATGGTTTGTCATTAAAGTTATCTGAATTTATGACTTAAGTCTTAATTTATTCTTACTTATCCCTACTTATATTATAAATGTGAATGTAAGTTTGTTTGTTACGCTTTCACGCGAAAACAACTCAACCGATCATCATGAAACTTTGTACACATATTGAGGTACTAGGAGTAACATAGGACACTTTTTATGAAAAAAAATAGTATATAAAAGTGAAGTATGCATGTTCACTAAAGACTTATAGACTCCAAAACAGCTGGACTGATTTCGAAAACGCTGGAAACATTCCTGTGTTTGGTAGCGATCGGATCAACATAAGTATTGGTGGTTGAAGCCGGGGCGGTTCACTAGTAATATTATAAATGCGAAAGTTTGCATGTATGGATATTTGTTACTCTTTCACGCACTACTAAATGGATTTAATGTAATTTTACAATAATATAGCATAAGCTATAGCATCAGAATAATATTTAGGCTCGAATTCATACAATTCGTACAATGAAAATGTTTACCTCAAATAGTCCTACAAAAAAGCCAGCGAGCATATATCTATCTTTTACGTGTAAGCCATTATTGTAAATTATAGGGTGGAACGAAGTTTGCCGGGGCAACTAGTAATATTGTAAAAAGAAAAAAATTGATTGTTTCGAACTAACTTAAAAACTACTGAACTGTTTTTCACCAACAGTAAGTTATTTTATTAGTAGAAAACCTGGGCTAAATTTTATTTCTTATTTGTCTTTCTAACCGAACGAAGCGAGATAAGGGTCGTTAGTTAGTTATGCTATATCGTCATTATCAGTTGTCTTGTCGCACACAGTCGTTTAGTGCTTACTTAAGCATGCAAAGATTAATGACAATTAAAGTTAAGTTAGGTACAACAATAATAAGGCTCTATTTATTACATCATTTAATAGTAAACGATTATTTCGTCTATCTTTTTAATAAAATCTAACCATAAATGATCTGATTATTATATATGTTGCCATATTTAAGGTGTTTTAGAAAAACATTCAGAACACATCAATTGTTTTTATGTATGGCTACACCGAGATCGTAACCATAAATACTATCGATATATGAATTTTAACAATGCACCTCCTTAAATCTGCCACTGACGCGTTTAGACAAAAAGATACGTCAAAGGACATATTTTGTAAAATTTAATACACATTCACTATAATTGAAGCGCGTATTACGTTTATAAAGTGATCAGACGTTTTTATGTAAGTCATTTTTTGAGTGCTTCCGAGTATTTAGAATTTCCATGTATCTATTTCCTAATTAAATATCATGTCTGCATTGATTTATGTACTTAGCACGTGCTAAGTTATTACACTCAAAAACTACTGAACAGGCTTACATGTACCAGTAGAAGTATTCTTCAAATTTAATATGTTAATTAACAAAATTAAATGAATCAGTTTCACAGCATACATACATTATATATAAACTAGGTAATAAGTCACTAAAAGTAATATGTAAACAGTAACGGAAGGCAAAAGATATACGTAAAGATGAAGGTTTAATAAAGATATTTATTTAAAATAAATATAGTGTACAGCTTTCCTTTCTTAATACAAAGTTAATGTTTAATTAAAAGCATGCCGTGTGTTCGCGGACTAATAACATACATGTAAAAAATATAAAAATTGTAAGCTTGTTTGAAATAAACAAATAAATAAATATACATACATATATATATATATACATATACATATATATATATATATATATATATATATATTGATAGAATTGCGAGGAAGGCTGTTGTTAAATTATGACTATTTAAGCAACTTGCAAACTCTGAGAAAATATTGAGAAAGTTTTAACGTCACTGACAATATACAGTTATCGGAATGTATTATTAAATAACAGGGAACTATTAAATAATGAGTTGTAAAATACTTATGAGAGATATTTCCGTATTAATATAACTGGAACTATTATTTCTATCAGTAGAACAGAATTTGATAATCGACTTTACATAATACAGGTTGTAGAGGCGATTACGTATAGGTCTCGTTTGACGTTGGAGCCTGAAACTGGTCTAGTTTTACCTAAGATGGCAGATGTTAAAGAAACGTCAACTGTAGTATATACCATAGAGTTGTGGCAACCAACATTTTTTTATGGAATAAATTATAAAAGAACAAACAGTTCAAATGATTTCGCTATAAATTGAGTATTTATTACAAATAAAAAACTCATATACTCTCACATTTCTTAATAACCTATTTAAAAAATTGTAGTCGCCCAATATTAAATAGAGGCGTTTCTCCCGATGTTTTCATCCCGTTAATGTCATGAGATTAGACAAAGGTCAAGTATATTGTTATAGGTCCTTAACAAGTGTATAAACATTCGAATTCATACAATTGCCTAAAATTAGTTAATCTTAAAGTCGGTAATATTTATGTAAACTAAATAGTAAGATTAATTATAATTAATTAATGAGTTAATATAGAAATATAATGATGATGATGAGAAAGGAGACTGCATTTTATACATCTATAAAAATGTATTAAGTAAAAGAAAATACTTTAGTTTTTAATGTATGGACTATTTTTATCCTATCAATGCTTACGAAGACCATTTCTGTCCGTAAGGTACAAGGCTTCTAAGATCCAAAATGCGATGAATTTATCCCCTGAAGGAGGTCTGGAAGTAAACATTTGTCATCTTCGAAAAAGCATCGAACAAATTTTGACGCGATTGTAACTTATGAAACAACTAAGTATTTCTATCTCGAGGCTATGGACTCTATACATTAAGCAATATAGGATACCAGGAAGACATAAGGAAAGCTGTCCAATAAAATAACGAAAGACTACCTATGTTGTCAGGTGTAACATATTATGGTGAGAATAATAATTTACCAAATGAACGATGGGGTATTTATCATACCCAATATAGATCCGTGCTTTCTTCCACTTGACAAGGTATGAGTGTCGGTTCCGCACATGCTACCGTATCGGGTATCGTGTACTTTGCCGCAACTAACATATAAATACCATTACTTAGTTATCCCGATACAGTTACTCACATCTGCTCTTACGTACTACTCTTTCACTTGATAACACCAATAACATAGAAAATGTTTAGATTTCAATATGTAAGTTAATTAATAACATACAACCTTAACTGAAAATTTGAACTTAGGAAGTTCTTATATGACCAACCAATTGGCGGTGAATAAAATAATTTAGGTGTAACCCAAAGACGCTAATGAGTTGCGTCTCTATCAAGTTGATTAAAAGTTGTCTAAATAAAAACTTAGAAATATAATTAAGTGCTTACTTAGAAAAAAATACACAAATAACTTAAAATATTTATTTCATGACTTACTTTATATAAATATCTTTTAGCCAATTGATAAATACAATATTTTCTTTATAATTTCACGTAACTTCATTTTTGTTTTTAATAATTAATTTCTCATAGTGTTTAATTTTCAATTTTTCTTTCAGATTTTATGTGTCCTGGTCCTTTCATTAAACTACATACAAATTGAAAGTGCGGAGCAAAAGGAACAAAAGAAAAGAGATGCTAGCATAGGTATTGGGTATGGGTATGGCCATGGAATCGGAATCGGCCATGGAGGTGGTGTTGGAATCGGGTCCGGAATAGCGATATCGTCTGGTATCGGCTACGGCAGCGGCATTGGGGGAGGAATCGGCGGTGGATTTAGTGGAATCGGTATAAGTTCTGGTGTAGGCATCAACGGGGGACTTGGAACCGCAGCCGCCCTCGCAGCCGCTGGTGTACCAACTCGTCACACGTACTCAGAGGTCAACAATAACGTCGCCATACCCATACCCCGGCCCGTACCGGTTGATGTACCACGTGCGGTTCCCATCGCAGTGCCAGTCGGAGTGCCTGTGGATAGACCACGTCCGGTGCCCGTGTCCGTACCACAGCCCGTACCGCATGTAGTTACGAGACCAGTTCCTGTACCAGTGGACCGACTTATACCATACCCAGTCTCTCAACCCGTGCCGGTGACTGTTACTCAAGGTGTGGGTATACCGGTACCACAGCCGGTACCAGTTGGAGTACCAGCGCCCGTAGCCGTCGGTGTTCCCCAACCAGTAGCTGTTCCCGTAGGCACTGTGGTAGCAACTGGTGGAGGTGCTGGATTCGGTGCGGGAATTGGAGGTGGTTCTATCGTTGCATCTAGTATTGGTGGAGGAGCAGTTGTTGGATCAGGTTATGGAGGAGGCGCAGTTATTGGATCAGGTTATGGACGAGGGGCAGTTATTGGATCAGGTTATGGAGGAGGCGCGGTTATTGGATCAGGTTATGGAGAAGGGGCCGTTATTGGATCAGGCTATGGAGGAGGCCTAATTTCTAGTCACGGAAGTCACGGTTATGTGGAATCTCACGGACACATTGTCGAACATCCGTAATAATTTTGACTGAAGTGAATTTAATGTTCTTAATAGGTTAAATGGTACCAAATGTATATATGCCAGTTTTGGTCTTCAAACCAACACAGTTATAAGCAATATAAATATTTAACGGTGTTTTATGGGCAGCTTTAATTGTTAGTTTATTCTTTGATTCTTAGAAATAAATGCCTTAAGTGAATTCTCATGCATTTTTATTACCATGACGTATGCTCAAAGATTCTAACTCATACATATATTCTCTATGTTACAACAGTTATACAGAAGCCTACGCTATTGCACGAGAGAGCTACTACCTTTCTCTGGAAAACCACTAACAAGGCTTGAATTGACTCCTACATAGTTATTCCGCATTTATCTTGGAATGTCATTCGGCAGTCTATTTTATTTTCCTAACCATTCTTCTCCACCCTTCGATAAATTTCCGACGCGCGACCCACGAAACCGCGACTTACAGTACGTAAGTGAGCCACCACTACTCCAACTTATTACCAAATTAACTATTAGGTATTTCTTTCCTAAGGTCTTTAATAAACCACATAATATTGTAATGAATTTTGTTCATCTTTTTGTCTAGTTACTACTGCGTCTTTATCAAATATTGGCAAAATTATTGTTATCGTGTCGCCTTTCTAATTTGGATATTGGTTTTCTTGATAGCGTCCATTATCTGGTACGTGATTAGTTGCCCGCCGATAGCGGCCTATCAGTGTCCGTAGTCGAGCGGCGACAGCTGATTCCGAATCCTACGAAGTGGGAAAAAATCTTTGTTTTGTTTTTTTAAATATCTATTAGCAGTTTAAGAGATAGGCTAAACAAGATGGGTGCAAGTGAGTGGTTTTTTTGTACATTGTACACATGTTACTTTTGTTATAATTTATTTCTATTGGTGCTTTATTTACTTGTTTACCCGTTTTACTTAGTATTAATTGCCAGCATTTGTTTTTATTAAGCTATATCCCTAATTTCATTTCTATTGTTTTCGATTGCTGGAACATAATAACGTAATGGACCTTATAAAATTAATATGATTGATCTAATACCATTTCTTTGTATTTGATGATTATTTTAACTAACAAAATAAACGTCTGTCTTTTGTCTGTACTTGTGTACTTAATATTTTATTGCATCCACAAAGAAATAAATAGAAAAGTTGCAAAGTTTCATTTGGCATAGCCCTTGCACACTTCTCTCGCTTCTTCGTCATCGTAAATCCACGCAAAGACGCCCAGTTACGGTTACTCTTAATAGCCTCCTTATTTTACCAATCTGGTCGACATAAAGTCGACGGGATTCGTAGAGTAGGTCCTCGACACCTTCAAGATTTATCCATAAATACATTTAACTGCCTAGTAAATTTACTTTACAATACATTTTCAGAATTTCCTTTCTCTATGGAGAACATTCCAAGGCAGAAGAGTTTCGGTTGCTTCTCATTGAAAATTGGATCAGTTTTTTCAGCTCTCATTGTTATAGTAAGTATGCAATGACCAATGATCATGACATTGAACATACCAATTTGGGATAGACCTAGAAAAAAGACTCGAACTGGGTAAGGATAAGGAAGGGGTCCTTATCCTTATGTAGTCCCCTAGTAGGGGTTGAAGATAGGGATGATGGTATGTTGGTGTGGTCGTGTTACTTCGTCTTCGAGTCGCCCATGATGCTGCTATTGAATCTACCACTGTTAAATTAAGGAGAAGAGACAATTGAAGATAAGCTTATCAATCACTGTCTTAGGTTAGCGAAAAGCAGTGGACGCGGTATTGTTATTGTGTACGGGGACGCAGTAGTTTAAGGGGGGAGGGGGTCGACCCGTTGATTAAGAGGGCCTGAAGGTAACCTAACCCTTACCGGGGTAAAAACTGGAAAACACACAACAGTACTATCAATATAAATAAATCAGAGCAACCTAGTGTCATGCCTGCTTAAAATTACATTAGAATCATAATTATCAGTGAATTTATAGGGTTTTTGATGGATGAGGGAGGGGTGGGGGGTGTTTCAATCCCTTAGCCCCTGGACCCGCCAATAGCGAGAAGCATTATTAGTTGTAAAGTATAAACATATCAATATTACAATTTTCAGATATACTCAATCCTGGCTTTGGCACAATGCCTGGCAATTCTAAACGTGCTGCCATCAAACCTGTCGCAAGATGAGTCTGAGGTCATAGCATCTTACGGCGTCGTCATACTCATCACTGTGATTCATATTTCGACGTTGGTCTTCACTGCTCTTATGCTAATTGGAGTTCTCAGGGTAAGACATTATTATAAAACATACTATAAAACCAAGTCATGTCAGGACATGGTCGCGTCTGTCTATCGGTCGCGAAAATATAAGCGGAGTGATGCATGCAGTTTGTACCTGACCCGGCAAACTTCGTTCCGCCCTATAATTAATAGATGGTTCACTATTTCGGCGATAATGGCTTACACATAAAATATAGATACATGCTGTCGCGGGCTTTTCTGTAGGACTATTTAAGGTAAATATTTCCATGGTACATTATATACGTATATCTCTAACGGTTTTTTCAGCCCACACCAGAATTTTTCCTCCTTACTTGACACTTATCGTTATATTTTGGACAATTCACACATCTTTATAAATTATAGCCTATATGTTATTATGATGTTATAAGCTATAATATTGTAAATTTCATTAAACTCCATTCAGACGATTTTGCGCGGGAGAATAACTAACATCCATACACCCATACAGTAAAAGAATTCTTGAAATCAGTTCAGTAGATTTGGAATCAAATCTTTCCCCTTTATAATATTAGTATAGATAATAAGTACATTTTGATCAGTAGTTGTAGAAAATATGACGTCATATTTTTTTAAAAGAAATAACATTTACGTTTAAAATTCGTTATAGGCTTTTGTAATATCTTAAAGTCGCATTTATAACTTTTTTTCCAGGAGAAAACGAACTTAATGCGACCGTGGCTGGTGTGGACGACGCTGCAGGTGATGACGTCACTGCTCATGTTCATCTTCTGGAGCACGCTCAACGTGATCCTGCATTCCGGAGACAGCTCCTTGATACTTTATGTTGTTGAGTTTTTAGGACTCAGTGAGTTTTTTTTATCTGATATCTCGAAGTGTGGAGGAGAAGACATTTTTAATAATGGTAGAGCCCGCAACAACAACATCTGTTGCACGAATGGGCCGGCTCGACCGGTGAAATACTACGACCTCACAGAACACAGGCATGAAGTAGAAAAATACCTGGGTAATGTCTGGTGAGTGAGGTGCCTGAGGCCTAATTCTAACCTATCCTTTTCTAACAAGTAAAGGATAGGAAGAGGAAACGTATTTGTCTGGAGATGGCATGGGTAGGAAAGCAAAATATCCCTTTTTCTGTTCATCCCCTCCTCTGTCCATTAAAAGTAATCAACGCATCTGACACTTAATAACTTGTCATAGATGCGCCCGTCGCCCGTCCACCACCAAAACTGTCCCCAGCGGTATTTTCAATCCAACACTTAGTATCCTTCAAGAAGAGAACAAACTTCTTCCTTACAGGTCGGCAACGCATCTGCAGTTCCCCTACTAATATTTGAAGGTATCTAGGAATATATGTAGGTGGGTGCCGTGTGTGTGTATTTTTACAAACAACCTTCTTAGGTAATCGCAGCTGTAGGTCATGTTTTAATACATTAAAGGCCATAAAATACCACACAAAATGACTGGAATTTTTACGAAGCCATTTGGCCCTAAAAATTACCAACAACAAATAGATTATTAAGCAATGAAGGTTCTTAATAGCTAAAGAGTACATTATAAGATTGTCTATCTTATCATCTGAATTAACTGTGCGGTGATTAAAATTCAGATAACATTAATATTCTCGAATTTTCTGTGTGTGAAATGTTACGTGTAATTCTGTTTAAGTCCATAGTTATATAGAATAAAAAAATGAAATCATGAAAGCAGTATTATAAGAAAAGCACCTGGCGGGCGAGGTCCGACTTCCATTTTGTTTATTGAAGAAGGTTGGTTGTTCAAGCGTTTCACCTGATGTTATTTGACCGGTACCCATAGACATCTGCAACATACTAATAAGTTACAGATGCGTGGCCTTTAATGTACAGAGGAACGGATGAACAGAAAAAAATGGTATTTCCTTTCCAAATTCATCTCCCCCCCCCCCCCAAGAGAAATCTTTTCTTCCCATCCTTGCTTTATTAGAAAAGGATCGGAAGGAGAAAAGAACTAGGATCAGGCCTCCAGCCTCTCTCATCAGACTTAACGCACAATGCTTGTACTTCACGCCTATCATCTGTGGGGTCGTGGTATTTCACAATAGATGTTGTTGCGCTAATAAAACTCGATAAACGTTACCCGCGTTACGTAAAAGTAAAATGATAATAATCCGTCTACACCGATTGTATTAAAAGATTTAAGAGGTAAAATTTTAAGTCCAAGTCATTAAGCATATTAAACTAGACGTAAATCTAGATGAAAATAAATCTAAATCAAATATTCATAAGGCGTTTTTGACTTTTCCAGCACTTCGTTTCTACATGCTAATGCTGGTGGCCAGCTACTACAAGCAGTTGGAAGAAGAGAAGGAGGAGACGGAGAGACTTCGGAACCTCATCAGCCATGAGAACTGGTACAACTCAGCGTGACCATCAAGTTAACGCGAGATATTGTGTGTGATAATCCAACTTTATGCATAGGGACGTGTAATATACGGGCTATGTTTCTATAAGTGTTTTCCTAAAGCAAAAGACGACAAGATTTTTTAAGTAAGGTCTGGATAGAGTTAAATAAAACTATACTGATTTAATGTGACAAATATACGGCATTTGTAACAAAAAAACGTTCCATTTTTTGTCCGTGTGCCAATTTGTTCCACGGAACTTAAGGAATCCTTGAACTGATCTTGATGATGCCGTTTAGTGGCAGTTAGCTGAGGTTATATGGAAAAACTTAAGCTGATTAATTAAACAAAAGGATCAAGATCCGAATCTAGAGCGAATCAGAAACAAGTGGTCGAAAATATTCAGACAAACAGACAGACAAGGCTGCAGAGTTAGAGGAAGAAGAATTTTCGTACGAACATGTCGAAAAATAATTTAAAAAATATTAAGACTGATGTTTATTTGGTACATTTTTAATAAATTTAATAAACACTTACACTAAATATTTACAGACACTAAATAAAATTTCAAATAACTTAAAACAAATGTTATCTTCAATCAATACAAAATAATGATATCTTAAAAGGTAACTGTATTACTTGAATAAATCAATAGAAATGTAAATTAAGATAAGATACATATTTTGAAAGTATCAAATACTTGTAAAATATTCAGGAATTTTACAAAAATTTAAATACTTTTATATATTACGAACGAGATGAAAAAGAAAATTACCGAAAAACCCATGACATGACGCCATCTATCTGTCCTTTAACACAATAATTTCACCCTCTTTTTCATGGTGCAAGTACGTGGAAATCTTTTGGTTTGACATCATTTGGTTCTTAGTTGGTATCTAACAGTTGTATTTCTTTTGTAATACGACTGTTATATGTATTGAAATTGGCCCAAGTTTGGACTTTAACTGATATCAACTTATTTTAACTATGACTACACAAATTTTATTCGTCCAACAATGGTTAACCAATAGATGAACTCGAATTGTTGACTTATATTGTATAATCTATATACAGGAAAAATCTTGGCCTTTGGCATAGGCTATGCTTAAGAAAGAATAAGAGCTTAATATCCCTAACAGGACAGAAAGTAACACTGTCCGCAGTATTAGACGGGTCAAAGTCACTCAATTGCCAATGAAGAGGGAAATTAAGTCTGTCTGCACGATCGCATCAGAAATGATGTGGTCCGTAGAAGAACCGAGGTAACCGTCATTGCACGAAGAATTGCGCTTATGCCAAGCACAATGCTCGCAGTACGAATGGCGGTTGGGACCGAAAGTCCTAGGGTAGCGGCCACGGACAGGTCGATGCAGCGTAGGTAGGCCTTCAAGATAGGCGGATGATCTGGTCAAAGTTGAGGAGCCCATTGGATGAGAATAGCAGGGGATGGATCTTTGTGAGGATCAATAGGGTAGGCCTAAGTGGTCGAATATTAGCAGAAACGGCGGAAGGAAAGGAAATGAACCCTAGAAAACAAACCAAACAAACAATTTTAACAACATTACATGAGCATATCGCAGTATATTCAATCTAATTTCTAAACTATGTTGGTCCTCGTAATTAGGTGGTGAATTTCGTGACTTCATGTCATCAATCTTGTGAATATGTTTTAAATTCGTCTTCTACATTTGTACACGTTAAAAAACTAATTCTAGTACTTATGCTAATTGTATATCTAGACGGGCTCTCTGTCTCTCGTGTACTTGACCGTGCCATCTCTTTCCATCTTCACGATTGAGCTCCATATCAAGATGACCAGGTAAATTTGTAACACTGAAATTTGAGAAATACATATATGAGTCTTTATAAGTAATATAAATTGGAAAGGTTTGTTTGTAATGAGCGAAGTATGAAACAACTGCAACTATGTTAATAATTATTGGAGAATTCAATTCTCACATTAGAAAACTTTAGCTTTAACTATAAGCCTAACTAATATTATAAATGCGAATGTGAGATGGTTTGTTTGTTACGCTTCAATTTTATAACGACTATATCGTTCATCATGAAAATTACGAAACATTAGAGAGAGACAGAGTTATTATACGTGGAATCACCTTACGAAAATTTCCAGAGTGGTAAATGAGAAAGGAATGCGTGCAAAGCGGTCAACAGCTGTTTTTTTAAATAACATTAAACTGGAGATGTTGAAAATAATTCTAGAAGAAATCTACGAATGTACATAAACAAAGAATTCGTGCGCGGCTCTCAGACTACAAATACATTAAGACTATGTTTTTAAGGAGCTGAAGCCCAGCAGCTAAGACTTGATAGCGGTTTTTACATGAGGTATTAACAATTATTACTCCGTAAAAGAAAACACTTACGTAACTGGAAGAGTATCAAGAAGAGTTCTCCGGCAGTCTCTCTAGTTAGGAAGGCGACGCTGTACACGAATCCGATGACGGAGAAGACTGTCTCGAAGTACAGGTACACTTTCATTAGCAGCACGTGTTTCTGGAAACAACATGTTATGCTTCTCATATACGTGTCCCTTCTATAATGGCAAGTGGAATGACATTGCATGTCTTACGTTCCTCGTCATCTGCCGTTTTTAATGAACAATATGTATGTAATTATTTTTTGTTTATCTTCATTATTTGGATTTCGTCTACCGTCGCCACGATGTTTCGTAAAAACCAGCCATTTTTGGCGCGTTTTTCGTAGAATACATTTCGTAGAAATAAACAATAGATTACAGAAAAAACAAAAACTTTATTCCTATTTCTACATACCTGTCGATGTACTCACAGATTCCATAGTCAAGTAAGCTTGTAAAAATTAAATAATCAATTAAAAACTGCTTATACCAATTCGGATTTAGGACTAAAGTCATATTCATTTCTTAATTTTTTACTCTGTGATAAACAGTCTGTGCACTCCGTAACTCTTTGGAGCGTTTTAAAGATCTTCAATCCGTATTTTTCATAGAGAAAAGATTAAAAAAATTGTTTTTTGGTTAAATAAGACAGCGGCTCTTCAGTATTATGTGTGCATCTCAATATACTATGTTACCCTTTCTATCGGAAAATGTGAGCTAAGGATACAAGCAGGGACGGCAAGAGGTCCACGAGAGTTTCCACAAGTATAAGTGGGAGACTTATACTCCCCTCCACCCAAAATCGATACACATTTGTTTGTGCAAGTGTATATGGTATATTTTGGACATATCGTAAGCAATGTGAAATGAAGTGAAAATACTGTTTTCGTACGCACTAAAGCGGCGCGGATGGGGCACAAGTCAAACTTTACAGGCTTCAAAAATTCCAACTGTCCGCGTAGTTACGATACACCTGTGATACGGATACTGTGAATCCACTTATAGTCAGCTTCAGCATGCATGCTTACGATTCATGTCTAAAATTTGCCATATACACTTGCATACAAATAAATGTTTTCTGTAACTAAAAAAGCTGCACCAGACAGTTACCATATGCAACGCGACGATGAATATGACGGACATGCCGACCTCGAGGACGAGCGCGGTGGCGTCGGCGATCAGCCGGGGCAGCTCGGAGGAGTCCGTGATGTCAGAGTTGCGGATGTACGAGATGTACATTGACAGCAGGCCCGTCACCACCACTGTTAGGATCTGGAATGCATAAATAATTATTAATTAACACTTTAAGTTCTCACTTGTTATTATATTTTAGAAACTGATATCGATATGACACGACTTTTAACAGGACTTTGACTGTAGTGTTAGTTGAATAAATATTTGACAAACCTTTCAGAAACCAGACGTAAGTCAATATATGATTATGGTTTAATATAGAATAAATTACACAAGACTAAGAGAATAAACTTTTTATGAAACGGCTTTACTCACGTTCGCGTTTTTCTCGGTGTTTTGTACCGACAAGTTTCGGACCTGTCGGAGGTCCTTCTTCAGGGTAAGCGGTATTAATAAAAGTTTATTAAAATTCGATGTTTATTGTATGTATTATAATGATAGTGCTATCAAATAAGACAATTAGATAATGATTCATATGTCTCTAATAATAATTGTGGGGATTTTGAAATAAATTCGACATCATGTCGGTAATAATAATCGAAAGACAGATGGCGCAATGTAACTTGCAACGTTGCAGGTTGCTGTCATGTCGATTGTTACAAGACGATAATAATGCGTGAACTTGCGTTACATTAAATGATTAATACAATGCGATTAATCCTTTGTGCTAGCTCATGATATTAAGTACCTTTAAATTGACGTTTCATTGTTGCTTTGTTCAGATTCTTTTATGTGCTATGTGGCAATATACAGAGTCAAACTAAATACACTAGCCGATTTAGGTGGAGTTGTTGTCGTTCATCTTGTTGCTTATACTTAATCATAGGAAAGGATGGTCTTTCAATGATGGCAAAGCAATGAAAATTGCATAAATGTGGTGGCTAGAAATGGGAATCATGACATCACAGAATAAGTGCATGAAGTAGTTGAAACTTCTTCATTTCGTATGATTGAAGATGCTTCATCTTGTTTCGTCTCCTTTCTTTTCATTATCTTCTTCCCTCTTCTTTTCGAACGTAACCATACTGAATCTGGTTAATTTGACTTACACGGTTATAAAAGTTTTTTGATATGAGGTATCAAATAATAATTGTTGCCCATCATCTCGAATACGATATTTGCGCCATCTCAGGATAGTGAGACCTGATACAACACAGGTTCGAAATTGTATTTTATCGTAGACACATATAAAGCTAGAGGGCTCTTGTAAAGTACTTATTTTAAATTTAAGCTAGCCGTTGCCCGAGGCTTTGCACGCAATTGTTTCTTATCTTTCTCTGTGTAATTTTTTGTGACTTGATTTCGCGTCCTTGCAATTATAGGTAAATGTTTACCTTGTGTCATTTTCTGTATACCTGATGTTTTCAGTTGAGTCGCATGTATACTATTAGTAAGGATTACGAAATACTTACGAGGTTCGCATAAGCAAAGACCACGAGCCCCTTCCTCAGGGGGAAGCAGAAGCAGCATCTCGTCAGTATCGGTATCTCGATGGAGTTGCATATTTTCTCTCTGGAAAGTAAGTAGTAGTAACAATGATAGAATCAATGAGGAATAGCTACTGGTTAATTATCTGTCTAGTCTAGAGAAGGAATACGACTCGACTCGGTTTCTTTCATGTAGGAAGAATAATTCTGCGATTTCTTTGGTGGAAGAGGAGTGCTGTCTTCTTTTCTTTCTATTTTTCTTAACCACTCGTCTTAAAAGATAAAGATTGTGTTTACAGTTACCAGTTGTTGTTTACCATCTAGTGAACCTGGTATGTCTGCCACCTTGGTCTTTGAAAATACATTTTAACACAAGATACTTTATGCTAGCTATTAGAAACGGTGACTGAACTAACGGAGTTAAAATTGGCTATTTTTTTTCGTCTCCCGACCCTATTCCCACGTCAGGTCAGCACAGAAGGACGCTAGTCTATATTGTGTAGGTTTTGGCCACAGTATTAACGTTAATCCACCTCGTGATTTAGGACAATACAAAAATATATTAAATGCCACCACAAACTACAATAAAATACAGTATTCATGCCGTCAAAGAGCACGTTTCAATACAAATAGATCACGAATAAAAATGATAACTGAAGCTGGTGAGATTCCTGATCGAATCGTAAATTATAAAAATCAATTAACAGACCAAGTTTTCACGTTTATTTCACTGTAGCAGAACAGCAATCGTACATTGCTGCCCACCCCCTGAAATGGCAGGATAGTGATTTTTTTGTAATAGGAGACGGCAAAACAACGCAAGCGGCTTGTCCAGTGTTAATTAATTACTTCCGTACATAAACATTCAATGACTTTCTTTGTTTTTTTTAATTAATGTAATGAAAAGGGGTGAAAACAATATGCCAACGATTCTGTATAAATAATTATAAATAACGTCTCACATTCTTAGCCCTTGAAGTGTAGGCTAGACAGAGATTATGGATGTCCATTTGGCGCGGTTTTGGCACTCTTGCATCTTCTACATTCATACATCTATGTACTTATATGCTCGTCCTTTAATATCCCTACTAATATTATAAATCTAAATGTAAGTTTGTTTGTTACACTTTCACGCGAAAGCTACTCAACCGATCATCGTGAAACTTTGTACACATATTCTTGGAGGTATTAGAAGTAACATAGGATACTACATATTTTTAGGAAAAAAAATACGAAAAATAAAAAAAGATGTTTGTTAAGAAATCTAGCTACTTTAACGCCATAATATTATAAATGCGAATGTTTATACGTGTGGATGTATGGATGTTTGTTACTCTTTCACTCAAAAACGGCTGAAAGGATCTGGATGAAATTTGGTACAGGGATAGATTATAATCTGGTATATCACATAGGATATTTTTTATCGCGGAAAAATGTACGGTTCCCGTGTTTTTTACGGGTGCATATCTACATATATAAAAGACGATGTTCCGTATAGATTACGATTAACTCATAAATGTGTACATATTCTCTGATCATTTGGTGTTGGAGTAGTTTGATCTGTTATTCAAAATATGAAAATTATATGCATTTAAAAGTGTTCTCAAATCACGGGGCAGCTCTTATCAGGCAGCAAACGTTGTGAGCAATCGGGTAGGATGTGGGTTTTCCTGTGATAGCGAGCATTTCGATGTCGTCTATTTGAATTTAAAATCTGTAACAAAACTGATACGTATTTTTTGTTGTTTCGAATAAAATAAATGTTTAGAAGATAAGGAGTGGAAGGGTAATAATTGGAAGTAAATATGCGTCAATTACTCGTATATGTTTTATGTTAGATACAAGCTAACTGCAATCAAAAATATGTAAAAACACAAAACAGGGCAAATTGGCAAATAAGCCAACTCCAAGCACAGGTTCACTGATGTAAGCTCAATGGGTATGCCTAGTAGATTTGTGACGTTACACTTTTTTTGACATTATATAAAATGCTTTAATAAAATAAAATAAAAACAACGTGCCGTGCGTTATTTGGAACGTGTACTGAACGTGGAATGAACTATTAAGTCTTAATGACTTAATGACTCTTCTATCGAGAGTTTAATTTAATATGATATACTTTGAAGGTGCAGAAATGTAACCAAAATCGATTCAGTATTCAGTAGTCTAAATATACACTGTGATGTGCAAACAAACACACCTCTTTGTAGGAAATAATTGGCTAAATTGACTAAACCCTTGGCCGATTTTCGGAATTCTGTGACCATGATTTGAGGACTGGGTCCGTGCCTGGATAACTAAATATTACCATTGTGCTTTCCAGCCGTTCACGCATGACGACCATGCGAGGGAGATACGTATTAATTTACATATATAGATAGAAGGTAAATGATTCTAATAGATTGATGCAGCAAAGCGAAAACCACCTCTGACTTCTGCAACATATTGATAAGATAATTCACTCATTAATTAATGTTATCTTTAAACAAGTGTAATAACAAATACTTAATCAAGAAATGAAGCTCCAAGAGCCTAATCGAGAGTACGGACTGTGAAACATGCACAACATGATCGCGAATTCGACTCTACCATAAATAAATATAATATTAAATAAATAAATACTAAGATATTGCAATAACAACTAAAAAAAAAAATTTGGCGTCTGGTTGTCGGCCGTAAAAATACTATAGCCAAAACCTATTACAGTATGGACTGCCAACCCACATAAAACAGTGCGGTAAATGGCAGGAAGATAACCTAATCAAGAAATGATTCTTAAGTTGTTGGTAAATGTATTCCTTATTACGACAAATTGCACGTAACCTTTTTAAGTTATCTGCAATCGATAGAAATAAAAGAGAGACTACTGTTTACGGAGAAAATGTTAGTTATTTGGCAACGAATGACATTAAATATATTTTCGTAGAGTTCATGGTGACAGACATGAAATCACGAGGTTATAGTGGACCTTTCAAGGGAAGTAGAATCTGGTAGAACCTATTAACTACTAAGACTATATCTACTAAGTCTCTGACAGAGAAAATGATGCAAAAATAAGTTCCCCGATACCATAATTTTGGGACGTAATAGAAAATGACAATATTATTATTACGTAAAGTTTAAAATACACAAAACATATAAAGGGATATTACATTTGGCTGGATTCAGCGTGACTAAATGATTCGATATACATATGTACATTGCTGGTCGGAGTATGGGTATTGGAAGTAACACCAAGCCCGCAATTAAAATTAATACATCAAAATATGACCGAATTCATTTGCATTTATGTGAGTGCGTGTTTTAGTGTAAAGTTATCTCCATCGATGTGTATAATACGTATGTCACCGGTCGATCGCGAACTTCGTCAATTTATGAACGGACAATTTAGAATATGCTTATATTGTAAACTATCAACGAATCATTTATTATATTCCGAACCGTGTTAAATGCAACATACAGTATACTATATATTATGTTACATTTTAACTTAAGCTTTAACGATTTGATGATTTCACTACGACAGCTTATAAACTGTCTATAAATGACACTTCGAATTGTATTTATTAATTTAAACGAGATTATGTAAAATTAGCACTATTATCTAGATTTAAGGCTTAATCAATATATTTGTATGTAATGACTTAAGTAAAGTAGTATGAAAAAGTGAGGTAGATTTATTTCATTAACAGTGTTAAGAGTCCGCAACAACAACGTTGCACGAATTGGCCGGCTCGACCGGTGAAATACCACGACCTCACAGATAACAGGCGTGAAGTAGAAGTACTCTGCGTTTCGTCTGATGAGTGAGGAGCCGAAGGCCTAATTTCAGTCCTCTTCCCCTTCCCACCCGTTCCTCATAAGGGGGATAGGATGGGAAAGGGAAGAGGATTGACCCGGGAGTGGATTAACGGGGAAAAGGAAATATCCTTTTTCCTGTCTATGCCCTCCTCTGTCCATTAAAGGTAGGCAACGCATCTGCAACACATTTGCTTGTTGCGGATGTCTATGGGTAGCGCTCACTTAACAGCAAGCGATCCGCTTGCTCGTTTGCCACCTTCACATATAAAAACGAACACTTAGACTAGATATGGCTCTTAGTACATAACAATTGTGTAGTAAAATGTAAATAAATGTGCAATGCAATAAAATAACTTGCACAATACAAACAAAGACGTACAATAAATGCGCATTCGACGTGCATTGAAAACATAAAATTAGACAAGTTATATGGCGTCCGACAATAGAAATAATCTTTGTTTCGAAACATCTCCGACAAGTGTAATCGTACAAGTTACTAAACTCGTTATTGTTACAGTGAGTTCTCACTGCCGCAAACGTATTGTCAGCTAAGTTTTATCAGGGAATAAGACAGAGATAAAAACATGTATTATGTAATTGTTTCCGACAGTGCGAACACGGTGTGGTTTGTTTGGTTAAGGTGAACGCTTAAACATGCTTGGCACATGTTCACAAGAAAAGTAAAGGTTTAGTCACACAACGAGTGAGGCGGGACGACGACTCGACGTTGGCGCAATTGTAATGTATGTAATTACTATAGAAGTTGTCACACACAAAGCAGTCGCGTTCAATGCATCTGGTGAAGAGACACATCTTACATACATTACAATTACGCAGGCGTCGCGTCGTCGCTGTGTGGCGAAACCTTTAATAAATTTTCCAAGCAACCGATCTTGAATTGATTCCATGTTGGTAATGTATTGCTTTAGACTAAATTTTAACGTTATAGTATTCCAGAACTTCCAAATCAATAACGAGATACATTTAATACGAGGGAAAACGTTGCAACTCCACACCTCTTTACCCGTCACGACGAGCTCGGAGCTATGACGCTATTTCATAGAGGTGCACCCGGACACAAGGCGGCGCTTTCATAGTAATTTTTGTGTTTCTTTAATATTCTCGTATGATGCTGACGACATTAACCAAGCGGTCCAAAGTAACTCCAATTTATATCACACAAACACACAGACACGCATGTTTGTTTTTTATTCCGTTTTCTCAGTAAATTGGTTCCAATGTTTTAAGAACAATAAATTATATTAAATATTATCTAAAAGTCACGGAGCAGCCTTTCCGGTTGGATAAATTGTCCGTCCGTAGCGGAGTGTTTCAACGATTTCGCAGAATTCATAAGTTTGTGCACAGTAATTTTGTTTTGCCTGACATATCTCCGTAACTGGTTACATCTTCATAATTATGTTATGTTGGAATTACTGCGCCGGCAATATTTCGTCATGATGATTTTTTAAAGGATTAAAAATGTACATCAGACCAATCTAGAATGGTCTGATGTACATTTTTAATCCTCCAAAACAATCCAAAAACAATCGATTGCAAAAATAATTTACAAAAGCTATTCATAAATAAAGTACAGATGTAACAAACTGAAAAAAAAATCGTACTATCTCTATCGAACGAACGCGAAAAGTGGATAATTCGTTGTGATTTCTGAAGCTTGTCCCTCGTCAATTCAACGACCTAACATATTCAAGCAATTATTTGAAACGACGTAGACAGAAAATGATTCAATTCGCCACAGTGTTGTAAAGCCTTAATAATTTTCCACGCGTTTTATCTAATCAACTTTATTACCCTTTTATTTATTCAGCTCATGAGGGTTCAAGGTATTTACTTAACCGCATTAATTTGCTTACTACTTTATTCTTAAAATTAATTACGAATCAATAATGACTTCATATTTAAGGAAGAAAACTTGAAACGTACGAAAATAAAAAAAAACAAATTACCTGAGGAAAATGCTGGCAGAATGACAACTACGTTTAGAAGGGAATAGGGCTTTTGGTTATAATTCAATTGGTGAAGTGAAGAGAAGCTTAGCTAAGCTAAGCTAAAGCTAAGCTAAGCTTAGATTCTTTTTCGCGGCTATTTTTTTGAGATCGTGATACTTTCTGCGTCGACTTGATCCAGTCTTGAAGCTCTGAGGCTCTAGTTAACTTTTCGTTAAGTAACTTGTTTAGCAAATAATTAAACATGCGTACCTTGTGATACACTACCATACATACATACATTAAAAGCGTGGTGTATTACGGCTCATTCCCTCAGAGAGGAATGTGTCTCTGCAGGGGGGAATATTCCAAAAAAAGGCTGATTGATTATTATTATCCACCCATTTTGGGGTATCGCCGGAACGCTGGTAAGTTCCAAACAAATCGAGTTTCACTTTCGAATGTTGAATTCGTATCGAACGCCGTCTCTAGAGGTATATAAATCTATGGTATTCACATTACAATACAGTACCGTCAGATGTTTTTATATTATAACAAGCGATTGGCGAAAACAAAAAGTAAGCAACTGACGGTCAAAGTCCGTGCGGATCAAAAAACATTGGTTATTAAAACCAGATAAAACTAGTTTCTGTACAATACCACTATACCGTTAAAGTTAGTACATCCATACACTCATTAGTTAAATTTATATGCTAAATATTCTCACGTCTTCAGGGTTTTGACATCTCGTACAGGTTGTAGTCTAATATTTACACAACACAATATACTGTACACACTATATACGACTACTTATAACAATCAGTTAAGGCTCGGGCCTCGAAAGGTGTTGTCACGACCGTTGACAGGAGTACAAACTGAGCCTCCTTTAACAAGTGCTTATAAGGACTTTTGCTGTCTAAAGTCAGATACGCAACTTCACGTTTCATTACCGTACTCATACATTTCCGGCAAACCAGAAATGTGAGCGACACTTAAGTTTTTAAAAACATTTTGTTAACCTTAGCACCTAAAACTAAACTCGTGACGGGAGTCGGTTCACAACAATGATCGAACGGCATAGCGATCCTAGTACCTTATATTTTTCCATCCCTACCCTAAGGCTAGGAAGGGTATAGACGGGGAATCCCGATTTATTCTCCTCCTTCGTATCGTATCCTTATTAGGAAAGGATGGGAAGAGGAGGAGGTCTGACATTAGATTTTCGGCACATCACTCATCGGACGAAACGCGGAATACGCTCGCGCAAACGCTCAACTACCCGTAAGGGTGAATTTAATACCTAGTTTTCCTAGTATCTAATACAAAAGTAAATCCAAGTTTTTTTGTTTATTACGCTTTAACTTCTTAACGGCTTAACCGATCATCATGAAATTTTGTACACACATATTCAGGGGTACAGAAAATGACATGGGGTACGTTTTATACCGATAATAAAATTATTCCCGAGAAATAAGAAAACACATAATATCTTCATTGATATTACAATGTCGGTTGTCATGGCAATGTTACATGTTTTGACGATAACAATTCTTGAAACATACACATGAGATGTTATAATATGCGGAATCATGTTACGAAAATGTCAACTGAAACCAATGTATGCGAAGCCGCGGGCAAAACTTAGGAAATAAATAAATAACGTAATTTAAAATCACAGAAGCATGTCAGTACAAACAACTTTCAGCATAATAATACCGCGAAATGATACAAAGATAAGCTTTGTATGTTGGGGTTTTCCTTAATTATAACATATATGTTTTGTATACATATACAAAGATCTTTAAAATATAATGAGTTTTATACCAGGTTTTGGAACATGGAAACATTTGAAGTCAACGATATATTTCACTTTAAATATACTTACACTCATACAAAATCACCGGTCAAAAGTGTTCCAAAGACAGAGACAGCAACATAAGCACATGTCAATTGGTGTAAAAAGGATAGCGTAATAAAAATAATAAGAAAAAAAAGAAGACAGCTAGTGTTTGTCACTTAAGCGTTAATGTAAACACGTGACTTTATTTCTAGAACAGTCTTCACTTTTCGACCGCTAATGGGCACATCTAGTACAATCATTAGAATCTTTAACTTGCGTGCCGTTTCGCATCTTTTATTCAACTTATAAGTGAAACTTGTCGATTTGCGCAGTCTTATACTAAATGAGGCGGAATAGATTTACACGCAAATTACCATGAACTATAACATAACAAAACAAATTTATGTTGCAAAAGTGAGCAGCAGTTAGTAGGGGACGCCCCAAGAAAACATATATCGATCAGATTAGCGGTTTACTAAAAAACAGGCGATATAAGGAGCACCCATAACATGTATGCGCAGATGTATGAATGTGGAAGAAGCGAGAGAGGTGTGCCAGGATCGCGCGAAATGGAAATCCATGATCTCTGCCTACCCCTCTTGGTTACCGGCGTGAGCGTGGGTGGTATTTATTTTTAGCAGCGCACTTATAAAGAAGTTCTTCAAAACATTTAAAATTAATGCATTCATTAGTTCTATGAACCTCGAACTATATGACAGTCCCCATGACTGTTCAGTTCAGTTCATCTTGCGCGCAGCAACTGTGTATGTGCTTAATTAGACCTTCAAGTCACAATTGAAGTTATAACTTCAACATAGCTATATTCTATAGTATAAACAATTTAATAAATAAATGAAATTACGAAGTGCTAATGGCGTATAGTTAACGGCTTGCGTAACATGAGGTCATGGGTTCGAATCCGTCATTCGAGTTTTGTAGTGAAATATCTCCCATAAGCCAAAGAGTCGTAAGTAATTTATTAATTATATTAGCTAATATTTTATCGTCAAAAATATTTTTTGTTGAACGCTAGTGTTGTAGCCGTGTCTAGAATCAAAAACATCGACATTTCGAATCGACGTTTCGGTATCGGATTTCAATGATTAATATTTAGCATTACAACGCAGCCGTTGTAATGCCGCTTTCAGATTTCCTTCAGACGGCGTGCATGATTGCAGGAAATTGTTACGTAAATGTTTCGACTTAGTTTTGCTGCACCTTTTTAAAATTCATCGCATAATGTAACTGATCATGTTAAAAACATTTTTGCTCGAGTGAAACAGGAGTCGTCAGTTCACTTAGATATTGTGCGAACTGTCTGCCACCAGTTCTGTTAACTGTGGAATTACACTGCTGAAAACATATTAGTTGTTTCGGAGGGAAAATACAGAGAAATGTATAGCGACAAATTACGCCAGTGGAAACCCACGCTAAAAACACACAGTGTAGTGTAGTCTACACGAGGTGTCAGTGACACTTTAAAGTTTTTTTTATTGTTAAGTTAACCTGTAATCCCCTACCCAATATCGTCTAACACAGCTAAAGAAGTTTTGCCTATAATAATAAATAAACAATCGTATAACATTGCCATGGCAACCGATATAATAAATTCCAACGATGTATTTTTTTAATATTAAAAAGATACTGGTATTCGTTCCACGCTCCAAGAAGCTATTTAAAAAATACTATAGAAAATTGGAGACAATACAGTGAGTACATTATGCAAATAGATAATTATTACAAACTAGTTCTTGAATAATCAGGTCACGGATTTGCTAGGCGTCGTGAATGTTCCGTGTTTGTTTGTATTTCTAGTGTCCTTGGCATTGTATGTGAAACTTTCTCCAGACGTATTGCATGTTGAATTCGCTTAGAGAAAGTAGGGATTGACGCTGATGAGTTGCATGTATCACGTTGGCTAACAATAAAGTTATTAAAATATGTACAAAATAAATAAATCATTTGCTGTATAAAAAATACAAAAAATTGTCTTACAAATTTTAAAACGTGAAGTTACGATTTCATATCGAGAAGGTTCCCGCAGGATTACAGTGAAAGTGAGAAGGATTTTGCTGCACAATTATAAATATATAACTATATAAAGTTCGTATGTTAGTTCAATCAGAGTTGATTGATAGGAAATCAAATAAATCTACTTACAATGTGTCACATTGACTTCTTTTTAACAATTCGTACCCACGACAATGTATAGAATAATACGGGAACAAAAGTTGTTTCTTTCGGTCCGTCTGTTCTCATTGATGATTTCTTCCGTGCCTGGGAACCGCTGACGGAACACGAAGAGGAAACGCGGAGAGTAAACATCTCAGTTGCCCGCCTTCCTATCATATTCATTGCTAAAGGAAATATTATTGTTTTCCATTCAGATCTTCCGTACGGTGAGCAAAATTTGAGATGAGACACATGTTGATACAACGCATGATACATGAGACTCGATCTTTTCTTTGTTTCTGATATTAAAATGTCCATCGCATGGTAATGCGTAAGGTAACGTTGATTATTTAACCATGTCCCTGTATAGTGTTCACCGGAAGCGAGACTTCTAGTCCTAGATTTTTTTTTGTTCATGAAAAATTATAACATATTTATACATATTAATAAAGTGGTCGTGTATGTTCGTCCCCTTTTGTTTCAGTATACATATATACAATACATAAAATACATACATACATAATCATATCAGTTATTTAAAATTCGTGTCAAAAGAAGTATAACTTCAAAAAGCAGGATATGCTTCATAGTTATTCTGTACAAGTAACGTCGCGTACTTTCTCATGACCGTCATTTCGTGCCCTACTCGGTATAGCGGTCAATCTCTACGCTGACGTCACACAAGCATAGAGCCGTTTACGATCCTCGGCCTCTTGTTTGCTTTTCTACATTCATAGTGAAAACATGGAGAGATAAATAATTTGACAGTAATACATTTTATATATAATACTCTGCATATATGTCAAAAATAATGTTAAACATATTAATAAACATTAATTTGGCAAAACCTTTATAGTAATGATCCAAAACCAATGATAAATATTTGAAATCTTGAATTAACACTACTATTAACACCGTTCCTAATAGTAGGGGAGCCGACGATACTAAAATTGTACATTGTCGTGCGTCATGGGGATTTTGAAGATTAAATAGGAAAAAGAAAAGAAAGGTTATACGAAATTGTTACTTTTAGTGGCGGGGAAAGTATATTTACGATTTCTTTTACTTCGCTCTGTGGAAGTCGTCAGAGTATCTTGAACTATGTCCTTCAAAAAAAAAGACCGAAATATGACCGCGCTCGAGCATGTCCAGGTGATGGTTTTGTGTAACAAACTTGTGATTTCTACACTCCTTCCAATCGTGCTCAAATCTTCTTATTTATAAATCTGATGATTGAAATGCAGTTAGATGGGGTTTGCTTACTGCTATATAGTTATATAGGTAGACCTATTACCCCCTATCCCAATCTAACACAATCGATTATGTCCGATGATCGACTTTTTTCAAATATACCATGCCACATAAAGCGCGAGGCACTGCATATGTGATTTGTGGAGTCCAAGGTACTAATGATTAGACGCGCTCGACGATGTACAGAAATCCCCGCTTCGGCTCCCCGATCATATGTTAATGGAGAAAAACATTGAAAAATTGAGTTCATTGTTAGTTAAATGGATGCACAAAATATTTTAAATGGTCATTTCCTGTCTTACTTAATTACGCTTGTGTTGACAAACTCTTAATTAATTAACCAGTTCTGTGTACAGACCGAAACGTAGACATAACGTTAACATTGTTTCTACGATAAACAATATTTAAGTAATTACAACAGATTAAAAATTACAGCTATACAAATTGCCTATTATTATAATACAAAAAGTATCGATCAAAAAGCGTCAAGAAATTTCCAGGTATCTATTGACTCATCAGAATATCTCTGGAACCATAACGCCTTATGGCCTTGAAATTTGGAGTAGGCAGCTACAGGATTTCGAAATTCCACCCGAAAGGGAGGTTGCGGGCGGAACGAAGTTCACCGAGCCAGCTAGTACATACATCATGGAAGATTATGTGAAAATATTTGATTCTCAGTTTGCTTTACTTCGACGCTCGAACTCGAATTTCTTTTGAAGTTATAAACATCATATTAAGAATTTGCTAAGTTCGGCCAAGAAGAGGCTCGATGTTTACGCCAGCACTCATTTTTCCGTTAACTTATCGCATCACGATATGATAGGAGCCGAGTCTGTCGCCATATACTCATAACATGAACATATTTTAATTAGTTATAAGTATATAACACATTATAAACTGAATAAAAAATTGTTAATGTGAAACATTGACGTTACATGTTATTTACAAACAACCACAAGAAAGTTACAGCATGAGAATAACTTTATATGACATTGAGTTAAGCTGTGGACCTTACACCCTTCGAAACATTACATTGTTTTGCGTTTATTGTAAAACCGGACGCCCTACAGGTGTGGGACGCATCCCGTTGTCCTTGACGAGTTCGGTGGTCTGTACCAGTTTTTGTGTGGGTATTACGACTTAGATTTCAAGGGTTTCTTACGCAGTTATTTGAAGGTTACCATTTACCAAATACTTACTTCGCATAGCCACAGTTGTAACACAGTTTAAGGTGAAGTAACGCCTACAATTTGAATGTCTTAGTAAAAATAGTAGTTGAAATACAAATACAAAGAACTTTCAACCAAAAATCATGATGACTTAATATCCTATTGACCACATAACATCTCTCCTCATTACTCAGTGACATACTTTAGTTATTGTAAAAATCTATATTTACACTGTCTTGAGTCTGCAGTGAGAAATTATTTTCCTTCGGGAAAACTCGGTATCTATATCGGAACACAATGACACCCGAACTGTCAATGAATGATCGTATTAAATGAGTGACATTTTCATATCCATCCATATGGAACTTTATTGTTAAGTGGCAAATGTCAAAATGAATAATGTCATTGTATAATATAGAGACACAGAGTAACAAGAAGCTATTTGAGAGAGCACGATAAATACCAACTTTTCCGAAAAATTACGAAGGAAAATCTTTTCTCACTATATCTGTGCTTTGTAATCGGGTTTTCTTTAGCTTACGTCGTGTGTTTACATTAATGCTCGAGTGACAAACACTAGCTGTCCTCTTTTTTCTTATTATTTTAATTACGCTATCCTTTTTACACCATTTGACATGTGTGAATGTTGCTGTCACTGTGTTTAGAACACTTTTGCCCGGTCATGTTGTATGGGTGTAACATATATATATATATATATATATATATATATATACATATATATATATATATATATATATATATATACATATATATATATACATATATACTAGTGACCCAGCCCGGCTTCGCCGGGTACCACTAATTATGTTGAATCGATCGCTACCAAACACAGGAACACCCGCTGTGCCGATCTGGACAATCCCTGTAAATTTCATCGAAATCGGTCCAGCCCTTTCAGAGTCTATAGGGAACATACATACTTCCCGTTTTGCATAATTTTTTCATAAAAGATATCCTATGTTACTCCTAATACCTTCAAGAATATGTGTACAAGGTTTCATCATGATCAATTGAGTAGTTTTCGCGTGAAAACGTAATAAACAAACTTACATTCTCATTTATAATTTATAGATAGATAAAAACCTATTATTGCTACCTATTCTACTAAATGTATATGCAAAATTTCATTGAAATCGGTTAAGCCGTTTCGGAGGAGTATGGCAACTAACACTATGACAGGAGAACTTTATATATATAGATATATAATTTTGACATTACTGTTACTTAGAATTGAATGAGCCTTATACATATGCTAATATCACGGAGCATAACAAAGAGATATTCAAAGTCGATTGTCTATTATGGTAATGTATTAATTAAAAACGGCTGGTCAATTTATGCCATAGAAACTATTTAATCGGAAGAGAAATGTACAGATAAACTTGTAGTGTACGAGTAGTTGAAAAGATATAGGCAAAAGTGAAGTTAAAATGTACTAATCTATTCTATTCAAGCTTTTATTCATTGAACATATAACAATAATATAATAAACCAGCCTTTTTTGCAGGGACACAAGCCTCCTCTCCGAGAGAGGCAATGACCCGTAAACCACCACGTTGTCCCGGTGCGGGTTGGTGGATGTCACATGTCTTCGAATTTGGTGGTTCTAAGAACATGCCGGTTTCCTCACAATGTTTTCCTTCACCGTTTTTTAGAGCAGTGGTGATGAAATAAATTACACAAAGTAAAGCACCTGCCTCGGTTCGAACCTGCAACCTACAGTACGTAAGTCGGGGCGTAAACCGCTGAGCCACCACTGCTCCTGATATGACAATAAGTTGTTGAGAAAGAAGTTATGGTACATACTACAACAGACAGTCCAACAAACAGAATCGATTTAACGGACGTGTGTAATTTAAGTAAAGCCAGTACACAACGAATTACTCATTAATATAATTTCTTTAGCATTGTAGAATATAAAGCGGTTGTAATCGCAACATTATATAACAGGCTCTCCAGCGTCTCGCAGCTGGCAGGTGCGCCATCTTACGCAAGACGTGCACATTCCATGAGAGTTGACTTGCAACGAATTTTATCATTGTTGGATTATACAAAACTGCCTATTTATCACTCGAAACCATGTTTATTGTAGAAATTGAATCGGCCTTGTTTTTAAGATTATTAAATCGTTACTTATATTTTTTATTTTTTATTGTTATTTAGAATTTAATTTACATATTGTACGGTTTCCCTCCCTTAATACAAATATCGCAGAAATGTAACATTGGACAATGCTTTACCGAGATTAGTACTTTTAAAATGTGACAGGAATGAGCCTATCACCATATAAACACCCATTACCAAGAATATTAGTAATTGAAATATCTTATTTATTGATTTATAATTATTATTTTTAAAAAAATTAGTAAAACTAAACGACTGGATTAACCCTTGCCTGACACCGCTTTCCTTTAATTTTTTGGAATAATAGAATATTATCTATGGTTTTGAGGGACACTATTTTATCTAGAGTTTCAAATAAATTGAAATAAAATATTATCTATGGTTTTAAATAAAAACTAATACGTATAATAATTTTAATATCGTATTTATTATTGTAACTTCTTAAAAACGTGATCGGCATTTAATATTAATTTGTTTAAAAGTTAACACGCACGAAATCGTGCAATTCGCTATAATAGTTATGTACTGACGTTAGTAGAAAGTATACAGTTTTAATTTTTATTATTTTCGTTTGTGGTTTACTTAATAGATCACTGACGAATGGAATAAAAAATAAGGCTACAAAATATAAAAAGTCCTCGTTTAAGGGCCCTAAACTGGTCTTCGAAGTCTGGGAATTTAAATATATTCGTAACTAATTGACAATCAGTATTTCGGTTGATCGACTATTCTCGTATCATTCTACGGTTCCCAACGTTTCGTATATAAAAGCCGGGTTAAAATGTCACACATGCTAAGTTTGACATTCTTACCTGAAGAGTATATTATTCCGTGCATAATAATTGATGACATGAACTTGACAGCAGTCACGCTTCGCCGACGATGACGTCACTATACGTGTGCAACAAAAAAGACAATGTCAGCTGTTATCTCATTTCAATCGAATCCATTTTTTTATGTGTGCACTGAATATACGAAATACATCTATACTAGCAGTTGCCCTCGGCTTCGCACACATTCTTTTCTCGTTGTCTATACTGTAAAATTCTGTAACATGATTCGCCGTATAACTGCGAATTAAACAGGAATTTGTGTCAAAAAATATTATCAAAACATTACCATGGTCACCGATATTGTAAATCGACGTTTTATTTATCTCGGGAACAGTTTTATTCCCGGAATAATGTTGTTTTCGGTTATCCTGACAATGTGAGTACAAAATTTCATGACGATCGATTGAGTCGGTAACAAGTTAAAGCGTAACAAACAAACAAACAATTCATATGTAATTCATAATGTAACTTACATTGTACATTTACTAAATAACAAAAAAACAAGGTCATGCGCAGTCTAAATCTTGCAGATTCGACAAACTTTCGATGTCTAAATATCCTTGTTTAAGAGAAGCCTAAAAAATTGTGTTCCATAGATTAAAATATTTACAAGGACTAAGTAAGATGTACAAAAGTCGCATCACAATCAAATAAATAAGCCATATATGTGTACATATTATGATCTGCAATACGATTTCTTATCGTTGCTCTTGTACATAATGTTATATATACATAAATTACCCATTTCGTACTGATTGTTTAATTACTGTTGTGTTTAGCGGCGTGCTTATCTACTCATTACGGGTCGTAGTCGACCGGCAGCCATTGTGGCTAGGCGCAGCCATTGTGACGTATGATACGGTTAATTGTTGTCAATCCACAATACTTAGCTGTATTACTAACCGTGGGCTTCCACTGCCGTATAAACTTGTCACGATACAAGGTTTCTCTCTCTGAAAAAGCTGAGATGACAGTATGTTTTGTGTTAATGTTTTCGGCAGTGTGTACCCACGGCAAGTTTAACTTGAACCAGAACCAGGAACCAGAAGACCACGACTACAGACTAGATAAATGTTGCAAAATAGTTTATGTAGAAATAAATAAAAAAAAAATTTAGTTTTACTACTATTTCGTTGGTGTATTCATTAAGAGACACTTGTAATGTATATATATATATCTCTTCGTGGGTTTAGACTGCCGAAAGCATTCACACAAAACATATTGTCGTGTCAGTTTTTTCAGAGGGAAAGATAGAGGGAAACCTTGTATCGCAACACGAGTTTACGCAAGTAGTTTTAGATACTTTATTTTTTATATGGAAGAACGTGGCAAACAAGCAAGATAGTTACCCATGGGCATCCGCAACAAGAAAACGAGTTGTAGAAGCAGAGGATAAAAATATTCCTTTCCCTATTCCTCCTCTCCCCGTCAGCTTATTCCCCTTCCCATTCCTTTCTTAGTTGAATAAGATGAAGGGGAAGAGGACTGGAATTGGGCCTCATTCATCAGACTAAACGCAGAATACGTTTCGTGACGACTGTTTTCTGTGAGGTCGTGGTATTTCACCGAGCCGGTCCATACCTGCAACAGATGTTGCGGGCTCTACCACTATTAATTGTAAGTTAGTTGTTAATAATAGTACTTATTCTTTGTAAGGTTGAAAGCGCTATTAAAGTCGATTTGGTATTTTCCATTGTCAGCATAAATAATATTTTAATTTAAATTACCAGCTGACTTATAATAAACTTTACAACTGTATAATATGAAGCAAGCTATACGTATTTTAACTCTACAATTAATGGGATTAATATAAAAATATATATTAATATTAAATAAAATTCCGCATTACGTAATTCATTGCTAATTTCGACGAACCGTTGAAATATATAGATGTTTTTGTCTTACGTCTTGACCTTGTTAGTTATCCGAGCACGACCCGAACGCAGTGAAAACAGCCGGCTATTGTTGAATGCTGAGCGAAGCGCATTGTTTTCCTATTATTAAAATTTGTTCCATTGATAGTGTCAAAGAATGTTAGATACCTATTTCTCCATTTGCTATGAAAATACAAGGAAATGTTTTCAAAGCAACAATCCTTTGAAATTGAAAGTTCATAGTAACGATCGAAGTAATGAACAGTAGGCCCTTGACAGCCCGGTTATTTAAAACTGTGTTTACCTTTACAAGATACCTAATTAAGCTATCGTTTTATATGAATTATTGTAATTCATTATATTTCTATGTATTTTGGCTAAAACGTGATTTAAACTACATTAAACTGACTTTGATATCCGGAATCCTTGATAACATAGTTATCGGATCAAAATTTAAATGGAATCGAATTGAACCTCCTCCTTTTTTGAAGTCGGTGGAATTGAGTGAAGTTCAGAGCAGAGTCACTTTTTAACATTCCTTGATTGCCTTTTTTACTGTCAGTATAAATATATGCTAACAATAAAATGTCCAAATTAAACTATTGTTGATATATATCGTTGCGTACTTTCAATTAATAAATGTAATTTTTGTGGCAAATCTATACTAAAAAATACTGAAGAGTTTGTTAGAACCACCAATCTGAGGAGAGGAGACAGGAGGAGAGAGACGAGAAGGATGGAATAGCGCGGAAGAGCGATGCGACGAAACGAAATTTGAAATGTCATAAAATTTCTCAGTAACAAGTGAGTGAGACCACAGCTAGTTTTATATATAACTAGCGATCCAACCCGGCTTCGCACGGGTAGGACATTCAAAAAAAATAGCCTGTGTCAGGGATAGTGTAGCTTCACTTAAAAGTGAAAGAATTTTTCAAACCGGTTCAGTAGTTTCTTTTGTAATATTAGTATAGATAAAGACCCAAGAAATGACCTGCATTATGATTTTATTAAATCACTTGAAACATCTTAAACTCCTATGTAAATATGTTACTGGGCTTTCTTTTATTGGCTATGAACATTTGTCTTTTGCGTGATCTCGAGTAGTCTTGTCTCTGGACAGTGTTTTTATCGCGACGTTGTTAGGAGAAAGTTGCTAACCTCCTATTCATTAACGTAAAAGTGTATGAACTTTTAGAAATAGTATAAAGTTATAAATCCATAAGACTTTTTAGAATTAATAATCTTACATTATTTCTTCTTCAAGCTAGAAATTTTGATGAAGATTAGAAAAATATTGTCGATTTCTTTTTACATAATTTGGAATCATATTAATTACACAGATTCATTTTAAACCGCTAAATTTTTTTATTAGACAGATCACAGATTATTAAATAGATAATTGAAAATTAATTAAGTCACTTGCAACTCACAGTACACGTAGCGTCGATTTGCATTATTATAAATTAAAATAAATAAACGAAGTAAAAAACTTTCGACATCGTAACTTACTTCCAACTAGTTTGAACTGTTGCCGACATTTTCCCGCGCACTACCGACACACAACGCACTGCAACGCTGACTGACTTGCCGCCTATACCTCTAGTCGCGCTAAAACCATGTCAACATATCTACAGAGCTGTGTTTGCAACGACATAGATATATAATAATTAATAGTAAATAAAACTGAATGTACTTATGTTACATAGGTGGCGTTGTTCTAAGTCTTAAAATGCAATTATTTTTATCCCGATGATCCTGGTCAAATATGACATGACAAAATACTAACCAATTATGTTCATATTTAAAGACAAAATTACGACATTTGGTAAAAAATTGAAATGTTTAGTTCACTTTACTACCAGTAATTACATTGTTTCCATATCTTATCTTACGTTTTAATTATTTACTTAACTTCCACTCATAACAAAATGTCCTCTCCTCTGAACCCAATTTACTTCATATTTTGTATAAAGTTTAATTTATCAGTGTTTCGTTCTTCGTGTAGTTTTTTTTTGAAATCACTAGTTATTCACCCCGGCTTTGCCCGGGTAGCCATTTCGGAATCTATAGGGAACATACATAAGCACATCGCCTTTTATAGACGTTGATATGCACCTGCAGAAAACCAAAACCTGGTTGGTCGACTGGTTGATCGGCTGGTTGGTCGACTGGTTGGTCGACTGGTTGGTCGACTGGTTGGTCGATTGGTTGGTCGAAGGAAGTCTGCGGGTGGCTATGCGCGCTTTCGGTGCGATTCGGTGGGATACATATAATAAGCTCGGATGGCTGCGTTCTTACGTCTCAGTAATTCCCTAGCGTCTGAAGGCAGGTCCCAGCGATGGTTATCCATCATTGGGATCTGCCTCGAGCAGTCCTCGATGGTAGTATGGTCATGACTTGTGAGAGATCCGATTGCGACGCCCATATCTTGTTCATTAACTATTGGGTCGGGGATGGAATCTAATTGCGGCGAGTTAATGTTTTGGAGCTTGGCACTGAGCTTATGCCAGTCCACGATAGTTTTCGTTAGGGGCGAGGCTGGTGCGGAAGGCCCTAGCCGTAATATAACAGGTCGGTGATCCGAGTGAAGCTCGTGAATCACTTTTATATCGCGTAGGGCGAGATTGACATTTTTAACGATTGCAATATCAAGCACATCCGGTGTGTGATCCACTAAGTGGGGGTAGTGAGTAGGCTCTATGGGCGCTATGATTTCGAAGTCGTAAGTCCGACAGCGAGTAGAGCGCTCGACCTCGATTGGTTGATCTTGGTTGAATTCCTTCGTTTCCTTCCTTTATTACCCTAAAGTAGGAGTAATTAACACAAAAGTGGATTGAAACAATTCCACAGTACAAAATCATTAACGTGTTATATCATTAAACTAATTAAATTACGGTGATTATGTAAAATTCGGATATGTCTTGTTCATTTATAGCAGGCGTGATAGCAGCTCTAGAGATGTCTGCCGCGGCTATTGACAAAAGAAACATGTCTGCTGAAGCGAGAGTCGTGGGAACTGCATTTTGCTATCATTTGTTTCCAATTGTCTTCTTTTCTGTAACAACTGTTGAACTGAGGAGAAGTTACACGAGATATTTCATTAACATGACGACTTAAATGATAATAAATACATAAAAGGTGACTAACGTATTATACAATAAAGGAAAACCCTCATCTTTAAGCACTATTGGTATAGTCGGAGACAGAAAAACTTGGCCAGCGTTTGATGGCTTCTTTTGTATACAAAAATAATTTACCAAAATTTATCCTCAAGCACCCAACTTTCCTTTTTATCTCTTCTGCCTTCCTCTTTTATAAATCCTTCTTTACTATGTAAAGGGTCGACCTTTGTGGCTGTCGCATTGTACTAATAATGTACAAATATAATATGTTTTCTGTATATGTCACCGAACTATATTGAATTTCGTCAGTTTACAACCTGACAAGACTTATTATGAACAGTCAGCGAATTGAAAACTTAACGAATTAATGTTAATTTGATATATGACGTCAAATCGTTTGGTAAACATTCTATACAATGTTTTTGTTGTATGCTATCCTGTTCAATCTAACGGTCCTAATCTATAATTATCAGGCATTCTGACTTCAAATTTAAGTAATAACGCAACCAAAATATCAGTTCACAATTTGAGGATGTGACTTGTGAATGACACGTCAAATCAGTGGTTCGTTCGATTGACAATTTTCTGTTACTGTGTGCCTAGTGGTAGCAACATGATGGCAACATCCTTTTATAGCGCTGACAACACTCTTTTACAGTATTGTAACTGGCAGCTGGCGATGAGGAGCAGCCTAATAAATTAAAAAAAAACGATAGGAGGAAGGATTTTTGGCGGGCTTTGTAGAAGAAAAGAAAATTTAGCCTTGTTGTTGTTAAAATTAGTATAATAATAAAATTTAGTTATTAATGTTTATTTTAAATTGTTAAGAATGAAATTATTTTAATATAAAGTTAATTTTAATTTAAATATTGTTTATTTTTAAAGAATAACTTTAATTTCGATAACACTAGTAAGATTATGAGCTATCGTAGTTCACAATGGCTCGGTTACACATATAACATGAATTATTACATCATAGATTAAGATGGTAGATTGTAAGTATGTTGCATGTAACTGTACCTCATGCATTGGTTGCTACATTGGTGGATGTTCGTGATAAGTCACGTACTGTACTAACGCTTCTTGTTGCAGGACGTACACCGTATTGTATACCAAGAACATCAGATAAATGTTGTACACTGAAACATGAGCAAGAAAAATCTGTTAGTCACACCAAGTCAGATAGGGCTTAAACTATTGGTACTAATAAAATAAACAATTAAGAAAAAAAAATATCAAGTGTGCTAGTTTTCAATTTAATTATTTTTATTAACATGTTAATAAGGATACGATGGGAAGGATAAGAAGATTGGACGGTTGAAGTATACATGGGAAAAGAGATATTTCCTTTTCCCGTCTATTCCCCTCCTCTGTCCATTAAAGGTTGACTCGTTGAAGGGAGGAGGAAGGTGGTTAGGGGTAGTCATAGCAAGGTAAAAAGTAAACACTCTGTGAATTCTGATGATTTTGGGAGAGAATGAGCCCCCTTAGCTGAGGGGCCTCAGTCCGAATCTGGCAATAGAATCAGAGATGAATATTTACCTTAACAAGTCTTACTAACCAGTAACACATATATAACTGACGTTCTCGATGTAATCGTCAAAATTGAAGAAAACAAGGTCGACTACGATCGTCAACGAAATGTACATAACTCCCGCGTAGAAACATACCTTCAAAAGGTCTCTTCTTTTCTGCAAAACAAAAGATAAAATTAAAGGAAATCGCTGAGCTTCAGAAAACCTGTACTTGGTAGCCGCCAGAGAACCTTTTTGTCATATCGGCCCTTCCTTTCTGCGAGCAATTGCCATGTTTTGGAATTCTTCAAACGGTGTTGGTATAACTTGTTTGGCTGCAGATCACATTATTTTCTGATACGATCTCGGAGAAAAACTCTGTGCATTGCTCTTGCAACCTTATCCTCCTCGTGTTTCTAATATTTACAAAACAATTCGTACCTTATGTACTGCCACCAACAATGTTATAGTTAACACTAAGCCGATTCCATTCAGTGCTATGGCTATCGGCAGGTGTACGTTGGGCTCCAATGTCGGAGTGGGCATGCTGATCTGTCCTGTGGTCTTCAACTCCACCATCATCAATATGAGGATTAAAAAAGACAGCAACGTGAAAACCTAAAACGATTGTTTAAGTTAGTTAGGTGACTACCCACAGTCGACGCATTTAAGAATCTTCCCACAAGATTGACCATGTTGCGGGAGTCCAGGAGTTGCAGTTTTTTGTGATTGGGCTGGACGTAAACTCATCCAGCTGTGGACTATCGAAATGAAACGAGAAGATGGTTACATGAAAAAGAAGGGACATTTGAGGAAGTAGTTCAATATAATTAATAGAATAAGAGATTTCCAGATATCGATATCTGTGGAGTCATAAGGTGTAGAGATTTGAAATTTGGAATAAATATTTCTTTCGCCGAGTAGAGGTCAGTTAAGACCGGTTTTTCACGAAATTCCACCCGCCAGGGTGGTTTGCGGGGGCGTAGTTATAAGGCGGAACGAAGTTTGCCGAGCCAGCTAGTATAATTATAAAATAAAATATATCTTTTTGTTTTAAAAAATGACCTTTAATAATGTTACATAACAATAGTAAAGACATTATTGTATATTTAAGGCTATCAAACAAAGGTTCGATAATTAAAGGTTTAAAAACAAATACCTTATTTTACAATTAATTTAACAATTCATCTTTCTTTATAACTAACTAACTAACTAACTAACTTACATTAATAACTATGGACAAAATTCAGAGAGAAGACACTGGCCACCGAAACACAGTTATGCGTTGACTGAATGTAATGAAAAAAATTCTAAGTACATTAATTTGACTTGAATACAATATCATAGATCCTGCTACCCAGTATCCAAATATTTATCCAGATTATTTACACCAACAGATTGCATTTTTGCGAAAATATACTCAACTCTGAGTGGAGCCACGTGCGAACGTCAACATCCACAGATCAGGAACAGATTAAATACTCGCATGGTGCTATTTAAATAAACGCCAACTCATTTTGTGTATATAAAAAATCATGTAAGTATTAAAAAAATTACCAACTCATTTACCTAGTAAATAAATAGATATAAATAAATGTACATACCAATACAATAATACATAGTACTCGAATAGGTATAAATGTAATGAAGTTATGGCCACCTCATCTAGTATTTTGAAATTTATTTGTTTCTTTTTAAATTATTTATTAACAATATATGTACTTTAAAAAATGTACAAAAACAACAGATATTCTTAAATATTATATATATATAAAAATATTATTCCATCGGCTGTGGAGTCCTATGATTCAAAGAACCAATAAAATAATTATTATCTAGTACTAAAATATACAAATCGTAGATGTCAATAGTACGAAGTGTAGTGGATGTCAATAGCACGGACATCTATTTGACACCCCTTTCGTCCCTAGTCCCCGACATATAAATATAATTATAAACTCACCAGATTGCAATAGCACACTCCGCTACAGACCGTCGAGCCGAACGGACGTGCTTTGTTCGCGCTCAACATCTGTCGCTCTGCCTGACTTAAGTCGGGCCATCCGCCGTGCAGGTGCGCGTCATTAGCGCGCCGCCGCCCTTTGTTCGCGAGCCGCCTGTTCGGCGTAATTTTTATTGCGCCGGCCATCTGGCAAGTGAATTTCTCGTTTCTTGGGAACGTTAACGTCTTAATTAGGTTGTTATTGTTTCCGTTTCTGGGAACAGCGTATGCAAGGCGTTGCGAAGTGCAGTTTTGACTGCGCGGAACAACAACTTAGCGACGCATTTTGAAAAAACCCTAGCGGATACCTAACGGTGACAACGAAGCTAGTCAGGTAGACCCGTTCGCCCGCGTTTCCCCGTCTGGGAACCGCGAAATTCGGAAGGGACCTCCACCACTGGCCTTGGGTAGTGCCCTAGTCAACGTTGGTCCACGTATTGGCCATTTAGAGCCCACGGGTAGTTATAGTTAGTACCTAAGTACACACCCGAGTGCACAATAAGATCGGCACTCGGACGCACTAGGGCTACACGCAGTAGGCACACATCCTCCCTGCCTAACCAAGCAGGGAGGGAGCTAGGGATACACACCCCGGCCTCCCACCGGGACCGCCTGCTACGTAGGATAGATAGGAGCGTTAGAGTAACGTCGACAAAATGGCGGAAACAAGCGCCCTATTGGAGTTCATCCGGGAGAAGTTCCCGGACGTTATTAAGGCGTTTACGGCCTCTCAGTTAGGCGCGCAAACCAGGCCCCATTCAGCCGCCTCAAGCGCCGCGTCCTCCTCCGGCTCCAGCGACTCGGAAATGGACCTCGACTCCCCGCTGTCCCCCGAAAATCCGGAGGATAAAGGCGGCCTATTCACGGTCGTCGAAAATAAGAAAAAGCGCAAGAAGCGCTCTTCCCCCGCTGCCTCATTAGCCTCCTCTCCTGTGCCATCAAAGGCACACAAAGCAGAGCCCAACGCGGTAGCTGGACCATCTCAGCCCACTTCAGCCCCCATCCCCGCCCTTATGGCAATCCCCGTAGCGCTGCCCAAGCCTACCCCAGCCCCGCAGGTAAAGCCTGCCGCCCCAGCTGTACCACAAGGTCCCCCCGCGCCTCGCGCGCCGCAGGACAAAAGGCCCCCCCCAATTTACGTCCAAGCCCAGGACAAATGGCCGATGATACAGTCGGCCATGTCCAACAAATATAAAATAGCCGCTACAGCGACAGCCCAAGGCATCAAAATGCAGCTCGAGACTGCTGATGCTTTCCGGCACGTAACCCGCTTCCTCCATGAAAAGGAGGTATACTTCCATACCTACACACTCGCTGAAGATCGCATTTTAAGGGTCGTTGTAAAACGCATCCCTAAGGAAATCCCGCTAGAGGAAATCGCCCAGTCCCTTAAGGACCAAAAACTCCCAGTCTTAGGTGTCTATCGTATGACGAATAGACGTACTCGAGCCCCTATCGATCTAGTGCAAGTTCACTTAGAACTCACGCCTGAGGGCAAATCAATCTTCGACATCAAGTCGATCTGCGGCCTTAGTGGCTTGGTGGTGGAACCGCCGCGTAAAGGCGCTCTACCGGGCCAATGCCACAAGTGCCAAATGTACGGGCACGCAGCCCGTAACTGCTTTGCCCGCCCTAGGTGCGTCAAGTGCCTAGGTGACCACGGCACCTCTGATTGTCCCCGCCCGAAGGACAAAACACAGCTGGCCACCTTTGGCCCCCCCGCCTGTGTCCTCTGCCAATCGCAGGGACACACTGCTAATTACCTTGGGTGCCCAAAAGCACCCAAGCGTAAACAGCAGCCCCAGCAACCATCTCGCCAGCCACTAAGACGTCCCCAACCAGTGCCAACATCGGCATCCTTCCCTCCTCTGCGTCCCGCGTGGCAAACAACCACTCCACTGGCCTCCGCATGGTTCAAGCCGAGCCCCACCGTTACCGCGATTCCTCATCACGCAGGTAATAAACCGGCACCCGCCAAGCCGGTTGCACCCGTAAAAACGGCAGAGACCAATCCATTCGAGTCTCTAAACAGGCTAGGAAGCCTAGATATGGAGGAGGTCCTCACCTTCGCCGACGAGTACTTAAACGCATCCGGAAATATAGGCACGCGTCTATATTTAATTCGTAAATACAAGCACATTGTTAGTGCTCTTGAGTTCAATTAGCCGTTGCAGAGAAAGATAAAACTAAAAGTAAAAATAGTCCTCCGACCCTCGCGCGCAATAATGGTCGAGTTAAACCGCAATCGATTAACGTAGCATTTTATAACGCGAACGGCGTCAAAACACAACGCGAAGAAATTTGTAACTTCCTCCGTGACCACCAAGTCGACGTACTACTCGTGCAGGAAACATTTCTTAAGCCTGCAACAAGGGACCCGAATGTCCCAAATTATAAAGTCGTTAGGAACGATAGGGCCGGCGCCCCGGGCGGCGGCACTATAGTTTACTTTAAAAAATCCCTGCACTGCGTACCGATCGACACGCCCGCGCTAACGCACTTAGAGGCTTCGATCTGCCAGCTAGCCATGACAGGCCATGCCCCCATAACGATAGCTTCGGTTTACCTTCCCTGTAGACCAAGCGCAACTATCTTGCGCTCAGACTTCGAAGCCCTTCTATCCTTAGGAGGAGCTACTATTCTTGCCGGCGATTTCAATAGTAAGCACATCCGATGGAACTCAACTAAGATCAGCACACGAGGTCGCGCGCTCGACTCGCTGTCGGACTTACTCGACTTCGAAATCGTAGCGCCCATAGAGCCTACTCATTACCCTCACACAGTGGAACATACACCGGATGTGCTTGATATAGCAATTGTCAAAAATATTAATCTCAACCTACGCGAAATAAAAGTGATTCACGAGCTTCACTCGGATCACCGACCAGTAATACTACGGCTAGGGCCTTCTGCGCCAGCCTCGCCCCAAACCAAGACCATCGTGGACTGGCACAAGCTCAGTGCTAAGCTACAGAACATTGACTCCCCGCAACTTGATTCCGTCCCCGACCAAATAATTAATGAGCAAGACATGGGCGTCGCAATCGGATCTCTCACAAGCTATGTCCAAAATACCATCGAGGACTGCTCGAGGCAGATCCCAGTGATGGACAACCATCGCTGGGAGCTGCCCCCGGACGCCAGGGACTTGCTGAGACGTAAGAACGCGGCCACCCGAGCTTATGACATGTATCCCACCGAATCGCACCGAAAGCGGCTACGTAAACTACAGCGTGAATCGAAAGCACGCATAGCCGCCCTCAGGAACGAAAAGTGGGATACAACACTTAATAATTTAAAGCCATCCCATTTAGCATTCTGGCGGCTTCCCAAGACACTCAAAGGCGACACGTATACCACGATGCCGCCGCTCTTACGCCCAGACATGACGCCAGCCATGCTGGACGAAGAAAAAGCCGAATGTCTGGCTGACAGCCTCGAGGCCCAGTGCTCTCCCAGTACCCTACCGGTCGACCCTGCCCACCTCCGAATGGTGGACAGCGAGGTCGATCGGAGAAAACACGACCCGCTTCGCGACTCCGTTCCCCCGGTAACATTCGACGAAGTTAAGGAAATAATTAAGAACTTGCGTCCACGCAAAGCCCCCGGCTCAGACGGTATCACCAATAGGGTGACCAAACTCTTTCCTGCTGCTATTATACAGCTACTAGTTCTTATTTATAACGCGGCAATGACCAAAGGTGTCTTTCCCAGCGAGTGGAAAGATGCTGAGGTCATAGGGTTCCTCAAACCCTCAAAGCCGGCCACGCACCCCACGTCATATAGACCCATAAGTCTTCTCAAAACGTTTGGGAAGATCTATGAACGCCTAATATTAGCCCGCCTGCGTACCTTTATGAATACCAAAGGACTACCAATCCCTGAACAATTCGGCTTTCGCGCCAAACATTCGTGTACCAATCAAGTGCATCGCATCACGGAGCACATTCTCTCCAAACGCCAACGCGGCTATAACACTGGAGCCCTCTTCCTCGACGTGGCGAAGGCGTTCGATAAAGTCTGGCACAACGGCCTCATATACAAGTTATACGAGTACGGAATGCCCGACCGTCTCGTATGCATAATACGAGACTTTTTAAGCAATCGAACGTTCCGCTACCGCGTCGAGGGAGTGTGCTCTCAAGCGCACCCCGTTCGAGCCGGGGTGCCTCAAGGGTCAGTGCTAGGCCCAGTCCTCTTTACCCTCTACACCAATGATATACCGCGCGTACGCGGTGTAGAGCTAGCCCTATTTGCCGATGACACCTGCATTTTCACGTCGGGCCTTCAGCCTGACGCTATATGTCGACGCCTCCAGACCGCAGCCACCACTCTCGGTGCGTGGTTCCGGAAATGGAGGATCGAAATTAATCCAGCAAAAAGCGCGGCCCTTTTCTTTTCGCGACATAAGAAAGCCCATTCATTAACGCATCTCCCAACCATTCACCTCATGAACAGCCCAATTCCCTGGGAAGATAAGGTGAAATATCTAGGTGTCATCCTTGACAATAAACTTAACTTCGCCGCTCACGTGACCCGGGTCAGGAACCGGGCGGCTTTCGTACTAGGCCGCCTTTTCCCATTAATTAACTTTAAGAGTAAAATGTCCCTCCGGAACAAGGTGACACTCTATAAAGCGGTCGTACGGCCCATCATGACATATGCTAGTCCGGTATTCGCGCACATTTCCCCAAAACAAATACACCGACTTCAGCTGATCCAAAACAGATTCTTGCGCAGGGCCACTGGCTCGCCGTGGTTCATGCGCAACATCGATTTACACGTGGATTTAGAGCTGCCCACCATAGCCCAACACCTGAAGTTGGCGTCGCGTCGCTATTTTGACTCCGCCGCCGGTCACCCCAACCCGTTAGTCGTAGGTGCCGCCACCTACAAACCAATCGCGCTCGGTACGTTCCGTCGCGATTATAGACGACCTAGGCACGTCCTCGACTATCGAGACGATGCAATAACCATCGCTCAGGCTAGGATGAAACAACATCACAACAAAATCACATACCGTTCTCGCCGGCGAGGACGGCTATTACCTTCTCGATACGGCCACATAGCCGGCAGATTCTTCTCCCCTACTCATGATAGAAGCGTTGCTGGAGTTTCTTCCGCCACTTCTTCTCCCAGCGCTAACGCTTTCCGAAGTGGTAGTAATGTTAGCTGTAATAATACTTGTAATCAGATAATGGCTACCGATCGAGCCGAGGCTCGGCCCTCTCGGGCACCCTCGAATCGGAAAGCTAAACGCGTATTGAGTGACAGCCCAAGCCGAGGTCCCCTCTCGGGGGCCCTTGAGCCGAGCCACTCCATGGAGCGTCCACCGAAGCGACCTAAGAGCTCGGTGGCCTCCCAATCCGGTAATAATATTAAAGTAACGGCCCGAGCCGAGGTTCCCTCTACGGAGGGAGCCCTCGAGCTTAGTTACTCTTAAAGAGGCTTAGGCTAGGCGCCCTCTGCGCCCTGCCGCCTCGAGCCCGGTGTAGCTGTAAATGCCTCCTCAAGGCAAACAGTGACCCTTCAGTCATAAAAAAAAAAAAAAAAAAAAAAAAAAAAAAAAGATTGCAATAGCTGTATATGATAACACCACGACGCACAGGCACGCAATAACAACATTTCCTCGCCACGGGGAAGTGAGGACTCTCAAATCTTATACATTTCATTATTGCCTCCATGACAAACAATCACTCAGACAAATTATAACCAAAAATAATAGTAATTTGAGTGACTCTATTAAAATTGCAAACTTTTAATTACTTTTTAATTTACATCAGAAATTAAAAAAAATCTTAGACCTAAGAGCGAAAGTTTTAACCGCAACTTACTATCTGCAAACCGCGATTTCTAATTAAAATATAGTGTACACGAAATATACAAATTGCGCTGGATATCCATCATACTTGTTATTTTGCACTTTAAAGTACAGACGCGTGTGTTATTCAATTTTTATTATTTTAAAACAATAAAATATCTGATAATATTATAGCTTTAGGTCTAACTTCACTAAAATAGTAGTCACATATCAAATCTCAGTACAAGACTGCTTGGATTTAGCGAGATCCAAAACATCTCGTAGGAGCATCCTCTGAAACAACTGGATACTTCCTTGTTACCTCTTATTACATTTCTACAACGTGTACGCTTAAACGTCATCCATTCCTTGTTATTAGCAACGGTAGAAATTACTGCATGTGTTTATGCAGAGATGTATATTAAATAAATAAAAATGTTACCTATGATAGACGATAAACAGTTAAGACGTTAAGAGGCAATTTTTCGCCTACTCTTGTACATTTTTTAGTGTAGTTTAAACGTTTAAAAAGGGCAAATTAATAAATCAAATGAGTAGCTTAAGATATTTAATGCAAATGATAACTAAAATATATATTCTAATCACGATAAATACTGATAGTAGAACAAAATATAGGTTTTTGGTGCAGTGACGAGGCTAGGGTCTGGAAGACACTAGAGAAAAGTCAGCACGAGAAGAGTGAGTAGCCATGCCCTAAGTGTCAACTTTCCCTTTAGGGACCTATACATCTACTTCGATGTCCGAAAATAATAACTTCTTTAAAGCTAAAAAAAGAAAGCATTATTTTAATTCTAATAGCAGTCACGCGTAACAATAATAAGAAAAATTAAATTAAGTAACTTTGGTTGTTTTAAGTTCAATGCTGTAAAAAATAAGACTTTATAAAAAAACCACTTATATATTTCCAAATTTTGATCATAGCGCCTTGTAAAATGAAATAGCAAATATTCTGTCAACTACTTTTGCGGTTGTTAATTAAGAAAGTCCAATGCAAAATAAGTTAATTTGTAATTGTGTTTAAGGTACAAATTTAAGCTATTATTTATGAAACACTTACAAACATTTTTCTAACACTGAAGAAAGGAGAAAGGAGATGAATATGCCATGGTACCTGTCAATGCTGCCAACATTTTCTAAACTATTTTAGCCTCGTATTAAATACCTCTTTATACTCAACACTAGGCTGAATTTCTCTTTCCAGATAGCCCTCCCAGTCTTTCCTAATAAGCGAAGGATATGGGTTAGAGAAACAAGCAAGTTTAATATCCATCGCTGTCTAAATGGTAACCCAGCAAAACAAGAAATATAGCCTTGACCCAATTTTGTCGTCTACTAGTGGACGTAGGCCTTCCCCCTTGATCGCCGAAAAGATCAGTCCCCTGCCGCTATCATCCAGTGGCAGCAATCTTGACCAGATCATCTGTGTCGATCTGTACCCTCGCCATTCCAGAACTTATTGTCTCTTTCGGCGATCCGTTCTGCCTGCAATAAGTCCGGCCCATTACCACGTAAGCTTGCAATGTCGGTCGCTTTATTTTTATTTATTTATTGTATCTTTTACTATAATCCAAATAAAGTCTATGCAGACAATACATTATGAACTCGGGTTGTAATAATAAATTATTTTTTGTTATCTGTGTGGATTTATAATGTGTCAGTCAGATATGCGTGCTAACATAAACTTTTCCACTGTGACATCGACCCCTCAGTAAGATAAGTGGCAGATCAGTGGCATAATTAGACAGGTCTCATTAAAATATGTTAATAGAACTCATGGCTTAAAATTCCTTGGTTTTCCTAAAGTAGATAACTTAGGAAAACTCATAACTGATCATGAAAATTAAACTATTGTGTATTGTTGACATATTATTATAAATGCTAGTTCATAATCTCACTAGAGACACTATTATAAACTGTTGCAAGATTGTGAGATGTACGAACTATTTACTAATAAACAAATACGTTCACGCTCGTAACCGAGGGAGGTAGGCAGTGATTATGGATTTCCATTGGGCGCGATCCTGACACACCTCTCGCTTATTCTACATCCATCCCATTTTATTATACGCGCAATTCATGATTTGTATTGTCACTAGAATCCGGGAAGTGATACGCCTCCGCAACTGATATTAAAATGTACGACGAGTGAGTGAAAACCTAACTAATATTATAAATACGAGTGTTTGTTTGTTTGTTACGCAAATCCTTAACGACTCAACCGGTCTTAAAATATTTGACACACATTGTTAGGGATACAGAAAATAGCATAATACCTTTTATCGCAAAAAACTTTCCGAAGGTTAAAAAATAAACTAATATAGGTAACCATGGTAACGCAAGATACGAAAATAACATATTTATGATATTTACAAATAATTCCGTAGTATACGCTAAACCAAATTGCAATTCCAGCGAGGAAGATAGGAAATAAATGCGAGCAAATCCGCGGGGAATAGTTAGTGAACAAATACAAGAAACAATACGAAACCTACACAGTTTGTATGTAACATCTCTTTGGGAGCGGTTACACGGATGTTTTGAATGTCAGTCCGCAATCGATACTGTAAGTGACCGCACGCTTTTTCGTAGAGTTCAAGTGGGTTTTGTATGAATCTTAGGATGTATGTGGAAATGCCAATGGTGGCCAGGTGTTGCTTTTGCGCACCGCTACGGTACGGGCTCTTGATATGGGCGTATGTAAAATTGGTAAGTTTTGAACAAAATTACACTATTACATTAGAACAAATGAAACAATCAAATACGCAAATTCTTATATAAATTTATTTTTATTTATTTATTTCGGACTTTGTCCATATTTAGTAACATTAAGGAAAAAATCATTTTCATTTTTCCCGCCATTTTTATGAATGAGTTATTATAAACGCTACGGCAGTTTAAACGTTAACTTGTTACAAGCGTCCTAACTAATATTATACATGCGAATGTTTGTTTGTTACACTTAACTCCTTAACCTCCGGTCATCATGAAATTTTGCGCATACACGCAGTACAGAAAATGATATGGCGTACTTAACTTTTATCCAGAAAATAAAACCATTGCCGAGGTGCATAAAAACTTCATTTACAATATCGGTTGCCATGGTAATGTTTCGACGGTAACAACTTTTTGACACATGTTACCTTAATAGAAGTATAGCTCCGTAAACGTACAAACACGTTTGTCGAATTTTATTTGTTTTTAAAAATAATTTGATCGCATACTTTGTTGGACGCGTTTGTCAAACGACCTACGTGTTTGACAAACGCATCTCTGGATACTTTCTTCATCTAGGTTTGATCATTATTAAAAATACATTCGATGTTGCAGATAACGAGTATTCTAGCGCTGTGTATCACTATGCTGTGGCTGTTTGTTTGGTTATTTTATACCCTGGGCGAGATTACCCTCCTGCTGTTGATACTTCCGACCCTGATAAGCCTCGTAGTTGATATAAGTTTTAACTTTGTACTTATCGTGGGTTCTCATAAGGTGAGTAACATTACTTAACGGATGGAGTTGTCTATGAAGTCGTTGTAAAACTTTCGTCAGTCTTCAATTTCATTACTTAATCAACGTGGTAGGGACTTAGTACTTTATGACACTAAAGCGCTAAGCAGACGTCATATAAAATTATACTTACTTGGTTTGAAAACAAGGATCAAAATAGTACTACAATATGTATATTTTATTGAATTGCCAGTCTCTGGTTCAAGCAAACGAACCTTATTTTTCACCCCGACCGTACATTATTCATTTAGTTTTTGTATAAATTGTGTAAAACATGATGTTTTTTTTCCGATAACTTTCTTTGTTTCAGAAAAACACAACATTGTTACGTTTATATTACCGCTACGGATTCGCTCACGCCTGCATCTTCTTGACTCTGGGAGCTTCGTGGATTGCGTACGCGATTGCAGAGAACGGGAGGCCGCTGAGCCATCCTGGTTCGGTACTGTATATGGTGGGCATGGTATTCGCTGTCATCGTACCTTTAAGTAAGTGTATTGTTGATTTTTATTACTGAACACAGAGATTAAATAGCTAGTATACATTCACAACAAATCGAAGAGTTGCAGAGGCAGTTAAAATCTTTATGAATAGGAAGAAACGAGTTAGAGCGTTATATACTTTTGAAGTGAATACTTCTTTAGCCGCGTTTGAAGATTAGTTGAAGGGAAGTCTTATAGTGTACGTGCTTAGCATTCGTTAGCAACTAGCGTCACTGACATGCTTATTTGAATTAGGAACAGTTTCGATATATTTTTTTTCTTGTATTCAATTTATAATTATACTAGTGACCCGCCCTGGCTTCTCCCGGCTACCACTTATTATGTTGATCCGATCACTACCAAACACAGGAATGTGCCAATCTGGAAAATCCCTGTAAATTTCATCTAAATCGGTCCAGCTTCAGAGTCTATAGGTCTATAGGGAACATACATACTTTGCTTTTTATATAATATTTTTTTCTTAAAATGTATCCTATGTCACTTCTAACTCCTCCAAGAATGTGTGTACAAAGTTTCATGATGATCGGTTGAGTAGTTTCCGCGTGAAAGCGTATCAAACAAACTTACATTCACATTTATAATATTAGTAGGAATTGTTAAGATATAAGGGTATACATTAATCTTGATTATTTATTTATTTTTGAACTATTGATCTGTTTTCAGTTTACATCCCTGACGGCAGTTCCAATGACTGTGTTTTTTTTTAATTAATTCCGATGTTTTTATAAAGTTTATGATTTTATTTGTCTTCTGTCAGAATAAAACATCAACATCTGTCTGGCAAATGAATACTAGATTCCTTATCAAGTAGATAAGGAATTTAATTGTCAGAGATGCACAGAAAGTTTAGTTTTGATTGAAAATATAATCCCAGATCTAAGATATCACATATTTCGATCGATCGCGCAAAGTATAACTTTAAGTTATCTCATATTCTTATTCTTTCAACTGATAACAGTTTGACATATTTGGTTGACATATAAGACCAAGTGGTCACATACCTTCACCGCCAAGCCACTACCATCAGCCATACTCGAGCGTGCCATCATCGCTCCACAAAATTAATGGAGTATAGAATCTTTCCGCTATATACATAACCACGGGACATTGTTTGATTATATTTGAAAAATATATATTTCTTGTTCCTTTCAGTCTTACACGTGTACCTCTTCATAGTGCTAAGAAGCGAAATACACAAACTGGAGGCGAAGGACCATATTAACTTTGTGAATCCGATCACTGATTACGTGTCCAGTTCAGGGGGAATGCTCAACACAGAGAATCAACAGAATTAGGAAAATTATATAGAGATGTATTATGTTTTATAAAAAAATATTTATAGCTTGTGTAATAAGGTAAATTATTTACAGCTTGTGTAATAAGGTACAAGATCTGGTAATCTATACTCTCATTTGTTATTTGATCAGAACCTAACGTATAAGATGTTGGACCTGCATGGATAAATCACATAATTTGCCGAGCTAAATCTGGGGACAAATTAAATCAAAAAACCAAATTTGGTTCACCCCTTGTGTAACTTGTTATTGGCGGTGTTAGAGGTCAAGTCCTGAGGCAAAGTTATAATTGCTTCATACTAAAGTGAATAAAGAATACGATTTCGAGTTCACAATCGCAATTTTAAATAGATATGTGTCGAGTGAGTGAATACGTCATGGAAAATTATTCAGAAAAAAAAATCTAGGTAGTAACAAAATAAAGTTTACACTTACATATTTAAATGGATATTTACAAAATGAGGACAACTTATAAAATCTAGACAAGACAAGGGTAAACTAGTGTTTAAAAGGTAATTGCTATAATTTTTTGCAACCATTTATTACATTACAAATAAACATATTTAGATCCTATGAATAATTAGTAATCAATTCAAACTTCATTCTTCTCCATAGTGCATTTTGGGTCGTTGAGATGATTTTGAAAGCTGAATTGCGTGTTATTCTCAAGTTTCAGAATTTCAGTACGTACCAGCGACAACACGTATAAATTGAACACTGAAACAATAGTAATATGTCAAGTGCAATGTTCTTTTGTTTCAACGATAGCAACATTCGCTATGTCAAATGGTGTATTAAGGATAGAGTAATTAAACGAATAACAAAAAAGAGGACAGCTAGTGTTTGTCACGTGCGTAAATGTAAGATGACGTTAGCTAAAGAAAAAATGTACCAAATTTTCAACAGCAATTGACACATCCGCTACATTTTTGACATCTCCTTCAAAACCAATCAAGCCGTTTAGGCTACAGGAGGTAACATTCGGAGATAAACTACTAACGAAAGAATTTACTAATATTTATTTTAATTATTCCCCAAATAAGTTTGCGCATTTGTCTGGAAATGGTTCACGACAAAAGTCGAATCCCGGATTGGAACCCACGACAATGTTGTCCGCGTTTCGCAGTCCGTACCCTTAACTATTAAGCTATTGGCGCTTGTGTTCAATTTTGTTTTTTATTGTTATGATACAAGGGTTTATTTTAGTTGGTTATTTATTTATTTTTGAACTATTATGCCACCTTCACGAGCAGTGGTGGCTCAGTGGTTTGGACCCCGACTTAGGTACTGTAGGTCGCAGGTTCGAACCCAGGCAGGCGCTTTACTTTGTGTAATTTATTTCATCACGATTGCTCCAAAAACGGTGAAGGAAAACATCGTGAGGAAACCGGCATGTCTTAGACCACCACCAAATTCGAAGACATGTGACATCCACCACGCACTTAGCCAGCATGGTGGATGACGGCTCATTCCCTCTCTCGGAGACGAGGCCTGTGTCCCAGCAGTGGGAACATTCTAAAAAAATGCCGATTTATTATTTATTATGCCGCCTTCCCACTTGTTTTGAGTTTTCACTTCTGACCACAGTCCTTATGACTGCCTCTATTTTTAAGAGTATCCAACTTAGTAAGACTTTTATTGTTTCTCAGAAATTGTAGGCGTAATCTTCTTATTACGAATCTGAAATCGCTTAAAATATACTTACGTATTACTCCGGCTCCAAATAACGAAAGCTCGTAAGCATCCCTTAAAAACTTAGGTCTCATGTAGGCGAAATACTGGAATACTACAAATCCCACAGCGAAAAGAAATAGAAGAAAAAGAATCGCCAAAATGACCAGTCCATAGATGTAGTACACTCTTAGTAATTTAGGATTTTTCTGTAAAAATTACAATATGTTAGATATTAAGTGATAGAGCAAAGTAAGACAATGGTAGAGCGCGCAACAACATCTGTTGCACGAGCGGGCCGCTCGACCGAAATACCACGCCCTCACAGAAGACAGGCATTTCACAATTCTGCTTTTCAAGTGATAAATGAGGTGCTTCTCTTATCTTTCCTAAAGTTTCGTACAAAGGATAGGATGGGAAGGGGAAGAGGATTGTTCGGTGGGAAGGTATGCTTGGGTGGTTCGGTTATGTTGAAAGGATGAATGAAGAGAGAGTAACGAAACAGATTTGTATTGCAGAATTAAGTGGGAGCGTTGCATGTATTCGTAGATATATGGACGTAAAAGAAGCGAGAGAGGTGTGCCAGCATCGCGGCAAATGGAAATCCATAATCTCGGCCTACCCCTCTAGGTTAGGGACGTGGCATATTTATTTATTTAGATTCTATTTAACGCGTTGAGTTGCTCACATAAATCAATCGGTACAGTTGGGCAACGCCTTTGATTCCTGGTCACACAGTCGCAAATGTGCCGGGTTGTCAAAAACGAAAAATGAATTTAAATATTTTTTTATGTAATCGTAATCTTTTATTTACGAGTACTTAATTCTATTATTCTAAATATATTTATTTATTAAACGATTCTCGTTTGGGTTCGAGTGCGCAAACTAAGCGCGATCGGGGGCCTTATACCACGGCGCCCAACTCCCCGCTAGATCACTGCCGTTTGCTCTATGCAGGTAAATTCGTTGCGCAACTGTATGATTGTTAAACTGTGGTAAGTTAGTAAATACATGCGCTAGCAATAGCGAGCCACTTTCCACCATTACTGAGGTCGCAACAAAAAGCAACCCAAGCGGTATATGCGGCTGGCCGGATGGCTGCTCGTGCTTCAACCGCAAAGTAGTACTTTCCGCTTAGTGCGTATAACCTTTCCATAATGCGTAGGAGTTCTTAAAGTGACAGTATCTAACCTTATGAGCTCCGATGATGAAAACCACGGTGACAATGATCTCAATCATCATGCTCGTGCAGTACAACAATGGTATTATTACAATTTCAATTGTAAAATGTTCCGATTGAGTTGATGATATTCTGACAGAAATGAATGTAGTTAAAAAGAGGCACCACGCCTGAAAAGTAAAAATATAAAATACAAAAATATATCTCATTCTGAACTTTAACCCAGGAATAAGTATTTGTTTCTTAAGGTATCAATAACTCTGGTAAGAGTAAACTTATTAAATACAACCGAAACATTTCATGTAAAATTGGTTGCTAACTCACAAGTTCATAATGATTTTACCAAAGATGTTACACAACCAGATGGAGCATCCGTGACTCAATCGTTTCCGAACACATGAATACAAAATCTTAGTGTTTGTAATTTAAAAAACAATATAATATAAACACTAACAATGCGACGCCATAACATGTAAGTGATGTCTATTACAACACAAAACTATATCAACCCTAAAATACATACAGCAAGATATAGAAATATATAGATTAAAAATATATTTTGTAATTTTATTTAATTATGATTATCATTTGTACTTACACGCTGGTAAACATTCGCGGCTAAAATCTAGCTTCACTTTTAATGTTGAATTTAAATGAAACGCGGTATCTGGAGTTTATTAGTCTATGGATTTTACTGTTGAAAAATTATCAGACATCTAATAGTGCCAAGTACTTAGCTGAGCTTTGATTTGTGCAGCACGCTATAGCTCATCTAAAAGACTAAACCATCTTGTGTTGTGGATCATGGAAATAATATAATATGTAAAGTACTTACAAGTTTAAAATACGCCCAGGCAAGCAAGCCATACCTCAGTGGTATGCAAATACAACATCTGGTGATGTTGGGTAAGTCCACGAACATTATTAAAACTGATTAAAAACAAAACGAATAGAAAAAACAACCTTGTGAATCAAACTCCACAACTCTACTGAAATTTGACGCCAATATCTGTACATTCATATGTAGGGTAAAAACCCATAATCTTGGCACCGTATATATTAACTATTATCTGATTTATCCCTACATTTTATAAAACAAAGCCGCTTTCGCTGAAAACTACGCAATGGATTTTAATGCGGTTCATAAATAGACAGAGTGATTCAAGAGGAAGAGTAATATGTATGATACATGCATATTATAGTAGAAAAATCAGAAAAATTCAATGATTTGTGATGTGATGTCATTAAAAATATTAGGTGCGCTTACATTGCAACGAGACTGATCAAAGTAATGTACAGCGGAATTGTATATCTTAAAATCATCTACAAAAATAACCGCGATGTCATTCATCTATCTTTTAAGGATAGCTTACTATACCCACTCTAAAAAAATATCACGAACAATGCGGTAATTAAAATCCATTTAGACATAACGTATTTAAGTTTTTTTTTATGGAATAAGTTGGCAAACGAGCAAGCGGATCACCTGATGTTAAGTGAGCGCTACCCATAAGCAAATGTGTTGCAGATGCGTTCCTTACCTTCGACGGACAGAGGAGGGCCTAGACAGGAAAAAGGATATTTCCTTTTCCGCGCCAACCTCCCCGTCCAATCCTCTTCCCGTTCCCATCCTATTCGTATGAGGAAAGGGTGGGAAGTGGAAGTGGAATTAAATTAGGCCTCCGGCACCTCACTCAACAGACGAGACGTAGTGTATGTACTTCTACTTCCCCCCTGACTTCTGTGAGGTCGTTGTATTTCACCGGTCGAGCCGGCCCGTTCGTGCAACAGATGTTGTTGCGGGCTCTACCACTGTTCAAATATAATTTATTACAATTGTCGATTAATTTTAGTGTTTTTATTGGCTCATTTATGTATTGTAAAAACTAACTCCGAGTGTACATGTAATAATAATATTATTTACTACTGTGTATTAAAAATTACTGTTTGTCTTGTAAATAAATTTAAGAAAGCGTGTTTTTGGAAATCAACATCCCCCCCCCCTCACAAATGTTACAATTTAACTATTCTATCACCTTAGCAATGTTTTTATGGAGCTAGCTTCTCCTTCGGTCAGTTTTAACTAGTACGCAGTATTTACTTAAAGTGCCTATAATTGGTTGTTTTCCAATAAAATGTTTTACAAATAGCTCTGGACTTTGCGATAAGAGGGTCAGTAGTTACAATAATACATTTATTTGTGCGACTCAACTTGTATTTGTTTTAATGTATCTATATAGATTCTGATTGTTTCCTTCTCCGTATCGTTTCTGGTAATTCTAGAATGACATTTGAGATTTCCCAAACGTCCCAGTAAATATTATTGTTTTCGTCGTGGTTTTAAAAACTAGAATCGTCGTAGCTCAGCTGATAAACTTCTGACGTACTAAACAACGATCGTAGGTTTTAAACTTTTTAATGTCAGCTTATAAAATTTTAGTGGGCCCAAAAGCTTCCGGATTATACGCCACTGGCCAAATGGTACAGGAAAGTACGGCGTAGATAGACCTATCACAAGATCGACCGGCGAACTCTTCAGGCTCGTATAATTAATATTCTGACTGTAATTTTATTCATTTAACGATTTACTATGTCTTTTAAATATTTAGTAAAAATACATCAGTTTTAAGTCTTAATAATATTTACGTGTACATAATTTGCGGCGTCGTCGCATTATCACAATGACCTTACACTTTACTGTCAACGATCATCCGCACTAAACAGTGCGAAATATTATGTAAATTAACTAGTTACACTGTATTCATGTTACATTTATAGCAATACTTTCAGTGCATTGTGTCGAGTTCCGCAAGTCGAGTTATTCAATACACATTCAAATTTATTTTCGAATATTTCAAAAATATGTACGAAAGTTTAAATTTTAATTATTAACTCTGAACCGATTTTTATTCCTGATGGTAACACAGTTTAATTTATAGTTTGGTATAAAACTTAAATACATAACCTTTGTCAGACCTGAAACATTTCGTCCACAAAACTAATATTTGCTTAGACAGTACATTTACAGTGTTTCAGAAATATCTTAATTAAATAAAATAATTATACATTAATCAGTACATTCATATTATTGTCAGGTTTATAAACGTCACCGTGTTTGGTCTTCGAGGCCAGAGCATTCCATGTCGCGATGTACATTCTGTAAAAAATATCACCAATGCCTGGAAATAATAAGATTGCTAAATTTATGTGTACTGTTATATAAATATTTCAATTATTTGTTGTAATACATATATGTAATATAATATGTAATACATCCTCATAATCCCAAGTTTATTGTCGAAATTCATGCTCGCATCTAATTCTTATAAACTGTAGAGGTGTGCCAGGCCTGCGCCAAATGACAGTCCTTAATTTCCGCCCTACTTTTAATTCTTCGTTACTTTTTACACAACTTGTTCTTTGTCCGAAGGCTGCATAGAGCACTCGGGGGCCGCGCTGTGTTTTGTGAATCTGAACTGGCATCCGGATTTCAACCTCACAACTTCGCTTTTAATTAAGATCAGGAAGTAGACATGCGCAACTGAAAATTTATTACAAAAAATTAAACGATGTTCTTCTTACGTATTATAATACAATAGATATGTCATTAGCGGTCAAAAAATGAAGACTCGAAAACGTCCTAATTAGGACGTGATTGCAAATGGTGAACTGAACGATCATTGACGTGTCATTTTCGAAAGTTTACACATTGTCGAAGTAAAGACGTCGAATTGTACACAGATATTTTGCTTGTGTTTACATTAAAATTAAACTATTTTTTTTTAAATCACGTTATATCACTCGTGCTCACGATAGGACTGAGGTCTTATTTACAGTTATTATTTTGCTCCGAATTAAGGTTAGGTTGGTCATGACTTTGGGTTCTCCCGTGATCAGGACAAACACCTAACAAAGTGACGGGATGAACACAGCGCGGTCTTATAGTTGCCGTAGCAGGGAAACTGTTTTCTCCGGGTCTTCTTGAGGCATACTGCAGAAAGGCAGGTGCGTTCCGTTGGATATCCCGTATACCCACCTCTTGCACCCAAAGTCAAACCCATCGAGGGGGTTTCAGCGGGTGAAATCCAAAACCATCCTGTCTTTTCCCAAGAGGACAGGATATCTTTAGAAAATTCCACCCCCCAACTTGAAATTGTCATGATTCGTTCCGTTGACATTTTGCCAATAGTTTATAATTTCCCTAGTCCGATAATAAGCTGACGAAATTCATAGTCATGTACAAATAATTATCTGAATTAATGATATATAATTGTAAACACTGGTACTAGAGAGAAATATACTTACGTAAAATAGCAGCAACCAGACATGAAATAATGAGGAGATTCCTTCTCGTGCGAGCACTATTCAAATCAAATTTTTCGGCGTCTATCTCGTAAGATATCCAAGCCAAGAATAGAGCCAGAACTGCTGCTCCATAGAATAGTCCGTACGCACAATAAAGTTGCAATATCGAGATGCTTTTCTGAAAAGAGAACATTAGCTTTTTTTTATATGATAAGGTGGCAAACGAGCAAACGGATCACCTGATGTAAAGTGAGTGCTGCCCATAGACATCCGCATCAGGCAAATGTGTTGCAGATGCGTTGCCTACCTTTAATGGACAGAGGAGGGCACAGACAGGAAAAAGGATGTTTCCTCTTCCCCGCCAACCCCCTCCTCGTCCAATCCTCTTCACTTTCCCGTCCTATCCTTATGAGGAAAGGGTGGGAAGGGGAAAAGGACTGTAATTAGGCCTCCGGCACCTCACTCATCAGACGAAACGCAGAGTACTTCTACTTCACGCCTGTTTTCTGTGAGGTCGTGGTATTTCACCGGTCGAGCCGGCCAATCCGGCAACAGATGTTGCTGTTGCGGGCTCTACCACTGTTGAAGCTTGTTGCGGATGCCTATATGCCTATACGGCTGCCCGTCTGCCTAACGGTAACCCTTCTGGGGCATGTATATAAAATATTATTAGATTATCGAAATAGTTTAGAAATATTTGCTTACATGGTTGGAAATGGTTCACGACAATAGTCGCATGGCGGATTTGAACCCGCGACCGTGTTGTGCATGTCGTATACATCGCAGATTGGGCTCGCTGGTGCTTCGACGATTGTATATAAAATATCGGAAAAAAGGAAACAGTTTAACAGTGTTACAGCCCGAAACAACATCGAGCCGATAAATACCACGGCCTCACAGAAGACAAGCGTGAAGTAGAACTATGGTTCTGCGTTTCGTTTAAAGTGTGAGGTATCGGAGGCTCAATTTCAGTTATTTTCCCTTTCTCATCCTTTCCTAATAAGAATATGAATGGAAGAGGATTGCACGGGGAGAGGATGAATGGGGGGAAGGAAATATATTTTTCCCGTCTATCCCCTCCTCTGTCCATTAAAGATGCAGATGCCTATGCGAAGTGGTTATTTTCCATAGTAAAATCCCCTCTGTACTTACTTTATGAGTTGCCACTATTAATATGACATCGAAAGTCCCATCAATAACCATTATTATTATTGTCAAAATCAAGAAACAATGTTCGACGTGTTCTTGATTTGCAAACGCGAGGAACGCTATAGACAACAGAGTGAAGAATGGCAACACAATGCCAGTACCTAGCTGAAATTTTAAAAAAAATTAGCTCCCTCATTTGTAAGCGCTGTCCCCTTTCCTGCCTCCTTATTGTTTCAATATTTTAATTTATAATATTGCTATGAAACTTTAGTTTCATAAGTTTAATTTCAATATTTGAATTTCAATTAGCACTGAATTTTCTTTTCACCGCGGCGATGGGTATGGTAGGCATCACTCATCATCAAATTAAAGTCCTATTTGGCAGTCAGTTATGTTAGTAACTTAGTAATCGTCAACCGATCCAATAATAACCCAAGACCTCACACTGTTTTAAAAACCAATCTAATACTACAGGACATCCTCCGTACTCCCCGGCCCTTGGCCCTGCCGGCCATTTTTTCCGTGGCTTGGAAAAGTTATCCTATGGTAAAAAATGTTCTTCTCAGGAAGTATCACATAGCCTTCACAGAGTTTGTTGAGTCCAGGTACCCGGAGCTCTACCGCAAAGGCGTATGATATTACCGTGACATGGCAGAAATGTATAAAGTAAATAAATTGATTAATTAAATATACTGTTTAAAATTTCATACTTTCACCTCTAATAATGATGTTAGACTTACAAAAGTACAACGCAATGCCTTGCCAAAGAAAAGGTAATGCAAAGCTGCATTGAACTAATAAAACTTACCAATCTGAGATAGGCCCAAAGCGCGACGCCGTGCCTCAATGGAAAACAAAAACAACACCTTCGTAATACAGGCATGTCAACATACATCGCCATCTTGTAACTATAAAAACCTGAAAGAACGTGGAGTAGTGTCGAACTCAAATTGTACACTGTTTGTTTTAGTACCGTATATCAAGGTCGAATGTTCTATATGAACCCACTCAATTCTACGGCGTGAAGTCATAGACATGCGCAATGAACTTGTTATCACACGTGATAGCACATTTAACAATCGTAAGTGTAAAAGGTTTTAATACTTTGTGTCTGCGATAGAAAAATAAACCGATTTATGCTTATTTTATTAATATTTCACATTATGAGCACCGATTGTCAATAGTAGTTAGCCAGATGACTGTTTAATTCTTCTGGGACTTAATTTACTCTATAAATGTAGGATTTAATATTTAGTACTAACCTAGGATCAAGTTTTATCTGGATTTGACGTACAAATGACGTCACGCGACTGAACGAGATCGCAATATACAAAATCACCTAGGAATGAAAAAGACGTCAAATAATTTTATTGTCCATGCCAGAGTTTCACTTTTTTTTCGTTGGTCACAAATAAATTCATTTTTTATCGTACATTCATTCGAAGATACGATTTCCAGTTTAAAAAATCCTTGTTTTGTAAAAACAACGTACAAGAAATAAAGTGGTTTATGTTGCCACAAGCAACGACAATAATGGAAATATTGTTTAAATTTGTTATTTTTTATCCCGTAATCAGTAGCATTAATCAACCAATTAAATAGCCTCTTAATGCCATTCACTAAGCTTGTCCTCAATCTCACAGACAGTAAATAATTACCAATATATTTCATTTTTCTAAATATGTTGATCCACTCAGTCCCTAGTGTTATGAGAGACCTTAACGCACACACGGACCAAGTGAAGTTATAGTATCGACCACTTGATACTTTCGCTCGGTATTCTAATGTTCTACACTGTCTTTGATATATTTTCCCCTACCATTTTGTCTAAAGAAGTTTTCACTTAAGCTTTATTCAATCTTATACATCTTCATGCATTTACTGATATCGTGTCTTAGTCATCATGTTTGTAGTGAAGGAACGAAACTTTGGAAAGGAAGAAACAGTTATGATACCTTAGAAATAAAACATTAACAATTAAATAAATGAAAATAAAGCTTACATTAGAATAAAATGTTGAAAATAAAAGACTTTCTTGAAATGAATTTATTGAAATTTTAAACCAGTCACAGCGGAAGTATATTTTAACTGAGTTTTATATGTTCCTTATAAACATATAATTATGGTGATATAGTGTTACAGACACGGTCATTTATTAGTGCAATGCTGCATGGTGCAAAATGTGTTGGTGTGACTATATAGATTCTGCTTGTTTCCTGTCTCTGGATCGTTTATGACATTTGGGATTTCCCAAACATCCCAGTCAATATTGTTTTCGTCGTGGTTTTAAAAACTAGAATCGTCGTAGCTCAGCTGATAAACTTCTGACCTACTAAACAACAATCTTAGGTTTTTAAATTTTTAACGTAGGACAGTGTAGCATAGATAGAACTCTCACATGATCGACCGACCGTCAATTATGCACAATCCTCTGCATGGAATTATGAGTGAAAGCTTGATTCTTGTAGCGATCCTTGGGAGAAGCTTTCATGTAGGAAGGAAGCATCGTAAATATTTATATGACCATATTTTATTTGCTTAACGATTTTTTACATATTTCAATTACTTACAATAACTACATCAGTTTCAAGTTCAAATATTATTTACGTATACATAATTTGCGGCGTCATCGCATTATCGAAATGACCTTACACTCAACGATCATCGCGTCCACATCTAAGCAGTGCGAATATTTACAATTATGTGCAATATTGTGTCTTTAACTATATTCAATGTTACATTATTAACAATATTTTTTGTACATCGTGTCGAGTTCAGCAATGAGAGTTATCGGAATTCTAATTCAATTGTACATGCAAATTTAATTTAAAATATTTCCAAAATTTGTAACGGACTTGAATGTACAAAAGTTTTATTTAATATTTATCATGAATCCTAAACATCTTGAGTTTCTGATATATTAACAAAGTCTAATTTGCTAAATTTAATCCTCTTACCAGACCATTCAATGTCTTAATGTAAATCTTATTTTCTCTTGTGAATGTTTATAATATTAAAATTGTATTCGTCATTCCTTTGTATAAGTCAGTATTTAGTTGTAATAGTTTTTTTAGACGTATTGTTGATGTATATAATAAATTAAAAGGAAGAAGCATATGTGTATTGACTTACTTATATCTAATTAAGTTGCATTTCATCGACAGAGAAAAGATCTTAATCACTCGGTTTTCACATCATCCATGTTTACTGTCAACATTTTGGCTCATATCATAATTCTTACTAGCATTTTTTTTATTTTTCACAAACGATGTAATTTTCATTAACTTGTACAAGTTCATGAAAATTACATCGTAAGATCTATTCAAAAAACGTTGATCGAACGTCCAATCAACTTAAAACTTTAAGCGCTTCGAGCCGGCCCATTCGCGCAACAGATGTTGTTGTTGCAGGCTCTACCACTGTTAAAGCCATTGCATGGTCTTTATTAACATTGGGGGAATAATTTACTAATATTTCTTTTAACAAATTCCAATTCACCATAAAGTGCTTGGAGACATGTCACGACATCATGTTTAGAATGCAACACTCTAATAATTTCTTTCTTCATTACTGCTTACACAACATGTTCTTCGTTCGAAGGCTGCACAGAGCGCTCCGGAGCCGCGGCTAGGTTTATACATGTACATACGTATTGGCGTCTGGATTTGAAATTGGCCAACTTGATTTTATATTGCGCCACCTTCGTGCTATATGAAACTGAACAAAAAACATAATAATTAAATAATTAAACGATATTCTTTTGTCTTATTTTTAACTAATAAATTATCGCTTGACTACAATACAACCAATGTTAAGTGGTGACGTGGACGAAAGATGGTACGTATTAGTAAGTAGTTGTAACAGCTCAGCTCTTTTGTGGAAGGTGCCTACGTCATAGTTGGACGGAAACACTAACGCTGAATAAACGCGATTGTGTTCTGGTGGCGTGGAAGCTAACATCACAGGCCTTGCCCCTACATAAGGCTGCTTCGAGTGTGATATTAAGACGCTGTACCATGGATTCGTTCAGATGCGTTCAGATTGCACATGATCAGATCATTCGGTAGATATCTCTCTACAACTGTGCTGTCATCTGCACACCCATAGATACCGGGAACGAGCAGGTCATTAATGTACAGCAAGAAGATAGTGGCTTGTTTTTTTGGCCGTTTTTACATTTAATGGTACGGAACCCTTCGTACGCGAGTCCGACTCTCACGGCCATTTTTTTTGTTGCAATGCCACGTAAATAAGTGTAAGTATTACGTATTTAATAAAAACAATTTCCGAAAAAGATTTTTATCAACGAAAAATAAGTTAATAAGCCCGAGTGCCGAGTCCGAACTGACCACGTGCAAGGAACACAGATTCTTGCAACTAATATACTTACGTAAGGGACAGAATGTAACTGAGAGGATCGCCTTCATTTTCGTGTCGCCTGTCTCGAAGGCAACCAAATTAAACCATAAATAAAGAATTACACATCCATAGAACCATCCAAACGAACAATAAATTTTCCACATCGAGATTTTGATTAATGTGCTTTCCTGAAAAGATAAAGAGAAACTTAAGGTTGCTACGAAAGTTCATCTTTAACAAGTTCTCAAGTAAACAACAAAAAAGCTCCATGTTTCATTAAAAATATATAAAAACCGATGGAGTGAGTCCTATCAGGGGCATACGCCAAGCAGTGGAAGATTGTGGAAGTATTGTCAACACACGGGAGTAAGTTAATATTTCACAGTGTAACCCTAATATATAAATATCTGCGACTGCCGCAGACAGGAACGCGGAGATTTCAAAAACTTTTTGTATGAAAATAACATACAATATTTAGACACCAAACTGAGAGTTACAGTGTCACCAGAGCAGGACGGCGTGATTGTTGCCAAGTGTGATGTTGTAAACATGTTGTGTGTAGTGTATCCGGTGTCGCCATCTCATAATTGTAAAGTTGTTTGTGATCATTGGAACCTAAATTTAATATTTGTACTTGTGAATTAAAGCAATTACTTAGTGAACACATCTCCTTCATATTTTCTTAAATCTTCAATCTAAAAATATAGATTGACACAAAAAGAACAGAGATATGTCTGAGCTCCGTCCATCTACACCACCTTGATGATTGGTATTCCATTACCGCGCAGTTTTCGGATAACTCCCTGGCTCGTATAACCGCGTTATTTAATGATCTGTCTCCAGCAGTATTCCTAAACCAATACGACTTAGGGTCCTTCAAGAAAAGACTACACACTTTATAGGCCGCGCATCTACGTGTTCTCGCATCTTTCTCTAATCTTGTTGATGTTCACAGCGGCGGTGATCAGTTAGTTTTAGGCGAACCGTCCCTCGTTTGTCCCCTTCTCATAAAATAAACTGCATAGTACTTACTTTATGAATTAGCACAATGTAAATGAAGTCGAAAGCAGCGGAAATAACCGTTACAATGAATACTGTAATAACCATACAGCATGGTTCGTCTGCTTTGCATCCGTATATGACGTATACCATAGTCAGAACATAGACAAGAGGCGTCAAAACGCTAACTACCTGGAATTAAAATAGGAATAAAAACTCCCACATCTGTAATCGATGTCCTCTTTCCGTCTTGTTTCAGAATTTAAATTAAAGAAATGATTCGATTCAAGACTTTATATTAATTAATTTTAAATTTAAAAATTAGTATTTCCTTGCAACGCCGCGTTGGGATATTATAGGCATGTTCATCGTTAAATAAATGTCCTTTTTTCCCATCAGTTATGTGAGAACCTTGAAACGATAGCTCTGAAGCGATATTACTGCTAAAAGATTTCCATTTTAAATAGTTCTATTATAGTTGTTCTCCATTACAACATTTGCCATATTTCTATGTGTAAACCTGCCCAACCTTCCCCCGTGGAGAAAGAGACAATTTGAAATAAAATATATCCTAGGTTACTCTGCGTGAAGAGCGATTCTATTGGGGAAAGTTTTTTTTTAAATCGGTTCAGTATTTTTTTGGCTTGTCCAGAACAAACAAACAATCAAATCATTTCTCTTTATATATATAATGTAGTAGTAAAACGTATTTTCCATCGCGAATTGAAATATCAAAGAAATGATAGTTTATAATGTAGTGCTTACCGCGCATAGATAGGTAAAAAACGCAATGCTGGAGCTCCATGGGTACCATCTTCGTGACACAGGGATCTCAATAGGCATTGTCGCCTAAAACAATCTTATTAACCTATAAAAACCGAAAGAACGTGGAGCACTTTCGAAGTCGGATTGCAGACTGTTTATTTTGGTACATCTAGGTCTATATGAATCCAATCGATTCTGCAGCGTTGATGCAAGCATATGGTACGGGAGCCGGAGCGGGGATTTCTGTACATCCTCGAGCGCTTGATTTACATATCTGAGATAGGTTGGTGCCTGTTTAGTATCCTGAACCAGAAATCAGTCTATGTACAGACGTGTGCTTAGCGTAGCCCATTTTTGTAAAAACAATCGATCGAACCCGTCAGATTAAGATGAATGGAGAGGATTGTTCAATAATCGGACGATTTAAGCGACATGCAAAGCAGTGTAGGGATCACAAACTTTTTATGCAAAATGTGGACATCCTCGACCGTGATCATATTTTATTTTTTTACTTATTACTATCCAATCTTCAAAATCCAATAGGTCCCCATGACGCTCGAGAATTTGCAAGTTTATCATCGTCGGCTCCCATACTAATAGACATGCGCAATGAACTTCGTAACGTACGTCATTTAAGATGAAAATGGGTTTGATACTTTTTCTCTCACCGCGATAGACAAACAAACCGATTTATATTTACTTTTTAAATATTTTCTAACATTATCAATACTACAGTTAATCCATTTTGGAACGAACATTTAAATGGTATAGCAGTCGGTATGTCGTACTGGTCTGTATGTGTGAGATTAAAATTAAATTAACAGATAGATACTAATAATATAAAGGCTTTATCTATTAAAAACAACCAGTCAGGACTGCCGATAGACGTAAAAACTTAAAACAGGTGGGAAAAATCTTAACATATTGTATATGGTAACATTCCTATTCGAAATGGCGGTCTGGACTGTAAGATACGTCGATCAAATTTAAGGTAATTTATCATGTAACTCCACGGTATCTGCTCTTGAATCCGCTAACACAATCATGTTGACACACAATGACGGAAAAGGGGGTGGCTAGGAAAAGGAAACATCCTTTTTCCTGTATATCCCCTCCTCTGTCCATTGAAGGTAAGCAACGCATTTGTGCCTTATTTGCTTGTTGTCCAACGCTAGTGCCCGATCGTCTCGTATGCGTAATACACGACTTCCTCAGTAATCGAACGTTCCGCTACCGCGTCGAGGGAGTGTCCTCTCAAGCACACCCCGTTCGAGCCGGGGTGCCTCAAGGGTCGGTGTTAGGCCCAGTCCTCTTTACCCTCTACACCAATGATATACCGCACGTACACGGTGTAGAGCTTGCCCTATTTGCCGATGACACCTGCATTTTCACGTCGGGCCTTCAGCCTGACGCTATATGTCGACGCCTCCAGACCGCAGCCACCACTCTCGGTGCATGGTTCCGGAAATGGAGGATCGAAATAAATCCATCAAAAAGCGCCGCCCTATTCTTTTCGCGACATAAGGAAGCTCACCTTCCGCGTCTCCCATCAATTAAGCTCATGGACAGCCCAATTCCTTGGGAAGATAAGGTAAAATACCTAGGTGTCATCCTTGACCGTAAACTTAACTTCGCCGCTCACATTACCCGGGTCAGGAACCGGGCGGCTTTCGTACTAGGCCGCCTATTCCCACTTATCAACAAAAAGAGCAAAATGTCCCTCCGGAACAAGGTGACACTGTAAAGCTGTAGTACGTCCCGTTATGACGTATGCTAGTCCGGTCTTCGCGCACATATCCCCTAAACTTATTCACCGACTTCAGCTGATCCAAGACAGATTCTTGCGCAGGGCCACTGGCTCGCCGTGGTTCATGCGCAACATCGATTTACACGTGGATTTAGAGCTGCCCACCATAGCTCAACACCTGAAGTTGGCGTCGCGCCGCTATTTCGACTCCACCGCCGGTCACCCCAACCCGTTAGTCGTAGGTGCCGCCACCTACAAACCAATCGCGCTCGGTACGTTCCGTCGCGACTATAGACGACCTTGGCACGTACTCGACTATCGAGACGATGCAATAACGATCGCTCAGGCTAGGATGAAACAACATCGCAAACAAATTACACACCGTCTTCGCCGGCGAGGACGGCTATTACCTTCCCGATACGGCCACATAGCCGGCAGAGTTTTCTCCCCTACTCATGATAGAAGCGTTGCTGGAGTTTCTTCCGCCACTTCTTCTCCCAGCGCTAACGCTTTCCGAAGTGGTAGTAATGTTATTTGTAATGCTACTTGTAATCAGATAATGGCTACCGATCGAGCCGAGGCTCGGCCCTCTCGGGCACCCTCGAATCGGAATGCTAAACGCGTAATGAGTGACAGCCCAAGCCGAGGTCTCCTCTCGGGGGCCCTTGCGCCGAGTCACTCCAGCGTCCACCGAAGCGACCTAAGAGCTCGGTGGCCTCCCAATCCGGTAACAATAATATTAAAGTAACGGCCCGAGCCGAGGCTCCCTCTACGGAGGGAGCCCTCGGGCTTAGTTACTCATAAAGAGGCTTAGGCTAGGCGCCCTCTGCGCCCTGCCGCCTCGTGCCCGGTGTAGCTGTAAATGCCTCCTCAAGGCAAACAGTGACCTTTCAGTCACAAAAAAAAAATTGTCCAACGCATTTGCTCGTTTGCCACCGTCTACCACAAAACACCTATATATTTACATATTGACTAAAATTCGGAACACTTGTAAAAAACACCATAAATTCTGCAGACAACAATTATCTATCAATTACAATATCGGAAGAACCAATTTAATCTTGTACTTGTAGTGTGATTTAATCGTATTTTAATTCGGTCAAGTTGATCCAAGACAAGTTTCTTGACCGTTGCCTTTCGGCTTTCGTGAAATGCGCCTCGGGAAACCCGCAGCGTAAATTCTTGTCCACGAATCAAGTTTCGCTACAAGCATTTTATTACCATAAAAAGTTGGCGTGGGACATTATTAACTAAATTAAATTAAGTCACGTTTGCGTACATCACTGCTGGTACAGACAAGTTTCGGACCTCTCGGAGGTTCTTCTTCAGGACGAGTGGGATTAGTTCGATCGCGTCCCGCCTCGCACTGAAAGTACGCGAAAGTGAGTTAAACCGTTTAATTTAATTAATTATTTTATGACCAATTGAGTGACCAAGATTGGCAGAATTATACCAATCGAGCAGACCGACCTAGAAAGACTGATCTAAGGATCAACGTCTTTTGATTATCAGCTCCCACCACCTCATATATGTGTAGGTATTTGCACTTTCGTCTTACCTAAATCTAAATTATTATACTAAAGCCGAGTATTTTCTTGGAACGCGCTAATCTGGACTATTCTCTAGTCGGATTTGATGAATTCTCTTTACATTTGATAGCCCAATTATTAAGGAAGATTAGAGGCTAGCTAATATCACGCTATGACTATTAGGAGGTATACAAAAAGGAAAGTAATGCGAGAAAAATATATACATAAATATGATCGAGCGATGTGTGCGGGCACAGCAAATTAAACAAGTATTATTATTATGTCTGTTAAGAGAAACAAATACTTATTGCCTTATCGGTTCTATTTTTCTTTCCTGCGCAAAGACAATGAGTGCACAAATATAATTATATATGATACAAGCTGAGCCCGCGGTTTCTCCCGCCGTGCAATTTAATTTATTCAACGATTGTCCATCGTAGGCTAAACCCCATTTCATATTATCATATTTATATGACGTCAACTTACATTGGATTAAATTATTTCTCCACACAAACTTTCATCCCCTATTTTAGAGCTTTAGGGGGCGAATTTAGAAAAATCCTTTCTTAGCGCCCGCATGCGAAATAACAGAAATATCTGTGCAAAATTTCCATTCTCTATGCTCAGTAGTTTTGGCTGTGTGTTGATATATCTGTCTGTCAGCTTATTCTTTTATATATAGATAATTTAAGCAGTTTTATTCATTGTTATCATGCCCCTCAGTGTTTTGCGTAGAAGCGGGTCAGTCGGCGTGCTGCGCTCGTATCGTTCGGTGCGTGAACTGTCTTACCAAGAATTACGATCGAAAATTCATCGCGTGCTTTTGTTTACAAAATTTCGACAATGTACGGAGACATTCCGACTGTTACAAGATGCTGTTTTTGTGTACCGCTGAGATATGGACTCCTAGTGTGGGCATATATTAAATTGGTTAGTAATTTTTTAATTTAATTAATGTCTGTTTCATGTATGTAGGCATTTCTCAATATACATTAGATAGAATATATATATACTTTTGTGTGCTCAGATTGCAAGCGCAGGCTATATATACCTTACGGTCCGTGATCGTAGATATCTTGTAAGGATAGTTTATTCTACTCATTTTAACTTCCAAAAAGATGGTTACATATAATACAGTAATTAAAAAGATTATCAACATTATCAACGTAAATACGTTAGTTACCGTAAGCGCATTATGATAATCCGACACATTTACATCTATACTTTAAAATAATCTTACGAGTATTCGCAAAATAAAAATTAATGCGTGCGAAAATAAAATCGAGCACGGGTCTCACACTGATGTCGGGGACTGTTTGCTTGATGGGAGAACACCCGCACCGCCCACTGTATGGTCATTGGTCAAATCGTGCGCTGCCCCGGTTTCCTGTTGCACACTTCCGTCCCGATATCACTTCAACAGATTGCAGAAAATTGTCAGGAAAGGTGTTACATATATAGGACTATAAGTGTGAGGCTCGCTCAATTTTTAACTAGCTTTTTATATACGGCTTCGCTCGCATGATATTCAGTTTTATTTCGAGTAGGTCCTTATTTGTAGGTATGGTCACTTAAAAACAGATATATAATATTATGTTCTCAGTACATATTTCAACTAAAGTCTCCAACATGCCTATTGGCCTAGAGGCGCCTATTAAAAAGTCCTCTGCCCGCCAAAGAGAGGCCAGTTTTAGTAGATGATGGGAAACGAGCAGTCGGATATTAAGTGATCGCTACCCCTGTATGTACATCTACAATAAGGTGAGTTTTAGAGTATGAGTTTGCAGATACGCTGCCTAGCTTTAATGAACAGAGAAACTAATAAAAGACACTTCTTTTTTCCATCCATCTGGTCCCTCGTCCCCTTCCATCTTTTTCATATTAAAAACAGGATAGGATGGAGAAAAACTATGCATATGTATGTACAATACTTAATTCGTTTTCTTTTTCAGGTTGTGACAATAGCAATCTTAGGAATGATTCTCTTCTGGATTCCAGCATTAATGTGGTTCTTAATCCTTGGCCCGGAAGGATTGTTTATCATTGCTTTATTTGTATTTAAGCTCGTAATCCTTCTGTTTGATATTATTTTCAACATCGCTTTCATTGTCGGACTACATAAGGTAAGATTTTAGTAAACACGTAAACAAAATTAGACCTCGCGGAAGAGATGGGTGAAGTAGAACCATTCTGCGTCTGATGAGTGAGTTGCCGGAGTCCCAATTCGTTGTCATCTATCTTCTCATCTGATAAGGAAAGCCTTATTAGGAAGCGAAAGGATTTGACGGGCGAGGGGAAAAAGTAAATATACTTTTTCCAGTCTATTGTAATATACAACCTCTGTCCATTATGGGCTCGTATGCCACCTGCTTCCAAAAAATGTCTCGTTAGATGTTACGTAACATCATTTGATTCTTATCGACATGAATAAGTGCTTAAATGTGAGTCTGTCGCCACACGATTACTATATCCTACTTATTTCGATAGACGATGATCGAATGGGTAAATTATTGAAGGTATAAAAATTCTAAGGATATCCGAGATAAGGAGTGGCGGTGTTTTTGGGTTTGAGCAAAACAATTACATAACATACGGTAGGGTTCTGAATGACCCCGTGGTCTCTTGTTAGCATCCGCCATGGAGTTTTGGTTGGTCCAAACCTGTCACTCGTCTCTGCTACATGCCCCCCACACAGAGTCGAGTACGCGTAAGGCATTTCCCCACTTAAAGAAGCAACAGAAAAGGATAAACTGAACATGAACCACACTAATGAAACGAAACGCAAAAGTATTAATAATTTTGCATTACGCCCATTCTCTATGAGCTCCTGGTAGTTTCCCGGCCACTGCAACCCATTATTTATCCGTATACTTAAAACATCTAAAGATGTTACCGATAAAGTAGGATTTTTCGGTCTTCCAGGAACATAAATATTTTTTTAATGTATTCTTAAATCACCAACATTTCATGATTGTTACAGAAAAACACGACGCTAATAAGACTTTACTGGCGCTATGGGATTGCATTCGCCATCACCGAGATAATGTTCTTCCTAGTTGTTGTTGGTTACCTAATCGATTGTTCGTTACCTAGTGATCACAATGTATTACAATCTATTGTAATATTTGCGTCTGGTTTTACGGCCGTCTTGAGTAAGTATTCTCACCAACCATTAATTTGGATGCCGGTTACTTTTAAAACGCGTTTTTTAAATGTTTTTAATCCGAGGATCGTGTGACCTCACAACACGTCAACGGTGCATTCACAAGGCGTCCTAATAGCGTTCACCGCGCGTCATCAGTAACAAAAGACGTCGAGTGCGATTGCCCTTGTCTCGTGGTCAGGGTGCTCAATTTTTACTACCCGAATAATAGATCCGATTCACGGAAATGTCTAAACATTGTGTGATGTTTTTAAAGATAATTAAAGATATTGAACCAATAGCCAAATTGGTTCGGTCTGCGAAACATGTGGTGGTGGGCTCGAATCTTTCGACTATTGTAGTGAACCATATTTAGCAGTACGCTGAGTTAGAATTCTATGGCTTCCTGCTTCCGTTCCTGAATAGGAAGACACTCCAATAGATTGCGGAAATGTCAGAGGTAATATGCTACAATTAAAATATTATAGCATAACTTAGTCTTAGTAAGTAGCTTTCTATTCGTCAAAGAATTCTTTAAATTGTTTCAATCGTTTTTGACTTAATTCGGAACAAACAAACAATCAAATCACCTCATTTTTATCTTCATAAGTATAAATCATATTATTTAAATATCATTTTATATTATCTATTCTATATACATAAAATTAATCAGTATACATTCGTGACATCACGCGTAAACGACTGTACTGATTTTTGAATTGGCGTAGCGTCGAGATGCTGTAAGGTAGCGATCGTATCAACGTAATCAGTGCTCCCCGTGCGAAGCCGGGTCGGGGCACTAGTCACTTGTATAATCTGTTATTTGTTTCAGTGCTGCATACGTACATTCTAATATTAATAAGGAGTGAACTTCGTAAGCTCAAAGGAGACGCTCAGTTCAGATTCGAGAACCACTCCGCGGAGCCGGTGTGCGTCATGCAGCCTACAGCTTGTATCACAAAAGCAAAGAGTTACAAAGAAGATAAAATTATCAAAAACACGTCATAACCCTTATTTCTATCTACTTTAAAAATCATTGTTTTTTTAAGTTCAATTGGTGAAGATCAGTAAATTATTTAAAGTATAAAAGTATAGTACTGTTGTGTAAGCTTTCTCTTTAAAATTAAACAAAAGCATTTGATAAAATATAAGCGAAAACTTATTTTAAACTTCACTTAAGCAACAATTACATGCAATATGGTGCTGATTTTTATCTTTAAGGTCCAAAAATTCGACCTGTCCGTTTTATTTAATACACAACTTTTAAAAATAAGAACTTAACTAATAACATATGTTCACAGTAAAGAGGAATTATAAAAAATAGATCGAGGCATTAAAAAGTAAAGTATTCCAAATTAAATCGATGTAAGTATTTAAAAGTAAATTGATGTAATATAATTTAACTAAAAACATAAAAAAACATATTTTAAGTTACCTTAAGTAACTAAACTAAGACTAAATGCTTAATATCTTTTCATCTATTTTGATCGATGACTTCACTTATTAAGTTACAAAGCTATCTATCATGAATTAATTTTTTTTTTATTTTTGAATTCATATTTAATTGAGCATAGAGTGCTAATTCTTGTCTTTACCTCATAACGATGTTTATAATAAAGTAGAAGCAATAGTTTGCCTCAAGAAGGCATATTCGTAATTCAGAGTGCAGAAGGCAGTAGTTTATGTTACAATTAAAACCAGGGATTATTTAAAATAACGCAATAGTGTTGAGCCTCGACATTATTGTTATTCTAAAATTAATTAATTTATTATAACTTCACGTTCACAGAATAAATATGTAAAATTATTTCTAACTATTACTTCGAAGTTCTAACTAAATGGGACTTTTGCCATTTAGTAAAAAATTCTAAACTAGATTTGAAATTAATTTATAGTACATTTTTTTACATTAAAACTTATGGAATATTTATTATTGATAATACTGAAATGAAATGATATTTAATAACTCTGTAACACGTATTACAATATAAATTATAAACATTCTTAAATCATATAAATACATACAACGAAGTTCAAGTCAATGTTTAAATAATTCTTTGGACACGTGTCATTTAGTTATACACCATTTATGTGCTGTAAAACAAACTTGGATCTATGATCTTCGCACTTCACAAAAATTTAAGAGTGACCCCTCCTCCATCTTTTTAAGGCAAAAAACCTAATATCTTAAGATTTTGGCACCCCTGTAACTGCCACCCAGTTCTCCCCCTACCCCTAGATCAGCCTGTGTACAAAGCTTATGTGTTCACAATAATTACTTAATAATATAAAAACTGGGATTGTAGTCAAAGTTGAATTCTTAAAAACTCTAGAAGTTTATAACGAAAATCACCGAAAAAAAAAATTTTTAAAGAGGATTCCTCCCTTGTCCATCTTGGGGAGCATCCACGATGACTTCAGCCACGTGGTTGATGAAGCTCAGCTGTCCAGTCCGCAGCTTCTTCAGCTCGGTTCTAATCAATAGTAGGAGATAGATCTGTAACGCTGGAAAAGTTGGTAAGATAATTTTAGCTACTACTCGTCTGAATAACATTGTTATAATATTATATATACTCAAAAAATCTCAATCGTTTGTTTTCGGATCGGACATATTTCCTAATAAGACTATAGTTTATAGTTTAAGATATAACATAAGAAATTTATCTCCTCATCTGTTGATCAGGACCAAGAATATAAATTGGTTAATATGTACATCGATAAATTCAAATGGGTTGCCAAACTTCATACCAACAGTCTTAAATCGTAAAAGCCAAATTAAGTCGGAGAAAGTAATGTTAAAAAAACGTAAGTAGCTTGACCCCTAGAATAGCCAACGGTGAGTTACGCAAGGTTCAGTGGAGCTTGCGTTTGAGGGGAAAAATTAATGGAAGATTTTAAGTCAGACTAACAAAAACGTGGTAGCGACCTCGATGTACACTTACCAAATCCGCAAAACGCGAAGGACAAGTCAATGACCGTGTTCTCGAAATCAAGGTGTATCTGACGATGTCTCACCACGAATAATGTGAAGATAGAAGCCAATGTTGTCGTTATTCCGTAGTAGTAGTAGATGCGCAGGAGACATTTCTTTTTCTACAACATTAATATAATATGTCACTTGAAAAGTTCAATACAATATTCAACATAAGTTTTTTATGTAATAAGGTGGCAAGCGGGTTGATGTTGAGTGACAGCTACCAAAAGGCATCCGCAACAAGCAAATGACCCGCATAAACAGAAAACAGGATATTTTTCTTTTCTATCCACCCCCTCTTCCGTCAAATCCGGCACCTCACTCATCAGACGTAATGCAAAAATACTTCTACTTCACGCTCGTCTTCTGTGAGGTCGTGGTATTTCACCGAGCGAGCCAGCCCATTCATGCAACAGATGTTGCGGGACTCTACCACTGTCAAACACTCTGTCACCCTAAGAAACGACAGTAAAAATTAAAGAAAACCTCTGTGAACTGATTATGCCTATGTGTGTGGGTTATAAAGAGTTGCGTTGTATTTTATACATACCAGGTGAGCTCCAATGAGTAGGATAATATTGAGGATGACCTCCAGCACGTAGAGGAGCACGGGCAGCCACGTCTGCGTGTAGAACGACAACCCCCTGTACATAGCTATCGTCACCTGGGTCGTATTCCCCAAGGCCAGCCATGTCTCCAAGCTCAGGACCAGAAGAGCAAATATCTGGAACAACGATTAGACTCGGCTAGTTGACAGTATAAACATATTAAGATATATAATTTTACGGATTTTAAAGCGCTCTTAGTTAGTGGGGCTGAGCTATCTAAGATCCCAATGTCCTAGATAATAATAAAAATCATTAGTAAGGTCAACTTCCCGAGGAGGGTTGCTCTAAAAACTGTACCCAAAACTGGACTAAGGTCACACTGGGCCGACACTACATAAGGGTCCGCATTCACGGCGCATTCGTCACCTGAACTCATCTGAATGCACCCTTACGTGGGAGAAGGATATGGAGATAATAAAAGTCAACTTAAGAAATATGAAATTAGATTGTAATAAGAATGTCATTATTTTATAAAAAAAGTAAACACATGACAAAATCGAAATCTCTTACAAAATGAAAAGAGAAATAAAACAATAATACAACATTTGCATGAAACTATGTTTATCTCTTTCTTACTCTCCCTACGTTATATTTTCGTCTCTCTTATGTAACGATATGTCCCTAAATGTGACACGCTGTTGTAATATCACTGTCAATTGTCGCTTAAGTATTGAATCGGTTAAGTTTCACATCAAAAAAATAAATATATACAGAAAAATTCACACTGAAAATAAACAAAAAGATTGTGCTATTTAAGTTTCAATGATCAAACAATTGTATTTTTATCAAACAAAACTTCCGAAAGAGTATTTTGTATACATTGTCTCGAGTTTCCTAGGAAGTTGGACGTTCGGGGCAATACTCGGTACACCAGATCTGATTTAAAAAATCTTTCAGCCATAGAAAGCTGTTTTATCAGACTATATTATTTTATATTTATCTATCCGAGAGAAGCCGGGGCGGGGTGCGAGTATCCAATAATACTTTCTGTATTGTACTGTAATAGAATTATTTGATGGTATGTGCATGTTTATATTGAGAATGTAAATTGCATTGACTATAATATTTCCGTGTTGTACATCCCGTTGTAACGACAAAAGCGATAACGCCTCTAATATCAACAGCTTCGTGTTGACGGAATAATTCCAACAGTAGCTTATATTTTATTATTCATGGAAAACAATCTTGATTTCCAATTGATTTTGTTTTGATGCTATTTCCATATAATAATTCCAACAAAGTTTAGATTAATAACATTATTTTTTCTTTTACACATTCTACAATAATGATAACGAAAGTAGATGATGTAACAAAGTTTAATGAGGAATCAAAATGTATGTTTTAGTCAATAGCCTCAATCCCCTGTCAATCCTTTACTAATCTGATTTTCTATGTCCTCTATCTTATGCTATTAACCAAGAGTAAGCAGAGACTACGGATTCCCATTTGGCACGGTCCTGGCACACCTCTCCTTAGTATGTTATCAACCTAGTCAGTATACGTTGACATTCCCCTAGGGTGACACTGCCACTCACTTTTGCTACATACATATCTCCTGCCAATCTTTTATTTTATCCTTTCCGAATCACTGAAGTAAGTTGTAAGTCACAACCTCCTCTTTTAACGCACACTTTTCCACTTTCTCTCTTTTCTACAAAGACTGGCTACGCATAAGAGATGCCATGTCATTGTTGATGTCGATGGTGCCACTTATATTTATACATCGTACCTCAAAGATGTTACTAATAACAAGGGGTTATAGGAACGCCTAGTATAAAAATCAGTGTAAATGACGAAATAACGACTGATAACTCGCCACGTAAAGTGAACAAAGGAACGCTTTTCTTATGTGTTATGTAGGTACATCCATAAATTAACTAATAACTCGTCTGATTTCTTTGGATCCCGTTAGGCTTAAAAAACATTTTCAAACGGTCAAAGTACATCGTCCAGGTGCCGCGCGCGAGATCGAAAGTCATTGTTCCCACTGACATTTTTATCACTATTTACACAATAATGGTGCTGTTCCACTAACGACACACAGATTGTTAATTTTCCTCGTCGCCAATTAGTAAATACTCGGCAGAATTTCAGCGGCGGCGGCTTCCAAAGCGTTTATCAACCAAGCGTCTAGCTTTTGAATTTGATTAAAAAAAAGATGTAACAGTTATTTATTATTTTGTTCCTGTTTATTTTTCCCTTTTCTTGTTTTTTTTTTTTTTCAATTATTCTAGTTTTTTTTGGGGTTTTATTGTTTTGGTTGGCAGGTGTTATATATGTAGGTACCTCGATGTTTTACTCTAACACGGTCATTGTGTCAAGTGCAACGTGTCTATTATTCTCCCGAGTATTTACTAGTGTCCAATTTTATTAAATACTCACCAAATTAAGATATCCAAAGACGATGATACCGTACCGGAGCGGCACAAAGCAACAGCAACGCTTGCAGTCCGGTATTTCCACTCGCATGATTCAACTTCCAGGTAAAAGCGAATACAACTATATCTTTGTTTTATTTACATAAATATTATATGTGATATCTGACCTGGCGGTCTACGCGTGTCAAGCGACCCACGGCATCTGAGACACGATTATCTTATTGTCCGAGTATCAGGAAACCCGACATTAAAGCGGGAAGTGGCCGAACGCAGCATGTTAGTATTTTATTCTACAATTGAAGGTCGTTTGTACATCATAACTTTTCTTAATGATGGAATCTTACTTTTGGTACAAGATTCAGCATAAGGAAATTATTCCCTCGTCTGTTATTTGATCATTACCTAGATTTATATATTAGATATGCACATTGATAAATCACAAGTGGCTTGCAGAGTTAACCTGGGTCTTAGGATGAATCCTTATGTAACTCGCCTTTGGCAATTTTAAGGATCAAGTTCATGTAAGACTTTGTACAACGTAAATGCGGAAGCGGAATGTAAGACTTGAGCGGGTTTTGATTTTACAATCTAGGTCCTGATCAAATAACAGATGAAGGTATAGATTCCTTATACTGGATCTTAGACTATTGTAAACTAGCTATACGTGAGTGCATGTGGACGTATGCGTTTTATAGAGCAATAGCAATAGCAATAGCTAACTCGATAGCAGTGCCACCTACCTGTTTATTTTTCACAAAAACTCTTTTTTTGTTTCAAAATCGGTCCAGCCATGACAAGTGTTGAGGATATTCTTAGACCTCAGAAATCGCTTATACATTAGGCGACCCACTGCTCGTTTGCCCCGTTTTGCTGTAAAGTGTTGAACTTATAAAAAGCGTATTTTTTTGGTAATATTTTAAACATGTTTAAATTTTGCCGAGACACGATAGGTAAAGTCATGGTCGGGTCGCCTCTTAATTCGGTAAAAGGGAATTTAGCACTTGAAGGCTTCGGACTGGCTTCTCCTGTTCCAATGATAAGTTGAACTTGTAGTTTTACACTGTAAGATCTGATATTGTGCTCGATGACATATAAATTTGCCTCTCTCTCTACTCTGAATTTATATATAATAATAATAATAGTAAATCAGCCTTTTCTAGAAAATTTCCCACTGCAGGGACACAGGCCTCCTCTCCGAGAGAGGAAATGAGCCGTAATCCACCACGCTGGCCCATTGCGGATTGCTGGATGTCACATGTTTTCAAATTTGGTGGTTCTAAGAACATGCCGATTTCCACAGGATGTTTTCCTTCGCCATTTTTGATGAAATAAATTACAAAAAGGGTGCCTGGGTTTGAACCAGCAAACAACAGTTCGTAAGTCGAGCCTAAACCACTAAGCCACCACTGCTCCGAATTCATACGATGTTCTTAAATGTTGGTTCATTGTAACCAATTGCTTGTTTAAAAATAAAAAGCAAAATGGACCGCACGTTTTAATTAAGCGCGGCACATGAAATCAACGTTATAAGGAAACAGCTCAGATTAACTATATTCGAAACAATTCCTTCGAAATTATTCCGTCAGTTTAAATGAATAAATACACACACCAGCCAAAGGAATGGGGCGCTGCCTTCTTTTTCTCGAAACGTTTCTTCGTGCCTTCACAGCTTGGGTCCGGATGCTATTGGACAGCTAAAATTCTATTGAATGAGATCTCTCTGCTAGACACATGAGATGATCTACCTATCTTTATAATTCCCTCTCTAGCTTTTATGGTTTCAGATTTTCGTCGTCGTAAATTCGCCGATTTTGAATTCAATCACTCATGATTATCAAAATTCTAAAGCACTTCCAGAAGGTCTATATGGCTGCGTCCTGATGCGTAAGCTAATTATAGCTAATTATTCCTACTAATATTATAAATGTGAATGTAAGTTTGTTTGTTACGCTTTCACGCGAAAACTACTCAATCGATCATCATGAAATTTGTACACATGTTCTTGGAGGTACTAGAAGTAACACAGGATACTTTTTAGGAAAAAAAAATCGTATATAAATAGCGAAGTATGTATGTTCCCTATAGAACTATAGACTCCGAAACGGCTGGACCAATTAATTTGCTATCAACAAAAAATATAGCATAAAAATATATAACATAGCATTATCTTTGCAAAGGTCATAGTTTACGTGTAAACATAATGAGTTATGAGGTATATAAGTCCAATTAGTGATACGACAGTGAGAAGTTATCAATATATTTGACATCCAGAGATAATAATATAATATAATAAAAGACGTTATTATAAGTTTTTCCTTTATTTTTCGCATAATTCTACAATAATTGCTAATACATCTTTGGTATCAAAAAGGCATGTTTGCATGCATGTATTTATACATTTAGACGAATATTATCTAAACGGAATTCAAAGCATCTTAAGTATAATCATTGTTTGTTACAAAAGTCTTACAGCGTCTAGCCAAGGCATGGGGTAATATCTACCCGCGGGCCGAGTCCGGCCCCCGATATGATTCAATCCGGCCCACGATCAAAATCTGTCACCTACTAATCGACCTGCGAAACCTTCTTCGAATTTGGCAATTCTATTACAATGGCGTTCATCGGTATTGGTTCCGAAAAGTTTCGGACCTGTCGGAGGTCCTTCTTCAGGGTGAGTGGGATTAGTTCGCAGTCAAACCCTCACCTGCACCTCGCACTGCGCGCCTCACGTTGTTACGGTATCACGGACCAACAGGTCAACGTACCATACCTTTATACCCAAACTCGAGTACAGCCGTCAATAATGTGTCGCGAAAGTTTTAATAATTTTAATAAATATCTCATGAATAAAAAAAATATTTTAATAACATATTGTCGGATCATGTGCGTATTCTATTATTTTTAACGACCAGTCGCTATTTTTATACAAATAATTATTTTGATTAAGGATCTGCTGTTCGTTTGTTACGCATAACAACTCAAAAATTACTGCAAAATAAAAAAAAACATTTGCCTATAGAAATCGAATAAGCTAGGCTATTGGTAGCGCAAAATAAAAAGGCAGGTATCTATCTATCTGTCGAATATCAAACTATCTCTATATCAAGCTAATAGGAAATATTTACAGGGCTATTTTATAAGCTACATTTTATTTATCATACAAAAAATCCAAAAATAAAATAAGTTTTAATAACAGTTAATATGTCATTGTTACCGTGTGTTTCCACTAACGTATAAACATGTCGCGATACAAGCTTTCTCTCTATTGTTATCGCTGAAAAAACTGAGACGACAATATGTTTTGTGTGAATATTTTCCGCCACATTTTTTTATAAGTTTGCAAATGATTTGTTTTAATTTTGTAATAAAAACTATTTTGAAGCATCGTTTTTAATAGTTACTGATTTAATTTCAGTCTTACAATATACAAGGGGCTATATATATATATATATGTTTATATATATATCATGGATTACAAGTCGTTCAAGGACCACACAAGTTGATTTCTAATATTTATGTAATGTATTTATGTGTGTACATGTCTATCAATTTCCTCTTTAAAAAAATGATTATACACATAAAATGGTTAAATATACATATAATAAAATTATTTGTTAAGTAATTTTAACCTGAAAATGTGTCTTAGATTCAACTTATCAAACACTGTCATAAGTTAAACTAACTTACCACAGCCAAATAGTAATTTAAGTTATCCGTTCTAACAACTAAGAAAGTATTGTGTTAAAACTTATAAAATGGCCACATAATCGGATTAGATCAAATCATGTTGTACATTGTTTAATAATCAATGTAATGGTATTCCACTTGACCTAAAATCGTGGCGCAATACTTGCTTTCTCTCTCTCATTATCTCAGGAAAAACTGAGATGACAATATGTTTTATGGTAATGTTTTCTGCAGTGGAAACCGCAATGAGGCCTATTGTTTTTTTTTATGTGATCAGGTGGCAAACGAGCACGCGGATCACCTGATGTTAATGGAGCGCTGCCCATAGACATCCGCAACAGGCAAATGTGTTGCAGATACGTTGCCTACCATCATAGGACAAACGAAGGCATAGACAGCAAAAAGGATATTTCCTTTTCCCCGTCAACCGCCTTCCCGTCCTATCCTCTTCCCCTTCTCGTTCTATCCTTATGAGGAAAGGGTGGGAAGAGGAAGAGGACTGAAATTAGGCCTCCGGCACCTCACTCATAAGACAAAACGCAGAGTACTTCTACTTCAACGTCTGTTTTCTGTGACGTCGTGGTATTTCACCGGTCAAGCCGGCCAATTCGTGCAACAGATGTTGTTGTTGCGGGCTCTACCACTGTTATTGTGACGGTACTTACGAGATTGTGTTGCTAGAAAGGCCGGCAAGTCAGTCCGCGTTATCGGAAATCCGTCAAATATTGTTAAAATTGTTTTTATACCTACATATCAATTTAATCAACATGTTTATATAACTATCCTTCCATATAATTGAAAGCCATTTGTGCTTTAGGTTCCGGACCACGATTATTTGTTTACAACTGCATCCGGACCTTACTTAAAACTAGTTGCTGACCCCTGACTGAGTCTAAGTCTAGTAACAAATGCTGGTAGTGGAACTCTTTATGGTAGAAAGTGGTAGAAGGGCAGACGGTACACATGATGTTGACCGACTATCGCTAGGTACACCATTAAAATAAATAAATAAGCCCTTAAACATCCCACAACGACCAAATGTCGTGCAGGTACCAACCCTTATGTAGGACAGACGATACATAATGGAAAGAAGACTGGGAAGAATGAGAAGGTGTAACTACGCGCCGTCATTGGGCACCACAGTGCTCGGGTAGACGCCGTTCCCTTCGACCTTCACCTCTCCGCTCACGATCTGTTGCAGCTGGTTCTCGTACGCGTGGCAGTCTGACATTTCCAGCTTGGTTACCAGGCTCCGTACCACAAGGATCAAGTACAAGTGTAGACCTGATGATGAAAAATTATAAAAACATTAAGGACTCACCCCCCTCGGAGCTCTAACGCACTGAGTGGATGCGGTCGCGGACGTGGAAAGCGGATTATCGCGGTTGATGCGGTGTGCTATGAATGGGCTGCATACGAATCCGCACAGAACGCCGCGACCGCGTCGGCTCCGCATCTGCTCAGTGCGTTTGCTCTTAGGGGAATAGTCCCTCTATTTCTTTAAGCTCTTTTCACATAGATGTACGGATCCCTATTTGTTCGGTACGTGATGTGAATGACAAAATTTTTCAGTAAAATGACGATCTGAGCTATAAGCCTTTTTAGGCATGTCCTTTACCAATACTACCTATCGCCATCGTCATCGTTCAGTCGATGGACGTCCACTGCTAGACGTAGGTCTCCCTCATCCAGTGGTCTAGTACTATTTTCAAGTCTACGCTGCATTCTGTCGGTGCGATGTACGTTCGCTGGTTTTATTAATTTGTTAAGGTCTATAGTTACTTACATAGTCCAGTTACGTACAGTGACAACATCTCAATGACCATCCCGAAGTGAACCGAATTCACTAACGATATTATCTGTATTATAAATGTCATCAGCACAGTGGCCACGGCGTAGAAGTAGAAACTCTTTAAGCACAATATGTTCCTCTGAAACAAGGAAATTAATAGAAATTTATAATTTTAAATGTCAGTGTGGAACAACAATTCGTTATATTGTAAAAGTTATAAGTTGTAAAATGGATGGATGGATACATTTTTGATTTTTTTATCTTATGGTACAAGATCCGGCACAAGGAATTTATACCTTCATGACCAGGTTTTCTTAAACGGGATCTGAGACTATACCTGTTGCGTCAGTGAGAGATCGCCTGGCATAGCGATCCTGATTTCACTGCCAGGTGATCCCGGGAAGAAAGCAACATGGCGTGGCCCTGTGTTGCCGTAGCACTGGAAAATTGTATACCTGATCGTGTATACCAGGGTCGCGCGCAAGCTCATTGCAGGGGCCACCGGTGCGTCCTACTGGAGATCCCGGAGCGACTTTAGTGAGTAAAACCTCACATGACCCTGTTTATTTATAATTAGGATGTAGACTTATGTCGCCGCGTATTACGCAATTGTGACGTAATTTATTCGTCGCATTTGTAAAAAAAAACAAGTGTAAATATTATCGCTATTCAAAGTAATGAATTGATTTGATTTTATTTAATCATTAACGTTGGGTTACCATAATGTATAGTTAATATTTTAAGACAAATACGACCTTAAATGTACGTGAACTCTTGTTCATTATTCAAGGACAATTCCGATTGCAGTCCGGACGCTGGGACCGGGAACAAAGCAAATTGTCCCGCGGTACGTGGCCCGTATTCATTTGAGCTATTTTCCGGAAACATTACGTATCATCTGTGGTAACGAGGGGAATGTCATTTGTGTTAGTCCTTACTACTTTATTGTTCTCTGTGATTTTCTTAAGAATAAGTATTTCCAGGTCTCTTTTGGTTCCTAAGCTTTTAAATGGACTTTTATTAATAAACTTTTTACTCTACGGAATTATCTATACATTCTTTAAATTGTAAAAATTATAAATGACAACTGCAAAGTTATTGGTATAATTTGTTGGTATAAATTATTGTTAAAGTTAATGGTATAATTTGGTGGTATAAGTTATTGTTAAAGTTAATGATATAATTTGGTTGTATAAATTAACGTAAAAATCATGGTATAAATTGGCGTTAAAGTTAATTTTATAATTTGGTAGTATAAATTAGTCTTGAAGTTAATGGTATAATTCGGTGGTATAAGTTGGTAGCTGTCACACCATTAATCTCTTACCACATGCGCTCCGTACACCAGGGCCACGTTCATCAAAATCTCCACGCAGTAGATGCCCACACAGACCGCGTCCTCGAAACCGGCGGTGGAGCCGTGATACACCATGGTAAAGCCGAGCTCATGGTGCACCGAGTAACTGTACAGCGACAGCATGAATATTGAAAATACCTACAAACATAAACAACCATAGAAACATACATATACATTTTACAGGAATATTATAAAACACAATTTAATTTTCTTTTATCAACTTCATTTTATGAAATAAACTGAACTATCAAAAACGTCTCCCCCTCAAGTTCGATGACCCCACAAATAAAACAATAATCATATACAAAATATAAAGACCCCTTGGTCCTGAGGTCAACGCGCCCATATCAATAGCGCAATCTAATATCACAGCGTCAAATCCGGTAGAGAAATTATACAATTGACTCGTATATAATAAACTATTTGTTTTAAAATACCCTTACTGCTGGGAAAAGGGTGTTAAAAATTTGAAATTGAACCTGTACTTAGCCGAACCTACATATCACAGAGCGCTTTTGCGCGGCTTTGAAAATTTATTTTTTGAGAATTAATTTAATAAATAGAAGGATTTGTGTGTTTGTAATGTATCTGTAAGTAAATTCTAGTGCAAGAACAACAGTTTTAATAATTACTAGCTGTACCCCGTGGTTTCACCCGCGCTTTATTTTCTCACTCAAACTGACAAACAGATAAAGAGGCAAACAGACAAGCAGACAATAGTTCTAATAATCATTGTTTTGGGTTTTATTGCGTATATGTAGGCTTCCAATCAGATATCCTCCATGTACAGACAGCGATCAGCTACAATTTTATTATATGTATAGATTTCCATATAAGAAAGATTAATAATCCAGAAGTAGATATCATCTGCTATAAGTTTAAAATGGCGTGCGCATTAAAAGTTGAATCGGACACAACCTCCACATAGTTGATGTTATTCGTTATCAGGACAACATAAGGAGTGGACAACAACGTGGAGTCAGCTATTTCATAACAACCCCGTAATCCAGCTCCAGTACTTCTATGATGCCTCGATTCCTGAGTTCAATTAACAGTAAACGAATAATAAAACTATTTTTTTTAATAATAATAATCTTTATTCAACACATAACTTCAACACTTACATAAAATGGTACAAATTACAAGAAATTATAAAAAAGGCAACTATATTATTATAATATTATAATTAGATGAATTACATACATTATTTCAAGTAAATTTACAGATTAATGATCATAGAGATTTTAAATTCTACCTGTACTGAGTTCCCATTACAAAAATTTGTATCCCATTACACTGCTTCCTAAATAGGCTATATAATATAGTACCCTATGTTTTCCAGTTGTGTGCGTGTTCGCGCGTGTGTGTTCTTAACGTGGGACTGATTTAGGTGCAATTGCACTCCAATAGGCATCCTGTCACATCTGAGTCTTAATAAAGTAAAGTCGGTGCGAGCGAGGTAGGGTCGTACTCGTCACTGTTTAGTCTTTATCGTAGATAGTAGAAACAAAAAGCATCGTCAGTAGTAGAATAAATCTTCGTTTAGTAGAATAAAGCATCATTAGTAGTAGGGTGAAGTATAGTTAGTTGATAGTACAATATGGAATCATTCGTAATAGAATACAGAATCGTTTTAATATTGTCTGAACGCGGGTATGGCCAACAAAACCTGAACAGTAATAGTGCCTAGGTTATTATAGGGGTGATTAAAGCGATGAGTCAATACAAACCATACAGTAAGCATAAGTTTTACTAGATTTCGTTCTAATACCTTTCCTATCTCGTCTTCTTTTCCAAATTCTTGATTACTACTTCCTCTTTCGTACACCCATCGTCCCAACTTCTATTACTACAACTGACCATGTTATTGCGAATGTACATGAACCTTTATCTAAGGTAACATTGATTGAACTGTTTGTTCGATTGCCTCTTTCTTTCACAATAAAAGTTCAATCCGTATTCAATCACTTCGCCCTCATCGCATCCTTTTTTAGACCAATCTTAGTACTAAGTCTTTATACCGAATAGTCCTATAATATGGACAGTTATGAATCAATTTCCTATCTAAGTACATTTCTTCCAAATCAGCGGAGCCGTTTCTGATATAGTCGAAATATATTTAAAGCGTTGGCAGGGGACGTCCAATGAGAACTTATATCGATCAGATAAGTAACATACTAAAAGAAGGGCGATATAAGGAGTAACCGACGAGCTTGTATGCGCAGATTTATGGATGTAGAAGCGAAAGATATATGCCAGGATCGCGCCAAATGGAAATCTATTATCTCCGCCTACGCCTCTGGGTTACGGGCGTGAGGGTATATTTTTCGTTATTATATTAAAAAGGAAGATATGATCCAACTTAGAATTTTATTTGGTGTTATTTTTCGTGTAAATATCGACGCGTTTCCCTTTCCTATACCGTTGTTAGCTAGCTGATAAAAACCGACATCCATCCGCTTCTCATCGGATGTCAAGAGCAGTGATTCACTGCTAAATACATAGATATACGTCGATAAAACATTAATTTATCAAAATGAACAATAGTGCTGTCGATAAAAACAACTAAAACGCGTTCGTCGATTAGGAATCGAACCCGTAGTACACCAATTTTGTTACCTAATGCTATGAAGTTGTCTATTCATTAGTATTTTAAAATGAATTGATTTAATAAATTTTTTAATACATTTTATTTAACAAATGGTTAATGAAACATTTCCTCAATTTAAATAGTAATTAATGTAAGCTTGTTGTCAAGACAAGGTCATCGCATCGTAACGATATTGTTTACATTACGCCGTCCAATTACCCTCTGCACGGCTCCTATTGTTATCATAACTGCGCAAATAAATTAATAATTGCATCAATGTATTGCACATATAGTTACAAAGCTTGCACTAATTAAAATCGTAATGGCAATTCAAAAAGCAAAGAACTTCTAATTTTATGTAATATCCAAACGATTTATTTTCACAGACAAAAATTATTAATAATATTTCTATATCTACAATTGTTCGATTAAATGAATTTGATTAAATGAAATGTACAACAGGGGATCGATTTTCAAACGACTGTTTAACTTGAAAACCAGCTAAAAAGATGGAATACTTGATCTTTGACATCGAGAGATATAACATATTAAATCGATTCTAAACAAAATAATATTATTTAAGTAAAAGACAATCCTAACCTTACTATTTGACATCTGTCAAAATGAAAATATATCGACCCCCTTGTCAGTATCTCACAGCGATAAATTAGCACAATTGCGTTTATAAATAAAAATACAGTAAGCGGCATCTTGTGCTCTTTGGTAATAATAAAATAATTTACACTTACAATGTTTACATATCCAAAGATCAGGGCACCTTTTCTGAGAGGCAGACAAAAGCAACATCTAAGCAATTTCGGTATCTCACAATACATTTTACTTAAAGAGTTAATCTTTGATCACACGACTCAACACTACGATATACAAAAACTTGCGTACGAGTTCACGTCCAATATGAGACTGACCAAAATTAAGCGTCGAGTTGATGTATTTATGTGTGTGTCTGCTTCCGTCTGATTGTCCGAGATACTTAAAGATATTACATCGTATGCGTCTTACATATTATAACCTGACTGTTACATAGTTTTTCTTCTTTTCAGCCCATAGAATAGCATAGCGTTCCTACAATAATATTTTTTTATGTTTATTGATTAATAAATCTAGTAACTAATGTTATTTAAGTTTTGTGCAATTAAACTAGTGATCAAATTTGCGGGAGTACACTGGATGAGGGCATTAAGAGACTAATCTTTATGTTAATCTTTGGGAGTGCCGAGTCTGTTCTATTTCTAATTTATCTTGTCTATAAGCCGATGTTTTTTCGTGCGTTCACACCCACAAAAGAAGTTCTTGAGTCTGCTAGAAAAGTCAATAAAAAAGAAACTGAAAAAGCTTTTTTTATGAGAGAAGGGGGCAAGCGAGCGGCGGTACACTAAACATTTCCTTGTTGCGGATATCTATGGGTAGCGCTCACTTTACATCAGGTGATCCACTTGCTCGTTTGCCAACTTCTCACATTAAAAAAATGTCCCATGTTTTCACCTTTTTATTGATGGAAATTGTGTGCTTTTATCTTTTTCGATAAAACATTGGTAAATACCAATTCAATGGAATGGCTGTGACAAACAACATGTAGCCTATCCCAACAATATGCCAGAAGCGATTAGAAGACGAACAGTAAACAGAGATAATGATACTGCGAACAAATTTTAAATTCTGTTATTACAAATACCAAACCCAGTATACGAGATTGTTAATAACAAAATTGTTATTAGAAACAATACTTCAAAACTCATATCCGATCCGATTCCAATATATATATATATATATATATATATATATATATATATATATATATATATATATATATATATATGAGAATCGGAATAAATAAAAAAGTATGTACGTACGTTCCTTTTATAGACTTCGAAATGGCTGGACCGATTTCGATGAAGTTTTCAGAAAATGTTTAGACTGGCCCAGCGGGTGTTCTTGTGAATTTTGGTAGCGATCGGATCAACATAATTAGAGCTACAATTGCAAAGCCGGGGTGGGTCACTAGTTTATAATACTTGAAAATTATTAATTATATCTACCCTGTCTCTTGTTATTTAAAGTTAAAGGAGTTGGCATACGTTATGTTGCCTTTGTTAAGATAGCAAGTTCAGCGATTTTTTGATGTTCTGTTACGTTAAGTAAGATTATGTAATCAGAACAAATCCCGATAGTAGCGCCACCTTTCGGGTCGAATGGTGAAATTAACCATTCAGGGAGCCACTCAAGCATTCATATTTTTTAATAGGTCCAATCATGTGGTTCAGTGATATATTTACGTACAAAAGAATTATAAACCTGTGTGTTAGTATGTGTGAAATGGTTTAGGGCATTATGAGATATGGGCATAAAGTTAGTTCAGTTGATGTGTGGACGGTAAGTAAGTCTATCATCTCGTTGCTAAATAAAATTAAAGACCCCTCAAATTTAAAATAATATTTATGTCCGAAGAACCAGCGGCGATCTGACACTCTTCCTGACCTGTATAATGTCTGAAAATGTCTTTGTGTAGCCCTTAATACAAACGTAAACGATCCCAGAGTATCAAGTTTAGCAGATCACGGTACTTCGAAAGATATGAGGTGTGTAAATTGCACTTCAATTTGTCATAGTTCCTTAATTTCAGTGGTTCGGAGATTTTTGGGAGAAACTTTCAGGTTTTATAAAATGTCAAAGGTTAGATCGTCGCTGGCTCTATTAGAATCCACGAAATCGAATTCAAATTGATCACCTTCAGTGTGCAATTAATTTGTTTTCGGCAAAGCGGTGTCATCGTAACAATAATTTGTCTTTTAATATTCAGATCAAATCGGCAGTAGAATATCTTATGCAATATCAAAATTTAGAGATGCATTACCATGATTTTATTTAGAGAAAAATTGTTATGAACACGTGGACAGTTCTCAAATATATTTGATAACTAAATAAGTCGCTATCCAAACTGAGATAAAACCTTTCTCACTTCATTCTTAACTCAACCAGAAAACTACGGATTCTCTTGACTCTCTATTACTGGACTTCCACCAATTTGCAACTGATTCTCATCGTAAATGACTGCCATATCTTGTATTTCCTTCTCTTTCTCTAAATCGTATGGTGGCAATTTTAAAACTGTTGGCCTTGCTGGTCTTAGATCATTAGTCTCTAATACAGAACTACTATGTGGTAATAATTGATCTTGATTGAAGACAATTTCGACATCTTTAATGTTTAGTTGTTTCACTTCTACAGGTGTACACTGAGCAGTAGCTACAGTTGTTGCTGCGGCTGTACATCCAACTTCTGCTGTATTTTCAAAGTAAGTTGGTAACATTGGTTCCATATTACAAGTACATGATTCGCAATGCCGCAGAGTATTGTGACGTGGGTGTATGTCTCCATGTATTTGGTTAAAGACATTGGTTATGGGAGTTATGGCTTCGACATTTGAATATGTGTCGGTTAAATTTAAGACGAGCTTAGATTTTCCTTTCAGTTGCTTATATTCACTGGATAATGCCAATAAATTATATCCTTCCAATACTGGAAAAAAATTGTTATAAATCTTGTGTTACCGAAATACAAAAAAAAATATTTTATAGCTTTCTACTTATTAAAACTTACATATACAAATAACAACCAAGGCTTTCGAGAATATTTGAGTTAACACAGCTCCGAATAAAGACAGTATGATGTCCAGAATCCAGTTTAGTATGTTGTTTAATAATACAATTTTCAAAATATTCGGCTTTCTCTGAAACAGCACACACGGTAAATTAATAAAAAAACATGCAAGCTCGTAATCCAGGTAAGGATTACCAGTTTCAATTTGGCACGGTCTTTCTTTAGTCATACCTCTACGAGCACGTGCTCGGTATATAATAATAGTAATTAAAAAGTTATACTAAAAATAAAATGCGCAGTGCACAAGTGAGATCGCAAAGAACCTCACTTTTGTTGGTCACAAAAGCATACAGGTCTGCCAGTACGGCTGCCCTATTGGCTGGGGTGTCCTCCCCACTGAGCTGGAGGTACAGCGAACATTTTGGGCTGTGATTGGTGAATATAATAGAAAAGAAATAAAATTAAGTAATGTATAGTAATAATTACTTTGTACATAGCGTAGATGGTTGATATTAGAGACAGGATGTATACGATTTTAAAGATACACCACAGTATTAGGTACGCGAGGACCACAGTGTAAATCTTTTTCGCACGTTCGTAGTTTTCGTCGGTTAAATTGACGTCAAAGTAATCTTCTATTGTGGACACGTTCATCGGAAATAAATATCTTCCTCGATCTACAATGCAGTAAACCATGAATATGTTGAGCGCAGTCGCGATCACATAAATAACCTAAAATATAAGTAAGTATTTTAGTAAATGAACAAATAAGAATATATTTTCATGTATCCCCTTCTTTTCCGTTTGATATTTATACATATCCGTTATATTTTGTATTAAATAAAACAAATCTTATATTTATATTGAGTGAATATGTATTTTACTATTCAGAGTCGTCCTGTGAAAGCGCATACGATGTGCTGAGCGTGATATGTGTACGCTACCAACGAGCGTACCGCAACGCCGAGCGTCCAATGTGTTGTACAGTGATAGAGTCCAGCAAGAACGATCGGGCCGGCTGGGCTGGTGAAATACCACGAACTCACAGAAAACAGGCGTGAAGTAGAATTATTTCTTAGTTACGTCAGATATGTGAGGTGCCGGAGGACTAACTTTAGTACTTTTCCCCTTCCTACCCTATTCTAATAAGGAATGGATGGGAAGGTCAAAAGGTCAAGAGCGATTGGATAGGGAGAGAAAAGCTCCTTTTTTCTGTCTATCCCAATGTCCAATGCAATAAGCATTGCAACTGCAGCTCATTTGCCTATGGGTAGCGATCATTTAATATTAGGTGAACTGCTTGCTCGTTTGCCATCTTCTTCAAAAAACGTGACGCACGCACACGCACAACTTAACACGCTACATGAGGAGCAGGCCTTCCTTTATCACGTCGACTTTAAAATTAAGATTAACTGAAATATTTACCAAATAGAAAGCAGATCTTATATAGAGGCCTGTACTCAATTTGCAGATTCCGCAGTACAGATGAAGTTCTGGCCAGTACCATTTTGCCTTCTTTTTACATCTGAAATGTTATATAAAATATTAACGTCGTTCAACATGGTATTGACATGATACGAGGAGATTGGCATGTCACAAGTTGAATTGAATGGACTGCGTATAAGATGACATGAGTAACAAAGGACTGAGATAATTTATAGGAAGGAGTGAAATCCAAAAGTGTGTTCCCTTACCCTACTTAAAGAGATTCACGTGAAGTGAACCAGTTGGGAACATTTATAAGAATATTTGAGGTGTTTCAGGCACGGCTTATTTAAAGTTTCCATAGATGTTAAGAGTTTCTACAAATTATTGTAAATCTTCTAAAAAACGAAAATTAAATATAATGTTCGTTTTTCATAAGGGCAGATTTTCAACTGTTGTTAATCTATAGTTGTTCGATCTGATTATCTATGCTTGCATTGTTTTAATTTGAAATCCATTTCTTGTGCTTTATAATTTACTAACTGTTTCCTGCGACTCCGCGTCCGCGTCCGCGTGGAAATAAATACCATAAAACAATTTCGAGGGTTTTTCACTTTTTGCTTGGAACCCTAAATATTTTGCTTAAATTAAATTGGCCTATTTGAATCCCGATAATATTAGGTATCTTCCAGTAAAAGTCTCATCCGAATCGGTTCAGTCGTTTCGTAGATTACCCGGAATAAACAGACAGACAGACAGACAAAAATTTTAAAAATTGTATGTTCGTTATAAGTACCATGCATCATGTGTATTGAGTATGGAAATGTTATTTTGATATTACATACAGACACTTCAATTTTATTTATCAGTATAAATGATTATTAAATTATTTTTTGTCAATAACGTTTTTATTTTTGTTGCTTTACAAGACGTAAGAGATTATTGGTATATACATCAACACAAAAAATGCGCGAAAATTAAATATTTGCAATGTGAAATGGACAAATGTGAGTTTATTTGTCGCGCTTTAACTTCCTAACGACTCAACGGATCATCTTTTTTTGCACAAACATTGACACTGGTTTAGAAAATAAGACAGAGTACTCACTAGAACATCGCATTCCTGACTTAAAAAAAAAACAAAACCCTTCAAAACATTACGCAAAGAATAAACAAAACAGACATGAACTATATTAAACGTTAAAACTATCGAAAGCTATCATGATAACAATGATTCGATAATATTTAGCAAATGTAATAATTTATAAACACATTATATTTGTGTTATCTTATCTTTCATACAACGTAATTGTTATTGTGCAATTTGTTATAAGGCATGAAAACGCAAAAAATGGATGAGAGATAGACAGCCAGATTGGATGGAAGACGAATAGCTACAAAATAAATTTAAAAAAGAGGTTTAATATATAGGTCAGTGGTTCTGGCAGGATGACTGAAGAGAGAATAACGAAATAAAACGTCGCAAAAGTGAGTGGCAGTGAGGTGACGTCCCAGGAGAACTTATATCGACCAGATCAGTGACATACTAAAGAAGGGCGATATAAGGAGTACCCGAAACCGACGAGCTTGTATGCGTAGATGTATGGATGCACAAGAAGCGAGGAGTATAAGGATTGCGCCAAATGGAAATCCATGAGCATGCGCAAATTATTATTCTTACCACAACGTTAACTGACCTTAGAATATACTCCTTAGTTCGTTTACGACAATACTCCAGGAACTGACTTGGAGTGCGTTCGCTTGATAGCTCCATAACTTAAATCATTCACGATTTCATCACTACATTAATGAAAAACATATTCAATATATCACTTTATTGAAATTCTGGTATTTTTATTTGTATTTAATTATAATCACATGTTTAAATCGTACATGATTAGACTGTAACATTAAACTACGCTTACACTGTATCACGAAATATTATCGACGTCGAAAACTTATCTTATCACTACGCGAATATTTTAATATGTCGTACTGGCAATGCGTGTTTGTATAATATTTTTGTTATATTTATAAACACCATAATGTAACTCCTTTCAATATAAAAGCAAAGATTTTTAACAGTAGTAGAGCGCGCAACAATAATATCTGTTGCACGAATGGGTCGACCCGACCGGTGCAATACCACGTGAGGTCACAGAAGACAGGCGTGAAATACAAGTATTTTATACTTCTGCGATTCCTCTGGTGAGTTAGGTGCCGAAGGCCTAATTTCAATCCTGTTCTTTTTTCCATTCTTTTGTAATGAGGATAGGATGGGAAGGGGTCACTTAACATCACGTGACCCGCTTGTTCGTTTGCCACCTTATAAAAAAACAAAAATATATTGTTGTGTGTCATGCATTATCATGGGCAACCTGTACTAAGTTTTATTTTCTTATCCCTACTACGCTATTTTCTGTACCTCTGACAATGTGAGTGGAAAATTTAATTGGCTGAGTTGTTAAGAAGTTAAATCGTAACAAACAAAAATACTCACTTTCTCATTTATAATATTACTTAGGATATAATTTATATACTTATATATAGTTATCGCTATGGAATATGGAACGTTTTTGTGATTATTTATCTGTATCTGTCAATGTGACGTTTAACGTCATCCTCGTTGTGACATTTTACGCGTGATCTATTTATTTACAATGTATTAAAATGCAATTGAAATCAATAGGCAACAAAAGTAACAGCACATCTTTAAAATTGAACAATTAATTATCCAGCTCAATGTGCGTCATTGTGGAAGTTATTCTGCCGACAATACAAACGTTCCTACTTATATATTCGTTACGACTTGGTTGCGTTATCATTCTCGCTTGGACGTCCGTTAGTAACTATTTTAAAATATTCTGTTATTAATTCAAACCTCAACATATCCAAAACTTTCTAATTTTACACAAAGCTTCCTTTTTTAAGGCGATATATAGACAGGATTTCTGAACTTCAACGTATATGGGGGAAAATTGAATATTACTCTTGGCTAGTTTAGGTTATAGGATAGTGGTACGCGTTCAAAACACAGAAAGCAAAGTATTTTGTTTTACGGAAGAAGATGGTAAACGAGCAAGCGGTTCACCTGATGTAACCGCTACACATAGGCATCCACAACAAGCAAATGAGTTGCAGATGTATTGCGTACGCAGAATACTCCACTTCACGCCTGTCTTCTGTGATGTGGTGTTTCGCCGGTGCAACAGGTGGTATTGCGAGCTCTGTTACTATTAAACGCTAATTTTATACTAAGCTTGAGCTCCCGATATTTTGGCACAGTTGCATGGGGGTGGTTCAGCCATGTTCACGGGCTGAAATATCGGGAGCTTAAAAAAGGTTAATCGTGGTAAGAATCCCGTTTCTGAAAAACCTTATATTAGTAAAAACCACGAAAGTTTAATTTTTTTTACTAAATTATTCTTTTATTTACACAAAAACAATATTTGTTCAGAATATTAGAAAGGAAAGGGGTGGGATAGGAAGAGCGTTTTCCTTTTATCTCTTCCTCTGTCCATTAAAGGTAGGAGGCGACGCGTCAATTTTCAAGCTACAATTCTTTAATTCCAGTTCCGATCATGGTTCGGCATCCTGTTCTTTTCGTCGGCGATCCTGGAGGTGCTCGCGAATCGCAAGTCCCCTTTGCACACGTTGTTAATGTGGCCGAAGAAAAAATATTTATTTGATGGCAACTTCTACATCGTATACTACTTATATATTACCCTTCTTCTTGTTGAGGCGATACTGTTTTTGTTTTGCGTCGTGTACTTGACTTGGGGATTGTATAAGGTAACGTGAATTAGCAAATTTTTCAAGCCGCCAAGCTCTTAGATCGCAAGGACGCCCGAGAAGACCGAGCTTCGACTCGATCGTTGGCTTTTCCACAGATTGTATATATACCCCTTGATTCACATTAATTGTACTATCTTAACAGTGGTAGAGCCAGCAACAATAACATCTGTTGCACGAATTGAATCGACCGGTCAAAAACCCCGACCTCACAAAAAACAGGCGTGAATTAGAAGTACTTTGCGTTTCGTCTGATGAGTGAGGTGCCGGAGGCTTAATGTCAATCCTCTTCCCCTTCCCACCCTTTCTTCATAATAATAGAATGGGAACGGGAAAAGGATCGGACGGTTAACGGGGAAAAGAAAATACCCTTTTTCCTGCTTAACCTCTATTCAATAAAGGTAGGCAACGCATCTGCAACAATTTGCTTGTTGTGGATGTCTATGGGTAGCAGTCACTTAACATGAGGTGATCCGGTTGCTCATTTGCCGCCTTCTTCCATTAGAAAAATTCTAATAATCTATGAATCTAGCTGTTGCCAGCCTTTAAAATAGACAGCAACTTCATCTTCAAAAGTTTTCAGCGTTTCTCCGTCATTTCTAGATATTTAGTGTATAGACCAGTGGTAATCCATCAATCCCTGGTAACCTTTTGCTACTAAAACCTGATCTTTGGAAAGTGGAAGTGCACCAGAGCTATTTATTCTTTCGTGTTTAAGTGGATTTAAACATAAAATATAGGGGATTTATGGAATGATTTATAAATTACAGTGATAATATTATTATTTAGCTATTTGATTTCACAGTATGACGGTTTCAATGAAATTTGTCAGGTTCGATCGAGGCCATTGAGATATACAATACCTGATCTGTCGCTGCATAACCTGGATAGCCGAAGTTGTGCTGCTTCTGGCGCTCTGCTTTAACCACAGGAAGCTCATAGGGTGGTACTTGGTGATGCTGATGTTTGTCAGTGAGTTTCTACGTAGCTCGATTTTAATTACGTGACAAGGTTTCCTAAAACAATGAGCATTATCAATCGGCGCTACTATCTCTCTCATGTCGCGCTCTCGCTTACACACATTCAGATACGCGGCACATCGATCGTGCATGATCGGTTACTCTCGGCTAAAGCGCGACCCGACAGTAACGCTACATTTCTAGCGAATGCCACCTACTATCCATCAATTTATCAGACGTTCTCACGTCAAAAAAAGAATTCTGTAGCATTACCAAACATGTGTTAGTTTCCTTACCAAACTCAAGATCATCTGCTAAGACACGTAAATACGACGTTTATTTGTTTTAATCGAATGATCATCAATACATTCTTTTCTCCGTCAGTTCTAGAGTTCTACTCGTTAATAACTGTGTACAGTTACTACGTGAACGTTGCAGCCGATGAAAATGATCCACGGAATTATCCTGAGAAAGTACAACACCTATACAACTTTTGCACGGATTCGTTAGTCCACTTTTTCTTATTGTACGCCGTGGCAAGCGAGCTAGCGGTTTACTCGAAGTCAAGTGATCGCTACCTATAGATATCTGCAATAACTAATGACTTGCAGATGCGTTGCCCACATTAAATGTCAGAGGAGGGGACAAGCAGAAAATAATTATTTCCAATTCTTATACATCCCCCCCACCGGCAAGTTTTCTTCCCCTTCCCGTTCTTTCCTTATAAGAAAAGGGTGGGAAGGGGGAGAGAACCAGAATTGGGCCTCCGGCACCACACTCATCAGACAAACGCAGAATACTCTACTGCACGCCTGTCTTCTGTGAGTGAGGTCGTAGTATTTCACTGGTCGAGCCGGCACATTCGTGCAACAGATGTTATTGCGGCTTTCTCTATAACTTTGATAACTCGAAGACATGTGACATCCACCAACCCGCACCGGTCCAGCGTGGTGGATTACGGCTCATTCCCTCTCTCGGAGAGGAGGCCTGTGTCCCAGCAGTGGGAAATATTCTAGAAAAAGGCCGATTTATTATATTATTATTATTTAACTTTGATAGAACTATGGTTTTAGGGCTGACTCGTGGCGTAAAATCATATCGTTGTCACTTTCTCTCTATCCTAAAAAAACTGAGATGAAGATATGTTTTGTGTCAATATTTCCGGCAGTGGAAACCCACGGTTACGTAAAACTTTTCCTTCAAATTGTATAACAGTCTTTATTTTGGTTTAGAAAGAGCACTGGGAATTCGCAGAGAACTTCACTAGTAACCCACTATTGTAATGCGTAAATACGGTAAGATTATAAATACTTAACTATATAAAATATCAATTTGTATGTCATTCTTTTGTCCCTCTAAAGAGGAGATAGTATTGCCACATTGTAACTAATAACAGCGTCTATGTCATTCTAAAGCGTACCGATTTTGATTAAATCTTCAAACAATCTTCGCACTCAGGCTTAATATTCGCGAAAAGTCTGTGAAAATTAATTATCTTACTATATAATGTAATAAGCTTTTAAATGAATTCATTCAAGAGTTAGTTAGAAATATTTATTTAAATGAACATTACATATACTGGCAACAATGAAAACAAATAAATGGCGATAACAAAAACAAATACATTTGGAAGTCCAGCTCCTAATGTTTACTCACCAGTCAAGACGTTAATACGGCTTTAAATACATTTAAACGCTAGTACTCCTGTGCTTTCTAGTTTCGTTACTTCAAATTCGCACTTTTATAAATCAATTTCAGCATTTTACAAATGTAACTTGGACTTATCCATATCAAATTGACATGTAAACGTCCAAAACTCGAAATTCTTTTAAATCTGTCAAGCATTTTAAGCTAAATAAATTTAACGTACATACATATATGTGCGCGAAAAAGTCTCACCTAAACTGGATTGATCCGATCGCTACCAAATTTCAGAGGATCACCCGACAGATCGAAATCGATTAAGCCGTACCGAACATACGTACACATCGCCTTTTATATATTTGAAATACTACTAACAATTTTTTTTTATGTTATGTACCATTCTGAGCGACAAAAACTGGTCGATGTTTTACACTTGTCCATAATTTTTTACCAACTTTCATTGAACAGGCGAAGCGTTATCATGTTGAAGCCCTTTTTGTATCAGATAAGCAGATAACGCTCACCCAGAGATAACGCGCATACCCGAACATTGTTAGTTTTTATTTTGAACAGTAGACGCCATTTAGTGGATGAAAGTTTATTGGAATTGTTGTGAATGTTATTCAATAAACTGTTATGTAGTTAAAGCATATATTTTGGGTGTTGTATTTGTGAATATTGTGTGCAAAAAAATGTCTTTCACATTACCGAGAATGGAAAAATTTTGTTGCATTAGTTTGAGGACCGGTTCACTTATAGTTGGATATGTTTCTATTGTAAGTATTTTTATAATAATTATTGAGGGCAAAGCAAGCCGTTCAGCCGGACAGAATAGGGGAAATGTTCTTCCCCTTCCCATTCCATTCTTATTGAGTGCGGACAGGGGTAGAGGACTGAAATTAGGCCTCCGGCAACTCACTCGTTGAACGAAACGCAGAATACTACTTCACGCCTGTCTTCTTTGTACCCATACTTAATACCCATTAGTGCAGCAGATTTTGGCTCTAACCTTGTTAAAATTCAAGTAATTATTCCATAACATTTTCTTGATAATTGTAATGGTTTATTTAGGCGCCTGTTTTAAAATAATAGCCATTCTGAAGACTTGTAAATAAGGAGCGTTGTCAAAACAATACATCCCTACTAATATTATAAATGTCAATGTAAGCTTGTTTGTTGTGTTATCACGCGACAACTACAAACCGATCATAATTAAACTTTGTACACTTGTATTCTTAGACGTATTAGAAGTAACATAGAATACTTTTTATGAAAAAAAGTAAAAAGTATACCCTGGCGTTCAATGTTGCCATTGAATAAATTTCGACCGGATATCTCGTGCAAAATGTATATCTTTGTTTCAGATCATTTCAACACTGATCATAGGCGCCGTGTCTTGGTCCCTTTACAAAGTTGTAACCTTCGTCAACTCTAAGGAAGTGAAACCGAAGGCCGAGCACACGGCTGAGGAGATCGCCCAGGTAGCGCTCGGCGTCTACATCTCCCACGCTTATCTCTTGCTGGTCTTTCTCTATTACTTCTTCATTAGCCTTCTACTCGTCATCGGAGTGTACATGGTAAGTAGAGTTCTATGAGTGGTCACTCGCAGTTAGTCCGTGTCGAATTCTGAATAGCAAGTCAGTGGCCTTTCACCCCAATATATAGATTAATTTATTGCTTTGTATACGTTCATAAGCATTTGTAATCAGAGTGTTTACAGATCTACATAAATTAGTATTAATAATAATAAGTTAGTAGAAATAATAATAAATAAGTTAGTAGAAATCTACTCCTGAAAATACATTTAAATAAAAGGATTCTTGTTACTTTAACCAATAACATTCTGTAATGCCTGAACGATCTGCTAGCAAAGTCACTCGCTAGGCCAATTCCTCCATCCATCCATCCAGCCCTTTCGGAGTCCACAGAGAACATATACATCGAAAGATTTCAGTTATATATATATATATATATATATATATAATAACATGATAATTAGACTTAAGTTTTTTTTTCAGAACAAGACGAAGTACATGAGATATTACTTCATGGCGGGCCTATTTCTCTTGGCACTCGCGTTGGCTTTGGTGGTCGTAACGACCATCTTCCTGGGACTTTTGGCGACCATACCATTGTTAAAATGGAGTCGTAAGTATCAAGCGATGACTTTAAGAGGGCGGTACAAAGTTGATACTTCGACTTTATAGATGAAAATGAGATAGCAACAACTAATGGTTTCTAGCCTCAAAAATTGTTATTTCTTTCACTTACATTATGGTACAAGATCCGACATAAGGAATTTATACCCTCATCTTGGCTGTCCAGCTAAATCTGGGGCCATCTGGGGTAATATTGGGGTAAATATTACAACACAAACAATTAGAAAAAGTAATTAGCTACCTTTTTTATAACATAAGGGGCAGACTTTTTTTAACGTGTGTAAAATGGGACCTTATGCACGCCCCTGTTCGGGGCAACAGTCTAAGGGGCTTTCCCACTAAGGTGGGCGTAACTATAAACCACACGCGTTCCCTCATGACCATTGTGTGGACACCACGGGAGCATGACAAGCACGTGACACCGCGACGCCCACTGGCCGCCCCGGGATGGGGCAACACCAGAGGATCTACAGACACGTTGTCTAAGTTCTTGAAGGTCTAAGTTGTCTTGGTTTGAAAACATCACTGGCGTTAGATCATTCCACAAGGCGGCTGTGCGAGGCAGGAAATTACGTGAAAATTACGAGTTTTTTTCTGTCAAATTTAAATCAAATTGTCAGTCATTAGTCAAAATTAAGAATCAAATTTCGCTTCAAGTAATAATTAATAAAACAATGGTGCTTATGAAGCACCACACTACACTAGAAACACTACCTCAGTGAGATTGTTGTCCGTAGAATATTTATCTTTCAGTATTATAAGGTGTCATTTCTCTTTTCAGTGACACTTTTCTTCTGTCTTATCGTTGTAAGAAGCACATATTTACAAATGGAGGAACAAAATAAACCACGATTATACGAAATGCAAACGTTATACATTACACAGCAAGCGCCCCTAGTGGCTTGATTTTGATAATGCCTATAATTTTATTTTTTTATGTATCAAATAAATATTGTGTATTTTACAGCCCAAGCTTTTAATTATTTCCTTAATCATGCATATTAAATTAATGTTACCGTCTTCGTTATCGTAACTAGCAATAATAATAAATCAGCCTTTTTTTAGAATGTTCCCCACTGCAGGGACACAGGGCCTCTTCTCAGAAAGGTAAGGGGCCGTAATCCACCACGCTGGCCCAGTGCGGCTTTGTGGATGTCACATGTCGTTGAATTTGTTGGTTCTAAGACATGCCTCCATGTTTTCCTTCATTTTCGGAGTAGTGGTGATGAAATACGTTATACAAAGTTAAGCGTTTCGAACCCGCGACCAACAGTAGGTAATTCGGAAACTATACCACTGGCCCATGACTGCTCGACCGTGACTCCCGGTGTCTTAATTAAAACACTGCTCTTCCTGATGGCAGAAGACCTCGAAGGCGTGCAAAATGTTTATGAAATAGCGGCAACAGCCTTAATAAAAGTATATTATTTCATTTCATTAATATATCGAAATCTAAAATACTTTTGGCTTTGAGTCGTACAATGTAAACAACGTAATATATTATAAGGTACAGAATAAGAAATTAATATCCTCATCTGTTATTTCATCAGGACCAATAAATCTCTAAGAGGGAAACTTGCCAAATGCCAAAGAGCAATGGAGCGAAACATAATATAGTTAAAACTACGAGACAGCGTCAGAAACACAGATATCAGAACGAAAATCAAATTAACAGTTATCCTATTACGTATTGACCAGCAGAAGTGGAGTTGGACCGGTCATATGATGCGTGACAACCAAGGAAAATGATGCAAAGCAGGGGGGGACGCAAGATACCCTGCTCCTGGGTAAAAGACAGGGTTATGTGAGTTCTTACTCACTAACCCTTACCCCCCGTCCCGGTGGCCATCCTCGAGTGCGATAGGCGGGAGTTCCGGGATCTCCAGAACGTCCATAACACAACAGTGCCCCCTGCACTGAGCTTGCATGTGAACCTGGATAGCAGGCGCTCCACTTGCGCTTTACCAGTGCAGTCACTGTGCTGTGTGAGTGCTGCTAAGTTAACAATCTTGTTTTCGCTAATACAACGTCGACGTTTATTGAATATAAGTGTAATGATAATTGTATACAATAAAAATCTATCTTCTGTGAAACAAGGTGTATAAACCTATTTTTGATTCATATCTACCCACGGAAAATTTGAGTTGGCAGCACTGTTGTCGGTACTCTTCTCTTTGATTTGTCATACATCAATATAAGTTACTCTATGACTACAAATCGGTAGTTTTTATTCTCTTCTGTGGTCATATCATGTGTCATGTCTGTTGCCAGTCACTGTCATTCAATGTGATGTGTAATGTCGGTGGCAAAGCAACGCAAGTCGCAATGAAGTTGAAATTATTTTATTATAAATTCGACCTGTAAACTGTAAAACTTTACTTAAGATTTTCGGTTACTTATGCGCGATAAGATTTTACATCAGATTTAAATAAAATATAAACTACGTGGTGGTGAAACAAGACAAGACCCGCCACCCTGGTTTCTTGCAAAATGATAACAACTTTGCATTTTTAGACCAAAATTCGAAGCAAACACAACTGTTGAAGTAATAAAATATCAACATGGCTAGTAAATATCATCAGAGTGCTCAAATAAATGCCGAAGCCCAGGTTCGTGTGTAATACAAACGGTTTATTTTCGATTGTTACTAAAATACTTACGATGATAACGAATACAGTGTTTTACTTAAAATGTGTTTTATTTTCCCTTCCAATTGCAGCTAGTACAATGGATAAACGATGCGGGAATGGCGGAAGGTACGAAAAGGGCGAATCTTTTAAGAAAAATAATAGAGGTTATGATACATCAAGCACCTCAAACTATTCCCATGTATATTGAAAATGTTTTGAGTTTTTTCAACGACAAAGCTACGGATGTCAAAAAGCAGGTTGTGTCTTGTATTGAAGAGTTAAGGTATGATTGTTGGGTAACGCAATTATTTGGCTCACTATACAATGTCACAATTAAGTAAGTGCTTATAAATATGTATTGAAGAAAAATAATGTAGAAAGTTTTAAGCTAAACTTTTCCTGCCTTATAAAGACACTCACTCACTTTAGTCTTCACTATTTGCACTTTGCCATACACATTGTATACCGCTGGCAAGATCTGTTCACAATTTTACTTCTATGACTTGAGAAATGTATGTTTGAGATGGTTTGTTCAGATAATAGACAATTTTAGTACAGTATATAATATTGCTAGTAAGGCTATAAATGCACAATCTTTACAATTTTATGGTGACATATATGGTAAGGAAGACTGTATGAAATGCACTTATTGCTAATTTCTATGCTGGTGCTAGTAATGATGATTTGTAGCAACATGCAGCAAGTTTTGGGCGACAATACACTATATATTTTACTAGCAAGCTGCACAAAGCATAGCTTGTCCAGACAAAATCATTGAAATTTTTTTCAGCACTATCACTCAGCTTGTAGGTGCCAGCTAAAAAAGGTTACAGTCCTGTTTATGTTTAAACAACATTTTCATTTTATTTAGAAACAGCACCACATTGCGGTAATCCCTACTAATATTATAAATGTGAATGTAAGTTTGTTTGTTATGTGAAAGCACGCGAAAACTACTCAACCAATCATCATGAAACTTTGTACACATATTCTTGGAGGTATTAGAAGTAACATAGAGGATACATTTTATAAAAAAAAATAGTATATAAAAAGCGAAGTATGTATGTTCCGTATAGACCTATAAACTCTGAAATGTTTGGACCTATTTCAATTAAATTTACAGGGATTGTACATATTGGCACATTCCTGAGTTTGGTAGTGATTGGTTAAACATAATTAGTGGGGCCCGGGCAGGTCGGGTCACTAGTGTTATATAAGTTAAAGTAAAAGGATTGGAATTACCATTCCTATAGTGATCTGATAGAGTTATCAAAGAGTAGATCCTAGTATATTGATTTGATAGCAGATGTGCTTGGATATTATATATATATACTTTTTTAATTACAGTATTTTTCAATTTTCAGTAAGTGTACACACATATAATCACTTACATCATTAACCTACTGCTACACTCCAACAACACTGCCATTTAGCTCACTTCATATACTGTGTTCCATAAAAATACAATATTCAAAAGAGAAGCTTGATTTTTGTCATGAATATTTACCAGCACATATATATAAATACAAACATTAATCAAAATTAAATGAAACTACAAACATATTTTAACACTTTTTTAATCCATCGTCTTTTAAATTTCATTAAATTTTTTTGGGTTAATATATTTTGTTAATATAGTTGATCATCATTCCTTATAACTTCAGCAAACAATATCCAGAATACCTGCCAAAGATCATTGGACAGCTGCAGCTGTTAGTCATAGACTCGGTGATAGCAGTACAGAAGCGTGCAATACAAGCTGCTAGTATAGCATACCGGAATGTTTTGATATGGCTGTGCAAAAGCAAGGGCGATGTCCAAGAGATGCAGTATGTCTGGGAAAACCTTAATAAGTTGAAGGTTTGTATTAAATAATTACTTATCATAGACAAAACTTTTAGTGTTTTACCAATATCACATATTTTGAGTTGTGACCATTTTTTTGTAGAAATAGGTAATCAATGAAGCTTTTCAACTGTTTTATGGATTATCAACATTTGCCGCAGGCCTAATTTCAGTCCTCTTCCCCTTCCCACCCGTTCCTCGTAAGGGGGATAGGATGGGAAAGGGAAGAGGATTGAACAGGGAGGGGGTTAACAGGGAAAGGAAATATCCTTTTTCCTGTCTATGCCCACCTCTGTCCCTTAAAGGTAGGCCACGCAACTGCAACACATTTGCTTGTTGCGGATGTCTATAGATCGCGCTCACATAGCATTAGGTGATCCGCTTGCTCGTTTGCCACCTTCTCAATAAAAACAATTTTTTGTTCAAAATTGAAAAAAATCATGGACACATTGATGCCTAAAGGGAGATCCTGTGGAGTTTGGTAGCGAGTAGAGATATATCTGTCTTTCCTTAAATGGATGCTTATCACCATTATTGGATAATTAAAATTATTTATTTAATTATTAAAACAATCGTGAGAAATTATCAATAAACTTTTTATGAAACGGCTTTACTCACGTTCGCGTTTTTCTCGGTGTTTTGTTCCGACAACATCACATCCTAAAACCCATCAGTGTCGAGCTCGTCGTCATCGCTGGCGCCCCCCGCACCCCCCACCCTGTCAAGTCGCGCGTTGCGAGCACAGGCGCGCAGTGCGAGGCGGGCCGCGACCGCGAATTAATACCACTCACCCTGAAGAAGGACCTCCGACAGGTCCGAAACTTGTCGGTACAAAACACCGAGAAAAACGCGAACGTGAGTAAAGCCGTTTCATAAAAAGTTTATTATTTATTTATTTGACTATGTCCTAGAATATTATTAGTATTATAATTATTTTTTCTTTACAGTTGCTGATTTTAAATATGATAGACAGTGAGAATGAGGGCATAAGAACTCACTCCATAAAATTTTTGGAAGAAGTAGTTTTGCTGCAGAGCTCCAGTGAGGAGTCTGAAGATGAGTTCACCCTGGATAAGATACCATCGCATTTGCCTTTCTTAAGACGTCGTGCACTTGAAGAAGAGGCAGAGTGAGTATTTATATTTTTCTACATCACATGAGTAATGTGTGCTGACCAAATTATAGATAAAAAATTGACCTAGGTCTAGTCTAGGGCGAGTAAAGTTGTCAAAACGTGATGAGCACAATATTACGACAGTTGCTATGGTAATTGGGGATGCAAACCCAACAATTAGAAAGCAGATAAATGGATTATAACTAGAAATTTAGTCACTCAATGACTGAATGAATGATGTTCCTTTGGTTCAATTAATTGTACTATTTTTTTAATAGATTTTGTCGCTCAAAATGGGTCTATTATATTATGACGTTTATATAGTTTATATAGTTAGTATTTATTATGTTATAGCTATTATTTATTTTCAGGCACATATTTCAGTTGCTACTGAAATTCCACAACTCGCAACATATATCCAGTGTTAATTTAATGGCATGTATGACCACACTGTGTCTGCTAGCTAAGTTACGACCTAAGTTCATGCCCCGAGTTGTACAAGCGTTGGACGATCTGCACACAACGCTGCCGCCCACTTTGTCACAATCTCAAGTGAATTCGGTGCGAAAACATTTGAAAATGCTCCTCTTGAACTTGATCAAACATCCCTCATCAAATGATATGCTACCAAACTTGACACAGCTCCTCGCAGACATCGGTATGACACCCCAAGAGATCAATAAAGTGGTACCAAAGGAGAGAAGGAACAAACGAGTGAATGAAATAAAAGGAGATGACGGACCAGCTAAGAGATTTAGAATGGATTCCCCGCAGAGCAACAGCCAAGGCAGCGACAGCAACAGTCGCAGTGAATTCATCTACGACGACGATAGCAGTCAGCATAGCATGATCAGTAAAGCGTCTGTCACCGAAGACTCAATTTTCGATGGAGTGAATAGTATAGAAAATGTTGTCAACCTTATCATATCCACATTATTGAACCATCTTCCTATCACCATGCCAAGTCATTTCATCGCAGCATACAAACCTATACCCAACTCTGGTACTAAAACACAGAAAAGAGACCTGTCCAGGATGATCTTAGCCTTGATTAAGGATGAACCCATGCCTGTAACACCGACACTTGCCCCCATTCCTACTCCCATACCGCCTCCGGTACCGCAACCATCATTGATGGATACCACGACGAAAATACCACTGCTGAGAGATGATGACGAAAAACTTACGTTGAAGAATGCCGTAGCTAAACTCCAAGAGTCTAGCAAAGCTGATAGAGAGATGGAGAATGCTGTCTCCAAGTTAATGGAGGAAAAACGACAAGATCTTTTGAAGGCGGAGGAGAAAAAAACTAAAGAAAAAGAGAAGTTGGTTGCACCTCCAACACCAACCATCCCTAAGCTTAAGCAACGAGTGAAACTGTTGAAATTACAAGAATTAACTCGACCAATACCTAAAGAAATAAAAGAGAAACTCATGCTACAAGCTGTAGAAAGGATACTCAGAGCCGAACAAGACTGCATTATAGGCGGGGCGGAACAAATCCGTACGAAATTCATAACAATTTTCGCTTCAAGTTACACACCTGATATAAGAGATTTGGTACTTAACTATATTCTAGAAGATCCTGTCAACAGAATAGACTTGGCCCTCTCCTGGTTGTACGAAGAGTACTCTATCATGCAAGGGTTCAATCGTCATCCGATGTCATTGAAAAATGTTAATGAGAACTATGACCAAAACTACAACCAACTACTCTGTTCTCTTATAACTCAGGTCTGTGAGCGAGGTGACCCTTTAATGGAGAATAATAAAGATGTTCTTATGAGGAAGATTTATTTGGAGTCACCCGTTGTGACTGAAGAGGCGATTGATTATTTAAAGCACTTAGTGGCTGAGGAAAAATTGGCTGTGCTCGCGCTGGACCTGTTGGAGGAGTTGTGCCTCATGCGGCCACCCAGAGCGCACAAGTATGTCGCTTCGCTTGTCTCACACGTTTGTAAGTACATTTCGTATTAATTTTGTCTCCATTGTTTTAAAAAAACCGTACATTTGGATTCATACCTTTCAGTGAGTGACAACGAGGAAACCCGTGATGTAGCTCTCAAATCTTGCATGAAGATATACAAGAACAGCACGGAGGCAGCGCGACGCGTGATAGATAAGAGCGCACTACTCCATCTCGGCTTCATCTCACTCTCCACTCCGCCGGAGATCATCAGCCCGCGGCAGATCGGAGCGTGGACCGATGACCAGTATAAATTGTGCCTGAACCTTGTGATAGCACTGTTCCCGGAGAAAGAAGGTAGTATTTCATTTAATATATCTAATTTTAAGTGATCGCTACCCATAGGCATCAGCAACAAAGGCCTCTGTCCCAGAAAAAAGGATATTTCCTTGTCCTATTGAACCTCTTCCCCGTCAAATCCTCTTCCACCAACCTTTTCTAATTAGAAAAGGGCGGGAAGGGGAAGAAGACCAGAATTACATACACCCGGGCGACTAAATTAGTGTAATACACTAAAGAAAAACCGCGTATGTTCATTTAAATAGAAGAATTGAATCAAAGGAACTCTGGTTTTGGAATTAAAAAAAATAAAGTCAGTAATCCAGAGTGTTAACCACTTCCCTCTGGGTTACAAGCTTTAAAATTTATGGCGTCGTATACACTTAAATATACTATAACCATCATATTACATTATTGTAGAGTTGATAGTGGACATAGCACGGGTGTACGGCACCTCGAGCGCAGAGGCGAAGCGCTGCGTGCTGCGCGTGCTGGAGGGCCCTGTACGCGCCGTTGTGGCGACGGCCTCCGAGGGCAGAGCGCCCGCCCTGCGCCCCGCCTTCCAGGCCCTGCTAGAGGAGTGCCCGCACGGCGCCGAGACCTTACTCACCAGGCTTGTGCATATCTTTACTGAGAAATGTGAGTGTGTTTTGAATACATTAATATTAATAAAAATAACTTAAATAAATTATTATTTAAGTTAAAACTTGATCACTTGATGAACTTAAAGTTGTATACTATTTATTATTGTATAGTATTTATTCCCGGAGTTGGCATAAGACATAAGTATGGAGTACGGTCGAACTGTGCCGACCCCACAAAAGTATGAAAAAGGCAGGGATGATGAATTTTATTAACAAAACTCTCACTAACAGTTTTAAGACATCGTTCTTGTCCTATTCCTGATTCAGTGAGTCGAAGTAGATTTTGTCATTTAGTGGAGGGGTTGTTTGGCCATCTGGATGATAGGTAGAAAGCACACATGTACATGTATATTGTCATACATATACGTAGCTGAAATCAGAACAACGTAGTGCAATGCTGGCTTAAAATTTTAATACGAATAATAATTGTCAAGCGCGCCTTAAAATTAGTCTCGGATATTCTCGAAATTGTGATGAGGGATCTGTCGATGCCTTGTGCAGAGTGTTCATTTCGTGTAATGACTGGCATAGGGGCATACCTTGAACTGATTCCGATGATTGGTGAGCTCGTTCGTTTGCCTTGTTCTGCTACAATTGCTATTTCGTTATAATAGTTATGTTACTAATAAATTATAATAATAAATCGGCCTTTTTGTAGAATGTTTCCCACTGCAGAGACACAGGCCTCCTCTCCGAGAGAGGAAATGAGCCGTATATGATACGGGTTGGTGGATGTCACATGTCTTCGAATTTAGTGGTTCTAAGCCATGCCGGTTTCCTCGCGATGTTTTCCTTTACCATTTTTGGAGCAGTAGTGATGAAATATAGTGCACAAAGTAAAGCGCTTACCTGGGTTCGAACCCGCGACTTACAGTACGTAAGTCGGGGCCTAAAACGCTGAGCCACCACTGCCCCGCTACTGCTTTGTTTATTAATTTATGTATTGTTACCTAAGCTGTATTAATTTCTGGATGGGTTCCGGTAGATTGAACAGACCCGACATGTCGTGAGACCCGCGCTTGATTTTATTTTTGCGTGCATTAGTTTTTATTTTGCAATAACTTCTGAGATAATCATTTTAATTATATTCTGTAAAGGATTATAATAATGTGCATTAAATGCTTAAATTAAATAACGTATACATTTCAATTACTGAATCGTACGTGACTATTTTACTACAAGGCCGTAAGCTATACTTAACATATGCTTACAAATCTTTGACATTCTTGTATGTATGTATGTATTATACATATTGTACAGATGAAAACCGCATTAATTATTGCGAAGCTTGAAAGATCTAACGGAACAGACCGCTGCCTGTCTCTTCCGCAGAAGAGACTTTGTTAAGTCTACTAATGTGACTACTACACTATGTTACTATCATGATTTTTATGACAACAGCGCCCCCCTCCCCGGAGCTGGTGTCTCGGGTGCGGGAGCTCTACGCGACGCGTGTTTCCGACGTGCGTTTCTTAATTCCCGTTCTCGCGGGACTCAGCAAGAAGGAGGTGAGTTGAGATCTATTAGGCCTCAAGTTACATAGGTACAAAATACGCTTGTTTGGTATTAATAAATACTTTTAGTGATTCCAAGCTCGTTCAAGGACCTAAATGGCTTTTTGTTGGCAATTAATGTTTCTGACTTAAATCCTTACAAAAAACCACCCCCAGATCAGTCAATAAACACATTGTGTATTTAAAATTTGTGTCGATATTTCATCTTGCATTTCCAACTCAAAACAACCTTCTCCTTTTTGAAGTCGGTTAAAGATCGATGAGATTTCATTTATTACCAACAAATATAATGTGGCTTAATAAAACCTAGAAAATACATAATATAATTGTCATTTCACATTTTATTACATACATTCTTTAGTATAAGTCCACCTTAAATGTGGCCTTCCGTTACAGATACTCGCGGCATTACCTAAGCTGATCAAACTGAACCCGGTCGTGGTGAGGGAAGTATTCAACAAGCTGCTGGGCCTCCAGAACTCACCGGACGAGAACCCACCAGGTATGTGTGGTCGTCTTCAGACTGATCCAAGACAATGTAGTGTATCAATGTGGCTCAAGACTTTTCATGCGTTAGCTTTTCTTACGCCGCTTCGTTTGTAAATTGCCAGAAGTTAAGTATCTATCAATACGCCCCTTACATATATTTCCTTTTAACCCTTCTCGTATTACGCTGGGGTCTGACCCTGTCGTAGGATAGGTCATTGGTTTCTTAATTAAACTATTGCTTGTAATATTTACATGACAAATCAATTTTTATTTTCAGACAGAATCATTTGTAAGTACAGTTTGTGTTTTTGAAACAATCTTTAATAGATTTTAGACGAACTTAAATGGAACAAACCATGTTCTCTTCAAGGCATTAGACTTTATCGGCATGACTTGCCTCGTGCGATTGCAATTAGATATTTAATAAAATAATACCGAAAACATAATTTATAAAATTTATATCATGATCGTATGGATACTATATGTATGCTGTCCTTCGGGCCCCGCATCTGGCGACTTCTTGTCGGCCTCATGAGGCCATCTGGAAGGAGACCGCCCAACTGGTCCTCATCCATGGTCTCCATTCCATGAATATGAATTCATAAAATGTTTTACATTATTATCAAACCACAAACATTTAATTAGTCATTTATTCATTTTTTTTCTGTAATAAAATAGGGACTGGACGTGTCGTGGACTTGGTAAACTAAACATTTAGTTTACAGATATATAACCGAGTAAAAATGGTATTATCATTGTTTCAGTTTCTCCTGAGGATCTGTTAGTGGAGTTACATTTAATAGACCCCAGCAAAGCGGACCTCAAGTACATCATAAAAGCAACTGCCACGTGCTTTGCTGAAAAGAACACATACACGCAGGACGTAAGTTATGTTAGCCATGCTAATAATATAAATGTGAAAGTCTGTCTGTCTCTCTTTAACATTTTGCAAGTTTAAATTAATTAACTTTGGTGAACGTAGATAGGCCTCCCACAAGATGGATTGATTATCTGGTCCGGGTCGCAGTAGTCAACTAGTTGTGGGCGGCAGGGAACTTGGGATAATTTAAAATGGTTGGTGTTCATAGGTGCTCTCGGCGGTGCTGCAGCGGTTGGCCGAGGAGCCGGAGATCCCGGTGCTGATGATGCGCAGCGTGCTGCAGGCCCTCACCCTGCACTCCGGCCTCGCGCCTCTCGCCAACGATATACTGAGACTCCTCATTGATAAAGAGGTAAAGTGACCTATATTCATTTACTTAGAATACAACCACATTTTATAGTCTCTGTCACATAGTGCTGTCCTCATGTACCAATATCCTTACGAATAACAGTGTAGAGCAAAGGTACAAGACGATTGTTGTGTGTAGGTGTGGAGACACAAGGTGGCTTGGGAGGGGTGGGTGAAGTGCTGCGAGCGGCTGCATGCGCTGGGGAGCGCCAGCGTGGGCCCGCTGCTGGGAGCTCTGCCCCCGTCGGCCGTCGCCGCTTTGCCCGCGCAGCTCAAGAAGCTCGCGATGGTACGTAGACCGACTAATACTACTTCCTTAACCTTAACTTCTTTAGCCGCGTTAGATGATATTTGTCAGGGGAAAATCTTATAGGTTCGCGTCAACAACATGAGCAACATGCGTCACCAACATGCTTATATGAATTTGGTACAGTTTGGATTAACTTTTGCATTTATTTTTCTTGTATTCCCGTAATTATGTTACAAAAAAACACTCCTGTCGGTACTCATCTTCTTATTAAAAAAATCTACTAGTATATATATCTAAAGTATATATAAGTCAAGGCTGTATTATAATAAAAAATTTCAGGAACCTCAGTTGCCTCAGTCCGGCAACCCGATAGAGCCACTACCCCCAGGGATGGATTGACGAATGCCTGCCTGGTTCTAACTACCCACAGGGATGAAGAGTACACTCTTTTCCGATTATAGCTTTTAAGCTCAGCGTATAAGTTTAGTGCTTATGTTGAAAACAGGTTGAACGCAAATTCTCTATTCTGATAAACGAGTGTTATAAAATGTTTTCCCAATGAAGGAATTAAATAGTTGAAATGTTGATATGGGCAAATTGTTTACAATTATTGTTTCATTTACCATTAAAACTGCGACAGCCGATTAGTTTGATGAATAACTAGGGCATTAGAAAGTCGAATGTTGTGTTTTTTTAATGAAACTTAAATTCTTCGTCCTGAAAATTTCATTGACATCAGACCAGCCGTTGTCTGTAGGAAATACATACATGCACATCGCCTTTTACATTTATAGATCTGGGTTACGGAAGTGGTAGGCAGAGATCACGGATTTTTACTTGGCGCGATCCTGGCACACCTCTCTCGCTTCTACATCCATACATCTACGCATACAAGCTCGTCGGTTATGAGTACTCGTTATATCGCCCTTCTTTAGTATGTCATCGATCGATCGACGTTAGTTCTCCTAGGACGTCCCCTGCACGCCCGCCACTCACTTATGCGACATAATTTTGTCTACTCTCTCCAATCACCCTTATAAGATGCACAAACAAACATATTTGATAATAATTTTGTTAAATACAAGTATTTGTTTATTTTGTTCAAATAAGATAATAATGTATCACGTATTATATTAAATAAAACAATAAAAATATATTTTTAAGTCTTATCTGTAAATTAATATAATTTTAAACGAACTGAAGCCGAAGAATCTTATGTTCCGAGAACAATATTGTTGGCACCTTGTGTAACACTTTCAATTCAATTTAAAGCTTTCTATTTTAGGACTTATCGCTTTTATTATATTCTCGATGCAGTAAGGTGTGTCTGAAAAGGAAAGAAATAGAAGTTAGTCTTTAAACACTCAGCCAGCCCTTCCAATCAGGCCTTTGGTTTTAGGAGCTAGGTCCCTTCAATGTCTCTAATGTTCTAATATGGCCCCGTTTTTCATATTTTTGACGTGATAACGTCTTATAAATCGATGAACGCCGACTGCACACATGAAAAAGCATGACTCATTGTCACGTTCCCTGAGCCGAGCGTGCAAGCGAGAGCGTGCAACAAGCGATAGAGAGGCACAAACGACCTAAGCGCTCGGCTTGTGACGCATCTACGTATGACGTTCGTAAACCGATTTTACAGACAACCAATTTTTTATGATCAGATTGAATGGAAGGCATTGGATAATATATCCATTGACAATAATAGTTCCATTATTATTAATAACTTAATTTCACTACTTATTAGAATCTTAACTATACTTTTAGTTATGGCTGACGTCAGGTAAAACTGTAGGCGCATTATCAAATTGCAGAGGATATGACTGACGTATGATCTGACATCAGCCGAGCAACTTATGTCGTGCGATACCATTACTTTAATTAATAAAATGGAATTTTAAAGACGCATCTTACCAACATGAAGCCAATCGGTGTCAACGTATCCGAACTCTCTCCTTCCTTCTAGCATGGCCCCGTGCAGGGCGAAAGTTACCACCACGGCTAAAACTAGCGCCGGCTCACCAGTCGCTGAAATATTAACCAGACCAAAATCATAAACGTAAACACGTAAACACTCTTCGATCTATCCGGATGTTCACTTTTGTTCCCTTTATGTTCTCTTAATTCTGTTTTTTTTTTACTTTACCTTTCATCTTTATTTTACATGAGACCTGGCAATTCACCTCCAATTCTTAGCAATTGTCTAACTTTCGCTGAGCCATATATCCAAAAAATAAAAACAACTTTCCATTTTTACTATACTCGTTTTAGACATTTTATTCATAGTGTCTCTCGTGGACTGATCGACGTCCACTGGACTTCAGCTCTCCTATTGATCACCACAAAGGTCAGTCATCTGCCACCTCCTCATCCTCATCGGTCCATCTTGTGAGAGGCCTACCTACGCTGCCCAACTTATGCCGCCGCCATTCCAGCCGAATTTTCAACCTCATCGGCCCTCCATTCTGCGAGCAATGTCCATTCCAAGTCCATTGTCAATTAAAGTTTGCAATACTACGCGTATTCAGAAAGACTGTGTACAGTTGAGTAAGCGTCACATTGTGAAAAGTGTGTTCCCTTCTTTCTACAGCAAACGACGAAGACGAAGACTTTTTGTACACGTTACAAGATCGCCAATGTGACGTCATCATAATGTAACATTACACGTAAAGTTACCTTTGGAGCGGAGTACACCAGCATCGTTGGTAGAGTTACGTCGGAAGCTGATGCGGAAGTCTATCGGGATGTCGAGCGCGCCGGGCGGCTTGTACGTCCACGTGCGGTCGGTCAGCAGCCGCCCGGACTTGGCATACTCCAGCCGCTCACTGGTCCATAGACCAAGGCCCATTATGAAGGCACCTTCAATCTGTGATGATATACTACAATGTGGGCTATTTAAAATAGTAAAAGGCAGAGGAGGAAGCGAAGACAGTGGTAGAGCCCGCAGTAACATCTTTTCTACGAATGGGCCGGCTCAAGCGGTGAAATGCCGCGGCCTCACAATAGACAAACGTGAAGTAGAAGTATTCTGCCTTTTGGTCTGATGAGTGCGGTGCCATAGGAATATTCCAAGTCCTTTTCTCCTTTTGACGAGGTAGGGAAGGGATAGGAAATGAAAATATCCTTTTTCCTTCAAAGCATTATCTTCCAGTAAACCCCCAATATGGTGAGATGCTGAAAGTAGGCAAGGATATGATATGTGACTACTGACTACCTACGTGTAGCGACCACTATCACTAAATATCAGGCGAACTGCCTATTAATTTGCTACCGTCTTCAATAAAAAAACAAAGATATTTGTAGACGTCGTATCCGAGGAGAGAGCCAATGGTGATGTCATTGAACTATATTAACTAACCTGTCCGACGTCCACGTTGGGGCTCATGCTCTGCCCGGTGTCCTCTACAATGTCAACCCTCAGGACCTGGTGCTGTCCGGTCAGAACGTCCAGACAAACCTCAGCAGAGCAGACCCCGTACACATCGTATCCTAGGAGAGAGTCCAGCGGTGACGTCATCGAACTCGTTTGAAGGTTCACACCTAAAAATAAGTAGAGTATGAGTTAATAAAACGAGTTGTATTTGTTAGCCCACCAAGACTTGGGTCGGTAGATTCAGACAGGTCGTGGTTATCATGTTTGCAGTGCTTACCATTGTCATATGATTTCTTCACGATCTGTTCCCAAGTTGGCTCTTTCATTTCTTTCTTCGCCGGCTCCAATCTCTCCAGCAGCTCTTTGCAAGCTTTCAATGTGGCAAAAGCTACACATTCGCTGGTGATGCTACCATTACTGGCCATAGAATTAGGTGATACGAAACTATCCGACCCCTTGACCTGCACCTTCTCCAAAGGTATACCCAAAGCGTACGCGCATACTTGAGCCACCTTCGTATTTATCCCTTGACCCATCTCTATACCACCATGGGATATCAGAACTGAACCATCTCCGTGGTAAACTGATATGGTCACTGGGTAGTTGCCAGAATATTCTATATGGAAAGACATGATGCATAATTTCAAAGCGCGCTTCTTCCACGCGTTTCTCGCATTATATTTAGCTATTTTGGCTCTTCTATCGTCGTAGTTGGTCTCCATTTTGAATGTAGCTATCATTTCTTTAAGTGAATCGTTCTTTAAGGCAAGATTTGATATTCTTACTTCTATGGGATCTTTGTTCGTAACATGTGCGATGCGTTCCATTATGTGTTCCATGACCGCAGCTGCTTCGGTTGTGGCTGAAATGGAAATTGAAAATATAGGAGTCTCTTATTTAAACCTGATGATATATGCAATAAGGGTATCATGTACAGTCGGGCCCTATTCCAATTACAAATTGCCAATAACCAATCAGGTAACAGCGAGTAGTGCAAATGACGGGATAGTAAAAAGCAATTAGTTGGTTTGCCTTAAAACACACTCTTATAGCCCTAATAGCTTTGTATTACGAAAAATCTGTTTATATTTAGACGCAAACAAATATTTATTATAATGTTAATGGAGAACATTTTAATCACATCACTGTCCCACTTCATAAAAAGTGGTGATCTCTCGCGCCTTTGCAAAGCGTTTGAAATAAATAACTTTTATAATTTCCACCTACAATTACAACCCGTGTATATTGAATTCTGAAGCAATTTATCATCAACTAACCGGGAGCTCTGCACCAAGTATTCGACGCCTTGTCGGTGAGCACGCTGTACCCAATGATATTGAACCTTCTGCTCTCATACAAGTTCTTCAAGCAATCTGCTATGGAGTCGCATTGAGAGTCGTTGTACGAACAGCCGCAGTCGGAGTAGTAAGTGATATTGAGGTACTGGATGACACCAGCGTCGTTTACTCCGAACTGAGAATAAGCAGACGGTAATAATTTTTTAAAGACCAAGAAAGGAACCAAAAAAGTTGTTTATGTGAAATTAATTGTACATGTAAGAATTGAGCATAAAAATAGCAAAGTCAGGCAAAGGAAAAATGTTGGTAATAAAAAGAATCTCTTTTCTTTATGGATGGCAGAAAATGGTGACGAGAAAGAGAATAGATAGAGCTAACTCCTACAGCACCTCACTCATCAGATGAAACAATCATTCTAAACTCAATTCAACAATGCTTCCGCAACTCAACTCAAATCAATTTGCGTTGAGCCGGAGAAATGCCGCTGGTAGGAAAAAGAAGGGTTGAACAAGGAAGACCATTCGGACACCTCAGTAAGTTGCAACTTAGAAGAATATTTTAGCTCACTTATTCATGCTAGCTGATGCGTTAGCTAGCGTTAGCTATACTTGTGTTGCTGCTTAGTTCCACCGGCCTTTTTTTCTTGTTATGTCTTTGTAAAATGTTTCTATCTTTCCCTGCTCCTCATATTATATTTACCTCGTACTGAAACATGCAAGTGGATCTCTTGCCGAGCGCAAGCATGTTGTGTGTGAGAGGCAGCACAAGATGGGCGGGGCGACGCAGTGCATGCGCGACTAGTGCGCACGCGCACGCAACCTGCGCGGATCGGGAGGCCTTCGCACCGTAGCCGCCGCCCAACCGAGGGACTGACACCTCCACACTGATGACACAAACAAAACTTAGGAGATGGTAACTATAACAAAACATGTTATATAGCAACCAACACTGATTGGCTTGCGAAGAAATCATAGCAGTAATTAGAGAGACGCCACACGGGCTTGCGTGTCTGCAATACAAACCGTCATTTGAAGGACAATAAAGTTGAAGTTTAGTACTATAAAAATAATGAGCTGCGTGGCATTGCCGCTGCGGCGCCGCATCGTGTGGCACCACTCCCTGCTATATCCCTCAGGTCCTTTTAAGCGCTTCTCGCACGTTCCGTCATGAACTGATGATTCATAAATCCTCCATCCATAGATATCAACAAGATTGAAATAATCAGAAGAACATGAATACGAACCAGTTGAGAGAAAGGTTCAGCATTCTTGCTACTGCAACATGCACGAGGTCCATCCACTGCGAGGCGCTGCGCAGCGCGAGACCGCGGGCAGTAGGCGTGGCGGCGCAGCTCTGAGTCTCCATGGTGTAGTGGTACTGGTCCGGTACCACGAACTCGCCTTTCACCACATGAGTGGTATTCTTACCACGATCGCTCGCGGTGATTGACACGTCTTTACGCATCTATCAATTTTACCGAATGGAAACATTTTACATGTTTGGGCTTAGAAACAATTGTCGCCGTTGGCTAGTGAAATTAGTAGGCTAGGTAAATACCTGAGATGTGAATACATCTAAGGGTACGGTTACAAAAGTGATGCTTGGCAACAATTTATATTTCAAAATATTAACAACGTAAGACCGCTTACTATACCACTATCGCCTTATTTTATTAGTTACTTAGTATATTGAAAAAAATACATAAACAAGAATATAATGGGGTGGTCTCAAACTAACTAAATCAAAGAGGTAAACATCATGTTTATATAAAAATTGCCTATTTTCATTATTAAAAAAAAACACTCACTCTTTTATCTTTATCAGGCGCTACCAGGACATCAGGAATGGTCAGGATCGGATCAGCAATCTTCTTATACTTGACATGCACTAACTCTGCCGCCTTTACAGCTAGCTTCTGATTGACTGCCACCATCAGGCCGATAGGTTGGCCGTAGTACGATACTCTCTTGCTGGCCAGGATCTCCTCTACCACGTCCTGCCAGGGCACGTCCAGAGGAGTGAAGCTGTTCTTCCCTGGGATATCTTTAGCGGAGAAGAATGCTACGACCCCTGGAACTTTCTGGAAATTGAAGTTGATTGAGAAAAGAAAAACTCGCTTAAACGTCACCTGTATGTCTTGTATGACATGTATGACCTATGTAATATGATCACAAAAGACGATAAATATCTTGGACATAATAAAGATTGGCTGAAATTTGACGATTGCTGTCTTCGGCACAAACTTAAACCTTGAAGAATTATATACAATATCACCCACCTTGAATCAATCCGTTGAAAATGACGACAGCGAGGTTTAGTCAGACAATAGCTACCGATCGAGCCGAGGCTCGGCACTCCCGGGCACCCTCGGATCGGAACGCTAAGCGCGTATAGAGTGACAGCCCAAGCCGAGGTCCCCTCTCGGGGTTCCTTGAGCCCAGTTACTCCATGGAGCGTCCTATGCGACCTAAGAGCTCGGCGGCCTCCCAATCCGGTAATACTAATAAAGTAACGGCCAGAGCCGAGGCTCCCGAGGGAGCCCTCGAGCTTAGTTACTGCAAAGAGGATTAGGCTAAGCACCCTCAGCGCTCACCGCCTCAAACTGGGTGAAACTGTAAAAGTCTCCTCCAGGCTAATAGTGACAAATTAGTCACAAAGACAGCTAGGTGGCGCTCGCCTCCATCGATCTCCACTGTTGGATTATCAGTCTGTGGACTTTAAACTCTTCATTCAAAATCGGTCTTACCAGTGCGTCGCTGGGGTCAATGGTTTCGATGTCAGCGACTGCCACTGTGGCCAGCACGAAGGCGACGTGCACGTCGCGTTGAGAATACCTCATGTCGCAAGAGTACCGCACCTCTCCTGAACACTGCCAATTACAATCACACGTGATAACACTAATAAATACTTCGTAACGACTAAGTTGCAGCGTTTGAATTTGTCGAGAAGGACCACGTGTTGTAACGGTCACTGTAAAACGACACTTTATACAATATAAATAAGACAGAATGATATACAACGGTTCATTCAACGTGTTCTCAGTCTTCTTGTATCTTCTGGACCTTTCAAGACTGTTTTACTTCTTTTTCTTTTATTCCTTTTACATTTTCTTTTTGTTTCTTCCTTGTTCTTCCTATCTACAACTTCGAGACCTACGACGGAGATCAAAATAATAATTGGCTATTTGTTACTAAATAAAACTTACTTGCGTTAAGGCCTCTAACTTCTGCACGGGTTGGTTCAGAGGCCAAAGAGACTTGTCCGTATCAAATGTCTGGGTGCCGCTGGAGATTGGACGGTCAAGTAAGGTCCCGCCAGACTTATACCGGGGGTTTGCTGACGTCTGTGATAGAATCGCCTAAAAAAATTTTTTTATGACTTTTTTTGTATCGAAAAATAAATCGTCAAAATACACTCTGCCCTCCTCAAGACAGAATTAAATGGTGGTAAATCCCTTGGTGGCCAACTTCAAGTATGGTAGAACAAGATATCCCATACGGAATGCACGTCTGTACTGAGATTAGGTAAGACAAAGGATGTGTTACATCGTGGCCTTCACCTTGATCTTGAAGTATTGTAGGTCAGAAAGATCTCAAAATGAAGAACTGACGGATAGAGCGAGATAGAGTTACCTTGTAAAATAACCCTAATGCAATGCTCTTCCTGCAATACGGCGAGGGTTCTGGTGGTAAATCTTTGGGTACAATTTCCTGGCTCAATTTGGCCAAAGCTTTTTGCAAAGTGTCATCTGTGTAGAGGTCCAGTCCTTTCAATATGTTTTCTGTCTCCCTTGCTCTTATAAAATCCGGGCCTATATTTCCGAATACGATGCAGCATGACGTCAATTTTGAAGAGTTGAGTTGGAAAAGAAATCCCGCGTTAACTATAGCGTGGGCGTTTTGTGCACGCGGCATTATCTGAAATCGTTTTTCGTTTCGATTTTTTTAAGAGTTACATAAAATACATAAATATGCACTCACGCCCGTAACCCAAAGGGGTAGGCAGAGATAATGGATTTCCATTTGGCGCGGTCCTGGCATACCTCTCTCGCTTCTTCTACATCCATACATCTACGCATACATGCTCATCGGTTACGGGTACTCCTTTTATCGCCCTTCTTTAGTATATCACTAATCTGGTCGATATAAGTTCTTAGACGTCCCCTGCCAACGCTGCCACTCACTTTTGTAACATAAATTTGTTTCGTTACTCTTTCTTCATTCATCCGTTCAAGAGGTGTTAAATTATTTTTAATCTATGGCTATAAACAGCTCACATTTTATAATCTATTGTATTAAAATAACATTACCTTGTACGTTCTGATTACATTGTTTAGGGACAGTGGGGGCAATTTGACGTCGGATATTAATTTGTTACGTAGATCTAGCTTTAGAAAGTCCGACATCGTTACGTCGCTTTTGTGCAGATTACTGTCAACTGAAAAACAATATTGATCGCATTGGATACAGGGCAATTACGGCCCACATACAAACAACCAATTTATTTTATTTCCCAAAAATAATTAATTACACTTCCGCAAAACGCAAACTATATAAATTAATGTGGAAATATAACCTATGAGTACATTTTCACTAGTGCATAAAAAGTCTTAATATACCGAGGATATATTAGAAAAGATATACCTATAGTCACCATGCCTTCTACAGTTTGCAGCAATAGAAATATGTCCGATGGAAACTCAGGATGTGTATTTTTTAACGCTAAATTACCACCGATGGTGCCGATCTGAAATAAAACGGGGAATGAATAATTGTTCTCACTTCTCCCAATCATTTTGATAAATTTGCGTCCGACCATCCATCCATCCAGTTCACATAATGTTAAATAACTTCAATCCACAAACAACATGAAGATTTGATGATGGATTACAAGGTTTATGTTGAAAGCTGAAGGTGGGTTTAAAAAGAAGGAATGGTAGGGACAGAGTTTGGTCTTCTGGCCACACCATAGACCGAAAAAGTTGTCGATTGAAACCAATCATGTAACACGAGATACAAAGCCACTGCGTGACCCTGCCATAGTCAAAGCTCGCTCTTGGGTGTACACTGCCGAAAATATTCACATAAGATACATTGTCATCTCAGTTTTCTCAAAGAGAAAGATTGTTTCGATACACGATTTTACGCTAGTGGAAACCCACGGTAAGAAATAAACGTCCGACAAAGAATTCAGAAATTAATAACTAGTAAATCAAAATTTTAAAACCCTCCGTTCCTATGGGATAAAGTACAGGTTCCCAACCTTTTCTGGACTACCTTTATGTGTTTTAATATGTAAAAGAATTCCAACGTCCCTTTCTACATAATAGTTATTTATTCCATTTTTATAAGTCTGTATTACAAATAAATCAGTCTTCTCTCTCCCTCTATAATCGTGCTCTTCGTGGTCGCAGACGGTCAATTTTTTTGTTTTAATTTATTCCATTATATTCCAGTATACCTACTCACATTCCTGACAGGCACATGCGCGACTAATTCCAAATGTTGATAGAAATGCTCCAAGTATTTAAAATCTTCATTGCTTTTGGCATGAGCTCTGAACACGCGCATCATTTCCGTTAGAGACATTCCTCCACCAAGCACAAGGTTGACGGACCTCGTGGTGTCTTTCAGACCCTCTATAGAAGATATATCTATATGGACACGGGGCTCTTCTTTAATTGGATATACTCCTAGAAGAAATAAGATAGGACAAGTGACCAAGATATTAAACATTTAAGACAATACTGTTCAAATTACATTTTTCATGGAACTAGTTGGCGAACCGGCAAGCAGTTTACTAGAAGTGACCGATCCTGAGGCATCTCAACCTCATGAGGTTGTTGTAGATTCCTCAGCATGAGTTACAGCTTACCTTGAATGGACATAAGTAGGAATTTTTCCTATACCCTCCTCAAATCCTCTTCCGCTTCCCATATTTCTAATAAAATATTCATATTGGAGAAGGACGGGGAATAACGTAGAATACTTCTACTTCACGCCTATCTTCTGTGAGGTCGTGGTATTTCACCCGACAAGCTGGCCGATTCGTACAACAGATGTTGTGGCCTCTACCGTTGTTTTTTTTTATTCAAAGTGCATTAGAACTTTAAAAACTGCAGTGCTGTTGTGAAACCAAACACAAAAAAAACAAAGACCATTCATAGAAAGGATTTAGAACCTCTTTGCTACTCTAAATATATGAACAGAATAACAAGATATTTTATATTAATGGATGAATGGACGTATTCAAGGTTAATGTCCTACGTATGCTGTTGTGCTGGTAATGATTATAGGACTTTGTGATTCGTGCGAGTTGCTTTATCCTTAGGGACTTCATGAAAATACAAATATTTTTATAAATGTATTGTCTGACTCGTATGTTTAATATTCACACCACATCCACAGTTGCAACCAGTATTTCAAGGGTGATTATTAATTTTCGATCTCGAATATTAATAAGGTGATTTTGATTTTAAGCATACCTCTGCCGGTGTTGCCCGCGACGAACCGGTAACTGTCGTCGCCTTCCTTTGCTAGTATCTTAAAATATGCACATAGTATATATATTTTTAAAAAAATATTATTATTTTTAAAAAATCTGGTTCATGTATTGTTGTAATGCAAGATGTGATTTTTGTAAATATAGCTTTTAACCTTAAAATTCTTACTATCCAAAATATATTTCGGAAAACAACTTTTTCTACACAATTTCCATAAAATTTAATTATTAAAAAAAGTGTGTAATGTGGATAACTAACGTTATAAGGTAACGCAAGAAAAATTCGATCGAAAATATTTTTAAATTTACGAATTAACTTTGTTTACAAAACTTCTATCTTGCAGTGAAATAAGTAATATTTAATCTCATCGTTTTCATCAAAGTTTAATGTACAATAGAGGTAGGCAAAGTACCTTAAACACATCTTGCAGTGTAAATGCTTTGTACCAACGATTCGGTTTGGCTCCGCCTTGAAGTAGTACCTCCATTGTACTCTCGATGACACACCACTCCTCGTCCAGCAAATTGCAGTCATTTACAGAACCTTTTAAACACTTCATTCGATGCAAATCTTCCAAATCCTAAAAATTGATTGACTTTAGAATTTCTGTCATTATTTGTTTAAATTTTTGTGATATAAGAAAATTTCGTAACTAGCCATTGCGGGTAAAGTTTAATTGGACCACAAATCGAACTAGAGTGTAACATTCCGTTGTACGGCTTGACTTGAATCACTAACGTCGATTTACGCAAAGCTTCAACCTGATTTAGTTTTTACGATTTAACTGTTTTCCCTACAGATACTTCCACATTTTACAAAATAACAGATGAGGGTACAAGTTTCTTTTACTGTTAGACTTTTAGCCGTAAAAATTCATCGAATATCATGTCTATTAATAGAGGAAATATAAATTGATAACGCTTAGTTGTAAGTTACTTTAAGTTGGTACTTAATACTCACTTGTATATTAACTTGAGGAACAGTATCATTCGCGAAACTTTTAAATGAATCCAAAATAGGTCTATAGCCAGTACACCGACATATGTTGCTACCGAACGACCGCTCGATCTCTTGTGTAGTCAGTTTCTTGCTTGAACCTTTGTACAAACTGGAGGAACAATTAAAAACTTTGTTTTGAGCTCTATTCCTAGTACCAGAACTCTACTAGTAATCTTCATTGAGTTGAGAAAAACCACTAACTATTGAATATCAATCGTGAAGATTTTTTTACGAAACAAGGTGGCTAATGTGTTGCAGATGTGTTGCCTACTTTAAATGGGCAGGGGGGTGGATAAACTGAAAATGAGATATATCCTTTTCCTATCTCATTCCCCGTCCCCCCTTTCTCCTTCCCATTCTTTCCTCATTAGAAAAGGATTGGAAGGAATAAGATTTAGTTCTCCGGCACCTCACTCATCAGGCGAAACCCAGGAAACTTCTCCTTGCCTGTCTTCTGTGAGGTTTGTATTTGACCGGTCCCAATCGTGCAACAGATTCCTGACCACTGTTAATTACTGATTAACAATCAAACTGAGCATCAGTCAAAGAAGTGCCACGCGCGTCTTCGAGCACTTTATAAACTGCAGTGCTGTGAGACCGAAGACTTATTTAAAAGGACCTATTTCGGAAAATTCTGTACCATTTGGTCGAGGAGCTGATGGATTGATGGCATTGGATTCATTATCATCATCAGGTTGTACCAATTTACCACTGGGCATAGGCCATGCAATGTCATCCATTATATACGGTCCTTTACGCATAATAATATCCCGCCGTCTTTGCGATGTCGTTCAATAGAAATATTAAGCAATTTACCTGTACATATTCATTACCCATCCGGGTGTGCAGTACCCGCATTGTGTGCCGTTGAACATAGCGAGCCGGGTCTGCAGAGGGTGGTAGCCATCTTTCTGATTCCCTAGTCCTTCGATTGTAGTTATTTCCCACATATGACACGAAAGGACGTGTACTAAGCACTGTAAATTAATTTATTATTGTTTTAATTCAGGCTATATTAGGATTTCATGTCGCTTCTTGTTTCTGAAGCTATATGTATATATGTTAACTCAGCCTGTACTAAGTTAAGACTTATTCGTCGTCACTATATGCTCTAAAATATTGTTTACTTTTTGTTTTACTTTTACTTTAAGTATTTCTAAATTTACGTAGTTTAATGGTAAGCAAATTTATATAGCGTAGCTTTTTCTTTCTTTTAACAATGTAGAACCTGTTGCTGGTGTGATGCTTGGTCTGCATCCCTCATGAACTTTGTATTGAACAAAGATGATCTAAATTATTATTCCTTCCAGCATCCCGTTCTCCAGGTAATCGGGTACTGCACAATTGGTCAATATTGTTTCCCATATTCTTGCTATTCTCATTGTCCTAAACACATAGTACTCACAACTGTCATCTGCGTCTGATGACCAAACTTACAGAGTTAACAGCAAACACATCCTTCCCCTTGGTGACTGGGTTGTACTGGGTCACGGAGACAATACACGTGCCACAGCCGCCCTCGTGGCACATCGACTTGGAGCCGAACAGACCCAGGTTATTACGGAGGTAGTCATTAAGAGACGTAGATGCATCTACTTCAGATCCAGCTGGGGAACACGATAGTATTAATATCGGGTTATTAAACTGGAACCTTCCTGGTTGATCTAGTATCGCAGAAACAAATTATCGGACATAATATATAATATCCCGGGACATTATTCGCACACGGCCAGATCTTAAACTAAGCAGAGCTCGTGCTATGGCAACCATATAATTGGTATACTACATATACTTCTTTTATTTTGTAAATAAATAATAAATCGAAATAGGAACATGTTGAACATAAAGTCAATATAGTAAGTTTTTCTTCTTCTGCTTAATCCGGTATTAATAACAAAGCACCCAAGCTGAGGGTTCCAAAGGAGCCCTCGAGCTCTATCAAAGAGGGTCCGTAAAGACGCCTGCTGCCTCGAGTCCGGTGTACTTGTAGATGCCTCCTCCAGGCAAACAGTTACAAGTCACACAAAATCTTGTGAATTGTTAAAAGTTTATACAACTTTATTTTTATTTGATTGAAACGCCTCTTTCATAGTAAATTGTTCGATTACTTCCTCTGTTAGCGGCGACCTCGCGACACTCAACTGTCACTCACCCAAATGCTCACAGCGTGGAACCAGAGGTAGTTGACATCGATCTTACTGTCTAACGTCACTATGTCGGTAGCTCAAATAGAGTACCTGATATTGTTAACGGTCAATAATTTTAATGAATCGTAATTTTGGAACTTGGTATCGAAGCCGATGATTTAGCGATATTATAATGGAATGGAGGCCACGGATGGGGACCAGAAGTGAATACCCTTCTCTCAGATGGACCGATGACATCGTGAGGACGGTAGGAAGTAGCCGAAGGCACTGGAGAAGGCCCACGTCTAGCAGAGGACTGATATATGCTAATGATTGATAAATTTGTAACACATATATAAAGTTTACTTACTCAGTGTACAGCGCTGACCATTCACGGAAAAATAAATTTTATCCATTGTATATGTGTCGAATATGGCACATCTCTACATGAAACTGAAAAAAACATTCAATTAATGACGTGAAGAATAAATAAAAAAAAATGTCTGTAATTTTTAAAATAAATTTCGAATTATAAATTTTAATAGCTTTTTGAACCTATATCATTACGATGATAAAAAAACAATATTCAGCTATCGCTTCTCAATCCACCACAATGAATAAAAAAGTTATTTTATAAAAAACCAATGGTAAAATAGTGTCAAAAAGATGTATAAACTAGACCGTACCCATGTCATTCAAGTTTTTTTTATAGTACTAGTGGTCATACGAGCAAGCGGTTCACTTGATGTCAAGTGATCGCTACCCATAGACTAACTTATAAGTTGCGGATGCGTTGCCCACCTTTAATGGACAGAGGGGATAAACAGAAAATGGTTATTTCCATTTCAATACATCCCCTCCACCGTCAAGTTTTCTTTCTCTTCACATCCTTTCCTTATAAGAAAAGGGTGGGAAGGGGGAGAGAACTAGAATTAGGCCTCCGGCACCTCACTCATCTGAAAAAACGCAGAATACTCTACTACACGCCTGTCTTTTGTAAGGTCTTAGTATTTCAACGGTCGAGCCGGCCCATTGGTGCAACAGATGTTGTTGCGGTCTCTACCACTGTTAAAATGTATAATGGTTTACGCCCGCTTGGACATATTAGGTGTTGCATGTATGTCCGTTCCATTGGGACCTCTGTTGCCTTGACCGATTTTGAAGACTATGGGGTCCATTCAATTGGTATTCTTCTCCGGAGTGTCACAGCGCATATAACGTCAGAATTAAACCCATAGAGTGGTTGTAAATCATTAAAATGTCAATAATCATATACAGTCGGGTATTTTTCAACATTTAGTTGTATAATTATTTTAGTTTTAATATTCGTAGAATCATAAACCGTATCTTAATGATAACAAAAGTAAATGTTATGTTATTCAAGTCATGATCTTATTTCAAAAGCAAAAGATTGCAATCAACAGATCAACACACACCGGAGGTAAATATAAGATAATTTGATATGTAAATAGATAATGGATTTGTATATAATAACAGAACGTAAGGTCGTTACGAAGTGCGCGAAGAAATAAACAATGTATCAAGAACAGTTGAGAAACATAACGCTAAGCTTTACTTATGCAAATATATGATTGAGTGGTAACTTACGTTTGAAATACGTTCATAGGGTACGTGTAAAATACAAAAAAAATATTAGGATTTCGGTGCGTGGTTTAGGTGTTAGCGGATAAACGGACAGACGCTTTCTTTTGTCGTAAAGCCTTATAAATTGATGAATAGTAGGTGGCATTCGCTAGAAATGTAGCGTTACGGTCGGGTCGCGATGCGCTTGAGCCGAGAGTAACCGATCATACACGATCGATGTGCCGCGTGTCTGAATGTGTGCGAGCGAGAGCGCGACGTGAGAGAGAGAGAGAGATATATAGTAGCGCCGATAGATAATGCTCATTGTTTTAGGAACGTTGTGACGAATTTAACGTCCAAGCGTCTTGCGCCCAGACGCCTGGGATTTTTACTAATAACATCCCATATTGATATTGAATAAACTTTTATTAATAAACATATCGGTTTCCATGGTAATCTTTAATGTTTTGACAATAATTTTATGACATATGATTCGATATGACATTTTACCTACAGCCTTGCTTCACAGAAAGATGGATTTTTTGTAAACAACGGTTTTTGCTGGTTAAAATCACAAAATATTTACTAAAACCAACGTTTTTTTTCAAATTACCTTACAACATTAGTACATATCTATAATGTACGATTTTACTTCAGTTAACACGATTTCCACAAAGTGTAAACAATTCCGATGAAAATATAAAAAAGTATAATGGCCGCCATGTATGCACAAATGACGTTTCTTTGTTTACAAAAATTCTATCGTGCTGTAGGGATAGGTACAATCGGAATCATCTAATAATATTTCCATCGTGGAAAACGAAATGCGTGCAAAGCCTCGGGCAACAGCTAGTGGTGTATGTGTTTGTTTACTTTTTATTGTACTCTATAGCTTGACAAATAAATAACAAGTTATTATTTTGCAAATACCTCGAGATGACTTATCATTAACAAAGAAGAAAAACAACGCAATGTAAAAACCCCGCCGTACATCAGAAAACCTTTTTTGCGTTAAACTAATAACATATTGAATGTACGCAAATATAGGTCTTGTAATCTTGTTGACCAAGTCGAATCGAACGATCGTGAGCGTACAGTCGTTAACAAAATTGTAAAAACACACTATTTTTGAAGTTATACTTTAGAAAAAATTATGAGAATGACATTCTAAGCGCGCGCAGCTGTGTGACACTAAAGTAACAACAGGTTAAAGCTAAATATGTTAAATATTTATTATTGGTTATTTAATATTTACAATGTAAAGAAATAAATTTAATAAAACAATTAATAAAAAAATGATAAAAATAAAATCGAACATCAAGTTAAAATATTAATTTTAATATTTATTATTAAATTGTATAAATAATAAATATTTATTAAAATAAGTGTAAAAATTACGAAAATGGTAAATATTAAAAAAAATGTTTTTTTGTTTATAAGAGAAGGGGGCAAACGAGCGGGAACAGGTGAACCAGGTGATCAACGACGCCCTTTAAGAAAAAGATAGGCTCGCTTCTTGAAGGACCCTAAGTCGTTTGGTTTGGAAATACCGCCGAGGACAGACCATTCCACAACGCGGCTGTGCGTGGCAGGAAATGTCGAGAGAACCGCACTGTTGAGGAATAAACTTAAAGTCAATTTTTGAATTTATTATTGGTTTTATTTATTTTGAATGCTAAAAAAGTGTAAATTCTTACGCGCATGCATACGTACACACACACGTTTTTTTTAACTTACTGTAGATTAGATAGAGCCTCTATCGCAGATAAAGTTGTATTAAACTAAAGGTGCGAAAACAGGTCTTAATTACATACTATATCAGTGTCATGTCATATATTACCATGGCAACCTATATTAGATTTTATGTTCCCACGCCTCGAGATTTTTTTAGAATAAAACGTACCGTTTGTCATTTCCTGTAGCTCAGACAATTTATTCAAAATTACACGATGATCGATTGCGTCGTTAAGGCGTTAAAGCGTAACAAACAAACGTACGTTCTTTTTTATAAGTTACGATTGCAAATATATTTATACCGTTGGCAATACAACATATGATCCAGGAAGTGGAATCCAGTAAACGCAGCAATCTGGTCATGAAGACCGCTAGACCATCTGTATAACGGTTTACTTTATATATTGCCTTAACATATCTAGACTTAACTTGAGCTAAAGAGCTTATTTTCTGCTTTGGTCGTCAGCAGATAAGACTGGACTATTAACCAGATGGATTCTGGTTCACGTACGTCTAAAGACCAGAAAATGGCAGAGCCAGCACATAGTTAATGTTGCACAAATGGACATCGACCAGGGAAATACCACCACTCTGCATACAGGCCCTAAGTTAAAATACTTATGCTTCCTTGTTTCATCTGATAAGGTGTCCCACGGCCTTTTCATCCCATTATTCTTATCCATTCTCCGTTTGATACGAAAAGGCAACGAATCCATAATTCTTCCGATCAATGCGGATGTATAAATGTATGGCAATGTCCATATAACCTTGGAATATTGGACACAACCATAAAATAGACATTTAGTTTGGTAGTAATTTTAACATATACTTACTAGCTCGGTTTATTTTTTTGGTTACAATGAACTGACTTATCTATTGAATAATTCAAAACCAACCTCAAATTTACAAATATAGATCACATTTAAGGAGTCCAAATTTTATCAAGATATTTGTTACACAAGATTTTGAAAAATAAAAACTAATAGCTCACGTTTTATCAGAATAATCACAGATCTAATTCTAACAGAAAATAAACAATTTTAAATTTAATATGAGTGAAGTAATGAAATACAGGAATAAATTCGCGGCTACTCACCTATTTCAAAAGTTTTATAATCCCGTTAAAGATGATTAAAATGACATATCAACACTTTCATTCTGTTACATTTAAAGTTCAAGCAATGCCGATATTTTGTTTGCAAGTGTACAATATCAATCGCAAAATATCAAGTTTGTTTTTAAATTGTTAAGGTCAACGGCCTCGGATTTGAAACGCGACAAGCATACAATAACTATAAATAATATTCTGCGTAGCGGCTCGCGGTCACTGCTCACTGGGGATTGAACGAATGAATGTAGTGTTGTCGTATAGATTAAAATTACACTGTCACTGTGTTACCATAGTCTGACAACTATACTCCTTGTTACTTTTGTTGGTGATCGAAACAAGATGGGGAGTTCTAACAAATAAGGAGGATACAAATATTAATTATAATAATTAATATTTTTGTATTCATTCGTTAAAGGCGATGGAACTTATTTGAATTTAATACGCCCAATCTATCATTATGATGTGTAGCATTTCTTCGGTTTACTGCAATCTGTGGTAGTTATTTCGTGAAATGGGACGAAGTGTGTAACAGGAAGCCGGGGAAGCGTTTGCTACTTGATTTGACCATTGAGCTCGCGTAATGCGAAAGTCGCCCGTCGAATGTTAAGTTAATGTTGCTACCTTGGTAATGATGAGATTTCAGTAGATACAGATGCGACTGTGGTAAGGTTCGCTCGTTTTTTATTCGTGTTAACCTTTTTTTGCTAACCCCACGCTTATACTGTTTTGTAAAAGACGACGTGTAATTCAAAACTTGCACCGCCATGACTACATTGTATATTATGGTTATAAGTAAAAATAAATATATAATATATAAAAATAATTGTAATATATTCATATAAAAAGATTTAAGAGGACTTACCACTGGGTAGTCTAAATATTTTACTAGTTTAATTTTTCGCAAATTTCATTTCTTTCATCGGTGACTGATTGTAAAATTTGTTGCCAAATATTGTGTAAATATATCTATACCACTTAAAAACATGGAAATTGTTTCTATTGGCAACACTATAACAGGTTCTATGCTGATGTCATTATATAGGGTATAAGCAAAACAAACGGACAATAGGAGTAGTATTGGACTAAGAACTTATGGGAATTTATGCGAAACCAGAATATTTGTATAATTTAAAATGGCCTTGTACTCTCAAACCACAAATATGATACGATGTTTTTATGTAGAGTTTTATTCTTTTAATTTTATTTTATAGAAGGTGGCACACGAGCAATTGGTTCACTTGATGTTAAATGTAACCTATGTCCCTTTAATGGACAAACAGGAAAGAGGATATTTCCTTTTCCTATCCATCCTCTCTGTCGTCAAATTCACTATACCAGAATCCACTTTCCCTTATTAGAAAGGACGAAAAAGGGTATCGGAATTAGGCCTCTGGCATCTCGCTTATCAGATAAAACGCAGAATATTTCTACTTTATGACTGTATTTTATGCGGTGGTGATATTTTATCGGTTGAACCGACAATAGACGTAGTCGTTATTGGCTCTACAACTGTTAAAATAAAATAAAAAAACTTCCCTTCTCTAAATTCCGATGACAATTTGTTGCCGAGATAGTCGGATATGGCGAGGATTGTTATTGCCTTCTCGTCAAGTTCGTCATTAGTCTCCATTAATCCCGGACTAATTTTCATTCCTGTAGAACCAGCGCCCTCTTCTTCCGTCATGGAATTTCGCCATCTCTAAAAACTTAAAATAAACATGATATTATATTTTAAAGAGTACCCGTAACCGACGAGCTTGTATGCGAGAAAGCGAGAGAGGTGTGCCAGGATATCACCAAATGGAAATCCATAATTTCTGCCTATCCCTCTGGATTACGGGCTTGAGCGTGTACTTAATTTTATTTCACAATGCGCTGTTATTAGTTTATGTCAACTGTTTATTTTTGTAGGAATGTCCCACAAATAATACGCAATGGTAAAAACAACATTCCCCGGCATTCGCAACAAGGACCGGAGTCGCAAATGCGTTGTCTATTTTTAATGTGCAGAAGAAAAGGATATTTCCTCCTATTGATCATCTTCCTGTTCCTATCCTAGCCGTAAGGAAATAAGAAAAGGTTGGAAAAGGGAAGAGGACTGAAATGGGACCTCCGGCACCTCACTCGTCAGATGAAACGCAGAAGCATGCTTCTACTACACTCCTGTAGGTCAAAGAGGTCGGTGAGTTCGTAGCATAGGAACGTAAGAAGCGATGACGTGCAAATGAAACTCAGAGATGAATAGAAGATATTTTCGCGTAGCAGGAATATAATATATATAACAGTTGATGTACTGATAAAGTAAGCAAGGCTAAATAGCATTTGAAACATTGTAGCGCCGAAAATAAACTTAAAATCTTGTGCCACCGTAAAATTGTTAACATTGTTAGTTTAAAATCTCACTAAGAACATCATAAGCTGACTAGATATTATAAACTGACAACTAACTAACCTGTATGCGTGCATAAAATCCTAAAGGTTTTTTTATTGATGCAATTTAATTTTTAAATTTTTGTTGATGCTGTAAATTTCCTCATAGTGTCACTTTTTGGTTAGTTTTTTGTGTTTTTTCTTCTCACAAGCACTGAGGCAAGCGTTTTTGTCGTTGAATTTATTGCACCTGTGGTTTGCACCTATACTATACTACCTATACTATAAATGAAGTCATGGAACTTCATGTACGTTTATATTATTTCTTTTGTACTGTTTATGATGATTGATGAAAAAAAGTTGACACATTCAAATGTCACAGGAATTTAAAATTTAGTGAACATTATATTATTTAAGCAAGAATATTAGCTATAGTAGAATAATAGCTCTAGTCTCTTTTAGGTACGTTATTTTAGATGTAAGTTTATATTTATTAATATTTGTTACACTTACCCACACAAAATTTTATGTCGCCGCTCCGACACAAATATTGATTGCATAAAATACACATTATATAGTTAAAATGGCACATGATATGAACTATTTTTTGGCGTAACATAACATAAAAAACAGAGAGACGTGAAAACTCAAAAAAGGTGGGTAGGTGCGACGATAGTTCAAAAATAAATAAATAATCACAAAATAAATAGTTGTAACTTAATAATAAAATTCAAAATTGAATACAAGAAAAATAAATGAAAAAAATTACTTCGAAACTGTTACAAATTCGAATGAACATGAGTTTCCTGACCAAATATCGTCTGACGCGGGTAAAGAAGTTTACACTCCAATAAAAAGATTTACGTCCTCGATCCCACCTAACAAACGTCATCACATTTATAATGACTACCATTCATTCTTAGTTCTATTCTATTTACACTGTCTGTATGTTTACAACGCAAGTCAAGATCACAATTTCACGATTTGTAGTTGAAATATGTTAAATTGTAATTATTTCGTTTTGTTCACAACTTACGAATGTTATAATTTTCCAGTACCACTTGCGTTGTGTGTCGGATACCTGAGTATTAAATTGCCTCCTCAACCCAAACATTGGCCACTTCGAAACAATAATTCTCACTAAGTGCGATAAGAGTTCGACTGTGGGAGCTTAAAGTACGTGCCGATTTATAGCACAGGGCCGTATTAGGCATGCGCGTATAAAACCTAATTATAACACATTCCTTTTTAATTATAATAAGTTGTTTATTTATAAAAACAAATGTTATTTGCACACAAACTTAATTAAATTAGAGGTCATGGCTTGTACAATAAAATAAAAAAAAATCATCATATAAAATATATAAAAATAAAATGAGGTTTCAACACAATTGCACACTAGCCTCCTGTTTCCTGACCGTTACCATCTATACCACTCGCTTACAAATCTATGGATTAGACGTAGAGGCATTATTTTTCTCAGTCAGTCAGTGATATCAATTATTATTTTTATTTAACAGATTTGTTTTATTGTACTTGGGGTTGTGTTATCTTTTCGAACTCACGATCATCTTGAGTACATGCTAGGACTAGTTTAGTTACTACCTACGTTTGAAAGTCGCTGTACTATTAAATTGTATTTTTATACAATTCTTTATGTTTCCTGTATCTAGCAGAGCGTAGTTAATATTTTTTTGATAGATTGTTTCAAATGAGGAGGCTGCTTATCTTTTGTTCCCATCGACATCTGCAACAATGCAACGTTAATCTGTAGACATTATTCTGAATTTAAAATCATTGAAATTATTTAAATACTAGTGACCCGCTCCGGCGTCGCCCGGGTTCCACTAATTGTGTTGATCCGATCGCTACCAAACACAGGAATGTGCTAATCTGGACAATCCCCGTAAATTTCATCGAAATCGGTCCAGCCGTTTCGGAGTCTTTAGGTAACATACATACTTTACTTTTTATATACTATTTTTTTCCATAAAATATGAAAACAATATGCTATGCTACTTCTAATAACTCCAAGAATATGTGTATAAAGTTTCATAGTTATCGGTTGAGTAGTTTCCGCGTGAAAGCGTATCAAACAAACTTACATTCATATTTATAATATTAGTAGGGGCTCAGATTATTTAAACACTCTTAATATTTCAAAACATTTTATTACGCTCACGATTAATTACAGAAACAATACAAGAAAACGAGTGCTATTTCTTCGACCGTAATTGGTTTAATAGATTCCAACAGACGCTAGGCATTAAGCCCTATCCATAGATACCAAGAATTGAGTTGAATACGTCCCTGTACGAGATGTCTACAGTCTATAAGCGTTATTTTGTTTATGGTCGGTTCTCCAGAAGTTCTTTTCTTCCTTTAGTGTGTGACATATGTACGGTACGGGGTAGAGTTCCGAGTGTTGGATGTTGTGCATGACATTGAAATTATTATACAGGACAATACAATAGTCGAATAAGACAAATTGAAGTCGATAATAGCTGAATTCGGTGAGTAGTTTTAATACAATTTGCAGAAACAAGAAATTGATTTTTTTTTAATATCTCGGCATACGCCCAACGGATAGAGGTTGGGATACCAAAAGGCAAAAGGTCTTTTGTCTTTTCTCCCGTTTCTGTACTATTCCCTTATTATGTGTATACAACATTTCATGATGTTCGGTTGAGTCGTTAAGGAGTTAAATTGTAACAAACAAATGAACCTACATTCGCTTTTAAATTAAATAAGTTAAGATATTGTATATGTTTAAGGGTTGAGGAAAAATGTAAACTTAGTTTTGTTAATTCATTTTCAGTGTTTCGAGCAACTAGTGCCGTGTGGGATTTAGTGATGATTCCGTCGAAGAAATGTTGTTTCTGTGTTGCGACCAAAGTTGGTGTCGTCTGTTTTGGGGTCGGCTGTCTTGTAAGTTGATGTTATTATTATATACATATTGCTTATTTGCTCACAGAAAGTCAGTTTATTTAAAAACAAACAAACGCAGACAAAAAAACTCATTTCACGGGAACCGTACATTTTTCCGGGATAGAAAGCAGCTTGTATGTGATTCCATCCATTGAATTTCATCCAGATCCGTTGAGCCGTTTTTGCGTGATAGAATAACGAACATCCGTACTTACAAACTTTAGCAGTATTTGCCGAAAGCCGAAATGGCTATGAATTATGTTTTGATGTAACTATAGTAATTGTGTCCGGGGATGGACAGGCAATGGAAATATATTTTTTTCTGTTTGTCCCCTCCTTTGTCCATAAAGGTAGGCAACGTATCTGCAACTCATTAACTTGGTGCGGATGCCTATGGGTAGCGGTACTTATTTCAGGTGTCGCTTGCTTGTTTGCCACTTCATAATATAAAAAATTAGCCTAATCTGAACGCTATGAATAAATAATATAGAAAAAAGTTGATATCTACTATTTATCTATACAAACTTCCATCCCTTACTTTAGACCTTTAGAGGGATGTATTTAGAAAAAAAACTATCCTAAATAATAACGTCAGCCATGCGTATATTTTCTTATTATGTTGTTGATCATTTTTAAATACTTCATTACATTGATGTAAACTATATCATGTTATAAATGTAAAAAACTAAATAACGGCTTAACTCACTTGTAGTCCGGTGTACGTACGAACTAGTTTCTATTAGTTGGTAAGTTCGCAGTCGCGTAACTAGTCCGTACATAAACCGGACTACAAGTGAGTTAAGTCGTTATTTAACACGTTCCGTGCCACGGCAATTTTCGAAGATTTTCCATTCAAGCCGCTTGGGGCGTATACGACCCACACTTTAAAGATTTAAAAAAGTCGTTTAAGATTGCTTTACATTTTTTCTATACTGCAAGGCTATAATTAGCAGGAAATAGGTTTAAATTTTAATATGCATTAGACAACAAAGCAATAAATTTAATTTTAATGAATTGTTTTAAGCATCATAAGGTCTAATGTTTACTTCAACAGACGAGTTACAAGCTCCTACTTGATCATTGTAATAAATGTCTTCTGTTTGACAGAGTTGACACAAGAGAGTCGAAAAAATGACTCCCTCGCCGCTCACACTCCAGTAAACGATATACACGTGATGTGAAGTTGTTTATATTCGATGCTACAATTCATTGTTTAAGAATCATTCGTTTTCCAATGAGAATTGCAAATGGCCGGAACGGAAAGTGCAGCGGGGGTCGTATACGCCCCACATGGCACGGAATGTGTTAATCTGCTTAAAAAAATCTCATGAAAGTTTAAATAATTTTATAACCTAAAAGTGTTCGGTTAATTAGTTTGACCATTGAATTACTTTTCAGATCACCTACGCAATCTTGACGTTGACATCGGGCATCTTTCTCGGGCTAGAAGATAAACAGACTGAAATAATATCTTCTACGCATTTCAAGCTCATTTCTATAAATGCAATACTGGTGGCCGTTCTGACAATGTCAGTTCTTGGTTCATTATCTTCTGTTTTTTTTCTCATCGGAATATTTAAGGTAACTAAATTATGTTTTTTTTTGATCGAAGGCTAACTAAAGAGACATTTCTAGCATTTCAAGATCAAACAAAAAAATATTGCATGCTTAATAATTTCACATCTTGCCTTGTCAATAAACAGCTAATAACTTTATCACAGCAAAGGAAGACTAAAAATTAAATTAATTAGTTTTTTTAGCAGTTGAACAGAAACAAGTAAAGGATAGTATATAGTATTTGACCGCTTGAACAGAAGACGACCATTGATTACGTAGGATTGCATGTATATTTCCGTAGAAGAGGAAGAGGACTGAAATTAGGCCTAAGACTTAAAACGCAGAGTACTTCTATTTCACGCCTGTTTTCTGAGAGGCCGTGGTATACCGGTCGAGCCCGATCCATTTGTACAACAGATGTTGTTGCGGACTCTACCGCTGTTAAAGTTTTGACCGGTAATTTTGTATCTTTAGTTCCGTAGTGTAAAATATCATCGGCTCTACCAGTATGCAACGTGGAGACGAAAGATGGTCTAATAAAGTAGAAAATATCCAGTGTTAAGATGGACTGGTCTTTGAGAACATAAACACTTTCAGCGTATTCCTGGATTGGTGCTGACTTACCTCGCCTTCGGCGTAATGAATGCAATAGTGATAATGCTCGGATCTTTACTATTCGCGTTACATACTTATTGGTACATTTCCTTGACCTGCTTCCTTATCACCAGTAAGTAATTCTTGTATTTTTATTTATATTAATTTTATAGCTAGTGCTTTTTGCATAATTCTATTGATTTTCGAAGAATTTATAAATAGATTAACAAAGCAATTATGTTGAAAAACTGACCGTCGCAGATTTCATAGCGGAACTTTCACCGATCAGATTGATGACACATAAGTTTTGTCAAAAATTCTTATATTATTTTTCAGTCTTCTACATCTCGTGCCTCACTTTAGTGTACAACGTGTACGAGCAAATACAAGAAGGACATTTGGCTTACAATGTGGATGACCGAATGGATGACCAACTTCTGAATGTAGAATAGTCATAAAATGTATGAAGTCAGTCTTTAATGGTTATATGTCTCTTAATGGTGAAGTTTGTATTCCAAGTTTATCTTTTTTGTTTTTTAACTAGTATTACTTAATTAGATACTAATATTACCTTGCCTTGTATGTATTATTAAGGGTAGTAGTACCACAGTTTAAATAATCATACAGTTGGGTAACGCCTTTGATTGCGGGTGAACTTGCATTAGCAGTCGCAAATGTGCCAGGGTTGTAAAAAGAAAAATTAGGCCTGAAATGATTTTCTTGTAGCTGTCGATTTATTCGGCGCGTTTAGCGTTCTTAGCGTACGAGTGCGCAAACTAAGCGAGATAAGGGGCCGCGTACCGTGTTCCCACCTCCCCGCCTAGATTCCACCCATTCCTAATAAGGGTGGGAAGAGAAGAGTATTGGACGGGGAGAGGATGAATGTGGGAAAGGAACTATCCTTTTTTTCCTGTCTATCACCTCCTCTGTCCAATAAAGGTAGGCTACGCATTTGTGACACGTTTGCTTGTTGGAGAGCGTATGAGTTGCGGTCACTTGACTTTGGCTAGTGACCAGAGACTAGCTCGTTTGGCAACTTCCTCAACAAAAAAAATAAATTCTAAATAAGTGATTAAAGATAGTATATTGTATCTTTCTCCTAAAATCCCGACTAGGAATTTCTGGATAAAAAACTTCATTTTCAGATTGATAATAACGCCATCTAGTTAAAACTGCAATCGATTTAATTGTAGCTTTGTGTATTTTGTTTTTAGTTTAAACAAGTTTACCATCACAGATTGCATTTTTACCGGTTTCCACAATAACTAATTTTTTAAATTTCCATAACACATTTATTATACATATGTTCAACAATATTTAACTCTATATATCTCTTTTTTATAGAACTTGACCCTACGAGCTTTAGAAGTTTTTCATTTCTTTAAGTAGTTAACGTGAACATGGAGACACGATATTATGCCACATGGACTATTATTACAAAAAATCACCAAATAAATTGTTGTGAATAAAGGGACGGCCATAATTATGTCAACTATAAAGCATTTCAGTTCACGAAGTCAAGGGTCCATTTAATGTATCATGACATTATCTTTTAATAACAACATTTTATTTTACTTTATTAAACAACAACAATAAATATTTAATTCCCCCATCTATCATTCTATCACTGGACGACACGATAAACCTCTGGTCCTCGTTCTTTTGTTGTTAATATACCGCGAGTTTCAACGAAGCGATTGGATTGGACACATTGCCAGCGTTAGTTATGACAGGTACCTCCAAGAGGTGTGTTAACGTAATGCAAAACTAGCGTATGTATTTGCTTTGAAAGGACAAGACTTACCAAAACACATTATACAGTATACCTTCATAATTTATATCGCCCAGAGTTTGCATGAGTTTCTACTTTAAGTTACACGTTCGATACTATACTTACGAGCATGCATTCATTAACGCATAACTTACAACCATATGCGACATACACTTCGGTAAATATAATACCCATACGTGTACATACATACACAATAATTTGACAATAAAAGTAGTTATTTTTTATAAATGTGTGAGATGAAGATTGTAAAAATCATTAAGACTCCTAAACTTCTTCTCTGCTGTTCAGTTGCTTGTAGAAACTGTGGCTCAAAAGGATCGCGTAAACGTTCAAACCTGAAATTATAAAGAAATATATTATGTCAACACATTATTTTTAATTTGAAACTAAGCAATATTAATTTTTTGAGTAAGACATACAAAATCCATTGATATAATTATATTTTAGTACATTTTCTTCCTTTACGTACTTTTACAATCTATATAAAGTTCAGTGAGGTTAGGGTAGGACTTGTAAACTTGTAATGTTCAGGGCTTCAACCGGCTTTAAGCACTCGACCCGCATCGCTCTCTAGGCCAATGCATAGGGGTACGGGACGGGGACGGGAAGTGGTTTAGTAAACATTGACAGTAACGTCCTGATTTTGTAAGCTGTAATTGTAGCATATTAAAATTATATTGGGAACTTGTATCAAATGGGACATGCTAAACATCGATCGCCGACGATGTTTTTACCGTCCCATGCATGTCACGTGCCCGATCCCGTCTGGCGAGGTGTCGTGGCTACGCGACGTATGTACATTCGTTTATTTTACCTATGAAACTATATTTCCCAAACTTCTCGTCCCTTCTCGTAAGGTGAAAATCCCGTTACGCATATATTGGACTTTAGTCCAAAACGCATCGTAATCGCGTGAACCACCCGCGGGCAGCCTTTTGCCTGGCCAGGCACTACATCACAATAATAACCCGTTGTCCTAGGACCTAGGACTCCTAGGTCAACGACAAACGCGATGCGACACAACGCGACAATATTAAGTAGTCGAGAAATGTAGCTACGTTGTCGCAATTAGCCGCGTGTTAAATATTGGTCGCATAGTGTCGTATAGTATCGCATCGCATCGCTATGTGTCGCTCACCTTGGACCTCGGATTGAAAATCATTATTCCTTACACAAAAATAAAATCTATTTATTTTAGTTTTAAGATTAGATACAGTAGTTATGTAAAAAGATTAAAGAAATTAAAAGATAATTACATTGTATTGTATTTTACTCTCAAGTCTGTTTGAAATTAACAAACTATGCCAACCTGCAAGATATTTAATGTTTTAACTGTGTAATTTAGATATTGAATTATATACTTTATTGTCAAACATATCTATAAATATATAGGTAGGTAGTACGACCATTGTTAATAATGGATAGTTAATGCTTATTTATGACAGCCCAATATTAACCGACCACATTAAAAATCAGTTTATTATATGTGAAACAGGCTAAGGTGGAAGCGACCTTTATGTTACAAGATAAAAGAAATGATAGGAAGAATGGATGCAAAGGAAATGCTGTCAATGTCAGAAGATTTTTCAGAGCACAGAAGCTTTGCTGATGAGTAATTATCCATCCCCTATCGAGCTCACCTAGTTCTTCGTCAGGCCAGTTTTAGGTAACTCAACCGACATACAGCTTGGATCATTTCTAATGTGTGTATAGTAATTGTTGTAATATTACTTACCGATGTAAAAGACTTCGAGACAGATGGTACCGGCGTCGTAGTGTGGCGCGTTCAGGAAGAACGTAAACATCGAGAGGAAGAAGAAGACCGACCACATAAAGAAGTAGCTGCGAACTATCTTGGCACTTTCCTGTACATCAACCAGAATGTAGGGTCGATTCATTGCGATTTACATTAGCTAAACGTATTTATAGACACACATAATGTTAATCAACCGAAGAATTGTTCCGCCTCGCACAGAATGCAGACATTTGTGAAGTTAGCTGTCAATCTTCAATAAAGAGGCACTACCAGTAAAAGGAATAGTGTTTTATAGACACGTTTGAAAGATTGGATAATACCCTTCGTATTTTCATTTTACGCTATTACAAGTCAGTAACTAGAACACAGTATTATAAACTTCATGCCAATCCTCACACATCTCCGTGCTTGCAATAATCTTAAAAATGTCCTGAAATGTCCTTCACGCTTTGTTATATATTGCTTACCACAACAACTCCATACACGAACACCACATCAAAGCAGAACTTCGCCAGAAACATGAGGACGAGGATAATGGACATGACGTAGAGCCCTGTTATAGCGGCCTCGGCGTTCAAATCTCTTTCTTCGAACGCCTTCTCCTGTATGGGCGCGATGCTCGCAGCGACCACCGTCATCATAATAGTGATCGTGAACGAGAGTACCTGGTAATCATTAGTTTGACGTAAAATTAGTAACAATTGTTTCACCAATAGTGACAAGTGTTGCGCCAAGAGTAACAGTTATTGCACCAATTGGGTAACCATAATGGATAGACTGCAGAACTTACACGATCTCACAGAATATCAATGTGAAGTAGATATTGGCGTCTGATAAGAAAATTACCACAGACCCATATCTTTTCTCATCTTTCCCTTATTCACTCCCCTCTATCCTAAAAAACGGGCGGCTGCCCATTTCTAATACTTCTTACTAATAATCAGCGATAAATTCTGCTGTTTTGGTGCACCACTAACATATTATTAAGGCAAAAGGAAATTATTTTTACTGATACTTACCGCATTCAAACAACCCATGATTATGTTACCCGACTTCAAGTCGAACACAAAACAACACGTTTCTAATTGTGGCAGGCCCATGGTGCTCTGTAAATTGTCTTAAATTAATGATCATATAAATTTATCACCATGAACAACATATCACGTTACAACTCAACCGAGAAATTGCAAATGTGTCGACGTTCAATGCATTTGAATGAACACAAGTGTTTACACAAAAAAAACACAAACATTGTACAAACACTGTTTGGACGAAGAAAGAATGCTTATTTATGCCACACAATTGGAATATATAAAATCATTTTAAACGTAACAGTATTGAGAGAAAATCTATACCGAAATAACCAACAACCCTTGTACTCGACAGGGCTGTATTCAGTGGCCCTTTAATTTATGAAAAAAAAACATTATCCACGCACAGCAAGTTATGTGAATAGTAACTCTCTTGCTTTTGCCTACCAGGACTTGAGTGAACACAAAAGTGAGACATATCACTCAGCAGCTGTCGCAATCCCGGCGAACAGTTCTCAGCATTGGCGGAACCAGGGGGAAGGGTACTATCAGAATTCTTCCGTACGAATTTTAAATATCATTGTAATTTAATTTTAAGCCAGCATTATTTCTACCATGTTCTAATTAAAATATGTAATAAAGTGTTGCTTTTTACTTTTTAGAGTCAATCCCATCGCCACCTCACACAATCCTGAATACGCCACTGGTTCCCAGTTCTTCAATGTAATTACGCAATATATATACGCGTATTACCTGCTTCTCCGAATACAAGTAAATTTAAAAACAAAACGATTTTCATACATACAGTTGTGTTTCATAGGATATGTGGAAGGACCAATCCATTTTACAGAGTACCCCAGTTAATTATTGGCCATGGTTACCTTCATCAGATGAACCGCATTCATAGCTATTCCACCGCAATTCGTTTCTTATTCATAATGGAGTTTCAGACGGTACAAATCATCGAAGCAAATGCCAATTCATGAAGACAATCACAATTGTCTATTAAGGTATAAAGACGTAAAAAACATTTATTGTCATTTATAAAACACATACTAGCCTCTCGTTTCACTTAATATCTAACCGGGTAACAATTTATTTACTTACGTGAATCAAAAGCTTCTGGAAATATGTTCCTCAAGTCCTGTATGTTGCTACTCACACAGTGTTGCGTTATATAGAAGTGAGAGTCGCGCCGGGACTGGATGCGCGGGGATGTTGGCTGCCGCGTCTCGGAAAATTCTCAAAGAGTACGAAGTGTAGACGTGTTAGACGTTAATCAAAATACAACCAAGCGATGTTTCGTGTCTGTTTGTTTGGCGATTTGCAGAGATTACGGAATTCCATTTGGCGCGTTCCTGGTACACCTCTCTCGCTTCTTCTACATCATCTACGCTTACTTACTCGGTAACAGGTAGTACTATTAGATGTAAAATGTATAGTTCAATCACTTCTAGATTCTATCACAGTTTAAGGAATGTAGATTTTCACAAGCATGTTAGATTATTTTTTGTCTAAATGCCTCACGTGTGCGCTTTGTCATTTGGAAAGGATTTCATATCGAGTTCCATACAAAATCGTTTTGTTCCTATCGCCGTTTTGTACTCAGCTTTTCATTTACGTCAATGTTTTCTACCTATGTGAAACATCTGAACAGTAAATATTCTATGACAGGGTCGGCGTCGGGTAGTCTGTAATTTTAATCAATGCCTCAACGAAAACATGTCGCGGTCAATGTTCCAGACTTTACATGTTAATATAGGGCTCGTTCTACTATCCGAATACATGGTCGATGTCCTCAGAAGATACGATAGACAATTATACTAAATCCGTGACCCGTGGTTGCTCAACATCGAACTTTGCGTACCAGAAAGCTCGGCTCGAGTTTTCTGATATGCGAGCGACTTGACTTCTTGTCGCGGTTGACACTTAAGATTTGTGTGATTATTTCTTCCTGTTTGCAGGTACCGGAGAAATAAAGCTTTCTAGATAATAATTTGAATAGCTTTAGTTACCTTTTCACGAACTTTTTAAGTCAAAAATATTAAAAAAAAATCCAAATGGTAGTCTATATGTAGCGACAGGCTGGTATCCTATTTTATTCAGGATTAAGGTTTATATATACATATCTACCTAGTTATCTTTGTCCTTTTGCTATCTTTTTATCTGGGGTCGACACAGTATGACCGTAGTTTATACTGTAATAGGTTTTCGGTATAGTTTTTTACTGCCGGCAGCCTGCCTGACGCCTGTTGCCTGCTCCTCGGGCATGTATATACTAATTTATTATTATGTCTATCTATCTATCCCTTAGCGTATATCGGTTAAACGTAGATTTATTCCTTTGGTCTTTCGGGTTATTTCACGGAAAACATGACCATGTTAACATGAACGTGGCTTTATTATTAAAACTTGGGTTTTATAGCTTCAAATATCTTTAATTTAACAATAATTTTGTCATGACAGAATAAATATTTACATGTAAGAGATGTAAAAAATTTACACGCTAGGGGTCGCTTAAGTTTATTTTATGCACATTTTAAAACTTAATTAATAGTCTGTGCTATAAACTAGGTTCAATTACATAATAAAACATGTAGCGACTTGGATTCGGTGTCGACAGTCACTGAGATCTTATTATTCATTGATCTTATTTATTGTTTTTTTTAATGGTAACACTGTAATCTATTGAAAATAAATATGTACAAATAAAACATCGGGTGGGATCGTAATCACGCGCTTGAACACTTGATATTTAAAAAAAATAGCTGTATTAATGTAATGGACAGTTTTAAATTAATAATAATTATTAAAATACTTGGCTTAGGATAGACCGCTGTCTACAGTGCGAACAGTTCTAAAAACTAAATTATTTCATCATCATAACTGAACAAAACTGTATGATATTAATAAATAACCTAAAATAGTACAGAGCTTCCCAACCCTTTTATTAAATTTATCATTTATGAGTACCTCTTACCTGATAACTTCTTACCTACTCCTAGAAATATGCTCCTAAATACAAATGAATGTACTGTATTTTACCAACGACCATAGTCTAGCACATTAGTAAATTGTAGACAAAATTATACTGGTTATGGTGGAAATTCTGACAAGTTAAAACTCTGATATTATAAATCTAATCCCTACTAATATTATAAATGTGAATGTAAGTTTGTTCGTTACGCTTTCTCGCGAAAACTACTCAACTGATCATCATGGAACTTTGTACACATATTCTTGGAGGTACTAGAAGTAACATAGGATACTTTTTATGAAAAAAAATAGTATATAAAAAGCGAAGTGATTTCGATGCAATTTACAAGGATTGTCCAGATTGGCACAGAGTGTGTTCTTGTGTTTGGTAGCGATCGGATCAACATGATTAGTGTTACCCGGGCGAAGCCGGAGCGGGTCACTAGTCTATAATATTACCAATATAATTTTCATGTATCCTCAATAGTAACAAATAGTGGTAATTTATGATGATACAATTTAATTGTATGATTCCTAAATTCTTATAATCAGATAAATAATACTCAAGAATAATTTCTAAGAAACAAAAATATTAAAATATAAAAGCAATAATGGTGGTTGCATTAAGTACATTGTTATAACTTGACACACTATGGTCTACTAACTAGCTCGTTCAGTTTCACTGATACAGATTTAACAAGGGAATCGTTCGTTTTACTCCTGACTAAGTTAAGGAAAATGACACTAATCGCGATAACTTGGAATGAATTGATCACGCAGAAAATGTCAATAATCGTTAAATATTTGTAATAATAGAAAGATAAAATATCCGTAAGGAAAACTTGCAAACTAGTAACACAAATTAAAATAAAAGCAACGATTGCGGATTTAATGAAATCTTTGATGTTGCGTGTAGTATTATGGGCTTTTTTAATGGCAACACTAAAGATTTTAAGGAAAATCAGCGAATTAACAACTATAATTAGTAACTTAACATGAGCGTAGATTTGGTAGTATAAATAGAAATGACCAATTTTGATTAGAAAGGGACACAAGAAACCTACAGGTATGGAAATTGTCCAAATGATAACAAACCTGATCAGCAAGCTAGGCTTTTCCACGCCGAAGACCACTACCACTTTGTCGTACAAGTTCTTGGAGAAGACAAACATCCAGAGCAATAAGACAAAGTCAGTCTGCATGTAGGCCGTGTACACAGTATTAAGAACGAGATTGCTCCGGAATGGAATGAACATGATGTGGTATTCACAAATTGTGTTTATTGTCCTCGCAACAGTCAATTGAAAAAGAACTTTCTCGTCAAACTTCCTGCACTTCGGTATGATTAGGAATAAGGAAATCTTTAAAATCAATCCGAGGAGGGACACACATATCCCGATCAGCCAAAGTATTCTATAGACTTCACCAGGCCGGCCATCAGGGACTGTCGAATTGTGAGTCGAATTCATTATCCTTTTACCCCACTGTCGCAGAACCAATCGAATATCGAAATGAACGTATTGCTCTAATATTCACTGTCAAGCTGCTACCTATATATTATCAAATTTGTACTGGTTGTATGTTGTATTTAGACATCCATCGAGCGCTGGCCATGAAGTATCTGATATTAGGTCTGTTAAGAATGAACTATGGACATCGAAATTTGAAATATGTTGTTCAGTACGATTCTATGTTGACGGTTCAATTATCAGTAAAAAGGTCGTGTTACACCCATCTGGCCCATTATATCGCTTATGTTTCCAATTTGTGACCGCAACAGACAATGTTACACCAATTGGTTTATGTTTTAATTTAGATGAATTCGCAGCGAGTGCTGATAATGTAATATCAATCTAACATGATCAATTTTAATTGAAATTAGAATAGATACAACAGAAAAATAAGGCATATTATGTTGTTTTTTTTTAATTCTAAAAGTCTGACTTGTAAGTATGAATGCTACTAGGGGAAAACCGTATAAGGTGATAGATGGAAGAATAGTTATGATGACGCTGACAAGAAGACGCTTTGCTAGCAGACTGTAGACATCTACGATGAATTTTGTATGAAACGGGGACATTACCTGGGTGTCTGATTTCCAAGAACATTACCTAGAAACCCCAGCCTTTTGTTACGAGATGACATAATTGTAGTTCTTGAAAATATGATTTAAGATAATAAGAGAGCAGCTCTAAGGTGGTCGGAATAAAGACGTTATGGTTACAATATTTCTTTTACAATTTTCGCAGGAACAGTGCATTTTCTTTCAAGGGAGTGATGTTGAGAAGAAACGCGAATCCCCTCTTCCGATCCTCGGCCCTCACCCCCATAAACCAGCTCCAGAGATATAAAATGTTGAATAACGAATGTTATTTTCGGCACAAAAGAAACTAAATAAATATTTTGGTTCCATTTTAGTTTTTGAAGTGTAAATAGCTTTAGGGTATAAACTCCGAATCATGAGGTGGCCGGTTCGAATCCGCCATTCGACTATTCTCGTGAACCGTCTCCTACCACAATATTTAATAATTTATCTATACAATTTGCTAAATTAATATTATGAAAATCCAATTATTTTACGTAAAATCGCCTGATAATTTCAAGTGGCAAGCTTTACCTATCAACGATTGCTATTATATTCCGAATCGCAAAATTCACAAGAGTTACTGGAATTTTGCCAATTTATTTGTAGGAATGTTTTGTCATAGAATTGTTATGGAGACTAAATATAGGTTGGGGTATTATTTCACAGATTAGCACGCAAAGGCTCCGGCACAAACAGGCAGAGGAAGCAAATAAATCTATTTGAAGGACAAAAAAAACTGAAAAGGAGGGGAAAATGTGAAAAAGCAGGGACAGGGGGAGGGAGGCGTCTCCGTTATATCTCAGCAAGCAGACTAAAAACTGTGTGGTCCTTAGCAAAATAACATTAGAATAGGTTTCGTGAAGTAGTACCGTATACTAAGTAATACTATATGAAATCCCTACTAATATTATAAATGTGAATGTAAGTTTGTTTGTTACGCTTTCTTACGAAAACTACTCAACCGATCATCATGAAACTTTGTACACATTTTCTTGTAGGTATTAGAAGTAACATAGGACAGATTTCATAGATTTTTATGAAAAAAAATAGTATATAAAAAGCGAAGTATGTATGTTCCCTATAGACTGGGAACTGGCTGGACCAATTTCGATGAAATTTACAGGCATAACATAATTAGTGGTACCCGGGCGAAGCCGGGGCGGGTCACTAGTATAAATTAAAGCAGCATCTTCTTCGCAAGCAATAATGTTGCTCTGCTAAATACGCTCAGGGTGTCATCCAATAATTACGACGAAATCGATCCCGCCACCCTCATCCAGTGGCCTCCTGTTTCTATCCAACCAGATCGCTCTAGTGGAGGTGGAGGCTTACTATAATTAATGTCATGCAAGGACATTGTATTCCCACGGTAAAAGCTTTCAACAATTATAGTGCGATGGAATGACTGCCAGTCCCATTTTAATGACCATTTTATTAAGATGGGCCATTAAAATAGGACCGGAATTAATCTAATTACAGAGAACAACTAACTAAATATTAGCTTTTAAGAGTATTTAGACATACTTGTACTGTTCGTCTGGTCGAACTAGCGACGTCAGTGGCTAAAATATTGGAATGTAGGCAAGCATGAGGACCAGAAGTGTGGGGGCATCCTCTTTACAGATGGACCAATAACGTCGTGAAGACGACAGGATGTCGCTGGACGTGGTGCGAGGTGGACAGTATACTGTAGAAGCCCTTTGTCCAATAGTGGACTGATATAGACTGAATGATTCTGTTAAGTGATTTCACATGCCTTATCCTTTACGTTGACGTAGCACTATCAGCTTAAACTGCGTAACTCTTGTAGTTGCTAATACTCTGTACTTTTAAGGCATTTTCAATTAACCGGTTCCAAGATAGTGTTATTGGTAAACGATTCGGAGATCACACAAGGACTTCTTACGCCATTCTGAAACACTGTTACCTTAAAGATTGTACTGTATTTGTATTACAACGTACATTATATACATACTAGTGACCCGACCCGGAATCGCACGGATAGTTTCTCCATACAAACATACGTTTCTAGATAAAATAAGATTTACATTTTTGTAACGTTTACGATTTGTATGGAACTGTTTTGTTTTCTGTACATTGTTAGTAACTTTTTTAATTCAGTTATGTTAACTGCTTCCTTGCGAATCGCGATACAGGCGAAGCCTTCCCCTAGTAACCCCTTGCAATTATTGTTGTAAATTGTTTTACTACATGAACAATCTTATCTTAATGTTACGATGTTTTTATAAGAATCCCTACTAATATATAAATGTGAATGTAAGTTTGTTTGTTACGCTTTCACGCGAAAACTACTGAACTGATCATCATGAAACTTTGTGCACATATTCTTGGGCTATCAGAAGTAACATAGGATACTTTTTTATGAAAAAAATAGTATATAAAAAGCGAAGTATGTATGTTCCCTATAGACCTATAGACTCCGAAACGGCTGGGCCGATTGCGGTGAAATTTACAGGGATTGTCAAGATTGGCACATTCCTGTGTTTGGTGGTGATCGGATCAACATAATTAGCTGTACCCGGGCGAAGCCGGGGCGGGTCACTAGTAAAAAAAAAATAAAACTATTTTCTTAATACATATTAATATAGTGTTAATAAACAGGTTTAACTGGATGCATAAAAGTTGACGCATTTAAGATATCCGTTCGTGTCAGTATCGGTAAAGTGATGTCGATGTGCACACATGGATCGTGTAGTGTAAAGTGCCTTTTACTTTTCTGTGAATCTGTCATTAGCGCTGTCAAACTGCAACGAAACTCAGTTATAAAACGTAAGTTTTACTAGTTAAACAATAAAAGATTAAATAAAAATAACATACACGTGTCCGTTTTCAATAATAAAATGATTAAAAGGACATTTTGAAGTCTAAACCGCTGAAGCCATTTTCACAAATTTTGGTAAAGACCATAGGCTATAATTTTGGTAAAGACCATAGGCTATAATTTTTCACGAGAATCAAACTGCAGGCAGATGAATCGGGAACCAAAACTCTTAAGAGACCGTCAGCGTCCCACGCGTATGTGTGGTATATAGATATATACTATTGAATCCCTATTTCCCTCGGTCTCGACATCACTGGTTAACGGTTGGACCGATTTCGCTAATTTTTTGTTATTTTCTGGAGAAAGTTCTAATAATGACCATATTAACATTTGTAATGTGGGTAACTTTAGCGCTTTTGGGATATTTATCAGTCCCTTGACAGTTCAGACCTTAGGTACGGGATGAATGTATGTATGGACCCGTGCGAAGCTGGTACTGGTAGCTAGTGAAATTTAAAATGAGTGCGTTGCGTTTCTTTAGTAGAAAACTCTATCAATTTAGATCTAAAGATATTAAAATATGTATACGAATAACGGTATAGTATAAAATAAATTAATATTAATTTTAGATGTCATTATCATAATGCATACTTATCAATACATTAAAAGCGTTTCTCAAACTGTATTTCGTTTACTTATTTTAAAAAAGGGAAGGAGAATATAATAATATCCTGGGACATTATTCAGACACGGCCATCTGATTCTAAACTAAGCAGAGCTTGTGCTATGGCAACCAGATAACTGATATACTACATATATTACTTTTATTTTGTAAATATTACACTCAGACTCAGAACAAACAGACATGCTCATGCACACAAATTTGTCCTGGGTGGGAATCGAAGCCACGACCTGCGGCGTGAAAAGCAAGTATCTTGCAAACCACGCCAGCCGGCCAAATAATGTAATCGACCAAGAACAAGCAAGAACTTGTCAGAAGGAACTCAGAATACTTCACGTCTCTCTTCATTGGTCAAGCCGGCTCATTCGTGCAACAGATGTTGTGGCTGGCCCTACCGCTGTTAGGAGTGAGTCGCTGAACGATTCATCATCCTTCCCATTTTCAAATTGAAGTAATCTTCTTGCTGTTTACTTCCTTATATCTTTAGGTCGGCAGCACGTTTGCAACTCGTCTGATTCGTGCTGATGTTTATGGGTAATCCTGGTAGTAGCCACGTATGTTAAGTACAACATCAAGTGAACGAAACTCATTTCGTTTGCCTCCTTGTATTAAAAAAAATCTTTCTGAACTACTGACTATATATTTAAAACTCAAAACGCGATTTGCGCAGAACTCATTAGCATTTGTTTCCGTGCAAAAGACCAAAACTCGCTGGATCAGTGTTTAAGAAAGATTAATCAGCAATTCGATTCTTTTTTCCGCTAAGTTTATTATAGATGTCTCGAGATATTATTATAAAGTCGTAATGACCGTGACTTTTTGTATTTTCTTAATATTTAGACTGGTTTAAAAACGTATAATTGTGAAGTCGATTGTGTTAACAGAAAATAAACCTTTCACTGTGTGTAACCTTGCAATAAGGCTACATATTGACAAACACCAGCGGAAAGATGCAAAGCATGATATTTTGTCATGGAGCCAGTTTTCCCAACTATAAGCCATTCCGTTAAAAACCGAATATAATAAGATTTTTAATTGCGGGAAAAACGAAGCCCCTTCGTACACAACGCTACGCAAATCTCCGATACCAGACGACTTTAATCTCCAAGCGATTATCGCAATACAAGATAATGAAGCTTCGTACACATGCATGCGCAGGCGACAGTCACGCGTTACCCGCCTCGACTCTCGATACTAAAGTCGCTGCGACTTTCAAGATGGCGGATCAATTATTAAATGATGTACTAACTTCATCCGATTGGTTTAATTCAAAATTTTGCGCGACTAAATATCCGACATTGGCACAGACGTGCGTAGCGTTGTGTACGAAGCGCGTAAGAATAGTGTCCAAATGCTTATTTTTTATTTATTTATTTTATTTTAACTATAATACCAGATATTTTATTTTACACATAGCTCATTTCTACACATATCTGTTCAAATCTATATAGTACTAGCGTGGAATGACGTAATCTCGCGTAAAGTAATATTATAACCTAATTTTTCGTTTCAGAATGCCGGACACTATTTTTGTTCTGGAGAAATGTTGCTTTTGCGTCAAATTAAGAGTTGGATGTTTGATTATCGCATACTTTCAATTGGTAACTACATTTTATTCAAGTACTAGAAATATTAAAAAGAATATAACTAACTTTCTGAGTTACAAGATCATAAAATGAGCTTGTATGGTTCTTTGGTCAAAACAATGTTTGTTATAGATCTTGGTACGAAATAATCATAAATATAATCTATATATATATAGATTATTAACAAAATATATAGATAAAAGTGGCAAACGAGCAAGCGGCACAATAAGTACCGCCACCGGCATCCGCAACAAGCTAATGAGTTGCAGATGCGTTGCCCACGATTAATGGACAGACATGGGGACAAACAGAAAAAAGGATATTTCCATTCCCTTCTCATCCGACAAATCCTCTTCCCTTCCCATCCTTTGCTTATTAGAAAAGGGTGGGAAGGGGAAGAGTAATATAATAAGGCCTCCGGCACCTAACTCATCAGACGAAACGCAGAATACTTCTTCTTCACGCCTATCTTCTGTGAGGTCGTGGTATTTCATCGGTCGAGCCGGCCCATTCGTGAAAAAGATGTGGTTGTTGCGAGCTCTACCACTGTTATTTCATTAATGGATTTAATTCAGCCACGCCGGTTTAATATTTTTCATCTAGGATTAATGTATGTAATAATGGAGCTTTTGTTGCAGTTAATTGAAGTAATAACGTTGTCATTGTCTCTGTACGGGATCGTGGAGGGGTCTATAATGCTGACGTCCACCGTCAAAGCCATCACTGACATGGGCTGCATCATGATGACCCTGAGCGCACTGTTCCTTGTCGCCATCGCACTAATGCTGGTCTTCACAGTCGTGTTGATCTTCGGACTACATAAGGTAACAAGACTTCTAACATATTTATAGCGAAATCTCGGGACAAGCAAACACATACGTGGCTACTTATACTGATTCCGAGTTAAAATTTGAGTTAAAAGTTTGTTTCTGAGTTACTTAAAAAACCTGTAGTTCATATATAAAACAAAATATTTATTTTTAATATTAAATATTGCTTAATGGAAGTGCGGTAACCTTCAATGGAGTAACCTCTTAAGAGAAATGTAAAATTACAAAACACATACTACTTAGGGCCTGTTTCACAATGTCAGCGTCCTGAATAAGCTACTTGCTATTTATCTGACGAATTCAATAGATATACCACCAGCGATCGACAAGTGAAGACTCGAAAGCGTCCTAATTAGGACGCTTTTTCTATAGCTTACGTCACGTGTACATTCACTAGCTGTCATCTTTTTTCATAGTATTTTAATTACACTATTCCTCTTACATATGTAGTAATATTGGTGTCACTGTGTTTGGAACACTTTGGACTTGTGATTTTGTATGTAACATATCTATATTGCCGCTATGTAGAAATAGTTAGCCGATATTCTAGAGCAAAATAAAAATTTGAAAATTATTTCACATACTTATCAAATATTTTAAAAATATATTGTTGTCGAATTTAATTGTTTCAATATATATGTTAAAATTTTCAGAAGAACCACGGTTACATTCGGGCGTACCTCCTGTGCGCCATGATGTACCTGGTGGTGGCCGCCACAACCGGCTTCGTCTCCTTCCCCTTGCTGCTGGTGTCAGCGATAGATGTAACCTTCAAAATAATCAGCTTAAGTAAGTTTGAAAAATTAAGCCACAACCAAATCATAACCACCATACACCCAAAATTAGAAAAGCATAAAGGGGAACCTTTTCTGTCTCTCCCTGGCCCACTTTTTACATGAAAAACTAATATAAAATAGTATTTTTTTAATATTTAAAGAGTTCTCTAACCTTTATCTCTATAAACTTCTCTTAAGTAAGATAAGTGGGTTTTTAACGTTATAAATTTAAAAAACAATCTATAAAAATTATAAGCAGTAGAGTCAACGATTAACATTAGATTTACTTTTAATTTTTTTAATAAAAGAAATCGATCAGGATTCGAACCCACGACCAACAACGTAACTCCTAAGAGACGGTTGGTACAATAACTATTACACGAATACCAATACTTATTACTAATATAAATTTATTTGTTTTCAGTTCTACACGTGTACTTCATTTTTGTTATTCGGAGCTATTGGAACAGGATCATTCGATACAACAGAACGATATCTTCTTGATTGAATAACGTCAATTTATTATAGGAATATATCAAAAGAGATATTACAATAATGTATACATAACATATAAAATGTATATTTCTAACCACAAAGTAAACTAAAAAACAGAAGCCTTATTGTTTTTACATGTGACAGAACAGTGTCATTTTGAACAAACGTCATTTTCAACCATAGACAAACAGGCAAAAATTCCATCAGTTCATAAGCTATGCGTCTATATTCGCCAGAGATTGCTTCCGGATCATCTTCAGCCAACAGCTCCTTATCATCAGGAGGAAGTAGATATTAAGTGCTGGAAATATACAATTTATTTACTATTGTTTAATATCATTGTTATTTACAATTTATTTTAGCAATATTGAATGAAGCACCTATATCAGGGGTCGGCAATATTGAAGTAGAAAAAAATCAAAGTCCAGAAAAAAAAACAAAAAGGGCTTTCAAACTTATAAATGCTAGTGTTATAAATATATTATTTAAATATATATGTATACCATGTTTCACAGCAATATGGGATTTTTGTAAACAAAGATTTCGTTACGTTAAAATTGGTGGATTCCAAAATATTTTCGATAAACGACTTTTTCTATGAAGTGATATTACACAATTTCACTTCACTTTATCTCACGATTTCGATAAAATTTACGGTGCAAGTTTAAAAAGTGTAATGGCCGCCATGGTTGGCAAATAAAGTTTGTTTGTTTAACAATCATATCTCACTATAGAATAAGGTATAGGTATATGTAACTATATATTTGATGGTCCAGATGCGAACCGCGGTTAGCCTGTTGCCAATTCCTGAAAAAAAAAACTGTCGTACTGTTCGCATAACGGTACGTCATCAATTGCGAACGATTCCTTTTCGAGTTTCATTTGTCGTCGTGTTGTTGTGAGTTCAATTTGTCGTCAATAATATTATGCCTAGTGAGATTATAAAATGACGAAGATCACATTCGGTCGGTGACATGGACAAAATATACTAAGCAAAAGCTTATAGCGCATGATTCTTGTGATAGTTGGGTTGATAGATTACTGACGGGCTGGTTGGCGCGGTTTATAAGATACTTGCTTTTCACGCAGCAGGTTGCAGGCAGGCATGAACATATTTTTCCTGAGTCTGGGTTTAATTATCAATTTAAATATGTATTTACAAAAGAAAAGTAGTATATCAGTTATCTGGTTGCCATAGCACAAGCTCTGCTTAGTTTGGGATCAGGTGGCCGTGTGTAATATCCCAGGATATTATTGTTGGGGTTATAACACGCTTACTCGTTTGTCTCCTACATTAAAATATGTATAACAACCATTTTATTAGGTCACCGGTCACCTTCCTGTGACCACTTGTAAACAAAAACAGCAAGTTACGCTATACTTCTCCAAGTTTGTCTTAAAGGCGTCTTATAAGATCATGGACCCAACATTATTTCTAAAAATTATTTTAATCACAATACGCAACTGAATATGATGAATACAAAAGCTGCCACCAGACTAAAGTTTGGAGAGATTATCCACAAATGAACACACTAGTACTAGTCTCGAATCTCAAATTTGAATCGCCTACAGAATACTCACGTAAATTTAAAGGAGCCCCCGCGCCGTCCATTTCAAATTCATTGAAGAAACTCAAAGCTAAAATGTAAAGTATAGCATAGGATATTAAGAAAATAGATGCCGAGATTAGATAATCTTTCACAATCCTTGAAATACCCTGTGAAAAAAATACATATTATTTCTCAGATCCTTTACTTTTGAACTGCTGGAAGACTAAATATTTAATTAATAGCCTCAGATTACATCCCGTCCCATCCCTTCCATCATGTTTTTAAAAGTAAAACTGTTTGACCGTAAGTCTAGCTGATATACGCAGTAGTTTAGCAACAGCATATTCACTCCTGTTGAAGGTACCCACGTCATAATCGGACGGAAAATCTGACGCTGGCGACTTGTTCCTATGCTTTAGTTTATTCAACCTACATATGTCCTCATGTGAACCATACATATAATAAATGAAGATTTAAATCACGTATTAGTATCACGAAAAGAATGGGCCGGCTCGACCGATGAAATACCACGACCTCACAGAAAACAGGCGTGAAGTAGAAGTACTCTGCGTTTCGTCATTATTGGGGTGCCTGAGGCCTAATTCTAGTCTATTTCTTATACGAAAAAGGATAGGAAGGGGAAGAGGATTTTAAGGGGGAGGGATAGAAAATGGAGATATATATATAATATTTTCTTCTGTTTATTTTCTCCTCTCCTCTCCGTTTGTAGATGCCTATGCGCAGCGGTCACTTGACAGGTGAACCGTTTGCTTGTAAGCCACCTATCTTCTATATTAAAAAACCAACAACAAGAATAATAATATTGTATCTTTAAGTAATCTAAGACGCAAGATTTGAATGCTTCTTATATGTTGGTTTCAAATTATAAAAATGAGAATTGAAGTTCGAATATGATCAATGCAACTACATGTACACCCTGATTTAGTTTCGACAACAGTTCGTATTTCCTACCTACCTAATTGTGGAATCAACAGTCGATGGGACCACAAGATTGTAAATAAATTGTGCAATTCCAGGTTCAACTTTAAAATCAACAGTTATTTAGATCGGAGCAGTCCCGTCGAAGGATTTTCAAACTGGAAGATTAACCTTTAAACTAATTACATGTACCTTATGTAATCCAACCAGCAGTGAAATGGTTAAAATCAGATAGAATGTGTGTAAGAAAATATGAGCGGCTTTTGTGTAAGCCAAGGAAAATGACGACTCTTCATACAACGCCTTGCTGCAACTTCTGAAGAAATAAATGTCTTCAAATAAATCTCTGAGAGTGGATATCGTAAGTAATATTTGTTGAACCTACAATTTAAATAAAACAACTTTTTGTGATTGTCACACAAACAATTCCTTGTACAGTTCTTATGTTATAATTATAACATGAATAAAATAAAGAGAGAGAGCGGTAGGCAGAGATCAGGGATTTCCATTTGGCGCGAGTTTTTTGTACGTCGTGGAATTTTTTGACTTCGACCATTACCTGGATGAAAAGTACTCTAAATACTGGATAGACAATTTTACTCAAAGAAAACATTCTGTTGGTCAGGTTAAAAAGTTCCATCCTGTAAATGTGGTACAGTCAAGAGCATTTAGAGTTATATACTTCGGATTTGGGACAGACCCCCTGGGTTATGATACGCAGTACAAAGTAGGGCTCAGCTAGGGGCTTCTTTCTGATAGATATTTCAAATCTTTTGTTAATAAATGATCTATAAACACTTTCCTAACGAGTACAAGAGCTGGCGACGCATTTTTAACTGTCTTGTTACAATCACTAATCAGGTAATCATATTATTCATTTACCGGCGTCAAATATTTAAAAAAAACTTATTTCTTGTTACCGCTTGACAATATCCTATCGCTATACACCCTTTTCGTAAGTCCATGCACAGACAACAGTTGCGACAAACAAGCATCTTGATATCTGAAATTAATTGTTCAATATTAGATAAATGTGTAAGACGCATGCTCAATTGTGACATTAATCACAAGGCCATTAAACATATCTCGATGTAAACATAAATACCGACTTAATACGGGAATTCCAATATGCAAATATTATGGAACGCGATTGATTTTATTATCTCTTTTACTCTTTATGACAGTTATTGAAGTTAGAAAGAGACACCTATATACAAACGAACGAAGATAACAACAGGTATTTCTAGTGCGGGGATGATTAAGAAATCACTATAGCTCTGTATGTATGTGCTATTTGAATACGAATGAACTGCTGAGGGTTTGCTAAAAGTTATTGCTCTCGGCGTGTCGCCCATAACAAGCGTTCACACGACAGCCCACACTCCATAGGGTGCGTTTTCATTGGCACGGTTTTCTCTTTGTACCATTATGCTGTATACCATTACCACAAAGTACTTTTTTATAGAATAAAGTGGAAAACGAGCAAGTGGCATCTTATTTAAGTGACTGCTACCCATAGGCATCTGCAACAAGCTAACGACTTGCAGATGCGTTGCCTATCGTTAATGGACAAAGAAGGGTACAAACAGAAAAAGGGATATTTCCGTTCCCTCCTCATCCCTCAAATCATCTTCCTTTGCCCATTCTTTCCTTATTGGAAAAGGATGGGAAGGGGAAGAGGACTAGAATTAGGCCTGCGGCACGACACTCATCAGACGAAACAGAATACTTCTACTTCACGCCTCTTTCTGTGACCTCGTGGTATTTCACCGGTCGAGCCGGCCCATTCGTGTAACAAATGCTGTTGTGGCAAGACTCTACCGTAATCAAATGGTATTCCTTGAATTCGACATACAGCTACGCTAAAATTCTAAAGACACAATTAATATTAGTTTAGTGTATAACTGTATACCATACCAATTTATAATGTTATACCAAGACATGAAGCTAAATGTTTCTATCGAAACTTATATAACATTTGCAAAGAAACGGGGCAAAATAAAAGCATCGTGAATTAGTGTTAGCGCGAAGGATGTGAAGATATGTGAGACGTAATTTAGATTTGTTTAGAAACCCTACGTAAAATATCGAAATATCTACGTAAATGCTAATAAGGCGCGACGACCTACAATTATTTTCGTTGGTCATTGACGCAATCTAAGGACAAACCAGTCCGTGAAATCTTTTTATTGTGGTAAGATAACTTTTTTAATAAATTTCTATTCTATTCCTTTTATATAATGATATGAAGCCCAATAATTTTTTGCGATTCCAAATACCTTAAATAACGCGTTAATAGCATACGTTAATAACGTGCCATGTTACTTCGCTATAACGAGTGAAGTCATTATTACTCGTTTTGATTTCGACGCAAGTCAGGGCATCCAACTTACGGTTTCCCCCCAAATTTAGGGGGTAAATTGACGCGATAGGTTTTTTTAAGGCCGTTAAGTTTTTAGGGATTTTTAATTTTTGGTATGATGTTTTTTCGTGAATAAGAAAAATGAAGGAATAAAGATATAGGCCCGAAGTAACGCTATCTAGCAATTATAATTGTACCTTGATTACCAGATACTTGAGACCAATACTTTCGCGGTAATTTCAAAGACTTAAACCATTCATTTCGAAATTAGGGTAAAGCATTGGCTCTATTATTCATATTTTTTTATAATAACTTTTTTAGTTTTTGACTAGAGGCTTACGGGCAAATATTTTCGAGAGTTGGTAACACTGACGCAAGCGCAACGCATTAATACGTCAAACAGCCGGCATTCCGGATCGAGAGTTCTGTGTTTATGTGTCTTACAAACAAAAATTGTGAGTGATTTTTTAATTTATTTGTACGGTTTAAGTATAAAAGCTTTTATTGTAGTCTGCGTAACCTTAGATAGCAGTTATGCGTGGTGAAGTTAACTTCTTTGAACTTTCACGTGCACAGTCGCTAAGAAAATTATTATAATAAAAAATTTTAGGAGTATAAAGCCAGTGCGATACCTATATATTGTTTGTCATATAAAGTTAAAGAAGCGTCTAATTTACGCAACTATGATTGAATGATTCTTGAATTAAACTGCTGACAATTTTTGGATTAATGACACGTTATTATTATATTGCAATTCTAATAAACGGTCTCAAGTTTTTAAGCCTGATTTACTAAAACTTGTATTCATAAAGCAAAAAGAGTTCACTGTAAATTCTTGATTTTGCTAAGATTTGTATCAGAGTCTATACTCTTTTGTTAATTGTAAGCATTAAGATTAATTAACAGCAATGGGCCGAATAATTATCATGTCCGTTTCCAACTACTAACCTAACAGTAAAAAAAATAGAAAAAACAAATATGTTTCGCGACTGTACAGGAACAGCAATAGTATGCAATTGTAACATTCAACACGCGCTTTCTTATTCAATCAGGATAAAGTAATATTTAATTTAAATAAACAAAAATACTGTTTGATTATTGATATCGTACCGATTTACTTACACAATTTACTTATGGTTTTTGTACCGACGTCATACCTAAAACATACCCGCGACAAACTAGGTTAATCGGACAAAAATATAATACAAATTTGGCCTTGGTTGACTGGATTGCGCATTACGCAACAGCTAGAATACCTGTATTTTAGCTTTAGTTTACCTATCTAAATGTGGGTTTGAGAGGTCGCAAAGCCCTGCAGGAATGAGCAAACAACGCAGAGAGGGAATGAGTAATCATTGCAGATAAGCAAATCCTCTATAAATAATTAGTAAAGATAGACACATGTTTTGTATGTTCATACACACTCCTGTAATTACATTTATTGGATTTTCAAAATAATTAAGCTAAATAATGACAAATATACGAGATCTTTGATGGGTTGTGATATCCGCAAACCTAATGATTATTTTATCATATTAAAATGTATACCTTATTGCGATCCTGGACGTGGTTTCTTGATCTATTGGAATCAACAAGGAACAACAAATAACCATGTGACTAAATAGTTACCAAGCAATATCCGGACACCGGGTTACTTTATTCTTTCATGGGTTAGCTTAAAATATTCTTCAAAGATATATAATAATCACAAAACAATTAGGTAAATGTAAAATCAGGAAAGTCAAAATTGACATTTAAATACGAAAAAGCAAACGTCAAAATGTGCATAATTCTGCGAGTAAAATTAATTTATACGAATTTTTTTTTAAAGTAAGAATTGAATATAAAAAAAGTTCGTTTTGAAAGATACTGTGAGACATGGAAGTGTATCACTTATTTTCTACTAGCTGGCCGGCAAACTTCGTTCCGCCCTATGATTAATAGATGGTTCACTATTTTGGAGATAATGGTTTACAAATAAAAGATATAAACTGTCGCGGGCTTTTGTAAGACTGTTTAAGGTAAACATTTCCATTATACATTATATACATACGTGTAACTAACGGTTTTTGCAGCGCACACCAGAATAGCTCGCATGCGTCGGAATGTTTTCCTCCTTACTTGACACTTATCGTGATATTTTAGACATTTCACACAATATCTTTATAAATTACTAGTGATCCGCCCCGGCTTCGCCCGGGTTGCCGTTTCGGAATCTATACGGAACATCGTCTTTTATATATGTAGATATGCACCCATAAAAAACAAAACGTATCCCACGGGAACCGTACATTTATCCGCGATAAAAAAGCCTATGTGATATACCAGATTATAATCTATCCCTGTACCAAATTTCATCCAGTTCAGCCGTTTTTGAGTGAGAATAACAAACATCCATACATCCACACAAATAAACATTCGCATTTATAATATTATGGTGTTGAAGTAGCTAGATTTTTTGACAAACATTTTTTTTATTTTTCGTAAAATATTTTTTTTTCTTCCTAAAAAGTCTATGTTACGAAAATCCTATGTTACTTCTAATACCGCCAAGAATATGTGTACAAAGTTTCATGATGATCGGTTGAGTAGTCTTCTTGTGAAAGCGTAACAAACAAACTTACATTCACATTTATAATATTAGTCGTAGTATATATGTTATTCTGATGTATAAGCTATAGTATAGTAAAGTTGCATTAAAATCCATTCAGTAGTTTTTGCGTGAAAGAATAGCAAACATCCTTACTTACTAACTTTCGCAATTATAATATTAGTAAGATTGACAGTTTTAATTGTCAATATAAATTACGACGTCTTTAAATTATAATCTTTTTATCTGGGGTTCCTTGACAAAGAAGGCATCTTTCGATATTATATAGGTTTTTGAAACGTGATTATAGATCAAGGAATACAGCCAAGCCTTAAGAAGGCAGTAGGCAAGTCTATATGTCTGGTGGTACAAGAGAGAATGATTCTCGCTGTTCAGAAATTCTTTCCTCTTGATAGATGAGTCTGTATTGCAAGCGATTTTGAAAGACCCCGAAGCAGTATTGTTTCGGGCTGATGTTGTACGTCTGGTACACGAATGGGCCGGCTTGACCGGTGAAATACCACCTCACACAAGAGAGGCGACAAGTAAAAATATTCTGCGTTTCGTTCGTTGAGTGAGGTGTCGGAGGCCTGATCCTAGTCTTTATTCCCTTCCTATCGTTTTCTAATAAGGAAAGGATGGGCAGAAGATTTAACGGGGGAGGGGATGGTAAGGAAAAGGGAATATATTTTTTCTATTTATCCCCGGTGTCCATTAAAGGTGCGTAACGTATCTGCAAATCATTATCTTCTTGCAAATGCAAAATGTCTGGTGAAACTCTTGCTCGTGTGGCATCTGGTTTTATAAAGAATATAACGAGGGGCCATCAAAAGAATGAAATGAGGATAAGGTACACAAAACCTGTTAGAGCGAGATGAGTTGACTTTAGAAAGGCAATAAAAATAACTCGTATTTATTTACTGAGATTTTCCTTATCGACATATTTAGTAATCAATTTTAGGGCAGTCTACCTTAATACTTGAGTAAGTAGGCTGTTTGAGTAGGTAGAAATAGTATGTATGGCTTGAAAATCTACAAAATCACTGGTCTAAAATGTTCCAAGCACAGTGGCAACATTCACTCATGTCAAATGATGTAAAAAGGATAGCGTAATTAAAATAATAAGAAAAAAGAGGACAGCTAGTGTTTGTCACTTAAGCGTCAATGTAAACACGTGGCGTAAGGTAACAACTTCGAAGCCAAATCATACATCGTTCTCATCGGCGAGGACGGCCTTCTTAACTCTCGATACGGCCACATAGCTGGCAGAGTCTTCTCCCCAATTAATGATAGAAGCGTTGCTGGAGTTTCTTCCGCCACTTCTTCTCCCTGCGCAAACGCTCTCCGATGTGGTAATAATGTTAGCTCTAGAAATTCATATAATCCGACAATACCTACCGATCGAGCCGAGGCTCAGCCCTCTCGGGCACCCTCGAATCGGAAAGCGTAACGCGTAATAACTGGTAGACCAAGCCGAGGTCTCGGGGGCCCTTGAGCCCAGTCACTGCATGGAGCGTCCGCCGAAGCGAATTAAGAGCTCGGTGGCCTCCCAATCTGGTTATACGGAAATATAGTAAAGACCCGAGCCGAGGCTCCCTCGCCCTCCCTCCCTCGAACTAAGTAACTCTTTGAGAGGCTTAGGCTAGGCGCCCTCCGCGCCCTGCCGCCTCGAGCCCGTTGTAGCTGTAAATGTCTCCTCTAGGCTAAGGATGACCCTTCAGTCACAAAAATTAGGACGCTTTTCGACCTCTTATGGCATATGTGCTACATTTCGTATTATAATATCATTTCTTCTTGGATCCTATTAGTTCTTTGATTTTTTTCACTTCAGTTACCTAACAGTACAGTCGCAAACAAAATCATGTTTTGCTTTATTGTAACAACTATATTTTACCATAGAGTACATTGTACTTTATTAGGTAATTGTGATAATAACAACAGAGATTTGAATAAAAATGCGAACGTTTCTATCTCGAGAACCACTATAATCGTCTGGAATTACAAAAGGTCATTCGTGAATAGCAGAAGATTTACGGCTAATAGTAGACACAGGATAGGATCTTGAGTGAAAAACATGTGATTGCCCCTTCCAGGCAAAGAACATAAGTTGGTAATAGTTAAAAAACAAATCAAATCATAATATTACCTCTCAGACTTTGTGGAATATGAATCTAGTTACACCTCACGTTTCAAAATCTGTCAAGTCGTTTAGGGCAGACAGATAGATAAATACATACACTCCTTCTGTCAGTCGGTACAAAATACTACAGTTCTCACATAAATTGACATTAGGAAGTAATAACTCAAATGATGAATAAATTTGAAACTAGATGGCGTTATAACTAATCTAAAATAAAATCAAGTTAATCCGACAGATGCAAGTTAGAGAAAATTATAATGAAAGATTTCGTTACATACAAACATACAGACTAAGCTGATAAAAGCGTGTTTGAAAGATATCACTTTAGTGTCGAAATTAACCAGGAGATTGTAATTTCGTAATACCTACCTATCTTTATAATTATAACAAAAATGTAGGAGCATTTTTCAGTTTTTTTTCTATTTTCAGGTTTATCATGTCAGCACTGAAACCGGAAAAGTGCTGTTTTTGTATAAATATGAAAGTAGCATGCTATACCATCTCTTACTTTTTACTGGTAAGAGAATTGTGCTATCTCAACTCTTTTTATATATATTTTTAATCGAGAAGACGTATTATTTGATAGAGAGTTGGTACGAATACGTTTAGATTGGTCTATTCACATTTCAATTGAAGGTATACCTGATCGACGTATGCTAATAATCTCAATGTATGCTAATAGGTAAAAATCTGAAGCGACAAAAAAAAAGCATTGCCAGCCTTTATGTAGGACTGAGAAGGAGGGATAGATAAGAGAAATACACAAGATGGTGAGAGGCAGAAAGATGATTGGGCCTCCGGCGCAATGCTCGTTCACACAGAAGTATCAAATACTTCCATTTCATCACGTATTTCATAAGACGGCTGCTGATATCGCTGTCATAGTTTAAGGAACCTGAAATCCAGAGCCTTAAGTTACTCCTAAGGCAAACTGCACGCGCGTAAGGGCTGGTACCCGGAGTTATGGGTGCCAATATACCAAATACAATTAAAATCCCAATTTTCATAGAACTTTAGAAGAAACGAACTGCCGAGTCGAGATTATGTTTTATTGGTTTTCTCTCGACGTCAAGATTGAAAATTACTGCGTACCAGACGACGAAAGGCCGCCCTAGGCTAGGCTCCGAAGCTGGTACTAATGCAGCTTCGACATTCGAAGCCTCTGATGAAATCTTATCTAATCCAGGCTCTACAAACCCGGACAGTTGAATACTGCGTGTCGACTATATATTATTACTTAACCCGAGTAATTGAAATTGAAGTAGCCGCTGATAGTCCATACATAGCAACGGTTATTTTGTTCCTCCTGTTTGCTGGCGCCATTGTGATTGCGGCATCCGTATCGGTGGTGGCGTTTACCGTCGTCCTGTTTGTTGGATTATATAAGGTATGCCTAAAAATTACTTTTTTTTAATGTAAGAAGGTGGCAAACGAGCAAGCGGATCACCTGATGTTGAACGCTATCCATAGGCATCCCCAACGAGCAAATGTGTTGCACCTTTAATTGTCAGAGGAGGGGATAGACAGGAAAAAGGATTTTTCCTTTTCCCTCCCCATCCAATCTTCTCTTTCCCATCTTTTTCGTATGAGGAAAGGGCGGGAAAGGGAAGAGGACTGAAATTAAAGCTCTGGCACCTCACTCTTATGACGAAACGCAGGGTACTTCTACTTCACGCTTGTTTTCTGTGAGGTGGTACTTCACCGATCGAGCCGGCCCTTTCATGCAACAGATGCTGTTGCGAGCTCTACCATTTGTTATTATGTTGCTGACTAAAGCGTAGACAAGGACGGCTGGCGTCCTCCCTGCTGGTCTAATGAGTACGGTCCGTATTTTGCTGTTTAGTTTTTTTTTAATAGTTATTTTGCTATTCGAAGCGGAGACAAATCCTACAAATCTAAGAGTGAATGAGTTTAAAATGGTTTAACTTACACAACTTTTTTATATATACTTTTAGAGACAGACAGATGCAGTTAGAGACAATTTGTGAATAATGAAAGTATATTAATATTGTACATTACACTCTAGTAATCTTTTCAGGAAAGCTGGAAGCTATTAAAACTGTATTTAATATTTGCGACAGTGATGCTTGTGCTATACATAGTCGTATGCATTGTGGCCGAAATAATTAAAAAACCGTCCGAGTCAATTGGTAACAGTATAAGTATCGGTGAGCGATTTTATTTCTACATAAAACCTAAGTTTTGATAATAAATAAATTAGCACGCTTGACTACCATCCTACCTAATGTTAAATAGTGATGTAGTATTTTTTAATAGACCAACGTGTTAGCGGGTCACGTGTTCTCAAGTGACCCCCACTCATTGGCATCTGCAACAAGCTATGCAATAAGTTGAAGATGAGTTGCCTACCTTTAATAGACAGAGGAGGTGATAAACAGGAAAAAAGGATTTTGCCATCCATCCCCTCCCCGGTCAGATCCGTCTTTTACTCCATTTTTTTCTTGCGTTCTGCCACCTTATACTGTAATAGCATTCGCCTGTAATGTAACATTTCACATTCGATTCTGAGCATTACGTTACAATACTCTACACTCTACTCTAACTAACAAACATTGTAATGTAACGTTTTATATTCCATTTTTAGCGTTATTGCAAGTTGTATCAAAATATTACAGATTGTATTATTACTACCCGTAACCGACGAGCTTGTATGCGTAGCATGGATGTAGAAGAAGCGAGAGAGCTGTGGCTGTATCGCGCCAGAAATCCATTATCTCTGCCTCTACCCCTCTAGTTTACAGGCGTGAGCGTATATTTATGTATCATTACAGGTTGTGCAATGTAATGCTCGGTTCTTCTCCCTCACTGATGTAACGCTCGAATCTGTGACGTTACATTACAGAGAAATGCTTCCGGTGACGGAACACCCGTTACGTTTCGTTGTAAGGTGGCGATGTGTTGAAATTATAATTATTAAATAATTCCCAAGGAGGGTTGGCGTCAGGCGGCCGGCCGTAAAAACTGTAGCCAAACCTTATACAGTATGGACTCCAATCATACTGTGCCGACCTCACATGAGAGGGAAAAGGACAGGGAATAGATGGTGAATTATTCTTGTCAGAACTGACTCATGATTAACGTATTGTCATCGGACCTTGATGAATATGCGAAGTTATATGCAATTTAATCTGGCGTATGGAAGTGGGAGTAAGTCAAACGCAAAGAGTCCTTTACACACCAGTGAAATATGAAATTAGCGTATTAAAAGTTCCAGCACATCGTTCTTTTACTCGACAGTTATAAGTTATTTTGACCCATATCTTTTCATGCCACGTTTCTTTTCAGCCGTCTACGCGTATTTTATATACGTGATCAGATCTTTCTGGTTAACAATTGAACCTTTATCGAAGCCAGAATCGGAATGTGTTTAAAAGAAAGATGGTCAAAAAGGAATAACAATTATGTACTTAAGATTTACTAATAACAAATTATTGTTATATATTGAAGTGAAGAAGGTATTTAACCTATCCATATCCATGGATGGGTCGGCTACCAGCGTTACAACTAGATCGAACTGTTAACATAAAAATAATGTATTAAATTTACTAGTATTTATATTAGATTAAGGGATAAGACTACCTCGTAGCTCAGCGATTAAGGCACCTGTAGAACCGTAGAACCCTGGTTCGAATCACCGTTAATCCATATATTTGTGTGTTTATATAAATATGTTTAAACAATGTTGGTATTTGTGGCTTCAGATGTGATGATAGACTTTCAACCTGTCACGTTTGAGACCAGGAAAGTATGTAAGATAGCTAACCTTGTCTAGTCTGTTTGGACTTACGAGACTTAATTTAAAAATATCAATATTACAATTGCGAAACCCCTTATTTTTTATATTTGAATTACATGAAATAATTATATTAAAATTAAAATAAAACGACTGTGATAAAAGATCTTTCATCTGAAGGTGACAATCTATTTCTTACATTTACATTTACATTTTAATATATTAATAATAATATTGCCTTACATTTATAATTATTTACATTTATAATTTAAAGATATCGTCTGTGTTTTTAAAACCGAAGACATTGTTTAATTATGTTTACACTGTTTGAAAATGACAAGAAACGAAAACAAAAATTGTAATCTAATTAATGTATTTTCAATTAATAAATGATTCAATTAACAACTTTATTCCGTTTGATTCATAATAAGACATATTTCTAGTTCAGGTAATAGGGTTCGAAGGGCTCAGAGAAACCCGATGTCGTTCATTTTCATAACACTACAGCATTGATACAACAAGTAAGTACCTATTACCCGCTCTGCTTAGTTTGGGATCAGATGGCCGTGTCTGAATAATGTCCCGGGATATTGTTTTATTCCCAGCAGTGCGAATAGTGCGCGTGTTTTCTTTTTTGTCCAAGCAATGTCGTTCAACGTTGTATTGCAACTTCAACCAGTGTGTCATTTATCATCCGAAGAGAGGACATATTATATTATTTTAAATAAGACTTACAAAATTAAAAAAAACAAAATAACACAATATTGCATAATAGTTTTATTCATTGGACTCCTTAAATTTAAACTAATTTCACAAGATTTAATCGTAAAACGAGAAATAACGTACGAAAACAAAAAACATCCGTCCACATGTAATTTACGGGGAATTCCAAAGCGCAAAAAAGATTGGAAGTAAAAAATACCTGTCTTGTTTCTTCAATACCGTTACGCCCGATACAACGTTAATAAGAAAGCATTCGCACACGTTGATACAGATTAGACATAAGCGTATAGCATATAACGATATAAAAAAATAGCGTCACTAACATTATAACATAAACTTTTTTGACAGTATAACAGCATGAAACTAAAAGGCGCTTAAAATTATAAACACCTAAAATACTTGTGAGAGATAATGAAATTAAACCATAAATACAAACCTCACTATGTTAGGAGTTTATTAGTTCATATTCCGGTTACAGTAAGGTTGGAAAGACGCCTGTGGAAGTAGTAAAAGTTCTATAACCAAGATCCTTTCTATCGTACTATAACCACATTGGGGATCAACCTGTCTTAGAATTTCGCCTTTTATGAATTCTGTATAATCATATGAATCAAAAGAAAGAAAACGCAAAGAACGTAAAACGTACGGAAATATTCTCAAGCCACAATTCGACTACGTTTTTGACAAGTCAATTACAGATATTTTTATGCTTAAATCATATCTCAAATACACCAATGTTAAAAATAGAATTTAATTTTACATATTCCATTATAATGTATTTATAAACGAAGCAATTTTTACAAAACAATCAAAAGCAATTAATAAATAAATTAAGCCGTACAGTCAGCAATGGCCGCCACAAGGCCATGGTCTAAGCGTACGGATGTAGGAAGCGCGTTTGGCGCCAAATCACCAGTCAGTTGTTTATAAACCGCCGCGGCGCGCGTTGCGTTCTTTTTTTAATCTGTTACATAAATACATCATTTTTTTAATAACGTCTAAAAATAATAGTTAGTGAAATGGAATTTAGAATTTTAGATCGATTTACGAACGTTGTGTGCTTGAAAAGGTTTTGGCAGTAACGCAATGCAGCATAACAAGAAAACATTTTGAACGTAAATGTTGTTTTAAGTGACTGTTATATATATTTTAAGATATTCGAAGTTTAAGAAAGTAAGTAAGTTTAAGAAAGAATAAAATTCACTTCGAGTACGTTGTAGTGGAAACAAACAAACATTTTTATTATTTCATCATATTAAACATACTTTTACATAAAGAAGCTTCTAGATTTTTTTATAATTTGTAGCGCTGATACATGACAATCTAATATAGGATTTAATTTGTTTTCATGAGTACGAATTTAACAAATGACAGTTTTATGCAGATGTCACGTTCCATACAAATTAAACGTTCCGAAATGAAGCTCGATTGTCGTCTTTAGTTGTGGAAAAATATTTACGAATTACAACTGGTTATTTACTTTAGGACTGTAATGATGGTGCACTTGTAGTCAGTGTCTTCAACTCGAGGCTTGCCTTACACTATTTCACAGCACAACCGGCCTTTTCTTTAAATTTCAAGCACGAAGACTTTGAACTTGTACCGCGTGAAGCGCTTGTGGAAATTTACGAAGTCGCCAATTGGCGACTTTCATGCCTTAACATTTGACACGCCAATTCAGTATCTGGAGTTCTACATATTGGTGTACGAAGTAGAAAAAATAAAATAAGAATATGGATGGCCCTATGTAACGATTGAAGTAAAATCTAACCTAAAATATAAGACGTTGGTTTCACTGCTGGCAATATCGATTAGACTGAAGAAAATTACAGTTTGCTCATCTCAAGTTGTAAACTTATAGGCACTGTAGCAATTTCTTACATTTTCACAAAAAATCAATACTTTCCCCTACTCGAAATTATTTTCACGTGAAATACTGCCTTGAAACCGAAACTTTGACTCAATCGTAAGTCGCATGACCAATAACCTACCGCCGCTATAGTTTTTTATGTGGAATTAAATTAGTAATCATGTTTTAATCCCCAGATAGTTTTATCGTATTAAACGTTTTGAACACTTTTTTTTCGTAAAGATAGAGTGCTTGAGAGTGGACATAAACTTATTTTATCGAAAGAATTAACTCCACTAAGGAATTTAAAAATTATATTTCTGGTAGGGTAGATGTTACTTTTTTTTTAATCAGCCTAAAGACGGTCATCCAATTTGTTCATTTATTTCTATCTATTTTCTACTCTAGCAAACGATTTTAAAATTTATTAATAGTAAACTTTATACGTATGTATTGATAGATAAATCAAACTGCTAAAGAAATGATTATACGCGCAAAGTCGCGGGCACCAGCTAGCTTGTAGTATGAATAAATCATACTACATGCAGCAAATAGCACTTCTATTAATATCTACATAAACAGAACGTAAATAAACATAAATAAATTTAAGATATTAACTTGCAATTAAATTTATTTTAATGTGAGACTAAACAGATGTTGCGGTTACTATATCGAACTGACTTGCCTGAAGGCCTTCTCAATCAATATTGTAGAAGCATGGCTTCGAAGCCAACATATTAAGTATCGCATAGAAGAAGTTAAACCTAGATTAATCTTAAAGTATGTTTTTATTTGGCTTTTACATAAAAATTTTACGAGAATGTCATCAACGGTTACCAGTTACTACACAGTCTGGAGTATATTTCTTAATATTGTTCATCATCAGAAAAAATATGCTCTGTGCTGAACTAAGGCTTTGTCTAGATCGCCACAAAGGTCGGTAGGAACCGATAAAGAACCTGGAAAAGGGGAGTAAGACGCCAAACTTATCCAGGATTCTTGCGTCAGATTTTGACACTGCGTTTTTCAACGTAACTGTTGTTATAGAACCCTCAAGCCTTATTGGCTGAATGTTTTCAGCTCGATGCCATTTTAGCTGTTCTTCGAGCAAGGACACATATATTGTCATCAGATGTCGCAGATACTTTTCTAATGTACATTTTATTTCCATAGGAGAGGAACAAATGAACAAGCTTCTCATGTAGCTTTTGTGTAAAACTTTAAGCTGGTAAGCGAAATGCTTACGCTATCAGTACGATTGGCAACATTTTAACTTTTTAAACCCAACTAAATCTACCGAAAACAGTTAATGTATAGATGTACGTTTAAACTGATTTTCACTTAGTACGAGCGTAGCACACTTTAGTTGCTTCTTTTAAATACATACATCGGTACATGTACTCTTGTCGGTTTGTATTCATGTATTGTCTAATCTTTTCTAGAATAAGCTTTTCTTAAATAACCCCTACACAAGCGATCTTTAATGGACAGAAGCTTAACAAAAAGGATATTTCCTTCTTCTATCCACCCCCTTTACCCATCTATTCCTTAGTAGAAAACGATGGAAAGGGGAAAAGGACTAGAATTAGGCCTCCGGCACTCACCAGACGAAAAAGCAGAATACTTCTACCGAAGCCGAAACATTCGTGCAACAGATGTTGCGGGCACTACCACTGTCAACAATTATCAATACTTATACGAGTTTTGCAATACATATTTATCTTGTAACTCTTTCGCCGTTAACTCTAAATAGTTATCAAATAAACAAGCGACCAGTTTAATTTCGTTGCATTGCAAAATTACAATATATTTATACGCGTATATTCCGCATAGTATTTCAGTATATGGGACGTGCTATTTCAGTCCACGAGACGAAGTTCTTTGCTCGTACCGACGGACAAATTCATATTAAATATGCTGATGTCACCCTACTGCAATCTCAAACGATAATACACTCTACTCCCTCGACATTGAATTGAAATTTGCTAGAATACGGTTCAAGTCATACAATCTAATAGTTTAAGATTATTACAAGGCTTGTGCAAGAAAATGGCGTTCGGTGTAATTTATGAGATTCTTCATGGTGTTTTAGTATTCAGGGTACAGTACAGAAGGCTATTGTTCTCTTCGTACTCACGGTTAAAATCCCTCATCCCCACCACAACCAGACGCAACCCAAGCTTTGCTCCCTGCATCCTCACGAAACGACGGGATGATCTGAATGCCTAGAAATTGCCCGGTCTTGCCATAGACCTTTAGAACTAGTTTGTTTTGTATTTTTCAGAGACAATATGGTGTTGCCTACTCTACGACGGTGTTGCGGATGCCTGTCCCTAGAAACAGGGTGCCTTAGCCTTTGTTTTATATCAACTGTAAGTATTTATTCAAAACGTTACGAAATTGAACTTATGGGCGCGAATACTAAAATTTTCACGGAATCCTAACATTCCGGTACTTCTTCCGCGACACTCGAAGGTCCTCACTGAATGTTAATTAAAGGGTTAGTTTGACCCCTAACAAGGATCCCTTAATACTACAGTGAGGTAAGGTGTCACTCAGCGCTTCATTTATATATCTCTTTCCAGATGTTCTGCATAGCGTATATAGTGGTCGGAGCATGGCACCTGCCGCGGCACAGGCTGAGAAACAGAGAAGACAACCTCATCTCCATGACCATGATCATGTTCTCTGCGCTATCCTGCATCAGCAATGTTGCAGTCTTAGCTGGGATGGGATTCGTAAGTATTCTGTTCTGTACCATTATAGTCTAAGCAAAATAATAAATCTGCTTTGACCTGGTCTGTTAGTACAACATTATTATCGGCGTGCACCAATTGGATCGTTTGGCATAAAAAGTATTATATGTATAGAATAATTTAAACTTAAAAGTTTTCTTCTAGTATATATTGTTGTGGAAGCAGTGGTTGCCCAACGGTTTAGGCCCCGACTTACGTAGTAGGTTGGGAGTTCGAACCCAGGCAGACGCTATACTTTGTGTAATTATTTTAATCACCACTGCTCCAAAAACGGTGAAGGAAAACATCGTTAGGAAACCGGCATTTTCTTAGAATCACCAAGTTCGAAGACATGTGACATCCACCAACCCGCACTGGGCCAGCGTGGTGGATTACGGCCTATTCCCTCTCCCGGAGAGGAGGCCTGTGTCCCTGCAGTGGGAAACATTTAAAAAAAGGCTAATGTATATCAGATAGGCGGTAGTAAAACTCTTTCCAGATGTCTTGGATTACTAATATGTCAAACCTTAGGTGAAGCAATTATTGAGATTAGAATCAGTCACGGTTATATAAAAAAACAATTGTGTTATATTCCAGAGGCGTCCAGGATTCCTCCAGTTGTCTATCCTGTTCAATTCCTTCTTCATCCTGTGCCTGTTCCTGGTGGCGGTGGTGACCTGCTTGTTCAGCAGCGAGCTCAAGCCCTACCTAGACAGTCCGGTCAACATTGCGGGCGTGGTCGTCATGTTCATTGCTGGAGTTGGTATGCTTACAAACTTATCGATATCTTCAGCGAATGTAAACTTTTGTGTAGTTGTATACATTAAACAACGAAAGATATACAATATATATGTATGTATTTCGAGGAGAATAACACTAAATCTGTATTTTAAGAAGACGAGAGGCAAAATTTTCGCTTCGCGTCGAATCGTATTACCGTTTTTATCGTTTACCTAGGACAACGTATAAAAGTCGAATATATCATCATCGAACGTGAGGAATATGCTACAAAATTCACGATTACTTATGTACTTGAAGGATATTTTAGTGTACTTATAAAATCTTTACGTGGTCTATTAACAGTTCTTATCTTGAAACGATGGTAGAGCCCGCAACGACAACATCTGTTGCACGAATTTGTCGAAAACCACGACCTCGCAAAAGACAGGCGTGAAGTAGAGTATTCTGCGTTTTGTCTGATGAGTGAGGTGCCGGAGGCCCAATTTCAGTCCTCTTCCCCTTCCCACCCTCTTCTCATAAGGATAGGATGGGAACGGGAAGAGGATTGGTCAGGGAGAGGGCTAACGGGGAAAAGGACATATCCTTTTTCCTGTCTAAACCCCCTCTTCTGTCCATTAAAGGTAGGCAACGCATCTGGTTGTTGCGGATGTCTGGGCAGCACTCACTTAACATCAGGTGATCTGCTTGCTCATTTGCCACCTTCTTACATAAAAAAAATCTAGTGTGAATTAAGAAGTGATTTCTTCCAGGTTATTCCTTTTACTACTTGGCAGTTGTGAACAGTCTGTACAGAAAGATGAAGATGCCGTACAGCGAGACCGTGCTCCCTAAACAACGCGCCAACAGAATCGAGAGCGATTTTTAATTCATACGTAACTTTTTTACTATAATGTTAGGATTGTTTGGTGGGTTTGAATTAAACGAACATTACTTCATTTGTTTTGTGTTTTACGTCAGACCCGGCTTCGGCTGTTGTTACTTATAAAGGTAATAAATATACCAGATTGTGGTATCCTGCGGTGACTCCGGAAACTCCTAGGCAGCCAACGTCAAGAAAGGCTCTTAAATCTGTTACGGAACGCAACATTGCCTCTGATGTTATAAGGTAATATGAGAAAAGGTTGTTTTGCGAAAACATTTTGGAATTCACGAGTTTTTTACACCTTTGCTTACAAACGAAACTTCCGTACAAACTTTCATCCCCTATTTGAACCCTTTACAACCTTTTTTTTCACTTTAAAAAGAAGCCTATGTCCTTTCTCAGGCTTTAGAATATATGTGTACCAAATTTAAATTCAATTTGGTTTAGTAGTTTAGGCTTGAAAGCGTAAGAGATAGACAGATTTACTTTAACATGTATAAAATTAAGTAGGGATAATGCAATGGTAATCTACGCATTACGTGTTACTTGTCGACGTCGATTTTATATTTTAACTAGTGACCGGCTCCCGGCTTCGCCCGGGTACCACAACCACTGTACCAATTTGGACAATCCCTGTAAATTTCATCGAAATCGGTCGAACTGTTTTGGAGTCTATAGGGAACATACATACTTCATTTTTATTATCTTTTGTTGTGTCCAAAGTTTCATGATGATCGGTCGAGTAGTTTTCTCGTGAAAGCGTAACAAACAAACTTACATTCCCATTTATAATATTAGTAGGGATTTGGCTAACGCCTACAATTCGTCACCCGTAATTCAAAACCTTTGCTTTAATACTCCATCAGCTTTAGTTTTAAAATTTACTGTATCCAAGCTTAACATTTACCGAAAGGCACCGTTTTACGTAACCAATTAGATTTTCGATGATGCCGATACGTAATGTAGCTCACATGAGATCAGTTGAGCCGCTTCAGGCTTCATAAAATAATTTCATGATGACTGAGGCGCAGTATAGTTCGTATTTTATTTTGACATTTGTGACACTGACAGCTGTCAGTGGATGTGCACAGGTCGAAGTCTTATTTATTAATTGGAAAAAAAAAACTACTGTAAAGATTAAGCTTGTTAAATTTAACTTATAGTACTGGAAAATTATTGCCAATTAATTTCACCTTCTATTGAACTTGTTGCCTCACTCGGGATTAACTTGAAAATAATATCTAAGGGCATGTCCCCTCTTTGTAACCTTGTTATTGTTAAGTGGACAATGAAGAGTTATTAAATTTATTAGAGAAATAAAAAACTACAATTAACTAGTTTACAGGGAATGTACAGGAATGTCATTAACAAAGGGACAAATTCCCGTGTCCCGATGCTATCGATCGCCGCACAGCCTTTCTGCGCAGGGCACAGCCACTGTATTAAGGCCAAGACATACAATATCTTTTTCATAATATAGTCATTAAGCAAATGAACATAATATATATATTAACCAGGTGATATATAAAAGATACTACAAAAAAAGGAATCGCTATATTTTTTAACTTAAGTTTATCTTAAGCGCGCTAAGGGGCTCATTGCCAGAAATTATGCAAAAAGTATTAGTCAATTACATGTTTTCCTTAAATTACCTGTTTCCTTCATAAATTCAACACACCAACAACTACAAAGAGCGCGGGTTTCTTAATTCAAAAAGCATTGTCGATGAGGCTTGCTTGGACTTCACACAAAATGGGCCGATGATCATTGCGGGCGTCCCCTCGGCCAAGGAAAGATGGCCGATGGAAAGACGCCGTCAATGGATCGATACTTATGGCGAGCCGAGGCTCCCAAGGGAGCCCTGGAGCTCAGTTCCTAAACGAGCTTTATGCTAAGCGCCCTCTACGCTCTGCCACCTTAAACCACTAAACTGACATGTCAGTCGAAAATCCGATCCGATTCTGTAAATCACTTGTAACATTACTCGAATATTTTGTAATTTTTATTATTTTAATATAAATATTTAGTTCCGAGGCTTCGCCTTAACAATCTCTCTTACTTCAATCAAACTTACCCTTACGAAGTGAAGTTCTCGTTACATGAAGCTGTGGAACTATTAAGATGTCACAGGCAGGTGGGAGGTGCGTGTGAATACGCCCCTATTTCATACATCAGTGCAGTTTGACGTATTTTTCTCATTAAAATGGTAAGTCAAATATTTAATATGTATTTATCGATCTATTAAAATTTCTACTATTTTATTGTATGACGATAAAATAAATGTCCTATTAGTACTGGTTGTATGACCGTGTCTCTAAATTCGTTTAGTAGAATTAAATTGGCAATGTGCCAAGAAACCTGTGTATTTTACTACGCCCAGATACTATAAAGCTATGTTGAATGGATACTGGATGACACTATATTGAAGATGCTTAAAGTGACAGAGCTAATTTAGTGCTAATTTTAGTAATGATTCTCTAGATTCAGATCAGATCATCCATGGATATCTACATCTAAATTAATATCCATTTAATTTAATAAACATTAATATAAGTTAAATTAAATTAATTTTTATTTACGTAGTTTTTTTGTATCATAACTTCTTATAAACATAATTGAGATTAATAAAATAAATAATTATTACAGTAGAATTAATAATTTAAAAAAAAGTAAAAACAACCCCACCAACCCGTGGTGCTGGAGAGTTGGCAGAGTTTATGAATTCATTTAGCATGGATTTAAATTAACTTTTCCTTTATATATGTACATTCAAATATCATATTTTTTTAACCGAGTTCAAAATGAAAAAGATTCTCAATTCGGATTGGTATTTTTTATAGAATAAAGTCAAACGGTTGTTCAATGACCGCTGCCCCTAAGCATCTGCAAGAAGCAAATGAATTGCGTTGCATTCCTCTAATGAACAGAGAAGGGGATAGACAGGAAAAAATTGTTCTCCTTTCTTATTCATCCCCTCCTCCGTCCAATCGTCTTACCCGTTCCATCCTTTCTTCTTTACATTGATGGTAAGGGGTCGAGACTGGAATTGGGGCTTTGACACCTCACTCGTCAGACGAAACGCAAAACCACTACCTACTTTACTGTGAGCTTGTGGTGTTTCACCTGTCGAGCCACAAATGTTGCCGCTGCGAGCTTTACTGTCTGACGGTGTCATAATTTCTTGAACTTCCAATATTCTCAATAGGTATTTTCTTGCAGTGTTTCAATACCATCGCTGCCATTAAGTTTCCCAATCAACAATTGCTTAGTATCTCTTGTTCCGTTTAATTTATATACATGTCGAATCTATTTAATTCTGGTCACAAAAGCCATTGAGCTATTTCGAAATCCTACCATCGTAGTAAATATTATTATTAATTTTAAGCTTTTGTACAATTAAAGGCCAGAATGGAGCTGCCGCTGTTGGACAAGTTCTGTTTCATCTTCGGCTTAAGAACGGGATGCATCACAATGGGCATCTTGAATTCCGTAAGTAAAAGAAATTATATTCATTCGTATAGAGCGACGATAGAGCCGAAGAGTTCAGTTGAGGACGTGTGTAGGTCCTAAAATTCAATGAATTTATTGAGAAGAGGACTCCAAAAGACCAGGCGTCAAGCCCAAGGCAGGAGGTATTGCGGATGACTAAAATCAAGAGGATAATAATTTAAGGATGATTTTTTTTGTATGTTATCAATTTTTGATTGAATGTAAATTTTTTATACTTAAGTTCAAAGCCACCCTAAGATATTCATATCAGAAGGCTCGACCATTAAATGTATGTTAATATAAGATGACTTATTGGCTACGGCGACCATTAAACTAATCGTTGTTTATGTCCTTCCCAACATCTTCTGCTTTAGAAAACTACCCACTTGACTGATAAGTTATGTGTGCTTGTTTACTAAATAATCAACCATTTGCCAGCAAGTAAAATATCAACACTAGTTCCGTACCCAACGGTGGTAGCTATCAGACTGTGTGGCTCACACCACAGAGTATATAGACCACAGGTTATATGCACTCTACTATTATGTTCTTGCAGATCCTGACATTCGTCCTGGCGGTTATCCTGATCACGTTCGCGGTGGACATTAAGGACATCTCCGAGTCGCAGCAGCGTCGTGACGACAGCGACGCCGCCATGTCCTCAGTCGTCTACACGATCGTCGTACTCCTTGTCGTTCTGCTCTTCCTCAAATTCCTCGTCGACCTCATCTTCGTGTATGCTGTTTACAAGGTGAATTGCACGATTTATTCTTTCTTTCTTTTCAAAATGTTGTCTTGACCAATTATATTTCCTGATTGTTTGTTACCTTCATTGCCTTTCATCTTTTATGTTCTGATCATTGTTTTGTTACATTTTTTCCCATTTCCTCGTTCACCATTTTTACGTGGTTATAGCCGAGAGGTTCAGAGAACTTTAAACAAGTTGTTTACATAAAAATGTACTCAAAATTTGACGCTTCCCTTCCTTTGTCTGTCTCTCTCCCCTCTCTTGTTCTTAAAACAAGAAGATTCCTAACATCTATTAAATATACTGCGTGTCTTTTCTTGTGTTAAAAACCCTTGTTGGATAGTCTAATTTATTGCATTTATGTGTAATACAGGAGAAATGCGGGATCATGAAAAAGTATTGCATTTTCTGGATTGTGTTTCTGGTGCTCTTCATCATTGCCTTTCTGAAGACCTTCTCCCAAATGGACGCTGGCCACGTGATCGCACAAATTCTTTTCCTTGGTAAGCATTTTTTTTGATCACGCCGAATAAAGTTATTAAGAGATGGTTCAAATTCAGTATTTTTAGAGCATTTTCGTGGTAAACAAAATTAAAGATTACGATTTAGATATTAAAATAACTATATTTACATTTCCAGCCGAGAACTTCTACTTCATTATCGTGATCCACAGTTACCTTCTATCGATCAATGAAGATGGCGTCCTTTAATAAGTCAATACGTCATTCGTTTCATTTCACGCTGGGATAAGTGTGAGTACATGTACGTCATTCTGCCAACACAAATATACCAAGTTGACATTGAAAAAGCGCAACAGATAAAATCCCTTCAACCTTACGACATCAAGAAATTTAAAAGTTTTAAAATATCAAATTAGGTTGTTCTAAGTATAATTAAAAAAAAATGTGCGCGCTTTTTGAGTATCAACTTTCATTAGTCACACTCCAGCAACGTAGTAACGTAGTAATCTCATTAATTTACGTATTCACAAATTATAAATGTTACATGTTCTTTATTTACTAGAAACCAGAAAAAAATCTTAATAATTTTCTCTAAAAGAATGAAACAGAAACGAAGTGAGTTTTTACTAATTTTTAAATGAACTTTTTATGTTAATGATAATATGAACCTGTTCTTACACAAAGATTTTTCGTTGTCGAGCCGTGGATTTCCACTTACTTTTTCTCTGAAAAAACTCAGATGACAATATGTTTTATAAGAATGTTTTAGGCAGTGGAAACCCACGGTAAGTTTGACAATAGTTCACTAATGTTTAAGCTTTTAATATATAATTCTTATTTTTATATTTTCGGGGCCGCATCGAACGGATAATAACATTTTTAATAATAAAGTTTAAGCTTAATGCCAAGCGCACAATCTCCATTATGTTTAGTCAGGGATCAGATATTTCTTAGTACAAATAGTTTTTATGTTAATTAAATATGTTTTCCTAACTCTTATCATTTGTAGTCATTTATAAGAAATATATCTTTCGGGTCTTATTTCCTTCACTTTACCTCCGTTATAATTTTAACGTTAATTTTTTTATAAGTCTTGGTATTAATGTTTTTAGTAATGATTATTTTTTGTCTAAATATAGAATTAGACAAATTGTTAATTAGTGTAAAACGAAATTTGAAAATTGTTTATGACATGTAAAAGGTTGTGAAGTTATTTTGCATAATGCACTTGCTTCTGTGTGAGTGATAATAACAATATAATTTTAATGTTAATCAGGCATTCGTCTTCCATTGTATAGGTTAGGATTCATTATTTTTTTGCTTTAATATGTTTTACGTTGCTAGGTTATAAATGAATCATATCACGTAATATCAAATGTAACGGAATATATCATTCATATCATATTTATTATAAACCAAGATATGAAACGAAATTGTATGAAAAATGTATTAATATTAATTTCCTAAGATGTATATTATATGTTTTAAGTTTATGTCCATAAAATCAATATAGTTTACTATTTTTTAGAACTCTTTTAGAACCTATGATGATTACCTCTTATGATGGAATAATTTGCTACTATTAATTATACAAATGAAATGACAATATTCCAATGTTTTATGACAGTGACTACGTAGTGTGACTGCAGAAACATTTTACTGGCGTATAATATTTACCACTATTTATTAGAAAATATTTTTTGAGGAATAGGTAAATGTACATTTATTTACCTTCTTTCCGTATTTATAATCAAATAAAGCTTCCTGCCATTATGAAAAAATTAAGTGAATAATTGATTTGAATCTGAATATCCGCCATTTTGAATCTTTGATGATACACTTTCTAATTTTCGAATATCGAATTTATATTATACATGAAAAAAATGTAAGCTTAACGTTATTCCATTTTTGAATGAAAAATATTCCAATTTTTGATGTATTATTCATTAATATTCCGGTGTAATAAGTATCCCGTAGAGGCTAAAAAATAGACGAGACTTTTGAAATAAAGTAAGCCAGGAAGACATGTTTTTTCTATTTTTGAAACTAAATATTCGAGTTCGACCAGGAAGATTTGATACTTTTTCATTTATACGAAAAGACAAATTGTCTTTAATGTTTTTGCATTCTCAAAGAACAAAAACCATAATACAATAAAATACTACTACAGTAACAGTGACAGATAACTATCATGTATTTCAAATAGATTTTAGATAATTATTGTGTCTATTTATTAGAAATGTATTCAATAGATGATGTACTATTGTAATAGACGTGGGGTAATGCAGTAGCTAAATATACGGTAAGCGTTCGTAGGTGACAGAAAGAAAAAAATAACGACAATAAGACGTCCTTTGCTTTAAATAGGTCATAGATCTGTCATCAACCTCCCATTTATCCTCAATGCAAATACTAAGATATTCTTTGAAATGACCCATTCGTTGATATAAATCATTGCGTATAAACTTCTTTTACGCCAATAATGTGTCATGCGAAAATGTTAGTTGCGTTCTTTATTTATACGAAACAAAATAATTATTTAAAAATATGTGTCAAGTAATAATTCAAATAATTAGTTTCTTCCATTAAAAATTGCATTTGAGTACTTAAAATTTATCAAAAATATTTTATTCATCTATATTGACAACTGACATTTGACAACTGTAAAGACAAATATAATTTAAACATACATAATTATTTTGTACAGTATAATTCTCATTTCATAAAGTTTTGTTGTCATATTTAATAAACACATATATATTTAAACTGAAATTTTTCGACCTCTTTAAATAAAATTTACCAATCTTTATATAGCCTGATTATATCAATATTTAAATGCAATTGTCATAAATTGATGTTACTAAAATGTACTCGTTAAAACGTATAAATATGTTAGAAGTAATTTATATAGATATATTATAGAATTAAGGGTCTATTCACTTTTGGACGGGACTGTAACGTCATTTGTCTTATCGTGATTTTGACAGATCGACTTTTTGGTCAATTTCTTAATACTTAACAAAAATGTTATACAAAAAAAAGGATAATGGATGTGGTTTATCTGATGGTAATAAACCTGTGAATTTGTGATTGTGAAGTTTGTCGGTTTATAATCGGCCTAGGATATTAAAAACTGTCTGCAAATTGTGAGCCGAAGATATAAGTAAGTCATTGACAATTTGACGTATTATGTCAAAAGCAAGAAACCTATTGCTTTGATTGACAACCCTTTAAGGTATTCAATCTATATTTATTCCAACTAAATCTATATTTATTCCATTATAACTTAAACTGTGTCGTTATAATGCTAATATAATATCATTTTTTAGCGATTTGACTTCAAGTTTATAAACTGTGAACTGATCTTTGATATATCATTTCTCTAAATTGTAAATCGCGATTGGTTTTTTTAGCTCACAATTTGTTGACCGTTTTTAATTTGCCTAATCGGATTGTACACTGACACACGAAAGGTCACTCTCAGTTATACCATTTATAAAACACACGATTGTCTTACGAAACCGACATTTTTTTATCACCTTGATTTAAACTGAAATAATAATAAAAATAGTTACTAATTATTCAATTCCCTTAATATTGCTTAAATCTAAATATTTGCCTTAATTCAGTGTTTAGGCCCTTATAAATATTTGCAGAACTATCGATCAATTATAAATGCTTTACGTGTTGTAATAATTATTTACAATGTATGTAAATTTATAATTTATTTTATAGAAGTTTTGAAATATAGAAGTTCCGATCGTTGTATAACGCTTTGTTAAACGCGTCAGATATTGTAAAATTAAATGAAATTATAACAAGCACCGTTGTAGCTTTATTGATTTCCCACTTCTTCCAGATATTAGTATGTATAATCTGTACTACTTAAACAATGACGACATATAACTTTAAACTTTCGTGGTTTTTACTAATAAGCTGACAGACTTATCAGCTCGTGACCATGGCGCATGCAACTGAGCTGAAATATCGGGAGCAAAGAGGCTAATCGTGGTAAGTATCCCGTCTCCTACAAATCTTATATAATGACGACCAATTTATTCATTTCTTTCTACGACGTCGCGAAAAAATATAGGTTACTTAGTGATAAAACTTTGTCTAGAGAGACTTGTGAAGTATCTGCGGAACCTGCGCGGGAATGATAAATGAACATGAGCTTCTATATGTATTGACAGAATTGTTGTTGTAAATGATACTAGTTGTAAATGACTTGCTCGTTCTCATGACTTCAACTATTGAATATCTAAATTTTATAAACAAACAAACACCCTACATGACGACCCTTTTTACATTTTCGCCGGAAAATTTGTGGATGTTGTGAAATTGTATAATATACCTGTATGATAGTGAGTATTTTGAAATTTAGGATTTTTGTAAAGGACGAGTTGTACCCTATATTTACATTTTTTAGGCTTTCATTTGTAAAAGAGTATGCCGAGTGTTCGTTTAAATTTGATTAGTTTAGCTTAACTTTTTCTCCGTACCGTACCGTACTAACGTTTGTTACATAATAACCCTAGCAATTAGACACTTACCGATGTGTGTTCGATTCCATCGGTTGACAGAGACACCTATTACTATCCCTACCAAATACCCGATAGCAGCGCCACTTACCAGATACAATTGAATCTTTAACTATTCCGGGACCCACTTAGATACACAGAAAATTTCATAAAAATAGTTCCAACGGTTTTTATAAAATTTTCTGTTTTTTTATTATCCCAATTATTAAGGAAAGTTATTAGTTAATATTATTTAGCACACTACAGCCCTTAGAAGCCGAGAAAAACGCTACGGATGAAACAGCGGGGTACTAGTATGTTATAAAGATTTTCTTTAAAATGTCTTATTTTAATACCAATTATTTTAATATCTTTACATCGCTGCGTTTTGATGCATAGTCTGTGAAGGACAATTTATTATTTCACTCATTCATACAGTTGTCATGCAATTAGTAAACAATTTGATACATTTTTAACTGGGTCTAGAACTCTATTGCGCAATGCTCATACCCACTCAGTCAGTCGGCAAGATGCGTTCGTGGAGTGTGAATGTGTTTTTCTCTTTGTTTTGTATCACAGCGTGCTCTTTGCAAACAGGTGAGTTAATAAAAAAAAATTATGCTCATTGACACAAATAAATAGCAATAGAGATTTTTAACCATTCATTTTTTTTATTTTATTGATCTATTTTCGGTTGCATTTTTTGTGTTATCTGTTGTATAATGACACTGTCTTGGCTGTAGGACTTAACCTAAACATTTTTACATAATATGCATTAATTCAGATAAGATAGTTTTGCAATATAAAGAATAATATTATGTTATAATTGTAATTAATTGGACACTATCACTGTATTTATGTTCAAAAAATATTGTGAAACAAAAACATAGCAAAGTTGCTATTCCGTTGCCGTAGTTTAAAAAAAGAAAGAAAAAACATTACCACACACGACGCAGTCAGAAGGGTTTTTACTAAAACCCAATTAAAGGGGTTTCACAAAATAATTTATCACGGCCCTGGCAGAATTCGCTCGATTTTTCAATATTTTAATTTCTATCTTACACCCGGTTTCATTAAATGCTGATCAATGGAAAAATAAGCTCGCTAGCTCGATAACTGTCAAATGTCCGATCAAAATCGAAATGTTATTGGAGTTGTTAGAAGCATGATAATCAACTTTTTTTTACTTTTAGAATTTCACATGATATTTATCTTGGCAGCAGGTTAGTTGAACAAAAAAATCAGGCGTTAATGTTGTACTTTTCTGTAATCACCAATAATTTAACAATGTACTCTTGCTCCATGCGATTATTTTGGCCCTCTATTTTAAAAAAAAAACATATTTGAACGGTAATTATATTCTAAATATTTTAAAAATAGCAAAATGTAGGTACCAATGGAACCTAGACCTATTAAACTGTGCTTTGAAATTTAGGCAGGACAGTTAGATTGCAAGTTAAACTCTCATTAGTAATTCTTGATACTTTAAAAGAACTTAAAATACTAACGTTCTCTAGTTCTGTCTGTCTAAGAATGGCGTTATAAGGGAAAAGTGTGGCTTAAAAGTGGACGTTGTGACTAGAATTGAGAAAGGTATGCTTCGGTGGTTCGGGCATGTTGAAAAGGTGAATGAAGAGAGAATAACAAAACAAATTTATGTTGCAAAAGTGAGTGGCAGTGTTGGTAGGGGACGCCCTAGGGGAACTTATATCGATCAGATTAATGACTTACTAAAAAAGGGCGATATAAGGAGCACCCATAACCGACGAGCATGCATGCGTAGATGTATGAATGTGGAAGAAGCGAGAGAGGTATGCCAGGATCGCGCCAATGGAAATCCATGATCTCTGCCTCCGTAACCCAGAGGGGTCTTTGGGTTACGGACGTGAGCGCATATTTATATATTTATAAATGCAAACTAAAGATTTGCCACACTATTTTATTTTATTAATTCTTACAATACCTAAGACACATTTTAATTCCAATACCGTTCCGTTTTAATTTATTTTTCCAATGGCACCAGACCAAAACTACTGGAAATCGTTAACGGAGAAAGAGTTAAAGGAAGCACTGCAAGTTCGGTATAATCTGGGAAAAGCCAAAAATATCATTCTATTCGTCGGCGATGGCATGGGTCCCAACACTGTCACCGCTGCTAGGATATACCGCGGCGGAGAAACGCATCGACTGTCTTTCGAGAAGTTTCCTCACGTTGGTCTACTAAAGGTGAGATGCTTTAAACGCTTAGTGCATGCTAATCCGCTTAGCATCGATTTTTGAGAAGCCTACATAAATATGACATATATGAGTTCCGACCTAAATGGCTATTAAACTTAGTTGTTAAGTATAAAGATGTAATCTAAGTAATATATCCTCTTTACTTACGAAGATATGCGAAACAATATGTTACGTCAACACGTAGACATATTGTATACCATATCTTATGTCTCTTTCCCTCTACATACAGAACACCTACTACATAGAGAAAGATAAAAAATATTTGGGAAAAGTCAACGACTCAGCATTTTTTTCAACATCCAGACATATTCCGCCGACAAAATGGTGCCGGACTCTGCGTGCTCTGCGACAGCGCTGTTCTCTGGTATCAAAGCAAATCTTGGCACGTTGGGAGTAGACGCCACGGTCCAACAATACGACTGCCCGGCTTCTCTGAACGAGGATGCGTGGGTCTACTCATTAGCCGCCTTAGCTTTAGAGGCTGGGAAAAGCAGTGGTGAGTAATCATTGTAATATTTATTCGCAGAAAAACAAGCACCAAATACTCACACGAAAAATATCTATGAAATCTGAGATTTACTCTTCGCCTTAGGGCATGTATGTATACCCAAACTAGGAACCAACAAGGGCCCTTCCCCACCCATAGTATAGACAAGATAATTGTAAAGATTCTTGTAACCGTACATCCATCTACAATAACCCTTTAAAAAACACTGAATATACGATACCAAATACATTGAATGATGCAGACATTCCCTGGAGTACCTATATAGTCATTTTTTAAATTAAATGTTGCGATATAATAATCTTCAACGTTTACACGATTCTTACTAATTTCTTTAAGTTTATAATATTTTGTTGTTTACTCCCAGGACTGGTGACAACAATGCGAGTGACGCACGCGACGCCAGCGCCAATGTACGCACACAGCGCATCGAGGAGCTGGGAGTGCGAGGCCAAGATGCCGGCCAACGCTAAGCGATGCAAGGACATTGCGCGTCAGCTGGTCGAGGACTGGCCTGGGAAAGATCTGCATGTAAGTTTGCATTTTATATAGATATTATAACAGTTATAGTATACTTATAGCTACTGGAATACCCGCGATGTCAAATGAAAACAGTTAAACCATAAACATTTGCATCAACTAGAAAAGATGGTGCTTTGATTCCAGCCTTTGTGTTGGAAATAGATATAAGATATAAATATATAGAAAAGAAATAGAATAAATCTTTTACGTCAAAAGAGAAGACGAAAAATGAATACCCTTTTATTATGCGCCGCTTATGCGGTTCGAGACCACAGATTTTGTGACAAAAGTGGCCTAGGATTTGCCTAATTCGTTGGATTCCTAAAAATAAGCGGTCAACTTTTCATGTCATAACAAGATAAAACGACAGCTTTTCACATTCAGGTGGTTCTTGGAGGTGGAAGACAAGTCCTGGTCTCAAACTCGACTGGCACTTCGGAGGATCCTATCAGCTCCTGGTCATGTTACAGACAGGATGGAAGAGACTTGATCGATGAATACAGAAAAGATAAAGAGGCGAGAGATCTAAAGTATCAAATAGTATCAAATACCTGGGAGCTTCAAAATATTAACGATGATATTGAGTATTTGTTCGGTGAGGTCAAATATTTCCTTAAAATTCGAATTTTATAATGTGGAACCTTGCTATATCTACTGTAACTATCTTGATCCTGAAATAAAAACGAGGTTTTTAAAGTTTGTTGTATGCTAGGTATCTTCGCAAACGAACATTTGAAATACGAATTCGAAAGAAACAAAGGTCCAGAAGGTCAACCCTCGATATCCGACATGACGAAAGCAGCTATTCAAGTGTTGAGCAAGAATCGAAAAGGATATTTCCTAATGGTTTGTTATATTTTATTTTTTAGGTTACATGCCAATGGTTTAGGGATCATGTTGTCTCCTTCTACAGAAATATCCTTTCTACTGCCAAGAGTGACGTATAGTTTTTTTTTATGGAATAAGGTGACAAACGAGCAAGCGAATCACCTGATGTAAAGTGACGCTGCATCCATCCGCAACAAGCAATTGTGTGGCAGATGCGTTGCCTACCTTTATTTGACAGAGGAGAGGGCACAGACAGGAAAAATGATATTTCCTTGACCCCCGTCAATCCCCTCCCTGTCTGATCCTTTTCCCGTTCCCATCCTCTCCTTATAAGGAAAGGGTTGGAAGAGGAAGAGCCCTGAAATAGGCTTCCGGCACCTCACTCGTCAGATGAAACGCAGAATACTGCTTCACGCCTGTTTTCTGTGAGGTCGTGGTATTCCACCGGTCGAGCCGGCCCATTCGTGCAACAGATGTTGTTATTGCGGGCTCTACCACTGTTAATATAGTGAGTTTCGTCCCTGTTGGGCAACTGTTACGTCGTTCGATACCTTTTCAATTGCGTCGTAAGTAAAAGAGACAACTGTTAACGCAACTTTAAGTAGACATTTTGACTTTTCAGCGGTTTAGGCCCCGACTTACGTACTGTAAACGCAAAAATACTTCTAATTTACGCTTGTCTTCTGCGAGGTTGTGGTATGTTATTTTTCGAGCTGGCCCATTTGTGCAACAAATGTTGTTGTTCCGGTCCCTACCACTATCTATATCATCATTCTATAGGAACATTTAAATCTGGTCTAGGTAGAAGGAGGTAAAATAGACATGGCGCATCACCGTGGCAGGGCGAAGACGGCAGTAGACGAGACTGTGGCGATGGAGCGCGCCGTACAACTGGCGGTTGACATGACCAGCGAGGAAGACACGCTGATCATTGTCACCAGCGACCACACGCACACGCTCACCATTAACGGATATCCTGAACGGGGATCTAGTGTCTTTGGTAAGCTTTAATTTCAATCAACCACAACCTACCACCACCACCAAATTTAATATTTAGGCACGGCTACAAAAGATCTCACATTCGTAACCGGCGTAATACACAAGTAGCATTTCTGAACTTGAGATTTAAATGGTATTATCCCCACATAAACACCACGCCTTTCAAAAGATATTCTTTGATTTTTACTATGGTTAAGTATGCGTTTTTTTACTTCATGCTTTTATTTACGTTGTTAATTTATTTGTATTTAAGTTTTATTTCAAACTGCGTAAAGGACCAGATGGTGGAAGTCTCCCACGGAGAGAAACAATCGGAACCAATATTCATATGTCATACTGTATGAAGAAAAATGCATAATTAAAATAAGTGTTTTCGCAAATATCTCTTTTTCATTACAGGAGTCGCCAGGGAATCTCCTTTCGATCATATTAACTACACAACTCTATCCTACGGCACCGGAGGTCCAGGCTCCTTCCGTTACGATATTAAGACCATAGACAACGAAACAAGGGCTGTGAGGAGAGATCCAAGCAAAGATGATACAGAGAGCTTCCTCTACGAACAGACCGCCGCCATACCTCTAGACGAGAACAGCCACGGAGGTGGGGACGTCGTGGTATACGCTAAAGGTAAGTTATTTATTATCTCAACATACCCACGCATGAGTAAAAAATATAAGTACCCACATATTTTACGACCAACGTTTAGTCCGAAACTTTAAAGGCCGTGTGTGTTTCGCGTTCTAAGAGTATCTGTATCCAATTTTATCTAGGAGGTAAACGAGATAACAGTTCACTTGTAACGACTACTATCCATCAACAGGAGACAGGGGCTATTTTTTACGAAGATCTCGTCAGTGAGGCGATCTTTAGTAGCCGGCGTGATATTGTTAGCACCAAGGAAGATAGGCTGGAGTAGGAACTTGTTTGGCTGCCCGACGGACAGTGTCCATGTGTCGTCATGCTCATGCATAGAGACAAGTCAAGTGCGTTCGGAGCCGAATAATAGCCAGTATGACCTGAGGATCGGTAGGGCCATGGGTAGTGGTGGGATTAGATAGCCTCTTGTATTCTGTTAGATCAAGGGTACCTCGCTGCTTGTCTCAGCCAGCCATTTATTAGAGAGACGAGATAAATGTCAAATCTCACCCACACCCAGGCTGGGTGTGAGTGAGATTTGCTAATAGTATATATATAACCTCAGTAACTAAATGTTCCTCCCACAGGACCCCACGCCCATCTATTTCACAGCGTGCACGAACAACATTACGTCTTCAGGGCGATAGCGTACGCTGCTAAAATAGGACCCTACTCAAACGGATACTCAACCGAAGTCAATCTTGTTCTGCTAACGACTGCTATATTTTTAATTAATTATTTTAAGACTTAAGAATAACGTTAATGGTATAAAAGTTACATTCCGTTTGTTGTTATTCTGAAATATATTTTCTTCCCTATTCATTGATACAAACTTCATGCTGTTGGGAAAAATTTTTGTTTACTTAAAGTGGCAGAACCCTATAACATCTGTCGCACGAATGTGCCGGCTACACCGGTGAAATACCGCGACCTCGCAGAAGAAAGGCGTGAAGCAGTATTTTATATTTCGGCGTTTCGTCTTAAGAGGCGCCGAAAACCCATAAATAATATGTCAACTTTTAAAGGGACCAAATTAAGACCAGACCACGAGCTAAAATAAATTACCACTATCCAAATGGTATCCCCACATGTGTCAAGTTCTCACGTACCTTCACCGCCAAAATTGGCTAAGCTATACTCAAGCATGCCACAAATTCATGGAGTGTAGAAACAGTCGCCGAAGGCGAAGGCAGCGTGGATTGCAATACTGTGTCAACTACCATAGCACCAGTTCCCGCTATCAAGCAGTTATAAGTAAATGTTGTATGCTTTTTGGTTGAAATGTTGGCATAAGATGGCATAAGAAGTGAAATTACTAACAAGATCTTAAATATATTATGTGTATCCTATTGTCCAAAGTTAGTGTTCATCTTGTTGATGTAAAATTATTAAATGAATAAATAACAAAGATCTCAAAGTTTCTTGATCAAACTTAAGGAACTTGTACAAAAGAGCTTTTCCCTTAAATCGGCAATAGTAACGGGACAATATGGGTAATGAGGTTCAAGGAAAAATACAATTATGGTAACTGAATTTTAATGTCACAACACTGTTGTTCAGGTTTCAGTTCAGGAATAAATAATGATATACATTGAATAACAATTATAAAATGTTTAAATAAGCTCGTCAATATATAACAAACAGTACAGTCAACTGCATTTAAAAATAGCACGCATTTAATAAATATAAATAGCTTATAAACACGTTACTTTTTTTGCTGCCAACTGTACATCTATACAGTGGAATTAAAAAGCGGACGAGAATATTTCAGGGCTACATTATCACATACCAATTAAATGCCTCGATTTTAAACTTAATACCGTACTATTGTATCTAGTTACGTGAAACAACAAACTAACTTGAACCGGTTAGAACCAGTTTTATCCGGCTTGGACCCTTGTCTATTTCCATAGATAGTTTAGCTTAAGTACTTCTTCAGAGCGAAGCCGATGACAATGGCGCCAGCCAAAGCAATGGCGGCCCATTTCAATTTAGAACTGAAAAAGAATAAGTAATATTACATAAAAATAAATTGTCGTTTGATATCTCCTTTAAGACAGTCCACATTTAATAAACATTCAAAATATACCATTATTTTATATAAGCTTCAGGAACAGTATAAAGATCTTAGATGTCCGCAGGTCATCGTCACAGACAGACAAAATATGTATGTTATATAGCGCTTTCTTGCTGGCAAACAAGTTGCAAAGCTTCCCATTAACACCACAAAAATCATTACCTGAAGGTGCATAACAGTGTGTTTCTTTGAAAAAGAAGTATTAAGTAAGGTAAATTGGTCATCAATAATATTAGTATCACTACCCTGTCCATTCAAGGACTTGTTCGGGTTATTTAACTTGTAGATACTTAATATAGGCGATTATCTATTCGTTACAAATCTGCTCTACTAAACCGAGTACCTACTGTTCGTAGACGAATTGTTCTGCATATTAACATTCGCCCTATAGGGCAGCGATTCGCACCTTGTGATACGCGTACCCCTAGGGTAGGCGGGGTGCCATTGGTGGTACGTGAACACTACATTGGTAATAGTGGAAATATTTGAGAGGATGAAAATGTTAACTTACACACACAATACACAGTTTGAAATAAACCATATAATTGAATTGCTAAGGTGTTATACTATGAGGAGTATAGCTTAAGAGAAACGGGACACATTTCTTAGGAGTAGGTATGGACTTATCAGGGGAGGGGTACATAAATGAAAAACCTTATTAAGATACTTGAATTCTAAAGATGCAATATAACGTACTAGCTAGTAAGATTTTAATTAAATTATTTAGATAAATATAGATAGATAACTGAGCTTAAGATTATGCTAGGGCTTGTTTCACAACTGTCTTATGACGGATTCGAACCTACAACCTAACGTTCAGTAAACCGTAACATTAACCATAAGACTATTGGCTTAATTTTAATTCATACGTTTATATTTCGAACCTACGAATGGAATGACTGAATAAATGTAGTTTAACACATTCATTGCCGCGGGCTGTTAATGTGTTCGCGCTCTTTAAATTTATGATTACCGCATCATAAGGTATTTATTTAATTTTACATAATTAAAAATCTAAATACTATCCTATCTATACTAATATTTTTACTATGATTGTACTAAATAAACAAACATAAATGAAATCAATCTAAAAAGGATAAAAACCTCGATGGCGGCGATGGAGGCGGACGTCTGTTGATTTAAAACAGAAATTAAAATCAAAATAAAACGAGACAATCTAATTAAATACGCGAATAAAACAAATCAATCACCTTTGGCAGGGATGAATTCTCTTCCTACAAAGAAGAAATAAGCTTAGATATAGTAACTTTACAACTTTCACTGAAGCTGTAGTTACATTACAATTAAGTATTGTTTCATAAGCGCCATATGATAATACCTTCAACTTTAAATCACATGTTGTCGCTTACGTAATTCGAAAAGTGACAAGACTTTTGGCCACAAGTGTATGAGTAGGCAGCCGCAACTCGACCTGTGGGTGCAGCGTGGGTAAACCTCCCACAAGATAGGCCAACGATCTGGTCACGTTTACTGGAGTCCACTGGATGAGGCAAGCAAAGAACAGATTTTTGAGGCTTCTCGCCGGAGCCTATCTAGCAGTAAGTCTTGTGGCATAGAGGCGCATTGACTATCGCAAAACTTTAACTTTTTTATTAAGTACCATTTTTTGACTATGTTTCACGACAGTCGAATTCGAACCCGCAACCTCAAGTTTCAATGTCCGTACCATTAACCATTAGGCTATTGGCGATTCACTTCTTCCTTACCATATTTTGTTTACTCCCTAGAGGCAGATAATTATTTATACGAAGTATAAGTCTATGTTTCTCGTTGGACTTATTACAACAGTTGACCTAATAGGAAGCCAAAACAAATATTATTAAGTTATTAATAAGTTCAAAGGAAATTCGAGTTGTTAACCTTTCTCTTGGAACGACAATCTTCTGTATCCTTCTCTCTGATCTTATATTGCCGCACGGGATGTTACGTTCTGACGTCCTGGGCGACTGTGATCGGCTGTTGTCAAAAACAATTACGTTCCTACCATCTTAATAATATTTTAATTCTATAGTTAGTTCCACGTCAAGTTATAATTTTTGTAAACAAACGTCGTTACATGCATGTCGGCCATTACACTTACACTATAATATACTACTAATAATAACATCGGAAATGTTGTAATTTTATGAGTAATCGTGAGATAAAGTTAAGTGAAATTAAACTTTTTATAAAACGGCTTTACTCACGTTCCCGTTTTTCCTCGGTATTTTGTACCGACAAGTCAGTGAGAGGCGGGTCGCGACCGCGAATTAATCCCACTCACCCTGAAGAAGGACCTCCGACAGGTCCGAAACTTGTCGGTACAAAATACCGAGGGAAAACGCGATGAGTAAAGCCGTTTTATCAAAAGTTTAATAATAATGTCTCACGATAATTTCAATAAATTTTATTGAAGTGAAAATTTACGACTTTTAACATAAAAGGTTTGTTTACAAAAATTCCATCTTTATGTGGAACAAACCATAATTGACAAACTTCTAATTTTGTAGGTTCCCGAGTAGGGTTGGCATCCAGAAGGCGGCCCGCCGCTACGTTTATAGCCTAAACCTATAACAGTATGAACTAAGGTCATACTGTGTCGACCCTATATTAGTTGGCACAGAGCAGGGATATGATAAACCTCTCATTGAAACAGATAGAGTAAATACTGTACCTTGTCTGTCTGTTTCTGAATTCTACGATCAGATAAAAAAAATAGAAATCAGGTCAAAAATATCTTCTATCTTGCAACTGAGTAATAACTCTGGTTGTTCCTTCAAGAAATGATATAGGCCAAAAAACTTAACTCCTACGAAAGCAAGCTTGTTTCTCCACTTTTTCCAATGAAACAAAATATAATAGGCGATTATTGTTCTTTCTAATACAATTTATTGTTAATAAAGGATATTTAAAAGTGTTCAATACTAAATTAAATTAATCCATCTAACGTTTTGTATGACAACGACAACACTAAAATACTAAAGTCAAACTAAAAATTTAAACCTTCTCGGTGAACCATCATAAGTTCGCCATGTTTTCGCTTTTTCCACGCTTCTCGACGGGTTTACGCAACTTGAAAAAAAAATCAAAAGAAAAAAACAAAAATAATTAAACCAGTTCCAAATTCCTGTAAATTGTAGGAATTGAATTAAATTGTTAGGAAAGAGAAACAATATAGATCTATAGATTTAAAAAAAAATAGGAAACACTACTATACTTAACCAAAACTATAAATTGATCCTTTGTTTATTGGTGATGTGACCTTAAGATGGTTCGTACTAGTTTAGTATTAGCTTAATCACTGCTCTCTTGAAACCATACCCTAAGACTATAGGAGTCGTGTAACGAAGAACATAGAATGTTCAAATCTAGAATAAACAGACACACAGGCGTTGTGAAGTTTTCCTATACATATCACGCGGTGCTATAAAACGACGAAACTCACGAGCATAAGGACCTTTACACACGAACGACGTTTGTGCGCGGACGACGCGCACTGAACACGATTAGGACGCCTAGCGAACGTAAGAAAGCTACAAACGCGCTCATGAAAAACGTAGTGTGCAAAGGGCCTAACGGGGCCAATGAGATGAAGCGGAGAGGGGTGCTACATAGTCCGACACCCGGAGTGACAACGCAGTTCACTTCATTATTTTTTTTAGTGTCGAACTTTTAACTAAATTGTTGTTCAAATACCGACACACGTCATGCTCAACATTACGCAAGCATCGCGGGTACGTCTCGTTGGCTTGCGTCAGCGTCGAATTTTCTACACTGTCATTGCTGCCACACAAGTCTCCAGCAACATTTCTAATAATAGTTGATAAATCATTTTGATGGAAAGTTTTTCATTTAGTCTTTACAATACTACATATTTTTATTACTTAAGCTTAAATAAGCCACTCCATACCCAGATGTGTCTTTAAAGATAGGTAAAGTAAAAGTGAAGGTAATAGGAAGAAACAGAGGAAGTTATTTTTTTTTAATAGCAGGACATACCTCATACTACATATAATGCTCACTTTCACAAACTAGGCAAATAGATATTGGTTTAAAATACATACCAATTGGAACATGCATGAACTTTTTTAGTGATTTCACACGCAGGTAGTGTACCAATCTTATACTTTTTTAATAATTCCCTGAAACAAAAAAAATCAGGAATATATATATCAATAACAAATCATGGATTATAGTAAAAAAATTATGAAAAAATATTTGACTTTAATATTACCTAGTTCAAATAGATAAGCAATTATCATATTCTATTTACTTTAATTACAATAATAATAATAAATTGGCCTTTTTTATAATGTCCCCACTGCAGGGACACAGGCCTCCTCTCTGAGAGGGAGGGAAGGGGCCATAACCCACCTCACTGGCCCGATATGGGTTGATGGATGTGACATGTCTTTGAATTTAATGGTTCTAAGACATGCCAGTTTCCTAACAATGTTTTGCTACACCGTTTTTGGAGCAGTGATGATGAAATAATGTACACAAAGTAAAGCACCTGCCTGGGTTTGAACCTGCAAGCTACAGTATGTAAGTCAGGGTCTAAACCACTGAGCCACCACTGCTCTAATAGATAACAATTATCATATTCTATTTACTTTAATTCCCAGCCTAGACTTAAGCTCCAAATAGCAAAGTAGGGTATGTGTGTCAATTTAATATTCAACACTCATAACAAGTACATACATTTTTTACTTTTATTATGTAAAAAAGTCATTTTAAAAACTGGGTGCTAAGTAGGTAAATTACCAATTAAAAAGCAGTATACCCACCTCTAAGTACCCATATAATGTGAGAAATAGATGTCATTTTGATAAACCATCATGCTTCAAATTAATTTCATCATTGAATTCATTAATGCAGTGATTTATCTCTTATTATGCCACTGGAGAGCGACTCTAAATAAATCATATTTACTCAATATCATACTTAGCAACAACATATATTTAAAACAAATATGCTTGCTAATATGCAGCTATGATTTAGTGGGCAGTGATTTGACACAAATCAGTTATGGACCAATTGAACTCTTGTCAAACACACACAAGTGAGACTGTGATCAAGTAATAACTAATGCCTAAGAAAGCAGTAAAACACAATACCGAGCATCTTCACTATGTCCAACTTCTTCAAAACCTTGTGTGCCATCTTTTCCAGCCACATCCAGTAAAGAATCTTCCCCTCCAGGGTGCTAAGAATAAAATAAAGAGGATAGATTGCATTTATTAAATAATTTAGCTGATATGTATTATTAAAAACAAAATGTTTTCACAAAAAAAAAAGTTCTAAGCCGCTTAATTATATACATTAAATCACGGAATGTTATCATAAATAATATATTGATTGTTCTTTCAAAATCCAACTTAATCTTTACCTCTTCCAGGAAACTTGTTACATCGTAAACATCGTCATGTATTATGATCCAAACACTTTTACCGTCACTATGTTTTTTTACTTCTTCACTGGTAATTTCCCTAACCATTCTGTAGTAATGTAATACGTCCTAAAGTAAAAGAGTTGATAAAAGTAGCAATGTAAAATATATCTTAATTTCTTAATCTCGTCTTCTATAATATGACAATTGACAAGTGACCATCTGAGCTGACAAGAGTAGAAATAAATCATAAATGTGGTAGAATAGAAATGTCATATAAATGTCATTGTCAATGACAAATCGAAATCGATCATTAAAAGTTGTTGTCAGGAATGTTTTTTTAATTAAATCTAGTACATTATAGTATCATGTATTAGTATATTGTTTTCAATAATTACTTCATATAATTTATGATTTATTTACAAGAGTTAAAGGGTAGAACCACCAACAATTTTTAAATGTAAGAACCGACCCCATTTATTTCCTTGTCAATCACTGTCAGTGTCAACTCAACTGTCAATGCTTGCTTTGGTTTGGTGGCTAGCTTGTGGCTGTTCTCGTTCTGTCGCATTCTCGTTATTTAAAATTTTATAGTAGTGATTAGTGATTTCTGCAGAAGTGTGATTGAAAATATACACAAAATTAATTTAGAAATAATTTCGACAGTTATTATAAAAGCAAAAAATAAATAAATATTGATGGTTCACACATGGCTGACGACATAGATTTTAATGACGTTATTGATGATATAGTTCTAAGTGAGAATACAATATGTCACGACAGCTATAAGGAAGGTTTTAGGGTTGGCACTGAAGAAGGGAATCCTGAGGGTTATCACTTAGGATACCACCGAGGTGCTGAAATTGGAAGAGAATTGGGTAAGATATTTTGTTTAAAAGTATAACCAGAGATCATGATAATAAAAATGATGAAAGAAAATACCTGAATAGATTAAAATGTCATAATTAGCGTGGCAATTTACGACATCAAATGCAGGCGTTTGCTATTAAATGGCATTCTGGTGGATTTGTTTAAAATTGTTAATTTCAATTTATTTTATATTTTTTTTTATTTACAGGATATTATTTAGGTACCGTGACAAATCATTTGGAAAACAATAACAAGTCTCATTCAAAGCAAGAAGACACTCTGTCAGATAAGGCTGTGACACAACTAGAGAAAATCAAAGGACTGATTGATACATTCCCTCAGACCAACTCTGAGCAACATGATATATTGGCCCTGCTTGAGGCCATAAGAGCTCATTATAAGAAGGCCTGTGCAATGCTTAAAATATCATCAAATAATCCATATACTGCTGATATATCATTTTGAAGGTGTACACATATATATATGTTGTACATATGTTGTTGCTGGCTTTTTGTAGATCTGTTCAAGGTAAACATTTCCATTATATATGTGTAAATTATTGTTTGTTGTACCTTACACCAGAATAGCTCTCATATTACAGATTTTTTCTTCCTTACTTCATATTCTTCACTTATCATCATATTTTGATAATTCACACAATATCTTTATAAGTGCCTATATATTGTTCTGATGCATAAGCTATAATATTGTAATAAATAAAATAATAATAATAATATTGTAAAGTTTCATTAAAATCTATTCAATAGTTCATCCACACATCCATATTTATAAACTTTCGCATTATTATTAATGCAAAGCTTGTAAATTAGTAGGATTAATATTCCAATGTAGACTACATTAGCAGCCATTATAGTTCTCACTTCTTTTTTTCCCCCTATCTCCTATTTTCATATTACATAAGCAAGTTACAGCCTCCTATGATGAATATCTACCATCTTTCATACTTCTTTTTATTTATTGTTTTATGCAAATATGTAAATTTTTCCTCACAACATCTATCCTAAGTAGGGTAGACAGATCAATCACTCTACTTTTTATCTAGCTTATGTGGTATAAAATCTGGTAGCTCTTTAGCAAGATGTGACAAATGGGTGTATAGACATACACATATTGTAATACTTACAATCTTGAGATTTTTTCTCTTATTAAAAATCTGAAAGATGTAACTCAGTATAATTAGATTGTTCAGCATAGAATGCTTAACATGGCAAGTTTGCAATAATTACGCTATTTTAGAGAGTAAGAAATTTGATGTTAAGTTCCATATGTCTTGATATTAAATGTTTATCTAACATATTTTATATTGAGCAATAAAGACACTTTTCATTCAAAACATTTAAGGTATTAAATTCACAAGAACTCTTATTTAGTCTTATACACAATATATGTTATTATTCAAGTTGATAACAAACGGCTAATATTTGTTTAATTTCTATTAACAGCTATGGAAACATCAATAACAAAGGTCCATCATCACTTGGACCGAATTTTGAAATATTTAAATCCCCTATTGTCTCTGGCAAACTGTCACATGGTGGAGTTTTTTACGGAGAAACACTGGGACAAACTTCTACCAAAAAACCTAATACAAATCGTAGACAAATGGGACTTGAATTATGCTGTTGACAAATTCTGGACTTATGCTTTAGAACCAAAAAACAATGGTAAGAATCAAAGCTACTACTAATAATAACTATATTACTGTAAAAATAAAATTGAATAATCCCGAGTACCTCACTGATAAGAAATTTCACCATCTCTGCCCTTCGCACTCATATTGCTTCTGCGCAGTATGAATGTAGTCCATACTGTTTGGGTTTTGGCTACAGTTTTTTTGGCCAGTTGCCTGCCCAGATCGTTCCCAAGGGTGGGTGACACTAATAATCATTTCATATGAAATAATTTAGAGTATAGTCTGCAAAATGTTATTTTGTAAGATCATGCAAATATTGAAGATACACATTTAGTTATGTACCTACTATTATTATATTCAGCATTCAGTTTGGAAAGAAAATTGTGAGCAAAAATAAATTGTTGACCTTTATTTTATAGAAAAGTTCTCAAGGAAAACCTAGAACAGAATCATGTTAATGTTATTAATTTTAAAATTACATTTGGTTAAAATCGTTAAATAAAAAATAACCAACTTAGATATATATATATATATATATATATATGTGATAAATTATGTGAATCTTGTGTGATTGTGTTGATGTTAATTTTGAAGGTATTATATACTAATAATAAAATGGACTGCGCTTGGAAAATCTTGAATTGCGTTTACTTGTGTGGGCGATGAGGGCCTGGTATGTTAACACAACATTTTTTTGTAGACGTCTATGTTAGTATCAATTGATGTCTGTATTGCATGTGAATAGAGTAAAATAAAAACGTTTTACGTTGGAATCATATTTTGAAGTATAGAAACGTATGAAACTGTTTCGTGTCAAAATATAAAGGTACAAAGCATATTGTGAATGATTGATCCGTGTATTTTATGTGTGCCTTAGTAGTTTTTTGTGTTGCATAGGTGAGATGTCGAATTTAACATTATGTGACCAATTTGCCCTTTAAAATTCAAATCAAAACATAGCCTAACCTCATCTGTAACAACTAATAGAGAACACTCTAATACTGAAATATCAGTAGTTTCAAACCATACAAATAACAATACCTTTCTTTCTACATTTTTTTAAGCAGGATTTTGATGTTAGAATAATAATGCCGTGAAACCACAAAAAAAACTTTGTTTGAATCCTGTATAACTTTGGAACCACTTAGCGGATTGGTATTAAGAAATGGGAACAAACTGGAAACACAAATGATAGATTGCAAAAATAATTTCAGAAATGTCGAAATTCTAAAGTAACAAACGTAAAACTTTTTTTCCTACAAAGTCCGTCTTCAAGATTTAAAAAAATATTAATGTTTTATGTATTGGCATGATGTAAATATTTTTTTATGTTGTCCTGTATGTACTTTAGTGATTGTGTCCTTTAATTAAAAATATTTATTTCCGAACCAAACAACATTACCCTCTAAAAGTATTTCACTGCAAGTTTATACGTAGTAAAAATATTTAATCTTTTGTAAGCATTTTTCATGCTGCTATTTTCTCTTTAGAATAGAGTTCTTTATCGCACGTACATGCTCGCATTTGTTTGCGGGCTGAAGGCCAAACTGAAAATGCCACCAAAACCCGGCATCTTTTTGAAATTATTTTTGAGTCCCTTCTCCTAGGGAACTATAACTTTATTCAATTGTTTTAGCTTTACTATTACTTTCAGAATAGGCAAAAAAAAATGTTTAATTACCCTCTTTCTTACTAACAAAAAAGATATAGCAAAAGGAACACCATTCCAACCGGCTGTCCATGAGACATCTCTCTCTTTTTTATTATTTATTTAGGTCCTGTAGGATTATAATATACAATACAAAAAATACTTATAATAAAATCAAAATGTACACTTTGTACACAAATATATTCATTGTAAATATTAAGTGATTTAAACGCCATCTTTAATAGAACTAAAATTTAAAACTGTTTTGAGTCTTGCATGTTTATTGTTGTGGCATGTTTGTTCTGTATAAACACTTTGAAATGTTAATATCTAAAATTCAATTACAATAACAACCTTTCAGATAACTGTGAACTTCGTAGATGGATCCACACGGCACAAGCTCATAGTTTGACCGTCAACAATGAGTACTGTATATCGGTTGAGGAGTTGCAGAAGCATCTAGACGGTTGGGGAGGTTCAATGCCGGCGGAGATTAAGATAAAAGAGTTTATGACTAACAAGAAGAGCTATGAGGTATCATTATTTAATAATTTTACTTAAAACCATACTCAATTCTTATGTAACCACTTAATACTATGCTACTATTAATGCTTCGGATCATCTTCAAATACTCATATATGATATACATGTATATAAAAATCTCCTATCACTATGTTTGTCCAGGATAAACTACATAACTAGTAAACTAACCATAATGAAATTTGGTCCGACTAAAAACAATCAAATATCTTTATTATTTACCTTAATTTTTGTTATTGCATATTGAATTTTTTTATTACTTAAAAGTTCTAACAGATGGTTGTTAATTGATACAACATTAATTCGACATATTTGTCATCTAGGCTGTCGTCACGCGTCACTCGAATTTTCCTGGCTGTGGCCGACAGCAAGATGTCTTATTGAAATTACATTTTCGTAAATAATATCAAATAACCAGTGTTACTGTTACTGTATAACTAATTAATAGAATTGTGTAATTCACCATGATCATTTTTTTATTCTGTCTAGTAAGTAAAGTGATACATGTTTTAGGTGCAAAGAATGTCTCGTTTGGTCGCGTCGCTGTACAACGCTACCGGCTCCAGTCATTGTGTCGAGGCGGGCGGGGGCAGAGGACATCTCTTGGTAGCTCTAACGCTCGGCTACAATATACCCAGTCTCACCGTCGACTGTGATGCTAAGGCTTTGAAAAATGCCACCGAAAGAGTCAAGATTATACAAGTATGTATAACATATTTCATACATATTGGTGTTTTTATTATTTATAGAAGTTAGCAAACAAACAAACAATTCTCCTAATATTGTATGACTGCTTCCTATAGACATCTCCAACAAAGTAATGAGTTGCAGATCCGGTGCCTACCTCTAATGGACAAAGGCTGGGATATGAATAGAAAAACTTATATGTCCTTTTCGTATCCCCTCTCCCGGGAAATCCTTTTCTAACTCTAATAAGAGGATGGAAAGGATAAGATGACCAGAATTAGGCCTCTGGTACCTCACTCTTCAAACGAAACGCAGAAATACTTGTAATTCACTTCTGTCTATTGTGATGTCGTCGACCAGTCGAGCTGGTCCATTCGTGCAACAGATGTTGTAGACTCTACCACTGTTTAATGTATATTATGTATTCAAATGATAGTGATATAAAATTGTTGACATTTTGAATAGAAGCAATGGAGGGCTATTGCAAAGAAAATAACTAACGGCAACGAAGAGCTTGTTAATGATAACAAACATTGTAACACCCATCGTTTTGCGACCGCTTTCATCACAAAGAAAACGGATATAGCCAAGGTGATTAGAGACGCATTCCCTGAACATCGAGAAAAAGATTTCAAAGTTCTTTTAACTGGTAAGTTTTGTGACTTAAAACAAATAAGCAATGCATTCGTCTGGATATCCATCCAAGTGGAATATACAGTCAAAAATATATTTAATTTACAATAATATATTTTCAACTTTTTCTTCAGGGCTTCACACGTGTGGTAACCTGGGTCCGGATTCACTAAGGATTTTCACAACACAAACATCCACCACTGGTTTATTTAATGTGCCCTGCTGTTACCACCTGCTGACCGAGGAGGTGGATGCTAATTTGTTTGATGTGTTCCAAAGGGACTATGGCTGTGGCACAGGATGCGAACATGGATTCCCAATGTCTCAGTATTTAAAAGGTAAGTTTATCAAAAATCTTTCTGTGACTAAGTATTGTTTAGAGGTATCTTTTTGTGTTAGTCTTATCATGAAGAAATACTTATCTCTTTAGTACATTTTTCATTCCTCGTGACCATGTCTGTAATTTTTATACCAGGCTAAGAGTCAGACCATAGACATATGCCAGGTTGCTAAAAGGCTGATCAACGACATTAGCTAGCTGTCAAGTTCTTAGTTGGATCTGGGTGTTAATCACTCTAATTTATAATTAACAGTAGTTTGAATTAAGTACCTAGTTCGACCCTGAAAATGTCTTTTCAGGTTACAATTTAGGTCGAAACGCAAGGATGCTAGCCGCTCAGTCACTGGACCGGGTGGTGCATCAGAAACAGTTGCCATCCAAAAGTTTGCTGTACAGGGCCCTGTTTCAGGTAATGACTTGCAAAATGTTACGTCGAAATTTAATTAACTATATTAATTACTCATTTAACTTTTCAACAGGCTATAGTCAAGACTCATCTACCGAAATCCACTTTAAAATATGCTAAACTAAAGAGAGTGGCATCAAAATGCGACAATTTTACACAATACTTCAAGATGGCCGACGATGTTCTCTCACTTGGATTGTTTGACAGGTTGTCTGACAGCTATTTGACGGATGTGTCAAAAGATCTCCACTGTCAGTGGAAACAAATAGTGATGTTCAATTTGTTGAGGTTATGTTTGGCGCAAGTTATCGAGAGTGTAGTTTTACTCGACAGGTTGCTCTATTTATTTGAGAATGGATTTGGAAAATCGTATATAGTTAAACTATTTGACCCCGTCATGTCACCGAGGTGCCACAGTATAGTTGCGGTTAGATAACATTTAGGTGAAGAATTCCGCAAGAATTCTTACATTTACAAAATAAATATAATTCATGAAGTTATTACGACTATTTATTTAAATTTATCGAATTTTTTGTTCAGCTTTGACAGTGGTAGAGCCCGGAACAACATCACAGAAGACAGGCGTAAAGTAGAAGTATTCCGCTTTTCGTCTGATGAGTGAAGTGCCGGACACCCAATTTCAGTCGTCTTCTTCTTATCATTTCATAACAAGGAGACTAATTTGATGGTTGTGGATGTCTATGGGTAGCAATAACTTAAGATCAAGTGAACCGCTTGTTCGTTTACCTTTTACCATAAAAGTTACAAATGAAAGCCTTACTTCTGTATAATTTAATTAAGACTTCAGCCCCTAGTGTCAGTATTGCTTTCACTGTTAGTAGACGAATTAATTAGTGAATAAGAATTAATACTTTACTAGCAACCTGCGCCGCAAAGACAAAAATGTGCCTATGTTACTATGTAAAAGTTTTTTATTGGATCCGGATCAAACAAGCAATCAAATCTTTTAGTTGCGCTGCTCATTTGGCTAGCATTGCGCTAGTGCATTATCCGTCGACATCATGTTTTTTTTTTACGCGGGGAATGCATTTACGCACTTCGCCGTCCGTGCTGCGGGGGCAGCAGGGACAGCTTCGTGTGGGACTCCCGGCCTTACATTGGGCCGGAGCACCCACTAAACCCCGCTGTGTTCTCCTTCGCCCGACCGGGCCGTGGCATCTACGTTAGTTTATCCACGGCCCGGATAGGGGGAGCCCCTTGGTAGGGGCTCGACACGTGTAGGGAGGGGTCATCGACATCATAGTGCGACAAGGCAACGTGGCATGCATCTATATGGGGAATACTAGTTTTTTTTTGCTAAATCAAGACATAATTTATTCAGTAATTCTTTATTTAAGCACTATACATCCACAAAACACATAGTATAACTATTTTAAACTAACTTTGGTGAGAAACAACATAATATCTTGAGGCAAGAAGTGCCATGCTGTTTTAGAGATGAACGTTACCTTTTACTTTGTACTATTTTAATATTTAAAAAAAACAAATGGGTAAAAAATTATTTATTGTTTGCTAGCTTGAGAGATTTTCAACTTTTTAAATATTTTTGTTGTATTATATAATAAATACTATTCTATAAAATCTTTTGTTTAAGTTAGTGTATTTTCTGATAATTTGGTAATAAAAATAAGACAATGATACAGATGTTATCTGTTCTGGCTGTAAGATTCCTTTGTCTAAGCTAGGTAATAACAAATATATTGTAATTTAGGCGGGAAAAATGTGAACCAAACTTTTTTATACAAATAGCTCCTTTAGGCATAAGTGTATATTGTTATGTGATATTTCAATTTATTTTTGCGGGAATTAAAATGCAAACGAGGTCTTCGTCGTCTTCATTCTTCAGTTCCCATTTCACGTCGACCTTTACTTTGGGATATGACTTCAACACGGGTAGCGTTGCTTTGTAATTTGCTACTTGGCCAGCCTGTAACGACGAAAATAAAATAATAAGTGATAAATACCATCATATCTTTGATCTTTTCCCCACTTATTTGGGGTCGACACAGTATGACTGTCGGCTATGCTGCATAGGTTTTGGCTAAAGTTTTTACAGTGGGCCGCCTAACTGACGCCAACCCTCGTCGGCAATTTATATACAAATATTCAATACATGTAAGCAAGTTCATTAATTTATCTAGCTTTAATACTCATAAAAGAAAGAAGAAAAGGTGGCAAGCGAGCAAGCGGATCACCTGATGTAATGTGATCGCTACCCATAGACATCCGCAACAAGCAAATGTGTTGCAGATGCGTTGCCTACCTTTAATGGACAGAGGAGGGCATACACAGGAAAAAGGATATTTCTTTTTCCCCGTCCAATCCTCTTCCCTTTCTTATCCTATCCCCCTTATAAGGAACGGGTGGGAAGGGGAAGAGGGCTGAAATTAGGCCTCCGGCACCTCATTCATCAGACGAAACGCAGAGTACTTCTACTTCGCGCCTGTTTTCTGTGAGGTCGTGGTATTTCACCGGTCGAGTCGGCCAATTCGTGTAACAGATGTTCTTGCGGACTCTACCACTGTTAAAGTTTAGGTTAGGAAAGTGTAAATAATACCAAGGATTCACTTTTACCTATTACTTATGATTACAGTGTATTAAATACCTATCTAGTTAATATGATCAAACTGTATTAATAGGTGTTCCTTTTAATAAAATTAAATAACTTATAACCTGTCGCAACGGGGAAATCCCTAAATCTCGATTAAAACTTTATTCTAGACTATTTGACGTAGTCCACTAGACGTATTCGATCCCTGGACAGAACACTCTATACTCCTATGGGACCAGTCATTATTTTATTCTGTCCTATAATGAGTGCTTTGGTGTAATAAATAATAGTGTAGTCAAATATTCCGATGATCTGGGTGGACTAGTCAACAACTGAAACAGACCTTCAAGGGGCAAGTGAGTCCGGTGTCCTTGCAGGCGTCGGGCTGCGGCAGCGGGAAGGGCACCGGCAGGTTCATGATCACGCCATGGACTTCTGTCTCTAGAGTCTTCACATCCGTTGCTGCGAAAATATAAATTAACATCAATGCAAAAGACGAGAATTACTTGTTCATTTTGTTGTATTACATCGTAGGAAATAATAAACCAATTTTGGTATAAAAAAAGATTTTCTTTTAGAAAAAAAAACAAAATTGAAAATAAACAATACGTAGAATCCACATCCCTCAAATCTACAATGTATTCAGAATATCATTTTTATAGTATACTAGTGACCCCCCTCCGGCTTCGCCTGGGTTTCTGAATTTTTAGGGAACATCGTCTTTTATATACGTAGATATGCAACAGCAAGAAACAAAAATATATATCCCACGGGAACTGTACATTTTTCCGGGATAAAAGTAGACTTTGTGCTTTTTCAGACTATAATCTATCTCTGTGTCAAATTTCATCTAGATCCGTTCAGACGTTTTGGCGTGAAAGAGTAACAAACATCCATACATAAAAAAACTCCTTTATAATATTAATATTATAGTAATAAGTGCAATTGTAGTCTATACTAAGAAAAAAATATATAGATAGAAAACATAGGAATAGATTCAAAAGATCTCACTTGGTGTAAATTCAAGGCCGATGGTGACGTTGGTGTTTCGCCTCAGTGTGCACTCCTTGGCTGTCTCCGCACACCCGCTCACTTCCACCTTTTGTAAAGTAGCCAGCTTTGACCCTGAAACAATATGTTATAGCTTAACCCCATGAACAACATTTTTATCATATATACCTACCGTATTTCGCCAAATGCATTCGCCCTATTAGAAAATGACTGGAAATTAAACGTCATATTGTCAATGATTCGTTCAACTGAGAATTTGCCTAGCCCAATTATAAAGTGTATTAAAATAAAATGGTAAAAGTGTAATAAAATATCCATTATCTGTTTATCCTTTCCTCTGTCTCCATTAAAGCATTCTCTTAGCATTAAGGGAGCTGATTACTCCTTTGCCGCCTCCTTTTTTTAATAACTTATAGTCTTACAAACTAAAAACCACGCTAAATTCAATTACCAATAACTGATATATCAATCGTTTATATAAATTTAACACCTAGATTCTCCTGAAGATTATGGTAAGGATAATGGGATAAACTATTTGCATTTCGTTAGATACAACTACGAAATGTCGCTTCAGTATTTATAAAACCCACTCGCTGGTCACGAATAGATTAGGAGATAAGCGGCCTGAACACAGGAAGGAGAGTATCACGCGTCTAGTCGACGTACTAATTAATATGCAAGTGTGTTGGTGTACCAACTAGGACTCATTAATTACACTGAGTGTTATTAGCTATTGAGCATTCGACTCAAGCGGTCACAAACCGCAACCCGAGTGATTCATTCCACTCATTGTGTGACAAACGAGTAAGTATCAACTCACAAATGATAGCTCATAAAAGCATTGTTGCAGTTTTACATTGTCATTGGGGTTTACGAACAAAATATTTTTTTTCAAATTCTTTAGTTTAAGAAGTCGAGCCGAACTGAAGTGTAACAGTACAATAGTAATGTATGTATTACTCTATAATTTCTGAAATGTACATTTATCTACATTGTATAATGGAGTAAATGTCAGTGGAATAAAAACAACATAAGACGACATATTACTGTGTTCTACAACCAAACGGATGGATCGTTATTATTAGGACATATATTTCTTCTAAAACCTTCGCTAATACTTCACGTAATTGTCGTTATATAAATAAGTTGTCATATAAATTAATTTGTAAATTTAATATAGTTATCGCTTTAATCTTTAAATGGCAACATCTACCAAAACAGTATATATTATAAAATAGATGAGTTACCAAACAATCAAAAACGAACTTTACTCAAGCTACACAAAGTTAAAACTTAATCAAGAAAAAAATTATTGCATTCTATATATCTACAATCTAATTACAAATTCAATCTTTAGTTGGAATTGTAATTAACACGCTATATTATTAAACTCAGAACAAGAAACATCAAAAATCTGTATTTATGTTATGTGGAATGAAACGAGATTTTAAATAGATAATTACCTACATAATTAGATAATGCATAGATTTTAATTATCAAAAATATAGTGGCGTTTTAATTCGTTTGTATATATTTAAAAGTTCTCAAAATGTAGTGTAACTAGCTGACCCGGCAAACTTCGTTCCGCCTTAGATTTAATTTATGATAAGATATCTGTATTAATTTTAAATTATATATAATTGCTTTGGGTTAAAACCGGGTTGAGCTCGAGGCTTGAGTACAGTCTGTGCCAGCAAGGGGCGAGGCGAGGGGGTGCTCGCATCAAGCGATCAGTCCCGACGTAGGCGTGGACCCGCGCTTGATTTTATTTTCGTTGTAGTTTTTATTTATTGATAACTCCTAAGGTTATCATTTAAATTATACGATGTACAGGGTGATTTTTATATGCATTAACTGCTTAAGGTAACTAACGTATTTACCGGATAATGATTAATACTTAATCCGACCAAATGGCTTTTCAATTACCGCATTGCACTTGACCATTTTTTTAGAAGTTAGAATGTGTGTACTAAGCTATCCTTAAAAGGTACATATATGGGACAAATCTATCTTCAAGAACGTCCAATCAGGAACAGTTTTACAATATTTTTGGTTCACAATTTTCCGACAGTTTAAAAATTTATAATATTACTAGTGAGATTATTAATCAACGATATTCGCATTACGGGCGATAGAAGCATTAGTGCATGCTTTCCCTTGCATAATATCAGGGCCGTCTTAAGCAATATCGGCGCCAGGGTGCGGCAGGCTGCAGTACCTGGTAGCCACCTATTGGAATGGCGGTCAGCTTGCGCCCCTAGAAGTCTGCGCCCGGGTGCCCCGCACCCCTTGAACCCCCGGGTAAAGACGGCCCTGCATAATATCTTATATATATCTATTCAGAGCGATATACTGCATATCTAATCGCATTAGCTCTTTCATAACTTAATGTACACTTATGCATTGAACGGATTACTTGAAAAGTAAGTGTAGTATGCAGCCATTTGGTACGGTTATATTGCCTTCTGGCCCTCTGTTAGATTTCTTTTTAAAGAAAAATACTGAAGGGGAATGGAATTAGGCTATGTATGCATTTATGATAGAGCCAGCGACAACATCTGTTGCACGAATGGTCAGGTTCGGCCGGTGAAATACCACGACCTCACAAGACTGGCGAGAACTGGAAGTATTTCTACATTCCTAACGAGTGAGGTGACGGAGGCCTGATCCTAGTCCTTTTCCCCTTCCAATCCTTTTGTAATACGGAAAAGATAATTTGACGGGGAAGGGGATGGGCAGGAAAAGGAAATATACGTTTTTCCGCTTATCCCCTCTGTATCATAAAGGTAGGGAAAACATCTGCAACTCATTTACTCGTTGAAATGCCTATCGGCAGCGGTCACAAGAACAGATCAGTGAAGTAAATAGTGTGCGGTTTAGCGTATGGTAATGAGGGGCGACAAAAGTCAAAATAAGGGGTCAGAGAGGCTGTATTTAAAAAGTATGCTTGGCCCAAAATAGCATAATCGGTAATAACAATGTATTAAAAAAAATTGTTTAACAGCTATAACACTTATGTGGTTGATTTCTCTACAAAATGGAGTTTCATAGATATTGCTACTCTATTTAATTATTTTTTTCTTGTTTCTCATTACTTTAGCTATTTTATTTACTGTAATAATGGTAAATTGTTACGAATTAAAGTTTAAATAATCACATAGAGTGCAGAAGATTTAATTTTATAATATTGTTTTGCATATCGATAGTGTATCGAAACAACACGCATGTACCACTGTTACAAATTTATTAACATTTGAAGGTTATGTACAAGGAAAATTTGTGAGAATGAGAAAAAAAGTTTAAAATAAATAAATTTATATACAAGTTGACATCATAATGGCCGTATGCGTCAATTGGAACTGACTCTTGTACACATGGCCTAGACTCGTGTACATTGGCCTTAGAGATGAATTATGTACTACACTAAAAAAAGACCAATCAATGATCCGACAAACCAGATTGCAACATTATCAAAAAGGAGGTCACGGTACAAATTGTATTTCTTTTTAGTTATGAATGTAAAGATTATTAAATTTTATAATCTATACCAAAAAGAATTCCCATTTCTCTGGTCACTACGTCACGCGTGAACGGCTTGACCGATTTCGCTAATTCTTTTTTTTGTGTTTCTTATTGTTGAGAAGGGTCTTATGAAAGAAAAAAGAAAGTTACGAGGAAATTAAAAAATATAAGAAATCCTTTAACGTGACCTTGCTTTTGGCATGACTGTACATGCCCGATGGGCAGGCAACACGCGTCATGTTTTCAGGCAGGCCGTAACAAAAAATGTAGCCAAAACCTATTACAGTATGGACTACGGTGGTACTGTGCCAACCACACATAAAAAAGTGGGGAAAGGGCTGGGCTGTTTTCTTGCCCGACTTACAGGAGGGTTCCTAATGTTTTTCGCGTGTACGTACGTACGTATGTTGTATATGTTTGTATGTCCGTTCGGTTGTCCATTCCACTGTGACCTCCTGTAGCCTTAACGGGTCACCGATTTTGAAGAGTGTGGTGTCATGTATTCTTCCCCGGAGATTCAGACAATATGATAAAATGATGAATGATGGATCATCATAGACATCACAGTCAGTCGGATTATATACTTTTCCTCTTCTTATCTCTTCTTTCCTTTTTGTTATATACATTTCTTCTCTGATAAGAATTATCGGGGACTAGACGTCTTCGGATACGGCGTAATACCCAAATTTAACTTTGTTATTGTCATATTTGTTAAGCAGCGTAAATGTAACTAGTGTATTTACACAAATTAACGTAGTCTATTCAAAGTAAACGTAATAATGTGTACAAAAGTTCAGAATGCAAAATAGAATAACACGATATGGCAAATAAATGAAAGCGATAAATAATAATTACTTCAACAACAATTTGTCATTATAAAAATAGCATGCTGGAAACAACACAATCGAATGTCAAATAACAAGACAAAAATATAGATAAAAAAATTAAAAATAAATACCACAATCCGTGTAGAACTTAGCGTGAACACTGGCCAGCAGCACAGCGACGGTCACGTAGAACAGCATTTTGTTACTTGTTTAACTTTAAAAATAAAAAATAAATTGTTGTGTTCGCGCGCTAACGTTGTAGGTAACGACTCGCGCGTCTGCTGTTGACTGACTGGCTGACAACGAATGGACGATGTGTTTGTGTGGCGCGACCTTTAATTTAATGCTTTATAATGCTCCAGCGCAGGTCAAAGATTAAATTTGATAGATGGTCAATGACTCGATGGTTTGTACCTATCATATGGATTGATGTAATATTCTTAAATGGTTTTCCTTTCATTGTGCTGGTTAATATTATTGTTGTTTTAAATTCTTTTAGGTTTATATCTTTTTATTACTCTCCTTAACAGTAACAAGCTAGTAGCGTAACGAAAAATAAATCAGACAATATCATTTATAACAGCGAGTAAATGTTGGGAGGGGACAGTCAGATTAGCGGCTTACTAAAAAAGGGCGATATAAGGAACACTCATAACCGACGAGCATGTATGTATAAATGAAGATGTATGAATGTAGAAGAAGCGAGTTAGGTGCACCAGGATCGCACCAAATGGAATTCCATGATCTCTGCCTACCCCTCTGGGTTACAGGCGTGAGCGCATATTTATTTTGTGTAATTTATTTTGTTTGACATATAAATTAGTTGTAGGTATTTAAATAGTAATCTTAAAATAATGACGAAAGCTAAACCGCTGAGCCACCACTGCTCCAATATATTAAGATGAAATTAAGAGTGACCTAATTTTCTTTCAACTGTATTTTTTCGTACATCCGCGGTATATATATAACAGATATTATACAGAATCCAACTTTAAGTGTACTAATATTTCTGCGTTATTTGTAATGAGTTCGTCGTTTGAAAACTCTTTCCATCCCCTCCGTTTGTTCTTTTCCTTGCCTATCTATCTCTTGTATAAATTCTAGTGACGCAACTCCAAAATGTGTGCTAAAGCAACTTTATTTAGTGCAAAAGAATACAAACACTAAAAATAATCGAAGTACATTTTGCAAGCAACTGTCTCTTCTATCAACGCGGCATAATCTATAGCCAGACCGGAAGGCCGTTGTGCAAATTGTGCGCATGTTTCAGGAAAATTGAACGCAATGCCTACTTAACTGACTGTTAAATTTTCAATAAAACAATATTTATTTGAACATTAATCATCTTTTATCGAAAATATCTGCGATGAATCATCTTGTCGTTTTATACATATTTATGTGCAGTGTCAACGGCTATTGGTCATTTGGCATTAGTAAAGATTATGCCGAAATGCCTACAGCCATAGATAATTTTACGAATGACTTCAAAATAGTAATATTTACTTTTAAATCCTTCCATTGTCTACTACATCTATTCATAAAATTAATAAATTGGTATATTATTGTTAAATTTAACCTTTTAAAAAGTGTCACTAACTCAAGGATCACGCTACTTAATTGTAGACGTAAACTTATGACTTAATACTATATATTGAGAAAGGTATGCTTCGGTGGTTCGGGCATGTTGAAAGGATGAATGAATAGAGATTAAAAAGTGAGTAGCAGTGTTTGTAGGGGACGCCCTAGGAGGACTTACATATATCGATCAGATTAATAGCTTAGTAAAAAAAGGCTATATAAGGAGGACCCGCAACCGACGAGCATGTATGCGTAGATGTATGTATGTAGAAGAAGCTAGAGAGGTGTGCCAGGATCGCGCCAAATTGAAATCCATGATCTCTGCCTACGCCCCTGGATCCTGGGCAAAAGTATTTATATATAAAATACGGCATGAAGGCAAGCTATTTCACAACAGTTTTTTATGAAGCGTTACATTCGCAGTCGCGCCGACCCATTCGTATTGTTGCCATTAGCAGTTCAATTATTCTTGTATTAGTTTTACCTTTCCGTGATGTTTCTTCCTTTGTGCAAGAAATGTCTGATTTTCTTCCTTTTTTTAATACAGAATACCATCGGTTTATCTTTTTCCTATACGAAGCTGTTGTGTCAGACATTTTGTTTCAAGTCCTAGTTAATACAATGTGTACTTACGAAACGTATGTAAATAATATATACATACCTAAGGATGAGGTTATCATCCTATGTCTCACGTGTAACGCGGTAACGCGCAGTAAATTGCGTCTTACTATTCTGGAAAGCGCCATATGGCAATGGACAGACAGTCGTATTACGATGCAGTAAACATACCGCTTCTCACATGTTTGTGGGCATTAATAACATAGGACAAATATTTCTAGATTACAAGGTCCCTTTGTGTACGCCTGACAATGTTTGGTTGAATCCTTTCCAGTTTCAATATTATCCCCTTGTACAGAAAAAGGGTATAATATTGAAGATTCGGCAACTCATTAGCTTGTGGCAGATGCTTATGGGTAGCGTTCACTTAAACGTGAACCGTTTGCAACCTTTCGCTATTATGTCAGAAGTGCTTGAACTATCCATATCCACAAATGCGTATACGGCGACACTCATATGGCCGTAGCATAACGTGTGCCTCTGGAGGAGTGGGGGCAGAGAGGTCGAGATTGCTTCCCTTAGCTACGACATGATAAGTCAAGGTAACCAATGAGTCCTGTAAATTCCAGACTCCACCAATCCCACTCATTTTAGTTTCCCCCCAAAATCTAGGTTATGTTATTCACGTTTGATGATTTTATGGAATACCTTTCTTTTGGACACACACACATTTAATCAGATCGAGACACAGTTGTCAGTATTTATGTAAAAGTCACGTTCCTTCAACAACAGATAACCTTAAAAAACGATACAACCAAATTAAGTGATTTATATTAGACCTTTAAATTTCATTAAAGTTAAAAAATAAAACTCAAAAAATTTATAAAATTAAAGGTAAATTATTAAAAAAAATACTTCAAAAACAGATTTTTTTGTCCGTAAGTAGATGTTATTAAATATTTTTTGTAACCTTTTGTTCTTGCATTAAACTGATCTTGGTCAACGGTTCAATGATTTGGGCATGAAAACGTAAGTCACATTGAATAATATTTGTAACGATGACATCAAAATTTAATTATATGTATCTATAGTAAAATGAATACAGACAGACAGTTAATTATTCTTTTGTCATGTATACTTGCGGTTTGATTGATGGAAAAGGTGACTGGCTCATAAATAAAACTTGTAACGTTTTCGTTTGACGTCACAAGATGGCGGCAGCGTGGTTGCCATTTTCCTGCACTAGAATAATAAATCAAATGCAAAGATCAATTTGTTTATATTCATTATGTAATTATAATTTATTTAGTGAATAAAAGAATCATCGTTTGACTTTTTCTTAACTAAGGGCCGCCATAAACGGACTGACAAACTGCATAAAAGAAGTCGTCGTGGTTTTGAGTGGACTACAAGTAGTAGTTGTGAAGTTGTTCTGTTTGACTGCTCCCATTAGAAGGTAACAGTGAACAATCGGAGTTAACCGCTCCAAGCGATCCGTGTATGGTAGGTCTTTGTTGCCGGACACAGGGCGAAACTCGACCACATGCCAATTGTAAATATACATTTTGACTGCCAACGAATTACTTGAGCGATCATGTATTGTGAACGTCAATTTCTTATAAAAACTGCAGTTTGCCCAACAGTCACCGCCTGAAACTGTCGGCACTGACTGCTCAAAGCAGTCCGTCTATCGCGGCCCATAATTAGTAAGTTTGTTACTAATTAGTTTCCTATAAGCCACTATAGGTGTTGTTAGAAATTCTTTGTTAGAAATTCTCAGAATCGGTAAAGCGACACGCGACTTCACATGGTGCAAGTTATTACTTGAAATTGCGAATTCTTTTTGGTAATAACCAAAAAGAATTCGCAATTTATCCGAACCAATAACATTAATATTAACATGAAGCTGAATCAAATAACATAATTATTATATATATTTTTTATAGTACTGGCAAACGAACAAACGGTTCGCCCAATATCAACTGATCGCGACCCAAAGGCACCTGTAAGAGAGAAGATATGATAGACAGAAAATAGTTATTTACCAATTCACCGCCAAATCCTCTTCCCCTTCCCATCTTTCCTTATTAGCGAAGGACGGAAAGGGGAAGAGGACCAGAATTAGGCCTCCGCGTCTCACTCATCAGACGGTACGTAGAATTCTCTACTACACGCCTGTCTTCTGTGAGGTCGTGGTATTTCACCGGTCGAGCAGCCCCATTCGTGTTGTTCCATGTTGATCAATTCCCGATGGTAACAGTTTCATATGCATATAAATATAATATAAGTATTATCTTTATATGCTTATCACTTGGAGCACGCGTAAAGGAGCGTTTAATGGTCATCCGTCGCCCGCCGCGTCAATTGTCGCCGGCTTCACGAGTACATTGAAATAATCACTATACGTACTATCTGTGTATACAATAATATATTTGTGTATGTACAGCGAGCAACGAAGCTATTCTATGGTCGTTGGAAACGTTAGAATATGACGACGTAAACTTTTTGTACATTGTACAAGCATGCCATTGTGACGTCAGCAACAGTAAATAGTGTATCAAATACCTTACAAATCCTCATAACTTAAGCTTAATAAGTTGACTTGTGTAACCATGTAATATGCTCGTTGATGTATGCATAGATGTACGCATGTAGAAGCGAGAGGTGTACTCGATCGCGCCAAATGGAATAATCTCTGCCTACCCCTCTGTGTTACGGGAACGCATATTTTATTTTATTTGTGTATCCACAGTCAACTAGGTTGAAACCAAGTGCTAATTATTATGGATATATTAGGAAATGAGAATGTCATCGAGTTTATAATTTTCTTTGTTGGAGACCAAATCTATATATTGATCATCTGCAGGTCTGCATATGCCTTTGCATATTTTGCTCCATGTAGGTTTTATCCATTGGTCCATATTTTACCTAAAATCTAAGGATAATGCATGTTTTCACGCTATTTTGACGTGACAACGTTTTATAAATCGGTAACACTAGGAGGCATTCGCAAAAAGATATAACTCGTCCTGTTACGCTCGGTGTCCCGTTACGCTCGAGCCGAGAGTAAACGAATCAAGCCGAGCGTGCTTATGACTCGTACACTGTATTAGGTAACGTTGTCACGAATTAAACCTCTCGGACGTTTGTCTGGACGTCTTGCGCCCAGACACCTGTTTTTACAGATTATTGCAATCTCTCTATGACACTAAACAATTGTTCATGCATAGAGTTGTTTATATTGTAAGTAATCCGGTCTGTGATAATTCGAAACGGAGGTAGGTTGTTAAAATAATCCTGCGCGGTCCGGCGCCCGATATGAACTGCCGTAACGCATTGAGTGCGTATTAACCTTTATGTCTATTAATATCGAACCAAAGAGTATTAATGAAGAATAATCTATAAAATAATATAATAGTATAAAATACGTAATAAGAAATATATACCCTAATCTGTTATTTGACCAGGACCTAGATTATAACATCAAATCACGCTTACATCAATCACGAATCATCAACGGCTACGCAAGGATTCAACCTAATTTGGTTTTTGCGATTTTTGCCCAAGAGCTTGACAACCTATTTGTGATTTAACAATGTATTATCTACCATATAGGTTCTGAACAAACAGACGACGGGAAAAGTTTCTTATGCCGTATCTTTGACCATAATATTATTAGAGATTTCTCTCTTGTAACATTTAATAGCAGTTTCCACAATGGCCGTTGTATGCATGTGCCGGCTAGCCGGACAAACGCCACACTCACAGAAGACCAGCGTCATGTACATACAGGTATTTTCTGCTTCAACTGACTAGTGTGAGATCAAATTCCAATCCCCTTTCCCTTCGTATCCCCTTCACTTTCCGTATTTAGCCCCTCCCCCTCTCTGTCCCACAAAATAATTGGCAAATCATCTGCATATATGACTTGCTACCGAGTCCCTTAATATCACATGAACCGCTTGCCCGGTACCGTGTTCTTCCATAAAAAAGACACAGCAAATACTTCGTTCCCATAATTTTCCCACAAAATTAGCCATTATCAATTTATTGATTGAAAAATTGTCGCGACCAGGAAGCGACCATCAATCGGCCATCGACAGGAAATTGTCTACGATTGCTTCAAACTGCTCAATTCACCAATGATTAATGAAAAGAATGTACCAAATAGACTTCGAACTGAACGCAAAGATATGTGAACGAAGAAAGAAGTACGCAAGAAATGTTATCTTGTGGCTAAACAGGTATACACGAAGCAGTGTGGTGGTATCTTTTTTATGTAAAGAAATGCCTACGAACATCCGCCTTGCGAGGGTTACATCGTAAGTACGGATAATCACCGACTAAAACCTCACAATATTCCGTTGACAGACTCCCCCGAACCCGTCAATGGGGACCAAAAATGCGAGTGCATATCCCAGTCCCGAGCGGTGTACAGGACAGGGAGAGGCGCACCGCAGTACCAGCACTCGTCTTCTCCGCGACTCCGTCTTAATGCGTGGACAAGGGTCTCTTAATCCCTGGCGCGCTTCCAAGGTGGATTCAATCCACACCACCTCGAGCGGCCAGCTATGGCAGGTGCTACTCCATGGACTGGCCGTTTGGTTTCCTCTTAGTTCTCCGTGGGTGACTAGCCCACCCTACGACAAGTCGTAAATCCGGTCAAGGGGACCGATAGAGGGGTCTTGTAGTATTTAATTAGCCTTTTACACTTCGAATCCTGGGTCCGTGTACCGATTTGAGGAGATGTATGGTTTCATTAAAGTAACTTTGTATTTTATTTTTTATCATATAATTGCAATAATAACTTGTACATGATGCTATCAGTTTTACAATGTATTTATAATTACTGTTCATTATAATTTAAAATGAAAACAACACTAACAAGGTTTTAATATCATCCAAGATGTCTTAAAATCTTATATTTTTTATCACCGCTTAATCGATATTGATGAAATTTTGGTATTGGGTACCATCGGGTAGGTGGCGCTACCATCGGGTTCCAGGCGACTTTTAATTTAACTGACGAATAACGTAAGCTGTATCACCTAATATTACCGTGGGCTTCCACTGACGAAAACATTGAAATAAAACATATTGTCATCTCAGTTTTTTCAGAGTAACTTTGTATCGCGACATCACGCCAGTGGAAACCCACGGTTAGGTAATCCGATGTTCATACAAGACATATGCTGGGACTGATAGTATATGTATACTCGTCATTCGTGTTAACGTCCATGACCCGTGTAAAAAAACTAAATATGCCTAATGATTTAGATTCACTATATGGTAATATTTATAGAATAATGTTACATTATGTAATAATGATATTGTATTTTTTTACCGTATAATTTATATTACAGTACTAGGTACAATATAACAATGCCATTAAATTTTATGGTAGTTTTTATAGAGACAGGTATACGGAAGTAATTTTATTGTCATTAGGGATTTAACGGTGATTACCTGATTCAGAAACAATTAGGGGTGATGACCTGCAACGCTTATACAATGATGCGCCGGTAATACTGCGAAATGTCGAAACCCATGTGCAGTATTAAATGAACTATCAAAACTAATCGACTTAAGAAATACTACATACAACTACTGTACTTCCTTCTCCTTCCTGCTCCAAACCAATTCCCCTTCCCCTTAATTGGAAAGAGAAGATAATTGACATTGAATTGGGGCCTCCGGTATCAAACATTTATATTTTTACTGTTCTTGTGTACAGATTATTATTTCGGTTTTTGTACAATTGTACAGTATCGAAATGCAATTGTAAAATGAACATAATTAAGTATAAATTCACCAACAAGTTTTCTTTGTTATTAACTAATTACAAAAATTAGTAACGTGAACTTATAATGGACTAAATGATAAAAGTTTTTTCAAAAGTTGTGTACATTAAAACTTTTTTTCTTCTTTACGGCCAACAATTGTCCACTGTTGGACGTTCCCCACCGCAAGGACCGATCACCTGCTGCCGCTCCTACAGTGGACTCCCACAACCTTGACCAGATCGATAGCAGATCGGACCATTTTGTGGAAAATCTACCTTCGCTACGTCAACTTGTACATGGCTGCCATTCCAGGACTTTACTGAAAGTTTCTTTTCGGATCTGGTTGATTCCAGATATACGGCCAATAGACAAAAGTAAAAGACGTGCATATCTTACATGATTACATATTAACAAACTGTAAATAATTAAAATGCAATACAACTATAAAAACCCGGCATCAATTCGGGAAAATCTTAAATAGCTCTGGAACCGCTTATTGGAGCGAGATAAAATGTTAATAGGTCCAATCTGGAAACAATAATTCAACAGAGGTTACAGCAACTGTCCCGCGTATTGGCCGGGTCGACCGGTGAAATACCGCCACCTCACGGAAGACAAGCGTGAAGTAGAATTATTCTGCTTTTCATCTCATGAGTCAGCTGCCAAAATCACACATCAAGTCTTCTTCCAGTCCATGATTTGACGGTCGAGGATAGGAAAAGTAAATATTATGTTTCCTGTTCAACCCCTCCTCTCCATTAAATGTAGCAACGTATCAACTCATTAGTTCATTGCAGATGCCTTGCTCGTTTGCCATCCTTCTTCCATACAAAAAATCGGTTTATAAGCCTCGAAATTCTGAGGTAACAGAAATAAAAAAATACAATCGAATTGAAAACCTCCACACAACAAATTCTTGATAAAAATAACAGCGGGAACTCAATACACTATGAAGTAAAAGGAAGCAATTCGAATTGCTTCTTGTTAACAAGCGATCGCAATTATCTTGTATATTACAATGTTTCCTGCGAAAGATGTTACATACCTCCTTATGGAGCATCATGGACCTAAAAATAAAGTCAACTTAAGTTACCAATTGGCGACTTTGTAAGATACGGTTCAGTCATTCGTTTCCCGTCTCATGAATACAAATTCTCCGTGTTTCTGATTTAAAAAATGACGGCTCGTGCTACGAAACTGTACCTCAATGAAAGATAAGTGTACGAACACTACATTTGACAAGTAATTTATTTTATGACAGATCCTGAATGATTATACATTTTTTTTTATATTCGCGGCAAAAATCGAGCTTCACCTTTGAACGTTTAATTTGTTTAAAACGCGATATCTGGAGATATATAAATCTATGGTTTCCTGCATTTACGACTTTGTTTTATACTATGTAAAGATATATGACAACGATGGCTAAGAGATGGCGCTGTAACAATAAACAAGCATTGAATTTGAACACGTAACATGTTTCTTTTATTTTACAAACTGACCAATTAAAAAGTAATTAAATTAGTCGGCTGTCAAGTTCCCGCCTAAATTACTTCTGACAATTGGCGAAGGTCTCGCGACAATGACCTTCCTGTTTTTTCAATTAATGAAAAAACCAACTAAGTATCATGATTTCCCAACGGGCGCATCCGTCGACGTTACGTGTTGATTTAGCATTTAAGTGTTCGTAGAAGTATAGAGGAAAACGGCGTCTAGTGTGTTAAAAGTGACAGCCACCCACGCTTGCAATGTAACACCTCCCTGGTGAGAGATATATACAAAACCGTTACTGCTTAGTTAGTCACATTATTAGATTCTAAGGGAAGTTCATCATATCCAAGTTTCTAATTATATTATTGTTACTGATCAAGAAACATTTAAAAAAAAAATAACATTCACATAAAAAAATTAAGCAAAATAAAACAAATATTTTTCACTCCTCTTCTTTCTTAAGATTTTTTATGTGATCTGGTAACCCTATCGCTATATATAGCCAGAGACAAAAATACCTGTTTTAATATACTAAATTTGAATAATAAAGAAAATCAAATGCCATAGAGAATTCCATAATTTTTTGCTTTTTCCGCTCATATCTTCACATATCTTATCCTATTCTAAATACAATATATACTAATGTAACAACTAATTAAGTATGACAACTCGATAGGAATGTGAACTGAAAACTGTTCGTATGGTGTCGTCGTTGATACTCAAGCGAGTTTATTGATGGAACGATCATTTGTTGCGTTGCTATGGAAAAATAAGTTGATCGATTCAATATCCTCTTACTTCACTATAATCTTTTAAATAGTATAAAATCCCATACCTTGGAACACTACTTAAAAAAATAGAGAAAAAATTGAGTTTATAAATGGAATCTTATCAACTTAAAGATAAGATATTAAAAGATAAGATAAATGATACAGATAGGATAAAGGAGATTGCTCCGACAAATGTGTTGTTTAAAAGATTAGACAGCTATTTGCTACCTAAGGCATAAATCTGAGAATGTGCGAGCCGTATTTATTTAAATTCATTAACACGTACCGTGACGTGATTTGATTCCGAAACACAAACCGGAACCAAAGTGTCGCATTACCTTCCTTCGTCCTTCGTTCCCATGTTTGTCACCGACTAATTAGAAACTTTGTCGATGCATAACCGGACTAGATATAATGACACTCAGCTAATTGACAACTGAAAATACAGCAAATCAAGGTTAAAAATATATGTGCTGTACATAATCTCTGACCAACATGTCGGTGTTAGCTAGCACTAGCAATACTTACAAAAAAAATGAGAAGATTATTCGTCATTTCTTGACTTGTTTATAACCTGTCAGTTAAATTGTGAACTGATAATTTGCTTGCGTTCTAATATTAAAGCCTTAATTAGAGTGGAAGATAGGTTAGGTTTGTTACGTTCGACATGACAGTTATGTATAAAAATAATGTTTTTTTTAACTTCAAATTCAAACAATACAAATCTATTTCATCATTTTACAAATTCGGACTTCTGTTAATCAAATTTAGGAAACTCTTACGTTTACCTATCAAATTGATTTCCAAACGTCCGAATTCGGTTTTAAAAAGCTTTAAATTGCTCAATTTTCTTCCCCTTTTCGACCTTTTCTCTGTCTATCCCCTCATCTAGTCAAAATAAAGGTAGAGAACAAAACTGCCATTCATTAGACGAGATAGATACACGGACCGGTTGGCGTGGTTTGTAAGATATTTGCTTTTCACGCGCAGGTCGTGGGTTCGATTCCCACCCAGGACAGACATTTGTGTCTATGAACATGTCTGTTTGTTTTGAGTCTGAGTGTAATTATCTATTTAAGTATGTATTTACAAAAGAAAAGTAGTATATGTAGTACATCAGTTATCTGGTTGCTATGGAACAAGCTCTGCTTAGTTTGGGATCAGATAGCCGTGTGTGAATATGTCCCAGAATATTATTATATTATTATTAGCTTGTTGCAGATACCTATTCGGTATTGACTATAGCAGGTATTCTGCCCAATTTTACCCCATTCCACTCCCAGAAACTGTAAGAAGTATCATATTCTTGTCATCAATTAGGTATAATTAATTTATTGTTAAAGATTAACTATATTATTATTTTTTGTATTATTGAAAGATACAACATAGATCCATGTTCACATTGTATTGAAATTCCAAAGTAAACACAGAAAATCAACCTTCAGATGCGCAAATGCAGTTTATTTGACGGCGAATAAACAGGTTTAAAAAATAAACTAGATGACATTTTGAAATATTATTTATTGAATCATTATGTACATAAATTGACTAGGAAGAGATCAAACGGTGACGTATGCCTTAGCGATTAATGTCAAAAACAAACGCTTCCACGAAGGTTTTATTCTAATACGTATGAATAAACGGATTGACGGACATAAAATAATCACATCGTTTCAAAGATTACATTTTGCTGGCTTCACTTTGGCAAATATTAAAAAAAAACATTTTCAACAATATTAATCGGAACGTAACTAGATATAATAAAATGTTTAAAAATAAGGTTGCATTTTTACTGTTAAGAAAAGTAAATATTTGATTAAATATCAACAATACGTACGAATGTCAAAAAAATAATCCCACAACGGTGAATAGCTGTCATAAATATTGTTGGTTGCAACATTATGCTTTTTATTTTTCGCATTAGATTCATATGAGCGTAGTGTAACTTGTGGCGGTTTGATTGTGTTATAATTTCTAGACGTAACATCGGTAACCGCGCCGTATCCGCCGCCGTGTGGCCTAAAACAAAATGGCGTTACATTTGCGCGGGAAAGCGGGAATAATCTTACAAAATATCGTAGATACATGTGAGCTAATAAACACATTGTATTTTTCTGATAAATAGTATTATAACATTTAATTATCTTTAGTTATATTAAAAGTATTATTTATTTTGACGCAATTTTAGTTCGTTACGAGTTTAGCGTAGAGGTTAGTTTTCACGGGATAGTCTACCGGCGGCCGAGTCCTGTCCACAGTAGGCCCGGGTCGTGGTGGTTGGCCCCTGGGTATCCGTCACTCTCCACGAACGATCTGCGGTTGTAAGATCTACGTGCAACGGATAATTAACACCATTTTATAAAATAATTAGAACACAAATGTCACACAGCATAATAATGACGTATTACGCATGGAAAGTAAAACTAGCAGAATCCATTTTTTTTTTAAATCAATATTTGGTCGAAAGCAAAGCGCTATTTTTTGAACCAGAAACACATCTGGTTTTACTTTTTCATGCCTCATATATCAACATACAATAATTTGTTTGAATAAAATTGTACATTATATATTTCAATATATAAACATAGATTATTTACCAGGGTAAATAGAATATATTATATTAAAAAGAATTTAAGATAACCTCAATTTCACATACTCGAAAGATATAGTTAGACATTTATGTATGTAGTTTTATGTATAAAGTAAGGCAGAATTTTCAAATAAATATTGGAAGTTGGATCGATAGTTTCGTTTGATTTAATAAAAATATACGCCAAATCAGTGATTGTTGGGATAGTTTAATATTGTAATGGGCTGATGTCTACCTTACCCACAATTCAAAACTTCTTCGACAACAGCACAAATAGCGGATACACTGGGACTCTAAAAACTTGGTCGTGATGAGTGTTACTTAATTCTTAAAGTAGAATTGAGGAAGCGTACACATTTATATAAGTAAATTGAACTAAATGAAGAAATAACAAATCTGCAGACAATGAGCATGCTCCCTTCAAATACACAATAAAAGAATCAAGTCAGTTCTTTTTGATAAGGATGTGTTTTTAATTTACATTTTTTTGTGATTATGATTATGTGTACATACAAGAAAGCATCCGGTATGTGACGTGTTGCAAGCACACTTTATGTGTACCCACCTGATGTTGCCGGTGGGTCTGAGGGGGCGCAGCGCGTGAAGCCTTCTCATCCCACTCCCTCCGCCGCTCGCACCTGTAATTATGATAAGTTCTTATGCCTCCATTTTATAATAATAATAATAAAACAGCCTTTTTTAGTATGCTCCCTACTGCAGGGACACAGGCCTCCTCTCCGAGATAGGGAATGAGACGTAATCCAACAAGCTGGCCCAGTGCGGGGTGGTGGATGTCACATGTCTTCGAATTTGGTGGTTCTAAGAACATGCCGGTTTCCTCACGATGTTTTCCTACACCGTTTTTGGAGCAGTGGTGATGAAATAACTTACACAAAGTAAAGCACCTGCCTGGGTTCGAACCCGCTACCTACAGTACGTAAGTCGAGGCTTAAACCGCTGAGCCACCACTGCTCCATTTTATAATGACAACAAATGTATGGTTTTATATTACCTCCCCGTCCTCGTAATTCCTTATATTTAAGAAAATTAATGCTGGATATTTAATAGATATAATAATAGCATAATAACAACCTAAATTATGAAGTATCGAGACATTTCTCTCGTATTTATTTCGTGAGTACCTATTGCATAACTTACTTATCAGTGATACGTTTGAAAAGAATAGGAAGGGAACAAGAACACAAGTATATAATAAATACAAGGTACAAGATAAATGAATGGTTCTAATGGAAATTGTACGAGGATATTATCTACTCCAAATTTCCAAGTAATAAGCTATCAACACATTGCAAGACACGCGCTTGCTCATTTGCAACTCTTCTCTCTGGACGTAGGCATTCCCCATTGATGGCCATAATCTGACTCCCGCCTTCCCCTCAACCATCTAGTACACGACATCAAACTCCTCGAATCAACGCAGCGTAGGTAGGCCTTCCACAAGATTGACCGATGATCTGGCCAATCTTTCTACCATAAAAATACATATATACATACGATAACCATACATGGCGGCCATTACGCTTTTAATACTGTCATCGGAAATTTTGTAGTTTTATGGAAATCGTCGGATAAAGTGAAGTGAAATTGTGTAATATGAATGGCTAATGAGATCAAAAGTTGATTTTGGAATTTACGAAAACGAAATAAAACCTTTGTTTACAAAAATCACATCTGTGAAACAAGGTATGTATTTGTCTTGTTATACGCATATTGCGCAAAGCCGCAACCATTCCATAGAGTAGTAACTTGGAGCGCAGACTATACTAGACAAGTTTAACTAGTTACAAGTCTGTCTGTCTGATCGTGAGCTGCTTTTGTCAATGCAAAGTTCATTCAGGTCGGAATGCATGCCCCATTAGTAATAAACATGAATATATGGTTATATCTTTTATCTTCCTTTCTAAATTTAATTAATGTAATTATCTTCCTTTCTAACTCAAAGTTTAACGTAATAATGCAAACAAAATCAGTTCAAAATTTTACGATTCGTGTTCGACGGTTCATAGACTGTCGAAAAATGACAAGTCGAATTGATAATCATTCGTTCGTTAACAATTTGCCATCTGTTTATATTAAGACTAGTAACATTATGAACTGCCAAAGTTCACAATTGATTAGTGACATATATAAAAACTCAGATATTCTGTGAAGCATTATACAGAGTGTTTATGGTAGAAACGGGAAATGACGAGTTAAAACGTTAATTGTACAAACGAATTTGAGGTACCGGCTGGTCTGTCTGGATTATTGAACATGACATCATCCTGCGTCTCAATTAGGGATATTCTTAGCGTCACTGAATGTCTTTTCAAACAAGAAATACTCCTATAAGAAAAATACTACGAGAAATACCACAGTGAATACTTAAAATATTTATTATTCTACTTTAGACTTTTTAAATCACTCCACATTTTACTGAAATCTGAGTTGGGTAACTATTAACTTTTGGTTTCATTGCGTTAGAACAGACACTACAAGGGGACATTTAAAATAATATTTCTCTGTTATCTATCTCCTAAACATATAAATGGCTATATCTATATGTATGTTCCCTATAGACTCCGAAATTAAAGTTCGATATCGAAGAAATTTTAAAGAAATTTTCACATTGGCCTAGGGGGTAATCCTGTGAAGCTTGTTAGCGATCTGATCAATATAATGCGAACGAAGCCGGGGCGGGTCACTAGTATAAATATATTCATACATGTAAAAGGAGTATCCAAGTTCATTGCTTAAGACAAAATAACGTTATACGAATATGTACAGCCTAAATGTAGTCCGCCTTAACCCCATCATTGACCCAGACGCAAAATACGTGTAAACGATCCTCATTTAAGATCAAAACACGCGTTACAAAAGGGAAGCAGGAAAATGCAGCGACACCGAGCGAAGCCTTGCTGGCGTCAGATTATTATCAAAGTTTCCTTTTGTGAGTCGCGCAGGAAGTCCTTGACGCCCCGTCATGACCTGTATATTATTCCTAACTAATATTATAAATTCGAGTGTATATGTGTATATAATAGAGAAAAAGAGATAGGATATATTCTGAAAAAAAGACATGTTCAAAGCCGCGACAATTGCTAGTATAGGAGAATATATTTAAATAATATATATCTATAGTCTGATGTGCAAAATTCACTAAACATGACAGGAGTAGAGCCACTTTAACAATAGAATGTAATGGGGGCCTGACCCCATTGGGGAGGGTGCTTGATCCTCCCAAGCAAAGGTTTTAGGTAAAACTAAAATGCACACAACATTTTATATGTTTTAAATTAAACCAAGATAGTATACGGTGGCTTAAAAATTAAATTAGAATTTTCAAGTTTCTTCATAGCGGAATAATTCTGATAATTTAGGGGAGAAGGTGCTCAAACTCCTTAGAACCCATACCCCCATGAATACTACTATGTTATCTACAACGCTTATGAAAAAAACATATTTTCATCGGATTTGAATCCTAGATTAAAAATTAACAGTTAATACGATCCGCGATAGCACGCCGACTGTTAAAACACAAAGTCTCGGTCCGTGATCGAGATATTTTTAATCTGTATCTAATCAAACTGAATTATCAAGGGGCCTGTGGCACGCATCTCGATGTATAAGTGACTACAAATCTGATTCATATGCAAATTACTTCGTACAATAAAACAAAGCATAACCAAAGACTATTTACATCCAATGTAAATCGATCAGCTATTTTTATAGAACAATCATCTTGGAAGATGAGAAAGGAATTGGAGCCGTACATTAGGTGAGTATCACAGAGATCATTTGACAAGGCGCTTTCTACCCGACTGACTCAGAACAAAGGTAACGTAAATAAATAAATATGCACTCGCGCCCGTAACCAGGTAAGCAGAGATCATGGATTTCCATTTGGCGCGATCCTATAATATATATATATATATATACAAGAATTGCTCGTTTAAAGGTATAAGATAAATGCAAGAGATATTCATACAGTAAACGATGACTGTGTCAGATTTAGGACTTAATACTATTTAAAATGTGCATCAATCAAGAGAGTACTACTCCCACCTGTTGTCGGTACTGAGAGCACTTGCGGCGGATCTGGGAAGAGGTTCACACGCTGCTGCGGGGACATCGACGCCAGGTTGTCCAGGTTGTCGCGCAGGAAGTCGAAGAAGTTGTCCACGTCGTTCAGTATACCTGGCCAACAAACATTAATAAGCTTCTGTTATTGCATTTGACACTAGTAATATGTCAAAAATCAACGATTGATTCCAGATTACAACGTATTTCACACTCTGTGACATCTAGACTATATTTATTTGCTTGTAATCTTTCAAATCTTCAATCATTCTCTTACCATCACAAAGTAATATTCAACAGCGACATAGGCTACATAGTTTACGAAGTATTTCAGTTCGTTAATGTAGGGCAATAGTTGCTTAATCTAAGTTTACGAATCCATTTGATGTATGTTTCTGTTTGTTTGTTTAAATCTTCGGACTATTAAACGTTAATCGTAATTTGAAAACTTCTGTGAAATTGTTCTGGTTACCCTTAAATTACCTCTTATTGATATTGGTACCGAAATATACAATCAATTGTATAATTTAAATTAGTCGACATAAAATATTATTTTGAACTGTGAAATAATTTCATGTTACATATTTTTTTACAAGCTGAGCCCCGCGGCTTTCAACGAACCTTAAATCCCTACTTTAGACCTTTAGGGGATGTACTGATAACAGAAATCTCTGTTCAAAATTGCATGCTTCTAGACCCACTAGGTTCAGCTGTGCGTTGATATAAACTTTTAAACAAGATGCTACTCATCTAGAGGACCTTACTAAGTACATACTTTCGTTAAGACACACATGAAGTAATACTTACAAATATTATAAAGAAATATATTGAACCAAAACAAAGCTATGTTCAGACGTGTCAACTATTTTAAATATATAGTGTTGAAAATATTAATATCATAACAAAATTTCATGCATCATTTAAGGACATAGAATAGGCAAACCTAATAATGGACCAACACTCTGGTCGATTCACAGGATTGCAATTAAGGTGGCGGACCATGTGGCCTTTCGCTGCGGAGGCCTATGTCCAGCACGGTACACTCTTGGATTAAGATGATTTAAGCCGGATACACCGAGCCATTTAGGGTGGGTAAAGTAAAGTTAGGGTAGGATTTGTCAACACAAACACATCGATAAGGCAAAGTGAACCAGTGGCGATAATACAAACAAATCGACGACTGAGAGTGAACCAGTGGTACAATTGCTTACCGACGCCGCGATACGGCGGGACGACCTTACCGAGCGCGGGCGTGGGCTGACGCCGGCGACGGCTGCCGTTCAGCACCGTCGCCACCGCGGAACGCTTCTCAGTCACCGAACTGAAACAGAACGTATATTTACAGCACTCTTAGTTTCAAGAACAGCACGAATGGGTCGGCTTGACCGGTGATATACCACGACCTCACAGAACACAAGCGTGAAGTAGAAGTACTCTGCGTACTGCCTGGCCGGAGGCCTAATTTGAGTCCCCTTCGCACCCTTTCCTTATAAGGATAGGATGGGAATGAGAGTAGGATAGGACGGGGAGGGGTTAACGGGGTAAAGGAAATATCCTTTTTCCTGTCTATGCTCTCCTCTGTCCATTAAAGGTAGGCAACGCATCTGCAGCACATTTATTTGTTGTGGATGTCTATGGGTAGCGTTGACTTAACGTCAAGTGATCCGGTCGATCGTTTGCCACCTTATACCATAAAAAAGACATCGTTCAACAGTGTGTTTTTGGGCGGTTTTTTGCCGGCCTCTCGTTCCCCTGACATGTTGTCAGAGACCTTTTCTACTAGGGTAAATATTTTTTTCAGGGTTCAACAGTGTTAGAGCTCAGCACCGGCGACGACTTGTTGATACACTTCACACTTTATGGTACAATGATCTCAGTCCAGTGGCGGCTTCTGGGTTGTGATTGTGGATGTTGCTTATCAGAATTTGGATCCCCCGAACCAAACACTCTTGTCATATTTATTAGGAGAAACTTATTAAAAGCTATGTCAGCCGCAATATCCTGGTCTGTATAAAAAATGCAGTTATAAGAAAAATCTTGATATTAGATGAAATTATATTTGAATTTAATTAACCTCATCTCACTATTATCGAAACTAGTTGATACACCTTCGCCGTTATCTTGGTTACTTTCAAGATTTGTATCTTCATTTGGTTCCAAGCTTATATCCGATGGTCGATTCCAATGGGTATGAAGCCCGCCGATCCATGGTTTATTTGCCAGCAGGCGGATTAGATCCACCCCTTGCAGCCTGTAGTCATGATCCTGGGCTGCTGCAAGCGTTGCTGCTGTAAATAGAAGTTATTTAATTTATGATGAACGTGATAACTGCAAGTATTTTTTTTAATTCCCAATACAAAGTAAAGTTTTGGATAATTTCGCATCCGAATCTAATGCCGCGAGTTGGTTTTAGGCTGCACTTTTGGTTTTCATATTTTTATTTCGCACATTTACTTAGATTACACTTAAAGATGAGTGGCTATAGCAATACCGACTTTATATGACTTGTAACAAATAATAACCTAAAAATAAAGACAGGCTTTAAAAAATCTAATACCCGTATCCGAAACTATCTGAAATACTTTTTATATCCGTATCAGAAGCCGATTTAATATTTTTCCTATATCCGTATCCGAATTAGAAATTGTATATCCGTAAAATCCCTACTTCAACCTTTGAACAAGTTGCCGGCGTCAGGTAGCATTTTAATTAAGACAATATTATAGAGAAGAGAGAATTGTGTGTTTCTAAACTAGTGTGACAGTTACCTTATACATCATTGTGGCTTAACATCGCGCTTATGATCAAGCCCAATTGTAAATTATTTAAAAAAAACAGTTGGAGAAGGTAGCAACGTTCTAAAACCTACATATATGTGACAAGGAGAGAAACATGATGTGCTGTCTCAATCCATAACATTAATATTCATTCATTACAACAAATCGATGCTGCAAGCTCTACGAGACGTAATTTTCTAAAAAGTTTAATATTTAAGTTAAATGTACTAATAAAAAAAATAAAACTACTTTAAACTTTCCTAATCATTTTTATAATTTACTCAGAAAGGTAGATGTACTTTTAACTATTAGATGAATTAGCATTCGCTCCCTGAGGGTTGCCACAACTAGTCTTGAAGTGGTATAGTGAAGTCTTTAAATTTAAAGTTAGTAAAGTCATTTTTAAAGTTCAAAAAACATGATTTCGTACCGTAGAAACTTATTTCTTTTTAAAATCCTACCGCCTGATCATTTCGACAGCGACTTTGTACTCATAGATATATTACGTGTGTGTGTATTAGACTCTTGAAGTGTGGAGATTAATGCCACGGGTACCAGTCGATGACTTTTTGTTCTTTCGCTCACTCTCCTTCTGTTTGGCACCGTGACGATATTAACTCGGGTACATCATGTATTTCTTTTCACGCGAGACGATTGCGTCTTATACGATCGTTAAAACGGTTTTAATTTCATTCGACATAGAATGATAACTCCTAGAAAGAAACAATAAATAAATGAACACAAATTCAATTTGCTAGCGACGCGCGTCACCTGTTCTTATGTTTTATTTGCTATCGCTTCGTTGCAAGATTAATGATGGCTCCATTGTAGCTGCAGACAATAGTGAAAGAGTTGCCGTGTGTTCGCGCTTTACAGTTGTATCCAATACAAATATACTGTAGATATTTGATACAAAACATCTTTAATGAGGATTAAAAAAAGATAGGAATACAATTATATATACAAATGTGAACCATCCATTCGTTTTAATTATTTTCTAAATAAATTGACACTGTGACATTATCTTAAGCTCTCAACTTTATTGAAAACAAGCTGATGCCCGCAGTTTCATGCGCAGTACAATATAATGCAGCCTAAGCTGAACCCTTATTGATATGATTGTTCCAATAGATCTGAGGTCAACTTACATTGGATTATGAGTATTTCTAAAAAACAAAAAATTTTTAATTTAATAACTCTCATAAAACATCTAAAATGCATATTTTATGCATTAATCTGTGTTACGTATACTTTAAATGCGATATACTTCTTATGTTTTATTTGCTATCGCTTTTATATGATATACTTTAAATGCGCATTTTGCAAAAATTATAATGACACAAAAAAGCATTTGTTAGAAATCGATTATTTTTATTTGAAACGAAACGTAACGCAAATGTCATAGAAAGGAATAATCTGTCAAATAATTATGACCACCCAATACATCGTTAGCTGACGTATGTTCTAACCTATAATTTATTCGGCACTTTAATCCTATTCGGAGATTATCAACGATGACTTTATTCGTGAAATAAGTTGAAGGAGCTTATTCAAGACTTTACTTGGTTATTGTAATACAGGCCCTTAAATAATGTAAAATATAACAAAAGTATAGTTAATATACAGATATAAAAAGTCATGCGCTGATCTGTTTTGAAGATTTCTAATCCCAGGTGTACCTTTTAAGCGCTACTTTACAAAATGTTGATGATTGAATGAAAAGAACTTAATTAAAACAAGTTTAAATACGAAAGAACCTATTACCATATAGTGCGCGAATTAAACTGCTAAAAGCTAATTTCTGAAACAAGGGTTTATGTAAATGTTATTGCAAGTAGTTACTGAAAATAACGTCCTTACAATTAAACATTTACGTAGGAAAAGGCCAACTAACAGAGATTATTGGTCTAAAAACAGTATCACGAATTAGGAAAAAGCACTTTAAACTAGTTGAATTGTCGGATAATTTGGCTAATAAATCCATTATAAGCCAAATATCTCGGCTCTCGCCAAAACTAGCCGAAAGAACGGAGCGCTACCTTCGTCTTTTCGTTTTTCATTGTTTTTTTTCGAACTGTCATAGCAAAGGCCGGTCTGTTTTTGTTCCAGGAACCCTATACAGTTTATACGAGGATCAAGAAAAGGCCAATCCTTTTTAGTACAAATCGGAGCTCAGCTAGGAGCTTAGGTCTGGGTGGGGAGTCAGACACGATAGCCTTTAACCAAATTGGTGACAAATTAAATCTTCAAAAAAAGAGCACGAAATGAAAGAATAAAACAAAATATATGTAGGTTCCGTTTTCGTAAAACAATACCGCATTATTAGAGAAGATCGTGTCACTTTTTTTCCCAATCGCGATATATGTATATACGCCCGGATCCTTCGCCAGAATTCCGCCCTTTGTCATGTGACCGTCGTATTGAATATCAAACCATATTCGTTCAATCGACGCCCAGTCCGCATTTGTTGAGTGTTATGACAAATCAGACGGATAATCGACCCCTTGTTTGTTTAGGCCTCGATCTTGATACTTCGGTGCTTAAACTTAGCGCCGTAAGTAGTTTTAAGTTATGGTTATGCGTGGGTATACATGTTTGGTTTGAAAATCTATGCGTCCAGTGGAAAATTAATTTTCTACGGTATGCTAAAAGTCACCGACAGTGAATTCGGTCAGTTTATAATCTCACTAGGTCTATTATAAGCTGACAGATACGTCAAACTGTCTGTGATCCGTTTAGTCACAATTTGCCGTCAGAACCTAATCACGTTCGCCTTTAAAAAAAATATCCGAAGTCTCAATACTAATATACAAGATCAAAATGCTGCCAAAAAAGCGTTGCACTATTAAATTGGTTGACGTAAAAATAACAAAAATTTACTGGAAACCTAATCTTGATCGGAGTTAACTACCATTAACATACGCAACCGTTCGTTATCGTTGAAATATAATGGTGAAATTATGACATTTTAATAGTTGTAGCCACGCTAAAGCGCGTTACCTGATTCAGAGGCCGCAACCCATAGGCAACCTCAAATAGTCGCTGATGCAACCTCAAATAGTCGCTGATGCAACCTCAAATAGTCGCTGATGCGTTGCCAAACTTAGGGGGAGGGGATAGACAGAAAAAATGATATCCTTTTCCCCATACATCCAGTTATCATCCCCTTCCCATACTAACCTAATCAACATCGTGGTGTTTCACAGGTCGAGCCGACCCATTCGTGCAAATGTTATTCTTGTATCTGCCACTATTATTAATCCGAGTACCAAAAATCTCATGAACTTACACAAATGATTTCAAAATATACCCCCAGTTTTTTAATGAACTATGTATTTCAAATCTTCCGTTTACTTTTTCTACTGCAAGATATAAATCCGAACAATCGACGGTACATTTAACAATATTGAATATCTTCAACGGCTACCCCTTGTACAAAATCTGTGCATTACATAAGACTTCAGTCTTATTTAAACCCGAAATTCTTCAATACCACACGTTACATATCTTAAATTAAAGACAATTTCAACAATCTTCAAAGCGAGATTTCAGCATTAAACTATTGAGCCCTTAAACTAACCCTTGGTGTAAGTAATTCCTAAGGGTTTAAAACGTTGAATGACATTTTATCTACCTCTGTAATCTACTTTAACTATTACTACAATTACAATCCAAAAAGGAACTCTTATTGTGCCGTAAATATGTAGAAGTCCATGATAACTGATTGAATTTTGAATCGCCAATAGCCTAAGGGCTCTTGTACATGCTAAGAAATGTAACCGTCTTTACGGCAAATAGGACCAATTCATCATGTATACGACAAGAATTTAGTTGGATCTAGTTACGATAATCATGACGAGAAGCAGACAAGATTTTATCTTGATCAGCGCCGGAGCAATGTACAGGGTTCGTGTAGAAACTATATGAATTCTTGTGTAGGTGTACAATTAGAAACGGTAAAGGGTACGGACTGCCAAATACGAGATCGTGGGTTCAAATAGCACTCGTTTTTAAGCTTAGTGGGATTATTTCAATAATGTACTCATTTAAATTCTATATTTTAAATTTAGAAACCAGTAATATGTTCCATAAAAATAGGATCAAGTCAATAGGAACAAGAATGACTTTAAAGGCGTTGATGTGATTCGTATTGGTAAGGTTATATGTGTTCAAATGAGGCAGTAGATTAAAAGTGGATGAAGATACGAGTATCTAAGGAACACGCCTATTACGGACTTATACATATCGCCCAGACTAACTAAAGGTCAGGTAGACGTTTAGTTATGATTTATGGGAAAATAAAACAAATTTGACCGCTGAATCCCTGGTACCAGGTACTCTAGGGCCTTCGGGATAAAATCAGATATAATGTTTTACCGTAATTTATTTAAAAAAACTAGTTTGAACGTAAACACTTAACCTCTTTAAGGGAGATCAACTTTTTTTTATTATGCAAATAAGTTAAAGAGTCTTTATGGCAGAAATTACACTGTTTTTTGAAAGGAAGCCTTATTCAGGAGGCAAATTTAAACTATGTTTAACTGTAATGATACATTTTAATAAAATTACGATACCTTGTTTTAGTGCAAGATATGATTGTTGTAAACAAACAAACGTCATTGGCCATACATGGCGGCCATTACACTTTTTATACTTTCAACGGAAATATTGTAATTTTATGAAAGTCGTGAGATAAAGTGAATTGAAATTGTGTTATATGGATAATATCGAAAATATTTTTAAACTTACGAATTTTAACGTAAAAACTTTTGTTTACAAAAATCACATCTTGCTGAGAAAACACCCGCGTACAACCAGTAATAGATAACCGAGTTCCGAACATATGCAAACCGCTAGCCGCTCCAACTAAGATAGGCATTTCACGTCTAACCAGAGCTGGTAACTATTTCAATTCAAAGTTCCGGCCTTCGCAATAATGAATTCTTGTAATTTATACGATACAAGCAATTATATGTACGCCATGATAGTGTTCTTAAGCGCTTAAGCTTGTTTTTTTTTTAAATATATTATTATATACTAGCTACGAATACCCGCTGTGTTTCTTATTATCAACCATCTACATATGTACATGCGACCGCCATAGTGACACATGGGGACGTGAATCCTACAACCCACCCACAATCACACACACTGTGATGTGTAGTTTAGGCTTAATTGTGAACACACATTTTTATATATATAGATAGATAAACAACTAGCGGACATCTCCGTCCGTCAGTTTAGTAAAATTAAATGTTTAAATTTTTTAAAGAAAAAACCTTTTATCTTCCCAATTTCTAAATATTTTCGACTTTTACAATGAAAAGAAAAAAGACAGGAAGTAAACCATGTAAAATTAAACGACCGCGAATATTCGGGATAGTCGTGCGTACTTTTGCATAGCTTGAATTATTTACTGTATTACCCTCTTCCTGTCAGACTTGTTACTTTTAAATGAACTTGCTCCTCGGGCAATCGTACTCGTATTTAATCAAGGGAAAATGTTAAAAGTAAAAATAATTAATTAACAACGCGCTTTGGGTGGGGATTCATGCGTTCTAAACTCGAAGTTACACAAAAGTAATAGCAACTGGTTAGCGCGCTCCCTACAATGTAACACATTGTAACCAGTTTAAATCAAAATATTATTGTGGAAAATATGAATACACCCCCCCCCACCCACCCCACCCCCCATCCTCGGGAGGGTGAACTTGTGAGCGGAAAAAAATAATATTCGAAAAACCACATCTTTCATTACTGAGAATCGATTTCTCAGTAAAACTATTTTTGTTATTAAACACGTTGTGTTTGACATTTTTATAATGAAACAGCTTACATTTTGATTGGGAACTCGATTTTTATTGCACAAGTTTCGGGGCGGCTCAAACTTTTCACCTGGAAAATGTTGAATTACGCTCGTTCGATTACAAAATAATTGACGTGTGAAAGAGATGCAATATCTGTTTTTTTATTATTCATTATTCTACCAATGACCGCTACTCTGAATTGATACTCTATATAAAAATCACAGGCAGTCGTAAGGACAACCGACAGAAGTGAAAACTCAAAAAAAGGTTGGAAGGGGCAACCATAGTTCAAAAGTAAATAGATAGGCAACAAAAATAAACCCTTGTATCTTAACAATAAAATTGAATACAAGAAAAATAAATGAAAAATTGTAAGGGGAAAGGAGAGGGCCCGAATTACGCCTGTCTACTATGAATCTTCTATAATCCACCGCAGCTCAGTGCGGGTTGGTGGATGTGTTTGACTTTGGTGGTTCTAGGTGGTTCCTCACGATGTTTTCCTTCACCGTTTTTGGACCAGTGGCGATGAAATAAATTACACAAAGGAAAGTGTATGCCTGCGTACGAACCCGCAACCTGCACATCGGGGTCGAAACCACTGAGCCAACACTGGTCTACTTTAGAATAAAAAAGCCAAAATTCCAGTAGTGTAACTAAACACTGGTGAAAATATAAACAACAAAATAAATGGTCAAGGTACGGCGAAATAATTATGAAAAAATATTCATCGGAGTAAATGATTGTATGAACAAGGCATTCTGTCATCTGACACTATTTAACGCCTTCATTTGTTTTTAAACATTCACAGAATACGTAATTAGAAAGGATAATTTGTTTTCACGGTCACGCTTCATAGATTTATAACCTTCAACTAACATGAATGATGATTAGAAAATTTTATATAAAAATTCAGCTTTCATATTAAAAAATATTTTTTTTGTTTTATAATACGGCAAACGAGCTAGCGGTTCACCCGATGTCAAGTGATCTCTACCCATAGACATCTACAACTAACTAATGAGTTGCAGATGCGTTGCCCACCTTTAATGGACAGAGAAGAACAAACAGAAAATGACTATTTCCAATTCCTATACATCCCCCCACCGTCAAGTTTTCTTACCCTTCCCACCCTTTCTTATAAGAGAAGGATGGTACGGGGAACAGAACTAGAACTACGTCTGCGGCACCTCACTCATCAGATGAGACACAGAATACTCTACTTCACGCCTGTCTTCTGTGAGGTCGTGGTATTTCACCGGTCGAGCCGGCCAATTCATGCAACAGATGTTGTATTGCGGACTCTACCACTGTTAAATCGTAATTTATTTTCAGACAAGGTGTCGTCCATTATGTCAGTTACCATTCATTATTCCCTATGTTTTTAATTCGAATACTTCCCAAGACTAGACACTTTCTCCCCTATCCACATCTCCTTTTTACATAAAGAGTGACAACACGCCCAATATATTGTTACAAATGATTATAAATAACTCTTCCACACATCATCTTTCTGCGTTTTTACACACTCTATGTGTGTTCTTGCCAACAGTTTTTGACTTCCAAATCGATCTGTCATGCGTCATTTTACTCACTCCCTTCTTAATCCTGTCACCTTTCACGCAATCCATCCATCTTACCCTCATATCCCTCTACATTCATATCTAAAACTTATTGCGTACTGTTCTACCCAAATCATAACTTGACAAAAACTATGGTATGCCATGCTCTTTGCTCCTTATTTTTTTCTAGTATCAATGCTACTTTCAGGTTTCCTCTAATATACTCGTTTACCGCACAATAAGTACAAATAACTTCTAAAAAAGTTCAAAATGTCTGTCTAGCTGTGAATAAATCACAACTAAATGTCCTAACCCTTAGGCAATGGCTGCCAACACAAAATATCTGGCAGTACTTATGTAAGAGAAACCTTAAAAACGCTAACTAGTAACTTGACTTAGCAACCGTTAAGTTATGGCGCAACTAGAACAAGTTGCTGAAAAGTTTCATAAACTTTTCCCCTTTAATTTCTTGTTAAAAAATAAAATAAAAAGGTCACGGGCTACCGCTACCGTTATGTTGAAATATTCCAAGAACGTGTTCTGTACACGTTTCACTTCATCATCGAGGCTATGAGATCGGAGCTCCTAAAAGTAATGAAACCATTGAATCAGTGCTCAAAATTCTCATCGCCACTTATCAACATGAATGATTGTAAGCCAGTAAGTAATAAATCAGCCTTTTCTAGAATGTTCCCTACTGCAGGGACACAGGCTTCCTCTTCGAGAGAGGGAATGAGCCATCCACCCATGGCCCACGATGGCCCATGGGTGGATGTCACATGCTTTCGAATTTGTTGGTTCTAAGACATGCCAGTACCGATGTTTCCCTTCACCGTATTTGGAGCAGTGGTTATGAAATAAATTACACAAAGTAAAGCGCCTGCCTGGGTTCGAACCCGCAACCGTACGTAAGTCGGGGTCTAAACCGCTGAGCCACCACTGTTCGCCACTGGGAATCAGTGCTAGGAGACATTTAAAAAAATATTTTTACATCTAACTCACTGGTTCTCTGTTCGTATTTCAACCTTTTTACACAAAGATTGAATCTTTGTGTAAATTTTAATGCCAGCTACCTTCGTATGCGTTAAAATTTTGTGTGATTTAGTTTTTAATTTGTTAAAACCCACCCTGAGGATGTCAAACCATCAGTCTCCCGTCAAATCCTAGTCCCCTTCCTATCTTTTTTTCCTGATAATAAAATGGATAAGAATGGGAAAAGACTAGAATTTTCTTTTGGGTACCTCACTACACCAGACGGAACGCAGAAATACTTCAACTTCACGCCTGTTTTCTGTGAGGTCGTGGTATTTCACTGGTCGAGCCCACTCGTGCAACAGATGTTGTTGTTTCGGACTCTACCACCGTTAAAAGGAGAAGCATGACATGAAATGGAAGAGGTAGCTTGTAATGTAAATATTAATTGACAATATGTTTCTTTATTTTGACGTGTTATTTTTCTTCCCCGTCTCTCACACGGGCAAATGTCGTGAGCTTAACAATTATCACCAACGAACCATATGTTAACTGTCATTAATAACTTTTTGTGCGAGTGGATATAATTTACAACAGTGGTGGTGAAATAAGTAACACCGCCTACTCGAACCGACAGTACGTAAGTCAGGGCCTAAACCACGAGGCCACCACTGCTCTAAGCAGTATGTAAAAAAAATGTTTTATAAAGTTAATCGCACGCAGGAAATCTGCCTAAGGAGGCGCGTGGGATTTTTGTTAAAGATTGATTGATTACATAGAGAAATACCTACATTAAAACTTTCGTCATCGTTATGGCCACAAATTGATTCGTTTTTTAACTAATTCGTACATTATCACCAGTTTGAAAAGGAAAACAAAAAATATACATATGATAAAACAAAGTACTATTATATTAGAATGGAGGAACAGACGTCTAAATTACTAGTATCAATCCTTCATGGTGTGCTGAAACAGTATATTGTTCCACAACCGATAACTACGCGATATTCTTCCTGCCAAAACAAGCTGGTAAAATCATACCAGTTTACGAAAAACTGGTAAGTCAAGGTATGTGAGCAGATTTATCACACAATTTGGACCATCCTCTTAAACTGGACAGCTGGAAAAACTCGATGTTAGAATTGAATAAATTTTTTTAATCATTTACAACATTGATTTTTCTTGAGTAGCAGTACACCAAAAAGTAAACTATGTTTTAATAAATGGAAAAGGTATTTTGCGGTCAACAGACACCTGCTATTCTCTGAGGTCCAGACCATGAATAAGATAGAATAATAAGCACCGAACACAAATTCTAGCACATTCTTACGTACATGATAATGAAAAATTACAATCAATTAACATCGAAAAACTAATCGAAGCGAAGAAATAGATGCACTAAAATGTAACTATTTAAATTGTGTTTTGTTTTGCTAATGTTTTTTTTTTAATTTCTTAAAATATGGAAAGTTCCCAAAATGTTTTCTACAACTTTCCATACCGTACAACCTGTGGCGTGAAACGCTTTAGCTGATGCAATATTAATAAAAACTTTAAAAAGTATGTTTTCAAATTTAAGGTTATACTAAAAAAAATGTAAATATTCACTATTTCGTAAATAACATTTACAGCTTTATTAAATATACTGACTAATTATTAAATTAAATTAATTGATTATTCACAGAACAATTTAAAAAGTCCAACTTTTAGAAGCTCTTAAAAAGTTACGCCATTCCAAAATACGAGTAAAAACTTTTTGCGCAAAAAATTGAACAATAAAATTTATAAATTAAATATTCTAAAATGTTCCTCAGTAATTATAATGTTAAAAGTTATCGTAAAACTTACCGGTGAGCAGGAGTAGCGTGGCAGTGGTCGCCTTCATGTTCCTACTAGAAGTGCCGTATTCCTGCCGCGCGCCCGCCTTATAATAGGGGCTGGCAAAGGGCGTCGGACGTAGACGACAGGTACCAAAATCGCCGCTCTTTATCGTACGTACATTTTCCCGTTTTTATACACGCGAATTTCTAGAACTCTACCAGGATTACGAAAGAAAACTTAAAGTTTCGATTCAAGTTTAAGGTTACTGCAAACCTTTGATTTTGTAACAATATTTTTTGCTAGATTGTGTCGCAACCTTTGATAACTTATTGTGAAACTTTGCACACTTAAGCTTGAATTTATTTCAGCTTTATGTAACACGTTACTTGAGAAAGTACCACAGGGCGGATTGTACATTTAATGCCAGGTAGGAGTTATCAATTAAGAATTACCATCTTCTACAACCGATCACTCTACTTATGGACATTTGCCTTTCTCACTTATGGATTCTTTAAGTTATGAACCGTAACAGTGGTAGGGCCCGCAACAACACCATCTGTTGCACGAATGGGCCGGCTCGACCGGTGAAATACCACGACCTCACAGAAAACAGGCGTCAGGTAGAGATATTTCCGCGTTTCGTCTGATGAGTGAAGTGCTGACGTCTAATCGCAGTCATTTTCTTATTAGAAGAGGATGGGAAGCGGAAGAGGATTTGACTGGTGAGGTACATAAAACCTTCATTTACAATATCGGTTGCCATGGTAATGTGTCATGTTTTGACAATAACAATTTCTTCACATATTTAACTATAATAACTCGAAGTAATTATACGTGTTATAATTTTACAGAAAATTGCAGCGTGGTAAATGAGAAATTAATACCTTTGCGTACCAACAAAGTAATACAAGCTGAATATCAAAGCAAAGAAATACTACAAAACACACTGGCCAGTATTTATGACTGATCATGGTAATTATTAACGTGTGTGAATTATCGCCTGCTGCGGTAACGCTTTTAATAAAATTCCAATGTTCGTTATTTTTTTAACGCATAACCGTTATGTGCGCTGCTATAAATCACTTATTTATTTATTCCTTTTAACACTGCCTGATTTCCGATTTGAATTGAATATATTCTTACAGTGCAGCTGTAATAATTTTTAAAACAACAATTAATGTCACAATAACTATTCTGCAATCCTTAAATTTAGGATCAAGTATTAACTGGATTTGTAATTCAATAAATTACAAATCCAGTAAATTCATAATAGCTATCTGCAATAAATATCTGAGTGTAAGCATACATTATCAAAAAAATTGTGATTAAAAATGTGTGAAATAAGTACAACATACTCATTTCTTTTGAAGGACAACAAACAACAAAAAATGTTTTATTTTATTTTTAAAAGTCTATCCCCTCAAACCCAGATTTATGTGAGAGCCCAATTGATATTTTTGCTCAAGATCTTATCGCTCTGCATCCACGTCGAGGTAATAATTTCATGGTAATTTTTATACAATCGTTAATGGTTTATTCGCCTTATTTCCGGCTGAAAAAACTGTGGTCTTACGTTGTATACGTCATTTCCGCACACTGTAGACTCAAACGGATACATTTTTATTCACAGCGAATGAAAAAAATAATAATTACTGAGGAGATCTTCCATAACCTGGCAACATTGTATTTTTCATGCATTGTCAGATCTATATTATTTTTTTATTGTAGCCTTAAAGTAATATTATTATTGAATACTTACTTCCTGGACTTGAATAGTGAGTCCAAAAGAGAAATGTAATAAGTGTTTATTTTTATTAAATGCATCTTCAAGTTTTGATGCTATCTTGAGTTGGATCATTCCCCTTGTATCTTTTAGGTTACATGACAGTTGAAAGTATGAATAACATTTATCTGTGGGTATTGAAATTAATATTATATCATAGAATAATCCCATTCGAATGGGGATTAAGTGATTATTAACAGAAATCAGCAATCCCACTATATATTTCAAAAGGCAATTGTATATTCCTAAGATAACGGATTACACGATCTTACCTATTCTAAAATGGCTCATAGAATTGCGAAATCCTTGGCAAGGATTTAACCAGATATAAACCCTTGTAAACACGCGAAATTTCTATGTTGTCGTAAATATTGATATAAATTGCTTTAATAAAGCAGTAAGTTGTAAAAAGATGACTCTTTTATACCTACAAATGATTTCATTTAATATTCAGTTACTTATCATTTTATTGCGTTACAACTTACCACTGTAAATAATTAAAACGATATTTTATGCTATACGCCCATGCTACCTTTTAATCGGGAACATTACAAATATGCCTAATACCTTTTCCCTACCCATATAAGCAGGCATAAAGGTCGGCAATGCGTCTGCAACATTGTAGGTTAACATTACCGCTCGTTTGCCACCTTCTTCCATTAATGGAACCGAAGAAACCGAATCCAATATCATTAGGTTATATCATACAAACCCGCAATACTAACAACTCCTATATTCTAAATAAGATTCTAACTTAAACTTCGTAGGATAATATGAAATGGAGACGCCCACTTGCTTAGCCCTCTCTTTGACAACGGACGCTCTGAACCGCTGTCTCATGAATTTAACAATCTTAAAACGACAATGTTATATATATTCAACGACATACGTAGCTTTCGCTCTGAATAGACAGTGATTTTGCCAGATGTACTAACGGATTCTATAAAAAGCAAAAGAAAAATTTCTTCCGCGGCCCTTTTTGTGTCTATAAAACTTTCCTATTGCTAACTTAATGATAAGAGAGAGAAGTTAGAAGCGTAACAGAACATTTGAATTGATTATTACTAAATTTAAAAAATGAGTCGCTGTGTGTCAAAGGAGTTTTTACATATTGTTCATGTCTATAGAGGTTTAACATCCTAGCCGCTTGGAGCAAAACGTTTGTATATGCCTAAGAATAAAATAATTAAAAAAAAATAATGTAAAAAGTTGTCTTTCAAGATTGACAATATAAGTTAGTTCTTGAAAGGGACTTTTATTTCATAAAACCTGAGATATGAACAGCCTGTTACTAGATTTTGGTGACATGTAAGAGGTTTTAATTCGTGTTCTATACCACCCCACGTATGTATGTAGGTGGACTGCCTCTACAACCTAAATCATAAATTAATAAGGTTGGTCTTGCACCACAAATTACGATACCAAAATAATTAAAAAGAATTACAGACGATCAAAAAGATGTTTTAAAAGAAACACTAAAAATGGTATAAAATAGAATAAATAGATATGTATTTATAATGAATTACTTCTATATTTATTCTTCCTTCCTCAGTACGCAGGCAAGCTCATATAAACAACGCAAAGTTCCCATCTGACTGGCCATCTCTTTTAATGTGAATAGGTAATGTTTACGAGAAGGTCGTAAACGTGAGCTTTTACAATACATAGCGCTATATTACGTTATAAACACAGGTAGGAATTATGTCAACGTCAATAAATAACATTATGTAATATATAACAGCGGTACAGCCAGTCTTATGTAACACCATGATATCACTTCTGCGATTCAGGCGTCATTTATTTGGCACTAGCTGTGCCTCGCGGTTTAACCCGCCCTGCAATTTCATTTAAGCCCTAAACTATTTACCGGCAACACATTTCTAAGTGAAAACACCATCACTACACCCAAACGATTACCTAATGATTTAAGGTACGAACTGCGAAATATGAAGTCGTGGGTTCGAATCTGCAGTTCCATGTTGACAAGGTTAACTTGACGTTAACCTTGTCGCCAATATAACAATACTACCTTGATTTATCACACTTTTTATAGCGAGTCACCAGATATTACCCATTAACAGCGATAACGATTTACAAGTGCGTCAATCTGCGTCACAAGGGAGTGGGTGAAGTAGAAGGGGCATCAGGGGAATGAAAGAGTCATGCCGTTCGCCGTCATACTCGACTCTCCAGCTCGATTTTACTGGCGAGTCGCGCCAAAAAATGTTTCATATCTAGATCTGTTTTGGTGACAGTTTTAGGACATGGTACATCGTCCGATATTAGTCTTACGAGGCTGTGACGACAAGTCGATTCAGAGGATACATATATTGTGTTTTTTTTATAATACTAGGTGGCAAACGAGCAAGCGGTTCACTCGATGTCAAGTGATCGATACCCATAGACATCTGCAACTAACTAATGAGTTGCAGATGCGCTGCCCACCTTTAACGGACAGAGGAGGGGACGAACAGAAAATGGTTATTTCTAATTCCTATACATCCCCTCTATCGTCAAGTTCTCTTTCCTTTTCCATCCTTTCCTTATAAGAATAGGGTTTGAAGGGGGAGAGAACTAGAATTAGTCCTCCGGCACGTCACTCATCAGACGAAACGCACTTCTACTTCTACTTCACACCTGTTTTCTGTGAGGTCGTGGTATTTCACCGGTCGAGCCAGCCCATTCGTGCAACAGATGTTGTGGCGGGCTCTACCACTGTTTCTTTATTTCATGGTTATTTTGTTTGTTATTATTTTATCGTCTTTCGATCGATCACGTACACAATAAACAATCTGTATTACAAACTAGTTATGAGTTTTTGCCTCGATTGTACTTTGGAGTAAATAACACATAGGGATTCCGTTTAATCAGCGGATGTATAATCAATTACGGGAGCGACCTACGCGTCCCGCGTCTATACGTCATTGTCAAATTAAAACGGGTAACGACAGGTAAGGTGCAACGAGCCAAATCCTTACTGTATGTATGTATATACGAATGTGAGATTGTTTGTTTTTTTGTTACGCTTTAACTCCTTAACCATTCGACACAGTGAACGTATATAAAACCACTCAAGTCAACTGATCATCTTGAAATTTTGTACACACAGATATGACGCGAGGATATATATTTTTTGACATTTTGCCATTTTCATGACCATGTCAACCGTATTTTTGACATTTACGTATAATTCTTTTTTTATAAAAGAACGGGGCTAACGAGCGGCGTGAACACCGACGTGATCAACGATGCCCATGGACACCCGCAACACCAGAGGAACTGCAGATGTGTTGCGGGCCCTTAAATTCAGTCTCTTTTCAGATTTTTTAAATTCAGACTTATACGGGAAATCAATGTTACAGGAATTTCGGAAGGTACGAAATTCGTGCGAAGCCGCGGGCAACAGCTAGTTACTATATAGTCATAAGATAGCATAAGATTACTGCAAGAAGCTTGCCGTGGGCTACAGTTTGAAAGGCCATCTGCCTGACGCCAGCCCTCTTCGGAAATAATTGGTTTTACATCAGTCTTTAAGAAGGCTGCCTACCAGTGTGATCAAAAACTACTTCTGTTGCTGAAATGTCACGAGGACCGCTATTGGTTGGGCGCAATCCTTCATCTCAGGTTAATTTATTTAAATCAGGCAATATAATATTTTTAGTAACAATATACTAACGTTCACTAAATATTGGGTGAACCGTTTGCTTCGTTGCCTACCTCTATTAAAAAATAGTATTTACAAAGCCTGGAAGGCATCTGCACCTCCTTTGAGGTAAGAATATTCATGGACATTTTGAGGAGGTCTTCTTTGCTCGTATGATTTTTAATAGTACCTACTCCTCAAATTTTAGTACGACAAGGCGTGTTCTGTTAGAATTACATTCGATGGATCGAAAACGATCGAGCCGTTGTCAACCAATTACGAAGTCATAAAAACTCTTATAAACATAAAGATAAACGATATTAAAATTCTGAGAAGATATTTATTAGGACAAGACAGGAGCACAGAATTTCGCGAATCATACATTCGTCCAATTAGGGAAATCATGCAAAAAGTTTTCTCAACAATCGTATAAAAAATGCTTAACGCAAATTAAATACATATATTATTGCTTATGTACATGTATAAAGACGTCATAAATTAACAATGGTAAAGTCCGCAACAACATCTGTTGCACGAACTGGCCGGCTCGACCGGCGAAATACGACGACCTCACAGAAGACAGGCGTGTAGTAGACTATTCTGCGTTCCGTCTGACGAGTGAGGTGCCGGAGGCCTAGTTCTCTTCCCCTTCCCACCCTTTCCTTATAAGAAAAGGATGGGAAGGGGATGAAAACTAGACGGTGGAGGGGATGTATAGGAATTGGAAATAACGATTTTCTATCTATCCATTACAAGTTGGCAACGCATCTGCAACTCATTAGTTAGTTGCAGATGTCTATGGGTAGCGATCACTTGACATCGGGTGAACCGCTTGCTCCTTTGCCACCACAGTACTATAAAAAATATATATAAAGGATTTTTAGTAGTGATCAAAGCATAGGGTCGAGTCTAATCTAAAAGCAGACATCTGTCATCTACTTGACAGAAGGTTGTTTTTGATACTCTTACCACGGAAACACGAGACATTACTGTCTATCTGAGGCCAAGGTCTTGTGTCTTTTCCTAACAATACGATATTACCCAAGACACACCGGTCATGCCTATACTTTGAAATCATGAAACTTTTTAAGTGGGAGAGCTCGCAACATGAAATACCACGAACTGACAGAAGATAGGGGTAAATTAGAAATATCCTGCGTTTCGTTTGATGAGTGATGTACTAGACTCAAATGCCCTCTTCCCCTTCCTTCCTTTGCCAATAAGGACAGGATGAGAAGGGGAAGAGTATGTGACGGGGTAAGGGACAGAAGGGTTGAGGAAATATTCTTTTTCCTGTGTTCCCTGTCCATTAGGAAACTCAACTGCAACTCACTATGGGTAGCTGTCACTTAATATCAGGTAACCCGTTTGCTCGTTTGTCACCTTCCATTAAAAATACGTTTTATTTCTGAGTCTAATTAGCTTTGCCAAAGATGGCGCGAGTTATATCGTCTTAAATTTCATTTAGTAATCATATGTACTTGCAAGATGGCGCTGAATTATACGTTCTCGAAAAATAGACCCGTATTGTCTGTATTTTCAGTTTTTAGTTGCATGCAATTTTTTATAAAAAGTAATAATCATAGTTCAACAGTTCAGTTTATTCTTCATATAAACTGCATCGCAGTTGAGTAGATTAATTATAAAAATATATGTTGCCATTAATTCGATAAATAAACTTTGTTACTGTGCACTCTAAATGGGTATAGCAGTAAATTTATATATTTAAAATGCAACTCATTTCCAATCTTCAATGCATCAGCTTCTGGACTTATTCTTATTACATTATAAAGCCCACAGTTCACATTAGGGTCTTAAGCTGTCAATGTATAAGGTAATAGAATGATTATAATCCCTACTAATATTATAAATGTGAATGTAAGTTGGTTTGTTACGTTTTCACACGAAAACTACTCAACCGATTATTATGAAACTTTGTACACATATTCTTGGAGGTATTAGAAGTAACATAGTATATAAAAAGCGAAGTATGTATGTTCCCTATAGACCTATAGACTCTCAAACGGCTGGACCGATTTCGATGAAATTTACAGGGATTTTTCAGGTTGGCACATTCTTGTGTTTGGTAGCGATCGGATCAAAATAATTAGTGGTACCCGGGCGAAGCCGAAGCGGGTCACTAGTGTTTCATATATATTTTAAACCTATTCTATTCATCATATTCAAATACCTCAATATTTATTAGACAATTAACTTAAATTAAATAAACTATTTCTCAACTTTATCCAATAAAAAACATATAAAATACAAAATTTATTTTCACATGAAAAAGCATAACATTTAATTAGTCAAGTAAGATATGATCCTTATAACTCATGCTATTTCTTTCAACCGGGAACGTAGGTCCCACAAGAGGGACCAATGATCTGATCTAGGTTGCATGGCGATCACTGGGGGAGGCCTTACATCCAGCATCGGATGAATATTGACTGAAAAGACGAGGACTCCAACTGAAATCAGCTTGTGGATGTAGGAGCCAAGTATCCATTGACTAGAGAATATAAATCAAGCATGCAATTTGTACATACACAATTCATTTTATAGAATAATGGTATTATTTATATTTTGTACTTAAATTATGAATTATTTTTTCTTTATTGGCCCTTTACATCTACAACAAAGTTGGTGAGCTTTATCTTTCTTGAAGTGTAAGTTAAATTCTTGTTTCAGAATTTTTCTATACATAGACTCTTTCACGGGAACTATATTATCTTTGTTACATTCACTAAAGTACATTGTGTACATTTGTTTTATACTTAAGCTAGATTCTAAATACTGTTTCTTTCTTGAAAATTGCTTCACTGGCTTTGCATCTATTGTGCTGAAGGACATTATGTGATTTCTCACCCTATCCTTGATTTCCGAAGGCAATGAGTGTGCGCTTGCTTCAGATAGACCTCGTCCATCAGGTTTTGGTAAATTCATATCAGTTTTACCTGAATGAACATTATAAACAGGTTTCTGAGATATAGCTAATGTTCCTAAGTAAAAGTTTTTGCATACTGTATACCTTACACCTCGCACTAAGAAGAAATACTTAAAACAATACTTGCGTTTGTTAAATGCCGATTTATTATGTTTAACATCATTCCTTTCTGTTGTGTTTAACAGGAAATGTTTCTTTTCATTAGTGTTTAATGAATAGAATGCTTTAAATAAGTGTTGACGGTCCACATCATTGATTCTTTCGCTGCATTTATATTTACAAGACGTGAGACAGTTTTTTGTGTTGCTTATACATCTCTCGGGAACATATTTCCCTCTTCTACTTATGTATGCTTCCCCTTTTTCATGTTTTAGTTTGCGCACATTGCAAGCCCATTTGCCAGGGTTTGGTACTTGGCTCCGGCATCTTTTCTTCACAGGCACCTCCTCTTTCACTGGATTACTACTATCTGCTTTGCACCTGGAAAATATACATATTTTTTTTAGAGGAAGCGGTTCACCCGATGTCAAGTGATCGCTACCCATAGACATCTGCAACTAACTAATGAGTTGCAGATGTGTTGTCCACATTTAATGGACAGAGGAAGAGACAAACAGAAAATGGTTATTTCCAATTCCTATACATCCACTCCAACATCAAGTTTTCTTCCCCTTCCCATCTTTTCGTTATGAGAGAAGGGGGAGAGAACTAGAATTAGGCCTCCGGCATCTCAGTCATCAGATGAAAAATATAAAATTTACTCTTAAATAATTGTAAGAAGTTTATTGGAAATTGAGGAGTAAAAATCTAAGCTGGAACTTTAAATCAGATTATCTGTCTGATAAAAACCAAAACTTTTTATTTGGATGTACAGTTGGAGTGAAAAATAATTTGCCCTCTTAAAGTCAACATTTTGTTGCATCGGGAAACTAAAAAGCACATATATTTGTTTTGAACTTGGGCCATTAAAAAGGTCTTTACTATGTTGATGTAAAAAGGACTTTTACTTGATAAAGGAATGAATTTGAAAACTAAGGTTGTAAAAAAAGTACCTAGTTTCACAGCAAGATGAGATTTTTGTAAATAATGGTTTTTATGTTAAAATTCCTAAATATTTTCGAAAAAATACTTTTTGTCATATTACCTTCTAACATTACCTATACATATTACACAATTTTACTTGACTTTTCAAAATTTCCAAGAAATTACAACATTTCAATGAAAGTATAAGAAGTGTAATGGCCACCGTATAGGTAAATGATGCTTGTTAGTTTACAACAATCATATCTTACAATGAAACAACATATACAGTTATTGGTTTACAATATGTAGGCTGGGCTTTAAGTTTAGATCCTTTACAATAAGGGGCCAAAAAAGCCTATCATCAGAGCTACAAATATATTGCCAGCCTTCAAGGACAGATTATAATTCAATAATTTCTCGTGGTTTAAATCTATTTTGTTAAAATATTACCAAGATGTTTGTTATTCTCCTTACCCTAAATAAATTAAGTAGAATGGTATAAATATGATAAGAAGTGGTATAAAATAGATGAATAGTTCAAAACCTAATATAACAAGAAATAAAAATTGTAGTGCAAAATATAAAACATACTCGATTTGGTTCCCATTTAAAATTTGGACATCTGGTTCAACTTTGGTGATAATACAGTGTTGATCTTTAAGGTATGCTTCATACTGTCCATAATAAGACTGCTGGACGCCATTGGTAGTTATCACATGCTGCTTGAACACTGGTACTTGTGGCAATATCACGTGCGAGGTTATCTGCATCGAATTCATGTCATTCTGTATTATTTGAGGCTGCAAGTGCTGCATGCCCTGTAAGTGTATTTGCTGACATGACATCATCGTTTGGTTCTGCGATAGAATCTGATGATTTGTAATCTCATGTTGAACTTGCGACGAGACCGGTATGTGTAATGACTCGGACGTGATAGTCTGCTGGTACGTGACCTTGCCCTGTGCGGTTTGCAGAGTTGGATGGATAGAAACAGATGGTTGGTACACTTGAACGATGTGAGGTAGATTCGTAGCTGCTTGAATTTGATCCATTAAAGTAGAAATTGCAAAAATAACTAACCAAATCAATGGCAATTTTGCAACATAAATTAATATTTAAAATCTTTAATTAACCAAGATGTTTTTAATGAAAGTACGTAACAATTAGAGATTACGTTGGGTTCGTCAACAGTAAATAAAAATCCTGTACGAATCAATAAATATAGTAGTTCTTATTAAAAATTCAATAATATGCCACAGTTCCAACTCGAAACGAAACAAAACAAAGCAACATGGATGACGTTATAGTACAGATGCTTCTCGGTGTTACCAACTGTGAAAAATATTTGTCCTTAAAGTAAAGCTCAAGTCTTTTTCTATTATAAATGAAATTAATTAAATCCAAATTCGTCTTATAAAATGACGTTATTAAAAAAAGTGAATAATAAATAGGGCTAAGATTTTAGCCTTAATTTCGAAATAAATAGCTTAATTAGTGATACTACGGCGAAAATATTGGACTTATAAGAAAGATTTTAAACAAAAGAAATTTAATAAAGAACTTGCTTTTGATATTATTTTAAACGCTCAATATTTCACCGTAATTTCAAAAATAAAAATTGATAATGAGCGCTAATCATGAAAATCTTCACCCGGGCTATTCTTTAACTGCATTCAGGACCACCAAAAGACGATCTAAGATAATATAAAAAGTATGTAATGGGCAGCAGCTTCCTTTTAGTAAGTGGAACATAGTGCGATCTTCAAGCCGCCTGCCAAGTATGGCAATTACTGAAAAAAGAGATATCAAAGAAGAATAGATACTGTACACTGCTGTACACCTGTACATATACAACTCCATGACATCGGTGATTATATGGTAAATATCATAAATATCAAATAATGATTTCTTATTCGCGAATACTACACATTGGAATAAAACTTATTTTATTACATTTATTTTACGTTTTTGATTCCCGGCGTTTCGAGTACGAGTACTTTACAGGGCTCGTGTCACGGAGAGGACTGAGGTGTCAGACCTGCCAATGTCAAAAGTTGCTCGTGAAGTACCCACTTATTTTCAATTAATTGTTTCTGCTCCGATTTATGCAAAATGAGCTCACGGTATCTTGAGGTCTCACAGTCATATGCTTGGTTTGAGATTTAATTTTATTAATCACTGGAACCCAAGACGGTGGTTGTACCCGGCCATCTTCCCTATTGAAATTAGGATGTATTTTAATTGCAATAACCTCGCGCATCATCCTGGGTAGTGTTAATGAGTGGACTGTATTTACTTTACATGTTGGAGTCAAGGCAAAGTAAGCGCCGGCACGTTGTTTTATGGAGTATAATTTATGAGCAAAGTTACAATGATTGTAATCGCCGGCGCGTTGATGATGCGACTGAAGTACGCACGCGGTGCGGTGAGCGACGGCTGAAGGCGCCCCCCGCGCGTCTCCCCGCAGGCGGCTGTGTTGGGTCCCAACAGGTAGAAAACGGTGTTCTTTTGCGAGGACTTGTGGTTTATCAAATCTTATATAATGGTGGGCGCCGTTTAAAACATGATCACAAAATGCAGACTTTTTGGAGCGTTAGTGTTTTAAGTCAGCTATGGGTTCTTTTACCTGAGTTTTAATGGGTCTCTATGTTTGTACTATACAAGAGAATCCAAACGCACAATCAACCTTGTAAACTCCTGCATCTTGTAGAGATATTGCACTTGCCAGATGAAAAAAATTGACTTATCTTCAAGGAATGTTTTTATTTTTTCAGAATGTAGTCATCTTGTCTGTGACCCCTCTGACGTATGATAAAACAGCAGGTACTCGTTCAACTGTGGTGGCATAAGACCGGAGGCCGACGATTCGACACGTAAACACAAAAAGAAAAATACTGATAATATAATATTAATTTATCGGAATGGAAACATTTATATCATATTCAAGTTTGTTATCTACATACTAAATTAATTAATCAATTAAGCGAACAAAAGAACTAAGTGGAATTGACGTCATAAACAAAAATATAAAATAGATACGCTTAGTTTATTTTCATTCCGATTATGATTTCATTCCGGCGGTCAAAGTAAAGGTTTTTTTGTATCCTAATTGCCAATGCTAATGCCATCCATCATACTGATGATTGGCCGTCATAGACCGTTGTCGGCGTTATAACTTAGGCTTTTGAAGTAAAACAACATCTCAAAGGTATATAAAATGTATTTATTATAAATAGTACAATATTCGATATAGTCATCAATACTAAAAGTTATTATTTCCTTAAAATATACATTTTTGGCCTCTGCAAAATTATAAATTAAATGCTAGCCTGTTTATTTGTACTTTTAAATCGTTTGTTTGGTAAAATAAAACGTTCATAATTTCAATTTCTTCTTAAAATAAATGAAAATATCACAAACAAATAACAACCAATTCTAATTAGCCAATAATATCACTACTTAAGTCGGTTTTTAACCTTATTTCGAATAATATTAAAACTTTGTAAAAATATATTAATTTGATATGGTAACAATTTGTAAAACGTCAATTATGTATAATATTGCACATTCTGTAGAATTTAAATATTTTCTTTGGTACTCAAATAACCCTCATACCAGTGAATATACTCATTCCGTTTTATTTTGGAACTTATTCTCTAAGAAATTGTATACGTAATCGTATACTACCAACATAATAGCACCGCCTGGCCCCAGTCGCAGTACCTTGGGTAGCAGGCCTTTGTACAGAGCTCGGAATCTGAAAAATAAAATACTTTACATCTAATTGTATAAGCTCCAACTATTACAGTGTTAGCCTGTTACGCCTTGTTTCCTAAGTGCAATCATCTTAGCCTAGACTCGGGCAATTACTGTATTTATATTACCGGATTGAGAAGTCGCCGAGCTCTACAGTCGCTTCGGCGGACGATCCATGGAGTGACTGGGCTCAAAGGACCCCGAGAGAGGACCTCAGTTTAGGCTGTCACTCATTATGCGTTTAGCATTCCGGTTCGAGAATTGTCGAGAGGGCCGGACCTCCGCTTGATCGGTAGCCATTAATGGTAAATGTTTGTACAGTTTCTCAAGAATCACATACAACGGACGACGGACTTGAGCCCGGCTCGCAGAGTTTAAAAAATGTCTTGTTAAAACCCGACATTGGCGCTGCTTTACCGTTCAATATTTGTGTCAACACAAAGTGACCGGCTTACCTACCAGTTGTAATAACCATCTTCCATTCACAACACTGCTGCTGCCTGTCACTGAGTTTAGAAATAGATTTGACTCTTGTTATGCACTATAGAAACAAGCAGTATTTCATACCATACTCTTAGATTTAGTATTAACGGAGAGTTAATGTTAGACAAACTATTTTGTAATAACCTGTGAACCGAGCTTTGCTGTGCGTTGTTTCTGCAAGACAGCTGTATTTTAAGGTACTAGTAAGTTATCCATTTGACAATATCGAGATATTACATGCCACAAGAGGCATGATGGCGCTCTAAAAGTTAGACTTTCGTGGCAATTCGCTTTTTAGAGACCTAATGGATTCAGTTTTGTTAATGCACCGGATAATAAATGTAATTAAAGAGCGATAACTATTTAACAGACAAAAGGTGAACCTATTTATTTGAATTATATTTTTATTAAATTATTATGTAATATGTAAATAGCTATTAGAATCAATAAATATGCGCTCACGCCCGTAACCTACGTACGCAGAGATCACGGATTTCCATTTGGCGCGATCCTGGCACACCTCTCTCGCTTCTTCAAAATTCATACATATACATGCATGCATCCTCGTCGGTTATGGGTGCTCCTTATATCGCCCTTTTTTAGTAGGTCACTAATCTGATCGATATAAGTTCTCCTAGGGCGTCCCCTACCAACACTACCACTCACTTTTGCAACATAAATTTGTTTTGTTATTCTCTCTTCATTCATCCTTTCAACATGCCCGAACCACCGAAGCATACCTTTCTCAATTCGAGTCACAACGTCCACTTTACGCCACACTTTTCCCTTATAACACTATTTTTTACCCATCATTCAAAGTCACGCCTACCATACTTCTTAAGGATCGCATCTCAGCTATTAGTAATCAAATTATTCGTTGGCAAGCTGGCTGTCTACAGCCGTAATTAGATGATGTCTAATAATTATTTTCTAGTTAAGTTTCCTTAGTGATAAAATGCGATTGCATTTATAGTGTACCTTAAATACGTCACAAAGAACGGAGAGCTTGTAAAGTAGTTCATATACAAAAGAAGAAATTGATATATCAACGTTACTACTGAGCCTACGTTGGCGAGCACTGAAAAAGGATTTTTCTAAACTTATCCACTAAAGATCTAAATTAGGGGATGAATGTTTGGAGGAACAACCCGTGCGAGGCCGGGGCGTGTAGCTAGTGAGATATAAAGTATTAAGTCCACCTTTATGGATGACACGTCACAAATATTCGATCGGTCATAGCATATTACCAAGAACGATCTAAATATGTGTACACATGCGTTGCACGCGTGATTTTGTACACAATACTTGCGATAGTTAATTTGGTACATTCTACATAAAGCCGTCCAACCGTGGAATACTTGGACCGTCTCCAGACAGATATTTGCAGTCTAGCACAAAGTTTCCCAGAAAAAAAATACGATTCAGCGTTCGCGTATTGAAAAACATTATGCCTGAATAACAAACTTGCAAATATATATCTGTGTGCGCATCGGTGCAGAGATTTTAAATAAAGACGAACTGTTCTACGATTATTATAAATTGTCAGAAAATTATGAACTGAAGGAATCATTCTAACATACAATTCCCATACAAATTTATCATACAGTAAGATACCTAACTATGTCATGGCCTTATGGTAGTGATGTTGCCTAACAGACTAACGCAACATATGGCTTGGCTTGGCATATGGTTACGTCATATTCCAAAAGCTTTGGGTACCATATCGATTGTCATAAATAAATGATTAACCCTACTCTAGTATTCGCTTATGAAAATCGAAAATAGCCTCTGTTTATTCCATACATTTTAGTGTGGTAATGATAAATAAATATGCGCTCTCACCCGTAACTCAGTGGGTAGGCAGAGATTATGGATTTCCATTTGTCGCGATCCTGGCACACCTCTCTCGCTTATACATCCGTACATCTACGCATACATGCTCGTCAGTTACGGGTACTTCTTATATCGGTCTTCCTTAGTATGTCACTAATCTGGTCGCTATAAATTCTTCTTGGGCGTCTTTTGTTTCGTTACTCTCCCTTCATTCAGCCTTTCAAAATGTTTGTCTAAATTAGATTACAACGAATAGTCCCTTCGCTGTTGCTATTTTAAAAGGTCAATTTTGCCAGCTATGTCAATAGCTGTACTATAATATAATATATAAACTGCGTCCGTTTAATAATTTCTTCAAGGCAGTGCGCTTCCGAAATATTTACTGTTGTAGTCAATTATATTGAAGTAAAAACATACGAAACACCGTGACACCAATAACGACCGCTTAAAATAACAAAGGGAGATAACAGGTTTATTTGTACAAAATTATAGTCGGCTAAAATTGGTACGCTTAGCTGTTGAAGTGAAAACTTCTTTACCAGCGTTAGACGATATATCTTATAGGTTCGCGTCATATTTGGAATAGTTTCGATAAGGTTTTTTCTTTTTTTTCTCGTATTCAATTCTAAATTATATTATTCAATTATTTATTTATTTTTGAATTGTTTTGAGGTTTCTGTCGGCGGTCGCTATGACGACAGTCTGTGTTTTTCTCAACGATATTATAATACAGAAAGTAGCGGATACAGAAGACTCAAAATGTGTGCTAATAGCACGTTTCTATAGCTTGCGTCACGTGTTTACATTGACGCTTAAGTGACAAACACTAGCTGTCCTCTTTTTTCTTATAATTTTATTTACGCTATCCTTATTACACCCTTTGAATTTTGCTGTCACTGTCTTTGGAACACTTTTGACTGGTGATTTTGCGTCATTGCTTCTAAACTATTATAAATCAATTTACATTACCAGTCCCTTTAGAACGTTTATAACTTCCCGATTTTCAGATCGTATGCGTTTTCCTAATTACTTTCTAAAACATGTGGCCAACAAGCTCTTTAAAATAAATTTCTGTCTACTACTACTAAGGCCAGATTCAAAATGGGAGGGTAATGTTTTTCGCGGGAATTTATGTGACTTGACCGACCTTGACATTCAATTTGTATTATTCTCGGGGCTGTCACAGAAGAGAGAGGGTTTATTGTTTTTTTTTTTAAATAAACTATTTGAGACGGCCAGTCAAATAAAATCCAGTAAGTACGGAAATTAGAAGAAAAACGACAAAGTAAATATAATATAGAAAAGTATAAGATTACAACCATAGACAATTCAAAATTTCCAATTTTCATTGAATATCAGACGCGAAATAATCCAAAATTAACTGGATGTTGTTGGCATAAAGCCAGGCAAAGCGAGACTTCTCTTAAAATGTTTTACGTATATTTAAACGATTTGCAAGTCACTTGCCTGTAGAGATCGCGCCAAATGGAACCCTATCTGCCTACCCCTCCATACGTCAGAGAGTATTTGTATTTTATTGTTTTGCCTAAAGCTGCTTTCACTTTTACTTAATAAAGGGCATTAAACTATCACGATTGAAAAACTTCAATGAAGTAATCATATCAAGCTTTTTAATAGGATAATGAGGCAAACAAGCAGTGCATATTTGGTATTAAATGACCACTAAAATCATAGACATCCTAACCATAAATACTGCTGGTTTGTTGCCCTACCTTAAGGTACCTTACTCCGTTACAGTTCCACAAGACAGTTGCGGGTTGCAGAAAGTTATATCATAGCTGCACAGTTGCGGTGGCGATGTGAAATTTTGGGAATCGAATCGAAACCACGAAATCACAAATTGGACTCTTTTCAGATGATCTTTAGTAGTTTAAATTATTTTAAGAAAAAACTGTTTATAAGAAGTCATTGATCCACTTAAAGATCTGTCATTTTATCTACTGTCAAAAGTAATTGACATGACAGATGTGTCTAGAATGACCAATTGTGAAATCATGAGGGGGTCCTTATCTAGCAACACTGTGAAGGATAACTTGATCAATAGATAAGATTAAACAGCGCAACATAAAATTTATAACCATTAAAATGTACAAATAGAAGTAACTATCATCCAAGCTAAATGATCACTTGTAACAGAACAAACAATTAAATATTAATAAATAACCAACTGAAGGAAAAATTTATCACTGCATGATTATGAAAACTAAACTAGGAGCTTGGTTATATTTGATTGCCAAACATCTATCAAACTGCATAAGGCCTGATGCACATTGTATGATGAAATTATTGGGACATTGACAAGATCCTTGATAGCAACATTATAGATATACATACATTAGGTGTGGTGTATAGCTGAAAAGAAATAGAGCTGTTATTAACTCTTTCATTCTGAAGAACTATATCACTCGTAGATGAACTAGTGAGCTCACTAGCTATTAGGTCAATGACATGTCAAAACAACATAGTTGTACTCACCCTTCTTCTCTATAAACCAAATTGATGGTGCCGACAGTTGAATTATATTTGACAATACCAGGCATTGGCTGCGGACCCTGGATGCGGCTCTTGGCCACATCAAAAGGTATGTTCACACATGACCCCAGCACTCCCGATGTGAAGCCAATGGCTATCTTGCGGCTGAACTCCAGAAGAGGATCCTGCGGTAAAAATTTTAATAAAAAAATATGTGTAACCCAGCGGGGTAGAGATTATGGAGTTCTATTTGGCGCGATCCTGGCACACTTCTCTCGTTTCTTCTACATCCATACATCTTTGCATACATACTCCTCAGCTATGGGTACTCCTTATATTATTATTTATATGTATAATAGTATATTTCTTGTATACTAATAAGAATTATTATTTGTAATACTTAATAAAGAGAGAAATGACGACGTACGGCATCTTATATGATTTATCAATTTGGAAGCCCAACATTGGACTGCTTTAGTAAGTTTAAGACATAGTTATTTCCTGGCAATTTTACTAACGAAGTTTAATACCTCAAATCAGATGCAGTGTACCATCATCTGCCTTTTCCAACTTTAGCTTTTAAACCAATGTAACTCAAACTAGGCACAGTACAACTGGGACAGTTTATCAGGTTTAATTAAGTTATGATGCATTTGTTTACAAATAGTCCCTTCTATAATTGTGTTGTTTATCTGTACTATCTAAGAACTTGTTCAATAAACAAGTGATAACTATACCTATATACACCTCTATAAATAAGTCAATTGTCATGTTAACCTGCCTTCTAAAAACTGGATGAATAAAAACCCTCTATAAGTGATAAAAAAAATATAGGTCCCTTCAGATCCTACTTATGCAGGTTTCAAAATATGTAATAATTGATTAATTAAAATTTGAAATACTGAAACAATGAAATAACAATTTATTTTATTATTTATATTATAGTAATAATGAAGCTTTAAAATTTAGAATGCTTCAGAAGAATACACCAAGTACGAGGTTTATCTGTTTGCATAAGACAACAACTGATAACAAGCTCTCAGAGCAAATGAAGTATCACTTTTTTAACAACTCACAACTGATAGTGAATGTATCAAAGGTAAACAACATTTCCTATAGATATGAAGGAGAAGTAGCAACAGCAATAAAGCCCAAGCACATTTTTCAGAAAATAGTTTATTGTTGCCACTACACTACACTACATTAATTTACATATATAAACAAACAGTGGTAGAGGCCGCAACAACAACATCTGTTGCCGAATTGACCGGCTCGACAGGTGAAATACCACGACCTCACAAAAAACAGGCATGAAGTAGTAGTACTCTGCGTTTCGTTTGATGAGTGAGGTGCCGGAGGCCTAATTTCAGTCCTCTTCCCCTTTTCTCATAAGGATAAGACGGGAAAGTGAAGAGGATTGGACGAGGAGGGGGTTAGCGGGGAAAGGGAAATATCTAAAAGCTGTAGATTTGTGCTTGTTTATGGGCAGATTAGTTTGATTTCTGGTAGTATATGTCTTATTATACGTTTTTTAGTTTTAAAAATGTCAAATGTCAAGGTGCATTTTATGATTTTCAATATGCACTTTATTTTGTTTGTTCTAACCTTGTTGAATAATCAAAATCTGCAGAATTTCATGGAAAATTTAAACAGAGCAATTATAAATAATACCTAGAGATTAGTAATTAGTAAATTGAGGTAAGATCAGAATGAATATGAAATTTGGTCACTTGAAGGAAGCTGACTGGTTAAAATAACTACATAAAAAGGCTTTTACAAAGAATTTTGAATTTAAAAATTACTGTAACAAAGCTTGTGATGAGAGTAACCCGTGGCTTTGCATGCATTTGTTTCTCACTTTCCACACCGCAGTTTTGTAAGATTATTCCGCAAGTAATATCAAAAATCTCTTCTTCTAGCCCTTTTACCAGTTTTTTATCAGGGGTCAGCATAGTACAACCGTAGACCATACTGTAATAGGTTTTGGCTATAGTTTTTTTTGTGTCAAAAAGTTGTTATACTCAAGCATGAAACATTAACATGACAAAGACATTGTTATTGAAGGTTTGATGTACCTCAGGAACAGTTTTATTTTCGGGACACAAGGTAACTACCCCATGTCATTTCCTACACTACTACGGGTACTGATTGTTGTGGAATTTTGAAAATTTATTGATGATCAGTTGAATTGTAAAGGAGTTAAAGCATAGCAAACAAACTGGCAATCACTTTTACAATATAAGTAAAGATGTTACCTCATATTCTGGGATATATCCTTTCACACTATGATAGAAGCCAAAGTAAACCATATTGAAGATTCCATTTCTTGCCATTGTGGCCGTCAATCCTTTATTCAGGCCTTTCGAACCTAAGCCATTTTCCCTTACTATCTGCCTTGTCACTGACCATGTGCTAGGCGTTTGGGTAGCCAGCGCCTTGTTGGATTGCAGGGTCACCTTCACAACTTCAAATGGATTAACTAAAATAGCTTCTGTAATACCTGCTCCTAAACCAGCTAAGGAAAATGTCTGAAAAATAAATGAATATCACCTAATGGCCATCTTATGACATAAAATTTATAAAAGAAGCTTTGTGTATTGAATATAAAGATAAATACAAAATTATATTTAATACTTAATGCATTTTCCAAAGTAATTTATAAATGATTATTAATAATATATACATATAAAGATTATATTTAAGAATATTCAAACGTAAATAAGATATTGAAATTATATAGAAGAATAAATATAAATACACAAATATAAAAGAAACAAATCTCACTAAAGGTGTGGGTGTGCTGGATCCAAACATGAAAAACCTTTTGTATTGCTCAAACGTTGCAAACTTCACTGCACGTTTTGGTGTCTCTGCTAGAATCGGAGGCAAGATTCCTTTCCAAAACGAAGTTAATCCTTCATATTTGTACATTTTTTTCATACAGTCCACAATGCCATTGTAGTAATGCGGATCAGAAGTTTTTAAGGCTGAACTGGTAGATTGTAGCTGAAACCTCGTTTTTACCAAATCCAGAGGATGCATTATACAAACTTCAATAAAACCTGCGCTTCCACCAGCACCAATTTGCATAGCAGCTTGCTTTAATAGTCTTTCAACGTCACTCATTTTTCCTAACTCGTTTTATGTACACAAACTGGACAAAGTACAAATGAACTGCCTCCGCAGAAGTTCGCGTAATACTGAAGGTTACTTATCTCTAATCTAAAGTATTACCTATTTACCTATACTTTAAAAATAACAACATTTACTTTATTTTTGTTTGACATTACATTTTGACAAATGACAAAGACAGTAAATATGTCACTTAGGCTACGTTCCACTGAGCGTTCACAAGTTCACAATGTTCAAGATGCTTTTAGCCATTCCACTTGATGACTATGATCGTTGAAGTCGTGGCAAAAACATTACTATTGACTAAAGATAGTCATTATTATAATTACCAATAATATAATGCATTATTCTTCAATAACGAATTATTGGAGATGTCATGTCATATCCTGTTGTTGGTTATCATTATCCATTTTTAGACAATGTTACTCAGGAGAGCGAGCAGCATTACGCAAAAACTAGTAGGTGGGAAAAATAAAGCACTCAACGCGTGTCGATAGGTGCCGACTCAAACTAATTACTTGTACTTTATTCCAATGGTATAAAGTACAAATAATTTTTACCTCCAGACCCAGTTTTAATCTTTTTACTTTTACTCTTACTTAATTTTTTTTGAGTAACAAGCTTTACAATAAAACATTATTTAACATTATTTAACCACATTTAACACTGGACTAGACGTCACTCACTTGTCAAAGAAACTTCAAAGAATTGAAAGTGTTGTTTCGTCAATCAAGTAGTTTTCGTATTTTAGAAAAGGAAACTCTCGAAATTGTCTGTTCATAACAATAATATTCTGCGTAACTTAAGAGAGTATGTGTTGAAAGTTATCAGTTCGTTGTATATAAAATGTATAATTACTGATTAACAAATGTCAATAAAGACTGTTTTCGTATGTGCATTTTCATACAAAATGGCAGGAAAGACGAGAAATTTGCATTTCGATATAAGCTGATGTGAAATGAGTATGTGCAATATTGACTATGCCGTGTGAGTGGCGAGTGATTTAAATGCGGAAATGTGGACATAGTGTTTACGATGGGTTCGCAGACGTTGGAAATTTTGCGCCAAGGTGTATGGGCATCATTGACAGGTGGCTGGTTTTATGATCCACACCAGAATTTGTTCTGCAACACAGTGCACTTGTACATCTGGCTGTTCCTATTATGCCTACCATTTTCTGTTTATCTGGTAAGTGTTAATGCCCAATGAAGTTATTAATTATAGACGCTAGGTTATAAAATGGTGTCATATCGTAATCAGGTCACGATTTTTTTGTTGTTATTGTTTGGTTTCCGGCTGCAAAACATGGCTTTGTATGGTCATTGGCCTTTTTATGACCTTACAGTGCGAGGAACAACGGAAACTTTGATAGATATAGCTATATTAACATATCAAAATTGTTTGTTTACATGTCCTTTAAGGAAAAAACAGTTTTAATTTAATGGACATTAAGACTAATATCCACTTGTCCATTTTTAAACAAAAATGTATGGTTAATTATGAATCATATATCATGAATCAGCATTTAGATATGGAAATAGGCATATTTTGTCTTCAAGTATGAGTCTATACCTTATTACTACTTAAATAAAGTAATGTTTTTCGAGCTTACATATGACCACTCCATTGTGATCTTCTGTAGCCCAAACAACTGAACTGATTTTGAAGACTTAGGTGATTTTAGAATTGTATTCTTCTATGGAGTTGAGTTGAGCATTCTTCTTATCTTTGGTAATATGAGGATAATCATACACTTAATTGGGTTTTTGGTTTTTTACACATTCATTGGTTAGGATTTTTTTATTTAACTCATTAGACAAAATTTATTAAAAATGTCTTTGATACATTGTTATATGTTTGCATTTTCAAATGTTGTTGCATATTTTTACCTGACTGACCCAGAGAGACGGCAAAGAATTGTTACAAATTGCCAGCATCAGTGTTTCTGTCCAACTATTAACTTGAAAAGAATAATGAATAGGCTGATATACTAAACTAGTGCATGTCATCTTTCGACCACAATGCCATTTAACTTCAGGTCGGATTGTGGTCAAGTGCTAGTTGTTTATTCATTATAAAAAAGGGAGTTGGTAAAAATATGACTAGTTTTTGAGGATATTATCAATTAAAATATTTTTAGTTTCATAGGTGTGTTTTATTCGCAATAGTTTTGCATATGGATACTTCAGATTTGATTCATGTGATATAAAACTCAGACTCCATTAACATGTCTTTTACATCCTGGACACATTTATTTATTTTTGTTATCAAAAATAACTAGTAATGACTATGTTATTTGCATTGTAATAAAGATACTATTTCCGAGGGCATTTATACTGAAACAATAACAATGATAAGGAATAACAAAACATTACCAATGAACTTTTCATCACAAGGACATTATGTAAACTAGATGAATGTAAAATAGATTTTGAAATGCAAAAAAAATTGTTTTGGACTTGTTGAAATCCCAGTTAAGGAAGATAAGCCTACCTTCTGTCATATTTCATACCTTCCCCCTGGTGAAAAGCAAGTAATCACTGATGTTTACTTAAGTAATATTAAAAAATGTGTTGTTCTGACAAAATTAGAGGATGCAACCAGTTTCATTTCATTCACAAGATTCATGACAAAAGTGAAATGGCTTATTTGAACCCACAGCCTCACGATTGGCAGCCCTTAATCATTAGGCTATAGCCTCTTCAGCTAATACAACATAGTAAATTAATTCCTTTTTCAGGAAACTATCAGTATCTCTATATTTTTGACAAATTAGTAATTTTTGCATTAAATTATCATCACTTAGCTTTACTACCCACCAATATCTGCAACAATTCGGAATTGGGACAGAAGGGTGGAAGCATTGCAGCCTTTGTGTAGAAAAGAGGAATTTAGTTGATAAAAAAAGATGAGAGGGGGAAGGAGGAGATGGGAAGGGGTAAATGGGCTCTGTGACATACATGAAAAGTTGCAGTACCTTCTGTCCCAGTACCCATGAACATCTACAACACCAGAGGAATTGCAGATGGGCTGCCGACCTTTAAAGATGGAGTACTTTCTTTTCTAAAGAGACCCTAAGTCAAATTAATTTTGAAATACTGCTGGATACAGAGGTGGTGTGTATTCTGTGAAGTCACCAGTCTTTATATAATATTTTTAATATCTTAGTTTTGAAAATTTTCTTTAGTATTTTCCCCCGGCAAGTGTTGGTTGGATAATCTACTGTGCCCTCGTTGCCCTGCTATTCACCTGCCTCAAGCTGCTAAACCACGGTCTACATCACATGTACGACACAAAAGAATGCATAGTAGTCCAGCCTACAGGAGACCCAGCTAACCCTTATGCCGGATCAGCGTGAGTACTTGTTTTTGTGCAGTGTAATTATGATGTGATCTAACATTTCTTAAATCACTTTTTATAATAATATATTTTTAATAGTGTTTTAAATTTTGAAATGAGGTCACATAGTGGTAATGACATTATCTAGTTCTATTTTATATCTATTAAACCCAGAAAGTATATTAAATTATAACTGCTACTTATGCTAAGAATTATCTGTTTTAATTTTTTAATGTTATAGGCAAGAAGAAGGAATAGAGATGATGCGACTGGGTGTTGCTTTAGGCAATGCACTAGAGAATGACAACGAGTCGGCAACGTCGCTGGAATATCATAAGCCTAATAATAGTACCATAGGTAATCATTTTATTCTAAATGTAAATTGCTACACAATCACACAAATTTTTATCTTCGATCACTTTGGCAATTTAATTTTATTAATTCTTTGCAGATCTAAAGGTCGATGTCCATCGCAAAAACAGTTCGGAATCAAGCATGGAGGATAGTGCTATGTCATTGAAACCCCATGAAGCTGTCGCAACCACTAAATCAGATCTCTGCGTCGCCCAAACATCGGAAACGCCAGGGCCATCCAAAGCCCGTCCGAACAACAGGGTCCGATGCGCTCACAAAAGAGAACATAGAACTAAACCTCGAAGATCTCATGCTAATAGAATCGACGAACTGATCGTTGAAGAAGCCTCTAGAAATCAACTGTATGTAAACAATCATCCAGTACATGTGTTGTCTGAAGACGGAACATTCGCAAAAGTTAGTCGAAGGTACCACGAATGTCCCCATCGCCGAGGTACAAACAATAGAGATTTCTTCAAAGAGTGGTTGTACTTGGACACCAGAGAGAATGGAGATCCATATAGTCCAAATATAGTTCGTCAACTAAGCTCCGATTCCAGGGACGATTCAGAACCGAGTGTAGGGCCTCCATCACCGAAGAAAAGGACAGCGCATCGGCGGAGATATAATAACTATCCTGATGAGAGCTGCAGTAAGTCGGCAATGGCTTTGGCGACACAACCGAGTAATATGAGGAGGAACTCTAATTCCACCATGTCGACCATACAGTTACCCCTTCTCAATTCAACAGCACAACTGGTTTCTCACATGAGAAGACATTCTAATAATGCTGATACTGGGTTTTTTGCTAGCGTTGAACTTGGCGAATATATGATGGTTAAAGCGGAACCCCCCGCATGCGAAGCTGACAAAAACAAAGGCAAAAGCCCAGGGGTCAGACGAATTAAGAGCGCGGCTTTAGAAATAGGATGTCCACCCCCTAGTGTTTCGAACTTATCTCCCCATCCTAACAGTGCAGAAACTATTGGCGGTCAAGTCCTCAAGAATCCTAAAAACGCTGTGATACCTCCTCCTAGTAAAAGTTTAACTCGTGGCCCACATTTGAATCTCTACCCTAAGAACGAATCAGGCGAAGGGTGTAGTTACCCTTACCTCACTTACGGATCGGAAATCGTGTACCCAATAGCAGAAATATCTGATGAGATGCAAACATCGCAAAAGGAGACCGATTTAGATTCAAGTGGTGACAGTTATAGCGACTATGAGGACGAGAAACAGTTTCGAGGTTTCGACTGGGATGCGGAGCAATCGCCTGTCGTTCGTTCTAGCGATTCCGACTACGAAAACAACGGGTCAAGGTCTCCTTTGCTGGATCGAACCACTGACGTAAGGATAGTGAGGTCTAAGCATCACAGTGATAGCAAAAAACCCTGCTGTGAACGACATTCCAACACAAAACACAATGCAGAATGTCCAAACGATAAAATGAAACATGTAAGACTGAAAAAGCTTTCTAAAAATGAGAATTTCGAGAACAAACGTCTCGAAAAACAAGCTGCCTGTGAATGTAAATATAACTCAAACGGCGATTACTTTGATAAGGCCAGTGCTAGTTCTAAAGATTTGCTAATAGAGAAATCAAGCTTAGAATCCAACGACAATCCCGATCATGATAAAAAATCCGATGATAAGAAAGTTATAGAGAAGAAACTTTGGGACCACGATATATCTAATTCTAGCAGTAGTAGTGAAAACAATTTAGACAAACTGCGAGACGATAATAAGTATGACAAAAATGTGGCACCAGAGACTGAGGAGTCGCAGCTAACTTGCGACAGTAAAAGCGCCGACGAACGAAGCGTCTATAGTTTAGATTGGCTTTTCGAAGAGGCACCACAATCTAAATTGGTCTCTTGTAAAGAAGGCGCTGCGTGTGCTCTCCAAGGGGAGATTCTAAAAGCTCCTGGCGCTTTAGGGGAATCGTCCTCCAATGTCCCAAAAAACTTGGGAGCTATACCAAAGCAGATTAAAAACCTAGCTCGATCGCGAGCATCATCGCAGAAAGAAAATAAAAAAAAAGACTCTAGGAAAGACAAAGAGGAAAATCAAAACGAAGATCGTATTCTGCTAGACGCAGTAGAAGCACAAGCTGCTCTCGTTCAGGGTCTGGAATGTTTATTTGCTGCCACCAATGCGAACACGGTAGTTATGCCGGCGCCGAGCAGGGAAGATAGATCTCGAAGCCACCGGCAAAGTATTCGTGGCGAAAGGGAAAGTTCGAACAAAACTAGGAAACGGTCCATAGAGGAAGTCGCACAAACATCGACTAACACATTGCTGCCTACGTCAATGCCTTTGTTAGCAGCCTTTCTTAATTCGAGAGTAGATTTTATACCTTGCTGTACGAATGAAAATGCCCCTGCGGAGCTCGTGCAATACGCGGAAGAAGGTCAAAGACTTAGGCCGTTGATGGATCGAAACCATAGAAATCGGGTGAGGAAAATTAAACGTTCCACTCGGCAGCGCAATAATCCGACATCGCAAAACAATAGCGACAAAAAGGACAAACCGCCTACATCAGAAAATCTTAACAGTTCCAATAACGTTCATTTCGCAACTTCATTTGATGATACTAGCGACGGTGCCATTCATAGGTTTATGGATGAGTACGGTAATTGGATGTCGTATACATTTGACAAAAACAGCTTGGGAAGAACACAAGCGCAACCTATTACAGGGCTAGATAAAGAAGATACCACAAAAAATAATAAAGTGAAACCAGCCGAAATACCTGATAACTCTCAAGAAACAAATGGAGAAGGAAGTTGTGGTTCACTCGAGTCAGAGGCAGGAAACAGCGAAAGTATAAGTAAAACGAAGCGAGGCAACAGCATAGATTCTTCTAATCAAGGCAGTAACAATCCGCTCCTGTCCAGTAATAATAATGTTTCAACAGTAGTTCCTATAAACACGAATAATACTAACAAACGTTTCTACGTCTTTGACGGAGGGACCGGCAACGATCAGCCGAGGTCTCCCGTGGCGTACGTGACTGATAGTTTACTAGAGCAAATTGAAGCAGAACGCCAATCGCGAATGGGCCTGCCCAGTATGCATATAAACTTCTTAATGAGCCAGCAAAGAGCGTCGCAGCAGGCGCAACAGCAAGTTGAGACCACTTCGGCCAATGCACCTAGTCTAATGCCTTCCATCGGCGAAGAAACCGTAGAGCTTAATATTAGAAATAGGTTCTCAAAACTCATGGATGCGATAGAGAAAGCGAATCAGCCAAAACCAAAGAGCTATTATAAATTCAAATTGTCAAAGTGCCTAGAGATCAAAATAACAATGGACAGATTAAAACTATTGGCGCTATTCGATAGAAATTTAACATTTAGAGAAACGTTTGTGTCAATAATGTTGGCGATTACGGTTGCAATCCTCGGCTCGATGGTGTTGAACCTCGGGTTCTACAAGGATATCTACGCGTTTTGGTTTTGTTTCATAATGGCGGGGAGTCAGTATTCGTTGCTGAAGAGCGTCCAACCAGACTCAGCTTCACCCGTCCATGGATTCAACAAGATGGTCGTATTTTCTCGGCCCGTTTATTTTTGCCTATGCACTGCGATATTGTGCGGAGTGCACAGTCAACTCGAACAAATAACCGTACCCGCCGATGAACATTTTAGACGCAGACGAAGTGTGGACGAAACCAAACCATTAACTGTCTACGGGTTCGAATTCAACGAGCGTGACTTTTTATACGCCATTCAAGAGATTCTTTCAAAGTTTCTACTGTTTTTTCCGCTGGCGTTTAGTTTGGGTCTTTTCCCCCAAGTCAACACGTTCCTAATGTACCTACTGGAACAAATAGATATGCACGTGTTCGGAGGCAACGCGACCAGTAGCCTGAGCGCGGCACTGTACTGTGTGGTGCGCTCCCTAGCGGCCGTGGGAGTGCTCTACGGATTTGCATACAGCGGTTTGATCGAAGGAAAGAAATCGCAGCACCAAAAACACAATATCCTGTTTTCTATTTTCTGTGGCCTTCTAGTTCCCATCGCGTATCACTTAAGTCGAAGTGCTAGCGATTACACTCTCATATGGAATCTTATAAAGAAGCACCTCCTACCGCCGGAGTTGTACGTTATCCAAAACCCGGACTGTTCTCCCGAATTGGAAAAGACTGAACCCAATCTATTGAGCGAAGATAGGAAAAACGATTCAGAGAGTAACATCTCGAAGCAGAACTCGATAGGTAGTTCAGCTTCGAAGATCAACTTCAGCTCGGAGACGAACATAGCGAAGTCACAAAAGCGCTCCCAAACTTCTAGTGTTAGCTCATTGAAGATGGATCCCAAAGGAGACACTATGAATTCGACGAATTCTCTGAAAGTCGATCCTCCGACGGAGGTCGAAGATAAAAACAGAGATACCAATACAAATAACTCTAGCGGAAATAAGCAGGACACGCCGGATAAGGTGGATGAGGATATGGAAGATCCCCTCCCAAAGAAACTGCAAGCCACAGTGAATGCCAGGCTCAAGAATGACGTCATCGTGTGCACTTTCCTCGGACTGTGCGTGTTCGGGTTGCACTGCACCACGGTGTTCACAACGCTGCGACCCCAGCTAAACACGGTGAGTCTATTTATCAGTTCTGCTTCGCCTACTATAAGCCAAAATCACCAAGATCTACCCTGTCGGCCAAAAGTTTGAGACCACCTTGAAAAAATTACAATATTGAATAAAACTCCAAAAGTTAGTGCTCTACAAATTATTTAGTTACCTTATTAAATAGGGAACTTTTTATGTAACATAAAATAATTTGAAAACTACAATAATTGCCATTATTATTAATAAAAAAAAAATATTTAAACTAACTTTTCGTCGAAAAATCTTCCCTTACTTTTTATAACTTTTTTGACCAATCTTGGTAACCGGGCTATTAGTTTATTGATAGTTTCTTGTGAAACATTGTTCCAACTCTCTTGTAAAGTCCTCCAGAGGTCTTCTTTTGACGTCGGATAATGACTACGGACGTTTCTGTCCATCTCCTCCCACAGAAGCTCTATCGGATTGAGATCCGGACTCTGAGGGGGCCACTCCATGTTTTTCAAAACTCCTTTCGGTCTCTTTGTGCTCTAAATATCCCCTGCATAGTTTAGAACTATGTTTTGGATCATTATCTTGTTGGAAAATGAATCCATCTCCAATCAAACGTAGCCCGGAAGGAACAGCGTTTCGCTCCAGTATCTCTGTGTATTGCTCCTTTTTCATTATTCCTTCAATTTTAACCAAATCTCCGGTCCCATAGCCAGAGAAACATCCCCAGACCATAATAGAGCCTCCACCATGTTTGACTGTTGGCACTACACAGTCTGGCAACATCTTTTCTTCGGCACTACGACGCACAAAAACTCTTCTTTTCGAACCGAATATTTCGAACTTTGATTCATCAGTCCAAAGAACTTTTTTAAAGTCTTCTTCAGTCCAATATCGATGAGTAAGAGCCCACTGGAGACGTTTCTTTTTGTTTTGTGTCCGTAACAGTGGTTTACGAACAGTTACGCGACCAAACGAATTGGCATCTCGAAGTCTTCTCTTTACTGTTGTCAATGATATAGGTTCCGGTCGAGTTTTATTGAGTTCAGCTCGAATTTCTGGTGCTGTTAAACGTCTATTACGCTTGCTTGTTACAACAATGAAGTTGTCTTCGCTAGAAGTGGTTGCTCTCGGCCTCCCCGAGCGCGGTAGGTCTTGATGACTGCCGGTTGTCTTGTATCGAGTTATTGCGTTATGAACACAAGTCTTCGATAACTTCAGCTTAGCGGCAATTTCTCGTTCAGACTTGCCTTCGTCGTATAGAGTAACGATGGCGGAACGAGTTTCACTGGAGATTTCACGGACTTTTCCCATTTTGAGAGATATTCACTTGACAAAACAGTAACTCAGACTGAATAGATTTAACCAAGAGTAACTCCTTAAGTAGCCATGCTATGAATAGGATTTATGGCTTAAAATATTCCTAAATATTTATCAACGCAAAACAATAACCAAACAAGTACAAGGGAGCCGCCATATAATATAATGACAATTGCAACACCTGGGTCCTTACGCGGCACTCATCAGTGGTAAATAAACAATGCCCATTTATGACATAGTCATTGTGTAAAAAATAAGAGAAATGGTGTTTAGACATTCAAAATGATTAGTAGATTACACAGGTGTTCATATTGTTATGTTATCATACGCAGATTTAAAATATTTTGCAAATTATAACCTGTGTACAAAGTGGTCTCAAACTTTTGGCCGACAGTGTATATTGCATATAGACTATTCCTTTACAGTGTCGGGCACAGAGTTGATTTTATCCTAAAACTAACTTCGAGGTTTACGTGCAGAGATTCTTGTTTATTTATATTTTATCATGTACGACAAACTCGTATGTTGGCGGTCTCTGTAGACCATGTACTGTAGGGTTGGCAACTAATAAATTTCTGCTATATAGGTGTTGTGGATAATAGCTGGTTCTCTCGGCTGGGTGCTGCACTACGTGACGCCGCAGCTCCGCAAGCAGCAGCCCTGGCTGTGCCTGGCCGGCCCCGTCTTAAGGCAGCATGAACACGCGCAGTTCGAGGTCACAGAACCCGCAAGGCTTATGATCTTTGAAAAGGTTAATACTTCATGTATTTGTATACTCTATAGTATTAAAGCACTCCACTGCTTCAAGTAAACCTCCCCCAGAAATCGCTATAATAACCTGTCCTTTTCCACCTTTATGCAGCAAGTATGATGCATGAAAAGGACAGATTCTACATACGGGAGGCACGCGACATATCCGCATATATATCACCTGTTTAACTTAGGGATCACTGATAGCCCTCTATGCAGAGTCATGCTACATTGCCCTGCAGTGTGAGAGTACAGGGTTAAGTATCTTGGCACGCCAGGATCGCTCCCGGAGATCATCGGCAACATTAAGGGGTTGCTGGGATTCTTCGGGGAGCTGGGCTAGCTGGAGTGATCCATCCCCGCCCACACGCAAAATACGCGCTAGTCGTGGAGTTGCGGTAAAGTAGCCTCCTACTACTACTACTAACCGCGTATATGCGGCGCGCCGATTTGAGTTGAACTATCAATGTTGTCTTTTCGAACCTCTTCGCCCCCTCCTCGGTCGTCCATTCTACGGTTCTTATAACACCGATGGAAAGTGTTACTCATAAGGATTGTTTCTTACTTAATAATACTCGGTATTACTTGTTCTTTGAGTTTATTTAACTTTAAAAATATTACTCCTAATTTTTCGGTTTCAGATCTTCGTGTACCTTTGCTTTCTTGAGCGCAACGTGCTGTACCCTGCGGTGGTGATCGCTGCTACCACACAGGATGCGCCCGCCATCGCAGACAAGTACGGAGACACCCTCGGCGCGTTTATTATCTGCGTTTGTGCCTTGAAATGTAAGTCTTTTTTAATACTCTTGTTATTGGCAAACGAGCACTCGGGTTATTGGACTATTGGGAGTAGAAAGGTATAGTAAGAAGATGAAGTCTATGACGTCTGACTCATCAGACGAAACGTAAGTGAAATTATACTTCACGCCTGTCTTCTGTGAGGTCGTGTACTCGCCCCTTAAATATTGAGCTAGTTAAAAAATTAACTTAAAGAACGATTTTATAACAAAATGTAATAGAAAATAAGGCTGTTTTAAAAGTTTTTGATGTGAAACATCTATTGGCTCGCCTTGGCAGTAAAATCAACCAGTATGCCGTGACGGCAAACAGTGTGACGCTCTAATGGCGTTACGTACTTTCTACTTCACCTACTCCTTTGTGTAAGTGGGCGACTACATCTTCTGGACGTATCGTTACGGCCATTTTTTATGTTGTTAGTTTTTGTTTTCTAGCTGTAGTAAACTAAAAACTTATCATGATTATAATTGCAGGTCTAAGGAACGCGTATTCGGAGCCCGAGAGTCAGTACCTGATCTTGGGGTTCGCTGTCCTCGTATTCCAGCTGGACCTTGGCAGTCAGAACGTATCGGAGACATTTCTCGTGGATTACTTCCTTATGGCCGTCATATTTAACAAGTTCTACGAGTTTTTACTCAAGGTGCATTTTTAATTTAATCAAATAATATAAATAGACAAGCCGGCAGTTCATGTGATGTCAAGTAACCTCTACTAACGTGTGCCCGCGACAATCAGGATAGGTATGGATATGTAGCCAGCATTTTATAGAAAGACAAGCCAGCCAGCCAAAATAGCCAGTCCATCTGTCCATCAGAGCAGCAATAAATGAGATATACCTATAAAATACTAGCATCGCGACCCAGCTTCGCTCGGGTATACAGATAGATATTAAAACATACATTTTTAGTCTCTGATAGTAGAGCTTCCTACTGGTAAAATTATTTTTTAATTTTCAGTAGTTCTTAAAGTATTTTTTAAGTGAAAACTTAGCCGCGTTACGCGATACTTGGTATGGGGAAATCTTATAGGTTCGCGAGATAATCACGCGCAACATGCAATACACGTGATGGCCGGCCCTCGCATGTGGGAAAGGGCAGGGAGATGGATATTGACAAAGTAGGAGACAGTCCCCTATTCCAAACATCTATTATATATTAGTAACACTTTCACACTGACTGTTCGCAGGTACAATTCGTGGTGACGTACATAGCGCCGTGGCAGATCACATGGGGCAGCGCGTTCCACGCGTTCGCGCAGCCTTTCTCCGTGCCGCACTCCGCCATGCTGTTCCTGCAGGCCGCGGTGTCCGCGGTGCTGTCCTCACCGTTGACTCCAGCACTGGGTAAGAATCAAAATGTTGTATATCTATGTATTAAGAGAAGTGGGGATTTTCTAGTCCTAGGATGTCCTAGATTTTTATAATTACTAAACTAATAAATGTTTTCTTAATACAGGTAGTGCAATATTCATGACGTCATATGTACGCCCCGTGAAGTTTTGGGAGAGAGATTACAACACGAAAAGAGTGGATCAGAGCAACACGCGGCTTTCGTCTCAACTGGAAAGGAATTTAGGGGCAGGTTAGTTGATTTTTCATTGCCGATTCATAGTTGCCGATATAATACAGGCCAAGGCCAAGTCAAAACTCAAAACAAGGAAGGTTGGAAGGCAACAGTTCAAAAATTAATCACCATAAACCCTTGCATCTTATCGATGAAATTCAATATAAGAAAAATAAATTTAAAAAAAGTTCGTCGAAACTGTCCCAAGTTCAAATAAGTATGTTGCTGACGCATGTTGTTGAACCTGTAAGATTTTCCCCAAACAAATATCAGCTGACGTGGCTAAATAATTGCAGATGACAACAACCTGAACTCGATCTTCTACGAGCACCTGACGCGCTCGCTGCAGCATTACCTGTGCGGCGACCTCATGCTGGGCCGCTGGGGCCAGGTGCAGCAAGGGGACTGCTTTGGTATGTTGTACTTTTACTTGTGCCTTTTAAGATGCGAGGCATCGTAAGTATTACGCGTACATGATATTGGATTAATAGAACTCTAGTATTAATAGACAATGCATAAATGTAGTGTGTTCTTGTGGGCTACATTACTTTTAAAATGATCTTGGTATATTTATAATAAGATATGGACTATTCCTATTATAGACCAGCTTTTCCATATATCAAATCTCGGCATTCCATCAGTCCATCTTTACCTTACCACAATTACACAAGTCTAACATTATTACAGTGCTCGCGTCCGACTACCTGAACTGCCTAGTTCATATAGTGGAGGTGGGCAACGGCCTGGTCTCCTTCCAGCTGCGGGGCCTCGAGTTCAGAGGCACGTACTGCCAGCAGAGGGAGGTAGAGGCCATCTCTGAGGGCCCGGAGGAGAGTAGCGGTGAGTTGCTTACAATTTCTCATATGAACGTCTCATAGAAATATGAACATAAGGATCTTTTTCTTATATGATAAGCTGGCAAACGAGCAAACGGATCACCCGATGTTAAGTGAGCGCTGCCCATAGATATCCGTACAGGCAAACCAGGCCTCCGGCACCTCACTCATCAGGCGAAACGCAGAGTACTTCTACTTCACGCCTGATTTCTGTGAGGTCGTGGTATTCCACTGGTCGAGCCGGCCAATCCGGCAACAGATGTTGTTGTTGCGGGCTCTACCACTGTCAATCTGTTTAATTTATTCAACAATAGATGGCACTATAAAAGATGACGCTAGAGACTGCGTTCTAGTGTACTTAAGTGTATGCCAGTGTGCACAGTGAGAGAAAGAGTGTATAAGTTTGTGTACGTGAGTGTACATGTACAATATATATTTTACAAATACATTATCATATGCTCGCACAAGTCTTTAGAGTAGTATCTGATGTACAGAGGGCGTGTGTGCGCGCTGGTGGTGCGGCGGTCGCGTGCTGGCGCCAGGTGCGTGCTGGGCGCTGCGCTGGCTGGCGTGGCAGCTGGCGGCCGCGCGGTACGTGCTCGAGGGCTACTCCGTCAGCGACAACAGTGCCGTCTCCATGCTTCAGGTCTTCGACTTCCGCAAGGTGCTGCTCACTTACTACGTCAAGGTGAGCGGTAAAGAGTATAAAAATATTTTTGGATCTTAGCACGAAAACTGGAAATCCTCCTATCCTTCTTTGATTCTGGTGTTTTTTGTTATCGACATTTAAGTTTATGTATTCGGCGTAAAATAAAGTGTGAGGTTGCAATTTCTTTAGATTCCAGTGAATTTTAGTAAATAAATACTTGTCAAACCTTTAAAACGGATTTATACGTGAGTAGCGAGTAGTAAACCTAATTATATTTCTCCTTCTCAGAGTATAATTTACTACACGATCCAGTCCAGCAAGCTGGAGGAATGGCTCGCCTCGCCCACCATCGCGGAAGCCCTCAAGCCGATGAGCGAGCGCTCCTTCGTCGACCTAGACCCCATATTCAATGTCAATCTGGATGAGGATTACGACTTTAGGGCGTCAGGGATCACAAGGTAAGTTGTAAGATTTATTAAAATTATTAAAAAAAGTTCTTTTTCCGTAGTTTATCGTTAAGTTTTTCAAAATATGGTTTGTATGTAATAATACGAAGTATTGATATGACATCAAACACCAAAAAGGAATGTCAGAAGTGGGATTCGAACCCACGCCCACAGAAGTGGACTGCGACCTGAACGCAGCGCCTTAGACCGCTCGGCCATCCTGACTTATTCCATGCAATTGAAAATATCTATTATATTATAGACACTTTTCTTTGATAAAATTTCATCCAGATCATTCACCGGTTTCTGCATAGAAACTTTCGCAATTATAATATCATTAGTGTAGATGTAATCGTTAGTAAATAATTTCTATACAGACTTCTGTAAATGTACGACTCGTGCACAAAAACATGATACGGTCTAAAAGTCTTTTTAAATTGTTTTTACGATATAATCATAGTTTATCGCCATCGCCGTTCGGGTTCGAATCTGCCATTCGAGTATTGTCGTGAACCATGTCCCAGCCAAGCTAAGGTTGAATGACTAAAATAAATGTTAATAATTTTTTTCCATTATTTACATACTATTATTCTTCTTACAACATAATATTCAAGTCTTATTCCCTTTGAGCCTTCATTTTCATTTCTCGTGTCAGTGCCAATATCATCGCTGGTATTTTGTAATAACCTTTTATGTGTCGTGTGTGTATAGGAGTCGTTTCTGCGCGGTGTACCAGGAGTGGGTGGTGGTGTGCAGCGCGCGACGCGGCGCGGCCTGGCGGCGGCGAGCGGGCGCGCGCGACTCGCCTCTCGTCACACTCTGCTTCGCGCTCAGCCTGCTCGGCCGACGCGCGCTCGCCGCCGCTCAGCACCTCTCTGCCTCCAGGTAGCACGCGACAACTGTCTGTTTAACACACACCATACAATGAAATACAGACGTAAAATAGTTTAAGAAAACTTTTAAATTTCTAACCTTATTAAAACTCCTCGGTACTATAAAATTTTAAAAGATGTGAGTCTGGTAGCCGCTGTGATGTGGTCCGCGAGGCGGTTGTAGACGGCGGGCCACGTGATGTGCGTAGTCTTCTCAGTCCTCGCCAGTCTGTGTTCTACTAGAAACGGTGCGATCATTGGTGTGGAAAAGAGTTGGGGATATGGCTAAGTCTCGGCGGAGATAGGTATCTCATCAGAATAAATATTGAAGCGTGGTCTACTTCTCACCTTAATTCTGAGTCTGCCCATTAATGCGACAACTGTTGCTGCTGTCGCTACCGCTGTTAATATTGTCGTGTTCGCAGCGTGGAGTTCTTCCTGTACGGTCTGCACGCGCTCTTCAAGGGCGACTTCCGCATCACGTGCGCGCGCGACGAGTGGGTGTTCACAGACATGGCCTTGCTGCAGGCTGTGCTCGCGCCCGCCGTGCGTATGGCACTTAAACTGCACCAGGTAAACTGTCCCTCAGACATACCACGTGAATGTTGTACGACATGTCCCCTAGCGTGTACGTCATGTAAAGCGTGCTTGTGTGTACAGGACCACTTCATGTTCCCCGAGGAGTACTGCAGCGCGGCGGCGCTGTATGCGGCCATCTCGTCGCATGCGCAGCGCCTCGTCATCTGCCACGAGGCCGCGCCCGCCTGGCGCTACAATGTGCTGCGTGGTGCTCCACACTTGCTGGCGCTTCGGTGAGTGCCCCCACACCTTACCAACAGAACAAAAGATAATATTGGTAGTACTGTCGATGGTAACCGTTGCTATAATGATGAAATGTTCAGATGGGACTAACGGGTAATCCTCCGATCGCTACCAAACAGGATTAACATTATTAGTGCGATCCGCACGAAGCCGTGGCGGATCACTTGTAATAAATAAATGTGTTGTTGTGTTGAGCAGGCACGTGATGGACGAGGGCAACGACGACTACAAAATAATAATGCTGAACAAGCGCTACCTCGGCTTCCGCGTCATCAAGCTGAACCGAGAGTGCGTGCGCGGCCTGTGGGCGGGCCAGCAGCAGGAGCTCGTCTACCTGCGCAACCGCAACCCCGAGCGCGGCTCCATACAGAACGCTAAGCAGGTACGCAAGCCCCCCAATATCTGCACGTGTCGTAGCTCACCCAAGGAATGCGCACTGCGCAATAAATGAATTATATATTACATCATGGTATGAATCGTACGAGTGTGTGTGTCTGGTGAATGCCATCTATGTGTCCATGATAATCACGTCGCCGAGCATCGCGTAAGATAAGAGAAGATCATGAAGTGAGAGAGAAGTTTATGGCTCTCGGCAATGAGAAGAATGCGACCAAATTGGAATCATTGGCTTGTACTATCATAGCAAATGTACAAAATGTATTACGTTGTCTATTTTGTTCAAATGTATGTACTATACTTGTTGATCGGTCGGTATGTTTGTCAGGCGCTGCGCAACATAATAAACTCGTCGTGCGACCAGCCGATCGGTTATCCGATCTACGTGTCCCCTCTGACGACGTCGTATGCTGACAGCTCGCCGCAGCTGAACTCGCTGCTCGGCGGGCCAGTCTCCGTGGCCGGCCTGCGTCGCCGCCTCGCCAACCTGTGGACTAGGTACACCACGTCTACCGATATAATATTACGCCGCCATAACCATTAGGCAGAGTGTCTCCATGGATTAGTTTTAAAGCAATTAAACTAACTGAATACCGACTTAACTCACGTGAGATCGTCTTAGTGCTAGACGGGCCGCGAACGCGAATAAATTCCAGTCCCACGCATCCTGACGGGCTTGAAACTAGTCCGTACATACACCGGACACGTGATGCTGTTATTTAATTAGCTTATTTGAAATGTCTCACGAATGTTTAAACACAACCAATAGAATAAAAAATATTATATACTATTGTAACAGGGTGCGCCGACGATGCGGCGAGGGGTGCTCCAGCGGCGGCGCGTGCGACGCGGCCAACGCGGAGGCAGGCGCCGCGCGCCCCGCGCCCCCGCCGCCTGCGCCCTCTCTGCAGCTCTCACGCAACTCTCTGGGTAAATACACAATTAAATATGTGATTAATTACCCATACATAAATTAGACTTGCGGCAAAGGACTACAAGGTCCAGAAGATGGAACAGGTTTAGGAACTGATGAAATTAGAAGAAGCTTTAAACACCTCTTCCATTTCTAACTCAAAACTAACACTTGCTTTTTGAAAAGCTATCTTTCGCCCTCTTCCATATATTAACTTTTAGTGTGTTTTTTTAATATATAATATGAAACTATGTTGATATGTTATTTGCAGCGGGCACCCGCGGTAGCTTGGCGAGCGCGGGCAAGCCGACGTCATCGACGCTGGCCTCGCTGGCGGGACTCCTGCGGGAACACTCGCACGAGAGGACACAGGAAGACACCTGTGAGTAACCACTGGCGGCAACACACATACGCTAAATAAAAAAAAATATGCGCTCACGCCCGTAACACAGAGGGGTAGGCAGAGATCACGGATTTTCATTTGGCGCGATCCTGGCACACCTCTCTCGCTTCTTCCACATTCATACATCTACGCATGCTCGCTGGTTATGGGTGCTCCTTATATCGTCCTTTTTTAGTAAGTCACTAATCTGATCACACATACGCTACTTTGATCTTTTTGCATTTTTAAACACATACAGACACACAAATCACTGCGCGCATGTATTTTTACTACCTCTATTTTAACAATGCTAATATAACAATCCCTATAAGGCGCCTACCTACCCCTACCCCTACCTCAACCTATAATGAGCGCTGTCCTATTCGTTTAATTATAATTTTGTGTAACACACCAAATGTAAAGAGGGTGAAGAAATAGAAGGCAAAAGAAATAAGACTGAAATTCGGCCTCAGGCACTCATCAGACGAAACGCAGAGTACTTCTACTTCACGGCTGTTTTCTGTGAGGTCACAACGAGGTGCCACAGATGTTGTTGCAGGCTCTATCAACTATTTATTTATAAAGATCACTTAGTTCTGGTATTGTATTACTTGACGGAGTCGAACCGTGTACTGTTTAAAAATTAAGCATACTTAATGCACGCCTGTGAAACGTGCGTAAGATGCGCATAATTACAACGATAAGCTGGTCGGTTGTGTAACTCTGAGGTAGTGTTTGCAGCAGATGGATTGTATGTAACTTTTATTTATGTGTAGCGTACGCCAGCCAAGACAGCACGGAGGCGCGCCGGCGCAGCGAGGAGCGCGGCGGCCGCAGGGAGAGGAACATGCGCGCGCGCAGTCAGGTACATGCCACGCCCTTGCATCTTATTGTTTTACAGCAGAAGGCAAGTGAGACTCATAGACATTCGCAATTGTCAAGAAATACGATTCGTTGCCATGTTTTATTAAAGGAGTGGAGTGGATAAAAAACGAAGAGAAAGACATTGGAAGAAGATGCGGCACCAAACGTAGAATTAGAAATATCTCTTCACCTGTCTGTGAGGTCGTAGCACTGTGTGTGACAATAATATTGAAATTGTGTTATACGTATAACATATATATTTCAGCCCGGTAACCGCAACCGACCGCGTGCGGAGCGCGCGCCCTCCGCCCGCCTTCCGTGCGGAGACTCCGTGCGCTCAGCTCATGGCGAAGCGCATGCGCACGAGGTGAACACACATTTGGTTATATGATACAAGTTGTAAATCATAGATCCCTGTTGGACGCAGGCCTCCCCCATTGATCGCCACCGTTGACTCCCGCCTTGACCTTGATCAGGTCATCAGTCCATCGTGTGGGAGGTCTACCTACGATGCTTATTGTCACTATAAGATGTTTTGTACATTAAATTCATCTGAGCAAACTATTCTGGAAGCGCATAATTTATTTAACATACTAAATCAGACACGATGTAATTCAAACTTGATGGCGGCTCGGAGGTTAGCTAAGAGCGGCAGTTCGCGCAGGTATAGCCAATTTAACTTACGGATGTAACTTAAGAGTTTAGCTTGTAAGCCAATTGCGGATGAAGGAAAATGCGCGCAGGAGTGTGCCCCGCCGCCGCACCCCTTAACGTCCCCCTGATACATAAATTTGTGTATAGCGCATCGACTCGTGCGATGTTCCGAGCCGCCATCAAGTTTCTTTTTTAATGTAATAATGTTAATTTATTTGTTGTTTGTTCCAGGGATCCAACTGGGAGTGCAGCTGGCGGGAGCCGCCGCGTCGTGCCGCCAGCGCTAAGGTAAAATATTGCAGACATAACGCACTGACTGGATGCCTGTGAGATAATCTATCAATCCAATACCCAACATGAAAGAGTCCCGTTTCTACCCGTACTAAATAATCTCACTTACACATGTAATTAATATAATAAAAGTGATGCAATTAGTTTGTTATTGTTTATACGCACGCCCTTAACCCAGAGGTGCAAGTAGAGGTTACAGATGTCTAGGTGCCACGATCCTGCCACACCTCTCGCTTCTATAGTTTGTTCCACATAAAGATTTTTTGTAAATGAAAGTCACACCTTAACTATTATGTTAAAATTCAATAATTTTTTTACCTTTTAATATTAATAAATAATAATAATTCTATCTTTATGTGGAACAAACTATACGTCCACACAAACATACTAGTCGGTATCGTATATTGTCGTTAATTCGTCAGGTGTCGAGTAGCCAGTGCGGGAGCGCGGAGTCATCGCTGGAGGAGCTAGCGCTGGGCGGCGCTGACACGGCGCCCGCGGACTGCCGGCTCGGCAGCAGGGGCGCGCGGCACGAACACCTCGCCAGGTAACATCGCGCGGACACTTGGACACACCTGGCGCCATTCTAACTTGGTGCCTTTACATTCAACATGCTATGCGCACCTCACATTTTTATTATCTTACTAATAATATTGTAAATGCGAAAGTTTGTATGTGTGGATGTATGGATGTTTGTTATTCTATCACGCAAAAACGGCTGAACAGATCTGGGTGAAATTTGGGTGGCTAAAAGTGCTTGTGTAGTAGACAGACATATCGTGATAATAGGGGGTGAGCGAAATTCGTCTGGACTATATAACAACATGAAATAATTAATTTTGAAATAATAATATTGATTGTCATTGAACCAATTGAGTTAGGTTTTCATAATTATTTAACGTTGCATTGCACATTTCAGGTATTTCCTAAACGAGGGCACATCGAAAGACCTTTCCAAGCTCAGTAAAGAGATCCGGCACGAGCGGGAGAGCTACCGGGAGCTTACGGGACGCTATATCGAGAAATCTGAAGCCATCCCGCTGAAGGAGACCCACTACTCCGACCTATCCAACAAGGAATCGATACTGAAAAAGGAAGGGAAAAAGGACTCTAAGCCTAAAGAAATAAAGACTAAAATCAAGCGGTCAGACTCCGGTAGGAGTGAGTTGAAGATGAATGTGAGTGTTGGCAGTAAAGTCCTGATTGTGGAACCTTTAGGGGTATACGATTGTATCAATTTGGGAAGGAGGATAGACGTGCAGTGGCCGACGGAAAGTCAGCGGGAGAGGGGAGGGAGGAACTTCTGGGGGAGTTGGGTGCCCATGGCAGGAATGGACGGACTGGTAAGATATTTTACAAAATCTATTTATTATCTTAAAGTATAAAGAAATTGTTATAGTTATTTGTTCTTTCCTATTATCTATCTTCTATACATATAAAATGGACGTGTGTCCGTTTGTTTCACTTTTTAGCCAAAACTCACACATGACATAGTAATCGGTTTTTTAGGTTGTTTACCCTCAAGGTTCCCAGATGCCGCTATGGTGCTTGCTTGTGGATGGATGTATTTTTATAGTATATTATACTACTTATATGTTAGTAATGATTATTTAAGTATCCGGGTCTACGGTCAGGTGGTGTTCATGTCGTGTTACACTTTGCAGGTGGTGCACAAATGGACCCCCAGCCACCGCGACCCGAAGTTGCGATCGCACGTCGACAAGACTATATTGCTCGTACAAATCGACGACAAATTCGTGCCCATCGCCGAGCACTGCGTGCAGGACCTCGGCGACGAAGTTTGAACTCTGTGTCAACTGTTGAAAGGTTTAGTAATTCTCTGAATTATGAACTCACTACCAAATATAAGACGAATTTAATTTGTCATTGATTGAATTGAGATGACGTCTCTAGGAAATTATCGAAGTGGTGGTAATATTGTGTGATATATTTTAAGCAATAAGACTGTATTTGGATTTAGTAGAACAAAGTCTTTGATGGTATTCTTGCCTAAGTTGGAGTTCTTACTGTTCCATATATCAACTGCTTCAGTGTAGGATATCTTTGGTTTGAGTACCAAGCCTCACCCCTTTCCCAATGGAGAGGTTTGGAAAAAGAGAATGAGGTTCTCCATTCTTTTTAGTCTCCCCTCCCCTTGTACTAAGGCTGGCAAGGCATAACCCTGCCTTCTTTTTGTATTTTTATTATTTTCTGTAACATATTTACTAGATTTTGAAATTTGTTTTATATAAAATATATATAAATAAATAATAAAAAAAATGAGTTTCACCAAAAGTGGAAAGACCTACACTGACGACGTTGTTGTGAAATTAACCTAAAAACCTGTTTAGATATACATTTAAATATAAATGCACTTATTTATATGTAAAATATCGTAAATGAACGTTTAATGTTTAGTTTGCAATAATATATGTCCCGAGATGTAATATAAAGGCTTCTTTGTGTGTTGTAGAGCGAGTCTTGTATATAAACAGAATGTATATAATGTAAAAACTGTGTACACTTCGGTTATAGCATAAGTAGAATACTTTTTTATTTTTTTATTAGTATTTTTTTGTATCTAGTAAAATTATCGCTCCCAAAAATACTTAGTCCCCCTTCGACACCAAAAAAATGCCGCGATTTGTAAATGTCTATTGTATTTATGAAAATCATAGTGTAAAGTGTAAAAAAAATTAATGATGAGTGCACACGGTACATACACTAATACTAATTTTAAAAAACATTTTAAAACTTGTCCAAAATATTAATTTGCGATTTATTTAATTAAACATATCTGAAAAGTAATGTAATAAAATCATCAAATAAGTCTTCTCTGCCTACCCCAATTAGACAAATATATTTATTACGACCTATTCAAATGTCTATGGAAACCTCAACTGAATTAATTTTGTAATTTGCTTCCGTACTGTTTTTAACACAGAACAATTTACTGTTGGATTACATTGTACTAAATTATATAAAACGTACGAAAACTGCATAAAAAGAGGAATATGACCACAATAAAATCTTGTTAATTGTCTCCAAATGCATTTAAAGATTTATTCAAGTTTAAACATGATGTAATTTTTAAAAGTTAAATAAATAGCTTCTGCAACTAGCAGTGTGTGCACTTTAACAAATGTAATTGTTACTTGTTACACATAGTTGCGTATAAATTATATATATTTTAGTAGATACATTTATATATACGTTATGTCGCGTTCGTTTGAACGCGTAGAGTTTTGAAAATTTACTCGAATTATTCATGTTGGTCATTCGCGATTGAACGAGTGAAGCGAATGAATGGAACCGATGTTGAATCTAAAATCGTTCATTTTATGCATTCTTTTTTTAATTTTCAACATTTTTTCAGAAACCTAACAATATCTCACTAAATCAAAGACATTTTAAAATATACAATATTTCATTTTCAATTATATTTCAAGTTATTTTGTCACAAACTCGATTTATTACTGTTTGTTTGAACCACTGCCTACAATTTAAGTTTACAATTTTTTCTACATAAAAGTGAATACTCAATACCAATCTTGTATGTAGAAAATATTCAATAATTTTAAATGCTGTCAGACATTCACACGAAATAACGACTTCTGTGAATTTATTTCCTGTGTACACGCTATAAAAGTAACAAGTTTATTTGTCATAAATTGAAATGAATCTTGAACTGACCGGGAGTTTGTCAGCGAAAGCTTATGTGTTCTTAGACAGTTGAGACGAAAGTAGAAGTAACTGCAGTGTACTTAACTTATTTTTATCATAACATTTAAATTAATCTACTTGAAGTTTAATATTTCAGTCTTGAAGCATTTTCTCAAAATGTATATTTCTTTTTGTAAATCTTATGTTTTGTGAAATCGATTAAGTAAACTTTTTTTATAACAATTAAATAAGAAAATAAATTAAATTAAAATATTAATATTAATCAATTCATTTGAAAAGCTGGCGTTAAAATTGTACGTTGTCAAAGAATATCTGGATAAATTCCTAGAATAAATGTTAGCATGTTAAAAAGTCGATTTTTTGGTGATTACAGATGTCATTTTAGTTTTGCTTTATAATCGATTATCTTCTAATTGTGCTTTGATAAAGTCGAACAATCGACATTAAGGGCAAGGTAGAAATTTGTACAGTTCGAAGACACAATCCGTCCAAAAAGAATGTGTTTTCTATACGCGCCTCGGCTGAGTGACGACCGAACACTAGGTGTTGATATGCAAATTTCTAACCTACATATGTAAAGTTGTCAGTTAAGTATTGTCGAAAACTTCTAGAACAATTGTAAACATTTCCGTAGTACACGTACGATCGCTGGAAACTAGCTGGCAATTTACAGGTTTAAAAAGAAACAGGTTTATTTGTCTGGTAGATTGTTTCTGTTGTAAATTGGGAAAACAAAACCACAAAATTAAAGTCGCCAGCTTATTTTCTTCGATAATACGTCGACTTGTAAGCAAACTTTGTTGTCGATGTTCGTACACACGTGCGCTACGTTTGCGATGAGCGCCATCTCGCGGCACATCTCTGTTACTTGTGAATATCAAGCTGTTCTGCAATAAAATGGTACTTGGAATATTTGTTTAATTCACTGTCATTATCCCTTCATTCATTCGGATTAGGAAAATGTTACATTACGATATAATACAAAAAGTTGCTAATATATTAGCGGGCGAAAAGTGAAAACTTGAAAACGTCCTAATTGGGACGTTTCTTTTAGTTCACGCACGCAGAGTGAAGGAAGTGATAAGACTAGCTGTCTTATTATATTTTGTAAGAAGCAAACAAGCAAGCGTTGCCTACCTTAATGGGCAGAGGACATAGACAGGGTAAAAGGGATATTTCCTTTTCGCCGCCATCCCCCACCAATTCCACCATTCCAATCCTCTTTCCGTTCCCATCCTATCCTTATGAGGGGAGGGTGGGAAGGGGAAAAGGACTGAAATTAGGCACGTCACTCATCAGATGAAACGCAGAGTACTTCTACTTCACGCCTGTTTTCTGTGAGGTCGTGGTATTTCATGTGCCTGTGTTCATGTGTGCAAAATATTTTAATTTAACGTTATGTGATCCGTTGTGGTAGGGTCTTCAAAATACCATGCTTGGTCATAATGGGGGGGAGATATAAATTTTCGTCACCTAGGCAATATTTCTGTATTAGCCATTTAAAAATTATTTAAAATTATATACTAATTACTAAATGAAAACTAGAGACCCTGGTTTTGACATATGTATATAGGTGGTCACCGCAGTGGGGACACGTTTTGACATATGTATATAGGTGGTCACCGCAGTGGGGACACGTTTTGACATATGTATATAGGTGGTCACCGCAGTGGGGACACGTTTTGACATATGTATATAGGTGGTCACCGCAGTGGGGACACGTTTTGACATGTATATAGGTGGTCACCGCAGTGGGGACACGTTTTGACATATGTATATAGGTGGTCACCGCAGTGGGGACACGTTTTGACATATGTATATAGGTGGTCACCGCAGTGGGGACACGTTTTGACATATGTATATAGGTGGTCACCGCAGTGGGGACACGTTTTGACATATGTATATAGGTGGTCACCGCAGTGGGGACACGTTTTGACATATGTATATAGGTGGTCACCGCAGTGGGGACACGTTTTGACATATGTATATAGGTGGTCACCGCAGTGGGGACACGTTTTGACATATGTATATAGGTGGTCACCGCAGTGGGGACACGTTTTGACATATGTATATAGGTGGTCACCGCAGTGGGGACACGTTTTGACATATGTATATAGGTGGTCACCGCAGTGGGGACACGTTTTGACATGTATATAGGTGGTCACCGCAGTGGGGACACGTTTTGACATATGTATATAGGTGGTCACCGCAGTGGGGACACGTTTAAAAAAATATAAAAAACGCTCATGAAAATAGTATTCTTTACGAATAATACTATTTTCATGAGCGTTTTTTGAAGAATAACGATAGAAAGCTTGTATCGCGACAAGTTTATTAGGTACCGGTATGAAATTAGCGTTGTTTTTGTAAAAATAAAACACTAATTATTAATGGGAAAGTAAAAAACATTTCATTCAAAGTATTGGCCATTGTTTTCTACACATTTTGACCACCTTTCTGGCAATTTGTGGATACCACGCCAATAAAATTGTTCGTCTTTTAAAGCAAACCAACCAGACACCCAATTTTCGACCTCCTCGTAGGAATCAAAGTGCTGCTCAGCCAATGCGTGTCCCATCGATGAAAACAAATGGTAGTCGGAAGGAGCCAAGTCTGGTGAATACGGCGGGTGGGGTAGCAGCTCCCAGCCAAGTGTTTTGATTGTATCCTGAACCGGTTTTGCTTTGTGTGCAGGTGCATTGTCATGGAGCAAAATTACCTTGCCGTGTCTTCTGGCCCATTCTGGTCGTTTCTCGATCAATGCAAGGTTCAAATTGATCACTTGTTGTCGGTAGCGATCAGTATTAACGGTTTCACCAGGTTTTAGGTTAGGCTCGTGGTACACCACACCTTTCTGGTCTCACCAAACACACAGCATTGTCTTCTTGCCGAATCGATCTGGTTTTGCAGTCGATGTTGATGGTTGTCCCGGATTAACCCATGATTTTTTCCGTTTAGGATTCTTGAAATAAATCAATTTTTCATCGCCAGTAACAATCCGATGCAAAACCGATTTTCTTTCGTGTCTTTGAAGCAAAATTTCACAAGTGTTTTTTCGGTTTTCCATCTGTCTCATTCAATTCATGTGGCACCCATCCACACTTTTGGATCTTTCCCATAGCTTTTAAATGGTCAGAAATTGTTTGTTGTGCAACATTTAATACTTCTGCCATTTGCTTTTGATTCAAAGTGTCATCTCCATCCAATATCGTTTGCAATTCGGCGTCTTCAAACTTTTTTGGTGGTCTTCCACGTTCTTCATTTCTCACTTCAAAAACCATCTTTTGCATGTTGCTTCTGATAGAGCATGATCACCATATGCCTCGACAAGCATTCGCTGCGACTCTGCAGCACCTTTCTTCAAATGAAAACAAAGAATTAATGCTTTCCGCAGATCATCACTTTCTGGTACAAAATTCGACATTTTTAACACGATGTAGACTAAATATGTTTCACAGATGTCACAGCAAACAAACAAAAATAAAGGCTCGTTCTAAACAAATGTTCCCTATAGAGACATTTGTATCTTGACGCTCACTTCACACCGGTATACCTGGTATACGCCAGTGGAAACCGACGGTACCCGTGAGAACACTGCCGAGAACGTTCACATGAAGCATATTGGAGATCTCAGTTTCTTCAGAGAGAATGTATCGCGACACGATTTTACAACAGTGGAAGCCCACTGTAATGTTAACCCACGGACCGAAATAAAATAACATTGAGAGAAAATATATGTATTTAAAAACACCCAGTAGACATTTTAAATTACGAATTAATAAATCTAAAATGGTAATTAAAATTGGACATTCAGATTAAGATGGTTCATTTGGACGAATTCATGTAATACCAATGATTTATCGGAATTCATTTATCTTTCATACATTGTAAGTTTCGCGGTGTTTCACTCAGAAAAACCTGTCTGCACTGTTACCGCTGTCCTTTTTCCGTTATGTCCGTTACGAACTCCGCTATTCAAACGATCATTGTCTGAACACTTTATTGTTACATTAAGTATTTTTCGTACAAACCCATTTATTGCGTCATTCTCTCACGGCATACAAAACGTTCAAACAATTGTTGGTATTAAAGTGAAATACCGCCAACGAAGGCGACTGTACGTGCAAGCGCCTGTAATATTCACAGGCGCTTGTTGACATCGCCACTTCAATTTTTAAGAATTGAATCTTTAAAGTATTTTTCTTGTATAATTTATACGATTTAAATGTTATAGTTGAGATTTAGAGTAACCAATAAATTGATATGTTTTGGAACAATCTGAGTTTTCATTCGGGAATTTTCTTAATGAATAAACTGATGTGTGATCATGTGGTGAGTGGTGGAATTTAATCAGGATTTAAAAAGAGTAGAGACATGACTTGCGATGGGGTTTTATGTGTTTTACAACGTTACGTTACGTTACGTTATGGTTTCATAGCAGATGGTAGTAAATAGCAAGGCTTCAAGCTATTAAGTTGCAGATCCGTTGCCTACCTTTGATGCACAGGGGACTAACGGAAAGAATATTATTCCCCTTGCATATTTATCTCCTCCCCTTCCCATCCTTTCCTTATTAGAAATGGATGGAAAGTTGAATTAGACTCATCAGACAAAACGCAGAGTAGTGCTACTTCACGCCTGTCTTTTGTGAGTTGGTAGTTTACCGGTCGTGCCCAACTATTTGTACCGCAGTTACAGAACAAGAACAAGGGAGTATGAGTGTTGTTCCACCAAATTGGTAACGAGTCGTCGCATTTTGGGTCAGGTTCATTTTCAATTTGTCAGGGAAGTACACTGATGATTTGAAGGGGAGGGGGATTTTGGCTTGAGGCCATTAGCCCCAAGTATTACAAAATGTTGACTGGGAACTACATATTCCATATCTATGACAAAAGAATGAAATGAGCTACTCATGAGCTACTCTCTATTACACGTATTTTAGTAAAATGGACCCACAAATGGTCCTGAGGTTCCTAGTAGTAAATACACTACTAAATTTAGTTATTTTCAAATTACAAACGAATCTCTACTAAATGATGTATCGATTATAGTTTTGATATTTCTACCGCACTAATTAAGCTTAAGGGATGGACTACACACATTATTATAAGAATATAAAGTACAATTATTAGGCCGCTTGTACACGGTACGAAAAGTCGCTGGGCCTATGCTTCGGCGCTAACCGAGAAAAATTCCTGCACTAGACACGACGTGCTCTGTGATGTTGCGGTAATAGGAAGGGGTGGTTCAGGTAATTTGAATAGGTTAGGAACGCGCAAATATTTACGTTGTAGACGTGCCCTACCACCTACACGACTGCCCGAGACAATCTTAACGTTTACAAGTTCATATTTATCTTGTCTGAAGGAGACACGATAGATTTTCGTAGCTAGATCCGACCAAATTATAGTTGTGTATATGATGAATTGGTCCTATTTGCCGCAGACACGGTGAAATTTCTTAGCGTGTACAAGGGCCTTTATCGTGATACAATGATTTAAGTTATTATTGTGGGTAGGACGAATTTTTGAACTTCGCTGCTCCAATTTTTTCTAAACAGTGCTGGACTGTTTTTAAAAGTAAATAATTAACGTAAATTCTTAGAAAAAAGGAAATACCAATCTTCTTTTCAGGGTTCAATACCTGAAGGGTAAAATGGGACACTATTACTAAGACTCCGTCTGTCACCAGGCTGTATCTGATGAACTGTGATAGTTAGACAGTTTAAATTTTCACAGCTGATGTATTTCTGTCGCCGCTATGACAACAAATACTAAAAAACAATAAAATAAATATTTAAGGTGGCTCCCATACAAGAATGGTGATTTTTTTATAGATAATGGTACGGAACCCTTCGTGCTCGAGTCCGAATCGCACAAATAACGTTTTGGAGTACAGCGAAATTGTATACATTACAATCCATCTAACTTTATGTAACATACTAAGAACGACGAAATGTATATTTTAAGCTCAATTCATATACATATGTTGGTAATTCTAAAACTACAAAGCTAATACTGTCTTTACTAGACCATCACTATGAACTATATCTAAGCTACGGGGAGGGTTGCAAGCTCCTAACAAGCTCCAAATATGCCTTGGCAGGATTTAGTATTACATACGTACCACAAAGGTAAAACTGTGACATTTAAAACCTTAATCTAAGAATGTAGATAATAAATACTGTCTAAATGCAACATCATTAATGCAATTAGTTGCTCCGGTAACATTTGCAGTAAATTCTCCATTGTAGGTGTTTCAGTAGTGTTCTCAATGCTTCTGTTTGTAAATTATGTTTTTAATTCGGTTATTAGTGTTGAACTAATCGTTCATGTTATTTTCTGCAAAAAACATGCAATTGTTAGATTGAATTCAACTATTTTATGTAAGCCATATCTCGACACTAAGCAAAATACTAAAATTAGTTAAAACAAACTTCTTAAAAAATATGTTAACCCATTTCTATTTAATGTTAATGTAATATTCATACAAAATTATAGAAATTGTAGGAACATAATTACAAAAAAGATATTTAAATAAGGAGCAATGATTTTTTTTTATTTTCAACACGAAGTTCATTTTACAAAATCAAAAATAATTTAATATGAAGTAAAAAATATTAATAAAACAAAAATTAAATTAAATACAAAAGGAATCAAAACAAAAGAAAACAGTTAAATAAGGCTGTATAAAACATTTATTTTTTTAAAACATTACAACTCATCTTATAATGTCAATAAATCAACTATTTTCTATAACAATTATTTTACTCAGTCATCACAATTAAATAAGCACAGATTATAATACAAAATAGTAGCAGCCTGTATTTGCGTCAGTTTCGACAGCTGGTGATGCAAGGCAATGCAAATTACTATTACAATATAATAAATCAGCACTCGTTAACTGAAATATCACAAAGAGATACCCTCCACTGAATCTAGGCAGAAAGGAATGGATCCCTTTTTTAGGGAAAGAATTAAATAACTTTCAATTCAATAAAAAATAAAACAATTCAGTATTGCAGCGAGATAAAAACCTAAAAGAATACTAAATGAATAAAAAACACAATTCCTCATTTAATAAAATACTTCAAATTTAATTGTCAGGGATAATCCTTAAATAATTAATTAAAAAAAAGATGTAAAAACGTTATTTTTCACGTAACAGTTGTTCAGACTTGTAAATAGGCATAAGGGTTCAAAGAAACCCAGAATAAACCCATATAATCGTCAAAAGACTGGTGTAAAATTCTATACATGTATTACATTAAGATGGTGTTTGTTGGCATTGGCCAATCTGGGTTGCCAGCGTTATAAAAGTGCCACGGAAATATGCTGCCATTTATTATTTAAATAAATTTCAGTACAATCCATGTATGCTGTTCAGACAGACTAATGAAGAGTGCATGTCTCGTGCATGAAATTTAGTTCTGTAACAGAAATAATAGAAAAAGGTGCTTTATGGATCACCCTGTTGGAACAGAGTTTATATATCCTTGTATTCCTTTCAATATATCTTTTTTATGTTCGTATTAAGCAATGATAAAAACAAAGAGGCATTTTAACTAATAAATTTAATTAATTAATAAATTACACTATGGTTTCGTTAAATTTGCATACAAGCGATGCATTGGGTTAACATTTCCTCAGGATATCTTTAGTTATTGACTGACTGTAGTTAAGTCACTTAATAACTTACACTTACTACTAAGTCACATTACACTACATATTTCGCCTCATATGGCATTCAAAAATATTTACTATTTTAACTTCACAAGTAAAAGTAAAATAAAGTAGATTAAATTTATATATTAAGAGCATGTCTCACAATGTCCGAGTAAAGTTTTGAATAAGCTACTTGCAACTTATCTGATGAATAAAATCATGGTCGGTGTTTCACAATATCCAAATAAGCTTAACTGGTAAATAGTGCCAAGTAAATTATAGGTTATGTTATTTGGTGTTTATAGTATTTGACAGATTATTTCTCTCGGACATTTCGTTTCAAATAAAAAAAATCGATTTTTAAAAAATGCTTTTATGTATCATTACAGTTTTTAAAATATGCATTTAAAGTATATCAAAAGTTACACAAAATAATGCATTGTAAATGCTTTTGCGTCTGGTTAAATTAAAGAATATGATTCATGCTCAATGCAATGTTGCCATATTTAACTTACAAGTAACAAACTGAAGTTTACAAATTTCGTTTGTGAAACGCCAACGATGACTATTCGTCAGATAAGTTGCCAGTAACTTGTTCAGGAATTAATTTGGACATTGTGAAATAAGCTCTTAGTGTTTCTTTTTTCACAAAATTTAATAATTAAAAGATATTCGCGATACATGATCGTGATATTATACTAACATTTGTGTGCAAAAAGAAAAAATAATATATTTGCTACAATATAACATACAAACTGCAGTGGCAAGAATTAATTCGAGAGAAAAGAATAATAAATATGGTAAAAGCTTCTGAAATAAATGACATAAAATATTGAAAATGTATCTATTTTGATTATGGAATAGTAAAATCCAGGAGCGCTTGTAGAGGTCCGTTTTTCACCGGACGACGGACCGTCAATAAAGGGTAATCTATATTGGTCACCGGACCGATATCCGGTACATGTTCACCAGTTAATGCAAATAAAACATGGAATAAAACATGGAAGCATTCTTATTGTTCCAAAATGCTAAAATAATAACTGTACCATGATGTGCGGAACTAATAAACTGTACCGCGATTATAGTTCTTTCATGACAGCTGACAGCTTTTGACGTTGAGCGGAGTTTTCTTTGACAAGTGACAACAAGACTCAGGTTATCAATTCATGCACCATTAATGCCGTTATTACGATGTGCTGAAGCCAATTGACAAGAGACAATTATTACTTGGCGATGGTAATAGAGAACAAACTAGCTTTATAAAGAAAACGAAAAGCGTGAGCCGTTTATTGAAGATAATTTTGTTTTACGTTACTCTTCATGTTCTATTTGTTCACTGACGTACACACATTTATTATATACCATATACTACCGCTAATCCGGCAAAAAAACACGGTCCGACGTCCGGCAAAAATACGGACATCTACAAAAGGTCTATAGGAATTTAAACCCCTGATAAAACATATCTCAAAATTAATTAATACTTATTTTGTCCGATTAACATAAAAAAAGAAAATTATATAAAAATGGTTTGGTCATTTCTGATTGGGTCTAACTACGTAGCCTATGCGGTTGTCTTCTTACCGGACATTTTGTGTATGAGGTTTGTGATCATGTCAGCATCAACAAGGCCTATAAATTTGTCTACAATTAGGCCTTTATTCACCGCAATTACTGCTGGTACTGCCTTTACCTGAAAATATAAAATGGATAAATATACTTAGATTGATGTATTATAGACATACTAGTGAATCGCCCCGGCTTCGCCCGGGTACCACTAATTATGTTGATCCGTTCGCTACCAAACACAGGACCACCCGCTGTGCAAATTTGGACAATTCCAGTAAATTTCATGGAAATCGATCCAGCCGTTTTGAAATCTATAGGTCTATGGGAACATACTTCGCTTTTTATATACTACTTTTTTTCATAAATGGATCCTATGTTACTTCTAATACCTCCAAGAGTATGTGGACAAAGTTTCATGATGATTGGTTGTGTAGTTTTCGCGTGAAAGCGTCACAAACTTACATTCACATTTATAATATTAGTAGGGATTTCAAAGTCTATGTAGAAAATGTAGCAGGAAGAAAACAACTTGACAGATTAGACCCTGGTGAAAAAGGTGCTAATATTAGCAGAACACTTATGTGGTATGTCCGAGTCTTTACTTCAATAAGTTTTGTGAGCAACACAATCTGGATCAATTTTTAATTAGTGTGTCTTCAGCAAGGATTTCTTCAAACAATGTAGTCAAGTTAAAAGTATTTATTATCTATTGCTCCAACTGTTGTTTGTTTGTGACATTGTATTCAAAGCCCACAGCACAGCACCAGAGATGGTAAAAAAATCACCGAATACTCACAGTCTTGAAGAAAGTTATGGAAGTAATCTTTCAATAAGATTAGAAAAGTCAACAGCAATGAATTTGTTTGAATATTTCTCAGATTTACAAATTTTTCACTTAGTACTTAGGCTTTTTCAAATGGAGATGTAGTTTTTTAAGTTACTTGTCTGAGGTATAATCTATTTCATTTTTTTAAACTTGCTCAATCTAACTTCACCTTTTTTCCCGTCTTTACAAGACATATAAACAGTTACCTCAAATGTGTGTACTAGATCTGCATTCTCTTCCACATCAACAATTGCAAGGTCCAAGTTATCTAGAGGTTCAATGAGCTCTTTCAACTTGGGTGTAAGAATCTTACATGGCTCACACCACTCCGCATGGAAGTTTACTATTACTGGCTTCTCATTGTTCATTACCTTTAAAACAAAAGCTTACTGTAGCACTAGGTTGAATGGTTAAGTACAGGTTCCTTCTGAGACAGTTTGGAACTAAGCCAAATGGTAAATTGTATGTAGATGATATTTTATGGGTATTTGAAATTTAATGAAGTGAAAATTATCAAAAAATCAGTAAATAACAGATAACAAACTAATTTGTTTTGCAAATACAGTAAGTTTTCTTTGTAATATGTAAAGAAAATAAGAAGCAATGACACAAGACAAATGGTCTGGTTTCAAATCAAATTGTCTAAATACATTTATTCTCATTTAGGAACTATCTGCTCAAAGTTTCATTACCTGTCATCTGCAGGTCTTATTATGTTGAGGTAATATAGGTCCACAATGTTATATATCTTTTACTTTATTTGAGATGAATGAAATTGGCAATTTTTACTACAGAAGAGGGGTAAAGTGATAATTAAACAGAAAGCATTTTGTTTTTATTCACATTTGTGTATGATAAAAGTTGAATGTTGTTATTATAATAATACTAATATCCTAGGACATACACACATGGCCATCTGATCCCAAACTAAGCAGAGCTTGTGCTATGGCAACCAGATAACTGATATACTACACATACTACTTTTTCTTTTGTAAATACATACTTAAATAGATAATTACACCCAATAACTACAGACTCAGGGCAAACAGACATGTTCATGCACACAAATGTCTGTCCTGGGTGGGAATTGAATCCAACTGCAGTGTGGAAAGCAAGTATCATACAAACCATGCCAACCATCCCCATCAAATATTATTATTATTTGCTAGGACACACCAGCAGCTAATTTGCTAATGCATGTATCAAATGGCTTAGAATCTTCCTGGTCCAATCTGTTGTTGCTTCAGACAACTTGCATTGGTGCAGAGGTTTTATTTTATACAGCACTTACAAGTATCAGTTCAAACAAATTTGAAAAAAAATTACTATACTATATAATAAATGAAACAAACCTACCTTATTTACAAATTCTTCATTATTCTTAACTAATATGGTCTCATTGTGAACTATAGATGTTGATATGGTCTTGGCTCTTCTTAAATTTGCCAGATGCCTCATTGGGGAGTGCAATCCCTTACATATTGCATTATTCATTTTGTCTAAAAAAATAAAATAAAAAAAAAGAAATAATGAATTAAGTATTAGTTGTTCAGTCACAACATGTTAGTTATGTCTCTGTTGACAACATAAAATGGTTAATTCATCAGGAATTGGGCTGTTTGGATCAACCGTTGTGACCTCATCAACGTAATGCTTTGATATTCTGTTATGTATATTCTTTTTATTGAAGTTTTTTACTTTGTGGCATTACATTTAATAAAAAGTACTGATAAACTATTAACAATAGTGCTCAGGAAGTAGGTAGTCATAAAGATAACTGTCATCTCTTGAGCAGTTGATAACGCCAGTGTCAATGAATTGCTTGACTTTAATAAGCAAACTCTATTTCATTATCAATGTGTAAAATGACAGTATTTACACATCACATGACCAATATATGAAACATTATTATTTTTGCTTTTTAATTTTACTGTATACTGTGTGTATTTTTCTGTAATGGCTAAGCAAACCACCATGCTCGCATTAGGTTAGCAAGGTGTTAGTCAGATGTTAGTTTGAACATAGACCCCCGAAAGCACCAGAAACCTGCCAAAAGCGACTCTAAAGCATTCAAAATAAGAATGTTATGTTTGCAATATTTCTTTGGAGTTCTCTTTAATTTTCTTAGTATCAGAACACCCGTACCCTATATACCCTTCCCTACATAAACCAGTTGCCAAGATATAAGTCTATGGAAATGCCCCAGAATCACACCGGCTAGATTTAATCCAGGCTAATAAGTAAACAATTCACTTTTTATATATATTGGGTTTTATTATTATTATTTTGAGAAAAAGTTATTGGCCTCCAGAAAGACTAGATTATAGAATTAGAAAAGAAAAAAAATAGATTATAGAATGCCCATAAACCAGTTCTGGCTAATTTCATTTGTTTTTTTACAATCATACACATGTACATGCTTTTTGGTAAGAGTATAAGAATTAACTCCTTATTGAACAAAGCAAATATTAGAACTATACAGAAGCACAAATAAGCGTGAAATAAACTCACCTATCAAAGTAATCTAATTACTTAAGCCAAAAGTTTTAACTTTATGAGTTTCGATTGGCGCTAAGCACACGTAGATAAAAGAAAATACGCAGCCAACTACAATACTAATGAGCAATAGGGAGAAAATCGTGTATCGCGCAACAAACGTCCTGTCATAAAAATTGGCACTTGACGAATACTCCGATTCCCCTTTTGGCAATGAAACTAAAACAATTGTTAAAATAGTCGAAATTATGACGGATGCCTTGCCTATGAAATGACCTGTTCTCACAGAAACCCAGCACAGCATGAAAGTAATGAACCAAATGACTGACAAAAAATATACTCCTACACCGAAATTAGACATAATTAGTGTAAGCTCTAAATAAACATTTGAATGTAGAAAAAAATGGTTAGGCATTCATTCATGCAATACATAAGTATTTACTTTTAACACAAATCACACCAGTTTAGTAGCTCACATTTGAAGGAAATTTCGCGTAATTGGGGTTTTTCGTATTCGATAAACAAAATGTACAAATTACAAACACCTATTCGGTTATGAATTTCAACATAAAATGCTTATTTTATTAACATGAAAAATTAAAAACATGACAGTTCAAACGTTCAAACTGGTTCAATCAAATGAAATTACCTATAAAATTTTACCCTTTAACCCTGTAACTTTTCAACTCAATCGTAATTCCATAGATAATAACAATACAAATCGGAAAACTGGAAAAATCGAAATCACCACAGATTATATACGATGTACAGATGACTATTGCAGCAACATTATTGAACGGGAGATAACAGATTTGTGTTATCTTATTGTCGACACAATAATCGCAATACTTCATACATTGTTAATATAAATAATTAGAAATTATGAATTTAGCTTTTATTTACCAAATCAAACAATGGTATCAAAATCAAGTCAAATAAGTGCATGAAAGGTTCATCTTTTTCTTATATATATATATATATATATATATATATATATATATATATATATATATATATATATATATATATATATATAAGAAACAAATGTCTCTTGTACGCTGATGACCAGGTTGTGCTTGCGTCATCAGCGGAGGACTTACAACTTATGCTGAATGTAGTGAATGATTCACTAGATGGTAAAGGTATGAAGATGAATGTGGATAAGACGAAAGTAATGGTGTTTGAAAGAGAACAAAGTAAGACAGTAATTGAAATAAAGGTTAACGGAAATGTAGTGGAACAGGTGGAAGAGTTCGTGTATTTGGGATGTATGTTTAGTAGAGATGGTGGGCATGTTAAAGATTTTGAACGACGAGTGAGTGCGGGAAATAAAATGAATGGGGCTATAGGTACAGTAGTGAGGAGTCAGAATGTGTCTATGAAGGCTCGTCTGGCAATACACAATGCTGTACTAGTCCCTACTTTAATGTATGGAAGTGAGAGCTGGGTTTGGCAGGAAAAGCATGCTAGTAGAGTTAATGCCGTTGAGATGCGATCCTTAAGAAGTATGTTAGGCGTGACTCTGTATGATAGGGTTAAAAATAGCGTTATAAGGGAAAAGTGTGGCTTAAAAGTGGACGTTGTGACTAAAATTGAGAAAGGTATGCTTCGGTGGTTCGGGCATGTTGAAAGGATGAATGAAGAGAGAATAACAAAACAAATTTATGTTGCAAAAGTGAGTGGCAGTGTTGGTAGGGGACGCCCTAGGAAAACTTATATCGATCAGATTAAAGACTTACTAAAAAAGGGCGATATAAGGAGCACCCATAACCGACGAGCATGCATGCGTAGATGTATGAATGTGGAAGAAGCGAGAGAGGTGTGCCAGGATCGCGCCAAATGGAAATCCATGATCTCTGCCTACCTCTCTGGGCTACGGGCGTGAGCGCATATTTATTTTATTTAAACTATATTTATATATATATATATATATAACAAAGGTACGGCGAGTCGCCTATTATAAAAGCGATCACTGAATATCCGCAAAACCAAACGAACTGCAGACGCCTGCCGGACTTTAAGGAAAGAGTACGCTCGCTTCATGAATGACCCCAAGTCGTATTGGTTTGGAAGTACGACTGGCGACAAATCGTACCTTAACGTGGTCGTGCGAGTTAGGAAATTTTGGGAAAACCGCATTGTACTGGAACATCAACTATCAAGATGGTGTGGATGGTAGTTAGAGCGTGTTCAACCATGACGGAATTCGTCGGCAGGAATTGTTTCAAACATTGCATCGGAACACTTGCCATGGTATTTGCGGTATAAAATCCAAATAGACGTGACGTCTTTGCGCAATGCCAGAAGATCAAGCCGATCGTCACTTGATATATCAACGCCGAGAAAACCGACAGTGGCTGAGGCGACCGGGTGAGTGTTCTTGAAGAGACGTGAATACAATGAACGGTTGTTTTTAGCGGTAAATGCGCAAACTTGTGTCTTTTTGCGGTTGCAGTGGACAACATTTTGTAGACCCCAATCCAAGACTACTATTCATATTCATCAAATATCGTTGCATTCGGCCACATATGGCTCACATAATCATTTGTTATTCTAATAAAATCTTTAAATAATTTTACCTAGTTTGAGTTAAATATTGAGCTTTGAAAGTAAATATATTATAAGAAATTTAAAAATAATTATCAATTTGTATATATCTATATAATATATACACATATATCTTATAGTATTATCTACAGGTCCATTGTGACCAACATTTGAAGGTAAAAATTTACTACCTGTGCACAGCTGATGTCGCTATGTTGTTACAATTGATATAACAGTGATTTTTCTAGTGCTGTGTGTTCCTGTCATTTTTATTTAGAAAGGTAAGTTTTGAATTATTCTCCAATATAATAGTTTAAAATGTACAGTAGTAAATCCTTCGAGTTATAGTATAAACACATAAAGTTAAAGCACACCTCGTCTACAAATCTAAAATGAGAGTTTAAAAAACTAAATTTATAACGCCATTTTCCGCTTCTGCCAGTCATCTGAAACATTTTTTTTGTTTTATTACTCGTCCTTTATAAGCATAAGATACTCGGCAGCAGTTGTATCTTTAACGTGAATTTGAAATTCGGGATAAACAAGTATAATACATCACGCATCACATTTCTAGTGGCGATTGACATTTGATGACTAATCGGCAATACTGCACTTTGCTCGTTTACAAGGTCTAATAATCGCGTACAAAATGAAAGGACACTACAAAATCATTTGAAGTCACTGACCTATTGGTATTTCTTATCTTTAAATTAAATTAATTCATTGGATGCTGCCGTAAGTTTACAAAGTGTTGTAATCATGTTTTGTACTGTTTTTCTTTAAATTAGCAACAGAAAGTTTCTTACAAAACTGTATTTATATTATAATACATTCAGAGAATACTTTTTGCGCGGTTGTAAAGAATACTTGGTGTTGAGTTGAGTTGAGTAGCGGATTTTTCTTATTACAAAATCATGTGGAGCACCTTTGTATACATCAGATAAACTTGGTTATATCAATATTTTAAAGAAAGATCTATGAAGACACTATCTTTATCTTTTCTAAAAGATAACAAATGTCCATGACATAGAGAAGTTGGTTGAAATTATGCTCTCTATTTTGTTTGTGTATAACATAAATGCAATACAATCTGTAATTTTTTTTCATTATCAACATTATATATGTTTTTGTTAAATGTACACAGATAACATTGAAATGTAGCAATTGTTACATTTCAATGTTGCATTGTATTGATATGGTTACTTAACTAAGATTGTCAAAATGGTAGCCATTGCTACAGACATTATACATCTATTTTACTTCAATGGTGAGAATCTAGTAAATTTATAAGTCACTTGATTAATAGGTCAGCATATTTTTTTTGCCTTTTAAAGTTTTGCATTTTTATAATAACACAATTTGGTTTTAATATAACAAAAAACATAATTGTGTTATATAAGGCTATATAAGGAGCACCCATAACCAACGAGCATACATGCATAGATGTATGAATGTGGAAGAAGCGAGAGAGGCGTGAGGATCGCGCCAAATGGAAATCCATGATCTCTGCCTACCCCTCTGGGTTACGGGCGTGAGGGCATATTTATTTATTTATAATTGTGTTATTATATAAATATAGTAAGGGAGATATGCAATTTTTTTAAATAACTGCAACCTATCCCAAGAATGCTATTATTATGTTTGTTGTTTGTTATTTCTTCACATTAATTCTAACTCTTTATTTATGCAACACAATGAACAATGACAATAGAAGTATTAGGTTCCATGGTGTCATGCAAAATATGTTCTTATCATTTATTCAATATTTTTATATGTATATTTAGAAAAATATTTTATTAAAGTTAATTCCTACAATTTAATTTGATACGTGGTTGCAATTTTTCTGTTGTTGTCATCCCCCGTGATAAATTAATGCTGGAAGCCGTGAGTGAACCATTCAAATGATAGAAAAGATTTTCTCCTTTTGATTTTTTTCAAAAATCAAGAAGATAATTGAGATATGAGACTCATATTAACTAGAGGGAGGGGCTGAGATTATGGATTTCCATATGTTGCGATTGTGGCACTCGTCTTTATAGCTTCTTCTGCATCTATGCATAAACACACATTGGTTACGGATTCTCTGTTTTGTTATTTGACTTAATGTTATAATTCAATAGTTACTAGTAGTTTTATTTATATTACCCAAATAGGAAATAATGACAAAGTCATAATGAGACATAACACACAACTTGTTTATAGAGTAGAAGTGCTATGTGTCCAATATCGGGTATTGGATATCTATTGTGCGATATCTGTAACGCACAGGGCCGTGGATACTTGTCCCGGTTGGTGCACTCGCTAGCTCGCTACCGTCAGTCAAGGTCACGGCCGTGCCCAACGGTCCAGTGACTGGTCATGACTCATTGCGTCAACGAATATAACCGTAAGGAAATGATATTTATTATTTATAGACTCAACAATATTTTATACTACTGATATGTTATACTCACACAAAAACACCTGCCGAAAGTGTTCTAAGTGACAGTGACAATTAAAATAATAAGATGACAGCTAGTGTATGTCACTTAAGCGTAAATGTAAACAGATGACTTAAGTTATGGAAAAAGCGGATTAATTAATAGGACCACTAATGACATACCTGCTAATTTTTATTTATAATATCTTTGTTTAGCATATTGTAGTCTATACAATGATAGAACACAAAAAGTAGGATGTTATGCAATTAGCCGGCGAAGCGAAAAGTGAAGTCTCGAAAGTCAATTGTCATTTAATTGTCACGTGATTTTGAAATATGAAGCATAGCGTAGATGCAAAATCAACACGACAAAAATGCAATTTTTCAAACTGATGTTTTGGTGGAATTACGGTTCCACCAAAACATCATTTGAAAGAAAGAAAGAAAATAAAACATAGGTTGTTACTTATATTATACATACGTTTACATCTTGGTCCAAAGAAAGCAGAATAAAGAGATAATTTAAATTAGAAAGTGGTACAATGGACTGGATCCACAGCATAAAGTATTAACATCTTTTATAATTACGCCCATGGTAACAATGGAGCAATACAGATACATAGATATAATAGCAACTTCAAGTTAATTGAAATTTACTTTGAAAAATTTCGATGTTTCAGTAATACAATGAATTCAATCTGTCTCCAAACTTTAAAACTATTAATGTATCTTTTCTATTACTTGTACATAAACACTAACGACTAAATATATGAAAAGAAAATAGTTTTAAGTGAGCTCTCCGCCTCTACTTGTCTCTGAACCCCGGCAGGGTTGCACACTTCAAGGTTACGTGCTGTCAAGTTCGTACAACAAAAACTGGAATGCGTTGCTACAGCGAAGTACGTAGTGCGGGGACAAAAATAGCGCCCGATTGTCGCGGCAAACAAAAAGCGCGTCATAAATCGACATTACAGTCAGGGCGGGATGCCACACAAATTAGTCAGGCTGGGACACACCTGCCGCAATGTCAGTAGATGAAAAAGAGAAATATATCCTTGAGCCTTTATGGTCAATTTACTACTACTCTAGAATATATTAACACTAGTGACCCGCTCCGTACCCCGGGTACCACTAATTATGTTGATCCGATCGCTATCAAACACAGGAACACCCGCTGTGCCAATCTGGACAATCCCTGTAAATTTCATCGAAATCGGTCCAACAATTTCGGAGTCCATAGTCTATAGGGAACATACATACTTCGCTTTTTATATACTTTTTTTCATAAAACGTATCCTATGTTACTTCTAATACAGCTATGAATATGTGTACTAAGTTTCATGATGATCTGTTGAGTAGAGCTTAGTGAAAGCGTAACAAACAAACTTACATTCACATTTATAATATTAGTAGGGATTAGGCCCTATTTCCAAAGTTGTGTAGTAAAATGATATTTATTTATTTATTAAAACTTCTTTACATAATTGAAGTACAAGAACTCAATGCTCGCCTGATATTGTGTATTATCCATAAATTACAAAAGCAATGAAAATAGTAGATATTCGGCGATATCTGATTGGAATCCCAAAATATGGGTAGCGACCTACCAGTGGGTTGCTATGTAATATGAGGTCTTATAACGCAACCGGCCGAGCTAAACGTCCGGACGGTATTGTTTTACTTACGTACTTTAGTTTGTGGCTACATCTACCCATTTTTCGAAGAGACTCAAGAAACGGGTCCCAAGATTGGAAATATTTGTTGGCTTGGTCGGAGTCCAGGCAAAGGCACAACCCACTTACACTCACCCACAAAATTTGAGCTTTGAAATAAATAGTTTATAGTAAATTTATTGCTTTATACTATAAGGAAATTACTCCTGATATGGTCTTTTAATTCTTTGTACTCGAATTATTTTTCCTGTTAGTAATGTTTCTATTTTCGAATTATAGATGACGCTATTTTTATTTCTTGTCAGCCTATTATTACCCTCACCTAAAATGAGTGGACTATAAACTTTGAAATGCTTATAAATTTATTTTCGTCTATCTTATCTTTTTCAACTTCTGTGTGTAAGTTCAACGACCGTCCACAGAAACGTTATATTGAATGTAACGTTAACTAGTTAAATCGTTACATTAGTTTTTCTTGGCCTAAGCAATAATAATTGAACATCCGACTTAGGGGTTCGAATTTTCATTACGTTCTAAATTATTGTGCATTGTACTTAATGCATCGTATATGTATAACTTCAGATTCACTTATTTACATTTATTTAAGAAAGTTTTGTTGACACGACAATTTTTTTTATTATAACCAGTATGCCACAGTCTTTGCTGATTGCAGCTGTGGATAGTGAAGAACAAAGAAGATAGATAATACTAGTCTACCCAATATAGACAGCGTCGATTGCATTCCAGACGGACCCACGGTACATATACATGAGTATGTGTATTGATAAATTGCGCCGGCATTCACTCGAAGCTGAGCTATTTACGCCCCATTGGGCGTAATAGCTCAGCTTCGAGTATCCCAACACCGTTTCAGGTGTATGCAGGCATACGCGAGTATAGTGCAACACAAGGCTCGCAGTCACCACCCTTAGCTGCTCTAACGAATTTTGAATTGGGATTTCAATTTTAATCTAGCCTTAACTTAAATAATTTAATTTTTCTAAGTAACGGTTCACTTTAAACTATAGTATGAATAATATTAAGATCAAGTTATGAAGAAATTTGTTTTATTAACTTTATAGAAGTTTCTTATTAGCATTTAATTTTGATACATAAATTTGTTACATAAATTGAGAATTAAGTTGTCCTAAGCTTGGTTAAATAGTTATTAGAACAATTATTTTCTTATGCATTCCAATTGCGAATATTCGGTGAAGCTAAGTTAGATTGTAAATCAAAATTGCCAATATATTAAAACGAAATTGTTTAAATAAGGGTCTACAAGTAATTGACTTAAAACAGCTTTTTTAAATCGTAAACTTAAGGTTTCTAATCTTGTTTCTCATTGTGTTGGAAGTATTGTTAGTTTGCACCAATGTTAGCGCTTAGAGGATTAAAGTTATTTATTTATGCATTCCTTTATGTGATTGACTGGAATTAAATGGTTTGTAATACGTTAAATACATGTAGAATGATGGTAATAATCGCTTTTTGTTGTATTTGGACAAAAGTTAAATTGATTTAATAATTTTCTTGTAACAAATCAGAATCGGGATATGTCATGAAATTTATCACTGTAATAAGGCAAGTTCGGCGGCTTTTGATTTTTTATTTGATTAATTAAGATTTATTGCTTAGTCAAACAAGACTAGTTGTAATTTATAATAATTGTAAGACATTAAACAGCTACATTTCACAAAGACTATTTTATTTATGAATTACTAGCTGTGCCCTGCGGCTTCACCCGCCATCATCATTAGTTATTGCGTTATGTTCATAACGCAATAACTAATCCAATGTCCGAGCTCCTCATCCTCAGCAGCACGAACTGCATCCTTCAGCTCGGAGTAGTCTCGAGCTGATATAATTGTACTCAGTCGCCTGTTGCGTAATCCATCTGCAAACCTTTTGATTGCAAGTTTTTCATTAATAGGTCTCAATATTTCACTAGACTTCGGGTTTCCGTCGCTCTGTGCGATAGTGAGGCCTACAAATAACTCTGACAATTTATCTCCGTATTCACGAATCGACATATTATTCTGAGATACATTATTCAACTGGCTAAGTATAGTATTTGCTGATTTTTTTGTTAATAAAGAATTCCTAATATCTTTTATCAAGCTTTTTACGTCATCATATTCACTTTTTAATTTTAGTTTAGCAGAAATTAGTAAATTTTTCTGTGTACTATCTACAAGATACTCATCATACATTTCAATTCCGTCAATAATTTTTTCAGTAGTTTCTTCCGTATTGTCCTAGCGGGAATTAAAGAAGTAGCCGTTCTTATATCAAACCTATCCATTTTTGAAAATTCAGATTTTTCCGTTGTACAATCCTCACAATTAACCTTATAACTTAAAATTTTATTGTACGCTAGTTCAATACGTTCCCTTATTTCAAAATTATAGTTTGTTAATTGACCTTTACATTCTTGCTCGTCAAAATTACTAATAATATCGTTACATGCAAAGAATAATTTTTGAGCTTCTAAAATCTTATCATTAACAGTACCTGAATATCTTAATCTTCTAGTAGGGCCTAACTTTCTTAAATCAACTTGAATTTCATGTAACTTATTTAAAATATATTCTAAATTATGTTCCATATATTTGTAGTTCTTCAATTAATGTCCATATTGTTCTTAAATTACCGCAAACATAATAGAGAGGATAAGAGTATAAAGTATATAAAAAAAATTATAGGAATTTGGGGGACAACTTCACTTTTTTTTTACACTTTCACATTTACTCACACATTACTTAAGTACATTAGACATTTCCACCATCGGCATTTTCGGCACTGAACCTTCCAGAAAGCCGCTGCCGCATCCTCTTGAAAAACTCCTTCTGCACGTGCTTCTCAACCCATTTCTTTTCGTTCTTTCTCCAACACTTGCACCCGATGTATATTGCTCCCATAAAGAATAATACTAGGACCACTGTGATCATTATGTTGTTCACTGTAATGTGCGCCTCCATGTCTGTAACTCCTGCATTATTTGATGCTCCATTCTGTGTTATTACAAGCTCTTTTTCTTCAGTTTTTGAGTAGCTTTTCCCCATTGCAGTTCAATTTTATTTAAGACATTATCACAAACGTGTAAAAACGTGTCACAGAGGCACACAGGAATCCGCCACGCAAGCACTATTTGCCGGTCACCCGACACGCGCCCACGTCACGGCAAGGCAGGGTCGCCATGAGGTGTGCGGAGCGGGGAGATGCGAGCAAAAATGAATAACACGTCTTGTACGGACAACGCTCCGATTTAATCTGTACGTGCTCATTAGTAGTGTTACATTGACACATTGTTACATTCCCCACTTCACTACCAAACACAGGAATGTGCCAATCTGGACAATCCCTGTAAATGTAATCGAAATCGGTCTAGTCTTTTCGGAGTCTATAAGTCTATAGCGAACATTACTACTTTACTTTTTATGTACTATTTTTTTCATAAAAAGTATCCTATGTTACTTCTAGTACCTCAAAGAATATGTGTACAAAGTTTCATGATGATCGGTTGAGTAGATTTCGCGTGAAAGAGTAACAAACTAACTTACATTCACATTTATAATATTATGAATTAATTAATAGGGATAAAGTGTCAGCTTGTCCGCATACGTTGCCATTGCAGTAAAACCTTCAGGTATCTGCCAAAAGTTGCATCACGCCATTTTGCAGGTCGTCGTGTTGAATACTCATTACCATTGAGGCATAATTCAAGTTAGGCTTATGAAAGTGTCTTACTTTTGTTTTTTTTACAAAATTTAAGTAATGAACGAATGAATGTCTACGGTTTACCAGGACTACCAAGGATTTTTAAAATAAACATCCTTCGCAATCATGTTTGCACCGGTTTAAATGGTAACCCATTGTGGTTTGAATCGTGTATTTCAAAAATAAGTTTAACAAAATAAAATAATTTATGGTCTACCAGAAGTTAATTGGTTTTTTTGCAACTTTTACACGTGTCTTCTTCCATCTCCATACATTTTCACCTTACATGGTCATTGAGTACGAGTTGTATGTATTATTGAAATTTGATTAAAATACACAAGTAATCTACAAAAATGATTTCTTTTTAATGACTTGAATTATAAAATTAATTACTTTAGATGGCAGTGGCTTCAGAAATACAATTACTCCGTACGGAGAGAGCTGAGCTCGGTTAGGGTTGCTTCTCTGTAGATACATTATAATTATAGAATGAATAGCGTGGGTAGCGATTTCTAAATGGTCGATACGATCAATTGTTTACGACGAGGTATGTGATTTTGGATCATATAGTCACGAAGTTGTTTAACTTTTTCTTTAATGCCTACTCACGTAATCAGATTTGGAGGCCTATTTACAATACATCGACAGTTTAGTGATTGTAGACAACAGTGAAAGGTACACAGAATATATGTCACGTGGGAATTGGGTGTGATGGAGGAATTTAGTCTATCGTTAATTGGTTCCGTTAGTCATTAACATAATCTATATACCAGTTGCTGTAACCCGTGAATTTATAATTACTATTGGTTAAAATTCAGATATAATTTCTAAAATTTCATTAGATTAATTTTAACACATATATAAATTGTAACTATCTCCGCTTGTCCTCCGTGTTTTTTTTTAGATATGCTAAATTCCACATACCTCTGTGTGTAACAATATTTAAAAAAATATTACCAAAGCTTTCTCTTAATGCATGAATGTATAGATGATAAACCAGAGAAATGAGATGAAAAATGTGCATATATATCTTCGCTTCGCACATAAAATATAGGAAGCCACTATGCTATCTATTTCGTGGTCAGCGGTCATGTTAGTTGTTGACAGCATTTGGTCATTAGTATGCCATTGTGTGGTTTCCATTTTATTACTACTTGGAATGCGTTCAGAATGTTAAACTCTTTAATAATAGACAATTTAGAAAGGTATCAACTAACAAAAGTCGAACCATAACAAATAGTTACTCTACATTGTATTGACACAACAGAAAAATAAATGTTTGTGACTGATTCCAATTTATCTTCCTCGTCAACGATTGTTTATGGTTAGTGATGGTCCCTTGTCATCAGGTGACGCTTGGTTCATATCATTACAAAGTTTCATCGTAGTACACTAACTTGCTTTTTTTTCAATCGAAAATGTTCGAAGATCATAAAACTTGTACCCTTATTGTAGTATTCTACAAAAATTATAATGATAAAAAAAACATTTTTTTAGAAATCTATTATATTTACTTGAAACGAAACGTAAAGCAAGTGTCAAAGAAAGAAATAATCGGTCAATTAACTTTAACCATCAAATAACTTCCTTATCTGACGGATGATATAATCTATAATTACTTGGCACTTTATTTACTAGTTAAGTTTATTTAGAGATTGTGAAACGCCAACGATGGACGTTGTGAAATAGACCCTTATTGTTTTTTTTTTTATTTAAAGTTTATGAGGATAAAGTTAGGCCATAGTGTTTTTTCGATTGTGTTTAAAAATCCAATAATATACTACAGAAATGAAGTTCACCGAAGAACTGTAAGTTTTGTTGTAGCTGCTTGGCAAAGTAACAGTCCGCGGTATAGGCAGTCAGACATCGCGGCGCCTTTGTATTGATCAACTCGACCTTGCATTTTGTGGTTAGTGAATTTACTCATAGGTTGAGATGTTGACGAAGAACATATAATTTTAGTTATTACATATATATATATATATACATGTGTTTATGTTATATAAAAAAGTTGTGTAATTTTTTCAGAACCAAATGTAATCACTTTAAATATTGTATAGCTCTGTATGTATTCACTTAATAATGTAGTTATGATCTGTGGGGCGAAGGCCTGGTGATCCATCATTCAGGTTTTACCAGATTTATTATTATCATTTGAGTTTGTAATGATTCATTATAAACTGTCTTGTTTTCATTTACGGTAGAACGTACTTACTCAACGTACGAGTCTTTCTAAATCCTTGTTGTGAATGGACGTCGTCGAACGGACTCAAGAACGGATCGATAGTTGTTGAAGTTTGCAGCCATCCTATTTTAGTTTGCACTATCAGTTAAAGCATCATGATTCATGAACCCCCTGCCTCATGTAGTGCATGCATGCATGCGGCGCGTGTTTGTGCGCTGTGTGCATGTGTGAGTGACCGTAGGCATGCGGTAGGGGTGTTCTGCCGCCCCTAATGGGGTGAATAGTGATGTGCATTGTTGCAACGATAGTTTTCAGTTTTTGACTAACAAAATGTGTAAATTTAAATTTTTTAGTTACCAAAAAAAAATTACTGTAGTATATTGGCATGAAAACTTAATATCTTAATTTGAATACCCCAGTTGGGTTTCATTTGCTCGTAGTACCTAGTAGTAGTTTTTAAGTGCTTTTTTAATTTACAAGTAAAATTGAGTATATAAACAATAACTGAACCTTATTATTAATTTGTCCTATAACTTCATGTTCGTTAGCCCGTGCCCTTAACCATTAGGCTATTGCCGTTTTGAAAACATTTACATACACGTATTATTCACACAACTACCACAATATTTGTCTACCACTTATTATTATTTTTATCACAAATAAGGTATCGAGGATATTTAGTCTGGTATCGTTTTTCATCAACTACGTTCATATAGCAACGCGATACTTATGATACTAACATCGACAGTGTCGTTTATCTATTAAAGGTAATGAATGCCAGTAATAATAAAAAATATATACCCGTTATCTATCGACTCGATATAGATTATCGAGTGGCGCTTGCGTGCCGCACTAGTCTTTGATTCTCTCCAGTACGCACCCCGCAGCCGACGGGAGCGGACGTTGCGTATTATCCTGTACCGGCTTGCAACGCTATTGTAATTTGCGCGTCCAGTTGTAACCGTCCCGACGACTCTTTCTATTTTAAACTGTGCGTCCTTTATACTAGGATATAGCTTCGCTATATTGTGTTTTTGGTTTAAGATATTTACGGGTATGGTGACTTAGTTTGGATTATTATCAGGAATGTGATTGCGTGTCGCAAACCAGGTTTTTTTTGTATTTATATCGATTGTGTTAAGTCGGCAGTTTCGCCGCATTGTGTTGGCGAAGGCTGTTTCTGCATGTCGGTTGAGTTAATCTTTCCTTTCGTGCACATGGAGTTTTTGTCCTAATTATTTATCGGTTAGCACGATAAGGTCTTTGATAAATTTTATCCGAGCTGTTTCTAGTTTCTTTGTTGATATTTGTAGAGTAGTGGTCTTGTAGATAGTTTTTGTATGGAAATTCTTATAATTTTACTTTGTAACCTTACGCTATGTTATCGATCATATCTCCATGAAGTTCGTATATTAAACAATGTGTAATACATTACGATACCGCTTTGTGCAAAGTGCATCGACGTTTTTTCGGGATTATTGTTAGAGATTTCACGTCTATGTCTATAGTATTAGAGTAGATTTTTGTTCAATCTAGTCCGTATTTTTTTTATATTAGCCTCGGTTTTTACACGACTCTGTTCGCGTCAATGCAATTACAGGAATCTTATTGGAGCCGTAGCTTGAGCAGTTTTATTGGATTTGCGTTAAACTTCTACTTTGTTGAACAATTTTTATAGATAGGTTTTATTTATTAAATCTTTGTTATATTATATTAAAAAGATGTAACTTTTTACATTATATATTTTTTAACGTAAAATATGAACTTTGAACGCTTTGTACATGAAATATTTCCGTCACAAAATATTAATCACAGTAGACAAAGGTCTGAGTCGACCGTCTCCGGACTCAAGTTTGAATTCAACAGTTTGTTTCAAATTTAACACAACGAAATACCGTTGATTTTTCCAAATGGAAGCCTGAGAGTACCAATTACTGAAACACCTGTAACTTTTAGATAGTTATACGAAGTCACACATCCGTTATGTAAGAATACAACACCAAATAACATTACTATATAATATATAATCACTCATACGTTTACATAATTAGTTGCGATAGCCGTTTGGTTAATGGTGTGCAACCAAACTGATGACCGCATATGAATCCCGTACAACGAAGCTATTGCTATGGGTTCGTACTTTAACCCATATCCTAGACAAATTCTACTAATAAATAATATTATTATTATTTATTAATACGATTGTATTGAGTTAATGCATCCTTTGTCATAATCAGTGGTATCTAGATAGTCATGGTTTGTGAAATGAACACAAACCATGACTATCTATCTATCTAGGGAAAATATGTACGTATTACGTGAACTTATTTTCTAATAAATATCCAAAATTATTTTGGCCAGTGCCACAAATAAAAAATGTTCGTTGCCGATCGACAATCATTTAGTTGCCAGATACTCGGCAGTGGTCACCATCTACTACGACGAAGCGGCTGTCATTGTTCAGCGTTTTATGTACATACAAAACGAACTATCAATAAAATGTGTACATATAACAATGCTAATCGGAGATATTATTTAAGTTACTGGTTTGGTTAATTTTTACTACTAATTTAAAAGTGTTAATACCTTTGCTTTCCGCGCAATAAACAAAGTGCCTATTCTTCTTTAGACTCTCGGTGTTTTACAGCTTATATTCCAGGGGATGTGCGGCCGAATTACGTTAACGGACATTCTCCATCCCTTTGTTATATACCACGCGTTCGTAGGAAAACGATTTGATGGTTCGTTTATTATGTGCACAAGTAAGTGATCTGATCAAGTTGCCAACGTCAGTCTTCTAACTATGACGCTAGTAGAATAGTATAGCAGAGTGAATAGACCTAATGTAAGACTGGTGCGATAACTTGCCCACAGGGACAGGTTTGTTCATATATATATTTATAAAGTTTTGTTCGAATACCAGTTATTGAGACTACGAGCGGGTTGCGTTGGCCAAGTAGGAGGTTGGTCCGCTCGGCTGGTTAACTGGACCGGTGACTCATAGAACGGAATGACGCCCGCGAATCGAAAGTGGACATCGGCAACTGCATGCGCAACAAGTAGTAGATGAATAGAATAGAGTGTCGCGAGCAATGTCTAAGACCCCTATAGGCTATGACCCCGTAGTACGATACGGGAATTTGTTTAAACATGTTTCTACTGCATTGAAAGTTGAAATAAGCCATTGAAACGTGTAGTTTCAATTAAAACGGCCGAAGTGGTGTCTGAGCATTTCTAACAGACACTAGTAATGTCGGTCACACGTGCTCTATGATTTCTAATCTAAATTTGTATAAAGCGTTTCGTTTGAACTATTTTATTTCGCTTGAATATACTTTGGAATCAAGGGCCCGTAAGTATTGTTGGCCATTGAATATCCCATTTACACTTAATGTCTTTCGGATCAGTTATAAGGGATTTAGGTAGTCGTAAACGCTTCATAAGTGAAGTATATTTAGAACGGTCATGTTTATTTGGCGAATGACCTATTTCCGTTAGGTTTGTAATATTATTATTAATATGTATGTATTATTAAAATCGTTACTCCTAATTTTTATATTGTCTTGTAACGTACCGATATATTTATTTTACGATGCGAAATAATAAGGATATACAATCTATTTTAAATATAATCCAACAATAGTCGCGACGTATACCATATAATACCATATATATATATATATATATATATATATATATATATATATATATATATATATATATATATATGGTACATTTCTTAAATTGAAACAATCGAAAATCCCAGTGTAAGCGGTAATTTTATGATGGTCTACATTATGAGTGTGCCTATTTGTTTTTGCATGCCTATGTGATTAAAAACTCTTAATAAGAAATTCGTTTGTAGGCGAATGATTTCAGGCGTCCTTTGAAATAAGTCAAAAGGTTTCAGATTTCCCCCGGGAATGCTTGACACGATTCAAAAGATTGCTTTCCTGTGAACAGTTTTCAATGCAGTAGAGAATGTATAAATCTTGAGTATAAACATTACAAGACACTATCAATTCGTTGAAACTCGAAGATTTATATCTCTACCTACCCAAGTATGATTGAAGTACGTTCCTGCTTACTAGATATAATATATGGATTTGTACATAATTAGGAAATCATTTTTTTATAGTAGAATACGGCGACCCTCACCTGCAAGTGATCTGAAGGCATCTGCAACAAGCTAATGGGTTGCCTTTCTTTAAGATAGAGGATAAACACTTCCTCCCCTCCCCAATTAAATCCTCATCTCCTACCATCAAGTTCTTATTAGAAAAAGATGGGTGGGAAAGAGGACTTAAATTAGACCTTTATCTTTTCATATATTGTATCGCACTAGTCTCATAGTGGCCTGATATATTTCTTGTTCGTAGGACGTCATAATATGTTGGGAACACTGACGCCGGCAACCTACAAAACATTAGTGACTTTCCTTCGTTCATCAATCATAACTCGACGGAGAAGTCTATTGATATAATGATTAATAAATATGCACTCACGCACGTCACTCAGAGGGGTAGGCAAAGATGATCGATTTGCATTTGGCGCGATCCTGGAACACCTCTCTCGCTTCTTCTATACCCATAGATGCTTGTCGGTTACGGGTACTACTTATAACGACCTTCTTTAGTCACTAATTTGATCGCTATAAGTTCTCCTAGGGCGTCTCCTACCAACGCTACCACTCACTTTTGCAACGTAAATTTGTTTTGTTAATCTCTCTCCATTCATCGTTTCGACGTGCCCGAAATACTGAAGCATACCTTTCTCAATTCCAGTCACAACACCCACTTTTAAGCCACGCCTTTTCTTTATAACGTTATTTTTAAACGTCCCGCCTAACATAGTGAATTATCTATACTCTTTACTGATAAATAAAATTGAAGTGTCAGTATGTAATATCAAAATAACATTGCCATACTCAATACACATGATGTATATACGGTACTTATAACGAAAATACAATTTTTAAAATTTTTGTCTATCTGTATTTCGGGTAAACTCCGAAACGACTGAATCGATTCGCATGGGACTTTTACTGGAAGATAGCTAAAATTGTCGGGATTCAAATAGGCTATTTTTATTTAAGCAAAATATTAAGGGTGAGAAACCCTGGAAATTGTGAAAAAATCCTACGCGGCGCCGTATCGAAAGCGCCGCCCGCTACCTGCAATGTCACAAAGGTGGCCTTAATTAGTAAAATAACATAAACATTTTACTATTTGAAGTAAACCTCTTTAGCCACGTTAAACTATAGTAGGTAGGGGTTAATTCCACGCGGACGAAGTTGCGGGAAACAGCTAGTTTTTATAATATGTTCCAGTTTCGTTTATTTACAATGCCATGTTTATAAACTTATCCCACTTCATAATAGAAAGCCAAACAGCTAAGATACAATCAAAACAAACTTCAGAGCACAGTCAAACAATGATGAAAAGGGATCAACGACACAGTAGCCGTTGCGTAGGAGTCGATCTATTTTAATCTATGCCGTTTGTTTCATTGCTTCTCTTTCGGATGTACAAAGTATATATGTTGCTATCTCCTTCGATTGTGCAATAATTGGCAGGGTGTGTATTTTTCCTGTGCCAAAAATCACACGTGGATTAAAGGAATTGCTACGTATAGTTGCGTCACACGTTTTACTCTTGTTTTCCCATTACTTTGTTGTGCTATTGTTTGTTTGTATTTATTTCATCATCTTCCCGCGTTCCCTCCCTTTTCCCGCGTTACGTGGGTCAGTATAACTTTTGGCTATAGTTTTTACTGCCGGCCGCCTGCCTGAGATCAACCCTTCTGTTTCATATTTCTAATGCTGCCTGTGACATATATGAATCGGCATATTGCAAAACAAAAAAATCTCGAAGACGCCTTGTAGTGTCGTGTTCTTAATATGATAATAAACATACTTTTGTAAGTCTAGAGTTTGTTTTTAAATTGAGCGTCTTTAAATTAGTCGAGTCTATTTATTACAGTATTTTGACCGACATCCATACTGTGTGGTTATTTTTAGTACCTTACAATTCCGTTGTAAATCTGGACCAATTGAAGTAATGAAATTCGGAATAAAGGGTGCTAAGCCGAATGTGTTTAGCTAATTTTTAAGAAGAGTCATTCCTTCCGTTTCATTTGAATTTTATTGCTACACGTAATGTAATACAAAACTTTTTAATTCAAGGAAGGTAGATTTCCTCCAACAGGAGACTATTGATGTAATGTCTTTTTTATGGTTCCGTACCTATAGGGTATAACGGGAACTATTACTAAGCTTCCGCTGTCCGTCTGTCACTAGGCTGAATCTCATGAACCGTGATAGTTAGACAGTTGAAGTTTTCACAGATGATATAACAATAAATAAATATTGAAGGAGGCTTCTTTTTTGCTCGATATTGAAAACGGCAACAGGTAAAAGTAAAATATTTACAGAATATTGATTTTAAAAATAAATAATTGAATTAAAATAAAATTAATATTTAAGGCGGGATACAACAGACTTACTTTATTGCGTTTTTTTATACATAATACGTACGTAGTACGCAACACTTCGCGACTCCGATTTGAACTTGGCCGGTTTATTTCATTTGCTTGTATTAACTTCTGGTCGTATCTTATGTTGAAGATTAGTTGGTGTTGTACATAGTTCAATTGATTGTGTCTCTTCTGTCAGAATCTAATTGCATGGTGATTTCAGCGGTAGTTTGTGACGTTGTATTATACGAACGATTTGTGTTGGTATTTTTGAATAGTTTGCCTAGCGATCGGTAAAGACAGTTGATGTAAACCTGTGCTGTGTAGTGACATGGATTGTAGCTGCTAGTTGAAGCACGTTATAATGTCGAAGACTTTGAACGCGTACAGAATGTAAGTATTGTATTATAGTTTAGGTCATAGTCTTTCAATTAATAACTAGTTTTAATGCAGGACAATTATTATGCTATCATTTAGAAGATGATGAAATCTGAAGGAGTCTGAATTATTTACTTCATCGCAATAAATTTGCAGCGAAGCAGTGGTGGCTCAGTGGTTTAGGTTCCGTCTTACTTACTGTAGGTTGCGAGTTCGAACCCAGGCGCTTTACTTTGTGTAATTTATTTCATAACTACTGCTCCAAAACCAGTGAAGGAAAACATCGTGAGGAAACCGGCATGTTCTTAGAACCATCAAATTCGAAGACATGTGACATCCACCAACCCGCACTGGGCCAGCGTGGTGGATTACGGCTCTTTCCCTCTCTCGGAGAGGAGGCCTGTGTCCCTGCAGTGGGAAACATTCTAGAAAAGGCTGATTTATTATATTATTTTTAAATTTGCAAGAGCCATTTTAGTCTATAAATTTATAAATTTATGGAAGTATTTTAGTATGCACCGGTTTGGGTGGTAAGATTTATTTCTATTAGCACTCAATACAGTTTTTGTAAACATATCGAATTAGCAATGGTTCGACCGGTGAAATACCACAACCAAACGTTTAGTAGTTTGTTTGTACCGCCTCTGAGTTTCCTAATCAAAGGCAACGCATGTTTAACTTTTCTGAAAATTGCCAACAGCAGACGAGACATAATGTAATGTGATCCTCTTGCTTCTTTGTAGTACAAGAAACTGGTATGAAACACAGCTAATGACACGAGATATTTTTTTTGAAGCGCGGTATAAGAATTCTTTCCGTTCGCAGACAGCGGTCGTCCTTCCTCTTTGCCTTTGACCTTGAGACTATAAAATGTATCTGTCTGAGATAAAAGAATCCGGAGGATAGACGAGGCCTTCCAAGTAATCGCCTGTGAGATGTTTTCTTGGAAACCATTTTTACATTCATTTCGTTGTATTTTCTTGCCTCCTTTACGTAGAAACCAATTTATTTTGGTTTTAATAATTTCTCTGTGTATATAAATGCTAAACTACTGGACGGACCTAGGGACTTGAAATTTTGCACAGATTGCTTTTTCAGACGAGCACTGAGAAAGGATTTTTATACATTCATAACGATGAAATGTAGGAGATTTAAGTTTGTAAGAAGAAATAATTTAAATGTATATTGACCTCAGATTTATATGGTCAATCATATCGAATAGGGTTCAGCTTAGGCTGGACACTGTGGGTTAAATAAAACTGTGCTGCTTTCTATGTATTAAATGAAATAATGGAAACTACGGGGCTCAGCATCTTTATAATTTAAATACCGGAGTACTTTCTAGTACTTGTACGTGTATAGTCAATTAGTTACAAGTAGCTGAACCCTTTTGCTATTCATATCCTTACGGTTTATTATCATGGTATGAGAGACCTAAATTAGGTTTACAATACACAGAAAACCTTCAAGCAGATTGTAGTTTTCTTATCTTTTTTGAAGGTTTTATGTTTGACGACATAATACGATATATCCATTTGATATCTTTATAACAAATCGTCTGAACATTATCTGATTTTTTCTCTTTCATTAATATTGTTGGTGAAAAATAGCGGACATAATTCTCCATTTCGTTTGTCGTCCTGCATTCACAATATCCCTAGTGTGTCCCGGTACACTTAGTAGCCGTATTCCTCTTACATTAAAAGCATTTAATGGAGTCCAGACGATCGATAGTTGTGTCCTCGTTGCATAATTGCAAGACCCATTACGGACTAGCCTCGCTGTATGTGTTGAGATAAATGCGTAATGTACGCCACGAATCGCGGTTGCCCTTCAGAGGCCTATAAACTTGTTTCATTGCAAGATATGATTTTTTTATGGAAGTACTACATCAGAAGTACACTCATCAGACGAAACGCAGAGTACTTCTACTTAACGCCTGTTTTCTGTGAGGTCGTGGTATTTCACTGGTCGAGCCGACCAATTCGTGCAACAGAAATGTTGCTGCGGGGTCTACCACTGTTAAAATGATTGTAATATAATGAGTAAACAAACAAACGTCATGTACGATACATACATGGCCAACACTTTTTATACCTTCAGAGGAATTGATGTAGTTTTTCGAAAATATTTTGTAATTTACGAATTTTAACGTTTGTTTACAATAATGACATCTTGCTGTGAAACAAGGTATAGGATAAAATATAATCTTCACAATTATGTTATTTAATTTATTTTTAACGATATAACAGTATGAGTAAATCAATATGATGGCACGTGTTATAAATAAATATTTAGTAAATTCGGTTTTTCGAAATATTCGTATGTATTTCATATCTATTGTGTTTGATCATTTAAATTCAATTATTTATTTTATATTTTTTATTTATTTAACTGTTTAATGTTAAAGGCGAGTGTATGTAAACGAAATGTTTAAAATACGTTAACTTTGAGGTTTTAATAGAATTAATGTACACAACGATGAAGTTATATCGATTTACATATTTAGTCTTAAATCTCCAGTCGTTGATTTGTTTTAACGCAAAATAAAAATGGAATTCAAGAACAATTTAATATATTAATTTATATGTAGTATATGTAACATATTTCGGTTCATCGCTATCCAAAAAGAAACAGCCGGAAAAACCGCTTTTCCTGAATTCTGAATATATCTCAAAAGGAATCGAGGCAAACGTAGAAAAAAATATTTTGCGCTCTTTGTTTACCTCTGAGCGGAAGCTGCACTGTAAATAAATGCTTGGCTTGAAACTATAAAACTTCTACTAGCCTCCAGCCAGTCGTGTTAAAATAACGACACGGATTCAGTCGGGTAGAGAGATTTTTTATGTTTAGTTTTGCAGCCCCCTGTGTCTAGACGCATCGATTAGAGCACAGGTTTGTGGCCTGTGCTGTGTACTGTGTAATTGTGTTAGAGCATGCGCCTTTGTATACGGCCATTGAGCGCCATGCGGTCACGTCATATCCATTTTGTTACCAGCTTAAAGTGTAAAGTATTAATTAGAGATCGCTTAGCCTCTTAGTTGAAGACACGTTTAAAAACTTGTTTTATCGATTGACTTTCGTGCCCTGATTCGTTCTTAATTAATAATCGTATATATAGATTTTAACGTTTATACGTAAGACTATTTACATCTATATTTTTAATTATAACAGAATGATTGTTGGTTAGGGTTTCTAGCTCAAAGTAAAGGAACGCTAACCGAGAATGTATTGAGATATGCCGAAGTACTAAGGCTGCTTGTACAAGCTAAGAAAAGTGCCGGGCCTATGTAGGAGTTAGAGTAGAAAAAATGCTGGCTGCGTTGAACACGACAGTTGATGTTCTGTTGTTTCGCGCCTAGATCCGACAAAATATTTCACGAATTCTTGCATAAGTCACAACGCGTCGACGGTCTTACGTTCGCCCTATTTCCTAATCTAGTTCAACGCGCATTGTCAGTGCGAACAAAGCGCGTCGTGTGCAATGGCCCTAACCTCTAGTATAATAGAAGTATCAGCAGGTACACAGTTTTACTATTTGGCATCGGCTTAATACTGGGGCTTAGTTCATAGACTGAATAAAATACTGTAATATAAGATTTAGGTTTACAATGTATGCTTTTTTAAATATTTTTAATTTGACCAATAAAAGTTTAATACTGAAACATAATCTAATAAAAAAAACATTACAAAATCACTAGCGAAATGAAAGCCTTTGGAAATAAATTAAAAAGAAATAATAAGACAAAAATTGCCTGCGTATTACAATGTAAAAGACAGCATCGGTTACATTTTCTTTAACTGAGTGCCATGAGATTTTAAAATATGTTTATTTGAGGAACCCCAAAACTGACTCATACGAAGCGATAAAATACAGCAGGGTCGAACAAACATCTAATAGTGTATGGAGAGCTGTTTTACTGCCTCCGCAGTGTCCACTTGCTCGCCCCCCTCCCTACTGGTGGAGATATCCGAAACTTTATTACGTTGGTAATAAACTTGGTACCGACTCGGCGACGACTTGGAGTCAACTTAGTCGTGTTTAACGTGAATATTTTTGACGTACGCTAACTTAAATAAGTATTTTGAAAGTTATTATAAGCGGTGTACGACCGTAGTCTTGATTTTAATATGGATTTGAACAACAATAACATTTGGTGGGCTTATAAGTGTGATCTCTGCCTACCTGGGTTACAGGCGTGAGCGCATATTTATTTATTTATAAGTGTGGTATCTGTTTTGTTTGTTATTGATCCTACAATCTTTCAAAATTTCAATACCAAAGATATTTTATAGGAAAGATAAAAAGTAAGTAAAAGGACTAACATGGCGTATATTATGTTAGGTATCGATCATAGACTTGGCGACGTAAAGCCTGCGACTGTCTGGTCTAAATGCAGGTGTATTGATTAAATGGGTGACAGTTTAAAGGGCAAAGGCATACCTACGTTTGAAATTGACATCTGTGTGATCTTTATCTAGATTTAGACTGAATAATTTGGTTGTCATTAAGTAAGTCAGTGGTTTCATCCTCCGGCAATTTAATTAATTAATATTATTTATTTATTTTTAAAGTATTGTTGTACCTGTTTTGAGTTTGCACTTCTGCCGTCTATGTTTTTTATATAATAAGTATGTTAAACTATATGCTATATGTACCTGTGAATAACATGAAGGAAAACATCAATATTCTGATTACCGACGTTACAAAGATATTGTGACTAGAAAAATATTTAGATATCTCACCGCGTCCGCCAGTCGGGGGGTTGTCGCCCTTGGTTGCCTAGCGACTTGTTATTTATTCGCCCCACGTACAAACCTACCCTCAGCCACCCACTCCTCGGGGAAGGTGTTACGAATTTCGCAAGGTTAACTAAGACCCACCCCCAAGCATAGCCGACCCACCCAAAAGATATTATTTGATGGTATCTCCTAGGCATTTTTTATGTACCGTCGTGGTAAGGGGAATTGTTTTCTCCTGTAAAATGATTGGTCTATTTCATATCGAACGTATATTCTGCCATTATTTTACTTGTGAGTACTACACGCATTCTACTGATATATGAGTGTTCATACGTTGTTTTGTAATAACTTTACGCCTGTCTTCTGTGAGCTAACATTGGTAGAACCCGCAAGAACAACATCTGTTGTCGAATTGGCCGGCTCGTCCGGACCGAAATATCACGACCTCACAGAAAACAGGCGTGAAGTAGAAATACTCTGCGCTTCGTCTGATGAGTGAGGTGCCGGAGGCCTAATTTCAGTCCTCTTCCTCTTCCCACCCTTTCCTCATAAGGATAGGACGGGGAAGGGAAGAGGATTGGACGAGGAGGGGGTTAACGGGGAAAGGGAAATATCCTTTTTCCTGTCTGTGCCCTCCTTTGTCCATTAAAGGTGGGCAACGCATCTGCAACACATTTGCCTGTTGCGGATGTCTATGCGCTCACTTAACATCAGGTGATCCGTTTGCTCGTTTGCCACTCACCGGTCGAGTCGGTACGTTCGTGTAACAAGCTCTACCAGAAAAATGTCTCGTGTGAAAATGTCTACAATCAAAAACTGTGACGTTAGTTACTACCAACATATAGCAAACTATGACGTAGAAATATTTTCTTTAAGTTTATTGGACATTATCCGCAAATGTTGCATCACAAGGCTGTTACTTAGCTCCCTACTTTAGAGTTGGGAAGCGTGCGCCCCGCCTACGTGTTCAAAACTTACTTATAACTTGATTTACGGCAGCTATTGCTTTTTATTTTGTTCTAGTTGTAAGAATTGTACTAATGTTATAAAGAGGAAGGATTTGTTGTGAAGAAGGATGGAAGATGGCCAGGAGTAGCTATCTCTGTGTACCGTAGTACAGTCAAGAGTCGCGAAAACTAGTAGGTATAATTGTTCATCGTGTGTGGTGTGCTGTACATATTCAAGTTGTAACTGTATTTGCCTATGGGTTATATATACCCATTCGAATACCAAAATTAATTTTCTAATAAAGATTTCGTTTTGATTAATTTGACAATAAAGTAATGATAGACCACAACCCTACTTTGTTAAATAAGTAGATATCCATTAGTTATAAATTGAAATTAAAATATTGATGTAATTTAGAATTCTAGTCATTACGGCAAAGCTTTGTTTATCGATTAGGGTTAAGGAACACGCTGTATATCCTTGAGATGCGAGCTTGAGGGATGTCAAGTGTAAAACTTTACAGTTCCCTTAGGATGATTAACTATAATTGCTTATACTGAAACCATTTAGATACTGTCAATCCTAATAGCGGACTTCAAGTAGATTTCCCTAATAGATAAGCTATGTTGGAATACACGACTCCCATTAGGATGGGTAACCTTTAACTATGTACGTTACCCTTTCATAGTTTCACTTGATTGAAGTGTCTTTTTCATATCATATCGTAAGCTATTTATTTTTCATTTATCATCTACGGTTCTGATATATTATATAGCCTAAAATGTCTATCAACTAACTTGATTGATCAAAATTCAAGAAGCGGATTAAACGTAAAAAAAGCGAAACAAAAATCATTGTGATTCAAACAGTAAACGTCCTTGGCACGACCGGAACGACGTTGACGAAATATCAAGTGAAACAAAACACCTTTATCTATCTTGTATGCGTTAACAGTACAACCTTGTTGAACTAGTCCGTTAGGTTGCGTAAGCTATGTAGTATATGTTATTCATTCAGTTGCGCGTGCGCATATTTTTTATCTTGAATCGAGTCGTAGAGTTTACCATTAAGTCGGCTCCTCTTATTTTTTGAATCTTAGCGCATTAAGGCTGGCTTTTTAGCATTCTCAATAAGGCAAATAAAAATAATAATTTTGTTTCAATCATGTAAAACTATATTTTTATTGCGATCAAAATCGGTTCTCCTTGTATGTACGTACATTCTGTCAAAATTGCCATAAAGATAGTCGTTAACGGTTGAACTATCCAACTACCAGCGCTGTGACCATTAACGCCAACTGCTAGTGAAGTTGACTACGGGAGATCTCATTACCGAACCATAGATTCGACGAAATTTAACTGTCAACTCTACTGAACTGAATTTAATTAACCTTTACCATTCAATACTACGTTATCCAACAGATGAATTGGTACATACAGGACATTTTTAGGGTTCTATTCCCTATTACTAAGACTCCGTTGTCATCTCTTTTATTGAATAAGGTGGCAAACGACAAGCGGATCACCTGATCATAAGTGAGCGCTAACCATAAACATCCGCAACAAGCAAATGTGTTGCAGATGCGTTGCCTACCTTTAATGGACAGAGGAGGGCATACACAGGAAAAAGGATATTTCCTTTTCCCCGTTTACCCCCGCCCCGACCTATCCTTTTACTGTTCCCATCCTATGCTTATGAGGAAAGGGTGGGAAAGGGGAAAAGGACAGAAATTAGGCCTCCGGCACCTCACTCATCAGATGAAATGCAGAGTACTTCTACTTCACGCCTGTTTCTGTGAGGTCGTTGTATTTCACCGGTCTAGCTGGCCCATTCGTGCAACAGACGTTGTTGTTGCTGACTCTAACACTGTGAAAAGCCTGTCACCAGGCTGTATCTCATGAACCGTGATAGTTAGACAGTTGAAATTTTCACAGATGATGTATTTATCTTGCCGCTATAACAACAAATACAAAAAAAACAGAATAAAATAATTATTCAAGGGGGCTCCTATGCAACAAACGTAATTCTTTAAAGATACGGAACCCATCGTGCGCAAGTCCCACTCGTACTTGTTTATAATCATTCAAATACAATATTTAAATCTACCCGTCCGATGTTGGTCACAATGTTAATGTCACTTTCACAGACACACACAATTTTCCTGTCATATTAACATTTAGAAGGGGGAACAACACAATTCAGATCTGCTTGTATATTGCGATTAACATGCGGTCTGTCGAGTGGCAATCTCCTCCCGGTAGCTGCAGTCGAATGCCGTCCACTTGATGGGGCGATGACATACGCGACTGTAGGGAACCGTGCCTTGATCGTGAACAATTCTATCACGTATATGATGTCTTATTCTAAATATATCTGGGGTAGACTCAGGCAATATTTTCCATACATTTCTTCTAAAGTTGCCAGTGCTTTGTGTAAGAATAAAAAGAAAGCGGAATTAAAACTTCACGAAAATGGAACCTCTGTGTATTGGTTGTCAAATATTTCTGTATCAACTTGTTAATATCTAACAGTACTTAATTTATAAAATACTTGTTTCATACTTTACTGTTGGACTAAACCTCCTAGACTTACTAGAAGGGACTTCTAGATGTCGCATGGGATCTGAATTATTCAATAAAATGTATACATAAATCTGTATTCATGTATGGAAAGTTAAGTTTTCTTTGTTTAATTTATCCCGGTGTGTCTACGTGTATCGATTTTCGATTTGCCGCCGGCGAAAAATATGGAAGGGTTTGCGTTGTGTGCCGCAGCCGTCGACTGCAGTCAAATATGCTTATGGGATGTAAAATATTGCAATTTGTATCGTCGGCTAACGAAAAACAACTTCCATAGTATATTAATTGCAACTCAGTATAACTTTGAGATGATTTGATTTTTTGATTCAGTACTATTTACTCTTACATTTTATTCAAATGTCTAGAATAGGGTTTCAATTTCTTCCATTTGGGGTACGTTTTAATGTGATTGACGCGGTCTTTTTGTACAGAAAAAGCGCGAGATAAGATTATCTTAATATAATCTTAATCTGAAATTGTTTTTTTTTATATTGCTCTATTTAATGAAGTAATTAAGTCCGCCATTTGGAGGAACAAACCTGGTCTAGAATATCTCGACGATAATTAATATGAAATAATTGCTGTCTTTAAATTAGCCAAGCCTTGTTAATTAATTTATAATACGGGTTTAAGTATTGATGGTCGAAGTATAAAATATAAAGGTTTTTCATATGAAGTAAAACTCGCGCCCCGGTAAGAATTTAGGTATCTGAAGCACGCGCCCTCTCGCGTTAAATTATAGTAACCCCATCCCCGAGAGGCGGCTGCTACGAGATCTTATCTGCAATAAATTTTAACAACTTTGTTACAGAGCTTTAAGGACAAAGTTGGGCCGGGTTTTAAATATATTTTACAACTCGTCCCACATTTAACGACCGCCTATATTTTTTTATTTGATTTTACAAGTAAACAGGATGGTAGATTAACCCAACCGAAACTGTAGTGTAACCTATTTTACTTTGGTCTTCTCTGAAGCAGCAGTGGTGGCTCAGCGGTTTAGGCTCCGACTTACGTACGTTTGTGGGTTCGAACCCAGGGAGGCGCTTTACTTAGTGTAATGTATTTAATCACCACTCCTCCAAAAACGGCAAAGGAAAACATCGTGACGAAACCGGCATGTCTTAGAACCTGCACCGGGCCAGCGTGGTCGATTTCAGCCCATTTTCTTTCTTTTAGGAGGCCAGTGTACCTGCAGTGGGGAACATTCTTTAAGGCCGATTTATTATTATTTATCTTCTCTGAAGTCCTGGTACCTACCAGTTGAATGAATGTGCAAGTGCGGCTTGTTCTTAATCAATTAATGTTTCTCACTACACATGTTAGGTTATTCACGACTTTTTCTCTATTTTCTATACATAGTAAGTAAATTATGTACTCCAACCATTATACAAAAAAAATATAAGGGATTTTCACTTTATGCGAATCCTCGAGTACCGACACTGGTACTACTGCAATGCAGTCCTTATGACGTCACGTCTTTAATCTCACGAGATGTTCTCTCACGTTCACACCTCGCATTGTAAGCTCGTCTTATTAAGTCTGCCTCGCCAACAAAAGTTAACACACCAATGAGGATTGCTCAGACCAAATTCAAATCAAATTCTCACGCAAATATAACTTGCCTTAATTTATTGTTTATTTTATTTACCCATATTTGTACTTTCAATTACTAAAATTATTTTTTTATGATGACGTTGCTCTACCACCCCTTTCCCTTCCCTTTGATATCAAGAAGAGTTCAATTGAGTAATCATTTCATTGTATCTTTAACCTTTTAAGGGTTGTTTATGTCAACCAATAAAAAAGTTTCACCCTCCCCCCACCCCTCTTTCACCTAAATGCTTTAGCTGTCATATAATATAAGAAATAGACGATGTGAGACTGGACTTGAATAACTTTATACTACTAACTTATATTCACGTCATACTTACCTTAAACTTAATTAAATGTTTATTATCAACAAAGTTCATTGAACCTTACAACTAATATTTTAGTAGTGCCTATTGAAGTGCTACATAGGCCTTCAATTATGTATTGTTTACCTGATAATTATGTGGCCTAGTGTAATTAGTTGTTGAGTGTCGTCAATGTATCGATTATTTTTATAAGTAGACTGATAAAAAAAGAATTGCTCCCATAGGAGCAGTTTCTGTCAGCGGTAGAGCCCGCAACAACAACATCTGTTGCACGAATGGGCCGGCTCGACCGGTGAAATACCACGACCTCACAGAAGACAGGCGTAAAGTAGAGTATTCTGCGTTTCGTCTGATGAGTGAGGTGCCGGAGGCCCAATTCTAGTTCTCTTCCCCTTTTCTTATTAAGGAAAGGTTGGGAAGGGGAAGATAACATGACGGTGGAGGGGATGTATAGAATTTGGAAATAACCATTTTCTGTTTGTCCCCCTCCTCTGACCATTAAAGGTGGGCAACGCATCTGCAACTCATTAGTTAGTTGCAGATGTCTATGGGTAGCGATCACTTGATATCGGGTGAACCGCTTGCTCGTTTGCTACCTAGTACTATAAAAAAAAACAGGAGTATACAATTTGAAGAGGTATTACATTTGATCCAGTCCTGGCACATCTCTCGTTTCTACATTCATATATCTACGCACCTGCCTCGACTTTACACAGATGTAGCATTCCATATTATATATGTAGAAACAAGTATATGATAATGAGAACCTAGGTATTCTTACTATAAATAGTTAAATATATACTACTTCACTCTTTATAACTCTCGAAGGAAAACTACACTGACGGAATACTGAGTTGAATTGAGTAGGTAGGTATTTCTTTACGAGGGCAACCTTGCGTGAATGAAATGGCTAGAAATCTAGCAACATTAAAAAACTGAGTACTGCAGTAATCTGGAATGCATTTAGTGCATTTATAAATATGTTTTGCATTATATGCGTGAAAATTTGCAGCGTATGCACGGTTTTGCTATGTTGTCAGTTTATAGTCCAAAGTCCGATGAATTATTAAGTACCACAAATTGATGACCCGATCGCTACCAAACACAGGAATGTGTCAATCTGGACAATCCCTGTAAATTTCATCGAAATCGGCCCAGCCGTTTCAGAGTCGATAGGGAACATATATACTTCGCTTTTTATATATTTTTTTTCATAAAAAGTATCCTATGTTACTTCTAATACCAAGAATATGTGTACAAAGTTTCATGATGATCGGTTGAGTAGTTTTCGCGGTAGTTTTCGCGTGAAAGCGTAACAAACTTACATTCACATTTATAATATTAGTAGGGATGTACATAAATAGATAGCTGAGCATCTAATAGCATTTCTGTATGACGGTACAAGGTCTAAATATAACTGGAAAATTTTGAAGTAGTTATTTATTGTCGTAATTTTAATTTATTACTTTGTAGTCTGTAATGTAGTAAGTATTGTATCTTTTTTGTAGTAGAAAAAAGTGAAAGGATTAGTTGACCGGTGTGTTATTGGAGTCTACTCGTTAAGAATCGATTTTCTTATATAAGTCCGTAATTTGAAAATGTATGAGGCGTTACACGAAAACCGTTATGTCCATCTCATACGTTAGCAAGGCAAAAAGCAGTAGATGTGGCCATGAGAGGGTTCTTAATTTTAGATTTGGATCTAGAGTTCTAGATTCAGTTGCAATGTTTTAATACAATTACTTTCCCACGAAATTAACCGTTACGACCACCGCGTATGGTCTGTTAGACAAAGGAAGTCAGTGCCATTGACCCATATCAGAAATTGAGTCAATTTGCATCGGCGGCCGTTTCCTACGGCGCGCCATCGCGTACCGATGAACAGACGCCAACAATTTAATATAAATATATCCGGCATCGCGTCTTGCATATGAAAACGTCGTGTGAACGCTTCCGGAATTTAGTAACCTCTTTTATTGACAGTTATATCATTTGATATGTTTGAGAGTGTTTATGCTATTGTAACATTTATTAATAACCGTGTGTTTCCACTGGCGATAAAACTTGTCGCCTCTATCTTTTTCTGAAAAAAAAACTGAGATGACAATATGTTATGTTATGTATGTAATATGTTATGTTATGTTTAACAGTGGTAGAGTCCGCAACAACAACATCCGTTGCACGAATTGGCCGGCTCGACCGGTGAAATACCACGACCTCACAGAAAACAGGCGTGAAGTAGAAGTACTCTGCGTTTCGTGTGATAAGTGAGGTGCCGGAGGCCTAATTTTAGTCCTCTTCCCCTTCCCACCCGTCCTCATAAGGGGGATAGGATGGAAAAGGGAAGAGGATTGGACGGGGAGGGGGTAAACGGCGAAAAGGAAATATACTTTTTCCTGTCTATGCCGTCTGTCCATTAAAGGTAGGCAACGCATCTGCAACACATTTGCTTGTTGCGGATGTCTATGGGTAGCGCTCACTTTACATCAGGTGAGCCGCTTGCTCGTTTGCCACCATCTCACATTAAAAAAAAATGTTTTGTGTGAATGTAAGAGTGAAGACAAGTTGTGTTTTTTTTAAGTTAAGAGAAAAGGTTTGTTTGTTTGTTTCTTCAAAAAAAAATTGAATAAGCTCTTCAATAAGTTATTAACCTAGGCTGTATTTAATTTTTTAATTTCTGTTTTTTACCCGAGCGAAGCTACAGCGTTTTGTTAGTATTGCATTAAGTGAAGTCTTTCCTACTTAACATGTATGTATATAAAAATGTCACCATGGTGAGTTTCCTAATATTTTATTTCCTTCCTAATAAAAAATTTAAATAGTTTTCTGTTTTTTTAAGAAAACAACTAACTTTTACCAAGTCCTATAAGTTCATTGTGCGCAAGAAGTCCAAAAGTGGGTTAATATTATTATAAACAATTTTAATTAAAGTGCGCGATTGTCTCACTGTTGAGTTGGCGGCTACGGATGTTAATTTAGCTATAAAAATAACTGCGATAGATTTGTTTGATCGTACAACCGACGTCGTATATTTTGGGTCTGTGCTGTTTTTCTTGTGATTTTAGAAGTTGTGTATTTTTACACAGAGAAAAGTGAATATTCGAATAGGATTAACATTTTTTATAAACTAACTACCGTGTCCTCAGATGCAAAACCTCGGACAACGCGGTTTTCGGTTCAAAAGTGTTCTCTTTTGACTTTGTGTGTAATCTTAACCTCATAACGGTGAACTCACAGATGAGCTAATTAACGTACCAAAGCTGCTTATGTGTAACTTAGTTGTAGAGGGCGCGCCACAGAAATCTGGTTATGAGGCGCGGCAACTTGATACCTGTCGCCTGAGCTACGCTGAGGGATTAGGGTCAGATAATATTATATTCGATGCCGGTAAGTTTTGAACACGAAATATGATTTTTTTGTGAGTTAGAATCTGGCACGAGTCATTAACGTCACGAAACAACCGTTTTGGAGTCTATAGGGAACTAACATACTTCGCTTTTTATATGCTATTTTATGTATAAAAATCATCCTATGTTACTTCTAATACTTCCAAGAATATGTGTACAAAGTTTCATGATGATTGGTTGAGTAGTTTTCGCGTAAAAGCGTAACAAACAAACTTATATTCACATTTGTAATATTATAGATAGATAGTAGGGATGTGTTTGTTTATAAAATTCTCTCATTCTGAATTAGAAATCGTATACGCGAGTGCCACTTGAACCCATGCCGAGAGATGATATGAACTTTCAATACCATTGATTGCCCCAAATAACCTTAACCCTCTTGACAGCTGTCATAATCTTGACAGATCTTTATTAACGCCTGTCAAGATGATTATAAAGCTGTCAATGGGAATGATATAAATTGTTATGAAGCTACTTCGTTGTGTTTTGTTGGGTTTAGATTGAAAGTTTGATTACGCACTTGGAAAGAAAAGATTTTGGGACTTTTTTACTCGTATATAATGCTAACTGACACTTATAAATGAGAATGTGCGTTTGTTTGTTACCCTTTATCTTCAAGGACACAATCGATCATTATGAAATTTTGCACACACATTGATAAAACTGTACGTACAAGATACATAGATTCGCCTAATCATTTCACATAAATTTCCGGCGTGGAAAAATTGAAACCGATACTTGTGAAGTGAGGTAACAACTAGTAATAAATAATATAGTACGGTTGTAAGACTAAAATAACATTTTTTTTACAATTGCAACACTTTTTGGAGATAGTGAAAGATACATCAGCGTTCAGAGCACATGGTTGTTCAGAACACAAGGTCTGTTGGTTCTTAAACCAATGTTGATAAGTGAGTTCTTTGTCTAATAGTCGACTGAAAACAATAATAATTATATCCCTGGACTCATTCACAGACGACCATCTGATCCCAAACTAAGCAGAGCTTGTGCTATGGCAACCAGATAACTGATATACTACTTATACTACTTTTTATTTTGTTAATACATACTTAAATAGATAATTACACTCAAAGGACAAACAGACATGTTCATACGTATGTCTGTCCTGGGAATCGAACCCACGAATAATATATAAAGATTATTATGTCATTATAGAATGATATAATTCAACCATTTGTTGCAATGTTTACATATTTACTGGCGGATAGCACTTCTATATGGCAAATAATGAAAACGTGTCATCGACTACTTGCGATCGAACCTTTCTCCATTGTGTGCAACTTGTTATATTTTATCATTCATTGTTCGATTGTTACAGCAAAACCTTGTTTATGGTTTCATAAACAGAGTTAAATCACTCCATTTTCTATTTCATTTTACATACAATCCGTTTTGTTTATGACTATAATGTAAAGAAGTTTAAAAGACAGGATTGTGTAACTTAGATTACGTTTAGTTAAGTTCTTCTTAAAGTAAGCAACCTCATCGCGAATACTTATTCCGCGTACTTGTTTGACTTCTTAGCCAAACGTAATGGTGTTGGAGCAGTTACAATCTTGAAAAAGTAAATTAAAATCATGACTTATTTAAGTTTTTTATAGTGTGAAGGAAGTTCTAACTTAAAAATATTAATTATTTATCTTTATTTGGACCTCGACTGTTGCACTAAGCGACTTTAAACCTTATATTTAAAGTTATTTTAAACCAATATTTAGTTAAAATCGATAAGTAGAGTGTTAGGTATGGTTCATAAATATGTAGGAGCAACTGTTTGTAGTTCAACCTTGTAGCTTATCACATTGACACGATTTGTTTGTGATCACTCTAAAAAAAACATGTTTACTTGTATATTACGAATCCTAGCCAAAGAAGTGATGAGTTAAGTGTTAACATAGTCTCGCAATATTTGCTGTGTATACGAGTAGGTATTAAAAACTGTGTCAGCTTGGAACATTTCGTATACACATACATATATACTTTTACGAATTGACTGTCTATCTATTATACTATCTTAACATGTTTATTTTAATCTAGGTTCAACTTTATTCATATTTCTTACATATATGTTGTAAGGATACACAAAATGCCTCTACACGAATAAGTGGACGTATGTCGTAACCTTAACCACGACTCTTCCCATTCCCTTCCATTTCTATTAACGAAAGGATGGAAAGGGGAAGAGACTATGACTGAAGAGGTGATTAAAAGGCGACAGAAAGCACTATATTACTAACTTGGTATCTTTATTAACATTTATTTGTCTGTTGTGTGCAGAAAGAAGATCGAGTCGTTAGGCAGGATGACGGCGATGACGCAGGAGGAGATGGTGGCGGGCGCGCGGACCGTGGCCGCGGGGCTTGAGGCGCTGCGGGCGGAGCACTCGCAGCTGCTGGCCGGCCTCGCCGCCAATACGGACCACGAGCACGAGAAGGCGGCACTCGTCAGGAAGAGCATCGATGCTATCGAGCTCGGCTTGGGCGAGGCGCAGGTTGGTACACATGACACAGGTATAGTGACCATCCAGTGCTATTTTATCAGTTGATGGTAGATGGCAACATGGATTTTGACGCCAAATGATAAATGTAATTGTATTGGTTTTCATGTTTAATGTAGTACGTGTTATAGATAAATCAAATGATTCTCTCAAATCGTGTGAACTCTGATGATCTCTGCGCCTGATAGCTTGTATGTATTGGTATGGTAATATTCTGTTTTATTTTAGAGAAGGTTAGTTATAACAATATTATGGTTTAATTCATCAAGATTTCAGCTACTATTGTTTAATCTACTTCTACGTACTTCTGCGGTGTCAAAGTATCAATAAAATAAATAAATCAGATGACTTAACTCTCATACTTTTGTGTTAACGACAGTTCTTAAAGGCAATTCCCTTGAGTTCCACCAGTATCGATGGTAAAATTTAAGGCATGTCAAGTAAAATTGTTTGTTATTACGATTTAAGCAACAAAATTGGCTTCTGATCTTACAAATCATTATACATTATATTAAACATAGAAGCGAGAAAATAATTACGAAATCATAGTAATGTTGCCTTAGAAGTTCTCCACTTACTGAGTCACCTATCGTACTTCAGTCACACAACCGAACTTAATAATTTGATCCAATACGCACTTTGGTATTGTGGGGAGTTGGTCCCCGATTACAGTTGTATTGACGCACTTTCAAATACGATTGTTATCAAACTTTTCAATAAGTTTCCTTTGCAAATTCCTTATGAGTTGAATTCGTTTATACATAGACTAAGGAATAAATGACTATACTAAAAAATAATTCCATATATAATAGGTGCGTAGACAAAAAAGTGTGTCAAGTCGGACGCATGGAGTTTAAATAAATAAATAAATATGCGCTCACGCCCGTAACCCAGAGGGGTAGGCAGAGATCATGGATTTCTATTTGGCGCGATCCTAGCACACCTCTCTCGCTTCTTCCACATTCATGCATCTACGCATGCATGCTCGTCGAATATGGGTGCTCCTTATATCGCCCTTTTTTAGTAAGTCATTAATCTGATCGAAATAAGTTTCCCTAGGGCGTCCCCTACCAACACTGCCACTCACTTTTGCAACATAAATTTGTTTTGTTATTCTCTCTTTTTCATCCTTTCAACATGCCCGAACCACCGAAGCATACCTTTCTCAATTCTAGTCACAACGTCCACTTTTAAGCCACACTTTTCCCTTATAACGCTATTATTAACCCTATCATTCAAAGTCACGCCTAACATACTTCTTAAGGATCGCATCTCAACGGCATTAACTCTACTAGCATGCTTTTCCTGCCAAACTCAGCTCTCACTTCCATACATTAAAGTGGGAGTTTACTCATTACGAACCGTTATAAAAAAAATACATAGATTAGTAGATGAGATTGAATTAATGCATTTTTTATATAAATTACGATTATACAATGAATTCGCCAAAAAAAGTATTCACTGATATATTAGGAAAAAAAATATATTTAATATATTAAATTGTTTTGTCATTAGAACTAAAGGTGTGTGTGAGTATATCTCAACAGGAAGGGGGTAAAATTGCAATTAGTAAATTTGAGATGCACGTAAGTCACTCCTAGAGTAGAGGACTAAAAACTGTAGCTTTTGCAAGTCCGTGTGTCACAGTCGCAATTGCCAATCCGCCATGTACGTAATCCATCACGTGCATGTCATATAAATGTACATCCAGTAAATTTATAATCGCTTGTCTAGCGCGCAATGTACCATCTGATGGTACAGAGTAATCGTGACTAGTTAAGGCACGGGTTCGTGTTGCGAGACAACCACCACGGCTTATGCGTTGGCGGCTTGTACTGATTTACATTAGCCTGCAATTTATCGTTACTAGAGGAATGCCTTGGTTAGTCACAACTGTAGTTCAATGTACAGATAAATCACCTTTCATATACATAAGGGATCGATATATCTTTATACATAATTAACTCTAAAATCGAGTGCGCTTAATATGCACATTTAATACTTTCTACGAGTTAAAGCTTACTTTACTTACTCCTTTAATGCCTCGGTAAACATCAAGAAATAGCTCGGAAAAGCTGTAGTACTTATGGCTTCGTCTAGTAGTTGGAAAGCCTTAAGAGGAAACGGGTGGGAGTTCTCCCACCTTCCCAACTCTTCTTCTTTTTAACTATATTTACTCCCTCCTATTTTTCGTACTTAGTAGCCGGTAAGGTATGTATAACTGTTCTGATTGTTGCCGATGTTGGTGAGTGGCGTGGTAGTCACTTTGCATACGGCAAGCCGCTTGGTTGTTTTGTAATATTAAAAATAATGTAAACATCAAATGTTTACCGGTACAAATACGAGTTACATAACAGAATAAATCATAATTATGTCATAGCGATCGATGACGTCATCCGAATCTATTATGACAAAGTCAACGTTTGAACAAATCAACCGTACCTATATAATAGTGTCATATATTACACATTATTAAGTATTTATAATAATAATAATATCGAATTTATAAAACTTGACTCTTGCCAAGAGCCTCAGACCTCTAGTTTTCACATTCTGGTAATTCATAAATTTGGTTTGAAATCGAATTTTGCAAACAAAATATTTTTTTGGATTATTTGTAAACCCTGCGTGCCATATTTGGTATAACTCCTGAGATTTTCCGAAAACTTAAGCCTCTTCTCTCCCTTGTAACTAAACTTTTGAAGACCTGCCCCCTGTGGGGCTCACGTAGTACCTGTGGTACGTTCCCCATTAGGCATAAACAAGCTTTTAGTACTTACAATTTATATAGGCTGTCCGGGATCTAAATCTCCAGCATATTTGAAGGCTGTATGCTATTTCATACTGATTTGTCCCGATCTTTATAATACGAATATACTAGCCTTATTCTCAAGTCGTTTGCCTTGAGTAGCGACCTAGATCGTTTTAAATGCCTTTAAGGACTCTAGAGGCACTTATACCGGCCGCGTTTCTCCCGCTTCGAGAACTGTGTCGGACGTTGTAGAAAATATTGTACCTGTAGGCATTTCTTGTGTGGCTGATTGCTTTTCAGAAGTCTTTGCACGCTTAAGTAGTATTTATTATTAGTTTTACAACTTCATTTCTTTTTTGGTAGTGTTTTTTTAAATATTCAGACAATGTTTGTTATAAACTTAAGCCATATCTAGATAGACTGGAGAATGCCGTAGCTACGTAGTTGTGATAAAGTTAATATTTCTGTCCACCTCAACTGGGATTAACGATGTGATATTTTATATGGTTACTGCATTATGCCTTAACTCTTACATGATACGTCATGAACATTTCATTAGTGTCTAATTAAAAACCTCGCAGCATTATGCAGTTTGCACAGCGAGGGTATTTTAACATACACAACGTGTCCTGCACGTTGTCTATGCGCCCGCAGCGCTTAGCAAATACACGGTATTATGAGCTTATCCTACCTTGACGTGTGTTAACAAGCTGGGGACTGAATGTAGTGATGGTACGCAACGATACACAATAATATGAATAATTTTTAATTCTTTCTTGATGGATTGTGTCTCGGACAATTTTTAGTGATATGTTTTATGGTGCGATTCCTCGTCCAATCCTCTTCCCGTTCCCATCCTATCCTTATGAGGAAAGGGTGGAAAGCCTCACTCATCAGACAAAACGCAGAGTACTTCTAGTTCAGGGCTGTTTTGTGTGAGGTTGTGGTATTTCACCGGTCGAGTCGACCCATTCGTGCAACAGATGTTGTTGCGGGCTCTAATACCTAAACAGTATGCATGACGGTCATACTATGCTGACCCCACATGAGTGGAAAAAGGGAAGGGAGATGATGATAATGATTCGGGGAGGAAAGAAGCAAACGATTTTTACGTACAGTAGTATAGTAAATATGTTGTTCATCACGAACCAATCCATTTATCGAAGTATAGCGGAACAAAATCAGGCAATATGTGAAATTGAATATATCAATTACAGCGATAAGCATTTTCCCTAATTGAAAAAACAGTGGGCTTCCACTGGCGTACAATCGTGTATCGAAACAAGCTTTCTCTCTTTTTCTCTGCAAAAAAACTGAGATGACAATATGTTTTGAGTGAATGTTTTCGGCAGTGGAAACCCACGGTAAGAATGTAACGTATAGACCTTTTTAATTTATCATAGAATAATTTTAAATCAATAAAAGTAATATTTTATACCAACATCAACTTGTATTTATAATTTTTACATGTTATACTGCAATGCAGGGACGCCACTAGTTGGTTGTCTAACGCAAGGATGGAAATAGAATTGCGGCCCTTAATCAAGGATGGTTTGCGCTCTATTGAAGCGCAGGACAAACCGCCCCGGGATTAACTTAAAGGGGGTCGCGCCATCCCCCTTTTATAAGGGCAGGGGTCGGTTTGGTGTTATTTTGTTCGCTGGGGGGCTTGGAATTAGGGATCGTTCCCTACGTGATGTCTGTTTGGTTTGTAGGATTATAGGAGGGTGTTCTCGTTTTCGTTTGAAGCCTACTTTTCCATTTATCATATTGCTTTGTTATAGAGTATATGCGGAGTATAAATTGTAATGAAACCTTTGTGTATTATTATAAAAAAGAAAAGCCGGATTCGTTCGTGTATGTGAGTGTTGTTGGAATACAACATTCCTTTATAAATTGTTAAGACGTTTAACGTCACAACATTGATTTTAACTTGGGTCATTTCAAAACACTTCCCGTAACCAGTAATAGTTAATTTAAAGAAGCAAAATACCCAATTGACTATGCTTATTAACATATAAATGATTTACTTCCTTCATATAGGTTTTATGCTCTCATAAGTCATAAACACACTGTTACTCTCCGGGGAAGAGCCCAATCCGGTAATAATAATGAAGTAACGGCCCGGGCAGAGCCCTCGAGCTAAGTTACTCTTAAAGAGGCTTAGGCTATGCGCCCTCTGCACCCTGCCGCCTCGACCCGGGTGTAGTTGTAAATGCCTCCTCTAGGCAAACAGTGACCTTTCAGTCACAAAAAAATCTGGGAAAGAATACGAATCCAATGATACCCCACTTTTCAAAATCATTGAAGCCGTTTAGTCTACAGGTCATAATGGTACGGACAGACATACATACCCACGCAAAATATACTTCTATCAGGAAAAGTAGAAAACAAAGCAATAATCAGTGCACCTATTACTAAGTGACCATATACCAGAAGATGTACAAAGAAAAAGACATGGGAAGGGTTGAACTTTCGGACATATCATTCACCATACGAAACGCAGCCCCCATTTAAGCAACAGCTGTCTTTACGGTTACTCTACCGCTATATCACCCAATCACCATGTTCTGGGTAATGATGCCCCTAGCCTCGCAGGTCAGTTTGTACCGCATCTATGAATAAGCCATCATTTTCCAGCTCCATCCCCACTTGCATTGTTTAATTTACCCCACCTATTGTAGCATTACTCATTTAGTCACCAATTCCAGGTGATGATGGCCCTCGCCTCCCACCTGCAGTCTGTAGAGGCTGAGAAGCAGAAGCTGCGCACGCAGGTGCGCCGGCTGTGCCAGGAGAACGCCTGGCTGCGTGACGAGCTGGCGGCCGCTCAGCAACGCCTTCAGGCCTCTGAGCAACGCGTCGCGCAGCTGGAGGAGGAGAACAAGCATCTGGACTTTATGGCCTCCATACGGTGAGTTGTTGTTGTGTTGTTATGTTGTTAAAATGTTGTTTTTTCCATAAACCGTTTCATTTAATTTGACAGCAAGTACGACAGCGACGTGACGGAGGAGTCTGAGAACAGCCGCAGCGGGCCGGCCGACGGCAAGCGCGACGACCCCATGGTCGACCTGTTCCCAGACGAGGAGCACGATGACAACAGAAATAACAAATGTGAGCTCACAATAATCGTTTGTTCCGTCCGTGTAAACTTTGTAAACAAAGCGCACAACTCTACTTTTTATGCTAAAATTCGTAAATTCCATAACATTTTCAGTGAAAGATTTTTGTCTTAGTACTTAATAACATTAGCTATCCTAATAACGCTGAATATGGCTAATAATGATATAAAAAAGAGAGGAGAATGGGATGGAAAGGGTCTAGGGCTAACTGAAAGTCACTCATTGCACGAAACGCAGACTTCAACCTAATATTTTGTGAGGTCACTGTACGTTCCCAGTTGAATAGGTCTACCGCTGTTCGTGTCGTCAACAGATCCCTGTGCATAATTTATAAATATTTCTTGTACAATTGACAGCGATGTCGCCCACACCGCCATTGCAGTTCGCTCAACAAGTGAACGCGGGCTACGAGATCCCCGCACGTTTGCGTACGCTCCACAATCTGGTGATACAGTACGCGTCGCAGGGCCGGTACGAGGTCGCCGTGCCACTCTGCAAGCAGGCCCTCGAAGATCTGGAGAAGACGTCTGGACATGATCACCCAGATGTCGCTACTATGCTCAATATCCTCGCACTCGTGTACAGGTAACTGGAGCGAATAAAACTAACCTTGTTTGATATATCTTCGTCTTAACACGCTTTTATTACCTTATATGTGAATTTTGTCAACTTTTAAATGTCCGATCAACTTAAAAGTTCGCAGTCAAGGACATATGACCAGACATTTCTTAACTTCAGATCAGGACTATTGGGATACGAAACATTTTTGATTTTAAATTGAGAATAACGCCACCTAGTAATAGAAAATGAAATACCAATAGGCGCTTCATGTAACGAAAACTTGGTGTGACATGCAGTCTAATAGACTTTTTTGTTGTCAAAACACTTCAAAATTTTAGCGATAAGCTCACCTTTTCTGAAGTGACTTTAGAAGTAGACGTCAGGTGATACAGGAAGTGTCTTTATATGGAAATTGTGGTAAACAAGCGAATGGCTCACCTGAAGTTAAGTGACCGCTACCCATAGACATAATTTGTTCATATTTTTGTTTTGTTACATTTAAAGTATTTAAATCTTTCTTGTAGATTTTTATTTCTACTATGATTGATACTCAGTATAATAGTTGTAGTAATGAATAAATAATCTAAAGTTAAATTTTTAAAAATTATAAACAAACAATTGTTTATAGAGATCAAAACAAATACAAGGAGGCAGCCAACTTGCTGAACGACGCGCTGTCCATCCGCGAGAAGACGCTGGGCGAGAACCACCCCGCCGTCGCCGCCACGCTCAACAACCTCGCCGTGCTGTACGGCAAGCGAGGTGAGTGCCATAGTATTGAGTGTCTCACAACACTAGCACATCGCACTTGAGGATAGCCACGCTGGGATCACACTTTTAGTGAGTAAAATCCCACATAAACCTGCCTTTAAAAGGAGAGGGAAAGATATCTTGAGAAGACCTCACCCCCCTTCCCCGATACAAAAAAAGGTAACACCGGTTATTGGTAAAGAGATCAACTTCCTTGTTCTAGTGCCTCTAAATGTCCTTTTCAATGCTGAAGGTTGGCGGCTAACTTCACAAACGTGTCCCTATTTATGCCAGGCGAAACAATTCTTCTCTCCCCTTCCTTGACCCCTCTCTTGCCTCTAAATTCGTGATGAGTTTTTGTATTTGTTGCAGGCAAGTACCGCGAGGCGGAGCCGCTGTGCAAGCGCGCTCTGTGCATCCGCGAGGCGGTGCTCGGCCGCGACCACCCCGACGTCGCCAAGCAGCTCAACAACCTCGCCCTGCTGTGCCAGAACCAGGTGACATACGCACTTTTGTTAACGACTGTATATGTGTGGATATTTTTACAGTGACAGAACCAGGAATAACATCTGTTGTACGAATGGGCTCAACCGGTGAAATACTACGATTTTACAAAAAACAAGCGTCAAGTAGAAGTATTCGGCGTTTCGTCTGGTGAGTGAGGAGACGGTCCTATTTCAGGAAGGGGAAAGGGATTGGACGGAGAAAAAAAATATTTTTCCTGTTTTTATTGTGACAAGTTTGATATTTAGTAGGAATTAATTAGTTTAGATGTATGGATGTGGGTATTAAATAATATTTATTTCAGAACAAGTACGAAGAAGTGGAGCAGTACTACCAGCGCGCGCTGGAGATCTACGAGAGCAAGCTCGGCCCCGACGATTCCAACGTCGCCAAGACAAAGAACAACCTCGCCTCTTGCTATCTCAAACAGGTCAGTTATTTAAAACATCGACTGTGTAGCCTACGAACATGATCTCAATTCTGTGCAAGTAGACATACTCGTACTTGAATGTCATTACAATTCATTTGTGAAATACCTCTGCAATTGTTAAGCCATTGAAAGACTATTGGAGACTTTAAGGAGACACTGAAAATCTGGCGGTATAAGACAGGAATCCGGTCGCAGCAGTTACAAAAATTGACCCAACATTCTTGTAATTTTTGTACGCTATTATTAGCTTTGTGCGTATGTATGTTTGTATGTAATGGAATCCTTAACGTGATTTTGAATTCTTTCAAAACATCATCTAGACAGATGGCGTTAATAATTTAAATAGTTTTCCATTTTCCTTACCAGGATCTTCGGGATTTGCGTTTTTTGAGAATAACGCCATCTAGACGCAAGTATAAATATCAATGGACACTATTTGCAACGGAACTGAGCGTAATTTTAGTTCATAAAACTATTTATTATTGGTTTAAGGTTAAAATGTATGAGTTCAACAATTAAACGGGTAGTAACTACTACTAAACAAGGAATTGTATTTACTACAGTATATAGTATATAAGTTTTTAATAAATAATGGTAAAGTAATTAAATTTGCAGGGCAAGTACAAGGAGGCGGAGACGCTCTACAAGCAGGTGCTGACGCGCGCGCACGAGAGGGAGTTCGGCACTATCGATGGTAAGCCTTGATATTCACAACTTTACTCTAGCAGTTTAAAAAGTCAAATAAATATGTAAATTTAATTATTAACCCAACCAATGATCGGCTTCGATTGGCCAAGACGTGAATTAGTTCTACATTCCCCTTTGAGATGCCTTTATAATAGTTTTTCATTTATGACACTATTTTATGTTTACACAATTGTTGTATTGTTAACAATGCCAAGTATAACAGATAGCTTTTCAGTAGAACTTTATAATTCATTATGTCTATTTAATTTTTAATGCATGCCTGTTTTTTATTGTTATGGACAGAGCATACGATAGGCTTGTTGCTTTTTTAATAAACGTAAAAGTAGTAAAATATTTTCAATACTACAAGAAAGGATAATAAATTGAGTTCCCATTTAGTTTTCTTGAGAATTCATTTTATTTTAATTTGTTTGTTTGTTCTTTCCCCGATTTAAATTACAATTTTTTTAATTAATTTATAGTTTATATTGAAACATAACTTGATATTTTTTTGTTATTTGTTCCGTGTATTTTTCTCATTTAATGTTTATGTTTATCTTCTGTTTATCATTTCAGAGTATATAGCATCATTAAAAAAACCTAAAAAATAACAAGTGCAGTTTTAGTACACATTTATGTTTCGACTGACACGCAAGATGGTGTCTGATGTATTATACAATATAGTTCTTGTACATTCCTACCATGTATATATATATATGTTAAGAGAAATAAGTGACCATTAAGATTTGTTTATATTATATATAACTAACTTAGACTATACACGCAGAGACACACGTGTACATCTCACTAACAACACGACTTCTTTCTGGGTTGTACACTTATGTATGTATGTAATAGGCCTCAGGTTTTTGAAGAAAATATATTACAGTACTTTATATAAGGCTAGCTATAGACGGAGCTTTGCTTAGCGTTGTGTCACCGTAAGATCGTGTTTTTCGGAAGACATTTATGGGCTGCTTTAGTTTTTGGTGTGCGCTGACGATTCTAGTTTGTGAGCGTGTCATCTGCGTATTTGTAGCGATACCAAAGGTCTTGCGTTCGCAGGGCGTACGTCGTCAGCGCGCACAGACGTCGTGTTCAAAGGTCCTTAGTATTCGAATAATGCTTTGTTATCTACCGACCGTTATCGTCCATTTACAGCGATAGTTCTCTAAAATGTTTTCTATTTATCCAAACCTTTAGAGCCATTTCCGAGACTGTTTATTTGCCCAATTACATTTGTATACGTGAATTGCTTGCTTAATAAGATAACATTTATTTCTCTTAATTAATGAATGTAATTAATATTTACCGTGAAAAGGACCAAAGCACAAAATCCTACTAGCATTATTATAATTATTGTGTAATGTTTACGTTGTGAAATATTTCAATATTATTTAAAAAAAATACATTATTATTGTCTAGCTTCTAGGACTGTGATGAATTAATATTATTACTATAAACTTATTATTTTAACTATTGTACATATGTTTTTTTAAAGAATTTTAAAGTGTTAAAATTCTTAAAACTATCGTGAGACATTATGAATAAGCTTTTTATGAAACGGCTTTACTCACGTTCGCGTTTTTCTCGGTGTTTTGTACCGACAAGTTTCGGACCTGTCGGAGGTCCTCAGTGCGAGGCGGGCCGCGACCGCGAATTAATACCGCTCACCCTGCAAGGATCTCCGACAAGTCCGAAACTTGTCGGTACAAAACACCGAGAAAAACGCGAACGTGAGTAAAGCCGTTTCATAAACATTTTAATTTTAAAGTGTAGTTACTGCGTAGATCTCTTTGTGCATTTTTGGTAAATACTCGCAGCTTTATATTATATTATTTAAGTTTTATTTGACACGTTGCCTAAGAAATATTTATTTTTTGTTAATTTTAATTGTACGCGAAAACCGCACGGTAGTGGAACGCTTTTTTGACAATTGCCTCGCACAGCCGCGTTATGGAATTATCTATCGGTAGCGGTATATATATATATATATATATATATATTGTCTTTTCTTTAGTCTGCTTTTTATACGATTTAGCCGTCGTAACAATGGGTAAGGTAAATGGTTGTTTAGGCAGCTTACAGCGTGACGTCTTTCTTAGCAATTAAAACGGATCAATTTTATAATGGAATGTCGGGACGTTGGTATTTATGTGCAATATTTTTAGTAAAATGACATTAATTAGCTTAGGTTTTAATTAGTATATTTTTTAAATTATGACGGCGCTTACGTTTTAGGAGCGTTTGTCCATCTTTATTTATATACGTTAATTATGTTTTTTGGTATAACCTTAAAGCTGTAAGCAATATTTTGTTGTTTTAATTAAAATTGAAGTCTTGAGGCTAATGAGTATGCCATACTCTTAAAATCTTAACAGAACCTGGGATAAACGGGGAAAAGGAAATATCCTTTTTCCTGTCTATGCCCTCCTCTCTCCATTAAAGGTAGGCAACGCATCTGCAACACATTGGCTTGTTGCGGAGGTCTATAGAGGTCACTTAACATCAGGTGACCCGCTTGCTCGCTTGCTACCATCTTCCGTTGAAAAAAGAACATTTAAAATAAAAATATTTTTTGGTCACTTCATACAATATAAATTTATATAATACTACTTAATGGTACTTGTATGATTGTATGTGGATTTGTATGTTTGAGGACTGAGCGTAGTTTTATCAAATAAATAGTTAATATTGTTAATTAGTTAAATAAATATCAATGATAAATAAAAAAAATGTCTTGCCCGAGTTAATCTGTAAGATTTCGTTTTCGAGTGAGAAATTGTAAAATATGCCAGTACTTTATACCATTTGAAGGTGCCTCTTCCCCTGCAAGCAATATCTCGAGAGTCATACCAAATAATGAATTCAAAAGTATTATATACAATTGCACCAATAAGGCAAAACGAGAAATTAAGTGTATTTCCCAAAAAATGATTTTTAATGTTGTATTTCTTCAATTATTTATTTTTAATGTATAGGTTATATTTTATATAGCTATGCTTACAGTGAGTAGTTACTGGTATAAGGTGACAGTTTAGTAGTGTCTCGTAAGTACTAAAGAAATGGAATATTTGGTTGGTAAATTACCTTACAGAAGTCGAGGAATTTGAGGGGTAACATATAACTAGCTTTACTACTGTAGAGTGTAAACTCCAGTCGTGCGTGGGATCATATGGCTAGTTTTTTTTTAAACCTATGAATTCAGTTCGAGTTCCTAATGTAAATGTGTTAAGCATATTCCTTTAATGCATACGAAATAAATGTAAACAACAAAAAAAATAATACATTTAAATATAATTTGACAAAATAGCGCGCGTCTTTTAGGAATAATTTTGTTTAGTTACTATTGGAAAATAATATATATTTATGGAATTTGTGCTTGTAAATGTTTTTTTTACGATAAAAAAAAGTATTTCAAGATACACGTTGTCTATGAAATAGTTTTATAGAATTTAACTATTTATTACAATCTCTGCTCTCTTTTACAACAAAAGGGAGTTAGTACGATTGTTCTACTGTATACCAAATTATAATTGAATGTTGCCAAAGTGAAAATTAAACTGTACCTATTTTATTTATTACCAGAGCCTGTTAAATGTTCCTGAATTAATTTCTGATTTGTATAATTCAATCTATCAAAATTTATTTTAATTTATTAAATTAATTTATGTATTTTTGTTTACAATTAAATGCCGAAATTTGTAAAGTTTATTTTTGTTTATTTTTACCCTACATTAGTTACGAGGGTGTGACAATGCTTTGATTTAGGTGAGTGACACAAGTTTGGATTTCATTAACGTGTGGCACAGGTAGGAAAGGCATTCAGCGTTTTTTTTTAATTTAAAGACCACTGCCGATTGTGTCACACCTTCCCGACTTGTGTCACATTGTTTCTTTTTTTAATTTAAGCATCAAACCGAGAAATCGTTATAAATTTATTACAATTTTCAATAGATAATGTTTGTAATAATTTCTCGTTTTTTCATAGCTTATTATATTTTTGGTTATTTATGGCAATAAATATAACTCACTATTTGCATTAATATGACAATGTTTCGGCAGAGGTTTACGGAGCTTGTACTATGCCATTGTTTTGTCATTATTTTTCATACAAGCCATCCAATTTTTTTTAGCTATAACGGTGAGATGTCAAGATTTTTTTTAAGTTTTCCGGTTATATAGTGATGTACTTATTGCAGGCGACAACAAACCGATCTGGCAGGTCGCAGAAGAGAGGGAGGAGAATAAGCATCTACAGAAGGAGAATGCTCCCTACGGCGAGTACGGCGGGTGGCACAAGGCGGCCAAGGTAACTTAACAGTTAACTTTCATTTGCTTAAAGTTTGATTTGAGAGCCGGAAGGAAAGAAAATATATTTACCGAAATCAAATCTAAGTACATAGTTATATAATTGACTTATTCGGTTATATTTAGGAAATTTGTTGCGGGGAGACGTTGAATATGTTGATTGACAAACTGTACGTTACAGACAAAGGCGCTCAAAATATATTATTTTTAAATTGACTTGTATTTATACATACTTACAGAGGTATTTATGCTTTTTTTCTATCTTTATTTTTAAATTTTAGTAATTTTTTGTATTAATTGACTAATATGTCTTTTAACCATTCCAACTAAGCTTGTCATAGGATATGGTTCACGACATAGTCGAATGGCGGATTCGAATTCGCGACCTTATGATCGGCAGTCTATACCCTCAACCATTAGGCTATTGGCGTTTTAAATGCATCCATATATATTATATATATAAATTTCCAGGTGGACTCGCCTACTGTGACGACCACTCTTAAGAATCTGGGCGCGCTGTACCGGCGCCAGGGCAAGTACGAGGCCGCCGAGACCCTCGAGGACTGCGCCCTCCGCAGTCGGAAGGAGGTAAGCCCGCAAACCAGCTGTAGGACCAACAAGTGAAACTTCTGTAATCCCCACAAACAGACCAAAAGTCTTAAAGTAGCCATTATCCATAATCAAAGTGCTATAGTAACTTCGAACTATCTCTCTTCATTTAATTATTAAATTAGTAATGGACTTTGATTACATTTATTTCAAAACGATTGTTATTATTTTATGTCTCCCTCTCACGATCGTATCTCTCTTTCTCGTATTAAGTTGGTATATTACAGGAGGGTCACTTAAATATCGTCTAAACATCATGTTACTAATGGCCGCATTAAATCAAACCGCTTTGAAATGGATCATTTTGTTTTAAGTAACACGAACAGTTTATGCCAGCATCTTATGACATTTTATGATTTAGTTTCATTTTGCAGCCAGACGTCTAAGTAATTTAACAGGGGAAATATTAAACACATATAAAAATGTTTAGCATCACGTAATATCCATTTAAAACTGTCTGATTTATTGTTTGCTGTGAACCACAGATTATATATGTACTAATATTGTGTCTATGGTTTACAATTATTCAACTGAATACTAATCTAATATAGAATACTCATGTGTGTTATTTTTTTTATGATTTATGCTTGGTAAAGTTAACGTTATTTTAACCAATTGCTGATATTATATCTTTTTATTATATTATAAAAAATAACTAAGGAATACGATTGATTTATTTGGCAACGTTATTGTATGAATTTTATCTTTGGCACTTACTGATAACCGTCTCCATTTGCACGCTGCCTAGCACGTACAAGTAAGTCGCCAACAAGACAAAAATGTCAATTGGAGTAAACATTTTGTCTTGCAAAAACTCGCCGCCAACAATAACGCGCCGAGGAAAATAACCGATGTTTGAAATGTGCACACGAAACTCGGAATATATCTTTAATTTAAGGTTTATAGGCGTAGTCCATTTTAGTGGGAGATTTTTTTTGTAAGCCTTAGCCGTGAGTTTACAGGATGGTTAGTTATTAACAATGGACAACTTTTTCAGATGTAAAATCGAATTACTAACGTCCTTACAAGGTTAACATGAAATACATTTTTTAAAATTTAAATTAATAAAAAAATACATGTTGTTTTGGAAAGTGCCTTCTTGAAAAATCTCCGGTTAAAACGGATTTCTTAGATATAAATTTGTATGTGGACTATGCAGGTCCTGTTTAGCTTTCACGTCACGTGTCATTTTGAACCATAGATTAAATATTCCACGAATAGGAAATTAAATTATTGATAATTATTCTGTCATAATCTATGCTTATTCTATTAATTGTGTACGTTATTAAATAATTATGAATTTGTCGAAAGCACTGTAACGGTTTTTATTAATTAATAAACTTTAAAAACAATTCTATTCCATGGTTGTTTGGACTTTCCTTAAACGTTGACATTTTTAAATATCGACCATTTTTTTTGCGTCATTTTATATTGATTTTTATGTAAAATCATCCAAAATTACATTATACAGTAAATTATTCAGTGCGAACAAAAATAATTCGGGTAGTACAACACGGAATGTAAAAACAACCCCAAAAATATATTGGTATTACATTCTTCCATTTCAAAAAGACCACGAAATGAAATTTGAAAAAAAAGACTTTGAATTCACATAATGTGGATATATTTCGTTAGAGATAATTTAATATTTACAAATGGCACTACAGCACAAAGATTTTGTAATTCTGTAAGCGGATTAGTGGACACGTTTACTTATAGAATCGATAGAAAAGTACTAATAACATTTCAACTAACTCCAATCAGGCTTATGGAATCAAGTGTTGCCATACATGTATTTTCAAACCGATTCGACTTAAGTCAATTACTAGACTAGAGGTTACCTGCAACTCTTACAGCAATTTCAGTTTTGCACATGGATAGCGGTGAACGTTTGTCCCCAACAAATCGATATCAGTTAAAGTCGATTGTATTGTAAATTTGAAATTAGGCAATGGAGTCTGTGAAACAGCCGCGCGCGCGGGGCCGCCCCATCAGCCGCGACATCGCCGAGCTGCCCGCAGAACACGACGAGGTTAGGATTGTGGCTTAGGGCCGCTGTGATGTCTTGTGTTCTGTCTGGATTATAATTGTGCTATACGCAATCGCTTGTGGCGTAATGAAACAATGGGTATAGACTGCGTGGATATGGGTAGCCACGTCTTAGGTATGCACGACGTAAAAGAAAAGTGAATGTTGCTTCTCGCTGACATACATCCGTCACATACCTAGGACGCGGTCGAGTTCCGCACAATCTATTGTTCCAATCTGATTTTCACTAGGTTTTTTAATTAGGTCATCTGTGTTCAATTTTAATGATACCTTCAAGAGACGATTGGGACATACATGTGCTACATTTCGGCTTCACCATGTCACCGCCATACAGTTTAAATTCCAGCGGATTCACCGTCATTGCCAACACTGTCAAAGCTTTGCTTTTATGAAATATTTATAAGTTAATTTTTACTCTAAACCGATTCATTAATCAATAGGAAAATATAAGAAAGATAAATGCTACATTATTGGACAGCACATAACAGTTCAATATCTTTTATTGGCGCGAAAATAACATATTTAAGCCTGAAAAAATACGTCTGACTTTTTATAGTACTTAATGAAATGATTTTGTATGAAAAAAACATTATTTAAATTGGAATATAATAAATGAAATCTCTGGCATAGACAATATCTACTGTTGGATTACATTGTACTAGTCATTTGGAACTATTTTAAATCATTCATTATTATATCTTGAAAACAAACTTAACCTTTGGGCTTTGGATTTGGAAAATTATATTTTATTTCTATTTATTTATTTTATTTACTTGTGTCTATATACAAATGTGTTGTGTTTTAAATTAACCACTATTATTTTATTTACAAACATATTTTCGCTTTGTTGTATTTCATGTAATTGTTAACACGCAGTATATTTATTTTCTTTGCACAAAGTTTTGATTTTGTTTTTTTTCTTTTGATTCAATTTTAGGGCACGAACCAAGCGAGCGAGCCGCGTATGAACCTTAAATCGAAACTGTTCAATGCGCTAGGTATCAACACGGGGAGTAACGCACCGCACCAGTAGTCTAGATTAAGACCTAACCTAGGGTTTATATATTAAGTAATCACTTGCTTTTAACGGTGATGTTCCCTCAAGAGGCATCAGAGCGACGAATTTTTGTCTTTTGCTCTGGAGTAATTTCTCGTTCATTATAACGAGGGGCTTCACATATTTCACACTCATCAATGTCCGCCTTGTTGTGTTTTATAGCGCCTTTTATAATCTGTAATGCACATGCCGTTATATTTTTTTAAATACATATTTTTAGTCTATGGCACGTTTCTGTAAAACGCAAAATGGCGGGCTTAGTAGCTTAGTATTTATTAGCATGCTCTAAGTTTAATTATAAAACATGAAAAAAAATATTAAGTTACAAAATTATTATGTGTGATAGGGAATTATTGAGTGCGTGTGAACCGTCCTTACAGCGTTATTGAAGATTAAGTCAGTTCAAGAAATATTTTATAATCATGACAAAATAACGTACCGACGGGCAACATTTTATTAAATTTCGATTCAATTTTTCACTGCAACTTTATTCCATTGATTTTTTAAAGTACTGATTGATAAAATGGAGCATTTAAAATTTAAAAAACCGTATATTTGTTCATGGAAAATTTTTAATATTTTCTAATGTCAACATTGCATTTATTACAATCATGTTTATTTTTATGTTGGAACGATTTATTTGTGCACGTCTCAACGATATCATTTTTATTTCGCTTTTTATAATAATTATCTTGCAGATTTTATTTTATTATTTCAGATTGCATGAATGTTATTTTATTATTGTGAATGTTACAATTCTTTTTATCTTTTTACTTGAGTCTTTAATTATTGTTTCATTTTCATTCTATCAATAATAACAAGATTCATTCCAGTGGTAGAGTATGTTTGGATTAAGCTTTATGTGAGAGCTTGTGTGTATACATATTATTAGTTTTATATACATTGATTTTATTTTGTCTGTCGGTGCTGCTTGTGTGAGTTAAGACATTTTTTTATTATGAAAACGGAATTTTGAAAATTATATTTTAATCGAATCTGAATAGGCAATGTGTACGAATAAGAATCTCCATTGTATCCAAAACTACGCAACAGCTGTTTCGCAATTTTTTTTTCATCACGACACGGCGTCGTACAATGGTATCTTTTATTGTTAAATAAATATTTAATTAACATTGGGTTTTTGTTTTATTTTCGTTAATTTATTACTATCATTTTATTTATACTTTCCAAATACGTTTGTTACATTAAATAACATCATTACACCATACATGTACATTCCGACGATCGATTTTAAAATACTAGTGTATTAGGTTATATTTTTTTGACATTTCGCGCCACAAATACATAGTCAATTTTTATTTTCCTCCAGTGATCATAATAGGCAAAAGTCAATTTACTTACAGCCACAGTTTTAATGAAAAAAATATAACATACAGTTTGAAGTTGCATTAAATTCATAAAAGATCTGCGAGGTGAGAGAAAAACGAACAATGAAAGCCAGGCGACTATTAAGCAATTTTGTGGCTGTTTAAATATGACCTCTCAATGGATGCATTGATTACTTGGATAAAAATTGTAATCAGTAAAATGTAAATGTCATCCAATATGTACGTAAATTGATTGAAAACTGACATGAAAGAGGAATGTAAACCGCGTAAGACGCGCGCGGCAGGGCGTGGGCGCGGTGTCGCGCAATGCGAGTTTCTCGAAACTTCGCGCGTCGCTACGGCGCTCCTCCGCGCGACTCTTGCGGCGACTCGCGGCCCGCCACTCGGAGCATCTGCCCGATGTAGACGTCACCGACCCGGAGAGGTAACAGATACACACCCAATACAGATTAAAAACAATTTTTTTTTCCTTTTTTTAATAATCTTTTTATACCGATAAGGATAAGATTATTTTGTATTTTTTTGTTATATACATTCCTTCAATTTTGTACACATATCCTGACAATTGTCGAAAAATGTTAAAATATAAGGCATTACGACATATACAAAGTTCTCAGACGAAAAAATGAAGACCCCTATACAAAATAACATACGGCGTCTACAATTGACTAATCTGGTTATGTACAACTCGATTCCTTTAGATCTAAATTTAGCAGTAGACATTTGATTTAAAACAATCTGTCTCTGACTACTGTATATCATGCACATACTGTGCGTAATCGTTGGCTTAAGATTGAACACAGTCTATAAATATGTAGTTTTGTCTCGCTAGCGCATATGTGTTGTGCTTTGCAACAACGCTTATTTGTGTCGCTAAGCCGAAGTCCGCAACGTGCAAAACTTTCTAGTCGAAGTACGGGCTGCCTAATGTCTTATAGTGCTGCATCGCATGTGGTACGAAACCTTTGGCATGATCGTGTTGTGACAGCTAGGACTATAATTTAATACGTGAACAACTATCGTCTGCTCGATTGAAACATTTAAAAAAAATCAGTAAACACTTATAAACCAATAATTTTGATATGATTAATGCTAGGGAACGACAATTCAGGTTAAAGAGCGAATATGTGTGATAATTCAATAATTTACGTTTGATGTATCATATATATGTAATATAAACAAAAGAAGGCTTATTTAGAAATAACAAGCCTTGCTAATAAAATATTTTTTTTGTGTTTATTATTACTGCAATTTTGTACAAAAACCCTCACCGTCTATGTACGAGGTACCATTGTATAAAACTTTAGTAATTTAATAACGGCCATAGTTTTTAGTAAATATGGCCGATCTTGATTATTCTTAGTATTACATAAAATAAGAAAAATAAATGTGCAATTGTAATGTTAGACCGAATATTTCTTGGATCAAGTACTTAAAAAAAAACAATAAGCCAATAGACGAATTATGGTATATGTAATACTTCTGTCGATTGTCATTTTAATTTTGACAAGTCTTGTAATAATATGTCGATATCATATAGACAAATTTCCGTATAGCATGAAGCGCGCAAGATCCCTCTCCGAGCTCAATAAGCCGGCAGCAGAGCAGGGACACCAGCGGCCAGCGATGCGGTAACCCATTTCTAGAAATAAAATAAAACTTCTTCGATTTCTCACTCAACCATTGTTCGTATCGTGACATCCCAATGAAGATTTCCTTAATTTAAGGATAAGGTCAAATCGTAAGCAGCATATTAGTTATCTCAAGACATTTATGTCGCAAAAATAATTTTTACATTATTCCTGCAAGAGGCATAGACTTTAGGCAAGGCATAGGTTAGGTCTATGCCTGACTTCAGTTGCTTAAATGAAATTTACGTTCAGAATCGAAGAATAAACTTTTAAAAAGCAATGTTTTATTTTGTTCCCATAAGAATGCTAAAGATAATTAGAACATTAAATCTATGACAGTTAAAATTTTTATTTTTAAAGATTATTTTTCAAGTATTTACGAAAATTCATGTTTTCTAACTTGCAGGTGTAGCAAGGAATAAATTTGCTGCATAACTTATTAACTCCGTTTGTTTAAATATAATGAAATACAAAATATAAGTACGAAAATAAATATCGAAAAATATTTGAATGTAATCAATTACATTGGAGAAATGTACGTGCTTAAGCAGGAACTACAGCGATTTTGGGAGAGATCTTTTTATAATCTGTAGAAAAAAAATGTAAGTGTACGCTTTAGCTTTTATTAGGTAAAATTTAGAAAGCCGATACAGCCTTATATAATCATAGATTAGGATTTAAATTTGTGTAAAGTCATAATGATTCTCAATGTCCTCTTCATTATAAAAATAAATCCGCATCTTGCTTTGTTAGTGGCGACAAGAGTGCAGACGAATAAAAAAAATAAAAAGTTAAAAAGAAAGTTGTAAGTCAATATTATTTTTAGAGTTCATTAATTAAATATTACTTAGAATATGTTTTCTATTACTATTTATTCATATTATAATCTATAAAAGTAAAATTCATAAATCCTTGGCCAATAAAAATACAACCATAAACGAGTTATATCTAAAATCTTTCAAACAAAAATGTATGAATCCATTCCACCCATACCTATTCGTAGTTTTGATTTTCCAACAAGAGACAGAATTATATGTAAAATAAATTACATTATCTATGTACCAAATTTCTTATTCTTAATTTCTCTTCAAAACCAGTATTAAGACCATAAATTATTGGTGGCGTAACAAAAACATAATTATTAAATGTGGAATTGATATTTTAAGTATTTTATTCGATCTCGAATCGATCGAATTGTATTTTACTGTATGATTTTAAATAAAGTATTTTAAGAAAAAAATGTTTCATTTAATAATCGTTTTCCACTTATATTTTTTCTATTATTTAATTCTAGTTCATGCCGGTTATGATCCAGATTTCTAACATATAGACGGGTCATCTAATATATAATAATATATTATATGTATTTATTACTTTTGTATATATTTTAATTATGTATTTGTTTTATGTTATGTATTGTATATATTTATACCCAAACAGACGGAGACAAAATTTTAAATACCGCATAATAATAATACTTAATACTTTTTACTCAAATGCAGAAAGCGGTGCTTCTCGATACCGCCCGGATAGTCCGCCGGCTTCTCTCCCTTTTCCCCTAACCCTCGGCCGTCTGGTCTCCCCTGCCGAGGGAATCCCGTCTGGTTGGGATTTATTTATTTGTGTATTTATATATTGTATATATTATATGTTATATTATAGTATCTCTTTTTTTGTATATATTTTAATTATGTATTTATTTTATGTTATGTATATATTCATACCCAACCAGACGGAGAAAACATTTTAACTACCACAATAATACTTATATTGCTAGTACAGTATTGAAAAAAAATATTAACGTGCAATCTAAACCGCTTGTGAAGCTCGTCAATTTATAACTGTACTAAGGATGTAAATTTTCTGCAACCTGTAAAGATTGAATCAGTTATAAATTAACGAGTCATTTCTCAGTTTATAAATTGTTGAAGTTAAATCTTCAAACGATGAACTGATATTTTGCCTACGTTATTACGTTAAACTTTAAGTTACATGGAAGTTAATTATAGATTGGGTCCATTAGGTTGAACTTGATCAATATATATAAAAATTGTCTTAAAAATATGTTTGTCAAAGAAAAATAAGTTTTGTTGCGTTACGTCATACTTCATGATTCGTTCAGTTTATAATCTACCTAGTCCCATTATAAACTAATGAACTTCACACTCGATAGGTATTACAGATTGCAGGTCATTTTCACAAGTTAGCCGAGAATTGTATGAAAATACTCTTCATCGGGGAGGGCTTTGACTTGATGGCAAGAAATTGTCTCCGTAAGTTATTATGCATCACATAATGTTTTTAAACTCAAATTGCACGCCATGTATCTACATATAACGCCCTCTACACAGGAGGATGGCAACATATTATGACTCTTTGTTGCCATAGCACAGTAGGTAAAGGTAAAAAAAAGGTTCGTCACCTTCAAGTCGACATTTGTTGCACCAGGGACACTGCCACATTGACAATTAAATAGAACTTTTAAATCGAACTGCATATTGCCTAAGTCGTGTTTACTATTGTGAACCTTATTGCCTTATCACGTAATTTTTTTATGAAGTGATTTGATAAACGAATGAATTTGAAAACTGACAAAGGCATCCGTTCCCCGACTGTACCTATACTAGAACAACGATATGTTCCCTTGTTTACTGTAATTGTTAAGGAGTTAGAGTTACACAAAGAACTTAAGGACTTCTTCTCGATGTCCTTTCTCTTTTTTATATCATAAGGGGGCAAACGAGCTTCGGGTGGTCGATGAAGTGATCACCGACGCCCATGAACATCTGCAACACCGGAGATCTGCAGGCGTGTTGCCGGCAGAAGGAGTACACTCTTAACGAAGGACCCTAATCGTGTTGTTTTGAAAATACCCCTGGGTACCCCCCCCCCCCACAACGCTTTGGTGCAAGGAAGGAAATCACCCGAAAATCGGATTGTTATATCGGAACGAAGGAAGACCGTCATATATGTGTAGATGCTATAGATATATAGTTACATGTCGAAATAATATGCGACAGATATATAATGAAGTGGTGGACGATAAACAAGCCGCGACCAGACTTTAAAGATATCTGCTATGGTCATCAGTGCGGACGCAACTGTGGCTCTCGTAGGGTTGCTGCAACAATGCTAATTTTGTCACTAAACAAATTAGATTACATATCAAACTATTTGTGAAGATAAACAATTATCTATTTTTCATAAAACGTAGAATTACGACGAACGTTTGAAAATACTTAATTTTTAACTTAAGTGATTAGCTTGAATGTATTGCGAAATGTTATGGAATTTTTGTATTTAATCTTTGAAAAGGTTATAATTAGATATCTATATAATCTGTGTTCCATGTCTGATGAAGAAGCAATTTTAAATAATTGTATAATATATTGGAAGTTTTTTTTCCATATTTGGGAAAGTATCAACAATCGAATAATATACTTAAAGGTCATGGAACCTTCCAATTTCTTCATCACAACTAAATAGTTCCACATAATTCGTTAAAATTAATATTTATAACAAAACGGACAACCCTATTAAATCTGTATGTACAATGTACAATGAAGAAATGCTGAACTGGTCATTAATAACATATAATTATGTGTTTAAAGTCATACGAAGTTGACGTAAGATTTGTAGCACTGTAAAGTTTATTTCTAATACAAATATATGCTTTAATTTGTTAACTGTGAAGCCTGGGAGACAATCGAAATGTAAAATGCAATGAATGTGATATTAGTTCGGTTAACTACCGAGCGTGTAGTGCAGGTAGATCGAGTCCTGCGTTGTATTTGCAGTCGGTAAGAAGTCTGTAAACTTCAGTCATACCTGGCCTATTTGTGCTCGGCCAAGAGGTTCGCAATGAATATACTAACGCTATTCTAAAATTTCGATTATTTTAATCCGGACTGGAGTCTGGAGTTACGTAACATCTTTGGCAGTATTAAGTAATCGGCGCGTCAAAAATTCAGGCGTTTCAATCGGTAAGAGTAAAAATCTCCGTGTTTGTAATTTTAAAAATGATGGTTTGTACTGAATTAATTATCGGAAATATTTTTGTACAACTAAAGTAGAAAATTTGTACCTTGAATTTGTACGGAACACGGTACCTGGAAGTAGATATATAAATCTGTACCTAACTACTTGAGTCCTCTATAAATGGGCACAATTCTACATAGCTCAGGATGTCCAGAGCATCTTATGAACACTTTCTCTTTGGTCGCAAAGAAATAATAAAAGTTATTGGGTTCGAATCAACCACAAAGCCATTGTAATATTTACGCCCCTCATAAGCGCCGTCCTGTCGACACGAGCGCGCGTTAAAAAAGCACAAAAGTTAAAAAATATGGTGTCGTTTGTTAGTCGTCGGACGATCATTACACAGCTGCCAAAATATTGATACACGGAGACACGAGTCAAAGAAACTGCGACGGTCTCGAATTCAACGGTTGTTATTACAAATAATAATGCCATTTTATTAAAATTGGATTTTTGTCGCTCTTGTGGCTTAGTGAAAAGCGACTAGGGATCGCTAGCTGCAGTATTAATGTACTGGTGTAACCAGGTAAGGTACGACGTCCTGTCGGGTTTCGGGAGATAAAGTTATCCCGACTGTGTGAATGTGGCGAATCAGCCCCCATCCCCTACCCCATACCCCATCTTATCCCTCTATGACCTTTTATTTTCTCATCCAATTTACTACACTAAGGTTGGCAACTTAGTAATTCTTATTATTGTAACTTTATTGTATATGGCATGCTTCTTGTTAGAAAGCAATTAACAATGAAACGTCAAATGATCTGTGAATGTTTAGGTTAATAAAGCGGATGGTGCGTTAGATGTGTCGGAAGTTATAGCCCGCGCGCCGCTCGCCGCTCGCCCGCTTTGCTCCCGCCGCCACAACACATTAACACTTCCCATCACTACTGTGCCTGCTGATTCATCGTGCACTTGCACTGTACTTGTTCATGACGTAGCACGATGACGTCATAGTCACAGCAAGCTTGTACAGTGATCAAAAAGATACGTCCTGAAATAGTCCAAATAGACTGACATAGTATTAAATAGAATTTATCAAATGATGGTGATATTGATACAACATGCGCCTTTCATTCATTGTAAAATGATACCTACTCGTCGTGTAAGGTTTGTTTTGTTCCAAATAAAGATGGAAATTTTGTAAGCAAAGGTATTCGTGAATTCCAAAATATTCTCAAATTATTTAAAAAAAATCCATATTATACAATTTACACATACTTACAATATTTCCGATAAAAGTATAAAGACCGCCATATACAGTAAGTGACATTTGCTTGTTTACAAAATTTCCGCTTCGATAAGAACAAATTATAAATGGGGATCAAATCTCCGACTTTCATATTGCATCCCACAACCTTAGTCACTCAGTCAACTAATGCAAGTTGCGTCGATTTGTTTATTTTTTTATGAATTGAACTAATAAAACCTAAGCTATTTATTTAAATGTCTCTAGCAATCTTTACGAAAAGCATTTATGTCAGTCGGCAGCCTCTTATGTCGTAAGAGCAGACCGTGTGAACGGGGGCTAACTCTCCCGGGGGATTTCGCCAAACATCCCTTCAATAAACAAGCCATTAAAGTTCCACTTTCACACTTAACTCATTTAATTACAGTTTATATTAATTTAGAATGTTAAATAAATAAATATGAGCTCACGCACGTAACCCAGAGGGGTAGGCAGAGATCATGAATTTCCATTTAGTTAAGAACGGAATGAAGAGAGAAAACGAAACAAATTTATGTTGCAAAAGTGAGTGGTAGTGTTGGTAGGAGACGCACCAGGAAACTGATCAGATTAGTGGTTTGTGAAAAACGGCGATATAAGAAGCACCCATAACCGACGAGCATGTATGCGTGAATGTAGAACAAGCGAGAGAGGTGTGCCAGGATCGCGCCAAATGGAAATCCATGATCTCGGCCTACCCCTCTGGGTTACAGGCTTGAGCGCTTATTTATTTATTTATTTATCCATACAACCACACATAACAATTCACTGCGGTTCGGTAATTTTTAACAGTCAATAAGAAAAACAACAGTATTATGCATTTACTCGGTTGTAATTAGATTACGAAGCCTAAACGAATTAATCAAGACCCCTAACGACTTTAGTCTCCGCCCAAAAGCTCCGCCTTGTCACATGCGCGGGCGCATCTCACCGCGCCTCGAGTTCGTTCAGTCTACATTCAACGGGATAAGAGAGCATAGCCATACTTTACTTTATACTTCAACCTATACATATATCATAGTGCCTAATTTTTTAAAAAAATTACTTGGCCAGTGTCCTCCCAGAATATCTTAAATTACTTTGAATATTTCCTGGACAAAAATAATCACAAATATGCAAAACGTCGTATTCTAATTTGAATTAGTAAATTAAATGGTGAAATAAAATAAATAAAAACAATAAAGTCTAAAAATGGATTTTATCAAAGCTAATTTTTACATACAAAATAGCGAAGTAGAAAAACATGAAGATGGCACGGAAGATAATTATTTCGAACAAGGTCTGTATCAAGAGTCTACTGTCTACAATCAAGAGGTCTTCCCGAACTATTTGCCCATGTTCTACGAGTACAGAACCGAGAGGACTGACGGTTTGGATATCCAAGGGGGGATGGCTGAGCCCTGGGACTGGAGGCAGTGGGAGAGTCAGGTCTGCGTAAAGCAGGAAGAAGCGGAAACTAGAGGGACGTCCAGTCTAAGCGAGGAAGGTATGTGTGATTTTGTTCTCCATTCAGCACGGTCGTACGCTCCGTCTTTGTCCAAATGGTCTATAGGTCCTTTTGGGCCGTTATATGCTATGTGGTGGAGTGCAACGTCTCGGCGTCTTTGTATGTAGCTGTACCACCGTAAGTTTTCCTTTATGTAATTTACTTTTCTTTTTTCTATGTATAATAATGTTTAAATATAATTTGTATAGGTAATAACTAGTAAAAAATGCTTCAATAAAGATGCTTGCTGTAGGATCAAGGAATCTAGTTTCGCAAAAATGACCTATTTGTGACAGGCCAGAGAATTTGATAATTTACTTCCTTTTTAAGTTATCTTTAATTCGTCTTCTTTTCCTACATTACTGAGTTAAATGTGCCATCTTATCATATTTCCATTCCTGAAGCTGTGGAAAATCGATACTGTTTCAAAGTGTGGACTCGTTGATCCCCATACTTCTTTGAAAGTACATGAAATAACAGCATGTCTTTTAAGTTATAAGTACTTTATAATTTAAACTAATTAGGTGACGAGGCGGAGGAGGAGGTAACGAAGCTCGCGTCATTCCCTCTCATTGTATGAGTAATTTGTTTAATACTACAATTAAAAATATAGTTTATATAGTTACATTGGAAGCTCTGACAAGTGAAGAGTCAGGATTTCATCACAGGTTCCTCTCATCCACTCCGAAATAGAAACTTGCTTTAGTAACTGAATCCCGATAGTCTATAACTACTAACTATAAATAAAATAAAAATCATTTACTTTCAGACCAGCTGATCCATAGTTAGGTTGGTTGTGAAAAATAAAGTATTATTTTGTCTGTATCGGACGAACGACGAAACAGATTCTAATAAACGTTTTGATGTTAGTAAAAAAGTCAAGAATTAACGATAATATACAAATTTGTTTCTATTACTACTTGTATCACTCATGCCCTTAACTCATACATCTACGCATACACACTCGTCGGTTACTGGTTCATACTGCTCGTGTCCAGGTTTATGATCTTAGCAGCAGATGCGCCGTCTCATATCCCTGCCTATCCCACCAAGTGGTGTCGGCATAGTACGTACTTCTTTCATATCAATCTATCAGCCTTCACATCTGAATTCACGGCTTCCTTACACTTTCACACAATCCATCCACACTTCCTACGGTCTTCATCTACCCATGTGTATCTACGTTCATTCTCATTACTTTCTTCGCTATATGCCCTTCATCCATGTGCATGCAACGTGCGACGTGCCCATACCACGGTAACCTCTTTCTCAATTTCTCTGTCACTGACGCAATTTTGTTAAAAATTGCAATCTTACTTATTATCTTAATATCTACTACAGCAATTGTGGTTTTTCCCAAACATCACACTAGTGTTGTGGATTAAAAAATAAATTACACCTACTTGTTAGAATTTGAATGAGTCGGAAAAGCAAGGTGTTTTTTTTATATTAGGCTACTCGTCTATATTAGGCTACTCGTCTACGTCAGATCCTTCTTCCCCCTTTTTTATATCCTCCCTTCTTTTTCATCTCTTAAGTTGGCAAACGAGTAGCGTGTCCCCAATTTATATGTGATCACCGATGTCCATGGACATTTGCAACACTGAAGGAACTGCAGACGCGGCCGGCGTGCCTTTAGTCGCATTTTTCACCCTCCTCGGTTGTGTAATCAAACCTGTCTTACGCTTATTGTATCTCATATACTTTTATCTACATAAAATTTCCTACCATCCGCATTTCACTATTAAATATGCAATTAACAATTGTATTGATAACAATTACATAAACAAGGGTTTCCTTTATGACTGGTGCAGTCTGTGCGCAGTAAAATGCTCGTAAAACCCACCTGCGAGAGGAAAATCATAAAACACGACGCAAACGACTGCCCCCCGGCGCCGGCGCCTAGCGCATGTGACAATGATTACACATTAATGATTTGTGATGTGGACACAAGCTCGAATCGAAAAAATCCTTTTTTTATCATTTTTGTTGTTTTGTCCTTTGAAAGTAAATCAGGATTTGTTTTGCACATTTTTGATAACTACCACAAATTGATAATACGCCTAGCGTCCGTTTTGGTGACGTAATTTTGTAATATTGAGAAGTCAGTGCTATTGTTATCTTTGTTATATAATGAGTTTGAAAATACTACAGTTTTTCTCGTGTAATTATTATTCAAACATGAAATACCAGTCAATGTCACATTGATCAAAGAGAATGAAAGTTTGACAATTCGATTAAAATAACCATAAACAAAATATTGATGATGATATGGTGGCATTAAAAATACCTCCTTACTAAGCCGTATCAGTTCATCACAGCTTCAGAAGAACAGATAGTAATAAATATAACCTGTAAGAATATTTAGTTCTATTTTAAAATATCTTTACAATTATTATATACCTATTTTATCACGTGTACGTTTGACAATATCCCAAATTACATACATTAAAACAAAATAATGTTTGTTTTTTTCAAGTTTTTGATAATCGCCAGGCTTATTCCTTGTCTAATTTGAGACTTTAAAGACGCAGTAAGCTCGGAGAAAAGCGACCAACGATTGTTGTCTCTGTTTACTCCCATGATGTAATGAAATACGAGGGGTTTTTTTACTTTTAAGAAAGCTTACAATTTTGTACGCAAGATGGCATTGTTTTATTTTTTATTGAGCAAGGTGGCAAAAGATCGAGCGTTTCACATATATTAAAAGACCGAGCGTCCGCAACAAGCTAATGAGTTGCAAATGCGTTTCTTACCTTTGATGAAAAGAGGAGAAGGGGGATAAACAGAAAAAAGGATATTTTATTATCCTATCCATCCCCACTCCTGTCAAATCCTCTTCTCCTTTCCTTATTAGAAAAGGATAGGAAGGGGGTAAGGCCTAGAATCAGGCCTCCGATACCTCACTCATCAGGCAGAACGCAGGATACTTCTACTTGACGCATATTTTTTTTGAAGTCGTGGTATTTCACCGGTCGAGCCCGCCCATACCACTGTTTAAATACAATAACAATCACACATTCAACTGGCAGACGCGCGGTCGTCAGGTCGCAAGGAGCGCACGGCATTCACCAAGGCTCAGATACGGAGCTTGGAGGCGGAGTTCGCGCGCGCCAACTACCTCACGCGCCTGCGCCGCTACGAGATCGCCGTCGCCCTGCATCTCACAGAGAGACAGGTAATAAAATTATTGTCGGTAAAACTTGTCGGTACAAAACACCCAGAAAAACGCGAACGTGAGTAAAGCCGTTTCATAAAAAGTTTATTGAAAGATAAGAAGAGTCCTGTGATATGGTCTTCCTATCACAATAGCGAGACAATATCTAAGCATGTAAACGATTTAGGAAGAGCTATATTTTATTCTTTATTATTTCCATGTGATTTTACCGGCATACTGCTAGGTACATATGAACTAGGGAAGCGCTTGCTCCTCAGAGTTCGAGAGCGCGCAAGCTCAGTGCCGGGGGCAACGTTGTGTTCCACTGGAGATCCCGGACATTGTCTCTCTTGTACAATACGTTGCAACATATACTTTTATGTTATCTGGGGATCTGCTAGAGGCGATACTATATGATAATATGTGTCAATATACTTTGCAGCGCCATATTAGTATAGATTTCTGGATCATGCGAGGCCCTGGTCGCCTGGTTACTGGACCAACCACTCAATGCGTGCAACAACTTCTGTTCGCAACAGTATTATTCTTAGCTTATATAAAGACCCCTGAAAAACGGGATTTCTGGCCATTAATAATACATATTATGTTTCCAGGTGAAGGTGTGGTTCCAAAACAGACGCATGAAGTGGAAGAGAACGAAAGGAGCTACAAAATACGCGAAAAACAAAGATTAAAAATCTTGACACAGTTTAGAAATATTATAATAAACATTAGTTATATTTAGGGACTTTACCGGATCCAAGGGGCTCAAGCCAACAGCAGACCCTACGCGCATATAAATATGGCAAAATGGTGTAAAACAAATAAATATTATCTTCTATCTTATCTTTGCAACAAATTTGTTTTGTTACTCTCTTCTTTCATCCTTTCAACAACAATCTCTTTTCTCAATTCTAGTCACAAAACTATTTTGATCCTATTTAATGGCACGCCTATCATACTTCTTAAGGATCGCATTTTAACGGCATTAACTCTACTAGCATGCTTTACCTGCCAAACCCAGCTCTCACTTCCACACATCAAAGTGGGGACTAGTACAGCCTAGCCTTCGTAGACACATTTCGACTCCTCACTACTGTACCTATAGCCCTATTCATTTTATTTCCCGCATTCACTGGTCGTCAACATCTTTAACGCGTCTACCATCTACTAAACATACACCCTAAATACACAAATTCTTCCACCTATTCAACCTTTTTGCCGTTAACATTTATATCAATGGCATGAAAGAGAACAAAGTAGGACATACTTTGTTCTCTTTCAAACACCATAACTTTCGTTTTGTCTACATTCGCCTTCATACCTTTACCTTCAAATGAATCATTCATTACATTCAACATAAATTGTAAGTCCGCCGATGACGCAAACACGACCTGGTCATCGGCGTACAAAATACATTTTACAACATGCTCACCCATTCTTAATGCACACAAAGAGAGTGAACAGCCACGGGGATGCCACACAGCCCAGTCTTACACCTTTGTTGATGCTAAACCAGTCTGAGTAGGCTCCGTTAATCCTAACTCAAGCAGTAGAATCTTTATAAAGATATTTTAACGTTTTTCCAATTGCAAACTGACCTGCCGCGTCATGTTTAACTCTTATCACATACAACTGCATTAAACCAAGATCATTCGTCAGCACAGTTTACATCGTTACATACGTATTTTTTTATGTCTGTATTCGACTCGGCCTCACCTGACAAATATTTCAATGCAAGAAATCTTAGGATCATGTACCTGAATAGATAGTTACGTTGTAAATAATAGCGATTTCTTTATAAAATCGACACAACAACTAAAACTCTAATGATTAAAAACTTTCGTTACATCACTTACTAAAATTATCTCAACTGTACTCAGACCGGTGTCGGTATCTAGAAATGTCAGTAGTTGTTGCACTGGAGGTACAGGGTGCTTCCGGAATATAATCCACATACAGAATATATCCTCGTGTAAAATATATGAAATAACTTATTTCAATTTTCTCTTCAATGTACTAAACAACAGTAAATTTTCTTCAATAGTTTTATTTCAATATATTCGCGGGAATGAGCAGATTAAGAGTTTTTAGCCGTATTACGAAATTTGTGAAGCGCATTTAATCATTTTACCAGTCAAACGAGCATTAGCCTCTCCAACATTAATCGACATGCCCACATCGTCTATCAAGTGGATGAATGAATGAATGAATTCATGAACGATAAAACTATTTTGACTTACAATTGAAAATTCCTTAGCTGGTTGACGAAAACGTAGTCGATGTAACCCAAGGAATCCTTTTACCATCTTCATTGCCCCGCTGGTATGGTAATGTTAATGAATTCGTGGTATTACGCCGTACGCAAAACATATGACTTGCAACAGTACTTTGGCCAATAATACCGTTCAGTTACGACACACTCGTTTTTCTTAAACCGGGTTCTTTCAATTGAATTAAAGGTTCATAAATGTTTTACGCGAATCTGCTAGAAAACGTTTATAAAATTGCTCGAATAAAAATTCTCAATTGAAACAACAGTACTGAAAACAACCACGTCAGGATCGATAACCGTAAAACTGTATATCACGAAAGTGATTACCATTTCAGGACCGAACTATACTCTCAAGTTGAGTTATGAAAATTAAGGGTATCTGTAAATCTCAGCAGTTCCTCGTTATAAGGGTATAAGTACTAAATTCAGCCGCGGTCTTATTTTTACCGTGGCACCCAATTGGCGGTAACCTTTCAAGGCAACATAACGTTCACGTTTGAGGACAAAATATGTATAAAACAATCTCGCCAACAGAAATCAGAAAATAGTAATTGAATCAGGAAAACTCACCACGATTCAATTTTCTGCTGGGTTGTCGAAAACCTACAATGTACAAGTTTTCGTACTCACAATTTCGTCTCTAGGCTTCGAATCACACCTCTGATGATATCGCACACTGGTTGTAGCTTAATGTTTCCATTGCACGATACACTGTACACACTATATACGACTACTTATAACAATCAGTCAAGGCTCAGGCCTCAAGAGTTGTTGTCACGACCGTTGACAGAAGTACAAACTGAGTCTCCTTCCTTTGACAAGTGCTTATAAAGACTCTTGCTGACTAAAGTCAGCTCCGCAACTTTACATTTCACTACCGTACTCATACATTTCTGGCAAACCGGAAATGTGAGCGACAACAGGTCCAAGCAAGCTGTCCGATTGTTGGTTGATGTGCAAACATACAAAAATATATCGATACACGATTACAAAATATGTAAAACTTTAACAGTAGCAGACGACTGTGGAGTGCCAGATGGAACCCCATCATGGAAGTACCACGAGCTCAAAGGAAACGGGCGTGAAGTGGTAATACATAAATAAGTTTTTAATTCCATATTCGAACTTTTTCAAGTTTCATATTTTTAAAATTCAGTTTTTCTTCATATATATATTGATACAGGGGCGTTCAAGATTAAATTTTGTTATGGAATAATGTGGCAAACGAGTAAGCGGGCCCCCTGATGTTAAGTTACCGCTACCCACAGGCATCCTCAACACGCAAATGAGTTGCAGATGTGTTGCCTACATTTAATGGATAAGGGAGGCAAGAGACAGGAAAAAGGCTTTTCCTTTTCCCCAAATATTCGCTACCCTTCTCATTCTATCCGTATTAAGAACGGATGGGAAACGAAAGAGGACTGAAATTGGGCTTCCGGCACCCAACTCATCAGACAAAACGCAGAAATACTTCTACTTCACGCCTGTCTTCTGTAAGGTCGTGGTGTTTCGGTCGAGCCGGCCAATTCGTGCAACAGATGTTACGGGTTCTATCACAATAAAACTTGTTCCATCTGATGAGTACACATTAATTTCCCATTATCTTTATCCAATGGGGGAGTGGATAAGGATTTTATATATATAAGGATTATTTTTAAGGCGCATCTGACTTATAATTATTGCGGATGTCTATGGGTAGCATAGACACATTACATCGGGTAAACCACTTGCTCGTCAAAAATCTTTTTGGTATCCGTAAATAAAAATACCTTTTCAAGAGATAAAGATATGTTTATTAGACAAATTTATACCTCGGACACGTCGGGTCACGTGTCGCGCGTAAAACTAACATAATATTGTAAACTAACACTCTATCTTTGGAAGAAACTAAACATCCGGGCTATGGGGGGCCGCTACCGGCGCGGGGAGCGGGTAGCGGGTAGCGGCTTCAAAGACTGACGGAAACAATTGAAACAACTCTCTGAGGATACTTCCAAATACCTTAAATACGTCTATAACAATTTTCAAGCGTTAAGGCGTTGATTTCCGAAAAATCGAGTACACTGATTAGAAGGGCGATACAAAAAATACAATTTACACCATGGCCTATCACATAATGTCCGATACAAAACTTAACACATGGAGATATTGTTACAATTATAACAAATATAAAATGCCTTACAAAAATAGCGCATTTTAGCGATTATATACTATTTTTATAGGTATTATAACAGCGATTACATATTGATTAGCGATTAGTTCCTTGAGCCCTAACCTCGGAGATTTGACATTAGAATACATAACCTAGAACCTACTACAATAGACTTAAATATCAATTTGCTTACAAATTTATCTTGACAGTGGCATGCGATATAAGCTGAAAGTTTCATGCCAAGAGTCAGAAATAAAAAGTTCAAATCAAAAAAATGTATATATAACTCCAGGATATAACTACAGTATGTTACACTATGTCACTATAAAATATGATTGTTTTCAACGAAAATGGCGTGCGAAATGAATTCAAATTGCCGAAAAAAATCACAGAAAACGTAATATCATCTCACGTTTTTTGGGAGAAAAAGAGAGATCACAAGTGTTACGTGAATGCTTTCGGCAGTGAGAACACGGTGACAGGACGAGTGCCAATAGTATCGTCTCAAACATCCTGTATCTGATATACGTTTACTAATGTGGCCCAACTTAAAAGGAGTCCTTTAACCACATATCTTGCGGCCAAAAATTACAACTACAACAATTTCTATATCAGTTCATTATTTAGGACATGCAATTTAAAATAACAATGAAGTCGTACTGACGTGACAGCTGTCAACAGCATCTTTGTTGTCAATATAAAGAGGATATAATTTTAAAAATATTATTCTCAGCTTAAGATCAATTTATTGCTTAATTTCATTCCCGTCAAAATCTATTTAATATCACCTTAGCTTAAATAAGGGAACACAATTACAAAACAGAACATATAACAGCGTAGGCATAATTTATACGAATCTAAAATGTTTTTAGGTGGGGTGAAATACGTAATACAAATATTTCAACCTACTTCCTCTAAACAAATACAATTTGTGTCACCAATTTAAAGTATCTTCGTTGTCACAAATATATAGTTATATACAATTATTCGACATTATACGCTAGGAAAACAGTGGGGGGAGGGGGGAAAGCAACGCCTTAACAACCACAAGTTCTCTGTACACAATTTAAACGATAACATTGGACCTTACAATAATTATTGGACCAAATAAAATACTAGTAATTTTCAACATTAGATATAATATTTATGTTCCAACTAACAACACACAGACGTGAGCATTGTCATATAAAAGTTGTGGGGACCTCTGTGTTATGTACAGTGAAATGCATGACTTTATACAGATGGTGTGGGCAGGCACTCGTAAAATCACTCGTTCATAATAATGCAATTTTTTTTATTAATGTTCACCCGACACAGAGATATTACAGATAAGGTAACATATATCTATTTAATGTATCAAAAATCAGCGTCAGAGGTAAACCGTTTAAAATGAAATACAAACTCTTTGTGTACTAAGGTGTACCTTAGAATCAAATTATGAATGGGATATGTATGTAATTCTAAAGTGTTTACTACCTATACTAATATTATGAATAAAGATTTGATTGTTTGTTTCGGATAAACTAAAAAACTACAAAATAGATTTTAAAAATTATTTCACCGGTAGAAAGCTCTTTGTAATTGGCCAGTAACTTAGGCTGTATATTGATCTGACTACCCGAGCGAACCCTGGTTGGAGTGCTAGTTGTGCCAGGAAAAATTATCAATATATATGGGATGCATGCCTATCACTGATTACATATAAATGTGTGGATCAAGGTATTGGTATTATTCTTTCTGTGAGAATGGGTAACACAAAGGCATCTCTGGATATGACTTTTACCTGTTTCATTGCAAGATATGATTTTTGTAAACAAACAAACGTCATTTACACTTTTTATATTTTCATCGGAAATTTCGTGAGATAAGTGAAGTGAAATCGTATAATATAGATAACTCATGTAACAAGATAATATAAGAAAAAGTTTTTCAAGAATATTTTGCAATTTACGAATTTTGACGTAAAAATATTTGTTTACCAAAATCATAAACCTACGTAATAAAAATGCAAGATAAATGGGAGACTATCAAATTCGGACGTTTTCATGCAATCATTGCTGAAATTGATTAGAAATGTTGAGAATTTGAAAGAAGTCCGAATTTCAAATTATAAATCTATATAGTCAGATGGCAGGCCCTACTTTATGTTAGATATAATGGATATAAAAGTATACTGCAAGCATTTTACATCATGGTAATAAGTCTGAGTTTCGAATGTATCATTCTGCGGGAATCATTTTTTATTGTCGTGCCAATATTTATACGTAAAATAAATATCTTTATATGAATGGGAAAGGAAATAGGATCTAAGTGGAACTATTCTCAACTTTAAAGTTAAATATTTTTTCGCCAATGATCCTGACAATATCAGACCAAGTTTTAAATTATTGTATGGTTACTTAATAAGTGTGTGAATTTTAATTTAATCAGATATCAGAACAAGCCATGTTGAAAGACTTTATTGAAGCTAGTAATAACGAATTTGTTTTGAATGTAAATCAATTTCTAATTCCCAAGACTCTAATCACGGGGTCGTTTTATATTACTCGGGAAGGTTACGTTTGACGCTGACATTGACATTTGCTGAACTAGAAGTTAAACTTCATTGACACATTAATCCTGTTTATTTCAATTGGTAAACATTATTTAGATTTTTGATCTTCAAGAAAAGTTTTACAAAATAGATGGTTATGTTTAACTTTATCTACATAGCCATAAAGTTACTTTGTTCATAACGTTTTGACAATTTGTTCCGTGCTAAAATCTTTTGTATAATATCTCTGTCCCCTAGGAAATATATTTTTCACAACAACAAAGGAAAGTTTTAATTTTATTTCTTTTTTTCTTTTGGCAAATACATTACAATTAAAAGTGATGCCTAAATCTTTTACATTATACATAATGGAATTAAGTTGACTCATTTGCCGTTTATATTGGTTATCCAAATAATTAATTAATAATCAACTTTTAAACTTGTAATACACAATTGTTTACCAAATGAAAGAGTAGAGTTGATACTGTTTTAAGACCACATTTTTGGTAAGTTCTATGCTTTACATCAGTTTCTATGAAACATTATTACAGTGAAAAAATATACTTCATATTTATATTAAGATTGCTAAACAATCATAGGAAGCTATTCCACCGCTCTACTTGTGTGATAAAACGTTGGGATTCTTACAAATCCCGCAAAAAATATCACATGGCTAGCTAGTAAAATATTTTCGGTTCCTCTACAATGAGACAAAGTTAAGTCTACCAAAATAAAAAAAAAATTAAATATTGTCACATAAATTGAATGTATATACATTAAAGTAAATTGTCTAACTTCACGCAAATGATACGAATGCATCGTGGGTCACGTACAATAAATTATAAATGCAATATTCGAACCTGACTAGAGAATTTTGAAAGTAGACATTTCCCTTGTTAACTTTAAAAGATTGTTAGTGTTCTTTCAGCACGGAAGTCAATGACGGGAATAACTATTGTAAGTTCTATTTACCCAGAATGCGATTAAAATATATGAAAGCTTGATTTTATATACATAATAAACATGAAGGCATGTCGAGTGTAATAAGGTTTGGTATAAAAATATATTCTATCTGTGGAATAGAAAACTACCATTTTTCATTTATTGTAATCCAATCTAAATTGTGATGAAATGTACAGGCAGTATCAATATAATTGTTAGAATCATTTCATCTGCCATCGCATCATTTGCGCAAATGAAATAAGAACCTAAAATATCAAATTAATATATATTTTAAAACAATCCTCGACCGGTACCGCTTACCAACATTCCTATACACTAATATGTACACAGTTTTTTCTAACATTATAAGGCTTGACCGGTGTTCTCACTTAATATATTGCATATGCCTTGTGTCATTACACTCACAGGCAATTCTCACTAAGCGATACGAAAATAGGCTCTATTTAGTCCAAGTCCCACAACTACCTACACCGTAGCTCCTGATATGTTTCACATCACTAATCACCAAACATAAATATCACTAAACACTTAAAGACCGTTCCACTCCACTTTATCTGTAGTACATTAGCGTGTGAAACGTTACTTGGTCTACGAGCGTTTCGTAGTCGTGGCCGGCCGTCACTACACGACCACGAACAGTAGACTTCGTTATGGTCTCTGGTCCGTCGAGACCACGACCGAAGGCGCTAGCGTCGCGATGGGGACCGCTAGGGGCTGGCTCGCCACCGTCTGTGGTATCACCGTCAGCGACTTGGGTATCTTCGGTAGAACCATATTCGCTGTCATTATCGGCAAGTTTGGGGTCAGCACTGTCTCACTAGTGATGGACACCGCCGGTCCCAATTGGGGTATCTTGATAGAAGTCGACGTCATGAGTAACGATGGTGAGGTGACAACCGGGGACAGAGTTTGGGAGGTCACTGTTGCAGTCTTTGGTGGGATCGGTGCTATGGTTATGTTTTTTAAACCAACATTCCTCAGTATATTTGCTGCGTTAGCACTGATTTGTAGGTCAGGTTCCTTTTTTTCGTCTTCTGCTGGGATATTTTGAACTACTGTGCCACCATTGCCGAGCAAGGATGAGGTTTGCACCTCCGTGACAATGGTGGTATCCTCTTTCTTGGTCTTGAAGTCCCCGTCCTGGAGTTGCTGCAGCTTCTCTCGCCGCATGATGCACATCTTGTTGTAGTCCTGTAGAGTGATGTGGTAGCGCTTGCCGGAGGACATTACTTGCACCAGGCTAGGCAATGTGCGGCCATCCACTGCCACTTGAGTCGGTTCGCGAGCAATTTTCGCAAGGTTTTCCTGAAAGAATTATAATTGAATTTATAAAATTATCTTACCAAACATGTCAATCAATCAATTAAGATGAAACTAAATTAAAATTATAGCGTAAATCAATAATAAGGTCATTCAAAGTTATTAAAATATATTAGTAAGATATATACGAAAACCCTCTTGTGTATTTAATGGAAATATCTACTTACTTGAGTGATAGGCATGAGCGTTGGTCGCCACGGTTTGCTCGTGGTCTTCGTCTTCTTGGGTGTTTCCAGTTTTGAGACCATTTCCTTCTTCTCTTTGGGGGGTTCGAACTTAGGGGGAGGTGGTAAGGGTGCTGCGGCCACCTCTGTGGGGTCTGCCGCTGAAACTCCCTTCACTAGCTGCTGAATATTGTGCAATACGTTCTGTATTGCTTTTCTGCCTTGCGCATTCGGCGTATTGATCGCTATTAACTCAGGAGGCAATGGCTTCGACTTGGGCTTCTCGCTCTTAAGTTTCGGCTTTGGTACTATAGGTGGCGGCATAAACTTCTTCAGGTCCTTATCCTCCATTGCCTGATTGGATTTGAGAAGACTCTTACCATTGACTGATGGCTTTTTCCGGAACTCTAGCAAGCTTATCGTTGCATCGGGTTTCTTGGTTGTATCTGGGATATTGTCGTATGCCCGTAGTCTATTTTGCACCGAATCACTATAGTTGGATGCGTTCGGTGACGCGTTATGTGATAGCACCAAATCTCCGTTTCTGAAGTACTTTTCTAGTAGAATTAAGTGACGGATGAAACTCGATTGGTTCCCGTAAGGTCTTTGAAGTTCATTCCAAAGCTTCTTAGTTTCTACGTCGTACTGAATCATCGAGTTGCATTTCTCCCAACCCTCTGGCGTCACACCTTTGACGTTGTTAAAGTCTATGTTGCACTGTAAATTCATTTCCTCCTCCCCGGGGAATAATTCTCGGACAGATATAGAAGGATTTGTTTCTAATCTCTTGACTGGGTTAGAGTACTTCATGTCTGACGTTTTCTTTGGTTCTTTGTCAACGGACAGTGTCTTAGAAAGTTCACTCAAATTCTTCTTGACTTGTGTGAAGCTTTCAGACATCTGCCATTTGTTTTTAAGCGTATTGATGTCGGCGGGTTTTTTGTTGGGTATTGTTTCTATCGTGCACTCATCGTTGAGTGTAATATTTTTAAACATTGTCATTTCTTTTGCCTTATCTGCATCAAACATTTCAACATCGCTATCTCTTTTAGCGGGTTTGTCGACATGAGCGAAAATTTGTCCAATTTTGTGTATCCTTTTGGAGTTTTTATCATTAATTCTGTTGTGGTAGCCAGGTTTCTGAATGCCGACGTTGTGAACTTTGAGTATATTCCTTTGCTTTTGTGTCAAGTTCGGAGGTTTCTGTATGAATTGTTTGGGATTATTTTGTTTTTGAAGTAGATACTGCAGTTCCGTCCGTTTGTCTAGCGGTAGTACGGGTGCCTCACAGTCAAAGAGAGCCTCTGTTTCTGAGCCGTCGCTCGGCAGTCCCTCTGGATGCTTCGCCGCGCCGGGAACGGGAATTTTATTTGACGATATGAGACTTTCGATATCTTCTTCTATCGGTGGCGTGCTCTTGGGTTCATCAACTTCTTTCCCCTTGTCTTTTTCTGGCGAGCTCTCTGTTGCCCTCTCAGATGATTCGCTGTCCATTTTGTCGGGTTCTGAGGACTTCCGCTGTTTGGACTTCGTGCGCTCTTTCTTTTTCTGCTTCCCCATGCCGCTATCGTCCAGGATCAACGTGTTCTCCACTTCGTGCTCTAATTCCGGCGGAAGTTCTATATTGTATATTTGTAGCAACCTGAAATTGAATGTATTTTCTTATTTAATGAAATATTAAGACTTACTATTGTTTGTAAATTATCACCACCGTGGCTTAACTGAATGTTGCAGTAGTACTTGTGCTTTGACTTTGTTTCAGTGTTTACAATTCGTACCTGCGCCTGCACGCCTGCGCGTACTTGTCGTTGTGCCCGGGTCGCGGGAGCAGCGCGCAGTAGTTCCTGCACATCTTGCACAGCACCGGCCGCTCAGTGAACTGCACTGGCACCCCAGCCTCTTTCAGGTACGGGTTCAAATCCATATAGCCCTGTGAGATTACGGTTTTATGCTGTACATTCAGCGAATCTTGTAAGCCTAATTAGACACAAAAACATTATGATCGAGATAAATCTTGCAAGAATGGGAATTCATGTTTCACAACATTCTGTGAGTTTTCCATTCATTCGCCGTAAGTGTTAGCGAGGTTAAAAGAATGCAAGACAGAATAGAAGATTATTGTTTTGTGTAATAATGGCAAAAGAGAAAACATTTTTACCTTCTACTACTGTTGAAATGTAACTGTAACTCACGTGATGAATGAAGTGCACGTTGTGGTGCTTGGTGATGCGGCGCCGGCACAGCACGCACGCCATGAGCGGCGCCAGCGCGCGGTAGTGCTCGCCGCACAGTGGTATCGTGTGCAGTCCCGGGTAGTCGCACTCGAGTTTCAACTGTAGTCCACCCGTAATAAGGTATATAGGTTGTTCTTTGCAAACTAAAGTTACGTACGTAAAATGGTTCTAATATAATGAACGACTTTATATTTTCTATTGATTAATTAACTTAATGTATTATTATGTTGGGACTAATGTATTACATAATGAGAGAGTAGGCAAGTGATACCCACCAGTTTGTTGACGCTGGACCTCATCTTTATTAGCCACTTCCTGCGTATGGAGTGGTCGGCGACGGTAACGCAGCCCGCGGTGTGGCAGGTGGCGGTGCGCACCTCACGCGCCGGGTTCGCTTCTTCTGAGCTCTCGTCCTCCATTGGACTTAGCGGATTCTCATTGCTGAAATAGTTAATCTTTTATAAGACTTTTGTTCGAGCAAGACCAAGCGGTTTGCTCGATATCAAGTGACTGCTATCCATTGTCATCTGCAACAAGACAATGCGTTGTCTATCTTTAATGGAGAGGGGATTAACAGGAAAAATAATATTTCCTTTTATTCTCTATTCCATTCCGCATCAAATCCACTTCTCTTACCCATCCTTTCCTTTTAGAAAGGGATGGGAAAAGGAAGAGCAGAATAAGGCTTCCGGAATCTCACTCGTCAGACGAAACGCAGAATACTTCTACTCCACGCCTGTCTTTTGTGAGGTCGTGGTATTTCACTGGTCGAGCCAGCTCATGCAACAGATGTTGTGCTGGCTTTACCTCTGTTAAAGGTCGGTAAGCATTGATAATGCTTTACGTTCTAATTTATAAGAAAATATGTTACTTTTTTTGATTACAAATTGTTAGCTTTTTTATGTTGCTTATTAAATCTTGTTATGATATAGATTCTTATAATAAAGAAATCGAAATGTCGAAGTGTGCGACGATTGTGTTAGTGAGGGTGTGAAACGGAAATCCCATACAACCTACATCAGTACACATACGCGCGCGTGTACCAGCTGTTAAGATTTTTAACTTACACGTTATCAGGCTGCGAGGGAAGCTGCGGCGTGAGAGGCTTCACTAGCGGCCTCTTGCGGTACGACGGGCAGTTGGCGCGACGGTCCACGTGCCGGTAGCATGCGTCGCATAGACAACTGTCTATGGTCAACTTCTCCTCGTCTGTAAAATTAAATCGTCGTTAGACAACTAAAATTATTCTTAAGTTTGTTACGCTTTCACGCGAAACCTTGTGCACATATTCTTGGAGGTACTAGAAGTAACATAGGATGCTTATTATAAAAAAAATAGTATATAAAAAGCGAAGTATGTATGTTCCTATAAACCTATAGACTCCGAAACGGCTGGACCGATTTCGATGAAATTTACAGGGATTGTCCGGATTGGCACATTTCTGTGTTTGGTAGCGATCGGATCAACATAATTAGTCGTACCCGGGCGAAGTAGGGGCGTATCACTAGTATTTATATAAACCATAGATTTTGAACTTATATATGGTTTATTTTTCGATACAATACGTGTCATTGATTTATTAGAAAAAAAAATTAGAATACATTTCTTAGGTTTTTATTTTATAAAATCTGATATAGAAAATATGTGACATAAAATGAATATACGAAAATGCTTGCAATGTATATAACTTAAACATTGGCTTACCTAGATGTATCCGCCAGTCAGCTAATCGAATAGAAGAAAAAACTCACTCACAAAACCTGGCATTTCACTTAAGCCAAACTAAGTCAACATTTGGGAGCACAGAGATCAAAAACATTACAATATATTGAATATACATACTGTCCAGAACTTTTCTCTGTCGTTCGCTGCTCTTCATCTGTGCGATGTGGCAGGGCGTGTCGAAGAGGCCGAACTTGCCCCCGCAGTAGAAGCATTGGTCCATGCAGAGTCTGTCGGGGTGGATGCTGAACGATGACGCCTTCTCAGGTATCACCAGGTTGGGAGTGTCCTTTGCCGGCTCGGGCTCCGGCATCGCTTCCGTATCTGTACCAAGAATTTATTAGTTCATGAAATATATAGTCGATCAATTATACTTGGACGTAGTACATTGTAAAGTTTTGCACTCGCTGCACACTGGGTCTTATGGGCGGGCGCAGTATCCTGTTGTGTGCAGGCTGTGATGTGGACTTAAACGGTTTAAACTTAAACTCGCCTATTGACAGCCACAAAGATCCCACGCTCCCCTGCCGCTCACTTATTTTATACCCCTTATTAAGTGGAATCGGTATCTTATGGGAGACCTACCAACGTTGTGTCGACACATGCGGGGCTGACGTTCTAACCATTGTCCATCTGTTTTACTATGCGTGAAATATGTAAAGTGCACATACTAAATCATGAATAGTTTATGTTGTTCTGCATTAATTTAGGGTTAAGAAGCGTGTTGATAAGATATTATGCAGTACCGTAGGAGTAGGAGACAGTACTCTCCTACCCTAGTCTCACCTGTGAAAGGCAAAAACTAATTTCATTTTAAAATAAATCTCAAAAAAATGCTTGATTTAAATGCAGTAAAACTAAAAAAAAATCTGCACAGCTCACATAAAATTTAAATGGGAAACTGGAAACAAACTATGGATTGCGAAAAGAAATTTCCAAGTCGATTCATAAATGTGTGGGTGACAAACTATACAAAACATCCACGCTAAGTGAGAACCCGCTGGCCTTTGTAGTTTGTTAATGAGTCGGGATTCGTATTAATTGATAATTGGAATTCTATATCCATTGAAAAGACTTTCCTACCAAATTCTTGATATCAGAAAACAGTTTAGTAGCAATAATTAGATTGGGGCCACCATTAACAAAATAAAGTTATAATTTTTAAGTTACAATTATGTTTGAGCCTGAGAAATACATTATTACATGTTTTATTGTATTAGTAAATTGTGTTAATAAAAGCTTTAAGTCAAGTTTGATCACTTTTATTTGAGCTTGTCTGGATTAAAGATATATCCAACTTCTACCCTCAAAAAGCACCATTCATACAAAAATGCATAAGAGACACATTCAAAGATCACACACACACTCTTACACACATGATGGTAAACTTTTCAAGGTGTTTTTAATTTATTTATTGTTAAGGTAACACAATAAAATTAATTAAGTAATTAAACTTGACTTAAGTTGTACAACAACATAACAGGGAGCTAATTTTTTTTAACTTTAAGTGTTATAGATTTAACTACTAGTAGTAGTACTAGTATTAAGTTCTGTAATTTTCACAGGGATGAAAACATAAGTACAGTATGAAGGGGTTGCTATATGTTTTCAACCCTGTATCTTTAGCTCCCGGCTATGGTGTAGGGGTGAGTGTAGATGTCCACACACCATGGTTGTTAAGCCGATTACTGTAATGTGACTTTCTGTGCCCACCGTCTGACGTCGCGCCAGCGCCGCCCTGCGGAATAAAGACAAAACTTCGTTATAGACATGTCACAGTGTCTTTTTTTTATGTTATAAAGGTAACCAATAATATTGTAAAGAGAAAAGTTTTTAATTTCTTTTTGTTCTGGGTTTTAACATGTTGTTCACCAATAGTTCCTTCTATCAGCGAGGAAGGTAGATATGATTCTATTATTTATCTGTCTATCTACCCCAACGAAGCCAGGGCGAGTAGTAGATATGTATATTGTGACGAATATAATCAAATCTAAATGTATTAGCAGTTTTTCCACTTAATTTAAGTTACTAGTTAAAACAAAATTTTAAAAAGTGACTACATGGTTGTGTGTATGGGCAGGTATGGTGAGTATGTATGTATTTAAATCTTTTATTAAGTTGCAATATATGTATGTAAAGTTATTTTTATTTTTTACCATTTGTTCTGTTTTAAATAACATTATCTACAGTATAAGGAAACTGATAGGATAATGTATGAAATGAAATCAACAATAAGAATAACATTGAAGTTAAAAGCTTGATATGAGCTTTTATATTTATATGTTTGTAGATTAAGCTTTTGCTTGTTTTAAACCAACACCTTTCGTAATGATGACTAAAGGTGCAAGAAATGTAACTCATCTTGCAGATGCCTTGAGGTATCAGAGCATACCAGATTTAAGAATGTAGTACTCTAAAGAAAGAAAACATTGGTGGACAAGATTATTATGTGCAGGTATAATGCTACCACACTGATGTCTAGAATTTCCTACTTGTTCAAGTCGGTAGGTTCAAGTACTAGTATGCAGTAGAATATTCCTATAAGTGTAATCAATGATAAAAGCTGAGTCTCACCTCTCGTCTTTCCACGGTGTAGTAATCCTCGCCGACCGCCTCGGCTTCCGGCGCCACCTTTCCCGACCGCGGCTTAGTCTTCTGGAAGGTCATCTTCAGGGACGTCTTCTGCCTCTTCTTGTCCCGCTCCCCTGTGTTGCGTGGCAACTTTATCACAGTCTTCAGCGTGCCGGTGTAATCGCCCGACTTGGTTTCTTTCTTTTTGCTGCCCATCAGGCTGTAGAAGTTCGGTCCGTAGATGCGTTCTTTCTCCTTTGCCTTTTCTATTTTAGCCTCGTTAGCAGCTTTATGTGTCAGCAAGCCGAGTGTTCGTAACACGTTCTCTTTCCTCTTCTGACTCTCGGGCGTTTCTAGAATCATGTTACTGGGACCCGCTTGGTTTTCTATTGAATTGCGCGCCGATTTGACCCTCGGACTTTTCGGCTTCAAAATTTCAGTAACATTTTCAACCGATTTCCTTGTATCACTATTTGGTTTAGAGTCGACAGCTTTCGCTATACTTTCCTTAGCCTTGACTGGATTCTCCTTAGGTTTGATTAGTTCAACAGCAGGTTTCGCTTCTTCCTTCACTTTAACGGGTGGTTCATTCTTTGTCGGGATATCTGGACTGACTGTTTCATTTTCGGGAACTGTTGCGGCTTCAGTTTTTTCCGTCTCATTGTGATTATTCATATCAGCATCGAGGTTAGCTAATTTATTTTCGGGTTCTGTGAGCACAGCAGTATTAACGACCTCCGAAGCGATTGACATGCTTGCGGGTACTACTTTTACGTTATCCAATGGCGGAGCGAGAACTTCTGTTTTGATCGCTTGCGCCAACTCTGGTGATTTAACGGCAACCGGCGCCGGGGTAATGGTAATAGCTTGGCATTTTATTTCATGTGTTGGTGATTTAATCTTTTCCATAGCTGCAATTTTTTCTTCATTTTCAATACCAGATTCGGATGATTTTCTTGAGAGTGATTCGCTTGACTTACGCTTAGTTATCTGATCGCCGGTTAGTTTTGGTTCGACCACGCGAGGTGTGATGGATATTTGACTGGAATCTAAAACTAAGCCAACTAAAGCCTGATTAGCATTGGCGGGATGAAGTGCAAATTGATGCAAATCAATTTGACCTGAAGATGATCCTTTGTCGACTGACTTTCTTAATTCAGTTAGCGTTACATCCTTGCCAAAGGATTTCTCAAAAACACTGATTGTATCAGATTCTTTTGAATCTTTTGAGCCGGTGGATTCTTTCCGCGCGCTGAAACTATTTCTCTTTATCAATGTAACCGAATTAGGCAGATCTACATCAATGGACTTCCTGACTTGATCTCTTTTAACTATAGAAATAGCTGAATTATTCTCGAAGCAGCTCAAAACATTCTCCTTTTCAATAATTTTCTCTGGGGATCGTAAAGTTTGTACATCTTTTAGAGGTTTAATGTCTCCAGATCTGATCAACACAACATCATTGGTCACCATCACAGTCTTATTTTCAACTTTTGATTCAGATTCTTGTCGTTGTCTTCTCTTATCCAGTTCTTCAAATTCCTTAAGCCTATCCATAAGTTTGTCTATACTAGCAACTGTGGGACAGCTGTATGGTATTTCAAGTCTTCGGGGATCCAAAGACTTCTCAGCTGAGTCATCTTCATATAGGAGCTTTATGTTATCACTATCATCACTTTTTGAAGGAGTCACTTCATTTGTTATTGTTGATATTAAGTCTTCATCTTTCAAAGGTGTTTCTGGAGTCACAATATTGTTGCTATCTCCTAGTGGCTTTGATGCACCATAGAACTTTGCGACTGACTTGGTTGGCAGTTGATCCGTTACTTTGTTTGCTACTTCTTGATCCCGGTCGATATTTTGGTCAAGATCATTAATGAGATCATTAATTTCTTTAGATAATGTATCTAAGGTTTCGTGTTTTTCCTCAGTTTGATCATTTGTTATAGTACTGTTCATACCATTTTTTGAAGCTTGGGCACAACTAGACCTCCCTGCTGCTGCTGCCTTTTTTCCTCTTCTTGCTTTTCTTATATTCTTTGACACTTCCTTTGAATTGAATGTCTTTGACATACTGGTCAATATACTACTACGTTCTTCAAAAAGCGTATTTTTTTCAGTCTTCGGCAACAATTTTTCTTCCAACTCTGATGCATTTAAATTTTCTAACTTAACCCTATTACTATTATTGTTGTCAGAGTCTACTGATGTAGTCCGTTTTAAGCTCAATTTCTTCTTATCCTTTTCCTGTACATTAGAACTAGGCTCTATATCCACCTTGGCATCAGACAATTTAGAGTCAATGTTAAGAGAAGGCACTTTTGCAATAGTCGAGATCTGTACATTATTTTCAATATCTACATCTAGGTCAGTCTTAGGTTTATCTAATTTTTTGTTGAGCTCTTTGTTTTCTGTGTCATTGAGAGTTTCACTCAAGCTGACATCGGATTCCGTGATATCTGAGCATTTTGAGAACTCACTGCCATCTCTTGAGCAGGAGCGCCCTCTTTTTAATTTTTTGCATTCATCACTACCTTCTGTAGTTTCAGTGGTCTTTGAGTCTGAAAGCAATCTCCGTCGCTTCTTTTGTTCTTTCATGACCACTTCACTAAAGAGCTTGCTTTTTGCACTTCTTGGTTTCCTACTTCTCAAGTGCTTCCCTTCAAACATAGATGGACTATTACTTCTCTCTGACCGCATTGAGTAAGGGCTGGTGCGTGGCCCCAACACAAGTGTGTTTGGAGAATCACCAAGTACTGATTTCATCATGATCATATCAGAGCTGAACCTTTGTCTTCTACCAGTTTTTGGACTTGAAGACCTTGAGTTAGGTGTAGTTTCATCAATTGGTTCCTTTTTAATCTCAGATACAGGTATCAATGGGACGGTTTCTTGACAATTTTCAGGGTTAGGCCTGACAGCTGGTTTTCTACCTCTCTTGCCGGGCACTTTTACAACATCTCGGAGCTTTTCCTTAGCAGCTATAATTTTCTTATTCCTTAAGGTCTTCCTTATTCCAAGAGGTCTTTTTTTAACGACAGCCTTAGGTTTCCCTACAGTTTTTTTGGGTTCTTTGGAAGGTTTTTCATCTTGATTAGGTTTATTCTTGTCTTCTTCGGCAATATCTGAAGCTTTCTTCCGGGCACGAGTTTTGGGTTCTATAGTGTCTTCATCAACACTCTTGTCCAATTCCTCTTTGAGTTGTTTAGTTTTCATGATGGAATGTGTGGTGAAAGATATCTCTTTTTCTCCGACATCAGGCACAAGCTGATTGTCAGTTTTTTTGGTAAGTCAATCTAGGTGATTGAAGTAACAGTCAGTTACGAGGACCTCTGACCAATCAATCACAAGTCCTAGAACTCAAATTGGTATATAATGTTCTCAATCGCAATTTACAATAAGCTGTTGAAGTGTGTAAATAGATATATTCTTAATTTGATGATTATTTTTTCTTGAAGTCTTGATTGCTATGTTAGAATGACATTTGGCAGTAGAATACTTCCACAGCATGCCATTTGGTCCTGAAATTGTTAAAAAAATATAATTAATCACCTTAGAAATATTAATTATTGTTATAATTTCTTTAATTGAAACTTATAATTTAAAAAAAATTAGTAATAAAATAAATTTTAAGCTATTTATTCTGCTAAATAACTCTTGCCTTATAATCAATTGATCATTAAATTAATAGAAATCGCTCAGAAATCAACGCAAAAACATCATGCTAAACATTGTTGATGTATTTCATGCAACAAGTTCGCGCACAAATTTCGACAACATTTTACAAACTAACGCTGTACTTTATCGCATAAAAAGTAACAATAAGTCATAATAATTCCAAAAATAATGCAAAACTTAATTTTACAGTGCTTAAAACTTAGAAAATCCCGCCGGAAAAATCATGAAAATGGTATGTTTTGGTGGTTTCGTTCTCAAAGTGACACTGTGACACCTAACGCCACCTACCAGCTGAGTGCGTGTGCGTCGGCCACAGAAAGCACCAAATCATTTCCCTACCCGTGGCGCACCTCAGTAATGTCCTCACAAAATACTCACAATTTATCCAAAGGAACTGCCAAAAACCACAATAAACAGTTAATTAGACACACAATACACCATAATATGCGAAAAAGTTCAATAAAAACACGCGATAAAACTTAGAAAACGATTTTTGAAAAGCCCAAATGTCTGCAGGCGTCCGCCATAATGTTTCCTTCGAAACGAATAATATAGTTCTTATTGCTCTTGTAGCAAGCAATCGCTCTATTCGCTATTCAAAATGGCGACGGTGTGGCGTTCACAGTGTGCGTTTGCACGACTTTTTATTGGAAAAATTGCACAGAACCCGAACAACTCATCTGATTTGTGTACAAAACTCTTCCCGGGACCACTATCGGTAATTATTCAATTATTTTCACTCGCGGCGTGTTGTAATGTCGCTTCGACTGCGACATGTGACATTACTATGGGCGTACACTCTCACAAACAGCTTACACCAATGAAATTTATTGTGATATTATTTTTTTAATAAAATTAATTAATTAATATAATTTTTTACATGTTAATAATTTACTTGATTTGAATTAAAGTTAAAAATATGCAGCTCGACTATACATAAAATGTTGATAAATATAGAGAAGTAAATTATTCTTATTTATTTTCAGGTTACATCCAGGAACTATTCTAATTATGCGAATTCTCCATTTGTATGGAAAATAAACGAGCAGTATGAATATGAAGTTGTAAAAAATCCACCAGAATGGGTATACGTGGAGAGGTTATTACCCTTTGATACCATACCCGCTGTTTCTCCAAAGGATAAATATCCTTCAGGTTGGATACCACCCCGGGATGAAGCCGCAAACCTGCCTTACTTTATAACACGAAATAAAAATCATGTGCTGCCAATATACCTCAATATAACATTTAGGGGGATGCGAAAAATAACGCAAATTAAAAAAATAGAAGGTGACATTTGGCTATTGAATGATACCCTAAAAGCTCATTTAAAAGAAACAGCAGGGAAGTATGTAGAAACTAGAGTCCACGAATTGGGAAAGTTTATAGAAGTAAAAGGAGATTATGTTAATATTATCCGCGATTGGGCTCATTCAAAAGGGTTTTAAATACATTAACATGTAATTAATTAATGTAGTTTCTCAAATAAACAATTAGCTGATTAACTTGTGGTTTTATTGTATCTCTTCGCCATTTGTAATTTAGAAATTCAGCGGTGTATGCTATAGCAAATTATGTATGACTGATGGCAAAATGCTCTAGTTTATTTTAATTAATAGTATGATAGAAAGTTGTACTAAATAAGAAAGAATGTATTTTGTCATTTAAATACAATCATGATTATACAAAACCGATAACTACTTTGCTGCTTTGTGAGGTTCAAAGAAAGAATAATGAAAAATGTGCTAAGAAGCTAGGTTATTCAATAATATTTACTCGTCACAACTTAGTTGTCAGGGTGTACGCGGCATGAAGTGCGTTTCGTTCGTCCGCCGCGGGCAGCGCTGGCGTCGGCGGAAGGTTTTATCTACGTAGCTATATAACATCCGCCCGGAGTTCTTGGGCCTCTCCACGATATTATTTTCGACTCGTGTCCACTTCTCTTTGTTCAAAAACAACTTTTCTACATCTCGGCGCGGTTAATAAACGCTTTGACACGATTTTTCAGAACGAAATATAGTTGGCACACGATATTTTAAGGTTATGGTATAGGTATGATTCTTGATGAATCGCATTAAGAACTAACAATGAGCACGTTATAAAGTTTGTAAAGTTATATTTTATCACCAACACAAATAAGGAGCGTATGTGCAAGCGTTCACGTAATTACGTAATTGATAAATGGTTGTATGTATATATTCTCAAGGCTAAGTGCTTTCAGTTGGAATCGACACGTGTAAACATTTTGCATTTTGTAGCTCATCCAATGCAATGATAAATAAATAATTAAATGCGCTTTAGGGTTGTTTCACACGTTCATAGTTTAAATTTGGTTCTGGTTTCATTATTCGTTAGATGTATTCAATAATTGGATAAAGTTAGATATTTATAGGCACTGCTTTTTATTAACAGGTTAAAATTAAACAATGACGCGTTGATTAGTATAACCAACGTTTAGGAATTGTTTTGTTAATTCAAAATATTCTATAAATTTGCATAATAATGTTCAGTTAATTATGTACACTGCAACGATTCCTGCTTACGTCACTCTGACGTAAAGGTCATACGGTAGCGTCATTGAATTTCAATAGAACTTTTGGTTTGAGTTTTTTTTTAATTTACAATTGTTATGACGATCTGAATAAAACAATTTATTTAAAATTTCAATATATATAACGAAGGACGTTCAACGAAATAATTTCTATTAAGCTCAAGACGGGCTTAGCCTTTACAACCCTTACACCTAATAAAGATATTATAACGTTCGCAAATCCGTAAAACAAGGTTATGTATTTATTAAATTAGATCAAGTTAAGGCTAACATTAAAGATGGTCCGTCGAACGTTATGTTGAATGTATGTACCCAATTCTTTATGTGTTTAATTGCAACCCATTTTCATTTTATCCTTCGAAACCATAAACGTATTATTAGACCATAAACATGTAGATTCTTAGGCCTTACTTTGAAACAAAACTATCGCAAAATACATATTCGTATATCTAAAATGAAAAGATCATTGATTAAGCTTCCCTGTGGATTTCCTTTCAGTATAAACCTACTTCCGGTAAAACTGCGTAAGCTCAAGGTTAATACTTATCTTACAACTAAAGCCTTTGAAATCTAATGTCGATGAGGTTTATTTCCTTTCAGTTTTTAGTGACAACTTATTGAGTCGCGCTAGACGTAGGTTGGTAGGGGAAAATAGTACAGGTTCGTGAACAACATGCGTCAGTAACACCCGTCCGCAACATGCTTACTTGAATTTGAAACAGTTTAGACAATTTTTTTGTAATAAAATTATTAAAATTATTAAAAAAAAATTGTATTCAAATTTGAATTTTGTTGTTAAGGTACATTAGTTTATTTTTGTAGATTATTTATTGATTTTTGGACAATGTATTATTATTGTCGCGCTTTCGTACCTGTTTTGAGTTAAGACTTTTGTAGTCCTTAAGACAATATTTTTTCAGATATTATATACAAAAAAAATTTTTGAATTGGTTCCTTTATGGCAATGTCTCTCCTTTCTTCTTCTCCTTTCATTTAAGCTGAGATATAAATCTTCAATGTATTTGATCTACCGTGAAGATATATGTAAACTTTAGTAATATTTAAAGCTACATAAGTTCGGTACTTGACGTTTACATGAAAGTTCGTGATATCAATAAAATACCAATGTTTCCGTTTGTCTGTTTCAGGTACCAGTAAACGACCAGTGGTCGAACGTCGACTATAATTCATTAAGTTACTTTTATTTATAGACGGGTCAGTTAATACTGCCTAATATTTAGTTATATGTATCCCTACTAATATTATAGATGTGAATGTAAGTTTGTTTGTTACGCTTTCACGCGAAAACTACTCAACTGATCATCATGAAACTTTGTACACATATTCTTGTAGAGAGTAGAAGTAAAATATACTTTTTATGAAAAAAAAATAGTATATAAAAAGCGAAGCGTGTATGTTCCCTATAGACCTATAGACTCCGAAACGGCAGGATCGATTTCGATGAAATTTACAGGGTCCAGATTGGCACATTCCTGTATTTGGTAGCGATCAGATCAATATAATTAGTGGTACCCGCGCGTCACTTGTTTGTAATAAATCTATAAATACATGAAAGGCTGGTAACGGGGTGTAGTTCTGGTGTTACGGGATGTTTATGGGCGTCGATTATCACTTTAGTAAACGCTGCTAGCTTGCTCCCTTTTTATATAAAAAATTCGTGTTAGTTAAACCATTTATAACTCAAGAACTACGGCACATTTACGACGTTCAACGTTATCTGTGATACAATGACATTACAAGGAGTATTTTTTTAATAATAGACGGTGGCAAGCGAGCAAGCGGTTCACCTAGTAAGTGATCTACCCATAGACATCTGTAACAAGCTATTGAGCCGCAGATGCGTTGCCTACTTGTAATGGATAAAGGAGGGATAAAAAAAGGATATTTCTTTACCAATCCATCTTCACCTCCTTCCCGTTTTCTTCTTATAACAAAAGGGTGGGAAGCGGAAGAGGACCGAAATGGAGGAGAGAAATACTATAATACTACTAATAATAACTATATACTTGTGTGTGTGAATACTACTTGATTCCCGTCTTCTGTGAGGTCGTGGTATTTCACCAGTCGAGCCGGCCCATTCGTGTAACAAATGTTCTTTTTGTAGGCTCTACCATTTGTAAAGATAAAAAGGTAACACAGCTTAAATTAATTCTAAAGCAGATCGAAGTTTTCCGGTTCAGCTGGTATTATAATAAATATTAACTTTCTTCGCTTCCCCTCAATATAAGCCTTAACTATATAATTTCACACACTTTCACATAATTACTTACATAAAAATGTTTTCGAATGTTATGCTTCACTTATAGATAAAATACTTGCTATAAAACTTGTGTCAAATATAAAGCGATGGACTCGTCATAGTTCATAACGTTTAGAATTAGTTGATATCAAGCGTAAGCAATAACTACCCCCAGGGCCTCAGGGAAGACTAATCGAAAAAAGCGCTTAACTACAGTTTAACTAATTACTTAAGTTTAGAACGTTTTATTAACGTAACTTAATTAGTGTACAGTGTACTTTTATAAAATGTCAGGCATGTTTATTTAACTTTGCAACACGACGAATAATAACAAGTTCTATGGGCATACAAACTAATAATTATTAATATATAATTATAATATAATTACCCATGTTCAAGGTAAATTAATAATTTTAATAACCTGTTTTTATGCAAAATTTTCAACTGTAACCATTGAAAATGCAAAAAGTATGTATTGATCTAAGCCAAGCCTTTAAGTAAATACGAGAATACGAAGAGAGATATTAATTTCATCATCAAAAAAATTAAAAATGGTTTAATTTTATTATTATTTTAATAAAACAGATAAAAATGCGCTAACGCCCGTAACCCAGAACCCCTCTGGCAAAGATCATTGGCGCGATCCTGACTCACCTCTCTCGCTTCTTCTACATTCATACATCTAAACATACATCGTGGGTTATGGGTGTTCCTTATATCACCCTTTTTAGTAAGCCGCTAATTTTTATCGATATAAGTTCTTGGACGTCCCTACCAACACTACCACTCACTTTTGACATAAATTTGTTTCGTTGTTGTCTCTTTATTCATCCTTTCAAGATACCCGTATCACGGAAGCATACCTTTCTCAATCCTAGTCCCAAAATCCCCTTTTAAGGCAAACTTTTCTCTTACGCGCATGACTCATTTTTACGCCCTATATTCAAAGTCATACTTCTCAACGGCATTTGCTCTTCTAGCTTGCTTTTCTTTTATAAAATAGATTATTAATTAATTTATATACTTTATCAAATATATAAATAAATACTGATGTTTTCAATGGATTGTTTCACTGAGAACAATTAAGATGGAAGTTATTCGCTTCAACAACGTCGAAGTTAAATTAAGCACTCATAACTGCACTAAAAACAAGAAAATTATGACGACAAAGGAAGAAGTTAGAAAGAGAAATAAGAATAATAATTAAAGTATTGGACAGAATTGAAACAAAAGGGAGAAGAAGGGACGTGTCGAAGACGAGGGAATAAATCTATGTCAAAAAGTCTGGTACTGTGGTGAGTGCCACACATAGTTTGCGCTTATCGATGTCCGTTGATTTCTGATAACTTAACTTTGTCACTTAATATTTTATTTAAGCTACATCAAGTAATTATTTTACTTACAATTTTATTTTAATTACCACTTTGATAAAAATGTTAATGTTGCTTGTATTATTGCTAATACCTAAGTGTTTTTTTAATAATAAGAACCAGCAAAACTGATAAATTTTACAGTGTTACCATTTACCAAATTACGAAGAAACTATGAGTCACCATTAAATATTTATAAAAGTGGAACCTGACTGATCAAGGCATAGACTAAGCTGCTGAACCTAGGAATGAGAAAATAAATACAATAATAATAAATACACAATACAATAATAAATACACAAGTCTTTTATAATGTAGGCAAACACACACAGATATTTTTTGAAATTTCAACCCTTAATGATGTAAAAACAGTGAACTGCTGTTGTATGGAAAAAGCGTTATCAGTCGTTAAAAAGGCGACAGTCTCAGGTAATTATTGCCTATTTAGTAATAATATTTACCACATTAATTATTATTACCGTAACGTAAGAACCCTTAATATTGTAATAGGTAAAGATGTGTTGCCATACATTGATACATTTGAGCAAAAATAAAATTTAAAGCCTGACTCTACCACTGTAGAATACTGCTCGTTTATAATAGGTTCCAGTGATGTCTTACGGTGCTTAGACGTGGTACCTACGAGCACCATTCCATTAGACGGCTCTAAGTTACTCGAAGAGCAAGTGAGAGGACAATGCTTGTTATCTGTTTGCGCATAATTTCCTGAAGAATTGCAAATCTTAAGTGACAATGGGCTGTACACATTGCTCGCAGAACTGATGGCCAATGGGGAGGAAAGATCCTAAAATGGCGGCCACGTACAGAACGGCACGGCGTAGGTAGACCCCCGCAATATTGTTATGATCTAGTCAAGGTTACATAACATTATATCATTTATTATTAATAATATATTATTATTAAAGATGTGTATGTTTTGGCATATTATAGTTTTTCATTTTATGATTTAAGCTTTGTTGGTATGGTGAAATTAAATATTAGATTTTTTATATTACCTACTGATATTTCATAAGATATAATCCCGAGGTTGGCGACAGCGCAATAATTAATTTAGTCTATAGATAACATCACGCTACGACCGTTAAGGTGCTCCACCGGGAGCATTCGTCTGAAATGTAACATTTTAGATTTAATTTTGAGCATTACGTTACAATACTGCCTCTCTAACTAACAAACAGTCACCTGTAATGTAACATTTTAGATTCGATACAAATTGTATCAAAATATTACAGATGAAACACATAGGTTTCGCACTGTATGCTGTATGTATGCTCGGTTCTCCTGCATTCATTTCTTTCTTAGGAAATATTCATTATTTATCTGCTACAAGCAAAATATTGAACACGCTTTTGGCGCCGATATTGTACAGAGCTGTCTTATAGATTTGATGTTTGAAGTTACTATTAATATATTAGGTACATTTCATATTTATATAATAACAAAAATACAAGTTTCGTACCTTTCTCTTGCTGAAGTTTCAGCTGAAATACAGCGTTCGTGGTCCCGAGTGAAGTAACCTGAAGTTTGACTTGGTTATGTTTCAGGCGGTTTTTCACTATCTACCCTCGATATTTATTAAATTCTTTACAAGACATCGGTACTTCGATACTCTATATTTATGACTAGCCGTGGTGAGATAATATTAAATTATATTATATTATTAATTATTATTTAATTAATAATGTATGAGACACCACGGTGATTTTATTTTTCATTTCATCTCGATCTATGAAGCTATTTACAGATACATTATTTTAATTGATAAAACTATAGAATTAGCATTAATATCCAATAATAATATAAAGTTTGTAAAAGACGGGAATATTACCACTATTAGCCTTTTTGAGCTCCCTATATTTCGGCACAGTCGCATGCGCCCATAAGTGTACAAGTGTGGTCATAGTGAGTGTGTTTTGTCAACAACATAATATAACATCGAGTGCGGACTTAGCGTGCAGTGAGAAATCGAACAATAGTAGTGGTCGCAGAATTAGGAAGAAGGTAGATCGATACGACTACCTATAACATTTTTTCGCACTACCGCATGACTCCAGTCAGCCCGTGACTATGGCGCATGCAACTGTGCCGAAATATCGGGAGCTCAGAAAGGCTAATCGTGGTAAGAATCCCGTCTCTTACAAGCCTTATATCAGTAAAAACTTCGAAAGTTTCTGTTTCGTCGCAAGAGATCTTAAATTAGCTGATTTGTTGTGAAATAATCGAGAATCTTTAAAAATGGGAATAATTACATTGCAGATAATGTTTTAAGAAGTCTTAAGAACGCTATAGAAACGGACAAGGTCGGTATTGGCGCGTTGCGGCGTCTAACCTTTGAAAGCTCGTAGGCACTTTTGTTTCGTGGGAATATTTTTAAAGCAGGTTAGTAAACAGATAATTAATAATCTCGCTATTAACCGAATATATTGAAAAGGCAATCGATGTTGGAAAACTTCACCGAACGCATTGAGCCCGGAAATATCGCAGGGGGTAAATCTTACGTCACTTTATAGACCAGGCTCTAAAGGTAACGTTGGGGGTTTTTGAAAAATGACACATAAAATATTTTTCTTCAGGTAATCGACGGTAGGCTCCGTGTCTCTTATCTTAACGTAAATTAGATAGTTCAATTGTAGATTTTCTGCATGAATTTTAAAATCTTACTTTTTTAATTTAATTTTCGTCGTCTGTGTACCGAGTATTAACTTTAAAATACAAAAAACGCACGTATTTTTATCTTTTATTATATACATATATATATATATATATGTATATATATATATATATTAAATATTTTTATTATTTTTATTTAATCATTTTTTATAATCAATTAAATATGCAAAATTATTAGCACATAAATGCGATATTCATTATTAACACAAATAAATATAAAAGGTAATATAAAATTATTTATGATCCGTTGCGTCACATCTCGCTGACTCGTGAGTTAAGCTCGTCTGTATATAAATTGTTGGGAAGGTTTCCGAGAAAAGAAGCGAAAACAAATTAAGGTGTTTACGGGAATAGACGAATTCCAAAATCAGGTTTTTTCTCATTGAAATTTACCTGCTATTGGTTACCATGCGCTTTAATTATAATAGTACAAATAATACCTATTGTAAGATTAGCAAAGGATTAGGGCAGATAGCTCTTATAAATGAATCAGTCCCACCTATAAAGATACATTAAATTGAAATGTATATATGTAGTATCAAATTATTACAGGACGTTAATACTTTAATTTGTCATAAAATGACATTGCATGCATACTTTTTAAAAATATTCCAATGGGATCTTACAGTACATTTTATTTTAGTTTTAAATATAATTTAATCAATTGTCGGATCCAGGGGAGAACTTAGGCCTTAAGCCCCCCCTTGATCATCAGAATTCCCTCCCGACAAATTTAATATACTAGCATAATTACTTTTTACTTTTCGTCATGTTAAAACCTACCCTAACATGTGGTTCCGCCCCTCCCCCGCACAAATCAATCCCGGATCCATCACTGGCATAATCAGCAACAACTATAAAGATATTGCGTAAAATTACATATACAGTTTTATGCGTCGCGAATTCGGGACCCAAAAGTGACGCCATCTTAAGTCGCAAATTGGCGATTTCGTAAAATCCGAATTATTTATTCAATACCCACCTCACAAATACAAAATCTATTTTTTTTCTTTATAAACATTGTATGAATAGTCCTACGAATAAATATTATTTTTAAGTACTCGAAAATATTTCTTTTTTAAATGCAAGCATACTCCCCATTTTGAGGTATTGTCGACACGCTGCCATACATTTGTAAGGAACGCGGTATTTGGGGGTATATAAGATTATGGTGTCATGTTTTGACAAATACAAGTTTCCGACAGTATCTGTAAATAATTTGAAATTATTATACGAGAGTCCATTAATAATTTATCAAAAATTCCAGCTTAGAAAATGAGAGACGATTGCGTACTAAGCCGGGGCTACAGCTAGTTTAATATAGATATATGTTGATAAGTACATGAACGTGAACCTCTTAATTGATAATTTAACAATTCTAAAAATATATATTCTTGGTTTAAAAAACTTGTAAATCAAGTCAATTGTTACTTAAATACGTTCAAACAACATAGTTTTTTGTCAATTCCTTCGCAAAGGGGAACTAGCAGCTGTCGCATTCAAGAGTACTGCAAAAACTCCCCAAGGGCGTAATGTTACATTGAAATACTGTTTATTATGTTGGTAATAAACATATGTATTTACACGCGTTTAGTAAATAGGCGTATGACTTTTATAATAATTGCGTTCGAATTCTCAACATTTCAAAATGAACGTACATCTTCACCCTTCTTTGTCATCTTATATGACAAAAATATCTTTATTTCAAGAATCAGAAAAAAAAGCGTCCAGCGCCTCTGTTTTGTTATTTTAATGCTGTTGAAATAGTTGACAGTATCGTAAAAGTCCATGGCATGGCCTTAAATAATATGCATACATAATATTAGGATTCTTAAAATGACTTAATTTTTAGATTTATAGTAAAATTTTAATAATATGCGCTCATGCACGTAACCCAGAGAGGTAGGCAGAGATCATCATGGATTAACATGTGGATCCTGGCACACCTCTCTCGCTTCTTCTACATCCATACATCTACGCGTACATGCCCGTCGGTTACGGGTACTCCTTACAGGTGTCCTACCAACAACTCACTTTTTTATTTTACAAATTATATTAAATACCAAATACAGCTTGCCGCCGCTATATCTTGTGTTACAGTAAACCTTAAAAAATGAAATAAATATTCATTAAGGCAGGAGTCGGTTTTTGTATGACATAAATATTTTTCTTCAATTGAATTTCGACATATAAAGATTCCCATGGGAGTCTATCATTTAATAAAATAGAGTTAAAAGTAAAATACAGAAACCGATACTAATGCCGGTAAATAGACTTAAGTTGTATTAAAATAGTATGGGTGAATTTTGAGCCAATGATATACTATAGATATACTCATACGAAATCACCAGTCAAAATTGAAAAATGTTCCAATTACAGTGACAGCAACATTGACACATGTCAAATGGTGTAAAAAGGATAGCGTAATTAGAATAATAAGAAAAAAGAGAAGAAGAAAAGTTCACTATTCGACCGCTAATGGCATATCTGCTACTTTTTGCAGTATAATATTGGTTTCAAGTTATGTTATTTTATTTATTTATTGAAACATAAATAAGTTTACAATAAAGCTTACAAAAAATATACAAGAGCAAGCAGTTTGGGTTATTGCAAAATCCACTTCGATGGCTTCAAAATAACAAAAATTTAATACAATTGTGATGTTGATTAAAGAAGAGATACAAAATGGTCACTTGGAATGAATTGGAATTAACTGAGTCGTGGTCGGAGCCTTAGTTCCAAATATCTTGGACTATGCGTCCACAACAGTCACTATTGTAAAACCAGACTACGGTTAGAACAGATAGAAGTCTAACCCCATTCTGTGCTGTCGCTGTGCTATCAACTATCCTGCAGGCACCATGCGCATGGCATTAGACAGGCAGCGAGAGGTGTGCAGGATCGCGTCAAATAGAAATTCGTAATCTCTGCCCATGTCTCTGGATTCCAGGCGTGAGTGCATATTTATTTTAAAAGATTATTTATAAATTAAGTAAAATAATGTAATTTATTGCAGCATTATTGTACGCAGAAATCACCGAAATTACTTTATTATGCAAAAAAAACATTGAATGGAATTGTAAATATTAGTAGCTGGTACGTGACTGAACTTAGAAGTTTTTAGTGACTTAACTTAGGTATTCCACCAGTACTAAGTATATTATATTATTTTATATTATAATATGTATTCAAGGAATACTTTCGTCGTGTAAACCCAATTGAGAATGCCACAGAATACTTCGTTATGGACTATTAGAGTAAATTCCCACTGTAGGTTCCATACTGACTGACTGCTGACACAAAGGTCAGAGAGCATGAAGGATCTGTGACAACAAACAACTGACAGCAAGTTCACTCCCATAAATGTCCGTAAGACCAGAGGAACTGAACAGTTGAACCAGTGCGTGCTGTTTTACCATATACATGTATCAGAGGTGTTAAAGACAAGATTGGCTTCTTATAAAGGCTTCAATAAGTATATTTTACAAGCCACCAAAGAATATACATAATTTTTACATCTAGTGTAATATTCCTTTACAAGGTATTGGATTATACAAACATTGTACAAAACCCATGAAAACCAGGATAAAAGAACAAATAGCTGTCGTTAAACCAACACTTCTGGAAGTCTGCAGTCCGTGATCATGTTTTAGACAATACCTGCCATAGTATAAGATTTGATAAACTTCCTGCCAAAAGAACTGCACTGCCTACCAAGAATGATTTGTGAGGCTATTGAAATAAATAAAAACCATCCTAATTTCAATAGAGAATTGCTGTTTGGCGGTCCGGTGAATAAAAAAGGAAAATCCCAAACTCTGAATAAATCTGTAAGAGGTCAAGGTAGTGTGCGCCAAGTCTGCATAGACCTAAGTAATAACGCCAGCAACTTTGACAACACGGATACGACACATCAGATACACCCCCTCCGCACCCCACTTGTCAATAAGTGCTGCAACGTACGAAACGTTGGGAAGATAAACATTGAATAAACGCGGCAAAAGCAGTTAATTTATTAGAGTAAAGCTAATTTTACAAATTTTATAACGTTTAATTTAAAATTTAATAATTACTTATGATTTAAGCTATGCTATATCTGTAGATAAAATCCGAATAATTAGTTTTATTCCGATGTGTAATATTCGCAATATAACAAACCATGGTCACTTAATTTAGTTTATTTGTAATGTGAAGCTTAACTTTACAAGGAATAAGCACCCATAACCGACGAACATGTATGCGTAGATTTATAAATGTAGAAGAAGCGAGAGGTGTGCACCAAGATCGCACCAAATGGAAATCCATGATCTCTGCCTACGCCACTGGGCTAGGGGCGTGAGCGCATATTTATTTATTTATTATTCTTACCCGAACACAGAATCATATTTTAAGAAATTTGTCTATTAAGGCCCACATGGACTTGCCATGGCCTACACGCAAAATGTATCATAACGCCGACTGTGAGCGGGCTCACTGTAAGCCATGAACGTAAAATCTCGCTACGTTTTTGGTCAACTACCCCTTGCGTAATGGCGTAGCATCGGTTTGGCGTAAAGAAAAGTTAAATGTGAAACGAAATCCCGTCTTATCATGGCGGTGGGGTTCAGTAGTCGTGGGCAGGTCGGCCAAGGTAAAGAGAGGAACCAAGGGCCAGAGGTGGCCGTTCGAGGTGCACTCGATTCTGTCTTATCCAGTCGCACCACCAGACTCGACGGTGGTGGGGCTGCGAGGGAAAATTATAACTTTACATAGTCGGTAGTATTGGTAGATTTATCTTCGTTTCGACGTATTTAAATTCGCTAATATAGCGTACAAAGGGTTTTAATTTGTTAAATAATTAATTCGGGTGCGGTACTCCCACGGTCTAGACTGCGAAGTAAGGTGTTAAATTGTTTTCGGTAATAATATTTAAAATTCAACATCACAGTTTATATTTTCAGTAATAGATCGAGGTGATTTGATAGGTATAAGGATTCTTCGAAAAGAATACTGCTGGGTTTCCGTAGGAAGTTTTAATGAAAAAAACTTTCTCCAGCCTTCCAAGATCTTTTAAATGAGGGCATTAATAATACGGTTCTTAAAACTTTGAAATTAAAAATGGTAAACTAGTTATTTAATATAACGAATAATATAGCTTAAAATTAATATAGCTTTTAAAAACGTAGAAAATAAATTGCTCTATAACATAAATCATTTAACATTTTATTCGATAGATTTTAGGGTTCCGTACCCATAGGGTAAAATAGGATCCCACCTTATTACTAAGACTCCGCCGCCCGTCCGTCCGTCTGTTACCAGACTGTATCTCATGAATCGTGATAGTACAGTTGACATTTTCCAAGATGATTCCAAGATGAGATATTTCTGTTGCCGCTATAACAACACATACTAAAAAACAAAATAAAGTAAATATACAACTCTCCATACAACAAACGTGATTTTTTTATAATGGTACGGAACCCTTCGTGCGCAAGTCCGACTAGCACTTGGCCGTTTTTTTTTCCTCAGGGGTAAAACGTCTTTGCTTTCAGGCGCTTCAACAGTTAATCCGCTTCTGAGTCTATCTATATATACATAAAAGGCGATGTTTGTATGTATATATGTTCTTTATTAGAATTAGATTTAGACTCCGAAAAAGTTTGACCTATTTCGATAAACTTTTCTTGTCCGTTCATGCATTCGACCCATAGAAGTTAAACTTTAAAAACATACATTTTTCAATTACTTACGGATAAAACTTTATTAAAGGCATTAGACGCTGACGGCGACGCAGTCGCTGGGGTGAATAAATAAAATTAAACTAAAACCACAAAATGTTTGTGCGGTTTTTGGAAATTTCAACTGCGATTAAGTTTCTTTGTACTTTGAACTGTTATCAAATGATGGTATCATAATTAGGTAATGGGCCCACATTAGCAAAGTATATTAAGCTACATTTTAAAGTATATAATGTGTACGCTTATCAATTTCTATTGTTTTCGTTACACTTCATTTATTTTCATATTTGTACGCAACGCACAAACATCAAATTAGTGTAGTGTACACCCGACACTATAAACTAAAGAATGATGATTCGTACCGGTTTTATTTCACACACACACACACGGGATATTGCTACTCGTTATTGATTTACCACTAAATTTAATATTTAAATAATTTCGTTCTTTACTAGTGACCCGCCCCGGCATTGCCCGGGTACCACTAATTATGTTGATCCGATCGCTATCAAACACAGGAATGCGCTAATCTGGACAATCTCTGTAAATTTCATCGAAATCGGTCCCGCCTTTTCGGAGACAGACCTATACTATAGGGAACATACATACTTTTTATATACTTTTTTTCGTAAAAAGTATCTTATGTTACTTCTAATACCTTCAAGAATATGTGTACAAAGTTTCATGATGATCGGTTGAGTTGTTTTCGCGTGAAAGCGTAACAAACAAACTTACTTTCACATTTAAAATATTAATTAATTAGTAGGGATTGAAAGTCATTTGTTAAACTTATATTTTTAATGCTTATAAATGTCGTAGCAAAAACATTTTCATGTTATATTTCTTGTACGAAAACATCCGCGGCACCTTGATGGTTGGCATTTCACTACCGCGCAGTTGCCGCGTAACTCCGTCTTGTGGAATGATTTGAATCCAGCGGTATGATGAAACTACGAGTTCAAGAAGCGAGCGTAATCCTTTCTCAAAGAAGGGCAACGCATCTGAAATTCCTCTGGTGTTGCGGATGTTCATGTGGGCCCATGTCACTTTATTAAAAAAAAACGAACGCTTTTTGATTCAGATACTCAAATTAGGTTTACATGTTTGGGAAGCTTAACTTTATACTTTAAGATGTATTTTGTTTCACAGCTGTATGAAATTTTCATAAGTAATGGTTTTTACGTGAAAATTCGTAAATCTTAAAATATTTTCTATGAACAATTTTTCTCACATTAAAGTTTATAATATTAGCCATATCACACAATTGCACGAATTGGCCGGCTCGACCGGCCTACCGGCCGGAATACCACGACCTCACAGAAAACAGGCGTGAAGTAGAAGTACTCTGCGTTTCGTCTGATGAGTGAGGTGCCGGATGCCTAATTTCAATCCTCTTCCCCTTCTCATTCGTTCCTCATAAAGGGGATAGGTTGTGAAAGGGAAAAGCATTGGACGGGGAGGGGATTAACGGCGAAAAGGAAATATCCTTTTCCTGTCTACGCCCTACTCTGTCCATTAAAGGTAGGCAACACATTTGTCTGTTGCGGATGTCTGTGGGTAGCGCTCACCTTACATCAGGTGAGCCGTTTGCACGTTTGCCAGCTTGTCACATAAAAAAAAACTTTTCAGACAAAACTATACATCACAGAGCAATTGTGATTTTGGGTGGTGGTAGCATCAATATTCCACCAATGTATCGCTATGGTGGTTGCATGTGGATGAATATATTTAGAGGGGTGTAAAAGATGTGGCTTTGAAATTTATTTTTAGATAATATGTTACTATTCATTGTATGCTGTGATAATATGTTATCAATAATTAGAAGGAAAAAGGGAAAAAAACAGTGAAGCGGGTGTTTGCAGCTTATACCTTGTTTCATAGCAAGATATGATTGTTGTAAACAAACAAACGTCATTTACCATACACGGCGGCCATTACGCTTTTAATACTTTCATCGGAAATGTTGTAATTTTGTGGAAATCGTATGGTAAAGTGAAGTGATATTGTGTAATATGCATAGTTAATGTTATAAGGTAATGTGAGAAAAATATTGTTTAACGAAAATATTTTGGAATTTACGAATTTTAACGTAAGAAACTTTGTTTATAAAAATCCCATCTTGCTATGAAACAAGGTACAATATTTAAATAATATCACATATCTTGTATTCAAAGTTATATAAAATTTTAAATTCGACACAAACTGCTGGTCTGCTTCGTCGGTATCTTATCGCGCTGCGGCCGGCCGATAAATATAGATTGTGGGGCCCCGCCACAGGGGCGACACTTGAAGACAACTTTGAGAAGATCTTACTTGTGTCAATAGATTTGTTACATAATACTTTTAAAGCGTGAGCTGTGTGGACATGACTGGGGAAGCACTGTAATTCAAATCGTCTATACTTAATATTATAAACAGAAAAGATTTGATTGTTTGTTTGTTTCTGACACAAAAGAAATATTCATAGAAAGTTCTTTCTTCCACCAGCGAGTAAATTATTCATACCTTTTGTCGATCCGTACCCGAGCGAAGTTAGAAGGTCATTTCATAATATTTTTTCTGACTGACTTGATTAGGGTATGTATGTATGTCTGATCCGTTTTTAAATATCTGGAATAAAATATGTAATTTTCTAACTACAAACCTTTCAACTTCAACTTGAATTACGGTTGTTAAGGCAATACTGCTAGTTGATTGAATGTTTTATAATAGCCCTGGCAACACTATCATAGAAGGCGTACGGTATTTAAGCATATAGATATCGATATTATCTTTTCTTAATAAAGATAGGTTGGGAAGGACTAGAGGATTAGATGGGGAGGGGATAAATGGGTAGAACAATATATCTTTTTTCATGTCTGTCCCTTCCTTTGTCCATTAAAGGTTTGATATGCGTCTGCGACACATTTGCTAGTTGTGGATGTATATGGTTAGTGGCGTCTGAGTGTCGGTTGGCTCGCCTGCTCGTTTGCCACAACATTCCATAAAAAATTAATTTCGCTTAATCATTCCAACCAAGCTTTAAAGCTTGTGCTTTATGGTTCAGGACACTACTAGACTGGTGATTTGGAACTCACGACCCCATGGTCGGCAGTCTATGAGTTTCAGTGAGATTTCAGATATTTAACCGAAATGTTAAGACATGCAATAATAAGTAAATTGTCAAAACGAAAAAAAAGATGAGTAAAACATATAAAATTGATCATTTTATCTTGACTATACTATCGTACAGAATACTGAGCGCACAAATTTAGGTCAAGGCTGTTGTTACTAAAGTCAATTGTATTGGAAATTCCGCCGCAGCGAACCTTAATTAGTTGAGGCCTTAAAAATTATAGCGAATAGATTACGTATTAATAATATTATAAATAGATTATAAATAAAATAAATATTAAAAATCGTTACGTAATATTTACTTTAATGGATTTGCGAAAAGCATTGAATTGAATCGTTGGTTTTTGCTTCGAATTCGGTAAATTGATGTCATATTGAGGTTTTTAAGAATCATATTCGGACAATTTAATAATGTGAATGTCCTAATTAAATTTGTAAAATGCCGAACATGTCGTTAAAAAACAATAATATCAAGATTCAGGATCCATAGTAAGTAGCCCATCAAGTACTTTATAATTGTTATATCTGGTTACCCCAATAAGGTTAAAATACGTGTACCTCTAAGCTTATTATATTTTATGTGAGAAGGTGGCAAACGAGCAAGCGTAAACCTGATGTAAAGTGAGCCTACCCATAGATATCCGCAACAGGCAAATGTTTTGCAGATGCGTTGCCTACCTTTAATGGACAGAGGAGGGCATAGACAGGAAAAAAGATATTTCCCTTTCTCCGTTAACCCCCTCCCCGTCCAATCCTCTTCCCTTTTCCGTCCTATCCTTATGAGGAAAGGGTGGGAAGGGGAAGAGGACTGAAATTAGGCCTCCGGCACCTCACTCATCAGGCGAAACGCAGTACTTCTACTTCACGCCTGTTTTCTGTGAGGTCGTGGTATTTCACTGGTCGAGCCGGCCAATACGTGCAACAGATGTTTTTATTGCGGGCTCTACCACTGTTTATTGACGAATAACAATAGTATAATAATTACAATATCTACTTGTTAGATTTCTAGTGAATATTGTGTTTTGATTAAATTTAATTACAAAAAGTAAAAAAAAAACATGTAAAAAATTGTTTTCTTCTGCAATTTAAAATTCATTAACATATCATAGATGAATTAATTTTCTCCAACAGGAATTATATCAAGAGAAATTATGCGAACGTTCTAATTTTAATAATTTTTAAATAATAACTAGAACACTTAAAACTTACGCTTACAAATATCCCTACTAATATTATAAATGCGATAGTAACTCTGTATGTCTGTCTGTTACGCTTTCACGTCTAAACTGATTTAAATGAAATTTAATACAGACATACATAAACTAGACTAAAAAATTAGAAATGCTGCCCAATGTCACTATTCACGCAGACGGAGTCGCGGGCACAGCTAGTTAAAAATAAACCACTTGATTCAAATCTACACCTATGAATTATAAGTGTCACATATCTTGGCTATGGGAATATTACAGATTCTACAATATACTTTTAGACTTACAATGGGGATTTCATAACGCCGAAAATTAAATTTACACGCAACACGAGGGGCCGCTCCCTAAGCATTCTAATTTAACCTCCCCTATTAAAGTTCCTCTTTTAATATTTGTTACGTACTCTCCAGTTGATTTAAGCTTTGTATCGGGTAATCTAGTCAGATTACCCGATACCTGTTATTAAAGTCACAATCGTGTCACAATGGGCTTCCATTTATTCTACAAACGCTAATTTAGTACTTTATTTTACTTTACTTTTCATGCATCAGTTATCTCTCATCACTGACCATTATAAAATTAATAAAATTAAGGGCTTGAATTTTGAACTTCAAGGAAAATATGTAACTGCAAACTTATACATTTTTTTATTTTGTCCTTAAGCTTAATTGAAAAGGTTATGTTGTCGCTCACATTTCCGGTTTGCCAGAAATGTATGAGTACGGTACTGAAACGTGAAGTTGCGTATTTGACTTTAGACAGCAAGAGTCTTTATAAGCACTTGTCAAAGGAAGGAGAAGGTAATCAGTTAATCCGATAGTAGCTAGTTGTACAGTATATTGTGTAGTGAAAATATTAGGCTACGACCTGTGCTAGATATCAGTTAAAAAAAAACATTAGTAAATTATTACAGTAATATACTAATATTTCTCATATTATATACCTAAAAGTGTTGGCGTCAGACAGGCGGCCGGCCGCAAAATACTGTGTATGTATCCAAAACTTTATTGTATGGACTACGATCATTGTGTACGGATCAGACCTAAGTGGGCGGAGGCAGGGGAAAATATTTTGTCCATGATGTTACCTTTAGAAAGTAAATACGTAATTTTATTGATACAAGATAGTTAACAAGCGAGTGGCGCACGCGATGTTAAATGAAGGTCGCAACGCATCAACATCCTCAACAGGCAGGAAGTTATATGCACACGTGTATCTCTCTTGTAGGAAATGAGAGAGTTGGTAAGCAAAATATGAGTGTATTGCGACACAACGTACAAGTACGTAATATATTTCACGGCACACCTCCCTCGCTTCTTCTACATCCATACATCTACGTACATACTTGTCGGTTACAGGGTCCTCTTTATTTCGTCTTTTCTAGCGTGTCACTAATCTGATCGATGTAATTCTTCTTGCTCCCTACCAACACCTCACACACTTTTGCAACATAAATTCGTCTCATCGCTTTATTTCCTAATATCTTTTCTGAAGCAAGATACGTGTGAAAGATTACGTAATCTCTGCCTGGAAAATTTTATTTTTGCTGTCTATCCAGCAACGCATCTCCAACTTATTTGCTTGTTGCGTGTTGGTCAATTAATATCAGATAGAAAAACCCTCGTATATCACAAGGCTAAGTATTGGTAGTTTGCGATTTTGACAATCAGCTAAGCGACGTCTTGAACAGATAGTTTCATTTAACACTAATTGCTGTATCGTTAATACATGTTAGCTAATGTTCAATTATAGTTAATTGAACATGATAAATGAGTACATCTAAAGATAACATTTTGGTATAAATTTATAAAAAAATAATGTTTTGTTTATCTATATACATAATAATACGATATTATGGAGTATCGTATCCTAAACCGAATAATTTTGTATTTCCTAATCGTTGGATAGGGCGAGGAGGACCTATTCCGTGGCCTGTGAGGAGTCCAGAATTAACGCCCGTTGATTTCTTTGTCTGGGGTCACGTGAAATTCCTAGTTTACGTCTCGCCTGTGTCAGCCGCGGAATAACTCAAAATAAGAATTATAAATGCAAGTGCGATGCGGAACAATTGTCAAATTGTTCTGTACTGTATTGTACTTCGGTAGTTAGCTACTCAGAAAAATAGCGCGACTTTGCGTACGCAATAGGGGAAGTCACTTCGAGCACTTTGATTAGGCTAAATTAAAAAAAAATCTTAGGACATATTCACACACGGCCTGTTCCCAAGCTAAGCAGAGCTTATGCTATGGCAACCAGATAACTGATATACTACATACACTACTTTTGTAAATACATACTGAAATAGATAAATTACACCCAGACTCAGGACAAACAGACATGTTCATGCACACAAATGTTTGTCTTGGGTCGGAATCGAACCCACGACCTGCGGCGTGAAAAGCAAGTATCTTATAAACCACGCCAACTGGCTAAATGTCTTAATTGTTACTATTAATAAGCTATTACTGGTTCTAATTTTAATTTAAAATTTGTATTTTTTATTATATTTGCATTGGGTATTGTTTTTCATTCATTTTATGGGATTTTTTAAGAAGAACCCAAGTTTAGCTCGAATACGATTTTCCGCCTGCTTCGCTTGTGATCATTTTTTTTCAGTTTCTTTGAAATAAGTTCCTATTTGTTATGCATTATTGGAGAGCAAGGAAATCGGTTATGTTTTTAAAATAATCTGCAAGACAAGTTTCATAGAGTTTGTTTAAGACATTTTAGTGGAAAATAATCGGACAAAATATTGATATATCGTTTCTTGTCTCGAATTTTTAAATTTGGACCGACAATTGTTGTGTTAATATTGATAAATAACCAGTGTTTAATCGTTGTTTAGAAATCATAATACAATGAGAGTTAAATTCATACTTTTTTCCTTATTTTGAAAGAAACCAAAAACATCATAACTCAAAAATGGTTCACTTTTGCATAGTACATATAATAATAATGAATCGGCCTTTTTTAGAATCCCCACTGCAGGGACACAGGCCTCCTCTCCGAGAGAGGGAATGGGCCGTAATCCACCACGCCAGCCCAGTGCGGGTTGGATGTCACATGTCTTCGAATTTGGTGGTTCTAAGAACATGCCGGTTTCCTCACTATTTTTTCTTCACCGTTTTTGGGCAGTGGTGGTTAAATAAATTAGATAAAGTAAAGCGCCTACCTGCGTTCGAACCCGCAACCTACAATACGTAAGTCTGGGCCTTAACCGCTGAGCCACTACTGCTCATAATACATAGGGGGGGGTAAAACATTTCGCAAGTATTCACCGAATTACCAATAGCCCTGTGTATAATGATAAAGTGTTTTGTGTTAATTCATTGAAAAATAACAATGACTTTTGAATAACTCGTGTAGTTGTGTATAAGGAACCGGTCTGCTACGCCAGCCCAGTACGAAGCTGGACGGTTCGCTAGTTGTTCCCGTACAAATCCAGAAACTTTCCCTGGTCCGCCTTATTACAGACCTTGACCTATTAATTGAATACAATGAAGGCATCTGCATCTATCGTCTCTCTCTTGTCAGACCGGTCACTTTAGATGATATATTTTTGTGTTATAATTTGTCACGAACATGCAAAACATTTGTCGTTGTTATTCCCCAATAGAATTTCCCACAAAACACAAGCACATTTCTGTGAAAACCAACCATTTATAATAAATAAATAATCTGTACATTACACAGTATGTGGTCACTTTGGAAGAATGTTGTTCGGAATAATAGAAACTTTGTCCCGGAAGGAAATTGATGAATTGGGGGAAGGTCCTCTAGTCCCCCCTTGTATCTGCCACTGTATAAACCCTGTAGTTTCGCCTGATGAGTGGCGCAGGCCTTATCCTGTTTTATCAATGTCCTCATATAGATTATTTTTCTGCGCTAAATAAAAACTGGCAATGTATCTGCAAATCTGATTGTTGCGGATGTACGTGGTGGTCACTTAACTATTAAAAAGGGTTTGTTAAGTAACTGAGTTATGTATCTAGGAACTATCGACATACTGCGGGCTGAAATTCAGTGTTTTCCACATCAACAGATGAATGTTAAGCGCTGTCATACATGTTTGCGTCACACTTACTGTGTGAAGTTATGATTTTTGTATATGTATTTTGTAGTTCGTTAAGTAACCTCATGTTTTTGTATATTTTTACGCCAAAACTTTCAAAATGGCGTGTATATAAATGTATTCGTTATTAAAAATAACCTGCTACAATTTGTCCCACAATGTGGCGACAGACTCGCCTTCTATGGTGGAATATAAGATCATCAAGCGGACAGAAATCGTTATGAATGACTAATCAGTTTGTTTATTTTTACGCTTATGTGTGCAGTATAAAGTCCTGTTTACTAAAGGAAATAATATTAGTAATAGTGTTTGCGTTGCCGGTGGGATGTGGTCCAGCGGGGGTCTGAGGCCCCTCACGCGACACAAATATACCGGACGGCTACAGCGTTACGCACTCTGAACTAATTCGTGTAAATCAACTCAATGTTATTTACTTGTTACTGACAATTTGTTTGATGACGATTAAGGTCACTCGTAAGATATATTTCATACTAGTGACCAGCTCCGGCTTCGCACGGGAAGTTCCTCCATACAAACTTTCACACTTACTTTCTAATTTTGCCCTTTAGGAGATGAATTCAGAAAAACCCTTTGTTATTGCTCACTTACGTGATCAGTCAGTCGGTTTCTTGCAACTACTGTTGCGTGAATGAAATAAAAAAGCCCACTACTTTAGAGAATATTGATAAGAGAAGAAAAACTGAAGATTTATGTGTGAGAAGACCAGTCTCTTGCCATCTGTCTATTAATTTTTTTTATATTACAAAGTGGCAAACGAGCAAGCGGCCCCTGGAAATAAGTACCGCTACCCATAGGCATCCGCAACAAGCTAATGAGTTGCAGATGCGTTGTTTACCTTCATGGACGAAGGAGGGGACAAAAGGATAACTCCATTCCCTGTCCATCCCCTCCTCATCCGTCAAATTCTCTTCCTCTTCCCATCCTTTTCTTATTAGAAGAGGGTAGGAGGGGGAAGAGGACTACAATTAGGCCTCCGGCACGTCACTCATCCGACGAAACTCAGAATACTTCTACTTCACGCCTGTCTTCTGTGACGTCGTTGTATTTCACCGGTCGAGCCGGCCCATTCGTGCAAAAGATGTTGTTACTGCGGGCTCTACTACTGTTAAAATTTAATTTAATTAATTTGGTGGTAGCAGTGGTGGCTCAGCAGCTTAGGCCCCGACTTACGTACTGTAGGATGCGGGTTCGAACCCAGGCAGGCGCTTTACTTCCCTGCAGTGGGGAACATAAAAAAGGCTGATTTATTATATTTATTATTTTATAAGTTGCTTCCGCCAAAATCTAAGTAACTATTGCATTGCTTCTAAGTAGACTTAGAAGCAATGCAATAGTTACTTCAATTGAGTCTATTGCTTATGTTAATCTGTCTTCTAGTATCTTTGTTGTTGGAATTTTAAAAATAAAACAACATTTCAAAAACGTATTCAACACTTATATTTGTCTTCAAAGTTATGAATCAACTAAACCACTGTGTTTTCGAGAGAATAATTCAAAAAACTAAATTCTCAAGGAGCACAGTAAATCAGCCGCCGATCACAATGTTCTTTCACCATTTTGTACGCATAAAAACTAATATAAAATCTAAAAACAAAGCTTAGAGATACAAGTCACACAGGATCAGAAAGTGTCAAGATTTGTGTTTGAATTAATCAGTTGTAAGCTGTACTTACTTAGAATTAAGTGTGTATACTTTAATGTACACATATGAAGTGTACACTAAAGTATACACTTGTTTATACAGACCTAGATGTTTTGGGAAGATGGCTATCTCAAATAGAAGCACCGACATGTCGCAAACGCGATTCAGGTAACAATAAAATAACACGATGTTATCAGTAGGCTATAAATCTTGTTATAAATGTTTGGATTTGTGAAACATATTCACTTTGATATCATTGTACGTTTTACAGCCGCCTTACACGAGTTTTTACAAAACACAAATTTCAATAGCTGTATCGCAAAATATCGCCCTATCTAACCTGTGCTTACAATTGTACAGCCCTTGACAATGAACTTTATAATTCAGGTTTTCAATTTAAAAAGTTAACTCGCCCTAAAGAGACTAAGTCGAAAGCAATCTGGAAATCGAAAGGTACATAGTAGTAGTGATTGAATCGATAAACTGCAATAGTTTCCATAACTTTATTGTATGTATGTTGTAGTTTTGAAAACATGACCATTAAAGGTGCAATGAACACCGCTGCACCTTTCTCGTAGAATATAAAATGAACAATAGATTTATTTATTTATCGAGTCACCAAAGAAACAGGTAATAAATATTTATATAATTGAGGTGACAAAGAAACTACATTTGTATTTCTTGGATTGTTAGCTAATTGCCCGCCGTCGGTTAGTACAAATCATCATTACACTTTCTTAGTTTTTTGTCATTAACAACTATCGTGAATTGAATTTCTCGAAATAATTTAAACTTTTCTTCCAAAACATGGCCAACGAGAATGCGGTTTAAAATTTACCGATACTAATTCCGCCAGCGTTTTTTAAACTAGAAGGGCACAGTGTTAATTTCTTTCACATTGGTGACTCGACAAGTCTATCCTAGTTATATCTAGTCAGCTCTTTCGAGCAGTTTCCTCACGAGCCGCCAATCCTCCATGATGTCAGCATCTGGCAGCATGTAGACGACGTAGGGGGGCGAAACAGCGACCTGCCTTTTCCGCCGTTTCCTGCCCCACTCGGCGCCGCAAGACCACAGGTCCACCGTGTGCCGCTCTTCTTCTATCTTCCGTATCTTCTCTAATAGTTCTTCTTTTAAGTTCTCGTACGCCAGCCACTTCTCGCTCTGTTGGCAAAAGAGAATGGGAAAATTAATTACATAATGTAATGACAGTGGTAAAGCGCGCAACATTATGTTGCACGAATGGGCTGGCTCGACCGGTATAACAAGATCTCACAGAAGACGGGCGTGATGTAAGTAGGATCTGCATTTCGCCCAATGAGTTAGGTGTCGGATTCCTAATTTCAGACTTCTCTTTTCGATCCTTTCCTAATAAGGGATGGGATGAGGCGAAGAGGATTGGACAGGGAGGCGATGGATGGGGAAAAAGAAATATCCTTTTTCTTGTCTGCTCATTAAAGGTAGATAACGCATCTGCAACTCAGTATCTTGTTGCAGATGCCTATGGGTGGCGGTTACTTAGTCAGCTTGCTCGTTTCTCAGTTTCTTCCATAATAAAGTAAGTTATAAGAATATTATCGCTTTTTTATAAGTAAGTAGATAAAGATCGCAATAACAATTGGCTGCATTTTATTTATCATATTTAGAGTGTTAAGACTTAAAGATTGTGTCAATTTTTCCACATAATTGGATTAAACACAAAATGACATGCTAAACATAAAAGCTTACTCTAAAAATGATTCTACATGTACTTCATACTAGGCCGAGCTTATCACATGAGGAAGGTCTAACCAGTTAAGTTAGTTTTATGTTTTTACAGTAATCTATCACCGTAATACCTTTAAACGAGCAATTCTTGTATATATATATATATAACCTGAATCTCTGAAAAGGCTTCACCGATTTTCATGAACTTTTGTACGCAGGGAGTTTCGGGTGCAACAAATGTCGTTTTGTCCGTCTTTTCCGGCAATGAAAATCCCGGTTCGAGTCTTGTTCATGCCTCCAGTACTATTATTTTTTTCAAATTCCTTCTTTTGCGGGAAAAACCTATTATATATAAGTATATTACTATAATTGGGATATTTTTATTTAAATATAATTTTCAAAAAACACGATTTACCAAACTCGGGCGTTCAGGTACTTTCGATATAATCATGGTTTTTAAACAACTTGTAACAAATTGATTTTAGTACAACACGGGTTTACATATAGCCAGTTTTTTTGTAACTGAAAGGTGACTGCCTTGCAGCAGGGAGCAGAAGGCGCCTAGCCTAAGCCTCTTTAAGAGTAACTAAGCTCGAGGTCTCCCTCCGTAGAGGGAGCCTCGGCTCGGGTCGTTACTTTATTGTATTACCGGTTTGGATATTTACATCGACTTTCAGATTTTGCCACATTTAGGGGTTAAAACATCAATCAGGAAGGAAGATTTGTATCATAAGACGACCTATGTTGGGGGTAGACCTATCCCAGGTATCTACAAAAATCAGCTCCTGTCTACGCAAGTAATTAGGTATGCACTTCGAATAAATTAATTAATTTAACATTTAGGTCGTATATATTAGTCCGCGACTATTTTTTTATTTATTTATTACAAAACGAACAGCGTTACAAAAAAGTATTTAACATAATAAGTATAAAATTAAAAAGAAGGTCTAACAATGGGTTACCCTTATATAAACTAAAAACAATTCAGACTAAAAATTATTTTATATGACACTTACATAAGATTTGCATAGCGAAGCTTTCTCTTGTCAACTATTCTAAGGTAAACTAAGTCGTAATAGATAATGTGTACCATTAGTAAGGAACCGGTCGCGCGGGTGGGTTGTTGTTTCTGTTTGTTCTACGGCGATTTCGCCTACTTTTAATATTTAGTAGAGGTAGACTTCTTTATACGAGGTCGTCTTTCGGTAGGTCTTTCTTTTATATGTTTGTTTACTATAATACTTAGGGCCTATTTCACAAAGTCTGAGTAAAGTGCCTAATAACTAATTGTGGAATAAATTAGCTGACACATAAGACTTCCCGTTCGTTTCACACATTTATAAGGTCGAGGTGGCAACGTCGCACTTTGACGTTTCTAGTTACGGAACATATGAGAGAGAACACATTTTTTTTATTCAATCACTTTCAATTTTTTTAATTTAAAATGTATCTTGTATGAATTATTTTGTATTACGTATTGATATAATTTAAATGCATATTCTACAAAAGTTATAATGATACAAAAAAGCGAAATCGACTATTTTTATTTGAAATGATACGTAAAGCAAGTGTCAAATAAAGAAATAACCCGTCAAATAACATCCTTATCTGACAGATGATGCAACCGATAATTTACTTGGCACTTTATTAACCAGTTAAGTTTATTTGGAGATTGTGAAACGCCAACTATACTATACTAATTTATTCGTCAGATAAGTTGCAAGTAGCTTATTCAGGACTTTACTTTGACATTGTGGAACAGGCGCTTAGGACAACACAAACTTGCCGGACACCCAATTCTATTCCTTTTCCCCTTTCTATCCTTTTCTAATAAATAAAGAGGGGGCGAACAGGATTTGACGCAAGTGGAAAGTAAAAAGAAATATCATTTTTTATGTTTATCGCATCCTCTACCCATTATAGTTAGGTAGCGTATCTGCAACTCATTTTCTTGTTTGTCTATGGGTAGCGTTCACTGAAACAGTTGAACCGCTTGCTTATTGGCCACTATGAACCATAAAAATATTTTTTTTAAAAATAGTTTTAGTATTTTACTGAAAGAAATAAAACTGTTATATCGACATAAATGAATTATATTGTAAAATATAGATGTCCGTCAACTGACAAGCCGATGAAAAGTTCTAAATGTATAGCAAGATTTTACTTTGAACAATGATTAGGTATCGACATTACCCAATACGTATTTTTTTAGAAAAACAATCCGTAAAAATTACCATCTAATATAACAATTAGGAGTTAGATATTTTAATGTTTAGTATTCCTGTGTTGCATTTTTAAACGAAAAATCACAAATAATAAATGACTTCTTGAACCGATAACTGACAACATAACGGTTTTGTTTCAAGGAAAGCTTTTTAAAGAGGTAATCCAGTCCCCAGGGGTAGTAAAAAATCACCATTGTATATCCAGGGGCGCGTAACGCAGGTATACACAGATGTAATACAAAGTCTGTCTTTTGATGATTGATACAATGTAACGACGGGGCTCCCGACGATTCTATATTTTAATAATAAGGTGCACTTAAAATACATCTGTCTGTCTTATCTAACATTTAGCCGGTAGGGTTCTTTGAGATTCACAGTACCTTGCCATACGTCTCAAAAGCCTATAATTATTGGGTTTACCTGATAGTTAGTTACTACGCTGGCTTGCTCGCCCTTATCATCGTAGTCTATATAATATTCTCTAATTTATATACAACTAGCTGTTTCCCGCGACTTCATCCGCGTGGAATTAAATTAAAACATATTCATCACTTCGCAGGATAAAAGTATATAATTGTATTTATTACAATAAAACGTAAAACATCAGTATCAAAATTATATTATGGCATAACAACAAACAATTTAACTTTATTTATAGATTACCACCAACTCTACCTAAAATCGTCTAACGCAGTTAAATATGTTTACAGTTCGATAAGCATATTGCTGACGCCGTCGCTAACGCATTTTGCGCATGTCGATCTCGCGACCTTATAATATTTACCCTACCTACTGTCGCTTAACGTGGCTAAAGAGATTAACACACGTTTACACATTAGTAAAATGTTTGTTATTTTACTATTAAGGGCAACCTTTGCAGCTAGCGGGCGGCGCTTGAACAGCGCCGCGTAGGTTTTTTCACAATTTCGAGGGTTTTTCACTTTTCGCGCAGAACCCTAATCATTTTGCTTGAATTAAATTTGCCTATTTGAATCTCGACGATATTAGCTATCTTCCAGTAAAAGGCCCATCCGAATCGGTTCAGTCGTTTCGGAGATTACCCGGAATAAACAGACAGACAAAAAATTTTAAAATTGTATTTTCGTTATAAGTATCGTATATACATCATCATGAGTATAGAAATGTTATTTTGATATTACATACAGACACTTCAATTTTATTTATCAATATAAATATAGATAAATCAAACTTCGTATTTTTAAATAGCAAATAAAATATTTTATCCAATTATATATATGTATGGCAAAAAACCAGCACTGAGGATGCATGAATTATTAAAAAGGTGAGTCACACGGTGTTACCCACCGTGCAATTTAATTTTACCAATGATTTTCCAGCCTAAGTTGAACTCTAGATATTTGATCATACATAGATCTGAGGTCAACTTACATTGGTTCATAAATATTTCTCCATCCGAACTGTCCTCTAAGACCTTTAGGCATGGAATTTAGAAAAATGCTTTTTTTAGCGTTCGCGTGCGTAATCTAGAGAAGTCAGAAAATCTAGAATCAGTTTGGGGTGTGCCTTGACATATTCAGTTAGTCAGTTTCTTGTTTTATTATTACTGATAAGGCTATATTTCAAAACCAATCTTGACAGCGGTGTTTAATACTTTATTCGAATCTCTCATGATCCCGTTTTGCGGACGTACTTAACACAATGGAGTTATTTATTGCGACATAACTCACGTGGGGCACGCAGCGAGGGCGTCGCGCTTTCATTTATCGTTTTTCTTAACACCACTTTAGGATTTGTTCGCTAAATTACATTTCACGGTTATGTATCAACTTGAAATGTTTGGTGGTTCCTTTAAGTTTAGTTATTCAGTCCTGTCTAGGGTTATATAGCTATATAAGGCTTTAACCAAGTAGGACAAGTTAGTCGAATAATCCTTCTTAATCATCATATCATAGGGAATTATATATTTTTTATATATTATCTAATCTTATTGCGGTGGTTTGTCGCTATGTGCGTAATCGTAAGACATTCAAAACAATGTTTAATATAGTTTATACTCCATACATAGTGATATAGAAAGGAAATTAAGAAAATGATGATGACTGATGATCGGTGAGGGCGAAAGTAAGATTGAATTAGGAAGCTTATTCTGATTTTATATTGTATCGTTTTCTTTTTATCAACAGATTATTATACAGATCTAACGCTACAAGTAAGAAGGGAGGAACCCTAACGTCATACTTAGCTCTAATTTCTGATTTTCTCAATGTTTTTGATTGAAAAATAAACAGATTGCATGCTCTTCAATCTGCTTCAGAACTTTGTTATATCAGCGTCAATTAAGTCAGTGTTTAAATCATTGGGGTCCTATCAATGTGACAAATGATAGACACACCGGTAGCGACGGGCATAGCGAAGTGTATATCGGACAGAAATGTGTTCCATTAACCCGACGAGAGCTTGACGAAAGCTCGCACGAAGCTTGCAGAAGAAATTGGATGTTTTTGAATTAAAGGCTCGCTTGGCATTGCGCCAGAGGTGCTGTCGACTTGACACAGACTTCATTATTTACAATGACAACATGTAATGTACGCGTTGAATACATTTTACAATTTGTACGCAAGCTTGTATTGAATTGCCTTAGTATTTAGAACCATTGTAAAGTATTGTTAAATTCTAAGACAAGATCAGCGACATGCAAAAGCAAGGCGATATTATGAATGCTTGGAACGACTGATTTAGTAAATGGAAAACTACGTGTGTCGATATGTGGGCGTGGAATAAACAGTGGACAGATTGGGTCGGACTGTGTTTGTTTTCTACTGGTTGAAAGTGGTTTCTGTTTATTTTATACGAAATTTGTTTATTAAAAAGACATTAACTCGTAAAATAAACAAAAAAAATCATTTGGTTCCTACCTGAGTGTTATAAAGAAAAAACACTGACCACCATAATCCTGTGGTTGCAAAATTAACCAAATGTGGCCATAGAAGACGGCTTAAAAGGGCCACTATGCAATAAACTACGCTAAGGAAGAGGTTTCTAATGAATGAAATACTTTAAAAAGTTATGCTACAATACATATTTGCTTAAAGTTTGAATGACTGATCGCAAATAATATTGTTCCTTCACACGGAGTGATTCGCAAAGAAGGTTCAAGTAATTTATTAAAGGTTTTGTGTAAATTGCCTGAAAAATGGATTTTGAAGAAGTTGACAAAGGCTGGTAAGACGTTAATACAAATAAAAAAATTCATATATTCAATGCCACTCGTGCGAAGCCGGGCTGTGTCGTATTATATTTAATAAATTCGATTTCAAAAATCTGATATAACGCGACGCGGCAGACGTTCGCGGGTTATCCGATGACGCTGTAACTTAGTTAAATCATCCTCAATTATTAAAAATTGATGTACCCATTTTGAGTGACATCGAGCCTCTGGATTGTAGTCAGCTAGAGGAATAATAAGAGCTGCTCTCAGGTTACACAGTTACAAAATATTTGTGTTGTACTGTATCCGTAATATTGTTGTTTTATCGTACTTGACAAAACATGCGACCTATAGCTATATCACTACTTAGTATCACTAGCATAATGGTGTAATAATATTTCTAGAAGTTTATTTTAGAAACAGTTAATTGAAGAAATAATTGACTTACTTTTTTACCATTCCATCTAAACGTTTTTCCGGCTAAGGTTCATGACAGATGAAAATTTAAATAAGTACATTTCGCGGACTTAATGCATAAAACCATTCTCTAATAAATAAAAAAGAGGTGCACAAACATACATTCATTGATAGGATAGGAAAATACAAGGTCTCAACGGTCACGGTATAAAGTTAATGTTAGGAATTTCCAGTTCAAGGAAAGGTGAATTGATTCAAAAGGAAACACAACAATATGAAATTTGATGCCTTCCAAACACTAACGGGAAGTCGAGTCACGTAGCAGAGTTGCGAAAGAATCGGACCGAGAGACAGTACTGAATGATTGAACTTACAGTTTGAGATCAACGCGTATAATCATGGCTAAAATGATATTTTAACTTGAGGTATTGTGAGAGGTACAATGGTCTTATAAAGCATTGCCTTAAGATTTTTTTTTATTTAGATCACACGTCTGTTATTTCTAACCTATGGTAAGTGCGGGCTAATTACTACGGCACACAGCTTTACTAAATATATAGATAATAAAAAAATTGATCTGACGGGAAATGGAGTTGAAGTAATTTGTTTTTTTTTTTCTTATATGTACGCGAATACTACACATTGGAATAATCATTTTGCATAGACCGGAGTAGAAATAATTAAATGAAAATAAGTGGTTTTGACATTGGGACGTCTGACATCAGTCCACCCCGTGACCATGAGCGCTGTAAAGTACTCGAAACGTCAGGAACAAAAAAACGTACAACAAACACGATAAAATCCGTAAAATTAGTTTTCTTCTTATTCGTTTTTATTTCCATCGTCCAAGTTCTATTTACTTACATAATTTTAAAAAAGTATTCCTTGTTTTTTTTGTATAAATGAACAAAATTTATTTTATTTTCATTTCACACACATTCACACATTCATTCAATAAGAATTGACGAATGTTTCTGTTGAAACCTGATACGTTTGCTTGTGATGGTAATTCAAAACATTGTTAGGTTCATAACACACAAAAGTGATATAAACATGTTGCATCATGCGATAACATGTGTACGTGTTAACTGAACGTTAGGCGCGATGGTGCGCGGGCGCAGCAACAAAATGGCCGCCACTTCCGGGAAATACGGCACCGAGGCCAAGTTGTTAAGGGCCATACGCACGGTTTACGAAGCTTGTAAATTTATAAGAAATTTTATTACCAATATTGTATAATTATAAATGGATATTTAAAAAAAATACATATTAAGATTACATTTTTGGGACGTTTTTCAAATATTGAATGTAATTAACAAGTTATGAACACATTTATTGCTAGATATGAGTGAAAATTGAAAACGTCTACATTTGGTCCAGCGTGACCAAGGTCCGGGTTTGTTGATGTTTACAATTTTACAGTACGCACAAAACATACAACAATTTTAAGATTATTTTCCGAAATAAAAAAACTTCACAATCCCATGTTTTATTATTAACGATAGTCAAAAATTAAAAACATGTTCATGTAATTTTGAGATATGTTATGAAAAATCACTAAAAAACAGTTGGAAACAACAAATCAATGTCGATTATTCATACATTTTTACTTTTGTGTATGATCAGTGCAGTCATTAGCAAATAACAAAGGTAATTCCAATTGCTCGGTTTCTGAACAGCTGATCAACAGAGGAATTAGCTAGTAAGCCGTCAAAAGTAATGTCAAACGTCATTTGAGTTGACAGAAACTTGGTCATCAACTTTTTTCGACATTTAATTTGGCAGGAATTTTAAAATTTGACAAATACAAATCGGTCGTAAGTTTATGAACAATATCGTTGACTCAAGCTGTGCGTTAGTCTAAATAAGGTCCGGTGACCACATCAATGGCCCCTTGTGGTAAAACGTTCATTGTTCTCATGATGTAAACGTGCCCCATTCTAATATAAAAAAAAACAAATGGGAAAACTATAAGTGGTTAAAATTGAAGAACACGTTTATAAACGAGTTTCAATAAAAACAAAACCAGTTGGATGTTTAATTAACAAAGCTGAGCCAATGAACGACTCTCGGTTCGCTAATTAAAAAAGAACTAGTCGTCAAATCAAGCGCGAATCAATCGTGTTAGGTCAATCGTGAGTCCTAGGAAGTTTGAACCATTTATTTTTCAGTTTTACTGAAATACTTTCTTTTATAGCTGTGAATTATTGTCTAATCTTTAGATTTTGTATTAAACCCATTCCTAAAATGCATAAATATATAAATAGTATTGGTTTTCAAAATTATTTTGTTTCATTATTTTTCTAGTAGTAGGTGGCAGACGAGCAAGCGGTTTACCCGATATCAAGTGATCGCTACCCATTTAGACTGCAACAAGCTAATGAGTTGCAGATGCATGCAAATCTTTAATGGACAGTGGAGGGGATGATTATTTCTCTTTGCTAGGAGGTCCTCTACCTCTTCCCGTCCTTTTCTTATTAGCAAAGTATGGGCAAAGAAAGATTAGAATTAGGCCCCCGTCACCTCACTCATCAGACGAAACGCAGAATACTCTACTTCACGCCTGTCTTCTGTGAGGTCGTGGTATTTCACCGGTCGAGCCTGACCATTCGTGCAACAGATGTTGTTCTCTACCACTGTTAAAGGCGTGAGCGCATATTTATTTATTGAACATCAGGTGGGATTGTGGACAATCGTTAGATTTCTCAATCAAAATGTAATGTACCAGGTTGATTGATTTAACATCCTTTAGTGGAACTGAGTTACATTTGTAATAAGATCAACTAAGGCATCGAATGCGTCACGCAGATTCGGTGACTCATGACAAGACGAGTTGACTTACGTTTATGTCAGTGGAAATTCTGCCGAGCTATATTAAGTAAAACCGTGTTAAGAATGCAATATAAGGTTTAAGCTTTGAAACAGGCGATGATACGGTGGCTTAATGCATAGGGGTTACTTAAGTTTCAATTCCAACTCCATTATAACCTAGTCAAATCATTGCCTTGAAACCAAGCTGTTACAACCACATTGTCAGGGTTGTTCAGGAGGAGAAATTCACACTAACGTTTAAGATTGACGATTGATTGACATGTAAAACAAAATACTTGATAGTTTTGTTCATCTGTTTATATAATAGAAGAAACTGACTGATTTACGGATATATCAACGCACAAACTACTGGGTCTAAAGACTTGAAACATTGCACAGAGATTTTTGTTATTATGCAGGCGAGAACTAAGAAATATTTTTACGTAATTTATCCCCTAAAGGTCTGTAGTAGGGGATGAAAGTTTGTATGGAGAAAATATTAATTTACAATGTAAGTTGACCTGAAACCTTTATGATTTATAATATAAAGCAGGGTTCATCTTAGGCTGGCCGAACGTCGGTTAAATTGAATTACACAGCACAGCTTGTTATAGATGTGTGTGTGACGGTAAAGTTTTCGAAGAGAAAAAAGTTCAATAAAGCTGTTGTGTTGATGTCCAATCAAATAGAACATGAAATACGCCGAATTTACTTGTCGAAGACCCATTATTTTGGCACAGGTAAAATATAAATTGTCAAATATTCTATCGAGTGTGTTATTATTTGGTAGTTTGTATAACAAAGCGCGCAGCGAGCGGCCTGCGCGGCGCTGATAGTGACGTCACATCGCGTCAATTAACCTTATTGCATGTTTGTCTGTCCGTGAGTCACGCGCTAGCAATGCCGAGATACTCTCATTGTTTATCGATCGGGAGCGAGCGCCGTCCGATTGTTTTACCTATACATAATGTTATGTAATTACAACTTATATAACTTCGAAATATATCTGTATTGAAAAACATAATTTATATCATGTTTAAATGAAATACAATTACTACTCGTGTCTAATTCGTACTATGATGTTACTCACCACATATACACCATACTATTTGGCCTATTTAAGGCAGTTATACCACCAACCTTGGAATCTTATTTCACTTGTTTTGTTACACTATATATATAAAAACTTAAAATATATATATATATATATATATTTCAAGTTTTTCTAACAGCGGCAGGCGATTTACTTTAGTTAAATTTGCATTCAGAAACGAATGAAACGGTGTATACAGCCACATAGTAAGACAGGAAGGCAATAATAATAATCAATACTTAGGTTGTACGGTACATCATTATGAAATCCTGTTGAATACATTTTGACAATCGTGAATTTTGCTTCTGCGTTTCAATGAATTTTAGACTTCATTTAGACATTTATGAAGTGAATTGTTGACGATATTATATCCAGATTAAGGGGCGATTTCACCGTTTGCATTCGAGCACAAGCTAAACAAAACTACGTATTGCTTAATCGTGTTTGCAGTTCGAATCTTTTTGTTGTTGTTGTTTTTTTGTTTGTTTTCGTTAAACGGATTTCACCAGCTGCAATTTGTATCCAAGTAATCCAAGCGCAGATGTCATGTACAGTCTGTCAACGTCAGAACTGTCTCATATGTAACTGTCAAATTAAAAACGCCTTTACAGAGCTCAACGCCAAAAATCGGCCGTTCGGAATTTAAATTCAATTACTGCGTTCAGTTTAAGTTGGTGAAATAGAATTAGGAGCTTTAAATTCCGTTAAACGCGTAAATCGAGTTTAAGTCGAAATAATAGAGTTTATTTTTAACGGTTTAATCTCCCCTTAATAGTAAACAAACTCGTGATTTTTGTGACATTTTTTATGATAAAATTGTATAATTGCATATTCAGAATATTTCCAAAGACACCCGGTTTTTTTTTCCAGTAATAAACATCGTGCATTATTGCCTTGACAACATATCGTGCTAAGTCATGTGTTCGTTTAAGAATGTACATATGAACAAATATTATTCATAAAAGAAGTTTTTTTTTAATATTTTTAATTAATATATAATAATATTTTTAATTTTTAACGGACTATATTTTGAATTGTCTTTCACAAAAAAAACTTTTTAGTGAAGCTTAACATGTTAAAATGGCAACTAAGTAAGCTTGAAGGAGTTACGATAATAGTGAATTTGGCCGTATAACCTTATAACTTGCAGATGAAAGTTAAGTAATTAAATTATTGGCAAGTCACTTTAATTCGGAATTAAAAAAAACATTATTTTTTTAAATTTATAAAAAAATAAGCGAATCGAAAACATTACAATAACAAAGGTATTAATGACTTTTAAATAAATATGGTAAAATTGCATTTATTACAATTTATTTAGGCATTATAATTAAGAAACCGAATAAAAAAAATCTACGTAGTTTATTCGTAGCACCAAAAGAGCTACGAGCCGTCTACGCGCTACGATGACGAAATAATTTATAAGCACAAAGTAGACTTTTAAGGCGATACTTTCCAATTAGAGTCAATGTACCCTTGTGCTCTTTAACTAAGTAACTATGACACTTCTAGTTACATTGATGATCATTGTATGACACACAAACTTGGTTAACCTTGAAGAATTCCTACAACTTGTCACAAACATTCATGTGTTGTTTAATTGTTTTGATTTAATTTTTTTAAGATTTGCGATTATATATACGACATATATATATGTAGGAACGGAACGTAAGAGTGAAGGAAGGGAGCGGTTGATTGATGAATGAATGAGTGAGAACAAAAGAATAAAGAAAGATGGCGATTCGGGCGGTGTGTGTCTACTAGTGGTTAAAATAAAAGTGCTTCTAAAATATTCAAAAACATCTATTATTCGCCTTCGCGATTCACTCCCACACACATATAAAAGAATGAAATTGGGCAAAGCACCCGGGTATGACAGGATTCCCCTCGAAGCAGTGGTGGCTCAGCGGTTTAGACCCCGACTTACGTACTGTAGGTCGCGGGTTCGAACCCAGGCAGGCGCTCTACTTTGTGTAAATTTATTTCATCACCACTGCTCCAAAAACGGTGAAGGAAAACATCGTGAGGAAACCGGCATGTTCTTAGAACCATCAAATTCGAAGACATGTGACATCCACCAACCCGCACTGGGCCAGCGTGGTGGATTACGGCTCATTCCCTCTCTCGGAGAGGAGGCCTGTGTCCCTGCAGTGGGAAACATTCTAGAAAAGGCCGATTTATTATTATTATTATTAGTGGAGGAATGAGATAGAAAAAAAATAAGCAATAAAAAAGAGCAGTCTAATTATTATAGCGACTTTTGCTTGCACTAGCAACACTGACAAGAAGTACAACATTTTTAATTTGTATTTCGCAATGACTAGACTGTTATTATTTATATTCTTACACAAAAGCAGAGAGTTAATTTATTACTAATAGCATCGTAATCAAGACATACATATTTTATTTAATTCGTTAGGTCATGTGCGACGTGCATTGATCTTGCCAGCCCTTTGTAACTTATAGGGTTTCGTTTACATGCCGACGTCTACATGTTACACTTAGGTATTTTAAAATCGATAGACAAAGCTCTCAAGACTCTCAAGACGTTAACCTGTAAAGAGGTGGTTAGGGTTGCGAAAATAGATTAAATAAATTTAATAGATTATTTAAAATTAAATGCTATAACTGCACTTTAATTATTTCATAGAGGGCGGCACATGAGCACAACTTCAGAACGATCAAAAGAAGACAAGATTAAGAGAGAGTGCAAAAGGAAGTAGAGAAGGGAATGGACAGGAGATGGTCCTTTTGGTACTTCATCACACAAAACGTAGAACTTTAAACCTCCAGAAACACATCCATTCATCCATTCCAGAGACACATTCCTCCTTTTACCATTTCACTACGCCTTAATAATATAACATCGGAGATAAACCGAAATAAAATATAAACAAATACTGCACTAGACAAATTAACAGTTTGTATTTCTTATAACATAAGAAGAGAGAGATAAGTGAATCTAATATTACAATATCATACCCAATGCTATCCACATGAATAATGAGCAATGTATGTATGTTTGACCTCGTGCGGTCCTAAAGCATTGATCAGGTTGTCATGAAACCTTGATAGGCTGTTCTGAAGACAAGCTCTCAAGAGTTTCTGGCCATATACAAATTAAATAAGACAGTCATAAGCACTGCCGACAGAAGTCAAAACTCAAATCCGGTGGGAAGGCGCGACGATAGTTAAAAAATAAATAAATAATCAACAAAAATCAACCCTTATATCTTCACAATAAAATTCAAAATTGAATACAAGAAAAATAAAATAAAAAATATCGTACCGAATATAAAGTAGTGTTCACTTCAAAAAATATTTTCAGATCTTATTGCAACTTTTTGCACAATGATTTGACATTTATTATGAAACTTCTATAAACATAATATGTAACCAAACACTACTTTACCTGGCATTGCAACGCATGCGTTGGGCGGCTAGTTAAAAATAAATCTAGCTAGTTAAATCTAACCAGTTCAGCATTTTGCGAACACAAGATAAGTTGTACAAAGCTTATGTTGCATTGTGCACGATGTTTACTGAAATGGAAAAAGTGTTAATCATTAGGGTGCTTATTCATTGCGACGCAACTGTGAAGGTATAAGCTGGAGTTTAAAAACATACACATATTTAACGAGGTAATATAAGAATTGTTGCATTATTACCCGTTACTGTGTGCTTAGAATCATACGTAACGCCATAAACATTGAGCCATGCCAAGCAAAGGCAAGCTGGCTATGCTGCGCCACGCCAGAACTAAGCCATGTCATACCTCGCCAATCTACAGTAGCGCCATTGCGGTCAATATCGTAAACTAAGCCTGCCTTGATTTTAAATATAGACAATAATTGAACTGATTTAATGCAGAGTTACAGGGTGGTCTCTAGTTTGGAGATTTGGATGAAATCTTGAGTATTGTGTAAAGACAAAATTAAAAGAAACATGTCTTTTATATATCTGATGGCAAATGCTTGTCCATTATCATGGAGCCGAGATGAGAGTGCTCAAGCCGAATCATTATAAGAGTCATTTTAAGTCAGTCATGCCGTGAACGATCCACCTGTTGCCAAATACAGCTCACTCAGTTATGTTTGTAGATTTGAACATGCCTACGTCTTAAATAAACCTCGCAAGATTGACATTGTCTGGATCAAATTTCATTACGTTGGTTTGTAATCGTTTCGTGAATTTGTAAAATCTGTAGTGGCAATGCGATGGAAGGGATTTTCGTCATTCCGACCAAATCAATTCAACCACACCCAACTTTGTTGTACACAAAATTCATTTTAGAATAGTCTAGTCAGAGTTTATATATGATTAAAATTTTAAGTTACTTCCGTTCGTTCGAGTAAAAGTTCTAAGCATAATTACATTTTTTTTTTAATTAAAGGCGTAACTTCGAATCTTGTTGACGTAAATCATGCACTAAGATCAAAAAGGTGCAGTGCACATATGAATTAACATTTGTCGGCTGTATTAAGTAAGCTCCATGGATATATTTATATATAATACAAAACATATATTCTTCCCTTTTTTCCTCAAATTCTGTTACTTTATTGAAATTAGTTTGCTTTTCACGACTATTAAGGTACTTGACGCTTTTCCAGTCGAACCGAAATAACGCGGTGGCCAAGTTTTGTTGCGTGACCGACCTACATAAAAGTATCACATTTCATCATAATTTTATTTAAAAATCAATATACAGCTTCGTAAAAGAAACAGTGAAGTTTCGTATTGCCAAATAAATATATTTCTTTATATTTATATTTTTCGTGATGTTTACATAAACTAAATGAAACCGCATACTTATAAACATTCGGGGTTGAATAGAAATTGGTCCTCAACGTCAAACCGATGTCACTTTAACAATCATAACTCTGCCTATAAACATTAAAGAGATCTGATATCATCGCTCGAACAAAAAACGCCAGTTTTCTTTAAAAAGTATTCGTTACCAGGCGGTAGCCGGCGTTATGTCTGAGAACTTTACCGTATATACGCTTACATTAATACATATATTATATTAGGCGGCATTACTTCAGAATGCGCGCCGTAAGGAAAACCGATCGATCGAAATAGTGCGCATGTCACGGACCTATGCAGATATTAGGGCCTTTACACACGACGTCTTTTGCGTGCGCGGATTACACGCGTTGAATGCGATTAGGACGCACCGCGACCCGCCGCGAGTTTGTTTCGCCACAAACGCGTAGATAACGCGAACGGAGAATTTTATCAGTGTTTCTTTATTTATGTTGCCACAAACTGTTAATATTAAAATAATTATAGGAGATAATTTCATAAAGCTATAAACTGGTTACCCCCTATACGCTCATCAAAAGACGCGCGTCGTTTGCGTGTACAAAAAGTTTCGTGTGCAAAGGCCCTTACGTTCATATAAAAGGTTTATAACCTTAAGTTATTACCATCCATTTCCAGACGAAGGAAATTAAATACGAAATACGAATGCCTTCAATTTAATTGTATATTTTGTTCTTGAAGAATATCCTTGTTTATATATATATATGTGTATGTGTGTATATATATATATATAGATATATATTTCAGGTTAAGATATCTATGGATAGTAGTTCAATAATATTTTTGATGAATGATCTTGTGATATTGTATTCACTAATATCACAAGTTCATCAAAGTAATGGCTAGTGTGGGATAACTTAACATGTAACTAAACAGAACCGACCGTGCAAATTTTAGTAGTCGATAGTTACCAGTTGTATATTTTTATTTTAAGTTATATATTCCTTCAAATAAAGCTCTCGTGGGAACATTTGAATTTGATAGGCTGTAGTTTAAATCCCTAAATAACATTTGAGATTATGTTATCTACGACTTAAGATATTAAGTTAATTTTTATCGAAATCGATTTTTTATTTATTAATAACTAAGACATTATACTAATTAAGTTGATGCATGAAATTATAACTAATATTATAAATACAAATGTAAGTTTGTATGTTACACTTTAACTCACTGACACATGATACCTATATTATTGTTATATGTTATTTGTTACCTATATATCAAAGTTATTATACGCGAAATCATAGAAATAATATTGATATATGAAGAAATAATAATTAAAATTACGAGCGAGATTAATTGACAGCTGTCAAAATGAATTAACATTAATGCCCGGTTTCTAAATGGTTGATCAACGGAATTTGCTAGTTAGCTGTCAAATATCCGATCAAATGTCATCAGTTGCTAGTAGCACGATCCTTCTTTTTTCACGTAGAAACTGAAACTGATTTGATACGTCGGCTAACGTGACGGGAGTGTTAGATGGATAAAAATTTGACAGAAAGCGGTTAATAGTTTTTATGCGGAATTCCGTGGATTTGAAGACGAACCTTGAGAATTGAATGAGAATTTATGTAAACAAACAAACGTCATATATGGCGGCCAATGCACTTTTTATACTTTCATCGGAAATGTTGTATAATATTGTGAGATGTTGTGTAACATTGATATATATTTCTGTATTTTGTAATAATATGGGTAGATATGGTATGGTAGTAGATATATGTATTATAAGATATATTTTGGAACTTACGAGTTTAAGCGTAAAAACCATTGTTTACAGAAATTCCATCTTGCTGTGAAACAAGGTAAATAATATATAATATAAATTATAAATAAATAGTAGGAAAATAATGGGGCTATAAGTACAGTAGTGAGGAGTCAGAATGTGTCTATGAAGGTTCGTCTGGCAATACACAATGCTGTACTAGCACCCACTTTAATGTATGGAAGTGAGAGCTGGGATGGGCAGGAAAAGCACGCTAGTAGAGTTAATGCCGTTGAGATGCGAGCCTTAAGAAGTATGTTAGGTGTGACATTGAATGATAGGATTAAAAATAGCGTTATAAGAGAGGAGTGTGGCTTAAAAGTGGATGTTGTAACTAGAATTCAGTTTAACTTAACTTGTTGATACAGAATTACGAGGTAAGCAGGAGTCTTGCGAATCTGATTTTTATCTGTGTCGGACTCAGTCTCGTAGAAATTAATCTGATTCCGATTTCATTACGAAATTTCAATCAAGTCCTTAGAAGTAGAAAACTCCATTGTGATAACATTGACTAAGCTTTCATTTTGTTTAAGAAAAAAACGATTGTGAGGATCAAGTATTTTAAATAAAAATCGCGATTGGCAAACGAACAATACTTAAGTGTTAATAGCCATGGTTGAAAGTTGGTCATGGCTGCATGGCAACAAGCTGGTCCGGCAAACTTCGTTCCGCCCTATAATTAATAGATGGTTCACTGTTTTGGCGATAATGGTTTACACATAAAAGGGATACGGGCTTTTATGTAGGACTATTTAAGGTAAGCATTTCCATTGTACATTACAAACATGTAACTCTAACGGTTTTGGCAGCGCACACCAGAATAGCATGCATATGGGGAAATTTCTTTTTCCCTTACTTGACACTTATCGTTATAATTTGGACAATTCAAACAATATATTTATAAATTATGGCCTATGTGTTATTCTGATCTATAAGCTATATTATTGTAAAGTTTCTTTAAAATCCATTCATTAGTTTTTGCGCGAAAATGTAACGAAAATCCATACACACAAACTTTTGCATTTATAATATTACTAGTGCGCCCCGACTTCGCCCGGGTACCACTAATTATATTGATCCGATCGATACCACACCAGTCCAGCCGTTTCGGAGTCTATAGGTCTATAGGTAACATACATACTTTGCTTTTTATATACGATTTTTTCATTAAAATTATTCTATGTTACTTCTAGTACTTCCAAGAATATGTGTACAAAGTTTCATGAAGATTGGTTGAGCATTTTTCGCGTGAAAGCGCAACAAACAAACTTACATTCCCATTTATAATATTAGTAGGGATTAATATAAAACATAATTTACATATAGAATTCGTGGGTACAATGTTGGCAGGAGGCATATCTCAAAAGCTACAAAAATATGTTAAATTATTTGTTACATAATGAAGTCAAATTATTATGTTACAAATAAGTTAACATAGTCATTGTGAAGACTAGCAAAGTCTGCTTATCCGCAATACTGCAACGTGGCGTCCTGCGTGAACTCACGAGCGTGCTTCTGTCCGTCGCTTTTTTACTTACGTGTGGACTCGCATAAATTAATATGGTAACATCGTGTACAAAATGAAGTGTAACTTTCACAAGAGTTTCGACTTTCCATCTCGCTATTTGTTGTTTCGTAATATTTTTGTATTTTGCTAAAATGTAAAAAAAAGAAAAACATGTAAGTCATATATACATATACCTATTGTGATGTTTTGTTTCTTGTTACGCTGTTTTTATAATAAATAAATAAGATGCTGGATGAATTGCCTTCCTCTAAGTAGATAAAATTAGTTCCCTAATTCAGTAATATAAAATGGTTATCTCCAGTGCCTGAACTTGAAAAAAATTTAGTAGATTAATTATTTTAAAATAAATTAGTAAGTACTGTATGTAAACCACGGTGGCTTAGGCAGAGATCACACATTTCTGTTTGGCTTGGTGAGGTTTCTTTTTTTTATGTGAGTTAGTGGCAAACGAGCAAGCGGATCACCTGATGTTAAGTAAACGCTGCCCATAGACATCCGCAACAGGCAAATGTGTTGCAGATGCGTTGCCTACCTTTAATGGAGGGCATAGACAGGAAAAAGGATACCTCCTTTTCCCCATAAACCCCCTCCCCGTGCAATCCTCTTCCTTTTGCCATCCTATCCTTATGTGGAAAGGGTGGAAAGGGGAAGAGGACTGAAATTAGGCCTCCGGCACCTCACTCATCAGACGAAACGCAGAGTACTTCTACTTTACGCCTGTTTTCTGTGAGGTCGTGGTATTCCACCGGTCGAGCCGGCCCATTCGTGCAACAGATGTTGTTGTTGCGGGCTCTACCACTGTTAGATCCATACTTTTCCCATATACACGCATACACGCTCTTCTTCACGATTTTTCTTTCATATATTATCTGTCATATCAATCTGGCTTTGTTCTTTTAAACATTTCCTACAAACTCTCTCACTTATTTTGCGATGCCTAGTTATTCAACTAAGCACTTACTTCGTGAATGATTTGTACATGTAATTAACTACAGGAGTGTAATGATGCAAAGTGGGCCTTGGCCGCTCACGTCAGACTTGACCTGAAGCTCACGCAGATTTTTTCTCAAGCTTATCTTACCAGATATACCTGGGGGGCCGACTAGGCATCGCCGAACTAAACGTGAACCATGCATGCTTAAGACAATCTAGTGGCTTTGAATATGTGCGAAAGAGCAATTGAGAAAGTTACGTTTTGTTGGGTACATTCTCTTTTAAGCAACTCTTTACTCATAAAACGCTTAGAGCTACGCGTATTAATTTTATTATAATTACAAAGTGTAAGGAAAAAAAAGGAAAACTGCTGATATAAAAAACCTGCAGAAATATGATTCAAGTCACGAAGCGTACATCGTTGAAGCACGTGTTCTACGTAACAACGTCCTTCAAGAGTTATTTAGCATGGCTTAAGAACATGTGTGTCGTTGAAATCTTTTTCTCTTAATCTAAGGGATGGCGTTATTTAATACATAATATACATTCAACTGACTATAATATGCACTTGTATATATATAATATATATATATATATATAAATATACAAGTGTTGTCGCCCACATTTCCGGTTTAAAACGTAAAGTTGCGTAGCTGACTTTAGACAACAAGTCTTTATAAGCACTTGCCAAAGGAAGGAGACTCATAGCTATAAATGCCACCTCTAGGCAAACAGTGGCCTTTTAGTCACAAAAAAAGAAGGAGAGTCAGTTTGTACTCCTGTCAACTGTCGTGACAACAACAATGAGGCCCGAGCCTTGATTGTTATAAATAGTCGTATATATTGTGTACAGTATATTATATAGTGATAATATTAAGCTACAACCTGTGCGAGATATCACAAGCAATATTATTTTAGTGAAAAAGTTTTTATATCTTTTAATTGTCGTATAACTTGAGAACGGGTAATCGGATTGCCGTGATACTTTCACTTCCGCTTTACTTGTACTGAGCCAAATATCAAGTTAAAATAAAAGCTATGTACATATATAAGTACATTAAATATAAAATTGAATTTAATGTGATATCTCGACCCGTCATAATTTGATAAATACGTGTAGTTGAATAAATTACACATGTAGTAATTTGTCTTCTTATAATTTACGGTTCTTTCAATTCAAATGGTCCTAGCTTGTCACACGGTATTGCAAGTTGCGACGCCGATTTACATTTTTAAGGTCTGATATTATTATAATTTTTACATAATTACCTTACAGGATACTATTCATTAGCCGTTAGCCCTTGTCCCACTCATGTGTGGTCGCCATAGTATGATCGTAGTCCGTACTGTATAGGTTTTGGCTACGCCTGACGTCACCGGGGGGTTGTAATTCCCCCCGGGAATAATTGGTTGTCTTGTTTTATCAGTGTCATCAAAGACAAGTCCGTTGCCGAAATAGTCAAATGTCATGAGAAAAACTCGTCGGGTGCATTATTATTTACAAAGATAATTAAGGAATACTTCCTGTACAGCCCGAGCCGAAGCTGCTGAGCGATCCTTGGAGGTATTAGAAGTAACATAGGATACTTTTTATGAAAAAAAAGTATATAAAAAGCGAAGTATGTATGTTCCCTACCTATAGACTCTGAAACGGCTGCACCGAATTCGATGATATTTACAGGGATTGTCCAGATTGTCACAGCGGGTGTTCCTGTTTGGTGGCGATCGGATCAACCTAATTAGTGGTACCCGGGCGAAGCCGGTGCGGGTCACTAGTATATAATAATCGGTACATTGCTGGGAGAGATTAGCCGCGCGGTGGCGGCGCGGTGTGGCAATAACGGTAACCCAGTTAAGACGGAAGCGGCTCGCAATCCGCGCCGGTATTACCTACCTGTGACCATGTACCATAGCCAGCCAGCGTTACAACCAAATCCTTTAAAATACGTATTTAAATTATATACTTTTTGTTCTTTCTATTACCGACCATCATTGACGCCGTAATGGCGACTGCCGAGGTCTCGACTGGGTACCAAGACGTCACAGAGGTCATACGTGAAGTACATATATTTTAAGCTGTCTGATGAGTGAGGTGCCAAAGATATAATGACCTTTCCTTTACTATACCTTTTGTATTCCCTTCTGTCGAACATAAATGTTCGCAAAACATTTGCACCCATTTGGTTAAAAAATTACATAATGAAATATGGTTTCTGTAAAAACTCTTCCGTTCCGTACTAATTAAATTTAGGATTGTAACTATACATTTTTATGTAAATTAATTCATTCATCATCATTTTCCTGTCCTTTTTCCACTCATGTGGGGTCGGCACAGTATGATTCTAGTCCATACTGTACAGTTTTGGCTACAGTTTTACGGCCGGCCGCCTGCCTGACGCCAACCCTCCTTGTTCATGATATATATTAAATGAAATTTGCAAAAATATTGAATACATTCGATAATATAAGGCGCATGGGGAGATATTCAAGCGCAAATTTGCTAAATTCTAATAAAAAAATTAACAAAAATAATGAACAACATAAATACAAAATTGTGAACTTATTTTTTAAATATAAAGCATATTTACAGAGATAATAATTATTGTATTTTGTGGGTCTTGTGACAAATATATAATATATATACTGAGATATATATCGGGACGGCACATGGAGCATTTCATCATGTCACAGAAATGCAAAGCAGAGGCGAGATGGCCGGGATATGATTCAAGTCAATTTGATTTCTTAGTCATTATTATTAAGTTGATTAGTCGCCTGGCGATCACTTGGACACTGAACTTTGAAGTCCCTACGAAACGTTAACCTAGTAAAGGAGCCAACGTCATAACAATCCGGGTATATGTGGAAAGTGTACAATAAAGATTCATTATTAATTTAAAAAAATGTATATTTTAGAGTTCTTTACCTAAAGCAAGTAACCATGGACCCTTCCCGGCTTCGTTAGTTTGTGTATTTAAACTTTCATCACCTTACTTTAGCCCGTTATACCCGCCTACGTAATAAAATAAATCTCTGTGCTAAATTTCAAGTCTCTAGGCTAGTGTGGACTGTGCATTGACATAGTTTCACCGCCGTACAATTTACTTTACCTGAATATTGTTCAGCCTAACCTGAACCCTAACATGAGGATCTTATAGATTTGAGAACGTTGGGCACGTGGAAATCATTGAGCCACTTCTAACGATACGCAGGGTTGTTTAGAAGGCTCACGACAATACTTGCTTTAATACACTGGTTGATTATCAACGTGTTGAGGGTTGTGCCGGGTGTTTGAAGGAGATTTTACTTTAAATTTTTTCATAGAAGCTATTAATAATGCACTGAACAATACCAACTACTATAAATACGAATGTCAGTTTGTTTGTCCATTTGCTAAGTTGTCTCGACTCAATCGATCACGATGATATTTTGCACACACATTTTCGGGGTTACAGGAAAAGACATAGGTTACTTTTCTAAAGATAATATCACCTAAAATGAAAGAAAATAAAAAACGAATCTGCGAACCCTCGGGTAACAATTTGTCTGTAGTTATTAAATAAAATAAAGCATCTAATACGCTTTGTCATTGTTTAAGCAATTCAATTGATTTATAGTCTAACGTGTCACGTTTCAGTACACAGATACGATATTTATGAAGCTTTGTTGCCTTTGTAAACATAAGGTAGTCTTTGTCAATTTTAACACACCCTGTACAACGTCATAGGCATGCATCAACGTGGGAACTTGTATTGTGCTAGAACTTTAGATGTATGACGTGAGAAAATATTACGTACTCTCCAGGTACGCAGAGGTCGCTGCATTTCTCGAGATGTCAGCGAAGTACGAACTCGCCGGTGCTCAATTACATTTTCATGGAATGAATCGAGGCCGCTCTCGCTCGGGCGCGGACGGAATTTTAATCGCCGCGCCATCTGCATCGACAAGCAACGTTTAGCCTTTATTTGAATCATAACTCAAAAATTGTAAGCTTATGCTTGATGGGTGTATTTTAAGAGATTAGTGGCTACCTTCTTCTTTAAGGACCCTAAGGCGTAAGGAAGCTTGATCTCACAAATGTAATGCGGGGTACGAACACAATATGTATGGATGCTATTTGGAGTTACGTTAAACTGTAGCTACGAAGCATTTCTTGCTGGTTATTAATTTTATTATCAATGAGACCAGTCCGAATCTTGTAATAGTGTCCAGTTGATATTAGAGAGGTACCCGGCGTCTTACGGACAAAAGATGCATTTGGTTTTTTTCCTAACCTAATCTAACCTTCGTCCTCTTTTGTACATTATTCCCTTCCCCCAAAAAGGCTTGCAAGGCATTGTAACTCTTAATAATTGCGGATGAAGATTGTGGAGATGCAGCGTTGACTAGGCACAAAAGTACAGATCCCCTGGCCCGTTTGCCTCCAAAAACCCAACCAAGAGTCCAAATGACAACGTTCGCTTAACACGTTACTATCATTTAGAACCATTTATTTTTTAGCGCCGCCGCCAGCCTGAACCCAACCCTCCTCGAGTATGTATATGAAATATTAATAGATTATTGACAAACGAGCAAGCGGATCACATGATGTAAAGAGAGCGCTACCCATAGACATCTGCAGCAAGCAAATGTGTTGTAGATGCGTTGCCTACCTTTAATGGACAGAGGAGGGCATAGACAGGAAAAAGGATATTTCCTTTTCTCCATTAACTCCCTCTCCATCCAATCCTCTTGCTTTTCCCATCCCATCCTTATGAGGAACAGGGGAAGAGGACTGAAATTAGGCCTCCGGCACCTCAGTAGTCGGACGAAACGCAGAGTATTTCTACTTCACGCCTGTTTTCTGTGAGGTCGTGGTATTTCACCGGTCGAGCCGGCCAATTCGTGGAACAGATGTTGTTGTTGCAGACTCTACCACTGTTAAACCAAGTTGACCATTACCATTCCCAACCAAGCTTAAACAAGGATGGAAATCCTTAACCATTAGGCATATTGGTGCTTCGCATATCGTACCTTCTAAACGTTTTATAAATAAAAACTATATATTCAGTGTTCGTAATGACGAACCGGGGACGAAATTTGAATAGGTAAAAAATTTAATATTAATTTTGGCAAACCAATTGAAAGTTTCGCTGCGCTACATATTTTTTTCCAACACTTTAACAGGGTTAAATGGCGGCGTGCCAAATTCGTAACGTGGCCGACGCTCTACATATGTAAATAGAAACTAAATGTTGTTGTTTAGCAACAAATATAAAACATGATTGAATGTTACCTAAGGAGAAACAAATTGTAAAACTTCTTCATGTATAATCTTCTAGCCTCCGTCCGTCCGTCCGTAAGTCCGCTGCTAGATATACGTCTTCCCCAATGCCTCTTTTTATAACTAAATACTCTTGATACGTGTACGCATTGACTACGTTTTTCGTTTATAAACAAACAAGAAATTAAACCGTTTAATAATAAGAAAGTATTTTATATTAAATCACTTTTGTTTGCTTCCGGATTGGTCCGTAATGCGTGTTTGGTTGACGACTACAGACTCACGTTCGGCACTCAATTGATTTCTGCATTGCTCCAATATTCTTAAAAACAGTGAGAAAATAAACATTTACTTATGTTAAATGTATCTAAACCGACCATAATTTTACTGACTACTAAGTGTTCGATAACAATACCTCATAAATATACACACGTAATCCAAAGGGGTAGACGGAGCTGTCGCTTCTTCTACATCCATACATCTACGCATACATCCTCGTCGGTTGCAGGCACTATGTCATTATACTCAGGGTGAAATAAGCTACATTTGGCTTCAAATCTGTATTAATACAATATATCAAAGATACAACGAGCTTAAAATACATCAAAACAAAGAATACATAATACATTTGTTTAAATTTAAATAAATAGCGCATACTATATGGTTCTACGAGCTATATTTGATTATAAGGATTAGTTGGTTGGGTATTAGACTGTCATTTAAAATTTAATGTATTGAATGTTACCCTTTCAGACAGGGTTGAATCTTTCTATTTACGTTGTATACAATTAAATCTAAAAAAAAACTTGAAATGTTTTAAAGCGCTTTTATACGAATCGATAACGCAACGTTAATCATTGTGTAAAGTATGCGTGTGAGAAATATAATAAGTGCATTGTTTCGCGGCCCAACAGCACAGAGACAAAGAGTGCTGTTGCTTTTGCAGTCCCGGCCGGATGTGTCACTCATAAGGTCTATATACGGACCTTGTGCAGTGCGCACTAAACGAATAATGATGTGTCACACTGATGTCAGGCATTCGTTTGTTGACCTAGATATATTAGGTCGGAGAAAAGGTATTTTCGTATATGGTATATATAAACTTGTAATACAATCCCATAAGGTGTCATTGGGCTTGTATCCCCGGGTAGAGAACTATAGTTTCGGATCTCTACTGCCAATAACTGATGGGATTAAAGAAGTTGAGAGAAAGCCGCCGGAATTGATCAATAATAAGGGTGCAGTCCTTGATGATAACGCTAGACCACACACATATTAAGCCACTCAGCACAAATTAACAGTTTGTCTGGGAGGTGTTAACGTATCCGCCAAATAGCCCTGACCTTCAGATTTCCATCTGTTTCGATCTCTTCAGAATTGTTTAAGGTCAGGTCGACATCAAGAGAGGACTGACAAAACTTCTTGTCAGGTTATTTGATCAGAAGTCTAGATATTTCTATAGCAAATGGATTGGAATGGATTTAAGATGGATAAAAGTCATCAATCGGAAATGACGCCTATATATTGTAAGTAAATGTAAATAAACTTTGAAAAAAACATACAAAATGCGAAGGAACTTTTTCCCCAAAAATGTAATTATTACTTATGAATTACAATCAATCGCAAAAGTTAGCTCGAAGAGCTTGCAATTTCACAGATTCCTGAGGCAATTAATTTTTTAATAGGTGCCATGTTTGCCTTGTGAAGGCAAGTACAAATACATAGGGTTTGAAGTGGCAGAGCGCAGAAGGCGGTGGCCCTCGGGCCTAATACTTATTAGGAGAAATTTAACTCGCTCCCTCGGATATCTCAGTTCGGATTACTTCGCTTAAATTACCGGATCGGAATATGGTTGATGTTTTCATTTCTTACGTTAACTCCGCAATCGGCTGTTATACAGATTCAAAATTCAAAAGCAAAGCTCGATTTTTGTTTACCAGCGTATACATACATAAATACAAATGATAGTCAAAATTAAATTACATAACATATCTTAGTTAGCTATTAATATTAAACAATTGATTAATTTAACTGTACACGAAACTGTAGAGAGAAAGGGAAGGACATATTTAATGTAAATACTCTCTAGTCAGAGCAGTGGTGGCTCAGCGGTTTAGGCCCCGACTTACGTACTGTAGGTTGCGGGTTCGAACCCGGGCATGCGCTTTACTTTGTGTAATTTATTTTATCACCACTGCTACAAAAACGGTGAAGGAAAACATCGTGAGGAAACCGGCATGTTCCTAGAACCACCAAATTCGAAGTCATGTGACATCCGCCAACCCGCGATGGGCCAGCGTGGTGGATTACGGCGAATTCCCTCTATCGGAGAGGACCCCTGCAGTGGGGAACATTCTAAAAAAGGCCGATTTATTATTATTTATTACTCTCTCATTGAACATAGAGAACGTTCACTAATAGATAATACGCTTTAACTAATTTGATAATAACTTTACATTAATAATAATTAATTCTCTTTAAATTGCTTGTCAAGTACAAGCAATTTAAAGAGAATAAGCTAAGAAACATCTCTGCCTACCCCTTATGAGCGTTAAGTAGCCTAACTGGTATTCTGCTATTCATGCTACTGATAATTATTAGCTGCAGGTGTGCATATAAAAAGTTTGTAATAAGCATTTCGCAGAATAATGGCCGCTAAGAATTCCATTAAGTTAGTTAAGCATTACTGATTCGTGGAATCAAGAGAGTATCAGCTGTCGACATGAAGGTCTGTTGATGTTAACTAAACGATTGGAAAATCAAATAACTGCTATTAATGAACGGGACTGGCAATGACCTTTTGAAGGTCACTTTTACAATTTTAACTGGTTCGGTGGCACTACGCAAGGGAAAATCAGTATGAATCCAAACAACTGTTTCTATTACTACATGCAAATCTTTTTCTCGTCTCATTAGTTTAAAAAAGGTAGCTAGGATATTTTCAATAAAAATATTTTTACACGTTAGGCCTTCATAAGTACACAAAAAATGATTCAATCGCTTTAATATGCTCTAATAAAAAGTCTATATTCTACAATAACTGATTGCTAACATCTTAATACTGTAATTTTTAAAATTGAATACTAAATTTAGATACAAAATTAAAGACAAGACATTCTGCGTAGGTAACAAGACTCGGCAACCGGAAACAACACCACGACACGAGTATTTTTATTACTGTTGTAAAATTATAAATCTATAGAATTAGATATGCAAACCGAAAAGCAAACAATACATCATTATATTATTAATTCGTATGTGATTTTGTTTGTTACGAATTAACTCCTTAGCTCAATCGATCATCATAACATTTTCCATTGTCGGGGCTACGGAAAATTACATAAGGTATCATTTATACCGAAAAAAAACCTCTCGAGGGATTAAATATAAATGCTATGGACACGACAATAATATCTTATTGACATTTACTTATAATTACGCGAAATCAAGTTACAAAAGTTTCCAGAGGATAAGAAACCAATGTGTGCGAAGTCGCGTGCTACACCTAGTAAAGAGAGAAACCTGGAAATATGTTACGATTTGTACACCGGGTACAACTGTCTTTTATTAAATTCCACTACAGTCTACAGCTGTTGTGTGCTACAATCCTAATGCTAATACTTAAAAATAATCTATTTTCCAAGTTTTAAATATAAGTTCAGTAGGCACCAGTCAGATTCTATGAAGGCACGTTTGCCAATAGAAAATTCTATACTTACCACCTTGATTTTCTATAAATGAGAGAGAGTGATGTGAGAGTTGAGTTTGGTCCAACAAGCATTTTAGTAAAATTAATGCAGCTGAGATGCGGTCTGTAAGAAGTGTGCTAGGCGTGACTCTGAATGATAAGATTAGAAATAGCATTTTAAGGGAAAATTAGTTTTGTTGATGTACGAACGTAGAAGAAGGGAGAGAGGTGTACCAAGACCATGACTTATTATTTTTAATCAATATCTATAAAAAACTATGTGTGTATGGATGTATGTATGTTCCCTATAGAAAGCGCTGGACCGATATCGATGCAATTTTCAGAGCGTTGAGATTGGCCTAGCAGGTGATCCTGTGAGTTGAATAGCGATAATTTGTGGGGTTACCCGGGCGATGCCGTGGCAATAATTCTTTAAATTATGGTCCTTCAAGTCTTATGAAAGTATGAAATGAAACATCACACCACACATAAAAAAACATCTTAAATTATTATAATAACATTTTCGTACTGCAAAAACTAAAGAGCTCAATCCTATTAATTTTTTAAATCATTTTCTCGGTAAGCGAGCGATTTCTATTTCTGTCCATTCTTGTTGGATTCAATTGATTTGCGTGCAATAAGTTACAGTTAATATAACACGGCTATAAGAGACCAAATAAATCAATCTGCAAATTAAAAATAAATTCAATAAAATGGAGTTGCATTCAACAGCGCCATTTGCAAACGCAATAGGTTAAAACAAGATGGCGGACCGGGCCGACACACAGGCTTTATTATTATTTCTATGTACATTACATTTCATAAGCGTATAAATTCAAAACATATGCTATAAATTACATTTATTATACATAATTATATTTGTAATGGAGTTCCTGTAATTATTGCTTTTTATTTCTTATCTTTTTCAATCATTTGAATCCAAAAATATTGACATTAGCTTCGTGTTCACTACAAGGAGTTATCGTATAGCTGAAAAACTCTTTAATTATACGCACAAATTCTAAATTGTTACTCAATATTACAATGATAAGATAAACGAATAAAAGTATATATCAAAGAATTAGTTTACATGATGCATCGTGCACGCGATGCAATGCCGACTATAGTAATAATAATAACAAGTGAAAAAAACACCGCGCCGAACAAACCGAGGGGTTAGCGTCTTCCATGCGATAATGTAAATAGCCCGAGACGAGCAAAAGTACCAATGTAACTACTGATCGTGTTTCTATTAAACAAATAGGTGTTTACAACAATAACACTTATAAGAGACATAAGTTTAGAGTAAATTAATCAAAGTCTAACAAGAAAATAAGGAATATATATTGTCTTTTTTAATAAATTGAGATTATACGAGGAATAGGCGTCTGCGACATTCGTGTTATTGAGCGCGCAACGCTGTCGGGCATGTTCGTGAGCGCTCGGCTAACGGATCTTTTCCCGCGCGCGCCGGCGCAGACTTTCGCTACAAAAATAAACGCTCCTTGGCATAATATCAAGGCGAGCCTTCGTTTTTAACGATATTCCAAGATGTTTATGGGCGGGTCGGTTTTTGATTTGTATTTGTGTCGCGATGCTTCATGTATTTGTATAGGAATACAAAGACTCTTACCTGAGTTAGTAGACTTGAACAGAAATATTCTCTCACCGTTTAAGACACGTTGTCAGTTTTAAATACCTATTAAATGATTTATACCTCGCACGGTGAAGGTTTGAAGAATTTCCTACAGTTAATGTTGATCTAGATTTACACAATTTAATTATAGGTACTTAAATCTTCGATGGCTTTGTAAAACAAGCACGTAAGCCTAAGAACTAAGTATAGAAATGTTATTTACTATTTTACGTAGATCAATAACAAGTTGTGTGAGTTCCCTCGCCGTAAAGGGCGCAGATCAATGTCGCTACATTTTTAATAGAGCCCGTGTTTACTACATGTTCATCTGTAAATATGTATGTATGTATTTATACTGTGCTTCAGAGTTCAAAACATTGGATTTTCACATAAAAGGAGACTATGTCTATGGCAAAAATTAGAATTTGACTTATTGCCTCATACACACAAAGGGAATTTTGTAAATTGTAATAAAAACCGGCCAAGTGCGAGTCGGACTCGCGCAGGAAAGGTTCCCTACCAAAAATCACGTTTGTTATATGGGCGCCCCCATAGTCACATATTTTATTAAAATTAATTATTATTTATTGTAAATTACTTATTTTATATTTTGCTAAAAAAGAGCTTTCATTTAGAGCATTTTATTATAAAAAGTTGTATTGAGGAGATTAATATAAGGTTATGGTTCGAATATACGAGCTTTGATATAAAATACAACGGTACAAGAGTAATTAGTCACGGAATAAAGGTCAGGCAGACTTAAATAGAAACGCCGGGGCGCGGGGGAGGGACTTACGGTCTTCTATTATTTACACAGACTATATATACGTAGTAATTATTGTGAATTAATAAGCTTTTAAATTTAGTTATAGAGTAGTAGTACTCATAGATTATTATTTAAGATACCGTTTATAAAATGCAATATAGGTTATAAATTATAATTTAAGAAAAAGTAAATATCCTTAAGGGATTACGGAAAGGTAAACGTCGAGAATTCAAGAAGTTACCATCTGGCAACATTTCAAAAAATATTATTGCTTTGTGCAGGTCACCGTCGCCTAACGTCTAATAACTTACACTCACTACAAGTAACAAGTTAGAATGCAACTTATACTTGGTCGATTAATTTATAATAATACATATATACTCGCAATAATTCTTTGCGAATACGTTCTTAAATAATCAGATCAGATTGCATTTACTAAAGGTCAACAACCTCTTATTGCTGTCTTGTCAATTACTACTCGCTTATAAGTTACCGTCTACCGCCATCTAGTGTTGCTTTCGTTCAAGTGCAAATATTGATCTGCGCTCTGATACAGGACAGAGATGTTATTTTCCCTTAACACCCGTAAGTCTTGAGGGTCGTTTAATTAATTATAGACAAAACGTAAGCAAGATTGTTGAAGAAATAAAGAGATTATTAAGAAATCATAAGTTGCCATTACATTTATATTTTCTCTCCAGATTACAAAGAGCGAAGTAATGAGAGACCTAAATTAAAAAAAACAATCCTGTAAGAGAATTAATACATGTTAATGTTTTTTTTGTCTGTTGGGTGAAGTTGAATTTCAGTCCTCACCCCTTTCCCATCCTATTCATTTCCTGATACGGATAAGATGGGAAGGGGGAGGAGATGCATAGGAAAAGTAAGCATCCTTTTTCCTGACTATCCCCTCCTCAGTTCATAAGATGTAGGCAACGTATCTGCGACTCATTTTCCTATAGAGCCGTCACTCAACATCTGGTTTGCCACCTTTTATTAATATTAACGTGCAGTATATTCAACTGGCCACGCCGGGTACAATTAGATAGTCATTAAAAATGATTTCTCCACCGCTCGCTCCATAAACTAAGCTAAAGTAAAAATATATTTCCTTCAGGGGCATCGGTAACGTAAACAAAAACACTCAAGTTGATGTAATTATGCAAGAATACCGACACAGAAAGCCACTTAGAGTCAATTTTCTTAAGTGGGGAGTCGAGCTTCATAAATACTCTTACAGAAATTATATACATAATACAGATCATCGACTTTATACGACTTTTTTCTAGCATATTTCCAAGGTGTTATCAATATATATATATATATATATATATATATATATATATATATGGGTATGTATTTATACATAACTGTGTGTACACGTTGGAGTCTATACAGATGTACTGAGAAATTATTTTCCGTCGGGAAAACTCGTATCTTTATCGGAACACGATGACACCTGAACTGTTAATGAATTATTTATTAAATTAGTGACATTTTCATGTTCATTAATATGGAACTTTATTATTTAGTGTCAAATGTCAAAAGGGCACTGAAGCTATTTGAGAGAGCACGTTAAATACGAAATTTTCCGAAAAATTAGGACGAAAACCTTTTCTCACTATATCCATACTCCGACGTGTAATATATTAACAGAAATAAATAATGTGTAAGTCAGTGGCAGGTTTAATAGGGGACTCCCTTCGGTCAGATTAGTGGCTTACTACAAAAGTGCGATATAAGGAGTACCCGTAACCGATGAGCATGTATCCATGATCTCTGCCAACCCCTCAGATAACTACCTTACACTCCCGTAGAGTGCATTATAAATGGAACTGAGCAGGACACCTCTGCCGAATGTCGTCGTCGAACGGCAGGACGAGCTGGACTGTTGTAAAGCAACAAAAAATCGGGAATTATGGAGAGCTGGTAGGAACGCCTTTTGCCCTGAAATGAAGGAAAACTGACACAGCACAGCCCAAACTACTGGGAATAGAAGAAATTTTGCACAGAGATGTCTGTTATTACGTAAGCGAGCACTAAGAAAGGACTTTTCTAAATTTATATCGTATAATGGGCGAATCATAATGATATTTTAATGCAAGTATCAAACGGGCAAGCAATTTACATAATGTTTAGTGATCAATGTCACCAGCAGTCGCAACAAACAGAAAAGGTTCGCATGAAAATTTAATTTTGAACATTAAATTCATCCGTGTTGGTTTGTTATTCAAATGATGTAACCTGCATTATATGACAAACGTGACACGATCGCAAACTGGAATACTTTTACAATAACCACGCTGCATACAAGAGGTTAGTTGTGAATGTCATACACGCCGATCGCAGCGTACATCTCATGCTATCAATCAAATGCTTTTAATGAAATAACTTTATGCTATTATTATTTTATGTTCTGGGAGCGAAAACGTACAATATTCAGCAACCGCAAACCAATATTTGTTGAATGCTATATGGCGTGACACGTCAAATTATGCTCATTGTATTCAGGGCCATTTCATTTACCTAATATTTTCCTAAATACCAGATGTTGAGAGGAAGTCGTTTTTAGTCGGATGGCGATTTCCTAACGAATAGGCAAAACAGAATTATCAAAATGTCATCTATAAGATGTTAATAGCATCATTAAATAAAATTGAGTTAGCAGAGGTATAGTCAAATTGAGTCCGAGACACTTTCAACATGAGTTTATTTTGATCATTACTCCTACTAGTGGTAAGCCCATCTTAGATAGGTTAAAACAGTCGGTTGACATAAGTACGCTCTACCACGGACGTAGAGCTGCCCACGCTGCGCGTTCGCAAGGTATAAAACCTTTACAAATGAATACCGTCAGGTAATTAAGCCAAAATAAGATGTAACAAACAGTAACGGATACACTGGATGGTTACACATTCCAGAAATGAACGAGTTAGAGTCGGGGTGACTTTATTTTTATTATCTGTAACCTAAACAGCTGGATCTAAAAGTGAGGTGTGATTACCAATTTTCCACGGAGTGACATATGACATGATGACAATCATACAGAGACGTTTTCTTGGTTTACATTAACTATTACTTGTTTTATGCAATATCAAAACCGTGTACTTTTTACTGACCCCACATGAGTGGGACAAGGGCAGGAAGATCTTTTAATTATTTGTAAATTACTACATATAATACAGAATTAAATATTTATTAGTACTTACTAGCATGGTGCATACAAGATATAAGCAAAGAGTGACACCTCAACGCGTTGTAAAAGTGAGTGTCCTCGACTGTCCAAATTCTAATTTCGACCTCAGAGCCGCTTGCCGTATGTCGTCGGTTACCAGTTTAAAATTAAAATATCGATCACAGACCAGTAAACATTTACACGAGTCAGTTCAATCAACGGTTGGCGGATTTTGATATGAAATCGTTTATAGCCCTTGAAGACAACTAAGTTATGTGATATTAAGACGTGTCACCAACCGTTTATGAAATTCGACAGTTTCTAATCGGATTATATCGGGGATTCATATCTTGACAGTTTATAAACTGTTAAAGTCAAATCGTCAAATTGTAAAGTAATGCTTGCTTGAGTTCAGTTCAGTTCAGTGGTAGAGTCCGCAACAACAACATCGGTTGCGCGAATGGGCCGGCTCGACCGGTGAAATACCGCGACCTCACAGAAAACAAGCGTGAAGTAGATGAACTCCGCCTTTCGTCTGATAAGTGGGGTGCCGGAGGCCTAATTTGAGTCCTCTTACCCTTCCCACTCTTTCGTTATAAGGATAGGATGGGAACGGGAAGAGGATTGGACTGGGAGAGCGTTAAGGGGGAAAAGGAAATACCCGTTTCCCTGCCTGTGCCCCCCTCTGTCCATTAAAGGTAGGCAACGCATCTGCAACACATTTGCCCGTTGCGGATGTCTATGGGTAGCGTTCACTTAACATCAGGTGATCCGTTTGCTCGTTTGTCACCTTATTATACATGATATACAAAAAGTTATTCCGTTACAGTTTCATTACAATGGAAGATAACTGAAGGTTACGTTTGATACTGTTTTGATGATCCTTATACGTCAGAACAATATCGTAAGAATATATCATCCGAGAACATAGGATACATATCCTAGGCCTGTCCGACTATAAGCTGACGATCGCGGTCATAAGGATTTCGTTTTCGCAAGCTACAAATATAGGTCGTTGTTAAATTTTGTTTGCTAGTAATTCGTAAATAAATGATTACCAAGGCGACTTTAATTCCTTCAGAGGTTATGAGTAGGTTTGATAACGCATTAATCGACTTTCAAGCCACTAGTAACAACGCAAGTAACGATTTACTAATGGTTTTCTCTAATATAAATAATAAAGAAACTGTAACTTATCTGTGTTGGAAGAATGCTTCCTATTCTCAAATTCAAATATTGTCGAAAATAACGGCATGTCCTAATCTAACCAATTTTACTTTTTGCTCTTTTGCTTTCAAGTGATACCATAAGATACCATTGGATTAATTAGGGACAATTCATTGCTCCATTATTAATGACGATGTACATAAAGAGGGAAGAATGTTATATATTGCCATAAGGATGGGAATTGAATCAGGAGCAACAGTTGCAGGTAAATATTTGTGCAGTCTTGCTCTCAGTGTGACCAAGTAAGGTGATCTTGTATTGAAGCGTGATCCAGGCAGCGTGATACGCGTTGCTCAAGCGACGCGGGTTCAACGGCACGCCGCCGTATCTCCGGCCTTACGTACTAATTTAACTCGAGCTACGTGATCTTACTAATAATCCTCTAACAACAAACTAAAATAAAATACCACGACCTCATAGAAGGCAAGGACAAGTAGAAGTATTCTGCGTTTTCTTGTTGAGTGAGGTGCCCAATTTCAGTCTTCTTCCCTTTCCCATCCTTTCTCAAGAAGGACAGGAAGAGAAAATAACCTTATTTCTGTGTAGCCATTGCTCACTGTCTATTCCATCTGTCACTATTAAAGGTAGGCAACGCATCTGCACTAGAATCATCATGTTGCGAATGCCTATGGGCAGCGGTCACTTAAAATCGGGTGAACCGATTGCTCGTATGCCACTTTTTACCATAAAAAAACAATATCATAACAGCAGAACCCAAGTGTGATTGCGAAATGTGAAGATATCGATTTGTTAAGGCTACAGCGCAGGTACACACAGAAGTATAACTACTAGGCTACAGTTCAGAAGTATAATTATTAATTTATATACCATAATAATTTTTATCCAGTCTGATAGCTCTTAGAATCCCCGATCTTCGTGTGACGGACAAAGGATTGGAACAAGTTGCCAGCGTCAGTGTTTCCGACCGATTATGACGTGGGTACCTTCAAGAGAAGAGTGAGGGAATGCTGTTACACGATTAACGAGAAAAAGTGAATTAAAAAAACAATGAACCCAACCAGTCGGGTTACCGACCCATATGAAGGCCAGGAAGTCAAAATGGAACGGTCACACATATGTACCCGAGAAAAATATATCCGTTGTTTCTGCGCGCACACAAAAAGTCTTGTGCAAAGGCCCTATTTAATTTTTATTAATAACATATGTTCCATTTTCTAAACTCACTTCGTAACTTGATACGAGAGCAGCTATTGTCAGTGACGTCACGTTGCATTTTCCACACAGCGAGCAGAGTCAAGGCTGGCGTGATTGTGAATTAGTTTTAGGAATTGTTATCGCTTCGTTGCACTATACTGCATTCAACATATATTGTGGTATTAAACATAACTATAGAAAGGTCGATAACAATCAAATTCTTTGCATTGTTTTTTTTTAAATAATAAGTAGTCAATTCTTATTTGTATTTAAAAATACGCAAATTCTTAATTAATAATCCGTCAGAAATTTAAAGGATTGATTTACATATCATATTAACGTTATAATTGCAGCGTTGTACTGTTGAACCATCATCTCCTGTCCCTTTCCCACTCATTTGTGGTCGACACAGTATGACTGTAGTCCATACTGTATTGGTTTTGGCAATAGTTTTTACTGACGCCAACCCTCTTCGGGAATAACTTTGTACTTACGTCTTGTTTTATTCTGTTGCCGAGATTATTTAGAGCCTTCTCGTCAAGTTCATCATTACCTGATCGTCATTCATGTCTTATGTCATAATAATCCCGGACTAATTTTCATGCCAGTAGAACCAGCGCCCTCTTCCGTCTTCATGGAATTCCGCAGTATCTCTTCTGTGTCCATAGACCACGTGAACAATACACCATCAGAAGGCCGCATGCGGTAGACATTTATATATACTTTCGAACTGTTTTCTCGTTGGTAGCACCGTTCAGTCTTTGTTAAAAAGCGATTTGATAATACACACGCCCAAAGAAGAAACGCAAGTCCTGGTTGCACGTGACAAATATAGGTTTAATTTTTTTTCAACTACAAGTCTCAAGCTATTAAGCCAAGCATCAAATCGTCATCCCTGCCAAAACGGTTCGTCTTACAAATCGTTCTTTTCAGTAGTACGACTAAGGGTCCTTCAAGCAGCGAGCTTATCTCTTTCTTAAAGGCCGGCAACGCATCTGCAGTTCCTCTGATATTGGTGTCCATAGGCGTCGTTGATCACCTGGGCGTTCCCGCCGCTCGTTTGCCACTTTCTCTTATAAAAAAAAATGCCTGTCACTATATCTACGTCTACCCGTATATCCCTCCACATAATATCTAAAACTCTCTAAAAATATCTAAAACCCAAACAGCAAATAATTTTTAAATGTCAAGTTCATGAAGCAATAAAAAATATCTAATAATAGTTATTAATTAAGAATACAAAATTGTAATTCACATACAAAGCTATTTGGACTTGGGGCCGTGGTAGCCTTGCGCTTACAGACAACGTCATCTGTCGCCCACCGCAAGCAACTTCATTGACGTCATACTACGTCATGCCTTACCTACGCTTAAGTTTCATGGATCGATGTTAAAGCGATGGAATTGCCGACGAAGTATTAAATATAATAAGGGAATAAACACTCACAGGACAACACAAAAACTTATAGTTAAGGTTAGTTAAACAAAATAATATTTTGTACAAGTACGTATGCACCTAACGCTAACAAAAATACTGACGTGACGTATACAAGTTTGCGTAACTTAATAAATTAAAACAATTGTTGAAATAAACTTTAAATCATATGCTCAACAATTCTAATAGCATGTTATAGTGGGAAATATACGAATAAAAAAATACTAATCTAATCTGTTAATTTACGCCCCCACCGTATATACTCATTTCTAAGACAGACGTGGAAAAAACCAGTAAATTAAAAGGACACGGAAAACCCACCAAACTATATTGGATCTGCATTGAGCTGGTTCGGTTAATTCTAATTCGGTGTAGTCATATTTTATTAGGTATCAATTTAAACATTGGTAAAGTCCGCAACAACATGAATAATAATGCCGCGACACAGACAGGCTTGAAGAAGAAGTATTCTGCGTTTCGTTCGATGAGTGAGGTGCAATTTCACACCCTTACCCATCCTCATAAGAATAGGTTAGGAAAGAAAATATCTAATTTCCTGTACTCCTGTCCATTAAAAATGCAACGGCAACTCGTTTTCTTATTGCGGATGTCTAGCTATCACCTAACATCAGGCCGCTTGCTAGTTTGCAATTATTCAAACGCAGACTAATAAATACGTAGTACCTACAACATCTTCCGCGCAGTTGTTATCGATTTAAATACGACGTATACGTGACCCTGCTACGTCGTAAGTACGTCGTAAAAAAAAGCTATTGCAGTGGTAAACAATATTTGGTGCGTAATTTCTAGAAAAGTTGCATTGTGCAATCATGACTCAATCCACGCTCAACCACATTTTACATACAAACATTTTATGATATAAAATACGCGTTTATTTTTAAGTATTTATAGACCTTGTGCTTCGTCCATAACATATTAAACATACGTAAAAATACGTGGGCTCTGGAAATGTTAGAAACCTCTGTTATTAATAATTACAATGAGGTCCCGAAACATTTTAATTGAATTACCTGTTACTGGGTACTCTGTACATTTTCAAAGCTTTGTGTAACTGAGATTGACTCTAAGATTGGAACCTTATAACTCAATAGCCTGAATAAGTGGGACAATTTCTCAAGTTTAGACAAGTTATAACTCGTTTGTTTAGAAATACAACAAAGCAACGGGCAAAGCAAGTATGGAAAGTCCCTTCTATACTTGCTCCACTTCCGTACTATCTAAGAGTTTTGTATAATTAACAAGTAGAAGTGGACGTAAGTATTAACCTGGCTCTTTGGGAACTGGGTAAATTAAAAGCCTCTTATAAGTTTATAAAAAATATAGGTCCCTCCATATCTCACTTATCCAGGTTTCACTGCACATAGTCCAATATGAACAGCATCAGTTGCCGTGTTTAACTCATTATAACTTTTTACTTATACGACTAAATAACAGTGGTAGAAGCCGCAACGGATGTTGTGTGTGTGAAATGCCAACTGATTGTAAAATATTTCTGCGTCAGCTGCGTGAGGCCTAATCTTTGACCTTTACCCCTTCCTATGCTTATCTAATAAGGAAAGGATGGGAAGGGAAGATAATTTGACAGGGGAGGGAAGAGAAAATACCCTTTTTTCTGTTAATACCTTCTATTAAAGGTAGGAAGCATCTGTAATTCTAATGAGTTTTAACCGCTACCCATATTAACTTGCTCGTTTGCAATCTGCCGGAAAAACGGTACTATACTTTCATAATAAAATCAAGCCTTCACCAGAAATCCATTTTCCACATCCACATTTGAAGAAATTACACAACTAAATATTACATTAGACAATATTGTCATACAAATTGGCTACATTGGCCACATTTCAAATTTTTTTAATTTCAGCATGACGTATGACGAACTTCGACCGCGAGTTATCGCTGAACAAACCGCAAACTGCGCGTGTTTGCCGACCGATAAAATTGTTATAATGTCACATCCTGCATGGCACAGTTACCAGAGGGTTGCCTTAACAATTAGAATTGGTATTTTAGAATAATTACTGCCGATATAAAACGATGTGTACGCAGTGCTGTCCAATGTGATGGAACATAATCGGTGAAAATAATGTCTAAGTGGGTTAGGACTGATTACCACGAATATCCCTATGCTACCTGCTAACAATGCACGCAAAAACTGTATTTTTGCAGTGATTTTTTGTCCACTTCCCGACGACCTAGTTAACTAAAACGTTTTCCAATCGATTCAGCTTGGCGTCAATTTTAAGAATATCGAAATGATATATAATTTCAACGTTTAAATATCTTTACTTAATAAAAAAAATATAAATTACAGCGAAAGCAACTCAGTGCCAACCGGGAGTCAATAAGACACATCTGTCTTTTTTACACTAAGAGTTACACGAACCGCGTGATCACCGCCTCCTGTAAACATTTTTTTATAGTAGTAGGTGGCAAACGAGCACGCGGTACACCCCAAGTCAAGATCTAGCCATAAGCATCCGCAACAAGAGTTGCAGATGCGTTGCCTGCCTTTAATGGACAGAGGAAGGGATAAACAGAAAATGGTTATATCCCTTTCCTATTCACCCCCTCCACAGTCAAGTCCAATTCCCCTTCCCATCCTATCCTCATTATCAAAGGATGAGACGGGGAAGAGGACTATAATTAGGCCTCCTAAAATACACAAATCTAAATAAGCTGTGGTGCACTGCCGACCTTTAGGGATGGGTATGATATTGAAAAACCCTTCTCCAAAGCTGCAAGGAGTAACTTTTATTCAAATAAATTATCCCTTATTTATGTTAATTATTAGTTAACAGAATTTATTATTGTTTGTGCTCAGTGTGACCAATACTTACAATAGGATAAAAGTACCCCCTTTATGAATTACTTTATGTAAAATAATGTTTAATTTAAAACTGATTATTTTTCAGTATGTGCCTTTTCCCAGATTTAAGACATTGTTGATTAAATAAAATTAACAATTTCCATTTAAAAAATCTATATCAGATTACATTAGTGCGATGTTCGAGTGCAGAGGCGCTGTGACTGCACCGGGTCGTCATTGGCTGGAGATAAATCAAAGTCCAAGGTTCATGTGGCGTAGGGTGACCAATTAATAGTGATATTACATTAGGACTTGTCTTCCATAAACATTATATTCATGTACCAGTTTACTGCACCTAAATAAATGTTGTCGAGTAATTTTGGATTAAGATGAAAACTAACTTTATTTAAATTGATTTAGTTAGAAACTCTAAAACTTTTGCATTGATTTAAATCATACATTCAACATAAGAAAGTTACATTATATATAATATAGGTTACATTTTACAGCATTACAGTGCAATATAGCCTTAGAAAAACAAGTACCTAACAACATGCGTCATTTAGAAGAGTAGGCAGAGATTACAATTTGAATTCACAGATAATTTTGGTAGTAGAAAACTGTGGTTATTCAAATGTGTAAAATAAGTAATCAAGAGGACAAGAAAGGAGTACAATGTTGTAATCTCGTTATTGTTTACAGTTGGACACCCTAAGAACACAAACAAGGCGGATATCGATGTGTTCCGGTTAGCCTCGCGTCGCCCCGACAGCGACAGACGCGGCAGACGCGACGTATGAAAATCAACGGCTTCATATTAGCTGCACGACCTTCTCAAGTTTTGTAATATCACTCGTATTGGAAATACACAATTATGTAACATGTGTATACAGATCTATATTATGTACTATATTAACTATATACATATATAGTGTATAGTATGTACCCATCTATATTTTAATATATCTAATTTATCGAAAAGCCATCTAAAACTTCGCTTGCAACTTGTAGATAATGATCTTAAGCTACAGTAATGCTTTAACATGGGCTAAGCTTATATTAAAGTTTTATTGCTTCCTTAGTAATTGTTGAACAGTGGTAGAGTCCGCAACTACATCTGTTGCAAGAATAGGCCGCTCGACCGGTGAAACACCACGACCTCGCAGAAGACAGGCGTGATGTATTCTACGTTTCAGCCGCAGAGCGAGGTGCCGGAGGCCCAAATCTAGTCCTCTTCCCACCCTTTTCTAATGAGGGGTAGGGTATGGACAGGAAGAGGAAATATCCTTTTTCCTCTTGTTCGCTCCTTTGTCCAGTAAAGACGGACAACGCATCCGCAACTGCTGATGACAATGGCCACTTAATATTAGGTCCCGCTTGGACGTATGCGACCTTTTGCCATTAAAAAAACCGTTTTGTCATGTCCTTTTTTCGTTTGTTGCTCCGATTTCGAATAATGTGGGTTAAAACAGGTACTTGGATACTACTTTTGGTTGAAGTGTGACCCCGTTTAAACAAAAGTAATTTGTTACCCTTGCTACGATTGAGGTTAAACATTAAACTGAACCATTAAAAGGTACTATTTTAACGGATATAGAATAGCTTTATAACAATTCTGAACACGCATAGTTTTTCAGTGAGTCGAAACGCAACGTAAACGTTTTTGAAGTTACACTCCTTTTGGCCTGTTTGGAAAAAAATATGAGTGTGAGTTCTTTATGTTACCATGGCAACCAATCGCAAGTTTTTGACATTTACCTACAATTACAAGTTATTGAAATCAACCGTTATTAATTGCTTTCGTCTTTTTTTAGAAACAAAGGTTACTAGAATTACTAGATTAACAAAGAAACAAATGTTTTAATCCTTCTTTCGACTCCTTTGTTTTTCTTGTCTATGAACAACTTTGTCACATCGCTTACACCAGGCCAGTCGCTTGCCCGGTTGTTTTCATCATAGTTCAAGCATAATGTCGCAAGGATATAACCCAACTGGCATACTATCCAATTCTTTTTTCATTAAATTATCTAGGCAGTGCTGAATCGGATACTTTAATAATTATTATACACATAACAAGGTTAGTCCTGCGGTTTCGGCCGACGTGCGACTTAATTAAACCAACGATTTTCGAGCGAAAGCTGAGCTCTATTTAATACTAGCTGTTCCGGCAAACTTCGTTCGCCTTACAATTAATAGATGGACGGTGATAATGGCTTACCCATAAATGATAGATATACGCCGTCGCGGGCTTTTTTGTAGAACTATTTATAGTTTACATTTCCATTATACATTATGTACGTAACTCTAACGGTTTTTGCAGCGCACACCAGAATAGCTCGCATATGGCGAATTTTTTGTCCTCCTTACTTGACACTTATCGTTATATTTTGGACGATTTACACAATCCCTACTAATATTATAAATGTGAATGTAAGTTTGTTTGTTACGCTTTCACGCGAATACTACTTAACCGATCATCATGAAACTTTGTACACATATTCTTGGAGGTACTAGAAGTAATATAGGATACTTTTTATGAAAAAAAAACAATATTTTTTTTACGAAAAGTAGAAATATGTATCCAGATTGGAACAGCGGGTGTTTCTGTGTTTGGTAGCGATCGCATCAATAAAATTAGTAGCATTATTAGGTACCCGGGCGAAGCCGGGGCGGGTCACTAGTATCTTTATAAATAGCCTATATGTTATTCTGATTTATTAGCTATATTGTTGTAAAGTTTCACTAAAATTCATTAATTAGTTTTGCGTGAATGAGTAACAAACATCCATACATACAAACTCTCGCATTTATATGGATAGTAGGTCGATTAATCATATAGATTTGAGGTCAACTTACAAAAAAAATCTTTTAAGTGTTCGTCTACTTAATTGTAGGTATTAAAAGTTGCATGAATGATATCTTATTTTGTTTCAAACACACACAAATGTGTTGTAGAAGAAAAGTGCATACAGTATTCTCCGAGTCTTACATCTCACAGTATCGTAATGGTCACAGAATGACCAAAATAACTTGCATGCGTCAGCGTTCCCCTCTAGTTATGACGTGGCTGCCTTCGGGGAAAGAGTGAATAATGGATGTTAATATAGGTTGTTGTGTTTTATCGTCGAATGTGATTAAAGAATTTACCATGGCAAAATGAAATAGTACTTTAGCCTTTTATAACAAACATAATATATATATATATACGTGTGTGTGTGTGGATAGATTACATAGTTAATGTCAAACAGTATTTCTCACACTAATCCTGCTCGCAGTGGAACTGTTTAATGGCCGGATATTAGTAATTCATTTCTTTGAATAATTAATTTTCCCACTGAATTAATGGACGCTTTAAATCTTAATTAGGACAGGAAGCTTCAACCCGAAATAAATGCACGTTTTATACCTGCATCAGAATCTAACACATGAATTATGGATGCCTGTTCAAGCTAAAGCTATAATTATCTGTCTTTAAAAATCATGTTCTATTTCATTTCTCTTCTCTTTCATGAAACTTTATTCAACCATTGTCACATTTTGGATGGACGCGAAGCGTGTGATGGTTACGAATGTTCTACGCCTACCCCTGGAGGCATGGGCACTTTAACATTGTCATTTAGGTTAGGTTTAAAGAATCTATTCCTGTAAAGACGAAAAACGATTAGTGACCTACTAAAAAAGGGCGATATAAGGAGCACCCATAACCGACGAGGATGCATGCATGTATATGTATGAATGTTGAAGAAGCGAGAGAGGTGTGCCAGGATCGCGCCGAATGAAAATCCATGATCTCCGTCAACCCCTCTGGGTTACGGGCGTGAGCGCATATTTATTTATTTTTAAATGTTGTCAAAGAGGTGTCAATTATGGATACTGAAATATAGTTTTTACGAGCTTTGTTTGCTTGATGTGTAGTTCTTTCAGGTTAGTTTACGTGCTAATGTCCCAAACCTCAATCAAATATAATAAGTGTGTTTTAATTAAGGAATTGTAGATTGTATAGCCCACTTGTTAAATAGAATTTGTGCAAAATACATATACATACTACCATACAATGTCGCCCAATACCATTTTTTTTCTGCATATTCACAAAAATTAACTTTAACGGCCCATTGGTCTTTAATATTTTTCATGGCAATCATGTTTTTATGTTTTGAGTAGCGTTTGTGACCTTGCTATGTATTTTTGTCATATCTCCGATGTTATTGGCTCGATTTAGATTATGTTTATTGTTTATGCTAAACATAAAAGCTTATGAGTAATTTAATCGGATGAACAAAAACACAAGTGTAATAATATAAAGTCCTTAAAGTCCCCATAGGTCTTTTAATGGCTATTAATTATCTATTATATAACAACCCTCTCTCAGAGAGGAGGCCTGTGTCCCTGTAGTGGTAACATTCTAAAAAAGGCTGATTTATTATTATTATTATATATAACAACTACGAATTCACAAAATATTATTATCTCTTTAACAATCAAACAAACAGGTAAAAACATCTAGAAACATCTTTACAATTTTTACGATACCACGTGCGCATCCTTGTCGGGTAGTGTTACGAATAAATCTTGAAAAAAAAATACGGGCGGTCGGTCTCATGGCCATGGGCAACATTGTATATACTTTAATATGCTAACTTTTTCAATTACGTGGCAAAAGTGGGTGGCAGCGTTGGCAGGTAAATGTTGTGTAAAGTTGTATGAACGTATATGAAGCGAGAGGGGTGTGCTAAGATTGCGTCAAATTGAAATACATATATCACGTATTTTGTTCTCTCTGCCTATATCTGAGTTACGGGCGTGAACGTTTATTATTTTCCTTTCAAATTTATAGTGACGAATTCAGAAATAAATAAAGAGAAATACAAGTGTAAAGACATAAGATATCTCTGGAACAACTTTTGACATTAATTTAATAAAGGAAGAATTCTATACACTTAATTACATACAGTGCTGAATACAATACATAAAGTTTCACCAGCGACGAAGGTTACTTTGACTCAGTTCCTTTGTACCTGATTGCAATAAACATGTAAAGATAAGTTAAACTATAAAGTATAATATAATATAGCAACAGAGCTTAATCATATAAACGGATGATTTTCTACTGCTGACACTGGCGCACGGACGACCCAAGGGTCTTTGCATAACACCAGCGCTGGTTACTCCTGCGGGTAGCCAGCACATAGCTGAGCAAGTACCTTATTCGTTCAGCATTGCAATACTTAGTAATTAGGTATCTATATTTTTGTATAACTTTCTTTCCCATTTTGTTATTTTTTACCTATTCTTTCTTTAACCTGTTTATCTTTAAGTCTGGAGTGTTGTATGTTGAACGGATTAAATGGATTATTATTATTATTATGTCATTTATTTATATTTAATACATATTTTTTTATAATATACCTTAAAAAATCTACCAAAACAACAGACATTCTAAAATATATTATATAAAAATAGTGATCCACCGGCTGCGGAGTCCTTTTATTTCAAGCAACCAGTGGTCAGGGTTACAGAGAGAGGAACTTTCTCACAATGCGGGCAGACTCTAAAATTACCGCTTTTTGTATCAAACCCTTAACCCAACCGTCTAGCGAGAGCTTCTTAAGATGTTGGTCGAAGCTCTTCGCTAAAAGTCCGTTCACTGACACGACCACCGGAATAATGGTAGTCGATTTCATACCCCACATGGCGGTAATCTCGTGAGCCAAGTCTAGGTACTTCATCAACTTTTCTTTCTCAGCTTTCACGAGATTTTCGTCATGCGGGATAGTGATATCGACCAACATTACGCGACTCTCAGATCGGTCTATTATCACAATGTCAGGTCTATTGGCAACAATATTCCTGTCTGTGATAATAGATCGATCCCAGTAGAGCGTGATATAACTATTTTCCAAAACTGGCGATGGCTGGTATTGGTAGTACGGTACCTCAGTATCCACAAGAGCATATTTAAGGGCAAGTTGCTGATGGATGATTTTGGCTACTTGGTTATGTCTATGCAAGTATGCACCGTCTGCAAGACGAGAACAGCCGGAGACAATATGTCTAATAGATTCACCGGGACGACGACATGCCCGACAAATGTCAATCGTCCCGTCCTTTAGAATATGCCTCCGGTAGTTGTTCGTTATGATGACTTCGTCCATAATTGCAAAGACAAAACCTTCAGTTTCCCCAAAGAGGTTACTGAAGCGTAGCCAAGCCACGGAGGATAATTGGTCCACATCAGGCCCTGTCAGGACGCGATAGAACCTACCGTGTAGCTCCTTACCCTTCCATACACTGATGCGGTCTGAGACACTTAGTACCTGCAGCCTACGCCAATTCGTGGTAGCCAAGGAAAGCGGCGTGAGTCCTTTGTCCACTGCTACAACATCCCGATACATCTCCACGTTCACCTTAAGGAAGTATTCCCTGAGATTACACACCTCACGGTTATGTAGGTTTTTGACATTTAAAAAGCCACGACCCCCACATTTCCGTGGGATGTACAATCTCATTACAGACGAACGTGGATGATGCATGCGATATGCTGTTAGCAATCGACGAACTTTTCTGTCCAAGGCATCCAGTTCTGTTTGAGACCACCTCAGTACGCCAAAAGAGTAGGTTAAGATAGGCACGACCCAGCTATTAAATGCACGGCTCTTGTTTCCACCTGATAAAAGACTTTTCAGAACTTTTTTCAGGCGTCCGAAGAACCGCTCACTTATCAGCTGTTTCATGCACTTATCATTAATGCCTACTGCTTCTGACATACCAAGATATTTGTAGCTTTCAGCCTCCGACAGAGAAATGAGGGATACATCCTGAGAGAGCTGCAAATTCTCAGAAGTTGCAACCCTCCCCTTCTGTATATTTATGACCGCACACTTGTCAACACCAAATGTCATGCCAATGGCCTTGCTAAAATTGTCGGTTATTTTAAGCAACGCCATTAAGTCAGACTTTTTAGATGCGTACAACTTGAGGTCATCCATATACAGGAGGTGTGATATGATCTCTCCTCCTCTGCGGAGTCGATAACCTAGCTCTGAACTCTTTAATAGTGTGCTTAAAGGGTTCAGAGCCAGGCAAAACCACAATGGACTCAGACTGTCACCTTGGAAGATTCCACGCCGAATTCCAATTCGATCAGAGGAAGCAGAAAGGATACCCCGTCCTGGATGAAGAAAGCATGTGGTCCACTGACCCATGCATGAGTCAAGGAAAGTGCGGAGTGTCGGATGTACTTTGTACACTTCCAAAACTTTGCTTAACCATCCATGGGGCACCGAATCATAAGCCTTCTTGTAATCAATCCAGGCCATAGAAATATTCTTTCTACTTCGTCTAACCTGTTGGCAAATAGCCATATCGATGAGGAGGCAATCTTTGGCCCAGCCTTACATCCATTCTGACTTGCGGACAAAATATTATTTGCACTTATGTGCGCTTCAATTTTTATTTTCAGAATAGATGTAAGGAGCTTATAGATGGTAGGCAAGCAAGTTATTGGTCTATAATTTTTAGGGTCCGTAGTACAGCCAGATTTATAAATCAGATGTGTGACACCGGAGGTCATAAAAACTGGGAGCGTGCCCAATTCAAGTGCTTCTTGAAATTGGGTTGCTAGTCGCTCATGTGAACTGTGGAACCACTTCAGCCAGAAGTTGTGCAGTCCGTCCGGACCCGGACTTTTCCAGTTTGGGACCGATCGAACTGCACCACTCACATCGGAACCTGTGATCATCACAGGTTCCATTTCAGTGATTGATTCACATGCGCGTCTAACAACATTAAACCACTCTCCCTCAACATGATCGACAGGCACCGACCAGATACCATTCCAAAATGCAACAGTCGAAGCAGAATCTGGCCGATGCATATCTTTCAGTTGGTTTTGTGGTTGCTCCCAATTGCGATACACACATCTTTGATCTCTTTGGAACATGCGATTTTGAAGAAATCTCTCAGATCTTTCTCTGTGCCTTCTTATGCGATTAGCCCAAGCGAAGACTTTTTGTTTCCAAAAGTCTATGCGTTCCGTGATACCAGACATATATTCACTGGGTCTTATATCAGTCCCAGCAAACGCCTGATTCACGAAACGCATAATCTTTGGGCGCTTGTTACCCGCTCGGAAACAAAACAGTTTCGCTATGAGTCTTCTAGCTATATTTATGCGACGCTCAATCCTATATTGCCAGGCGGGGTGAGCATCCCCACGTCGAGTAACTGAATTGGGACTTAAAATCCCTAATCCAGCCACTCGACATGTAGCCATGGCCCCACAGTAGAGGATTGAGTTGGTATCGCCTAAATCTAGACTAGAATCCACATATGGTGATAACAGGCGGTCTACAGCATTTACTAAATACATATTCCGCCTGTTAACGGGCAATCGCGGTAAGTGAGGTCTGTCATTGATTGATAAGGATCTATACTTCAAAATCGTATCCTCCAAAGTACTCCTCAAACGCTCAATATCCTGATCACTAACACATACCTCTTCACTAGGATGTTCCGTTAACCCTGCGGCGTCCTCAGAGACCACAGGGGTATCGATGCATACTTCAGCATCATTGTGAAGGGGTCGCGCTTCGTGACGGAGTCGCTCAAGAACAGAGTCATCCAACAGGTGACATCGTTGTATGGCTCGCACTTGATCCGATAATCGTTGGGCAGTCACAGACACTGTTGGATGAAGGGTCTGAAACAAAGCAAGCATTTTAGGCCTGTACGCCGTAAGGTTAGTTCCCCCCTCTGTCGCCCCGAAGTAGGCCCGCATGACACTTTCATTTAAAGTATCCCATCTCATGCGGCGCACTACACCACTGGATGCGGGAGCCATGGACAGAGAATTATTCTCCGAGGATTCCAAGCGAACCGGTGGTGGGCGACGTCTCCTTGCTGGTGTTGGTCGCGAGGAGGCCGGCGAGGGCGGCCCGGCGTTGTCCGTAACTCGAGTTCTCATCGGTGATGGTGTCGGAGATGTGGCTGTTGCCTCGTCCGTCGTGGTACAGGACAATACGGGTCGCGGTGGTGTTGGGCGTGCGTCAATTGTATCGGCAACCCGCTGACGGCACGTTCGTTTTGGATTGCGTCTCATTTTTGGTTGTTTCTCATTCCATTTTATTGCTTATATATTTATTTCTATTGTAGTCAGTGTTTTCTTCATTTTTATTGGATCTTTTCAGAATTATAATGATAAATATTGTATAATGTTTTGCTGGATAAAATTTTTACGTTCGACGCTGTCAACGGTTGCCATGGTTATTTATTATTATTATTATTTGGTACCTAATAATTACTAGTATTTTTAATATACGATTTCTTATATTTACGCGAATACTACACATTGAAATAAAACTAATTTTATCGCGTTTATTTTACGCTTTTTGATTCCCGACGTTTCTAGTACTTTACAGCGCTCATGGCCACGGTGGGACCCGTACGTAAAATAAACGCGATAAAAGCCGTTAAATTATTATTATTAGGTCGATATAATTAAAGCTACTTTAAGTTTTAATATTATTTATAGAAGATGGCAATCGAGCAAGCGGTTCACGTGATGTTATTTCAACGCTACCCAGAGGCGTCTGCAATAAGCTAATGAGTTGCAGATGCATTGATTACCATTAATGGAGATACGAGGTGACAGGAAAAGGGATATTCCTATTAATCCCTTTCTCGTCCAATCCTCTTTACCTTCGCATCCCATGGGAAGAGCAATGGGCCTCCGTTTTATTACTGTACCTGTTGACACGTGGACTTGATATGCGTGCGGTAGATTTTGTAACAATACATACCTGAAACAAATCAAATTTTATGTTATTTCGTTATAAATATTTCAAATAATTAACACATGGTCACACTACTAGCTCTAAGACCAATAGCTATCACATTCAACTTACTATATATTTCTTTTTATAGTAAAAATATTAGTGTTCATGTTTGATGCAATGCCAGAACTTGGCAATAAACTTAACTTCGGTAATTTTTGACCATTAACATGCTAGTTGAAAGCAGATAGTGATTTCTAACTCTATTTACCCCTATTGAATTAAAGAAAAGCATAAACAGAGAGGGATGCAAGCTATGTTCTCAGTAAGAAGATGTCTGGATGACATCGAGCGAGATCTAAAAAATATCGGCGACAGGAGCTGGAGAAAAAAAGCCCAAAGTCGACCTACAAGGAAAACAATAGTTGACAGTTGATAGATAAACAGAGAGGTGAAACCTTTAAAAAAGTACATACTTCTCTTTGAATGTGCTCAAGTGGGGCCATCTAGCTACCGGGGAGCATCCGCCACTGTTAACTTTAACGTCACGTCAAGCACTCACTGTTGTTAATTTAGTTTTATGGCCAAATGCTAGAATTGCCATTGTGTGACTATACAACATTTTTATAATAGTTTCTTTGAAATTTTGAACGGGATAATGACACATTCAACCTCTTTACTGGTAACAGGTTAACAGTGGTAGAGCCCGCAACAACAACATCTGTTGCACTGTGAAATACCTCGACCTCACAGAAAACAGGCGGAGGCATTCTGCGTTTCGTCTGATGAGTGACGAGCCGAAGGCCTTATTGTAGTCCTCTTCCCCATCCAACCCTTTTCTAATAAGGAAAGGATGGGAAGAGGAAGAAGATTTGACGGATGAGGAGGATAATAGGATGGAAATATCCTTTTTTCTGTTTGTCCCCTCCTTTGTCCATTAAAGGTAGGCAACGCATCTGCAATTCATTAGCTTGTTGCGGATGCCTATGGGTAGCGGTACTTATTGCCGTTTGCTCATTTGCCACTTTATTCTATAAAAAGAAACATGAATGTGAGAAAGGCGATGATAGTCGGAAAAAATGTTTAATATAGTTACCCTAGACAAATGCACTTTTAAGTTTGCAATGCTACAATTGTAAAAAACTAATAAAATATTTTGAGATCCTGTAGTTGTTTAGAATATATTTTAGTTGGTGCAAGACTTATACGAGTATACAGCTTTACCATTCCCCCTAAGTACTATATGGATACACATAGGACTAGTGATAACGAAGCTTATAGAGTGGATGAAAGATTGATTATCAAGGTTATTCTTGCAGTATTAGAAGCAAAAACTATGGGAAACGTTTGTGTGTTTGTTACGCTTCAATTCCTTAAGGTTTCATCCGATCATCAAGATAGCACGCACATTGTCAAGGGTACAGAGACATTACATAACATCATAACACCCACATTTACATTACGGGTTGTCATGGTATGTTTATATTTAGACAATAATAACTTTGTTACAAATGTTACCTATAATTCGAAGTTATACGCGGAATCGAATTCCAAGAATATCCTGAGGTCAACAGTTAACTAAAACTATAAACCACATCAGTACGCATATAACAATATATAACACTAGTGACCCGCCCCTGCTTCGCCCGGGTACCACTTATTATATTGATCCAATCGCTTCCAAACACAGGAACACCCGCTGTGCAAATCTGGACAATCCCTGTAAATTTCATCGAATTCAGCTGTTTCAGAGTCTATGGGCATATATCATATCATATCATACTTCGCTTTTTGTATATTTTTTTTCATAAAAAGTAGCCCATGTTACTTCTAATACCTCCAAGAATATGTGTACAAAGTTTCATGATTATCGGTTGAGTAGTTTTCGCGTGAAAGCGTAACAAATAAACTTACATTCTTATTTATAATATTATAGATAGGTAAAAACCTATTCTCAGACCTACCGAATGTATACGCAAAATTTCATTGAAATCGGTTAAGCCGTTTCGGAGGAGTATGGCGACTAACACTGTGACAGGATAATTTTATATATATATAGATTTTTATAACCTTCAAATAGGAAGTGAAACAGTATCCTCAATACATAACCAAGAGAACGTCGTTACACAGTATAAATAAAGTTTCAGAGCGAACACTGCAAAGTTATTCAAATGAGAGCAATGCACCGCGCTCAGACCCAGCTGAATGCAAGATTAATTCAAACCTTGCACCGAGTACGACCGACTACATTCAGTTGTTCACAATACAGGTAAATGAAACTGTATTTAAAACAATTGCTACCGAATTTCGCTTGCTGATTTTTTAATTTTGTTTACAGACAAAGGTGACGACGGGTCACCCATGCCACAATTAGGCTTTCTAACTAGAACTAATCGCTAAGCACCACCAGCAGTAGTCCTTTCTGATTACGAAATATTTCTTTCCATCTTTTCGTAGGAGACAAACAAGCAAATGGACTATCGTTGTTAAGTGATCCTATGTTTTATCAGCCTTTATGTACAGTACGGGGAGGGGAGCAAAGAAAACTTACTCCTTTCTTAAACGTCTACAGCGCATCTGCAGTTCCTTTGGTGTTGCAGATTTTCCGATCCGTTGCTTGTTTACCCCCTTATTAAGAAGGGAGAAGGGATACCAGAAAAGATTACTGATTCCTTGAGGCCGAACCGCATCTACATCTCCCCAGATCATTTTACGTAGCACATGGCCTCGCCCACTACACCATATTGAAACAACTATGATTTCAAAGAAAACAAGACAGTGATTGCTAACTCTGCAAATTTTGATAGGGCTAAAATAAGTAAAACTTATTTTTTTTAGTACAAGTAAATACCACGTAAATTGATAAGTCTAGCATCTTGCAATAGAAAACGTTAGTGCGTCCTTCTATCGTTATTTATTAAGTGCAACAATGTTGCAACCACACTTTGTATTTCAATTAATTGGTACGCAGCAGATTCATATTTCAATACTGTTATGATAATGAATCAGATTACGTTTAAATCTCGTTCAATACAAATAACACAGTAGGTATTAATTAAGTGGGTCGGATAGCGTCATCAGAAAATCGATGCACGTCCCATTCGTATAATGAGTAAGTTGCCGGAGGCCTCTAATCGTTGATCCGAAATCCTTTTCCCCTTCCTACCCCTTTCCGACAAGGTTATACAGACAATAATTATAAAATTAAAACATTTCAATCGGGCCATCTACGGTTTCTTAAGTGTGATATAACATTTTAATGTCTGTCACACGCTACGATACCGCCATTTTGTGAGTCGTCCTAATTTTAAACAAAGCGAACGTAATAAGAATCTAGTGTCTTATTGACATCAGTATCATATTAATCGAGTTACCAAGCCTGGTGACGCCATCTATCAACTAAATTTGTTATTAAATCAGTAAGTACATCAATACGACGTTATTCTCCAGAAATGAAACACAAAATAACATTATTACTTATTATTTTTTATAGTAACTGGTAATTACAAGTAAATGTTACTGTGGTTCAAAATATTTAAAGATTAGACAGCAACATTCACGCTTGATAAGTTTGTGAGTGAACTTGAAACACACCAGTTAAAGAGGGAAAACGGAATCGTATACTAAAAATAACCTAGCACAATAGGTATGAAATCAATTTAAACAGTCAATTATATTACTAAGATATTTTCCCCCATATTTGTTCAACCAGTACAGGAAAAGAAATCATTACAATCAAATTAAATTCCTAGTCAATCGTATGTTTTTAAACACCATTTATTCCTTACATAAACAACGTAAATATTATAAATCAAAAATCAAACAATTAGCATTTCTAATTGCATGAAATCTGATGTTTTCATAAGAAAGAGACAAAATACATTGATATTGGCAACATTGGTGTGACCTCTGCTAGCACGGCCCGTCTGAACTGCCAACCGATGTCGTACGTCATTCCGACGGTTATGTAACGCGAGATAACATCAATACGGCATTACATAAGTTTTACATCTAATAAAGGCATTGAAACAATTTGCGTCAGAGCTTCCGTCTGAACGCTCCGTACATCAAGACAAAGGATTAACCATTGTGAACTGCACCTATTGCAGCAATTGATCACTCGCTAACTGAAATAATATAAAGTTACCTTTGGGGATAGACAGATAGAGAGATTTTACACTTATATCCTTGTGGTTTATCTTTAAATATCATCGCTAACTTTTTATGTGTGAGTCAGTTTTATCTTTAATGAATACAGGGTCACTGAAATATAATCTCTAGTCTAGTCTGTAATCAGTAATCTAAGTTAGGTTATTTAAGAAGCTTAAATAACCTAATTAAGGTAATTAAAAACAATTAGCTGTGAATATAATAAAAAAAATTGCGTTTCATTATTTTACCTAAACATTTTCGTTATCGATTAGTTTAGGTTTCTTGTGCATATTAATAATATCTCACATTAGCTTAATATGGCAAACGAGCAAGTGGGTCACCCGATGGTAACCGCTACTCATAGGCAACTGCAACACACAAATGAATCGCAGATGCGTTGCCTACCTTTAATGGACGCAGGGGATAGACAGGTAAAATAATATATTACTTTTCCCCATTTATTCCCGGACTTCGACACCTCACTGATCGTACGAAACGCAGAAGCATACGTTAACTTCACGCCTGTCTTCTGTGCGATAGGATTTAAATCAAGTGATTTTAGGTTATATTTAAACATTATATTACATCCCTCTAAGCCCTCCAGGCTTAAGTTATTGAATCTGGCTACGCCATGAAGGTAATTATATTAACTAAGGGATAAAGATTACTTAGTTAAAATAATTTTAGTTAAGTATTACGTGTAAGGCGTCAAGTCCTTGGATTTGGCATGCTAAGAATTAAAAAAAAATGCGTAGTTCTTTATAAGTCGTGTCACTAGTTATTTTAAATCTAATACATTACGACTTCCATTCTTCTGTATAACTTGAGTGCGTGTTTAAATTTCACTTAAAGGAGCAGCCAAAAGCGCAAGTTCATTTAAAACAACTTTAAACAGACAAGAGACTGAGCATTTTATGTAGTGACTGTAAGAATAGTGTCCTAAATTAATTTAACTGAATTTTGTTGTAAGATTCGTTTAATTAAGTTTTAAATATGCAGTATTACTTAAAGAATATCAAACTTGGTCTACAATACAATTGTCCCATAATACGATATTACAATTGTTGATTAGGCATTTAAATAATATTACTCACTCATTACCATTACCATTACCAACAAAACAGATATTTTATGAAATACCTCAGTAAATACAGTTATTAAAATTTTGAAATTTCCTAAAAATCTATCAGAAAACTTCTTCAAAGATCGATGAATACAACGCTAAGAACAGCTTTACACGTGTTTAGCGAAACGTGACTCAGATAAGTAGATTGTTCACTCGCCCAGCCTTTTATATGAGCTAAAAATAGACGCAGCCTTTATGCAACGGTGCATGGCGTTCGATGCGGAATTAGAGGGAGCGACAACGTCAACAACTACACAGATTAAATTAACATATCCCTACCGACCACGTAATAGTATTTTAAAATCAATTAAATATTCAACCCCTTAGCAGAGTTTAACATTATTTAGTTATAACCTAAACTTACTTTATTAGCTTTCTCACATTTAAATTAAATTTTATGAACAAAGGATAAAAACTTGTTTACTACGTTCGATAATCCTCAGAGTTACAGCAAAACATTTTGTTGCTTGTTATTAATAGATATCTGACGCGACACTAGTAAACGATCGTGTTTCAGTTGCAATGTTGTTCTAAATAGATGCCAATTGATAAACTAAACAAATAATCGAAATTTAATAACTTAGCTCAGCTTATTGCATTTTAAATTTAGGGCATGACAAAATAAGATATAAGTAAAGTGGCAATAACCAAAATTAGAATTGCAAAAATTGAAACGCGCACCGCGTCCACAGGTCGCTTTTGCGTTGACATATAAAAAACAAAATGGCGGATTCGGGTGTCCGCCGCCCTGCGCGCGCGCCACTTTATCGCCGGCATCGCGGGCTGGCAACACCGGCCGCATTCCTGTCGGCGCGGCAACGTCGCACCGCCACCTTAGTGCGTGACGCGTGATAAAGCGCCGTGGATGTGAAAATGTCCGGTTCTCTAAGCCGCGCTCGGCCGCCGTGAAAATCGATTGATTCATACCATCGCTAAATCAACTTGGATGTTACATGACTTGCTTAAGCTCAAGTTTTAAGTAGGTTTAATATATGATTTCGTTGGAGAAATACACACATAATACAACACGCAGATATAATACATAGAATGCGGTCTTGCTTTATTAAAATGCATATTATAAAATGGATTCGTTTGCATTCATGCAGAATACAACCAAACAACGGTAATGCCTCATGGATATGATGAGTTAGTGATTAATTTTAACCTTTTAAACACTAAAGATTAACTTTTGAGGTTAGTGTAAGAACTTTGGGGGTACCAGTGCTTTGACTAGCGTCCAGTATCACCGCTATAACAACTAACCGTTGATGAATTGATAGTCCTTATTACCTACATTTGCCTTTCCCTATGCACCCTTCTATTCTTTACTAGCTGTTCCCCGCGACTTCGCACGCATTCCTTTCTTATTTTCCTCGCTGGATTATTTTTGTAACTTGTCACCGTGTTTATTAAATGAATTTTCAAAAAATCTGAAATTGGTATTACTTAATTATTTGTATTGAAAAGTATTTTGTCATATTTCTCCATACAAACTTTCATCCCTTACTTTAGGGGAAAAGATCCTTTTTAGTACTCGCCTACGTAATACCAGAAATATTTGTGCAAAATTATCTCTAGATCTAATAGTTTGGGCTGTCCGTCAGTCAGTTTCTTATTTTAGCTATACAGAAAAAGACAACAATATAATGAAATCAGATATTGCATGTAATGATTACAGATAAATAGCCATAAAAGCTGTTGAGACTTTTTCAGTGACGAGATACTAGTTCTTAGTGTTTGGCGTCAGCCTGGTGAATTAAACGTAACTCGTTGCTAATGATAAGTCGTAGCTTACGTTTAGATAATGTACTTTTTAATTATAAAGTTGTATTGAATGCGATTTCAGACTTTGAAAGGAAATTTTCCTCGTAATGTTGGTATAGATTTCTATAAATTATTTCAATGGTTCACCAGAACGCACAAATTCAAATAATTATAACATCTTTTTTCCCTTTCGTTTTATTATTATTCGAAATTGAAAATTTCGAATACTAGTGGCATCAACCTCACGGCAACACCAACGATGTATAGAATAGGTAATGCAAGTGATTTTTTTATGGAATAAGGTGGCAAACGTCATGACCACCTGATGTTAAGTGAGCGCTACCCATAGGCATCCGCAACAAGGAAATATGTTGCAGATGTGTTGCCTACCGTTAATGGACAGAGGATAGACAGGAAAAGGGAAAGTTCGTCTTCCCCATTAACCCCCTCCCCGTTCCCACTCTTTCTTCAGAAGGATGACTGAAACAAGGATTCGGCACCTCACTCATCAGACGAAACGCAGAGTACTTCTACTTCACGTCTGTCTTCAGTGAAGTTGTGGTATTTATCGGTCGAGCCGGCATTCGTGCTGCAGATGTTCCGAGCTCTACCACTGTTAGAAATGATTTGTGGGTCTTCAGTTTGATCGTTGACTTTCTCCAAATTTTCAAGATTAATCAATGATAGATTATCAATATCAAATTGAATGGCAACAGACAGACGCCATCTAGCCAAATTCACTATTCATTAAAATCTTAAGGTTCTCCGTATTATTAATTCGTTTTGATATTTTCATAGCTTTAATTGGCTAAGTTGGTTAAAGCTCATCAGTTACGAACTAACTTCAAACGTTTATTACCATAAAATAAATAATACGATTATAGAAGTTTCCAATTAGAATAGAATTCTTACAGTTACCAATTAAAAAGCTAACTTTTCTCGTTCCTTTCGTAATCATTTAAATTGAAAAAAAAATTGATTAAAAACATGTTTATAAACTTAAGTACGTTATTTTTTTTACCAGTAGATTTACATTTCATTACAAGCAAACGAGAACCATATAAATAATAAATTTTGAAACAAGATTCTATATTTTTTTCTGTTAAATTGAGTTAAATAATAAAGCATAGACCGTTTTACATTTTGAAATATTGCCATTTATTAAATGTAACGTAAATATTGTAAGTTTAGAGCAGATTACAACACATTTCAAATAAACAATGTAGATAGTAACACTTTGGAAATGTTTAACTTTTTATTCGTTACAAAACGAAAGAACGGCAGAAAATAAGACCATTTCGTGATGTTAAAGAGGTATTAAAATCTTAGGTTAGCACTGACATAGTAACATGTGATACAAAACATAAACTGCGCTTGACAGATTATCGTTTTACCTTAATTAGTTGAATACCTGACTACATCCAATTTCCTGGAACTACAATATAAAATAGAACGTATGACGTCACAACTAGAACCCTTTATTCCAAATTCCATCCACACCATCTTGACGGTTGACCTTCCACAAATGTAACCTATACGCGCAACTTCCTATTTAACACAACTGGCTTACGGAAACAAATATCAGCCATATTTACAACATAGAGTCGACGGTAGGATACCAATATTTTTCCAGGGTCATCACTGTCGACTCGACATAGCTACTATATGAGTATTACGACACATCGGTATTCCAATAATTACCAACAGTATTAATTATCAACAATGGTAGAACCCGCAACAATAACATCTGTTGCATGAATGGGCCGGCTCGACCGGTGAAATACCATGACCTCACAAAAGACAGGCGTCGAGGGTAAGTATTTCTGCGTTTTATCAGATGAGTGAGGTGCCGATCATCCATCCCTACCGACCCGTTTCTGATAATAAAAGCATGGGAGAGGGATGAGGATTTGACGGAGGATCCTCTCGTCTGTTTATTAAGGGTAGGCAACGCATTTGCAATTTATTAGCTTGTTGCACTAGCCTAGGGATGGCAGTCACTTATAATATGTCACCTTCTACAAAAATTCAACAATTCACATGCTAAGAAATTGTTAAAACGCTAAAAATCTTAAGGTTCTGTTGACGGCGACTGTTGACTGTGTGGTGAGTAGTTTGCAGCGCCATCTTGTGTTTAGAATAGGAGAACGAGACAGTAAGAGTACTGAATCTTATACATAGGATATCTTATTATTTATTATATCTTATATGAGGATGCAAAATCCCTACTATGATAAATGTGAATGTAAGTTAGAAGCCGGGGCGGGTCACTAGTACATTTATATATATCTTAACGATCACAAATGGTACTGAGACGTCGAGCTTCGTAGAGTTTAAGTGAACACAAAGAGCTTCAGTTACTAGGGTTTTCAATCTCAGGTATTTTTTAATATTAATGTCGGCCCTATTATAGCATGAAGGTAAAGAGAATACCACCACTCACCTGAGAATAGAACAAAAGGTCCGTATACTATATATGTACATATAACACATAGGACCTTGTTAAATAAAGCTAAAATAAGATTGAAGTCGTGTTGTATGTTTACTATGTTTGTTACCTTATTAAATGTATATCAGAGATAATTAAGACAAAATGATAATTTAAAAATGGTAATAAATGGTACTACTGTACTACGAATCTGTTTGTTAAGCGTGGTGAAGTGGGTCCTCGCGATACAGGCTGCGCCTAGTGCGAGGTTCCAAAGTTCATCTGTTTAAACTTACCTATCGTATCTATGGACAATGTTTTATAACATAGTTTTACATGTAAGTGTATTGACTGGATTCAAAATTATTTATTATCATTTTCATTTTGAAATAAATGGAAGAAACAATTAGAAAAATAGCGGTTGGGCACAACCCTAAGGGATGCTCACGAGCGAGCCTTACAGTAGTCGGATATGTGTAACAAATAAGCAACATTGTACACCAACCCCCCGGATAATGGGGTTTGAGGGTCAACTCTAGCATCCAAACACGTGACCAACAATAAGAAACGCAGCAGTATTTTAACTATTCCTATATTCTCGAAATGGTGGTATTTAATATATAGACGTGAACCGTTGTTAAATGATCATTATGAGCAGTGTCTTGAACATAAATAACTTTAGATATATATTTACAATAACAAAATTCTCGTAATTTTTTACTCGCGTCGGATTATGTCACACAAGCTCGATTTGGTGTCCAATTTATAAGACATTCATATAATAACAAATTAGTGTTACATTACAAGGTGAATTGAAAACATGAGCGTGTGCTTGTAAAGTGGAGAAGTACACCGGTTACCTAAAGTAACAAAAAATACGGAGTTTTTTTATTTATCTGTCTACAAACAAATGAAGAAGGCATCGCCAGTAAAGCTGAAATAGACCAAAATAAATATCGATTTATAAATCAATGTATATATTCGGTTGTCACGGCGAGGCTTTGAGATACAATTCAAGTAAACAGATCGGTCGCAGCAGGTATACTTGTGACAGACTATCTTATCTAAATGTCAACATTATCTAGTTACGTGGCTAATTGGCGGGTCGCTACACGATGTTCCGTAATTACTTTATTATCAACCCACCACTAAATCACTCCAACAACATCATGAAATTATTAAAGCATTGAATATTTTAACGTTACTAACGTATGGCAATACTAATTGCTTAGATATTGCCAGGATAGCACTAACTATTTGTAGAATCGGGCAATCGCTATTCTTTTGTTGCAATTTTCTCGCTTTGTTCTACACGTGACTGGTGATTTAAAGTAACTACTACAATTAAATGAAACAAATGACAATCATTTGGCATTGTATGGGTGGGAATAAAATCAAATATGCGCTCACCCCCATAACCCAAAGAGGTAGGTTCTGCCTACCTCTTTGGGTTGGATCATGGATTTCCATTTGACGCGATCCTGGCACACCTCTCTTGCTTCTTCTGCATTTATACATCTACGCATACATACTCGTCGTTTATGGGTGCTCCTTATATCGCCCTTTTTAGTAAGTCGCTAATTTGATCGCTATAAGTTCTCCTAGGGCGTCCCCTACCAACACTACCACTCACTTTTGCAACATAAATTTGTTTTGTTATTCTCTCTTCATTCATCCTTTCAAAATGCCCGAACTACCGAAACATACCTTTTTGAATTCTATTCACAACGTGCAATTTTAAGCCACAGTTTTCCCTTATAACGCTATTTTTAACTTTATCATTCAAAGTCACGTCTAACATACTTCTTAAGGATCACATCTCAACGGCATGAACTCTACTATCATGCTTTCTCTGCAAAACCCAGCTCTCACTTCCATACATTGAAGTGGGGACTAGTACAGCATTGGGTATTGCCAGACAAGCTTCAAAGCTTTCAAACAATCATCCATAAAGAGATGTAAGGGTGAGACTTCTAATAATAATAAAGAAAATAGATATAAGAGTACTCGTCACCGACGTACATGTATGCGTAGATGTATGGATGCAGCAGAACGAGAGAGGTGTGCAAGGATGGCGCCAAATGGAAAGCCTTCTCAGTCTACCCTAATAATTTTATTGAGAACTCTGCATAAGGTTCTATTTTTAATTACATTCATACGAGTATATACCTTCTTATATGTAATGGACAAGGATTGGCAAGACCGCAATGAATATTGATTACGATACAACCCTTGAACTCTGTGAATCCATTAGCGACGCTCACATTTATTGGACTAGAGCCATGTTTAGAATATTAGCGACCAATGTTGATTAATAGAGTGGAAAATCGGCCAGTGTCGCTCGCAGATTGGAAGAAATATATCTTCTTAGTCTCCAACTTGAAAACGAGGATTGAAATGATGAAAGTTCACTAGATTGATAACAAAAAAGTGGTAGGGTGGCCTGCGACAACATCTGCTGCACGAATTGACAGGCTCGACCAGTGAAATACTACGACGGCACAGAAAACAGGGTGAAGTAGAAGTACTCTGCATTTCGTCTGATGAATGCTAGAGGCCTCTAATTTCAGTCCTCTTCCCCTTTCCACCCTTTCCTCATAAGGATAGGATGGGAACGGGAAGAGAATTGGACGGGGAGGGGGAGGAAGGAAATATATTTTTTACTGTTTATTCTTCCTCTTTCCATTAAAGGTGGGCAACACATCTGCAACTTCTTAGCTTTGTTGCGGATGTCTATGGGTAGCGCTCACTTAACATGAGGTGATCCCGCTTGCTCGTTTGCCACCTTATTCCATATAAAAAAACATAGAGTCAAGAGTAATAAGACAGGACTGATATAATTTTCATCATCAATGGAAGAATTGGATTCTGATCATATATTTAAACAAACGGTTATTCCCGGCACTCGGCTTAACAACCAATGAAATTCATCAGTTGGTGTAAAGCGAGCGTGGCGCGGGGACTCAGCTCAGTTTACTAGTGTTAGACGCGATCAAACAATGCGCAAGAGGGCCTATCGACTAATGAAAACGGTTACGGCAAGCTGACCCTACACCATGCTTTAACATATATCTCCCGACCAATGCAATGTGAAATAAAATTTAAGACATGAGGATGCAATTTTTTTTCGGCAAATACAAAACGTAGTTTTTTTTAGAGATATAGAGTCCATGAACTGTGTCCTAAACGTATTGACTGTGTGTATTATTTGGCTAATAAGAAACTGGCCAGTAAATAAGTACATAATAAAACTAGTTGCTTGTAAATATCAATCGGTTCACACGAGCGAACGCAGACTTAAATACAATGTGTGGAAATGTATGTTTGTTACCCGCTCACTTGACGGCTTGATGCTCTATTTGCTTTGGAGAAACTGCAAGCCGCGTCTTTATCTCAACGATGACGAGACGATAGAAAAGATACTACCTTTTTCTTGCTTTGTTTCTAATGAGAGAAGAAAGTTGTATCTGCACTTGCGGTGCTATGAAACACTTTTAAACATTACTATACTCGCTTGCTCTTGTCGGGAAAGGCGGTATATCCTATATGATCACTAACACGCATCAACTAAGTTAAGTTTAGTTGTTCGATTTATAGAATAGTATGATATAATATTTCATGGAATTGGATCCTTATTAGGTATCATGTAGACGGGTAAATCTAAAGCAATCTTGCTATTAACGCGGAGTAATGACATGTAATACTGTTCTAGCCCATACAAGACATCATCAGCAAGACGTAATTGGTAATTAAATAATTATAATACGAAAAGGGCGGCAGTTAAGGGCGAATTAAACATGGCAGCCTTATAATCACTATGAAAAAAAATGAAAAACCCTTATGTAGGCATTGACAAACAATGTAGTGACAAAAATAGTGATGCGCCTGGTTCCTATACTAGGCTCATGGTTCATATGCGAAATAATACATATTTAACACGTATATGTAGGTTCGGGCATATTGAAAAGATGAGTGCAGAGAGAACAACGAAACACATTTATGTTGCAAAAGTGAGTGGCAGTGTTGGTAGGAGACGCCCTAGGAGAATATCGATCGGATTAGCGGCTTATTAAAAAGGGCGACATAAGAAGCACCCATAACCGATGAGTATGAATGCGTAGATGGATGAATTTGGAAGAAGTGAGAGGTGTGCCAGGATCTTAAAAACTTACACACCATATTAAATGTAATGCTTTCGGTCGTTTGCCATTTGAAATGGAATAATACCTAAGCACTATCTCTTATAGTACATTTATCTTTCAAATAATTTTATTTATTACTCTGCATTGATCAATATTCACAGAGCAGGATGAATTAGGACAGCGAACTGACAACTAGCGGAAATTGATGAGTGAGTTAGTTGCCAATAAAAGCAGGCCTCAAGAGAGCTCTTTACAAATTGCTTCTATAAATAAACGAAACGTTGTAAATGTTATTTATTCCATGCCTCACAGCAAGCTTGATTCAAATGCTAAAAGTATTACGAAACTTTTTTTGCAGAAAAACGCCCCAGTATTGATTGTTTCTTATGGATCTAGGATGAGGAAGTACTGTCATTTTCATCTAAGGCTTTGGTACAAAATCTAACGACGGAATGATCACAAAGTTTTATAAGTACGGCGACAAATCACTTAGCTCGATCTTGTGCAATATGTGGTCACGACGGTCTATTATATACTAATGCAGGAAATTGTTTAGACTGATAAGAGAACTTACTTACTACTTACTTACCGTTATATATAACGGCAATGCAGGAAATGATGGGAAGGGCTAGAGGTCTGACGCCGGACCTCCGACACCCCACTCATCAGACAGAACGCAATAGTATAAAATACTCTTACTTCACGCCTGTCTTCTAAAAGCCAACTACCTAATTGAAATTATAAATGCGTTTGTTTGTTATACTTTAACTCCTTAACTACTCAACCGAGCATCATGAAATTTTGTATGTTCAGGGGTAGATGAAATGACACGGGTTACATTAAACCATTATTAATCGATTGCAATGGTAATGTTTCACGCGTTGAAATAACAATTTTTGACATATTTCAGCTAATTCGAAGTTATTATACACGAAATCTTCAAACATAGTAGGGTATATATTTTTAAATATTAATAGTAAATCAATTGAAGAGGTCCGTAAGGTACGATTACCAAATAAATACTTTAATAGTAATAATGGATAGAATCTTTTACACAAACACATTGTGTTGTAACAAAATCTCAAATATCGTTTATAATATGCCGTTAAATTATATTTAAAGTTATAATTTCATAAAATGTTTTCTATACACATACTAAAGACACGAATGAATACCAGCAAAGCGTGTTATTGAATTCTCAACATGTGCAATATAATACTGGCGAGTGGGCACTCAGGTCAAAGCATCCATTCAACTCCTGTGACCATTAAAGGCAGGCAACGCATCTGCAACACATTTTTTAGTCTATCGGTGGCGCTCACTTATCATCTGGTGATCCGCTTGCTCGTTTGCCACCTGATTCCAAAAAAAACAGTGCAACTGACCTAATATGTCGCCGTGTGAACATCAAAGCGAACCCCAGGAGCTGCAATAAGCCCTTCAATAAGTCTAATGCGCGCAGATTTATAAGGAAAATATATATATAAACTAACTGACGGCATTATGCTGTCCTGGAAGTGAAAACCGCCACACAGGGATGATTTTCAGCGCTATCTTTCATACTTCGTAATACTTTAATGCTATACTGACCCTAACAAAGCGACACTATTAAAATAATATTTTGTTACTTATTACGAAATTAAGACGTAAGAAAATCCCTACTAATATTATAAATGTGAACATAAGTTTGTTTGTTACGCTTTCACCCGAAAACTACTCAACCGATCATCATGAGACTTTGTACACATATTTTTGGAGGTATAAGAAGTAACATAGGATACTTTTTATGAAAAAAAAATTATATAAAAAGCGAAGTATATATGTTCCCTACAGACCTATGACTCCGAAACGGCTGGGCCGATTTCGATGAAATTTACAGGGATTGTCCAGATTGGCACTATCCTGGTGTTTGGTAGCTATCGGATCAACATAATTAGTGGTACCCGGGCGAAGCCGGGGCGGGTCACTAGTCTAGAATAATACTAACTACGACTATAAAACAAACGAAGCACATTAACAAAATGACAATTAAATTGTTCTTATTAGCATGTAAACGTTATGGTTCTGTTTTAAATTATATAAAATTATGTCATCTATTTTATTAGCGACGCACCGTCTTCGCACGGGTAATTTCCCAATACAAAATTTCATCCTCTCTTTTAGACTTTCATGCGATGAATTTGGAAAAATCCGTTTTAGTGATTGCCTACGTAATAATAGAAATCTCTGTGCAAGTTTCATGTCTATGCTCAGTAGCTTTGGCTGTATATCAGCCAATCAGTTTATTTTTGAAGCGTGATCCGCTCCGGCTTCGCCCGGGTACCACTAATTATGTTAATCCGATCGCTACCAAACACAGGAACACCCGCTGTGCCAATCTGGACAATCCCTGTAAATTTCATCGAAATCGGTCCCGATGTTTCAGAGTCTATAGGTCTATAGGAAACATATATACTTCGCTTTTTATATACATTATATATATAGAATATGTGTACCAAGTTTCATGATGATCGGTTGAGTAGTTTTTGCGTGAAAGCGTAACAAACAAACTTACATTCACATTTATAATATTATTAGTAGGGATCATATATCAATATTTTTGAAATGTCGGTAGATAATTATGATAAAAAATAACATGACTCAAGCACGGTGTGAATACTGGAATATTCAAACAAACATTTCCGCTGGAAATTTGTCTAAAACAATTCTTAAACTCGCAAAAGACGTAAAAATATTTCATAGGTAGGTCGTATTGTCCTCGGACGGCGTTAATCTCCTTCTGCGAAACCGTGATGGTCCAGAAGGAGAACGCAGAACGGGAGCGGGAGAGGGCGATTCCCGGTCGGAGTCGGCGAAGCGGTGGCACTAACAGTAGGCGCCGCGGCCCTGCTGCCCAGTAGTCCCGGCATAAAATAGGGCTACCGATGTCTAGGGCGACGACGACAGCATGGGTTTCCTCGGGTTCCTCACGTGATCAGGGTGGGGGTCCTGAACACGTAACAAAGGAGCCCGGGACGACGGCAGCTTAGCGTGGTCCTATAGTTGCCGTAAAAAATGTAGCATTTAAGGAAATTAGTTCCCGGGGTGGTGCTAAGGCATAGTGCAGAGGGGCACCGGTGCGTTCCGCTGGAGATCCCGGAGCCCCTGTTCTTGCACCCGAAGGTGATCACCGAGGGGGTTTTAGTGGGTCAAATCCCACATAATTCTGTCTTTCCCCCAGAGGACAGGATATCTTTAGAAGATTTCCCCCACGATACAAAAAAAAAAAAAAAAAAAAGGTCGTATTGTCCTGACCCCACATTAAATAGGACAGATTTTTTATGCAATGAATTGTAAATTATCTTGTAAACAACTTATCTTCATAAAAAAAATACATCTGCTTGTAAACAACATTTGAAACGAATGAAACCTTGAAATGACTTTATTTATACAGATTACTCTGGCCAACAGCCCGATTAACCTGAGTACGTAAACAATGCTAGTGATTGCCGTTAGTGACACTACATTCAACTCGTAGGTCTTGTGGAAGACGATCCCAAAACGAAGGTGCAAACTATATACACATCACGTCACGTAAGTCACGAGCCATTCATGCGGGCCGGTTGGCGTGGTTTGTAAGATACTTGCTTTTCACGCCACAGTGTGTGAATGTGTCCTAGGACATTATTATTATTATACAATATAAAATGATATTCGTAAATGTTTCAAGCTAAGCGGCTATTAATACGTTCACCTTATTGTAAATTATGCAAATACCCATGGTAGTGTTACCCAAGATTTATTTAGAAATACAACGACATTGCAATATGTACGTTACAAGTAGATATAACGTGACAAACGTAGTAGATACTGGACTTTGTGCTGGTAGAAATCCTATCGGGGTATGGGGAGGGGTGGGATACTTGAATAAGTTCAAGGAAAGCCCCTCGTGCATCTTTAACCCACCGTAGCAAGAAACTATGTTGCACGCCATATAAGCTGACCTGTGTTCAGGGCAGAATGTGAAGGTAAAACGCTCTAGGGAATACAAAAGATTGAAGAAAGAGATTAAGTCCCGGGATATCATTATTATAATAAACATGTAGAAACATTTATAAATACAGAAATTAACTAATTGTATGTAAATAAAAGATATAGTGAAAAACGACCTACCCTACCCAGGGGTACGGTAAGGTAACTCCATTTCAAGAACTAAGACTTCCTTCATATTCAAGTAATTACGCTTTAGGATATGAGAAAGTGCACAAACTTCTGGTGCAGTCGGAGTCATGCACCTTGATAGACAATGTTTAATAAACATGTTACAGTTGATATAAAACACCAAATAGCCAGAGTGTGCTCTGTGACACTCCGGGAAAGTGTACAAATCTAATGACGCTGACACCTCACTCTTCACAATGAATCAAGCAACAGGAGGTCACAGTTGAATGGACGTACACCATACATACACGTTAAAACATTACTTTAAAGCAGCTTCACCTACTTTAAGACCTTTTATAAGGCACTGAGGGTATAGAAATTTTAATACAAAAAAACATACATTTTTATTGAAAAATGTGAACCATTTTAAATTTTTTACCTGTATTTCAAAGCGTGAATCCCACATACAACTATTGTGTTGATTCAGAGGGAAAAACGTAGCGTGTATTCAGTAAACAGAGGAAAATAGGAAGGGCTGCACACTGCGTTCTGTCTTATTATGTCCATTTTTTATTACTATATGTTACATGCCACTTTACAATACACTCAAATAATGTAAAATGCCGGCTATGAAATCCCGTTACGTTCTATAACCGTGGTGGTCCCTTTCTTTCGACGTTTTAAATATCACTACCGAACAAGGCCGATGAAAGTTTTTTATACTTATACAAGTGACCTGCCCGGCTTCGCCCGGGTACCACTAATTATGTTGACCGCTACCAAACACAGGAATGTGCCAATTTGGACACTCCCTGTAAATTTCTTCGAAATTGGTCCAGCCGTGTCGGAGTCTATAGGTCTATAGGGAACAAGTAAATAAAAATAGTATATTAAAAGCGAAGTATGTAACTTCGCTTTTAATATACTATTTTTTTATAAAAAGTATCCTATGTTACTTCTAATACCTCTAAGAATATGTGTACAGAGTTTCATGATGATCGGTTGAGTAGTTTTCGCCTGCAAGCGTAACAAACAAACTTACGTTCACATTTATAATATTAGTAGGGATTTGTCATGGTCAAAGTGAATAATGCGGGCATTATGAATAATTTAAATATAATTATTTATCACGTTACCCGCTAATTATGTACAATCTATGTGATCGTAGGGAAACATGATAAAATACAACCCCTCCAATGTTCGCGAGGTAAGCGTTCCGACGAACAGTTCGCGAATTGTATTCTATTGTGGGTTCCAGTTTCATACAAATGAGAGGGTTCCGTTCGGCCATTGATTTGTTCCAGGTTGATTAGAATATTTTGGTACATCGATATCATTATTTCGTCATAAAAAGCTTTCGCTTAGGTCCGAATGCTTACCGAATCTATTTCGATTCCTTTTTGATCTTGTCTTTAATGTAAAGCAAATATAAAGAAGTTTTTCTGCCTTCTGTCTCTTCTTTATTTACATACTAATTGGACGCAGGCGTGAAGTGTAAGTATTCTGCGTTTCGCATGATGAGTGAGGCGTCGGACGCTTAATTCTAGTCCTCTCCCCCTTCCCATGGTTTGCTAATAAGGAAAGAATGGGAAGGGGAAGAAACTTGGCGGTAGAGGGGATGAATAGGAAAGGGAAATTTTTTCGATTTCTTCCATAAAGGTAGACAGCAATACATTTGCAACTCATTAGTTTGTTGTAGATGGGTAGCGATCTTTTGATACTGGTGAACCTCTTGCTCGTTTGCAACCTTTTTTCAGGAACTTCGCCGATGAACAATGTTCCTGAAGCCCTAACCGAAGTAAATTCGCTCCGAAGCGATTCCATATCGAACTTCACTATCGATATACAGTCGCCAGCTAGCGATATCGTTTGTCAAAAAGTGCCTCCTGTCAACGCATGGATTGACGTTCGCTAAATTGCCGATGGAATAGAGTAATCCGTACATTGTTGAGCTATTGTCGTTTCGCTAACGACGAGGTCTATCAACGTGATATTTCGAATGCTTATGTGAGATCTATACATTTTGGACGTTCCTACTAACGATATCGCTAATCGAATGTTACTTTGTCTAGAGGGGCTGGACGTATAGTGTTGCTTACAGTTAACGAGGAGATAATTAACTCACTACTCTCAAATCGCGTCTTACAGATGAACGTATATCTTCAGATTTAAATCGATAAATAATTTTCAATGTAGTTGCCAAATCTGACTCCTGTTTCAATAGACATGGACATATTACATTGTAGCCTAAATGTGGAGAGCAACATACAATACTACATTCATTCTCATGTTCGTCCCGTGTTTTAGATGTTGACTTAATTTTGGAAACGAAAATGATACAAATCGCACCTTTTTATTACTTTGCCCAACAGGTATTGAGCATTGTAGTGGGCAAGTGTATTGTCCGGGCAATCTGATTAATAAATATTACCAGATTACGTCATGCTCAAATATCAAGTATAATGACGAAACGAAACTTTCATCGTAACGTTTATGACTAAGCATTGAGACCAGTGGAGGTGTAACAATAAAGCGAATAAATAAATATGCGCTCACGCCCGTAACCCAGAGGGGTAGGCAGAGATAATGGATTTCCATTTGGCGCGATCCTGGCACACCTCTCTCGCTCGTTCTACATTCATACATCTACGCATACATGTTCGTCGGTTATGGGTGCTCCTTATATCGCCCTTTTTTAATAAGCCACTAATCTGATCGATATAAGTTCTCCTAGGGCGTCCCCTACCAACACTGCCACTCGCTTTTGCAACATAAATCTGTTTCGTTATTCTCTCTTCATTCATCCTGTCATCATGCCCGAACCACCGAAGCATACCTTTCTCAATCCTAGTCACAACATCCACTTGTAAGCTACATTTTCCTCTTATATTGCTATTATTAAGGATCGCATCTCAATGGCCTTAACTCCACTAGCATGCTTTTCCTGCCAAACAAAACGACAACAGTAAAGCGAATCGAATGATAATACAAACATATCATTGTGGGTATTCATACATATCTGAAACATAGGTAACTACGTAACAATTTTATAAGCCTGAATTTGAACAATATCGTCGATAACAATTCACACTTTCCCACCGCTCCAACTATAAACTTGTATCGAGTTCTACAAACGATTCTGCACTGTAAAAACAATTAACAAATTATTTAACAGCCGAATCTGAATTACAAATTTTGTCACGTCGCGCTCTGCAAGGGACATTGACCCGTTATTTTAATCCAGCAATAACCTACTTCAGTTCATAGCTTGTAATAAAAGGTTGAACATGTGTAATATTTATATATGTACATATAGCAAGCTGTGTTGCACATTGTACAAAGTTACAACCACAGGGCAAGAAAAACTATTGTAACAGTATTCCATACTTATATGACAAATAGTGGAGGAGTCAGGCAACATCTGTTGCACGAGTAGGCCGGCTCGGCTCAAATGAGAACAAAGAAGTTCTAAATAAATATAAGCTCACGCCCGTAACCCAGAAGGGTAGGCAGAGATCATGGCACACCTCTCTCGCTTCTTCCACATTCATACATCTACGCATACATGCTCGTCGGTTATGGGTGCTCCTTATATCGCCCTTTTTTAGTAAGACACTAATCTAATCGCAGTCCTTATTTTCGTCGTTTTAAGTTAATATGTTTAAAATTTTGATTACTTCAACCCCTTACTGTAATCACTTTGAAAAGCACACGATGTCGTTAGGGCGACCTTATAAATTTTCAAGGGATGTTTAAAATGCATTGTTCCTTTTGCAATCATTCTGTTTTCAAAGGGTACGTTACGTTAATTTGATCTTTAGTACATAATAGTCCTTAGAGGGAGTCGTCACACCGTTCCTAAGTATACAAATAAAAGGGCTTTCCGCTTCTACGTCTTTTGCCTTTCAAATGTTTCTTTTTGATCTTTGAAATTCATACTACTGACTATAAATACAAAAGTATTTATGTCCGTCCGTCTGTTCCTTGTTTAGAAACCTAAACTTCTGTTATAATTTCAATTGAGTTCATGATTTGTACATAGTTCGGTTAGTCAATAACGTAAAGTTCTTTGAACTTTGTGTAAAGAATCAATGTTATATTAATCTAAACTAAACTAAAAATTAAGCAAACAAAAATCCGTACTCCGTGTAACGTTACGAGTGGTTTTTATTTAATTATATTACATAAGTATAACATTTATAAATAGATCACCGTCACCTGATTTCAAATACCTTATGTCTTATAATTTGCCTTCGAGAATGAAGTAATAGCTATAGATACTATAAAAATATGTTAATTAGTTTTAGAACCGAATATATATTAATGAATAAGGAAACCTCCATTACACTAATTGTTATAACCGAAGTGTTCAGTGTTTACAGTACAAATTACCTTGCATAATAAAATGCCGGTTAATGCCGCGTATCGCAGCAATCAATTAAAATAAATTCGCAAAGTAGGACGATCGCAATGCGCTCGCGCAAATCTGAGCGTGTGTGTGAGGCCCCACGGGGTACTGCAGCCGGCCTTGTCGCACGCGCGCGTAGCGAGTAAGCGAGACAGAGACGCACACTTCCCGTAGACGGACGCTTTCAGAAACGCTACGCGCCTTTTGACGTCCGCCATTTTGTGTTCCTTTTGTTGATAGATTATTTAGGAGCCTCACCGATATTTTTTTTCTGTTTTTATGTCGACGCTTTGAGTTACGAATGCTTATTTCATTAGAATTTGTTCATCTTCGGAATTATGGTACATTCTATTGTTTATTGCTACAGGACGCTTAATGTAGAATTAATGGGATAATTTTATATTATGATATTTTAAACTAATATTACTTTTTTGTATTTGTTTAAATTAAATTAACTAATTCAATATAATAAAATTGTATCATTTATTATTGTCGAATTAAAAAAATAATCATGTTTAATTATAAATGTTATTTTTCTTATAATATAAAGAAAAAGCAACACACGTTACGCTTTTGGTAATGGGAGTAAAGATAACAATGAATCACAGTTTACGACTTAGGCTCGGCCTAGTAACGCTAATGCTAACAACCTATGTAATTTAACACGTGTAATTAAACATTAATTAACAATTATTAATTGATAACTTATTTATAATATAAATAAAGCCTATTTTACAGTCATCGAAAAGTCGACAAATAATAAATTGAAATTTGGCCAAGTCGGTATTGTTCATCGTTTGGTACTCCTAGCACCATCTATCGCATAACTTGGTAAACTCGCGAGCGCGTGGCGAGGTTATATCGCCGGAGATGTGCAGTTATTTTTGTAACTCGCATTTATTAGTGTTCAGGTGTTTTTGTGATATTTTATTACAAAAAATATTAAAATAAATGCTGGTTAAGTATTAGGTTTCTAAAATAACAAATCAACAACGCTAATAAAGATTTTTGTTATTTATAATAACACAAAAAATTACATAACATTAAAAATGTATATAAACAGGTTAAATTGATACAATTCAGTTGTTTTATAACCTATATAATTTGAAAGATTGACGCAAAACATTGAGCAATGTTTACACATTATTATTGGATTAATACGTCAATTAAATGCATTCAAGACGGCCATTTTGTAATGCGTCTATTGCATAGACATTCGTCTTGTGCCTTATCTGTCAGCATTTGTTATCGGATCGGTACAAATAGTACGCAGCTATGTTTTGCGATCTAATTGAAAACATTTGTTTTAAATGAAATCTTAATATCAATGCAACAGTGTTCTAATTTCTTTTATTAAAGTCTCTATGGAGATTCTACGACTTGTGTTAGTATTAACGGGACCTACACAGACTGGTTTAACATTAACATAGGTGTTTGACAAGGGTGGACCCCGTGGTTGTTCAATCTCATCATGAATGATTCTTTGAAATCTTGTAAAGAGGAAGAATGTGAATTGAGTATGAGTGAGTTATTAGTGAAATGTAATTTGTATGCCGATGGTTAGATCACATTTGCGTCGGTGAAGGACTTACAAATTACGCTGAATGTAATGAATGATTCATTGAAATTTTATCATGAAGATAACCGTAGACATGACGTAAATAATAGTGTTTGAAAGAGAAAAAGTAAGACAGTGTTTGTAATAAACGGTAATCGTAACTTTTTTATGGATGGGATAACACAAGAGGATGTCATGGAACAAGTATATGAGGCTGAAATTAGCAAAAGCTTTAAACAAATTAAGCAGCAGGTTACAATAATATAGGCACGTATTAAGGGAGGCGTGTGACACGGAGTTAGGAGTATTTTCAATATAGATGGTTGTTGTTAAATATTTGGAACACAGGGTTAATGTGGTGAATACAATGGTGTTATTAGGCACAGTAGTGAGGTGCCAGAATGTGTCTATGCACGTACGCTTTACCTTTATGTTGTACTAGTCCCCACTCTACTGTTTGGAAGTGGTTTTGGCAAGAATAACATGGTAGTAGTATTAATTACGAGAAGGGTGAATTAATCGTGCCAAATGGAAATACGTAATCCTTCCCTACCCCTCTTTGGGTTACGAAAGTTATAGCGGTTTAGCTTATTTTCTTGAGAAAATATCGAAAAACGAAAAGTCGCGTCGTAAATCTGAATTATATATAATAATAGAGAGGGTACTATAGAGCAAAGAATGTGCGAAAGAGACATAGTCGAGCAGTAAGGATAACCCTCCTGAATTTCAGCGAAAACTTGTATGATGTATACCGGAGATTCATAAATATTTGATTTTATACCCGATTGGTTATACATAAAAATTATACAAAATAAATAAATATACGCTGACGCCTGTAACCCAGAGGGGTAGGCAGATATTATGAATTTCTATTTGGCGCGATCCTGACACATCTCTGTCGTTTCTTCTACATCGATACATCTACGCATACAAGCTCGTCGGTTACGGGTACTCCTATTACCGCCCTTCTTTAGTGTGTCACTAATCTGGTCGATATAAGTTCTCCTTGGACGTCCCCCTGCCAACACTACCACTCACTTTTGCAACATAAATTTGTTTCGTTACTCTCTCTTCATTCATCCTTTCAACATGCCCGAACCACCGAAACATACCTTTCACAATTCTAGTCACAATAACACACAGAAACCCACAGAAACAACTGAGATGACAATATGTTTTGCGTGAATGTTTTCGGCAGTGTAAACCCATGGTTAGGATATTTAAATTCTCTAAAGTATCCTCGTCATAATAACAAAATGCAGGGATGGGGATATGATTCATTCTTATTATATTTAGTATCAACAGGACAAAAGTACCAGGAGGACATGAGCATGAGTGTAGTACCCAACAAAAGTTTCGCTCTGAAAAGTGTCGTGGTCTCGCGCCGGAGCGTCGACCCGCCCGACCCGCCGCGGCCGATGACCCCGCCGCAGCGCTCGCTACCGTCCGCCGACTTTAATGCATTTAATTATTCATTTATTTACGTAAATACGTTCAAAGCCATCATCGCTCTCCACTGAATGTCTTATGGTAAGACATTATAATTTTATCAATGTAACATCAACAGGAATAGGCTGTAGGTACCATTTTAAGCTGTTTTCAACGGCTATGGACTAAGGACTACACTGACATTACCAAGACAAAAATTAAACCCTGATTGCGATTATTTTCACATAAAACTATGTCATTATTTATTTTTAAACTCAAGCCGTTAAATATATCAAAGGTTAGCTAGAAAATAATTGCCCGGATTGTTGTAAATTTTTACCTGTAAACTTATACGGTTAAATACCCTTTACAAAACAGATTATGATCGTTTATTTTGTGTCATCAAAGGTTATTAAATAGATCTGAAAATTAAGTAATCCTTACTAATGTAAATGTGAACGTAAGATTGTTTGTTTGCACCTTAACGAATCATCATGAAATTCACACGTTGCCAGTCAAATAAAACTTCTCGAATTATAGAAAAATATAACATAATGTCTGGTTGCCATGATTTATGATTGTTTTGACAATAAGTTGCCTATAATACCAAATTATTATACGCGGAATCAAATTACTTATTCCAGATAATATAACATATAATATTACTGAATTTTTATAACAATGTAAAACTATAAACGAAATAAAAAATCATAAAATGAGTCCGTACTGTTATTATATCTTGTACAAGACGAGAGCTTTAAAGAATTGAGTCTCGCCACGAATACGGCCGATAAACCTTTTCTAGGTTACTCACAAACCACACAAGACCTCTTGACTTTACCACAGCTTTATTTCAGGCCTTGTCTACTTAATTATTTATTAACTTAATACTCCATCATTTTTATTTTAGCTATAAATTTTATATAGATTTATGTATGTACATTTATCTACATGTAAATATTAAAAAACTGACCAACTGACAAATGGACGCACAGTGTAAACAACTGGGCCTAGATTGACTGCAGAGTGATCTCTGTTCCTACGTAGAACACTAAGAAAGGATTTTTCTAAATTCATCCCCTATAGGTCTAAAGTAACTGAAGGTTTGTATGGAGAAATATTTGTAATCCAATGCAAGTTGAGCTTAGATCTTATAAAATCAATCATATAAAATAGTGTTCAGCATTAGCTGGACAATCGTCGGTTGAAAATTGCACGGCGGATGAAACCGCTAGCCTCAGCGAATATGGAGATTATATCTATATAAAAATTTGCTTATAAATATAACTGAACAGTTTCCAGCTAGCAAATAACTTCTTAGAAGAAGTCAACAGTAACCATAGTGTTCTATATAAAATAATCAAAATATAAACGATATGAATAGAAAAATGTCGGCAGTCATTCAGGACAGCTGTTACAAGTAAACACTTAAAAATACGATATTAAGTATCAAAATATTTTTTTAATGAATGATGTGGCAATCGAGCAAGCGCGTCACCTGATGTCAAGTGACCGCAACAAGCGAATGAGTTGCAGACACGTTGCCTACCTTCAATGGATAGACGAGGAGACAGGAAGAGTATCCCTCTTCCTGTCTCCTCGTTTGTACTCATCTCCCTCCCTCGCCCAATCCCCTTCCCCTTCCCGTTCTATCCTTATATTACTTTAAAGGCTTATTGGAAGATCTTTATTCGGATTGGAATGAAAGAATATGCAAACTAGAATACCTACAATCCAATTGCATCCAAAAAAAACTAGCGCCATCTATTGAACATACGCTAGGTAACAAGAACCCATAAGTTTATCTCCTGCCAAAATAGATCAACGCGCTAAAGAAGTTTTCACTTCAAAACAAAAATGAGTTAGTTGCAGTTCACAATTTTGTTCTCACTTGCCCTTTTCACCATGAGACCATTTTCTATCAGCCATACATGTATATAATGCTTAAACGATAGCATTAGTACATCTAACCATGGGTTTCCACTAGCTAGTAAAATCGTGTCGCGATACAAGTTTTCTCTCTGAAGAAACTGAAATGGCAATATGTTATATGTGGATGTTTTCGGCAGTGTAAACCCACGGTAGGGTTTAGCCAGTTAACGGAGGTAGAGCCCGCAACAACATCAGTTGCACGAATTGGCCGGCTCGACCGAAATACCCCGATCTTACAAAAGACAGGCGTGAAGTAGAGTATTCTGCGTTTCACCTGATGAGTGAGGTGCCGAAGGCCTAATTCTGGACCTCTTCCCCTTGATGTGACGGTGAGAGGGGTGAATAGGATATAACCATTTTCTGTTTATTCCTTCCTCTGTCCACTAAAAGTAGGCAACGCATCTGCAACTCTTGTTGCGGATGCTTATGGGTAGCGATCACATAAAAAAACGGATATCGGTTGCCATGGTAATGTTTCGTGTGCAATAACAACTTTTTGATACACGTACCTACAATTGGAAGTTATTATACGCGGCATCAACTTACAAAATGACATTCAAATGTATGCGAATGCGCAGCACACGCCCATTTAAAAATCAATCAATTTAAATATAAGAATAACAAGAATTTGTCCCACAGATAGTCCCACTAACCTAGGCTGAGGACCAACAATATATGTATTAACTAATAACGCGCCCAAAACAATATTACTGAAAGCAATAATCATTCCCTAAAATGGACATTAAAAATTCATAATCGTTTATAATTTTAAAATATTTTATTTATATTTATCATAATATAGATAAATATATTATCGATCTTACTGTACTAATAGTTTTTTTTAATAACGCAGTCGTCACCAGTAAACCCGGAATAACAACTATTATATTACCGTTTAAACAATAACATACCATATTGTAATACTGTAGTTATTACGGTCGGTTTAAAATTTAAAGGCTAATTATAACGAAATTAACTGAATTAAAACAAAGCACAAAGCGTACGCAACCCAAATCTTGTACAATGGCGGCTGCACGTCACTTCCGGTGACGAGTCTATTTTTTTTTTTTTTTTTTTTTTTTTTTTTTTATAAGAGAAGGGGGCAAACGAGCGGCGGGAACACCCAGGTGATCAACGACGCCCATGGACACCCGCAACACCAGAGGAACTGCAGATGCGTTGCCGGCCTTTTAGAAAAAGAAAGGCTCGCTTCTTGAAGGACCCCAAGTCGTACTGGTTTGGAAATACCGCCGAGGATAGACCATTCCACAACGCGGCTGTGCGTGGCAGGAAATGTCGAGAGAACCGCACTGTTGAGGAATGCCAGCCATCCAGATGGTGTTGATGGTACCTGGCGGTCTGTCGTGTCGTACGATGACGAAACTCGGCGGCAGGAATCGTTCCAAACAGTTCTTCGGAACACTCCCCGTGGTATATACGGTAAAAAATGCAGAGGGAGCTGACGTCCCTCCGCAAGGCCAGAGTATCAAGCTGATCGGTAAGAGCTCGGTCGTTGACGATTCGAGTCGCTCTCCGTTGTATGCGGTCAAATGGAAGAAGCTGGTATTGGGGTGCTCCCGCCCAGAGATGCGAGCAGTATTCCATGTGGGGCCGAACTTGCGCCTTGTATAGCTGAAGGCGGTGGCCCGGCTGGAAATACTGCTTCGCTCTACTGAGTACACCCAGCTTTTTAGAGGCCAATTTGGCCTTGTCTTCCAAGTGACCACGAAACTGAACGTCACTCGATATGTCAACGCCGAGAATACCGATGCTGGCTGTGGCAACCAGAGGAGTGCCCTCAAAACATACATTCGCGACAAAGGGTTCTTTTTTAGCGGTAATGGCGCAGACTTGTGTCTTTTTGGGATTGAAATCAACAAGATTTTGTCGACCCCAATCCGAGACTTCACCTAATAGGATCTCCATTTCAGACACAAGTTTGGTCCGGTTCTCAGCGGCAGTAGCCCGAGAAACGTTAGCGCGGGCCGTGTACAGTGCATCACACGTGCTATCATCTGCATAACAATGGATGTTGCTAATTTGCAGCATGTCATTGATATGCAGAAGAAACAGGGTGGGCGACAGTACACAGCCCTGTGGGACACCAGCATTAATTGGTTTCGGGTCAGAGCATGCACCGTCGACAACGACCTTGATGCTCCGACCCTCCAAAAAGCTGGAAATCCAGGCGCATAGTTTCTCGGGCAGCCCGTAGGAAGGCAACTTCGAAAGAAGTGCTTTGTGCCACACCCGATCAAAGGCCTTGGCCACGTCCAAACTAACCGCCAGGGCCTCCCCCTTGCCCTCGATTGCCACCGACCATCGATGCGTGAGGTACGCAAGAAGGTCACCAGCTGAGCGACGCTGACGAAAGCCGTACTGACGATCGCTAATCAGCTGGTGCTCCTCAAGATACCTCATGAGCTGGCAATTGATGATCGTTTCCATGACTTTCGAGAACAAGGTGGTAATGGCAATCGGCCTGTAGTTGGACGGATCCGAGCTATCACCTTTCTTTGGGATCGGGTGGATTGTGGCAGTCTTCCATGACTTTGGCACAATGCCTAAGGAGTAGGAGAACCGGAACAAGCGCGTTACAACCGGTGCCAACTCAGGAGCGCATGTCCTAAGCACGATGGGAGGAATACCGTCAGGCCCACTCGACTTGTGAACGTCCAGAGATTGCAGCACTTTACGCACTGATCTCTGGCGAAACTGGATCTCGGACATGAAGGTGTCACCGCACTGGATATTCGGCGGTGAACTACCATTATCCTCCAGAGTCGAGTTGGCCGCAAAAAGAGAGCCTAGAAGATCGGCCTTCTCATTTGCGGTGTGGGCTAACGTGTCATCTCCCCTGCGCAAAGATGGTAAAGACGGCTTACAGAAATTCCCCTGGACAGCCTTGGCGAGAGACCAGAACGCACGAGTTCCCGAAGGAAGGTGAACCAGTCTCTCGCCAATGCTGGCCACGTGTTCCGACTTTGCCTTAGCAATAATTCTTTTGAAGGACCTGGAGGCAGAGTTGTACTTCTTTTTGAGCAGGCTGGTATTTACATCCCTAGCCGCTGACGCCTCAGCCCAAGCTCGGTAACAATCCTGCTTGTAGCGCGCTGCTAATTTGCAGGATTGACCAAACCAGGGCCGAGAACTGCCTCCGATGGGCACGACAGAGGATGGAATAAATAGTTCCATCCCCTGAATCACCACATCGGCGATAGAATCGGCAACGGCATCGGGATCGTCCAGCTTGAAGCAAACTTGCTCCCATGGGTAGGATGCAAAAAAGGACCGCATCTCATCCCAGTCTGCCGACCTGTAGTGCCACACTCGGCGGTGGCCATTCGGTTTGAACCGTGGGCGACGCGAGATAGGCACTTTTGTCCGGATCAAGCAGTGGTCCGACGAGCCCAGGGGGGCGTCGACGGAAACCAAGTAGCTGTCCGGATGTGAGGTCAGCAGAAGGTCCAACACGGAAGGTGTATGATCTTCCACATCTGGAATTCGCGTGGGCGATGTAACCAGTTGCGTCAGATCATAGGACAAGGCAAAGTCATGGACAGATCTCCCCGCGTGATCGGTGGTACGTGAGCCAAGCCAATCGGCGTGGTGGGCGTTGAAATCGCCAAGTACCACGATCTCGGCGGATGTAATCTGCTCCAGAACGGAATCTGTAGCCGTTTGGACTTGCTCCATGAGTCGGTCTGTTTCGGCATTACCGCTATGGGACCTATAGAGGCACGCGTAGACTCGCGGATGGTCGTCGCTATCTACGCGCAGCCACAAAGTAGATAGGTCCCTACCTTCAAGAAGGCTGAGGCGACGAGAGCAGACATCCTCCCTGACGTACACGCACACCCCGGCCCGGGGCAAAAAGGAATGCTCCAATTTGTAACCCGGGCAGGATAGATACGATGTGTCTGCCGGGGAGGATATCTGCGTCTCAGTGAGGAAAAGCAGGGCCGGCTTAGCCGTCCGTAGGTGGAAGTGGACGGCCTCCAAGTTAGAGTGGAGTCCCCTGATGTTACAGAAGTCCACGGCGAACATGGTAGGGGATGCCGCGAGGTGCTGCCTGCGTTTGCCCCGAGCTCCAGCACCGAGTGGGATGGTGCCCCCCCCAGAATACGCGGGGCAGCCCGCGCGCCCACGCCCAGACTCCAAGCGGGAGTTTAGGCGTAAACGCGCGGAGGGGGATTCTCCAATACCAGTGGTATCGGTACCCCCCTGGGGTAGTTTGTTTATAGATCCCACTTCCATGCTGTTAAGGGGGTGGGGGGTTGGCCTCCGGCCTCCTCCTATTGTATATCTATTGTGCAACCGATATGATACACGTTTAATTATCCCCAAGACAATATATAACATACCGCTATATATATGAAGTTAGGCAGTCGCACTATTTTTTTCTAGGTGGAACTTAGATTGTAATTTTTTTTAACTAGTACTATTAGAAACGAGCTTAGCTCACTTTGAGTTCTCTACCTGCTGATGCCAATCTCAATAAGGTTTCTAAGTGTTTTGACAAGAAGGAAAACCTTTATCATTAGACACAACCAAAGACCGGTGAAATAAATTTATGTCAAATGTTAAGATACTACTTTATATCCGAGTTGTGCTTTAATTTATAATTTTTCCCACATAAAGGCACAGTCTTTGTACTGGATTTTCCTGAAAGCCCTTTTCATCTTCTTTCATTATATGTTCGGAAAGCAATAGTTTTTATCAATATAATGCGTAGGCAAATTTGTTCTGTTAAGTTTAAAGGAAAAAAAAGTTGCCAAGAAAAAAAATATAAATAATTTTGTCGGCAGTCTCTCTTAAATAAGTTTTGATTAATCCTAACAGTATTGTTATATTAAGTAATCATACAAACAGTCCCATTCACCAGAAATTGCTTTGACTTTTAACCGTATCCCTTGTTTAAAAAGCCATACACACATTTTAATTCCTATAAATATAGTATTGGACCTTAATATTAACAACAACGAAGACATACGTGTTAAAATTCGCCAAGACACAGCCAAGTTTGTATACCATTAAGTTGTTGTGCCTTTGGCAAAATATAACATTCAATGACTCCTAAACCGGTGTCATAAAATATTCCAAATTAGTTTCGGCGCTAAGAAATTACCGAACTGGATCACACATGCAAAACGCCATTTCGTATTATACTACTAAACTGATTGCATCGGTTCAAGACCTCTGTGATTGAAAACTAAAGCATCTATGAGCTTTCCTAATATACCTAAATAGCTTTAATCACTTAATGGAAAAATATAAGCTTGCTTATTTGTATTAGACATAAGAAAACCTCAGGTTTTATTAGACTTCTATCATACTACTTCAACTTAAGTTTTCTTGACACGAAAGATACGATTTCTCAAGGATTTGACTTAAAATCAAAACAATAATTCGAACTTTACACCTAACTTTTAGCCGATGGGTGTTGTATAACTTGAATCGAGTTTGGAATAAGTCTAAATAACTTCATTGACTTTTCGCCTTCACAACGACTCGCGCGGGCTCCAGCCGGAAATTCACGGACGAACTTTCACAGTGTAAGGCTTCTATTTAATTACTTAGTACTTCTGCTGCTTTACGAAAAAAATAGAAAACGGTTATATACTTTTTTAAAATAGTTTAAGTTGAGGTGAGGAAGTAATATGTTAACTTATGTGCATATAAATATGTACATGGATATAAAAGGATAGCTCGTTATTTATCCTTTAAATTTAGTTAAAAACAAATAGGCTCCCTCTACACTGTAAGCTAAATTAACATATATTAATAATTAAATGTATTTTTTCTCGATAGTTTATAATCCAACGACGTCAAGTCGTAAAATTGAGAACTGATATGTAGCTTTGCGTTATTAGGGCATTTACCCACGACGGTTTTTGTATGCGCAGACGACGCACGACGCACGAAACGCAAGACCGCCGACGCGTTGTGACTTTGTATCGATAAAAGCGTGCAGAGGACGCTGTCGTTAAAAACGCGCGTTTTATGCGCGCATAAAAAAGTCTTTTGCAAAGGCCTTGTATATTTTTAAGAGCTAGAATGGACGATTAGGTAAGACTGGACATGAATATATAAAATTAATGTCTTAAATGTTCTTCGTCAGTTTATAATATCGCTAGTAGTGTCACAATGTAACGATGTGTACAATTTTATGACAATCACATGCTGCAAGTTTTTTGATCGTACATATACAACTCGTTTGTGTAATTCCTGTCATATTAAATATCGATTTACCACTTATTAATTTATTACATTTGTGCATTCGAATACAGGAACTGTGAAGTAGTAAGCGAACAATAATTGAGCAAATAAACCAGTTCCGCGAAAACGATGATGTTTGTGGAACAGAACACGTTGCATTCTGTTTAATTTCCGTTTCGTAGCGTATTGTGCACTCTGAGAATATTGGTACAGTGTAATAATTTAACTTATAACTTACTGCTACGGTATCTTAATGTATGTCATATTGTCAAGTGGTAAACGTCCACTTTACAACGTGTCCAAATAAAATAACAATATTGATATAAATTAAAAAAAAATAAAAAACAATATACCCTTTGCCTATCAGACAAACAATTTTAATGATCTGACAGTTTCTGGTATGCGTTGGGTTTTGCCAGGAGTTGCACTTCGCATATCGCGACGCAATTAATTATAGACGAGGATCATGTCAAAAGAAATTAGATACTCCATGGTCATTTGATTAATACTGGCAAGTTCTACATCATTTTAAGCGCTGGTTATTAACTTATCAATTTAAAAATGGAATCGAATGGAATATTTAAATTTATCGTAAAATGGCGCGCACACGACTTGTCGAGTGAACTATCATGAAATCAAAAAAAGGTTTAAGGCGTCGATAATGTTATTTATGTTGAAATTTTAATAACGACTGTTGGTAAGTCTGCGTCTTCACGAAAAGAAGACGGGAGATTTTTAAAGATAGGCGAAGACGGCGGCACAGGGTGCGGCGGCACTTGGGTGCGGCGTTGGGTTGGCCGCAGTCACTCAAGAGAATGTGCAAGCTGTTGAAAAACTTATTCGTGACAACTGACGAATTACATAATATTATAGTAGAGCTTGAGCGGGAACTGGGTATTATGGTACTGGTAGTAGTAGGTAGGTAGTAGCATTACAATCATTCATGATCAACTGTCCCTCCATAAGCGCTGTTCAAGTTGGATGCCGCACAAAAACGCAATAAAAACCATCGTGTGAATTGGTATTTATGATGAAAAGTAAAAAAACATTTGGGATCTACTGACAGGTGACCCAACAGGGTTATTACCTACAACTCTGAACCTACACTCAGTTATTTTTACCTTTTTTCCGTAATTTAAAGAATGCATAAAAGAAAAGCGATTTCCGAACAAATAATTGGCTGGAAAACTTGGCTGCATAACTATGAAATTTGAAAATTAGTACCTTTTAATTTCTTTTGGCATGACCCTCGTAATGTAACCTTTGACATGTCGAAAGATAAAGCGGATCCTTTGATAAATACGCCAATACACAATACGTAATCACAATAAAATATTTTCCCTAATGATTAATTTTCTCTGCGTTTTCACTACAAGACATTAAAAAATAAAAATAGACTCTCTACAGTATTTTTTAATTAAACCAAGGTGTTTACACGATTAACATTAACTAACATTACGTTAATTTAACGAAATTAACGTAATGTTAAGTGATAACTGTCATTGGATATATCTACTCTAATGTTAAATATAAAGGTCCGGTTGGATAAAACTCATTCCCGCTTCCGTTCTGCCTCCAATAGAGCCAAGGAAAGACAGAAAGAAAGAGACGAGAAGTCTCAAAACATGTCATCGACACGGGACTCGACGCGCTGACGTCACTTCCGTTCCCGCCATTGTGCGCGCACCCGGCATATTGCATTCGAATCAATCACATTTATAAATATGGCCTAAGTTTGACATTAACACGTTGGCCAACATTCCTACAGCAGTACACACATTGTGATCTTCAACATAACCGGTATACCATCGGTGGTCTGTACTCGGAGGGGTGGGGGAAGAACAATAAGTAGGTATTAAATAAAAATATTTAAGAACAACTTGAGTCTGTGTGAGTTTTTAATTTTTGACTGGCAGTTTTCAATCGTTCCTTCATTATTTCTGTTAACATTTTTATTGATGTGTCTATGGTCGAACATGACGGTTTTTATTTTATAGAAACGTCAGTTATCAAGGGTCTAAGACAGCAGCACAATGGTGCTTATATCTACAAGCTCTTAAAAAAATAAGCTCCGCAATCTATTATTCCAATCGGTTATATCACGGTCATACATTTATTAGTGATAAGTATGCATGAGATTTAAAGTTTAGAAATACTCTATTGCGCATGGATTATCCATTCAATGCAAAGTGAATGACGAATGGACGAATGCAAAGTTGCAACACAAAGGCTTTGTTCTTTATTGATAAAAGGTAACACATACACAACATTATACAATCACAAGTGACCCGCCCCGGCTTCGTCCGGGTACCACTAATTATGTTGATCCGATCGCTACCACGGGAACACCCGCTGTGCCAATCTGGACCCTGTAAATTTTATCGAAATCGGTCCAGCCGTTTCGGAGTCTATAGGTCTATAGGGAACATACATACTTCGTTTTTTGTATATATTATCTTTTTTTCATAAAAAGTTTCTTATGTTACTTCTAATACCTCCAAGAATATGTGTCAAGGTTTCATGATGATTGGTTGAGTAGTTTTCGCGTGAAACCTTAACAAACAAACTTACATTCATATTTATAATATTAGTAGGGATTGTTTATAAACTATATGCTTTACTAAGGTTGCATGCGAAACAAAAAGCTACTGTAAATATCATAGCTATTAGAGCTTTTCCTCAGTAGAACACCATGCTGACGTTGCCAGCAACACAAACCAGGCTATCTGTGGTGTCCGAAGACGCATGCCAACATCAATATTAAGAAAACTGGCGAGCGATTGGCGACTGAGTGAGAGAGGCAAGCTGCAAGCTGGTCCACTCGTACATTTTAGTGGTAATTTCGTAGTGGCCAGAGTATCCAGTCACCACGTAGAGAGTAGTAATTCGTGGCTACGCTCCCAAATTGACGACATCGACACATTGTGTTAAAGTGATTAAACTACTATATATTAGATATAAAAGAGGAGACAGAATGTAGCTACGAAGGCTCGCCTGGCAATACACAATGTTGTACTAGTCTCCACTTTAATGTATGGAAGTGAGAGCTGGGTTTGGCAGGAAAAGCAAGTCAGTAGAGATCTAAGATGCGATCCTTAAGAAGTATGTTGGGCGTGACGTTGATAAATAGTATTAAAAATAAAGTTACAAGACTAGTGTGGCTTAAAAGTGGATGTTGTGACTGGAATTGAGAAAGGTATGCTTCGGTGCTTCGGCCATGTTGAAAGGATGAATGAAACCAAATACAAATCCATAATCTCTGCCTATCCCTCTTGGTTACGGGCGTGAGCGTATATTTATATATTTATATTGGATATATGGACCATATATGGACACAGCTGGCGAAGTGACCATAAGTGAGGCGGAGCTGTTTGTGTGCAATAGTAATTTAAAATATGAGTCCTAAATAACACATGGTGGATATATATTTGTGTATATAAAATCCACTTAATTATAAATGGTGGCCACGGGTCATAGAAACTCGTACAATATTGACCACGAGGTAATTACAATGACATCTGTTGCACGAGGGGGGGGGGAGGGTTCGACGGGGACGAGATGGATAGGAACAGGATATCCTGTTTTCTGTTTATCCTCTGTCCATTAAATATAGCCATAGCATCTGCAACACATTAGCTTGTTGCAGATACCTATGGGTAGCAGCCACTTCTATAAAATCTTCTATAAAAAAAGCAAGTCACTTTTGTGTGCTTTGCCAGCATATTATGTAGACTACAAGGGGAATCCCTTCAAGGGATCCTATTGTGGTGATATAGTAGGAATAGTTGTTTTACTACTACATGCTATAAGATTAATTTGTCTTGAGTAATATGTTTAAAAAAAACATTCTAAATATTTAATTGACATTGAAAATGTTTAATTACTCAAACGTATCCAAAACGAGTTAATTCTACCTTCCATATATTACACATAAAGTACCTTTGAAACCTTTTATGTAGCCTTTTCGGTGACTCGACCTTAAAATTTTAATTTGCAAGCTTTCATTTGTTGTGAATACATCACTGCTTCTAAATATTATCAATAAACATACAGTATATAAATTGTTGCATAATGTCTTAAGTAGACATAATAACAAACGGCATTAAAAAGTTCTCATATTTTTAACAAAGTACTAATTCTTCAGTCCTCAACTCTCAGTGAACAAATCATATTTATATTCTTTAGGCTTCTGCCTATCTCATCTACGTCAGAAGACGCTATAAGAGTTACGAGATGAGCAGAACAATTTAACCTGCGACACGTATCACATGCTTAGGTTATAATATTACACACAATTTCTGAATATAAAATTCATCCTAAAATGTTTTGGGTTTGAAACCTTGAAATCTATATGTAGATTTGTTAAGTTTCGCTAAACGCTTTACGAGCTTTTACTTTTATTGTAAGCACAAATTAAGCACGCAAGGGCTATATTCAATTAGGTATATGATGGGTACCTTCAAGACAATAATGAAAAGGCTGTTACTTAACTAGTACGTTACATATTTTGACCCCATCACCATTTAACACCAAGTGGGATTGTGGTCAACTAGTTTATTCATTATAAAAAATGAAAGGATACCATCCTTCATCAAGCAAGTACTACATCTTGCTACAACATAGAAAAATACAAAATATACTTACCAATAGACGACACTATTAGGCTGAATACTGCATCTAGAGTGTGTTTACCTATAACAAAACAATAAGTAAAAAAATAATGTAAACATTTTAACCAAAGTGGGACATATTACCATAATCTATCGCCAATCTTCATTCTATTATCAGATAGTAAGTCTACATTATAAAATTAAATCGGCCTTTTTTAGAATGTTCCCACTGCAGGAACTCAGGCCTCCTCTCTCTCTCAGACTCTGGCCCAGTGCGGGTTGGTGGATGTCACATGTCTTCGAATTGGGTGGTTCTAGGACATGCCGGTTTCCTTACGATGTTTACCTTCACCGTTTTGAGCAGTGGTGATGAGATAAATTACACAAAGTAAAGCATCTGCCTGGGTTCGAACCCGTGACCAATACGTAAGTTGGAGCCTAAGCCGCTGAGCCACCACTGATCGCTATAATATATTATTATGTCTACAATTGACTGTCCTGTATTCGATGGGATTAGATATATATACGTTAGATTTACACACGCGGCACTCAACAACGTGTAAGGTACAATGCATTCATAACGGGTAATTTAATCCGTACGAGACGTGGTTTACTAAACATTGACAAACACTTTGAAGCATACAAGTCGGTGTAAGCTGTAATTGTAACATATTAAAGTAGGTATAATAGGAACTTGTACGTCACGTCCGCAGGTTCGCGATTTATACATTTTCTATGAAACGATATTTCCAAAACTTCCCATCCCGTACAGTTAAAATCTCGTTACGCATACTTTGGGCTTTAACCAATCGTTCTGAAACTTTGTTATATATATATATAGGTATTACCGGCGATAGTATCGTATATTCGGTCTAATTATGACGTGACTACCTCCAGAGGAATAAACATGCTAATATAAAAGTGATGCCCGCTTTCTTTACATCGCACTGACAGTTTAAATAAGGTTGAGTTGTGTTCAATACTACTACTTTATTTATCACTAGTGCCCGACTTCGCCTGGGTACTTACGTTAATCCGATCGCTACTAAAACAGGATCACCCACTATGCCAATATGAACATTTCCCTTGTAGTTTCTGGAGATTTTAGAGGTCTATAGAAAGCAAACATACATACATCGACTGTTATATATTTATACATAGAATAGATGAAACAACGGTGCCCATTTTGAATTTACGAATATTTTTTTACATTTTTTTTCAATCGCGAAGGCAATATTTATTGCGGAACGTATCTAGGATTTCGACATCTGTGGAGAGATCGGTATAAAAACAGCTTACATCCGGTTTCTCGTTAGTGCACCAAAGCACTTTCTAAAATTCAAGATAGACACAGATCCGCGTTTAGATTTAAAACGGCACCAAAATGTAAAGTTGACTAACTCTATTATATTTTTGTAGCAATTTTGTTTACTATTAAAAAAATTATATATATATGATAAATTTAGGGGTATATCTAATCACGACAGACCTGTAATTTCATATCTGGAGTTCTAGGGAACCAATCTAACATGAACAGCCATACGGAATTCCGTAATCTCTGACTTTTGTATGTGAGATAAAGAGGCAAAAATGCAGCAGGTATGAAAACTGCAGACGCGTTGCCGGCCTTTAAAAGTGGAGTACGCTTCTTAAAGGACCCTAATTTGTATTGCTTTAGAAATACCTAAATAAAATAATGAAATAGTGACTAGGCTTACTGTAGGGTAAAGGGGCAAAACTGGTCCTAATTTTATAATTATTACTGCCACATGAGTGTCAAGATCTACTAACACCAGATACAGTGTACGGAGTTACCAAAACTGAAAAAACATTTTATTCATGAATACATGTAGATTGTGTTGCGAGATTACTTAAGTTTATTTCCCTCGAGTCTCTAAATTACAGAAGGCCTTTGAAACCTTTAATCTACGTAATCTGCGATCGGAGTTGGTCTTGACTAATTGAATTGAAATTCAATTTAGCCCTTCGTTAAAATCCTAACTAGGAACCATTGTACATTGTGAAAAAGTGACTTGGAAAGGGTCTATTTGATCAAGTGCATCGTATTGTTGCAACAATAATCCATCATACTATATACTAAGCCCCGACGTCGTCCGGGATCTTATTAAAAACAGTTAGCCTGACACTGAATGTCTTTCTAAATGTTTAAGTATAATCTAAATCGGTTCAGTTGTTAACCTTCAAAATATAATACGTAGCACATTCTTAATGTAATAACGTTCATTAACCAACGATCTCAGAGTAGTTCTTGTGTAAGGTGAGAAAAACAGTCAAATAACCACTGTAACTAATATTAAATTGACCAACTAACAAACTCCTAATATTTGTTGTGTTTAACTAACAATTGATAAAAATAATAAACTAAAATAAAAAATAAATTAAAATAAAAGAAGCTCGATAAAGATACAATAATTAGCTATGAAATTAACTAACTTAGGTGATTAACTAACTCCGAAACGATGTCGTGCACAATGGAGCAATCAAAATAATAAATGAAACTAACATGCAAAATAAATATGTGCTCACGCCCGTAACCCAGAGGGGTAAGCAGAGATCATGGATTTCCATTTGGCGCGATCCTGGCACACCTCTCTCGCTTCTTCTACATCCATACATCTACGCATACAAGCTCGTCGGTTACGGGTACTCCTTATATCGCCCTTCTTTAGTTTGTTACTATCTGATCGATATAAGTTCTCTGACGTACCAACGCTGCTTTTGCAACACAAATTTGGTTCGTTACTCTTCCCAAGCCCGAACCACCGAAGCATATCTTTCTCAATTCAAGTCACGCTTTTCCCTTATAACGCCATTTTTAATCCTATCATTCAATGTCCCGCCTAATACACTTTTTAAGGATCGCATTTCATCGGCAATAACTTTACTAACCATGATTTCCTGCCCAAACGCAGCTACAACCTAAATATATTATGTCGAAATAAAGAGAGCTCTATGGCACATATATTTAAATTAACTCACTACAATTAACATTACATATTCTTTAAAAAAAATAATTAGAGTTTGCATTCACAGCGCACACCAATCGAGTCAACAATTCTCAAGAAAGATTTCAACGCATTTTCTCTCAAGGTCATTTGAAAGTCGTTGCATTTTCATAAATATGCGTTGTATATTTTTATCTTGTGGTTGATGTTGGATGGAGGCGTAAAATATCTCCGTTGCGCAAGTGCAACATGCAAATACTAAATTACGACGAAATTTAGTTGAAACCTGTAAAGTTAAAAAGGCTCTTATATTTTGTGGACATTCAAATGGACTAGCCAATATCTACGTACACGAGCCTTGGCTGACGCACAACAAGATGAGTATCTAATCACCATCGTAATGAGAGTCCAAACTCGAAATTCGACTTGTTTGTAGTTACAGTATTGACCTGTCCCACTTTTTAAGATATATTTCGATTAATCATATATGTATTGTTTAACAGATAATAAGTTTTATTGAAATATATAACATCTTATCTTTACGATACGATTTACGATTAAATAATATACGATTATAGTCAGAGGCAGATTACCTATCGAGGCGCCTGTAGGCAAAGACGTTCTAGGCGCCCCTGACGACGAAAAAAAAGGACAAGTCACCGCTCTTACTCTCACTAACACTTACTACCCAATGTTCGATCATACGGAAAGAAAACCTGCTCTGAGCAGTCACACTTATGTGACAAGGACTTCAAGACGGCGATGAATTTTGGCGGGGAAAATTTCCGTATTGTGCCCTAGGCACGTGCCTACTTTTCCTTAGGGATAATCCGCCTCTGATTATAGTAGACAGTTAGTTTTGCATTTTTCTATAATAACAGCGGCTTTGAAATATACAGACGAGAACATAGCGTAAACAAGATAGTTCTAAACGCAAACATATGTGTTTACACACTTTAAATGAATATGTGCGTCTTTACATTATAATGAATGCATTAGACATGTCCGCGTGTACACGAGCAACGAATCTTGTTATCTTTGACATTTGACATAACTGGCGCTGACAGATCCCGTCACAAATAACAACACAATGACGTCACATCCTGTACATTTCGCTACGTTCAATCCTAATATGGTATTACTCTTGTAAAACGAAATTCGAATAAATTTTACCTAGTCGATGATAAATACGTAGAAAAAGCACTATTCAATTCAAGTTTGTAATTTTTTAACTTTTGTGTGCATAGAATGAGAGTTTACTGTTCCAGGTAGCTTGTCCCTGTTCCGCTAGACCAATTATTACGGTACACCTGTATAAGAGTAATATAGAAACAATATTATCCACAGATCGGCACACATTTTTTATGTTTGTGGAAACCATATTTCCAACAAAATATTCATTTTAAGAAAATGTACCTGGTTTTCCTTCTAAATATCATTTATCTGTACAAATATTACGGAAAACCAGTTTGAGAAAATAGGTAACTAATTCATACACAAATATAACTATATGTCAATGACTGCTTCAATAATTAAAACCATAGCATTCTTGAAAATATCAAATGATATTATTTGCGTACCTAAAAAAGGGAACAAAAGTTATCTACCTGTATTAAAAAACATACTATTTTATTTATAAATTTCATTAAATTACTTTATTAGTAGTAAAAGTAAAATCCCATGTTACAAACATTATAAATTCAAATGATTATTGCTACGTAAGCGGGTAAATAACCAACTGTTTAATAGTTTGTTAAGCGAAATGCTACAACTAGCGCCATCTAGTGATAGCAATCTGAACTAATATTAAGCGAATCGTAAAAGTGCACGTAAAAAACTACTTTACTGCAAAAAAAATCTCATTTTTTATTACACAATAAAATAAGACGAAATAAAAGTAAAGAATGAACCTTGTTTACGTTTTAAGAATAATTTCAAGAGTCGAAAAGACTTGCTTTATTTTCTCATAGCAAAACTTTATTTTGCTTAAATTATCGGGCATGGAACAGGATGCTGTAGACTTTTTTTTATTTATTTAAAAACACCTAACAAAGAAAACATATTGTATAAATAAATGATGTAGTAAATATACGAAATAATTTTGATGCTACAAGCATTCATGTATTTTACAAAATAGGTAAAATGGACAAATAATGTTAAATAACCCGGACGATTTAAATAGTCTAATTAAAAATTGTATTTTGTTTTTTAATTGTAACATATAGCGACGTCACTTCGGCTTAGGCAGGTAGGTATTAAAATATGTAAGCCACAAACCTGAAAGGTCTCAATACTATCCCTAGATACTAGCTACACCTTTCTATGTGATTTTTATCAATTAACAGAGTGGTTCAAGAGGAAGGTGAATATATATAATATATAAATATTATAGAAGAGAAAAACAGATAATTTCAAAAATTTGCCATAAGAAGAAATTTTTGTGCGCTTACATTGCAAAATCTAAACCTTACGAGATAAATCAAAATAATGTACTACAGAATTGTATATCTTGAAAAGATCTACAAACAAGTCCGCGATGGTATATATCTATCTTTTAAGGATAGCTTACTGTGCCCATTCTAACTTACACAAAAATGGTCACGTACAACGCGGTAGTTGAAAAGTCATGACACAGAGAAAGTCACATTATGATAAGCCTTTACACCATATGATTTAAATTATTATGTTAAGAGTTATCGCAAAATAAAATCTAACGCGCCCGAAAATAAATTAGTTTGCTGGGTCTGCTTATCTGAAAAGCCTTTATTATTTTTTTGTTGTGTAACATCTTAGCGCTCGTATTCAAGGAATTCGAGGCAGTGGTTTGGGAATAGGGGACAGAACTGTGGAGCTGGAAGCCGGGGCGCTATTTGATTTATTTACTGAGCGCTAAAGTCAAGAGGCTGGTATATTAATGTTATTCATTACCAAAGCGAGATGGGAGATGTGACACATCATATGCAAACTCCTCATCAGCCCCCTGATTTTGATAACACAATCATGTTGCCTTCGCTGTCAATTAAAAACTGCTGTTTTGACATTTTTTAGTCAAATGTGACATTTGAGAATAGTGCGACGTTACTAAACTTTTATGACAGTGTTAAAGTAGTAATCAGATCTTTGCCAACTTTTTATGAAAGATAAGGGAAAAAAGATGCAGGAATGGGTGACAAGCATCTTTAATATAAAAAAATAACTTTCAGCCAAGTAATAAAAATAGAATATCATCATATGAATCGCACAATGAAACTATATGTTGACATCAAAAGTTTAGAGTTACTGTATGCACCTAGTCATAGTACTAGCTTTTATAGTTTTAATAAAGCTAAAATAATTATGCAGAATTTATTTTTGAAGGTGTAACTGTCAATTGAAACCATACCAGCCGCCAGCTAAAAATAATTTGATGTATAAAAGATAATGCAAATATTTTACTACATCCAATCATTTGCTTCACTTTGTCGGGTAAGTGTGGTGTCTTTTTCTTTTTCGTATGCTTTATTACTTCAGTATTATTATTAGTAGGTTATGCTTGTTTTGAAGTGCTTTCACTGAGTTGTCAATGAGTTGCCTCCTCTGTCCTTGGCATATCTCGTCTGTGGTGTTCTTACCAAGGTCTAATTACCAATGGATTCATAAAAATATTTACCTTAAAATGCTGATGAGCAGCCTGTTCCTCCGCGTCATAGATGTGCTTTATATTCTCAATGCGCATCTGCTTCAGTATGCCTGCCACCTCGATCCTGTGCAGACGTAAAAAAAGTATGTTAACATGGAAACTTAGTATAAAATGACGTATTTTTTTATTAATACACAGCTAAAACTTAATTAAAGGCTCACATGATGTTATATTGTAATGTATAGGTATTTAGTATTTATGTAAATGTAGGTTGGTATAACTCATATCAGGTATAGGTACTTCAACTAGCGGAAAGGTAAATTCTGTAGTTATGTGTACACATTCATTTAAAAATGAGCATTACAAAGACTTTCCTTTACTTCAACATCCTGATGACCTAGCCAATTCTAGTCTAGTAACGGACACACTAACTAAGCAAGTTTGGATAAACATATCTTTGGAGAGACCTGCCGAGCAAGTTGCTTCTCAATTCATGGCATTACGTACCTCACTCTCATGTTATCCTGCAATCGTCTCAAAGGACCTAAGTACTCCTGCGACCTGCCACCCCGGACCTCCGTCAGCTGGTACTCCACGTGTTTCACCCTCTCATTGTACAGCTGCTCTCGGAGCACCGAAAACTGACGCTCCAGATTAGCTGGAAATCAAAACATAAAATGTTGAAATAAATAAGATGTTATGTTTGACAATTGTTAAAACACTGAATACTGGTACAATCATTATGGAACTCTTTTTATAATTATTATTTCTTTAAGTTTATTTCAATAAAAATGAAAATAAGTCTTTGGATAATATCTCTGAGTCATGTTGCTGCAGCTCTGAGATATAACCATTTGGGATATTACAATATGGTAGATAGATAAATATATATTATATAAAGTATGAAATATTTCTCATAAGATTTAGCTTTATTTTACAAATGTACCCTTTTTGCTTTTATGCCTAGCATTAACCACTTGTACTAAAAACAATCTCTGTGAATACACGAAATCGTATCCGAGTTCTATATGGGCTCTATGGAGAAAAAGATTCCCGTTATAGTAATCAGAACCAGCCTATAAATTAGTAACACTAACATAAAATTTAAAATAGTTTTATGGAAAGATGTTGGATATTGATTTCTCAGTTATCAGTCTAATTTTTGTTGCTTGCATACGAAAGTCTACAAATTAACATCATCCATCCATGATATTAGATCTTCTGTCCAAACACTCCTAAATATAAAACAAATGTACAAAAACTCCACAATTTTATCACTAATTTCTTGACACAACATAGTCTCGACAATATTATTAGGTTGCGAGGTTTTATCTAACTCCGAATACTATTAACTTGAAGCCGCAGTAAGAAAATTTTTAAGCGACTATACTCTAATGTTTGTAAACATAACCTCTAGACGTCAAGTCAACTTACACAAATTATCGAGGCACTCGTTCCGCCGTCGTTCACACTCGCTCTCGTCCATCTCCGAGGAATCATCAGAATCCGGTTCATCAGCTTCTTCTGCACTGGAATCACGATCTGGGCCTCTAGACGATCCTCCAGATCTTTCAGTATCTCCACCAGACATATCTCCGTCCCCATCACTGTCCCCTTCAACCTTCATTGAAGGCATATTGATGTAGACAATTATATTAAGTAAATTATAAATCTTTAGCAATATATTTGTTGCTGTCTAAGCTTTCGCTCCTTTCGAAACTTTTTATACACAAACAGAAGGTAAAATGTCATACGTCAAGATGTAAACGTCACGTCACGGATGTCAAAAATGGGGCTAATAGGGCTGCGTTCTACTAACCGGTCACAACGCCTAAAATACTACTTTAGCCGTTCCATTAATTTTATTCACGAAAGAGCAAATTCCATGAATTTAGGCCGCGAGTTAGTACTTCAGTATAATTTTCACGGTACTTTGTTTGACTTCGACTCCCATGTTGGATTCCGTTTTAAATCTCCCCTTACCGAATGGTTGATAGCTAATTATAATGTGCTCTACGGCCTTGTATATAAATATGTTCATCGCAGAAGCAGTTTGGTTTTGCAAGCTTATATTTACGGTAATAGAATTTGTACCCTCCATGATCAGTAAAAAGGTGTGTAACTAAGTTAGCCACTTAAGATTTTAAAAAGCTATTGGTAGGTGATTCTTCGTATTTCCTTATATTACAGTCGCTATTTTGTCGCAGGTCTTAAACCCTTGCTCACATAATTACGATATAGCATCGAGAATAAGGGAGGTCGTAAGGGCTGAACCATGGCGGATTTTTAGAGCGCGGTACACACCAAATAGATATACACACATCCAGCGAGAGTTGTGTTATAAATGTTGCCCGCCCAATCGAGATAGCGCTGCATCGATACAGACGCGCGTTTTATCGATACAGTGTTCCGTATGCATTTATGTAGACGCAATGCCGAATCGCAAAAGTCTAGCTTTGCAAATAGGACCAACAGACAAAAGCAACGATGCAAGCACGCGTCAACTGCCCTGATGCGTAATGTAAATAGGCCAAACAAACTGAGCCACTAATACCGTGTAACGATACTTCGATATATTTTGCTATTTCTCGCCCTACGATAATACTCCACTTACACAGAAAATTGTCAAGAGACAAATTAATGTAATTAATTTTTAAATGCATGCTCATTACATTATTGTAGTCTGTGTACAAAAACCTTCGTTGGTTTTCAAATTGATTTAAATCGTAAATACTCAGTACTTCATGAAACTAAAGCACTGAGGTAACTGTACGTATAAAATTATACTTATTGACAACAACCTTTAAAATACGTACGCACTACTAGTCAATATGTAGTTCGTATTCGAATAAAACATGTTTTATTTAATTGTCAGTCTGTGTCGGTGTCCCTGGTGCAAGCAAATGTTGACCTTAAGGTAAGGCAAGGACAAATCATTTATTATTTGAGTCTTGGTATTTTCAGTCCGTGTGCTTAAAGGATTTCATCTATACGATATATTGGATATCTTAACCTTCTCACATTTATTACTTTTTAATCATTTAATTATAGTTAAAATGTAACCAAAAGATTGCAAGGTTTTGTATGAGAGAATGTAGGTCATACATGACAGTTGTAATGAAGTGTGTAAATTATTATAGTAAAAATAAAACAAATAAACTGATGATATTAAATTTAATAGGTACTCTATTATTTACACAAAATTGTTCTCTATTAACATGTTTTATAATATATTTATTATTTATTAATTTGTTAATATTATTTACAGGGCTATTTATAAATTAGATAATATCAATACTGTGAAATCGCGACAAATCCGTGTTCGCACGAGGGCGCGTGTGAAGCAGTGTTGCCATGTCTACGCCCTCATATAATACATTAACATTAATATTATTCATTGGACATGGCTCACGCGCGTCCCGTGCGACAATCAAAATCCACAAAGATAGAACAAAACAGTTAACAGTTTTAGCACCTCCACAAGCTATATTTGAATTTATGCTCCGATATATAATAACTTACAAATTACAATAAAACGCATTTTTACAATCAATTTTAAAAAACACTATTACACTATATCCCAAAAACTCAGCACAAAACATAGTGGTCTATCCGAGATACTACAAACATACACTTCAAAATACACATCGTTAATTCATAAACTGTGATAAGTGAAAAAATTAATACAACGCCGCGCAAACCACCGCAGCCATTTTGTATTTGGCACTAAATCATTTGGAATGCACATTTTAATTTACTTATTGACTACATGTAGGTAATGCAACTATTTATCAATTTCTTAAAAACTCGGTTTATAAATAGTTTTTATTTATTTTATAAACAAATGTATAACCGCATTATTATTGCAATCGATCCTAATAAATTCAGAGTTGATTAAAACTACAACTTGGATCATTCCAAAAAAAAAATAATCACAAATTACATTCAGTTCAATAAAATAAGAGACTTATAATAATGAATTGAATATTAAAATATTTAACAAATCCCTAGCAAGATTATAAAGTAAACGAGAAACGTTTTGTGACCCAAATTATCTAAAGTAATTTAAAAATATTAAAAATGTTCGACACATCACTGCGTTCCAAATATGTAGCATAAAATGGCGGATGTTGTTTAAGCAGTTAGTTTTAGACATACAAAAAACTTGTAAACTGGAAGAGAAGAGTAGGGAATATGTAGCCATACATTAAATATAGTATATTTGACAAAAAGGAGTTTTAATGTGGACATTTTTAATTGGTTTAATATAAAAACAGATATGTCGTTGTACAGTAGGTGATTACATCATGGATATAAAATATGGCTTCTCTACCCACTATCATAGCGATATAATTTTAGTCAAATTTATTTCAATGATTTAATTTTTCTATCCGATAGAGAAATGTCCTTCGTCTTAGAAGGAGAAATTCACAAAGGCTATCTATCTACTTATGATTTTTTGAAAAATTCTATATTTTTATTTCTACGGTATAAATTTTGACAATAGACAATTTTATGGTTAATAGTTTTTTTTTCTACTTACGTTATAACAAACTATAAATTCCATTGCGTTATTGTTAACCTCGAAATCATTAATATTTAAATTAATTAAAGGCACATCACTGATTACCGCTTCAGAAAATAAAAGGATAGCATCTGAGTGTGACAAAAATATTTTAGACGCAAACTTCACGAGGTAAAGATGTTGTTGCTAATACAGACAGTCCAAGGTCAACATTTAAAAACAAAATCACAGAAATAATAGTCAAGCCTTGCCAATGTAGCCTGTAATATACCACATATTACAGGTAATCCCCGCGAGTTGATAATGTGCTGGGGCCTTGATCAGAATTACATCCACGTGACGTCAGCCGTAATTAAAAAGTTTAGTTAACAAAATAATTCTAATATGTAGTGAATTTAATTCAATTATTATTGTCAATGACTTACAATAGTTGTATTGCTATTATTTAAAAATAAAACCAAATATGAATAATTAATAATCTTTTTTCTTCTAATAAAAGTGTGTCGGTTAAATTGGTAAGTGTCTTTTTATCACCCGATTGCAATTCCCGAGTTTATACTGGCTTGGTTATAAGAAGGTTAATATTTGTGGTATCACCACGCCATCAACGTTTTGGTTAAGATTATTTTAATCTCATTCTCAAATTTTTAATGTCCATAATCAAATGTGAATTTGGTTTTTCATATTAAATAATAATTTCACGAGTACCACTTTAAAGTATTTTCCTACTCATTTTAAAACAACAATGACAAAAATTGTAGCAAAAAAGATAGCGTAGCTAACGGTACTGTTCAATGTTACATCACCAAAATGGACGCTAGGCGCATTATCAATTTGCGGGGGTATATGCAATCGAATTATTGCGCCGACGAGATATCTCTAGTCTTGTATGAATTTGTATTTTAAAATGTAATCACATTAGGTAATAATTCTCCTCGTGACGTGTCTCAGTGATATCCACAAACCTTTAAGTAGACTTTTAAGTTCATTCATTTCATACATCATTCAGAACATCGCTGAAGCTTGATTTTTGACACTTCAATTTAACTTAGAAACGAAAGAATATGATTCGTTTTAACAAAATTTCTAATTTCCTAAAAAAAAAGGTTAAAATTTGACTGACGCAATTTGCAGAAGGAAAAGTAGTTGCTCTTTTTAACTTTGACATGTCTTATGCATTTTTAATCTATGCTTTAATTTGAAACAATATAAAAACACGCGTTTAATAAATTTTTGGACTTAGCGCATTTATTTTACCAACGAATTAAATCAATAAATGTTAATATCAGTTTTGAAAATTTACAACGTTTACGAATAAGGCAGTATATTTGTTTTTTTTATTTGAACCAACTATCTATATACGATAACCACAGATTTTATTTAATCCTAGAATAAGACCACGGCGCGTATTTAATTATTGCATTATTCTGTCGTGACTGATTTTTTCCTAGACTTTTTGCCTTGACTGGCTATCTACACGGAAATGGTATATTTGTAACAAACCATAATTTTCGGAAGACTTTGATTTGACCTTGAAAGCTCAAAATAGACTTATTTTTAATTTAATTCTATATTTTCTATCCTCTAGAAAAGTCTATCTTTTCTATTAAGTTATTTATTTACGAGTTCTACAAATAAAAACAAAAGTAATATCAATAAAATAAAATTGGAAAAGCAGTGATATATAACAATAAAATAAAAAACTCGTTTCCGTTACAAAAATACCACTTCCGTGAATTTAAATTCATATCTTACTCGATTTTCGTAATTCGAAAGAATTGTTACGGATACAAGACATCGAATGTCGCGTTGGTCGATCCGCGCAGCCAAGCCGGTCTCCAAATACAAACGTTTACCTTTAAGCAAACAAGGTAGCTTTGGGAACACATCACAAACTTTTACATCTTCCAGTTCGCACTTTCTGTCCGATCACACCGCTACCGGCGGGCGCAATGCCCCTGCCGCGATCGCGCCTGCCGTTCATGTAAGCGAGCAAATGTAAAACCATTCGCTGTGCCGTTCGATATAGTTTGTATAGTATCGATATACCGAACCGTATAATCGATTTATCGTAAACATCGAGAGTTCGAGTGGCGCTAGCGTCGCGGGCCCGCTAGGTGTGCTTGAGCCAGTGCGCGGGCACCCACTGCGGCTCACGCTCCAGGCTGTTGATCTCGTTCAGCAGCTGCTGGTAGGCGCGCTGCGTGTCGTTGTTGATGATGATCATGTCGAACAGGTGGCCCCACCGCAGTTCCATGTCTCGGGCCGTCGCTATGATTTCCTTCAACTCTTCTTCCTAGTAACAAAATGTAGAACTTTAGCCAAACTTTTAGCAAACTAAAAAGCATATTTAATCTGGAGGTTATTAAATAAGCTTCTTATCGTACGAATATTTATGAATAATAAGTTGTAACGCGATAGCAAATTGTTTTTTTATGTAAGAACATAAATGATTAAGTGTTGATTTAAGCTGGGCGCTGTTGTTTTTTTAACACTTTACTGCGTATTTGTTTATTTTATTCCATGCTTCTTTCAGCATGTTTTGTATCATATTTTTATTTTGTTTTGAATGTGTATGTGCATGTAAAATTTCCAACAATTTATAAGATACCTTGAAAGCTTCCGCGTTGCGTATCTTCTTCTGGCGGAGCTTCTCAAGGCTGGGCGGCGCGACGAAGACGGTGTAGGGCTTGAGGTCGGAGGCGCGCAGCAGCCGCAGCGACTGCGGATGCAGGTTCAGTACGCAGATCTTGCCGGAGCTCACCACTTCGCGAATCGCCTCCAGCGATGTACCTGTAAACATAATTATTTATTGATTTATACTCGGTAAGAACATAACATACTCTAGTAGCACGTATGCCCGTTATACTAACGAAGGCGAAAAAAGGGCGCTGCATTCGCATTTGAAATCCAAATGAACCGTTAGTGCCAACCGATACATTTTAATAAGCTACGCTATGGTTTAACGCCCACATCGTAAATTTTGATAACATTTGGACTCCATTTAAATTATTTTCTCATAACGATGAAAAATAAATTAAGAAATTAGAATATAATAGAGTAGATATTTTATGAAAGTTTAGATTAGTTTCTGTAAAGTCGTCAAGCTAACAAGGTCTACCGCAGATAAGAAGAGAGTTTTAGGTAAATCCGCATCATTCTGTTACGCTTACCGTAATATGCCTTCTCGTACTCCCCGTGCTCGACGAACTTCCTGTTGAGTATGTCGGCCTCGAACTGCGTGCGCGAGATGAAGTGGTAGTCCTGGCCCGGCACCTCGTGGTCCTTGCGCGGCCGGGACGTGTCTACATACACAAATAAATAAAAATTTCGCAACTACTGTTTTTTATGGAAGAAGGAAGAAAACGTACAAATTGCCAAGTCCAAAGCCAGATAAGTCGCAAATACATTTGTGTATACCTTTGTTGCATCGCAAGATATGATTTTTGTAAACAAACAAACGTTATGCACCATACAGTGCGGCCATTACACTTTTTATACTTGCATCGGGAATATTGGAATTTAGTGGTAATCGTGATATAAAGTGAAGTGGAATTTTGTAATATGGACAGCTGATGTTGAAAGGAAGAAGGAAGGAAGAGTTGTTTTACGAAAATATTGTGTAATTTAAGAATTTTATCGTAAAAACCTTTGTTTACAAAAATCCCAACTTGCTTTGAAAGAAGGTAATCAAAGGAACTCAGTACAAAAGAAAAGGAAAATGAAGAAGAAATAGAAAGTGATTAGGTTCCCGGCGCCGCACTTGGGTGGAGTCACCCCATTTATGACTCAGATGGCGCTGCAACGCAACCAAGGTAAATAATAATAGTGATGTATGACTCACGTGGCACGGCGGCGGCGAACCGCGCGGCGTCCTCCATGAGCCGCTGGCGCAGCTCGTGCCGGCCGATATTAGGCGGCCCGATAAGCACGATGGGCCGCTTGTGCGACGCGCGCGGGTAGTACAGCGCCACCTCTTCGTACGTCAGGATCTCCTCCTGCTCGTACTCTGGAAAATTATCCAATATAGTAAATTAGAATTAGTTACGGTATGTACTACGAGAGACATATTATATCTCGTGTTCTTTTACCTTCTCCGGCGGAGGTAGAGTAGAGCGGGTAGCCGGCCTCGCTGGTGGCCTTCTTGCCTTTCTTCTTACGCGGCGGCTTCTTGGCGCAGAGCAGCGTGCCGCCCTTACGCGGTTTGTCGCGCGCTGCCACCTCGCCCGCAAGCGTCAGCTTCATTGATTCCCGTCTGACAAGCAAACTCAAGTTTTTATACTTGCAACCGCAACTGCATGGCCTGCGCGTTATTTTAGTGTGGGCGTGACAAGGATCATTCCAACCAGCCTAGCTCTACAAAGAAACTCTTCTTCTTTCAGTGCCTCTCCGTTACTGGAGGTTGGCCGTCAGCTCAGCGAACTTATTTCTGTCCTGTGCCAAGCGAAATAGTTCTTCCACGCTTGCAATACTAGTCCACTCCCTGATGTTTTGCAACCATGATTTTTTTCTACGTCCAACGTGTCTACTTCCTGCGATTTTGCCCATCATTATGAGCTGGAGAAGCCCATATTTCACGTGTCGCAAGACATGGCCTAAGTATGCGACTTTTTTCTTTTTGACGGTTTGCAACAATTCGCGGTTCTTACCGACGCGCTGGAGTACTCGCGCATTGGAAATCTTCTGTGTCCAGCTAATTCGGAGTATTCTGCGGTAACACCACCAAAGAAACTCAGAAACCCCTTTATGTTGCCGGCGAACCACGGGAACGATCTTGGTGACATGAGATGTTCAGCCCAGTATAAGAACACTCCCGGGCAGTGGAAATTGACGTGGGGCGCCGTTTCCTATACTTTACACTGACTATGTAAAATAAATTATGTTAATGACCTGGAAGAGCCGCCACAACGGTCGGTGGTGTTCCTTATCCAATGTCCTCCCACATCCGGGATTTGATCGTCGGTATATCTTATAGGAGACCTACCCTCACTACTCTGTTCAATTCGTGACCGCTTACCCTATGACCTGACCCCGTCGGCCTACTTCTTCGAGCAAAGTGTCCTTGTCACTCAAGTTTATCAACTGTGCATTAAATTATGTTAGCAAACATTTTAAGACACAAAATGAACTTTAACTCACTGATGTTGGAACGCCTGGCTGGGGATCAGGCCGGCCAGGGTCTGGTCCTCCTCGCCCTCGCGGAAGGCCTGCCACCAGTTGGGGTCGTCACGACTGATCACGTGCAGCACGTCGCCCTTCTGGAAACTTATTCCTGCAACAAAAGACAAAAGTTTGACGTTGTATTCCACACATCGTTTGATAGTCTGCCAAGGACATCTTATTCTGGAAATTTATATCTTTCTTGGTTCAGATCTAAGCTAAAACAAGTCATAACTTTAGACAAATATGTAGAATAACAGACCTAGCTCTCGACAGGGTATGTACACGTCGTCCTCGGGGTCGTAGTCGAAGTGAGCGCGCACGTGCAACACGCGGTGCGCGGCGCGCGGCGGCTGCGAACTGCGCGTGCTGCCCGCCGCCAGCACTACGGTTAGCGTGCCCGCGAGCGCGCCCAGCACCTGGCACACCTCGTGCACCGACTTGCCGCGCATCGATACACCGTTCACTTCCAGCAGCTGAAGCACGTTATAACATTATTACATTTTGAAACACCAATAGCGTGTTTTAGGATACACACTACGAAATTTATCAAGGATTCAAATCCTATTTTTTTTTAGTATTTTAGTAAATTACCCTAGTTTAAAAAAATGTTACCTCGTCTCCTTCGTGCAGTAGGCCGGACTTCTCTGCGGCACCACCGCGCACTATCCTGCCGATGATCACCGCCTCGCCCTCGTTCCTTACCGTAGCACCTGCAACCATCACACGTAACATGATCGTCAGGTCGGTTTAAATGCAGGAAAAACTCCTACTTCAAGGCAAATCAAGTGACCGACATGGGAAGGCACCTTCGTCACCTACGCGGCGCAATATCTGTGCATACGAGATTAAATTACCTCGCCCCGAGCTAAACTTAATTTAGGTAAAGCGTTTAGCAGCTTCCACTAGGTGGCGTACATTTAATTATGTTGACAACGCGCCCTGTCCTAAGCTTAATTTATATAATTTTAAAAATGAAATGTCCAATCAAAATCATTAACGTTGTATATGTATATCTTTTTATGGTTATGGTATTCGATATGTTGTACATTTTTTTATGTGGACCAAAAACATATATAATACTAGCAGAACTAGCCAATATCAAGACTTCACGAATAATTTATTGTGCGAAACGTTGACGATTTTATCGCACAATCGTCCGGTTTCCGAAAGGTTTGTCAAATTTTCACTAAGTAATACTCCTGTCAAATCGATTTCACTTTCTATACGTCTAGTGAAAGTCGAAGATGCTTCTAGGAACTCATTTGATCGGACTTTTGACAGTTAGCTAGCAAATTTTTCCGTTGATCAGCCTTTCGGGAACCAAGACGAGAGTATACAAATGTCTCAATTAAATATACGTGTAGCTTTTGTAATAACTTTATAAGACAAGAGTCACGTGCTATCTCACCCAGTGGTTCGTTAGTCTTCTCGATTTTGATTATTTTGATCTGTTCGCTGGCATCGTCGGGCGGCGAGAGCTTGCCGCCGTCGGCCGCGTGGTCCGCGTGCCCAGCCTGCACACGATACAATAGCAAACACACTATTAATGTATTTTATAACATCATTTAACGCCGTGAAGATTAACGTTTTTCAACATGACATTGTAAAGATGAAGTTTGTGTTGGTTAGTCTAATAGATACAATGTATGCACCTAATGGATACATTATTTGCAATGTTTGTTCCACATCAAGATGGACTCACAAATATTTTTCTCACATTGCCTTATAACTATTGAATTACCTATCCATAATTTCAATTCACTTTATCTCACGATTTCCACAAAAACATTTCCGATGAAAGTATAAAAAGTGTAATGGCCGCCATGTTTAGTAAATGACGTTTGTTTTGTTTACAACAATCATATCTGGATGAGGAAAAAACTATAATAATTAGGATTTAAAACTTAACTGTTAGACATAGCCGCAGTTAGTCCAATAAGCGCCGCTCCGATCTTAGAACACATAATCTAAACCCTTAGTCAAAATATGTTGTACTGAACTTATCCGTCAAAACAACGTCTCCGAAGCTGAAACTTCAATAAATGCCATTCTAAAGCCTTGGATGACAGTAGAAGTAAAAGTCTAAGAAACAAAGTAACTGATTAAACTGACCTTATATCTCTTCCCCCGCGAGAAGCACTCGGGATCGAGTAGCGTGGCGGCCTGGTCGTGCGCCTGCATGAGGCTCTCCAGCTCCAGGCTGCCCAGCAGCGTGAGCAGCTCAGCGGCCAGCGCCGAGCTGTCGCCGCCCGACGCCGCTAGAGGTCCAAGTGTGTCTATACACTGACAACAAAACACAATTTTATCACCATAAAGCAGTACAAACAGAACTGATATTTACGAAGAACCACTGTAAATGCCAAGAGAGCTGCATTCATGTCCGATTGGAGAGTGTTGGTCAATCACAGAATGAAATTGTTAAATGAAATAATTACATACTTTGGTATTTTGTACTTTAACGGAAGAAGGCGGCTAACGAGCAAATGTTTCATCTGATATTTGTGTCCCATGGTCATCAACAACAACGAGATTGTTGCCAGCGGTGAACAAGGGGGATGATAGATACAACCCTAATCGTCAGACAAAACGTTAAAATGATTACGTCGAATCCGTCATGTGTGAGGGCGTGGACCTTCACCGGTCTTGTCAGCATACAACGGCCGTCAACGCTTCGGGACTCTGGTACTGTTCAGTAGCAGATTCAGAAAGCTTTGACGACCGTACCGGGTATGAACATACCTGGTAGGGTACGTATTCGGTACAACACCGATGTTTGTAAAATTAATCTTTGATAAAAGGTTGTAGAGAGGGAACTTTCGTCTAAATACAAAGGAAATAATTAGTAAATTAGCGAAAGATATGAATTAATTTGCCTTTAAAATAATAAACAAGAGGATAACAAAGGCTTGATTAACAGCCCGGTTTAAGACTCCCGGGAGCTTAACGTTTATTTCAGGTCTACCTAAGTGATGTTGTAACTGTGAATAAAAATCATTTAGTCTATTTTTATAACGTAAACCTAGTCGCAATTTAAAATGAATAAACCTACTGAGTCCGTGTGATCTCCTTATTTGTCGGCACTGATTAAATGTAAACAGAAATAAATGGACTCTCTAACTCCTGAATTAAATAAACAACTCTTGAACCCATTTTATGGTTACGAATCCAGACAGTGTTTGGAAAACTTCGTGTTATGAGTTTTTTTCATCTTTCACAGGCCGAAGAAAATAATGTTCTATTTTTAATGCATTGTATTATTATTGTCTTTGTATTTGTAACCTTTTTTTTGTTAACAAATAAATAACTGTGAGACTAAAATTCGAATGTGCTGTATAAATCGTATACCTTTAAACGAGTAATTCTTGTATATATAAAATCTGACCCTCGGAAACAGCTCCAACGGTTTTCATGATTTTTTAAATTTAGATTCGGTTTTTATTTTTAAATTTATCTATATAGGTGTTTTGTCCATAAAACATCAACAAAAATGTGAACAAATATGTGCGCCATCTTTTAATAGTTATTTGCATTATCTATTATTGGAGCGTCAAAGACTAACTTATCTCATATTTTTGTTAGATGGCGCTAAACTTAAAAGAAAATACGATTTTGCATATAAAAGAGAACGCAGAGCTCGGTTCACAGCTAGCAGCTAATAAACTAAACATGAAACAGGAAACAGATTTCAATATGCGTTGGCGCTTGAACAGCGTCTACTCGGACTATAGTACATCTGACTACTGGCTTTTATGACAAAGACAAAAGCCCGCCATTCTACACTTCCTATTAAGTTGACAAAGCTTCGGGATATTTCGGGATAGCAGACAAATGAACAGATTGGAGCCATATTGAATGTTATAATGACTAAAATGTTTCGTAAGCCATTTTTTAAATTCATCGCCAAAAAATAAAAGATAGTAGAAAAGACTAATCTTGTATGTTTCACAAAGAATTTGTAAAATTGTGAGGAATTGGCTTCTTACATGTAAATCTTGTAAAAGAGCCAAGGCCATAATGAACCAGCTATGTGGAAAGTGGAATAATATATATTTATTTATTTTGTGCATGTGGTAGATGTCATTGTTTTTCATGCGAAGAGGATTTATTTTTATGTAGGAAGTTGGCAAACGAGCAAGCGGATCACCTAATATTAAATGAGCTCTACCCATACACATCCGCAACAAGCAATCCTGTTGCCGATGCGTTGCTTACCTTTAATAAAATTAAAATTATTCTTTAAGTTGATAAAACATAAAGCCATAGTTAAGTATTGCCCTACAACTAGACAGACTAATATTACTTTAAAGTACTTAATATTTAAGGAAGAATTCTTAAGAGAAAAATGACAAGAATGTTGTTCAACGTTCGTAAGCTCATACAAGAGCTGCTTAAGTTGTCTTCACATTTTGTGAAAGCTTTTATTCAAGTTGTATCTGCGAAGTATTCTCTGTTTTGCAATTTTTGTATAAGCTTCCTGATGTTTTTAAACTAAATAAGTTATTAATGTTGGATCCTAACTTGGACTTTTGCTAAGTTAACCAAGCGGGAGGTTATTGTATGGCCGCACATAGGTTATATATTTTAAGCTAGCTATTTCCAGCGGCTTCGCACGCATTCGTATTGATAATTTTTCCACGTATAATAACTTAGAATTATAAGTAAAATTACCATGATACCAGACATTGTAAACTGAGGTTTTTGTATTTTCCTGTCCCTCATGAACAGTTTTATTCTCGGGATGAAAGGTAAATACCCCATGTCATTTTCTATAACCCAGACAATGTGTGTGCAAAATTTCATGATAATCGGTTGAGCTGTTAAGTAGTTAGAGCGTAACAAACAAACTCACGTTCGCATAATAGTTAAATAGTTAGTATTCGGATATCATTAAGTTCAGGACAATAATTTGATAATTTATTTGTGTTTTTACATTTACAAAACAGTGTGTGATCGGATAGTTATACTGTGTAATGTAATAGAATGCGCAATGAGGTCGGATAGAAAGATGGAGTTTTAAGAACCTCAAGCGAGAATTTATAATTCACACTACTACTTAGTACAGTCTTCTAAAACTAAAAACACTAAATGTGAAATAGTATAGTACGTCATAAATATCTTTAGATATTTTCGAGTAACTTTTTCTTCTGTCGTCATCAATTAATTGAGAATCTCTATAGTATAATTTCCTGAGAGAAGCTATGAATATTTATGACCATTAGAAACACATCTGATCAAAGTGTTTCCTCTGGGGGGCTTAAAATTAAATTTCTAATAACGTTAGAGACGGCTATGCGGCTTTAGATTCCCTGTCACTAGCTCGTGCCGCCTGCAGACTGACTCGTTTTAAATATTGGAAAATCAAATCGGAAAACTAATCTGCGAGCGATGCTTTTACGATGTTTCATGGAAACGAGAAATGATCCGGGCAAGGTAGGTGGCCTCTTAAACCAGACATTAACTGGCTTTAGGGAATGTAACTAATCTACTTATTTTATCTACTATTATTATCGTTATATTTGAACTACAATGAAAACAATTGTCCGTTAAGCTTACGCTAGAAGCTTACGCTAATTATGAAATGAAGCGAAGCTCAATCTTTTTATTAGCTTTAAGCACGCTAAATAAGGCGTAGTTAAGATAACACTACTAACATCGCTATCGTAAAGCAAATTAGTTGCAAAGCTGGGACGGTTTAGATTTACACCTGGACCTCGTAGATGACGTAGACATCGCGTTATAGGCGATTTTTGACTTTATGGCGTCCACCGAAATAACGTAAGCTGAACCCTATATTAATAGTGTGCCGGGTTCGGGTTCGGGTAGTATACATGTGTAGTACACGGCCGTATTCTGTAGAGTCGTGATAGTTCTACAGTCGGTTTATTCGTGTAACAGCTCCTGCTACTGTCATTTGTTGGCCATTGTTATAACAGGATATCTTTTTCACTTTGTCACTATGTCTCTTACGTACATCTCTGTGCCTGTCCGCTGCGCGTCCGACAGGTGGCGGTAGGGGCCGCACGCGCAGTACAGCGGAGCGCGTGCGTAGTGCCGCGCGCAGGGAACTCCCCGCGCCCGTCAGCAGCGCCGCCGCCCCCGCCGCGCCCCGAGCCGTCCCCGCAGCACCAGAACCTGCCGACTGCAGTGCCGACTGCAGCCGGGACAGCGCCGCTATCACATCCTCGTAGTCTGGAACAAGGAGTTTGAATATAGACAATCTGCTGACTCTTATCGTTCTGTTTCCCTTCTACACGTGTACTTACCGTACTTTAAATGGAACCGCGATACACTGCGATGTGATGTGACGAAAACATATTTATAGCTAAAGATGTAATATATATTATGACATCTCAAGCTATAAAAATGTTTTCAACTGATCAAGCGATATAATTTACATTTCAGGGTAACAGTGGTAGAGCCCGCAAAAACAAAATCCGTTGTACAAACGTGCCTGCTCGACCTGTGAAATACCACGACCTCACAGAAGAGAGGCGTGAAGTCGAGTATTCTATATTACGTCTGATGAGTGAGGTGCCAAAAGCCTTATTCTAGTCCTGTTCCCCTCCCCATCTATTGTTAATAGGGAAAGTAAATGAGAACTTGATGGTGGAAGGGATGAATTGAAAAGATCACCCTTTCTGTTTATCCCCCGGTCCCGTTTTACCCATTGGTACGGAACCATAAAATGTTCATATATATGTATTAAGAGTTCCTGTACCTGACGACATGTGTTCGTAGATATACAGCCCTTGGTACACGAACGACCAGGAGATTTATCTCGTATCAATGTTATCAGTATATTTGTTATCATATCAACACGTCACTTCGTACATATCAGTTGATACTTGCGATAACGAATAACCGCATGATGTTTCGCTTTACATATATATCGTAGAACCTTCTATCAAATGTACACCGTGTATATCGAAGTATAGAACTGATAGTAGTGTAGTCCATGTACACAAATGTACATAGCTGAATACAACACGTATTTTCTATCCTTAATTTTTATAAAATTACGTATAAAAAAGCGCGAGGATCGCCATGTGTGTCTCTTAGTTTTTATACTCCACCAATAACTAAGAATAAAATTAAATAGAGGGAGTAATCGCGAGGAAAGTTTTTGATATAATTCGTTAAAGTTTTGTGTATGCAACAAACATACAGTTAATTATGTTTAATATGACGTTATACACCGGTACTATCTGTTTTTATGGTAGAAAGTTGGCAAACAAGCAAGCGAGTCACCCGATAATAAGTGACCGGTAACCATAGGCATCCGCACCAAGGAAACGAGTAAAAGGACGGGTAAAAGGATATTGCCATTTTCCCTATTGATTCCCTCCCCGTCCTATCCTCTTCCCGTTCCCATACTATCCTACAAAGGAGAGAGGACTGGATCTGTGCGATTCCGGGTAACGTCGCTAGTGACAAATAATTTTAATAGTTAGAAGAAAAAGTTTGCGTTTGCAGCTAGTAAGAGATATTAGGCAATATAAAACATTTCCACAACGGTTCAACGATACACGGAAGAAATCAATACCGGCAGCATGACGGAGGAATGAACTACCATTAATTTTTCCACGAACACTACTATTTTAATTGGGACGGATATTTGTCAGCGCTAATTGTCGTGTTGTGAGCGGCGGAGACGAGACATGGCGTCCATTCTCATAGCTATAAAGCCCCTATTCAGTAGCCAGTTAAATAATCAACTAGCTTTATCCTTATCGCGGCGAAAGCTCATTAGCAGCTTCTTTCATAAGCTTTACCTTAGGGATTGTGAGAAAAAAAATCTGTAATTTTGTACATATTTAAGTCTTATGGCTGTAGAATTTATTATATTATTGTTATATTTATGCGGTAACATTAGCAATTTGCGAAAGCAGTTTAAATTGTGAACAGTTCCCTTTTTATTATATTCATGTGTGCGGATTTTAATTTGCATATCCAAGTTAATCACCTCTACCTAAGCAACTTAAGGACCTTTCATTGAAAGCGTAAGGGATGATCTTGGAGATTTTTGACCACCCTGTAACCATGTAACATAAGATTTCTTGAACCTTCTTTTTAGACAAGTAAAACTAGATGAAATGAAGATAAAGTGACCAGTAAACGATCCGATGACCGGAAATAGGCTTTTGAACAAAAGCTAATTCTAATGTTTTGTCAATCAATTCAATGGAGTCCGTCCACAGTGCGCAGTGCACACGAGACTCATGTTCCTTCGGCTTCCAACCCATTAAGTTGAAATCGATGCCGTATCGAAATTACTTGATTAATTCGCCAAGGTAATAAATAAAACGGAATGAAATACCTACTAAAATTAGCGGCGGTGAAATTTTGACTTGAAAATCGAAGTCCTTCAATAGTAAAAGTTAGATTAGAAAAGATTAGAAAACAGGGATTTGAGAGATTACATATCTAATAGCACCGAGAATAAGCAAATAATGTGGATAAATGTGTCCAAAGATACACGTTTTTAAAGTGAAAATGGCGCTAGCGGTACACCTGACCAGATCGATGGTAAGTCGGAAACAGCTGATTCTGTTTGCTAGTTGTAAATTGCAGAAATTTAAAGACGAAATACATCATTCCCTCGGATGTGATTCTTTAAAATCCATGTACTAATGATATACCTTCTCTTGCAATCACATGACCTACGTGATATTTTATTGCATTTGTTTTGTCAAAGTTTATTTTCACTGTGTTCGGCAGAGGACCGTCCTCATCCTTTGCCGTCCTTCTGAAGGTTGTTTTTCCATGAAACACATCAGAATATAACTACCACTTAAAACGTTGTCATTTATTTGTTGCCGGCCAAATACAGGTCAACACATATCTAGTCAAGGTTGCAGGAATCCACTGGATGGAACAGGGGACCGGTCTTTGCGGCAATGGCCTCCCACATTGACACCACGCGTACGTCCAACCAAGTGGACGACTACTAGCCGAGACAAAACGAGCACTAGATCGTAATTAGTGACCAAGTAGACACCTGCCTTCAGCCAGTCCCTTGAGATAGCTGCAAGTTGGACACGTACCGATAACAGTATAAAGTGGTGAGACTTCATGGCTGACGTCTTCCTCGTATGCGTCGTTGATGAATGCGGTGCCGGCGGGCGTGGACTCCAGCGCCTGCAATTTGTTGGAGCCGCGCAGCGACGTCCGCAGGAACTCATTCTGCGCCGCGATACGTTCCTCCGCTTCTTTACGCTGTCGGAGCTGCTCCTGAAGTAAATAAAGAAGGCTTAGTGAGCTGGCATACACTGTTTTATCACTTTTTATACTAAATTATTGTTTGCTTTTCCAGAGAATGGCACTAGGGCTCAGGGACCCTTGTCACATTTGTAACGTAATGTAAATAGTAAAAAACCGTATGACATGATGCCTGGCAGCAAAGTAAGCCCTTGAAGGAGGTTTAGCCTACTTCAACACTCTTCCACCGAAAGGGTGAGGGACTTTGCACACAACTGCACCTAAACGCGAAGTGGGAAAAACCAGGCATAAAAAATATTTAATAAGACATCGTAAATATATAGGAAGAAGACAACAGAAATTGAAAAGTTCACTCAATCTTGGTTCAATATCAAAAACAATTGAAAAAAAAACAAGATTATTTCTTACGCAGTTTTACATTGTACTAAACAGGAAAAAAATATTTACACCGTAATTAATTTAGGATCATAGTAATGACGCAAAGTAATACTTCTAAAGTCGTACCGAAACCCACACAACTTAATTCAAACTTAAGACTTTGTAATGACGTCACGATTCGGAAGGCATTTGTTGTGTAATTGATTGCACCGATCAGGCTTCGTCTGTTGTGTAATGCCTTCGTTATCCCGGCGGCTTGGAAAACGATGCCCCTAAATTAATTTCGTTCTTGCCCTTTATTAATTATTATATCGTTTGTCTGAAGCGGGATTGTATAATCCCGAACCCAGACGCTTTACTTTGCGAAAACATCATGAGAAAGCCACGTTTTAAAACCACCAAATTCGAACATATGTGACATCCAAGAACCCGTACCGGGTCAGCGTGGTGCATTACGGCTCATTCCCTCTCTCGGACAGGAAACCTATGTCCCTGCAGTGGGAAAACGTACTAAGAATGCTGACTTATTATTATTATTATATAGTACAAGGTTGGCATTGACATTAGCCGAACCGATTTAAAGGTTTAATCCACTTTGATCACCTGAAATTTAAATCACCTGAGTCACGTGACCTGGAATAGTGGTGTTAAAGTGGAATAAACCGACTTAAATCTACGTCTTAATTGACACTAAATTGTAATAAATAAACCCGACTACATAGAAGCTTCATAACATAAGAATAATTTACTTATGTAATAACGGAACAAGTGAATTAAAGACGGGGTTAGCGGACGGGCTGTTTTATTTTTTACACTTAAATCCATATTATAACAATATTCCTACAATTTATACATTATTTGCTCATGTACGCACAAACAATACAACATGTAGGATCAATAATTCATTGACAATCACTTTGAAGTCTAGGGCATTGATGTACATGGATCTAATCATTAACCTATCAAATGGATCCTATAAATACGTGTACGTGGGTCATCGCTCGTTGTCGAATTTCATCAAAAATAAAACGCTAAAGGTTTTGTACGTGCATTTTTATTCATTTCGATTTGTTTGCAATATCGAGAAGCTTTAGTTCCTGTATCGAAAGCTCACATATCTATTGCACTTATCGGCGATAGAACAAAGGAAACAGTAATACGTGAAAACATGATGTTATGATGAATGGAAATTATTTTAAATTCATTTGATTATTGTAACAACGAAGTAATGAAGTTTGATAACATCAACGAGAAATAGACAATAAATATCATACTTAAGTTGCTTAAAAGTTACTTGAAGCACCGTAAACAACTTAATTGATAACTTAATTCATTAGATAAAAACAGTGTCTACGATACACATAACTTAAGACGGTGCATTATATATATATATTATTTACATTAGCAAAGTAAGGATAATAACAATATTTTTACAGAAAAGCTTAGCGGTTATCATAACTTATTTGTCAGGTCACACATTACAAGAATCAAGTAAATAATCAATATTATATAATCTGAGAGCAGTGGTGGCTCGGTGGTTTAGACCCCGACTTACGTACTGTAGGTTGCAGGTTCGAACCCAGGCAGGCGCTTTACTTTGTGTAATTTATTTCATCACCACTGCTCCAAAAACGGTGAAGGAAAACATCGTGAGGAAACCGGCATGTCTTAGAACCACAAATTCGAAGACATGTGACACCCGCCAACCCGCACTGGGCCAGCGTGGTGGATTTTTTTTTATGTTAGAAGGTGGCAAACGAGCAAGCGGATCACCCGATGTCAAGTGAGCGCCGCCCATGAACATCCGCAACAGACAAATGCGTTGCAGATGCGTTGCCTACCTTTAAAGGACAAAGGACAGGAAAAAGGATAAGTCCTTTCCCCCGTTAAACCCCTCCCCATCCTATCCTCTTCCCCTTCCCGTCCTATCCTTATGAGGAAAGGGTGGGAAGGGGAAGAGGACTAAAATTAGGCCTCCGGCACCTCACTCATCAGCCGAAACGCAGGCTCATAACGGCTCATTCCCTCTCTCGGAGAGGCCTGTGTCCCTGCAGTGGGGAACATTGTGATAAAAGGCCGATATTATTATTATTATATAAATTAGTAAATATTAAAAGCATTTTTTATAATAATTTTCAACGAGACACGGAATACTTGGAACTATACTTGTGCTCTCCATAATTCAACATCATGTTATGTATTTTGATTTGTCAAGCAATTGGATCTAAAAATACTCTGTTCGTAGAAAAATATTCTGGTAAATCGCGTGATTTATGATGAATGTGTCATAGCATATGTACGCTCCCACACATAAATTCCTGGATTCTTAGCATTCACACGATGTAGTTAAGTCCGAGTTCATTATTCACTTAAGTTACACGAGCGGATTATTTTTAAGAAAGTAACATTTATGTCGTACAGTACAGTTAGTTAAATTTACATTCTGTAAAAGTTATAACTTCTAACACATTTAAAAATGACGTCTTCACGAAAGTAGAAAATGGTGTTAAGCAAATTACAAGTTTGGAGATTAAGCCACATTTAAACTAAAGTCCAACTAAAACGGCAATAAATTTGTTAACCGTTGTTAGATTTCAGACGAAACGGAAAAATGAACGCTCACTTTTTTGGTGTTCTAGAACAAAGAACTGGCTCGGTATAATAATTATATAACACAATTAGGTGCAGAATAGAAGAATTACATTGTAAATGTCCAAACATCTCACATATTAAAATTTAATCTTTGTTCAATAACACTAAATAATAGAATAATTATTGTTCGTTTAGTCTGTAGTGACCCTTACTAATAAACATTAATATCTATACATATATAAATAAATTTTAAAACAGTCAATCGCTAAATTTAACGACTTCGTACACATGCAATATCCATTTTATCTGCCAATCTTAAATAACAAAGGGTACATTATATCAGAAATTAAAATTAAATATTTATTAATATCAAGAATTCGCAGCGACAAATAGAACTATGTGATACAGCCTTAATGTGCAAGAAAGGGATGGCAATAGGTGTATGACGTCAGCCCACTTGCGTCACTGAGTGCCGTGGCTGTGGGAGAGAGACGCAGCACGTCGCGGCCTCGGGCGCCGCTAAACGAATGCGCTTTAATTTAATAATTGTATAAAATAACGAGGAGTCTATGGTTCTTATATAATACTAGAGCGACTTCAGTATTCCTGTCGCTTAGAAGACATTGTAACTTGAGTTCGATTCCCAACCAAGGCGAAAGATTTTTTCCTTTATGATTTATGCCAAAAGGGGTTTTTACATTACAATTTCAAAGGTGTAATTAAGATTCACTATTACACATGTATTTCTTAATGTTTCCAGTGAAAATATAAGTGGACATTCCTACTATGTAGGTAATGAGGAAGGTGAAAGTTAGAGGTCGTTTAGTGCGTTTGCACGCCATCAGATATACATACGATGCCTTATTTCTTCGATGAAATTTAAATACTGGCAACTTCTCCCAAAAAGTAATGCAGCGCAGAGTGTTTAAGGTCATAGCCTTGCAAATCAACTCAAGCATATTTTATTCTAGCGATAATATTCCGGTGTGCAATGAACAATAAACCCACTGGAGCGGACACTACAGCCTTTTTATTTCTGTCAATGACGTCCCGACGCCGTTTGTTTTTAATCTTGCCATTCACTTCGTAAGGATGGAATTCCAAGCCCACTCAACCTAACATCCCTTCTTAATTATTGACGCCTACCCTGAGTAGAAGAAATAAAATATTTGCATATTGCAATTCAATCTAAAATCATAAGTCGTGTCCTGATATTTATTTGTCAATTTAATGAGACCATTTGGAGAGGAAAACTTTTTTGATACAGGGTTAGTGACCCTCTTCAGTCAAGCCCCCACATTATATGTTTGTACAATCCTGACTTTTAATTACAAATACTTTAAGTTATATATACTTCATTTTATTTTGTAATAGAAATAAAGAGCAAAGTGCAAAAACTCGTTCCGGATTAACAATGAAGAAACACTCACCGAATAGGCCTTTATCCTTTCTGGGTCAACGTCATGCTGCGAGCGAGCCTGCGCCCGCGGCGATGACGATACCATGCTCCTTGGATCACGATCTATGCTCTATGGCTAACGGTTTATCCACTTCTGATGCGGCGCCATGCCGTCGTGATGCACTACGCATAGAGCCCACCAACTCACAGTAAATCACAACAATACGCGTTTTGTTTGGAATGACGAATGATCATTCGATTGCCTCAATCCGGTCACGACCGCTTTCAATATTTACGACAGAATAATTAATTACCGGTAATGTGCATTCTTTAGGTACGATTGTTTGCGATATTTATATAATTTTAGTCTTTGTTACAATGTTGAACACCTATACCAGTCAGTCTACAACCAGTAAAATAAGAAATAACAACCACTGTTGTCATCAACTTTTTGCTGAATTTATCAATTGTCAAATGTGACAAGAGAGAGTAGGCTTTTCGCCATACACAAAAAAATTCTTTGTCATTATCCGACAATAGCAACTATTAAGTTAATCTCCCCGAGCCACTAGGGTTTTATAGTCTTTTTTAAAAGGAATTTAAAAATAATGTCATGTTGATCGTTGAAAATGTAGTAAAAATATGTTACAGAATCTTTTTTTTGTAACCAGGTTATGGGTCGTCGTCACCGTCTACACATCTGACTCTGTATTTAAAAATGTTAAGAGTCATTTAATACAAAATGTTGCAATTCGTTTTGGACGCGCAATGCGCTTGCGTCACCAAGTCGCACATATGTTGGGTGTTGGCATTGTAATGGCTTAGTTTGGATAACAATGATATTTTATATGTACACACAAATCACGCCTACATACGACAGGAATTGTTCTAAACGGAACACTCGACATGGTAAAAATACCGAAAGCCACTTCCAGCTAATCTAAGAGCTCGGAGCTTGACGATTCGAATGATTCTTCGAAGTATCACTTATTTAGTGATAAGATTATCATTTAAGTAATGAAATAACTTTAATTCACTTGGTGTATGTATCGAATAGTTTCGAGCACATCGAGGGCCCTTCCTCATGGTAAGTGAAAGGGCTCCCAACGGGCCCGTACCAACAAGCGACAGGGATTAGTAGACGGCTGCGATAGCGAACTAATCCCAGTTCCACTCATCTTTAGGAAGGGCCGCCCGACGGGCTGCAACTAGTCGATGGCTACACGGGACTACATGTGCGTTAGGCCGTTACAAATTTGATTAATCTGTTAATTAAATTAAAGAGAATTTTAATTCTGTGTAAACTAAGTTAGTGTCACATCAAGGAAGGTCAGACGTTCGTTAATAGAATGTTACACTACAGTAGGCCCGGCGGCCCGGCAAGGTTACCACCACTTCAACGTTCAATATCTTTTGATAATACATTTTCAATATACATTCCGTTCTATTAAATATTAGTTCAGGTAGCGCAAGTAGCGTTCCAACGACAATGGCAAGATCACCTTATTCCACACATGTCTAATGATGTTAAAACGAGAGATCACTTTTCGCCCGCTAATGACATATGCTACATTCTTGTGTTATATCATTAATCGTACGTATAGACTGGAAATTTTAGTTCAAAACGATAGATTTAACATGACATTTGAATTATTTCCCATTGATACCAAATGAAAATACAATTAAAACATGCAACCCAATAAATACCCGCATAACACTTCGGAGAACACGAACCGAATGGCACCACGCTCTTCAAAATTGGTCAAACCGTTTAGGTTATAGGAGAAAAACATAACTCTGCTGTCAACCGGACAAAAATAGAGGCGTCTAAATAGTTAAGGTTATTAAAAAACTGAATTACGTTTTGTTCTAGGCTCAATCGATAGCTAATTAAATACAGCTCCCATAACAGGAGTAATGAAATCGTTAAAAACTTTTCCAGTACCTATTCTTTAAATTTGTCTTAATAAAACATGAAACGAAGGAATCTCCTCGAATTATTCCGAACTAATACGATACTTTAGTCAGATAAAATCCGTAGAGTTTGATATAACAAGATTTCGACGTATCGATAATGTATATCGGAGTTATCGGCACTCGATAGCTGAGATAACGATCTCCCCTATCTAGCGCTCTAAGTGGAGCCGCGATGCTGTCGATGTTATATTACGAAATAATATAATTGAATTATTTTAAGAATTTAATAAAACATTGATTATATGCATCGAAAGACCGATTGTGAATATCGTCAGATTATAATTGGACTAGGCACATTATAAACTCTCTGAGAATTGTGAACTATCAACAACGAGGAAAACACAATTCGACTTATCATAACAAACGCAAAGAGCCTATTTTTTATTTGATTAACCTTCTCGTTAGAATCTTACAATACACTATCATGTCCAACTTATTGAACGTAGCAAATCGTCCATTCTAACATTAACGTAACGCACAAACAAAATATCAGTTCACAATTTGAAGATTTGACCGCGATAGCTTTATGAAGTGTCAAGAAATGACACGTCAAATTGTGAATGAAACGTCCCGTTCAAAATTCGCTGACAGATTATAAATTAGTCGGTGACACATACATGATGTAAAGGTCGTGAAACTTAGAATGATTTTCTTAGTACCAGAAGACAATCGACAAGTGACCCCGCTCCGTGTTAAGTGGTCGATCTTATCCCACAAAATAATTATATGCAATACTGTAATAATAATCCTTTACTGCCATGACAATTTTTCTTACAAAAAAGTTTCCTCCTCCTGTCTCCACACATTCCCATCTGTTGCTGTTTGCATCCAGGTTTCCCCTCTATTTTGACTATGTCATCAGTCCATCGGCCTTTTGGTTTTCCTCTTACTCCCTTTTCTATACAGGCTAAGTAACACTATATAGACCTTTGTGGAGGAAAACGGAGAAAGTGAGGGAAAATAAGGGTTAAGCGTGTACTTAACTATACAGTCGCAAGAGCTCCTTAGTAAGTTGAAGTCTAAGCTATTGCCTTTCCATAAAATGTATATCATGATTGTAGCAGCTTAAATTACATCATTTATAAACAGCTTGTAAGCTTGCATAATGGTTGGGGAAACTTTCTAGCTAAATGACAAGGGAACAGGTTATAAGAGTCCAGCAGTAGCAGTATAACAGTCCGGCTATATCTTACAATCATTATAAAGAAGATTCAACTAATTTAAACCGCAGCTAGACCCAGAGGTAATATAACGTTCTGCAAGGCAATTATTTTGTTCAAATTTGATTAATGTTTATGGTCACCTGTGAATCATCAGGTGAATCTGACATTTGATATTCGTTCGTGTTTCGTGTAGTGTGCACCTAATAATTTTTATGTTGCTTACGTAAAACATCCACGCATAGTAATAAATGCTTAAACTATAATATGAATGTTATCATTTTAAAAATATACCTCGCGTTTTATAGCGCGGAATTATCTTTCTTTTTTTTTGAGGTAAGGAATGCGACCTTATGCACGCCCCCTGTTCGGGGCAACAGGGGGGTCTGTGGGGCTCTCCCACCGAGGTGGGCCTACCCACTAAAAACCACACGCATTCCCTCATGACCATCGTGTAGGCGCTACGGGAGCATGACTAGCACGTGACACCGCGACGCCCACTGGCCGCCCCGGGATGTGGCCCCGGTCTGCGCCCTTAAAAGGGTGCCCGCACCCCAAGGTGGTCTGGGGCGTTCCTAGGAGACGGCTGATGCGGAATTACCTAATTTTTCCGTCCAGTGTTTGAAAATCGACAATTTACAATAATCAAATAAAACATCAAAAATTTCGAGGAATGAATAGTGAGCGTAATGGAAAACATAATCTAATCTTAAAGCTTTTTTAAAAAAATAATAATTCATTTTTGTATTTATAGAGGATATTGTTTATGGTCTTTATATCAATTTCATATTTATATTGAAAATTAAATAAAATTCAATAATTTACTTTGAATTAATAAAGTGTTATGTTCACGTGAAATGCTCACTGAATTGTGTCAAACAATACCAGTGTATTGAATGAAGCAAGTTTCTGTTGATACAGAAACGGCGTGGGAATTGTAAGTGGGTACAGAATACAGAATATAGATAAAACAAACCAGAGACAGCGACCATTGATACGGTGACACACTTGTCTAACAAACATCTGTGCACAATAGCTGTCAAGTATACTTTTGTTAAATACTTTAATAAATTTAAATAACTATTTTTTCCGAATATAATGCACGTTTAATTAGTTTATATTTCTAACTTGTAACCCTAAAGCATAACTTTAGTGCGGAGCCGGCCGCGAACTGAAAATAAGCAGTTTGATATTTGACTACGAAAAGTTGAAATGTGCGCCATGTTGAACTTTGGACAGGTTAAAATAAAAACTCAATTCCAGATTCGCGCAGTTGATGTGTAAACGGTAGGCCGATGGCACAGTAAATATTTTTGCAACTGGACCCAGAGCACGCTTTTCATTAACCAGACAGTTGCGATTTAATTAAAAATATCGACATTTTCACTCGACTGTCCAAACTCCGTTTCGATGTTAATTGTTTTTGTGATATTTGTAAAGAAAAACAGAGAAAATGAATTCGAATTAAATTTTTAAATAAATTTTAAAACACATACACGGATTTGGAACACAAAACATTGTAAAGTGAAATAAATCTAAAATACCTCATCTCCACCTTGAAATCTGCGGCAAAGGCAGAAATGTTTCAACCTGTCAACCGAACTACAACATCTGGACGTGTCCAATAAATAAGCATTCAGAGTCTGCAACACTTTTGCCATGTTCAATAATTTAAAAACAAAAAGGTAACACTATGGTACATTGCGCGGTAAATTTTTGACATTTGTTTAATTTCACGATGAAAATGTATTTTTTTGTTTGCTTTGTTCGCGTTATCAGAAAACGTGCAAACGGTCGAGAAATAATGCGAGCACTGGCGTTATCAGAGGCTGGCTATCTCGATCCTCGGGTTTGTCACGGCAGATATTAAGCGCGGTGTTTTGTGCGGACGTTAGAGAGTTTTACGGCGCGCATTCGACACGCTGTTCACTTTACCATTCTTTACAATTGTATAAAGGCTTTTGAAACTTGAAATGTTAATGTAGTAAATGTATTTATCAGGTAATACAAATATACACAAAAAGTTAAGGTTATATTTGAAAAATTCCTTAGTATTTCAGAAGGGCTAGTCAACAACAGTGTAGTAAGCCGTGATATAGCAAAATTTTCGTCTTGTATCCGCCTTAATAAAACAAATATCGTTTTATATAACTTTAAACTTACTGCTTACTAATACAAGGTTTGTAAGAGACGGGATTCTTACCACGCTTAGCCTTTTTGAGCTCCCGATATTTCGGCACAGTTGCATGCGCCGTGGCCACGGGCTGGCTTGAGTTACGGGCTAGCGCGAAATGTTATAGGTATCCGTATCGATCTACCTTCTTTTTAATACTGCGACTACTACGACTGTTTGATTTCTCACTGCATCGGGAGCTCCAAAAGGCTAATCGTGGTAAGAATCCTGTCTCTTACAAACGAAATATTGTTTAACCGTTTTTAGGTTCGTTTAGTAACGATATGTTTTTCTGGTTGCACAGTGATTAAAACAATTTACTGCAACTGTTTTTTTATGTGAGAAGGTAGCAAACGAGCAAGCGGATCACCTGATGTAAAGTGAGCGCCACCCATCGGACTTTGGGTCCGCACTTTGATGAAGCAAATGTGTTGCAGATGCGTTGCCTACCTTTGATGGACAGAGGAGGGCATAGACAGGAAAAAGGATATTTTCCCCGTTGACCTCTCCCCTTCCAGTCCACTTCCCTTTCCCATCCTATCTACGGGTGGGAAGGAGAAGAGGACTGAAGTTAGGCCTCCGGCACCTCACTCATCAGGCGAAACGCAGAGTACTTCTACTTCGCGCCTGTTTTCTGTGAGGTCGTGGTATTTCACCGGTCGAGCCGGCCAATTCGTGCAATAGATGTTGTTGTTGCGGGCTCTACCACTGTCTTTATAAAACAAGGCCTTTTAGCATTAAATTCCTAAAATCGATAAGGATTACTTGAAAACAAGGAACATATTAATTAAAATGGATAGATATTAAGAGATGTGTCGACGTTTGAGTTTCTTCGAGAGAGAGTCTCTGTTGCACTACTTTAAAAAACTAGAACCAGAATTGATCCACGTAGAAAACAATTTTGACAAAATAAAATAAAAAATATACATCGATCGCGTCCGAAATTCGGATAGGAAATTAATTTCCATCTGGCGCGATCCTGGTACACCTTTCTCGCTTCTTTTACAACCATACATCTACGCATACAAGCTAAGTAGTTACGGGTACTCCTTATCGTCCTGCTTTAGGCACTAATGTGATCTAATTTCTCCCATGCCTACACTGCCATTCATTTTTGCAACAACCTTCAAATATTATAATTAAAAAAGCAAATGATTTATAAATCTATTAATATCAGTTCAATTTACTACATATATTTCCATTCCATGTTATCACGGCACGGGCTCCGCTCTCGTTTGAATTAATAATGTGGGTGATGAAACGCGGATAGCGGAGGAATATCTATTTAAAGTTCACTTAATTTTTATTTATTTCGACTTTATATTTAGATTTGATTGCCGCCAAATTCAAGTACATAAATGTACAAGTATGATTGCATTTCTTAAAGACGGCAAGCTGAATTGACTGAAAAATATTACAGTTTCGTACGTGTGTGTGTTTCGTAATCTCTGCAAAAAGATGTCGTTTTTCATTATTACACTATTTCGGTCAAGTCCAGTCAGCGAACAAACGAATAACGTGCGGTAAAGAACTCTGTTCCAAATAAGAATCAATAATACGGCGGTTTACAGTATGTGTTTTATAATTTCTAGAGTATGTAATAGTTAAACTTAAGCCAGTAACCAGTTACTAAGCAGTTAATGGCACCTACAATAAATCACGCACTAATTATTTCAATTAGGAAAGAATGTAGCGAAGTATTTAAAGTCATTGTATATTTCATCATCATCTGAGGCTCTACAGCCGCGGGAAGGTCTGGGCCTGGTCAAGTAAATGTTTCCATGTAGGTCTACTTTGGGCTTTACATCACCAGCTCGTTACACCGATATTTTTTTTAGATCTCGCTCGACGTCCTCCAGTCATCTTATTTTCGGCCTACCCCGCGTTCTACGACCATCTGGCTGAGTTTCCAACACGATTGTAAGATTGTACATTTCGTCTACACGAATTTATGTCGAAATGTAATTATAGAAATTAACGGTTTGTGTAATATGACATGTAACATTGCTAACGGAGATGAAACCTTTTAACTTGAAAGCGTTTGAATACACCTCCGAATTATTTTATTTAATTCGATACACTATACAAACTGCTTACTCGAATACTGCCGGCCCAGCAGACGTAGTCTTCCATGCAAGCAGTCAAGTCAACATGGGCGACCTAATATTTTTTCGTTATTCGTTTAGTTGTACGACAAAATATAAAAAAAAACTTTCCGAAATCGATGGCACCGCCACCTACCAGTGCATATTGTGAATCTAAGCCATCCCATGACCCACTCAAACTCCGTCCAGCCGTTTCATAGGTTTCACTGTCATACAGATGACTTGAAATTATGACACATTTAAATTAATATTCTGCCCAAAGCACCGCAAATATTATAAACAAGTCTCTACATGAGTCATTAAATTAAGATAAATAATGTAGTTATAAAATATACTGTATACTTATAAAATATAGTGTTTACTTATAAAATATACTGTATACTTATAACATATACTGCATACTTAAAAAAATATATTGTATACTTATAAAATACTCGAAGGTTTTCCTGTTTAAAATATGTAGATCAAATCTCATCACAATAAAATAAAAAGAAAAAGGTTGTTTACTACGATTATAATGTAATTATTTGTTCAATCGCGACTGTAATAATAAAATGGAAAAATAATTAATAAACATGAAACAGAAGCATGTATAAACATAAAAGTAATCGATCTGAAAATGAGACAGATTGACTAAAATATCAACGCACAGGAAAAACTATTGGGTTGAGGCACTGAAAAAGATTCTAAAGTCATCCCATAAAGGTCTAGAGTAGGCGATGAAGTTTACATGAAGAAGTACTAGTTGGAAGCCGGGGTAGGTGGGAAGTTATAGAAGATGATTAATTATAAAATAGGTGGTATATAACCCACAGAGTAAACATTAATTTCTCGGAAAACAAGAGATATATTTACACACTAGTTTTTATACTTTGATGCCATACTCACGACGGATCGAATTAAAAACCATTTTTTGTTAAAACTCATGTTTAATTGATGAGGAAATTCCCAACACTTGTTTGAATGTACAGCTGCAGTGAGCTGGTTCGATGCGCAGTTGTAGGCCGACCTAGGTTATATATGCACACTCAATATGGCCTCGCTGATACCTTGACATGGAGCGTTTGCTGTTAATGGTCGCACCCTATTTGAACGAATACGCATAAAAATCATGTAGCATGTTAGTTTTCAAGTACTATTATTGTAAACCTTTTTTAAGTATACATTGTTGTACATTACTCGTACTTAAATAAACGGTCGTCATAAGTTTTGTTTAAAAGATTTAAATAATGTGCAATAGGGTAAGTATAGTTTTTAATCCTGGGCATGTCTCAAAGGGTTTTTTACAGAATTTATTTTACTGCATTCTCGTATTTCGTAAAACATACTACATTGGTTTACATTCAAATTTCTTATTTAGTAGGTATTTATCTATTCCAGGGGTCGGCAACACGCGGCCCGCGGGACACATGCAGTACGATGTCCGATTTGCGGTCAGTGATTGTTTTGTAAATTAGTTATAAATATATAAAACTATTAAGGATTCCAGATAGACATTATAGAGTTAGTAAATTTTTATAGAATTTTGTTTATTCCCATCTATTCTATGAGTTATAATCGTATATTAAGCTTCTAGGCCTGGCATAACACGAGTGAGGTCGTTACTATATTTTGCCAACTAGTGGCTTAGACTTACCAAAAGGTTGCCGACCCCTGATCTACATCATAAACTATATCGTATATATTTTGTATGATATTAGCGAAGTCAATTGTGTATAGATTTGGGAGGACTTAATTTGTGTTCGTGTTCATTTGTGATTTTGCTCGAATATGGGTATTAAATCTCTACAAATAAATTAAAAATCCCCTTTGTGTACAAACGGAAGTTGTGTGCATAACAGAACATAGTGTTATAAATTTAAATCCATTTCGCAGGGATTTCTTGCACGAGTAGCTCAGCTGGGCCGAGGGTTCTGTGAGCCCACATAATTAAGTGTAAGTATTTTGCATAATTAAATTTTTTGTTTACCTTTTTTATACGAACTCGTGAGAAAATAAAACGTATGGAGTACGGATTTAATATCATTGCTATTAAATGGGACTCTTGTAAACACTTTAAAAATACACAAGCGTAAAGTTTATTTGAACCTTGAAAAGCATTGAGCCGAGGTTGCCAGCTGGAAATTTTATTGCCATATTAAGGTACATTGTGTTAAAAACATATGTCGTTGAGTTTAATGCATGGCAAACGTCCAATGTTGAATCTGTAGGCGTGAGTTCGAATCCCCTTTAATGAGTGTTTGGGTTTATCTTATAACTAATTAACACAAAACGTACTGACCAGATTTTAAAAATTGATATCCTTTCTGTCAGCCAATCTAGGCCATAACTATTTTTATTTATTTATCTAACCGAGCGAAGGCTAGTGTTCCTAGTGGACAAACAAGTTTTCACATTTATATCATTTAATGACTAACTAAGAAGATAATATACGATTTTTTATAGTGCAAAGCGGAAAGGAATTACTTGCTAACCCGATTACTTTGCTTTTATAGAACACAAATATCTTATCCCTTCATTTCGGTAGTTTAAGACTTTGTACATCACTCCAGTGTGGTGAAACCCTACCTTGTAAACAAACCACCTTCGTACGCAAACGATCATTATGAAAATCAGAGTCGCCGTTCCTTTGAACTTTAATAGAAAATGAATGTTTTAAATTGCTGTACCTTGTTGTACCGGTACACGGATATAATTATTATTTTAAAAATACGCTTGCTCAACACCCTCGGTGCAGGGCTCTTGGTTTAAATTAAATTAATTACGGAAAGGTAAATTTTAATCGTGTTTCTTTTTCCCTTGTTTACTGTTACAGTAACTATTAAACTAGGAACCGGATCGAAAACTAGTTAAATAACAAATCATTTAACTGCACCTAGTGTGTCGAGCACTAGTAAACGCCAGTAATTCCAGGTACGTCGTAATACAAAACTAACGAGTTTGGTCGTAAATTATTTAAGGACAGTTTGTCGCGTCGTGTGATAATGATAAAGAGAAACAATTATCCGCACATCAGCGAGTCGACAGCCCTACGCGCTCAGCGTGAATAATTCCTTCGAGAGGCGAAGCCTCATTAACTATTAGTCGCTGCGGTTCGCCTTTCGGGGTGCTAGGGTTGCCGCGAGATATTTTAGTGTTTTGTTATTGGATTGTGCCGGTTAAGGCTATTAAGTTACAATCGACTTGGTAGTTTGTAAATTTTTAATGCTAAATGTTACGTTACAATGGGGTATGGCCACAGTAACGTGGGTTAAAATATAAACTAATATAATATATTACTTTATATTTTACGTTGTCCTTAAATTAAGGTCATAAATATAAATAAACTATGATACCAATATTAACAGACTACGAAAAATTTAAGAAGTATTTGCAGCCTATTGCCATAGACAATTTCGTGTAAAAATTACTACATGTATTTATACAAATGTTCAATTTAAAAATATCTAAAAGTAATGGAATGGCACAATTTAGCAGCTACCAAGATAGATACCCTAGCAAAATTCCCACTTAAAAAGTACACTTTATGTTTACGTAACGTAAATAATTAAATATCTGAGATTGGTTGTTTCTTTACCCCGGAGGTAATTTAAGAACAAAGTTTCTTTGCTCTGAGTAAAGTCCGTTTACAAAAATGTTTGTGATTTACATTTACAGGGCTGGATTTACAGAACATTTCTAACAAATTGTAAGTAACTGATTCTCTTTTAAAGATACTAAACCAATATTAATTCGAATCGTGTTTCACAAGTTTTATATATTTTTATAATCTGTTAATAAATTTAAAAAACCCTCCGAAATCAATATAAGCTTGTACTTTATTTATTTTTATTGCCATGTTATGATCAAGTTTATGTTAACTGGGGGTTTCCACGGCCAAAAACATTGACATATTGTCATCGTTGTTTCTCCAGAGAGAAAGCTTGTAGCGCGACAGGAAAGGGTGGGTCACTGGTTAACACATAAAACCAAGAATATTCGGAGGGTGTACACATGATAAACTCAAAAAGTACCTAATGAATATTCAAATAGTTTCACGAATAGACGGAGTTGTTTATAGGGAAGATTTAGGTGCGCTCATGCCCGTAACTAAGAGAAGTAGGCATGATCAGATGAGATCATGCCTACCTCTCTTCATCATCATGGATTTCCATTTGGCGCGATGGTGGCATACTTCTACATTCATACATCTAAGCATACATGCTCGTCGGTTATCGGTTATGGGTGCTCTTTATATCGCCCTTTTTTAGTAAACCACTTATTTGATCGATATACGTTTTCCTATGGTTAAGTTTATATATTTCTAAGTTTCCCTACCAACACTACCACTCACATTCGCTACATAAATCTGTTCCGTTATTCTCTCTTCATTCATCCTTTCAACATGCCCGAAAAAGTGTTAAAATAATTGTGTAACAAATTAGGAAATTAATAATAGATTCTTAAAGAATACGAAATAAACCGGTACATTACGAAGGAAACATTTTTTGGCGTATATGCTAAACAAACGAAGCCGGGCGCTAGTATGAGTATACCTTCGTCACAGTGTACGCATGTTCTTTCGCAATTCATTTGATATTTGCCATTGGGAATGTAATTAGAATTGCGAAGGCTTTCAGATTACAAACGCATGCTATGAATCCGTTCGTTGCCCGCCTCGGCGAAATATTACAAGATTTTTTTATTTTTTATACACATTTAGAGGAATGTAACTTAAACAGTTTTGGGCAATGCCACATACTTTAAAAGCCAATTAAAATATATTACATTTTTACAGAGATTTATGCGGAATAGTTAATAGAATGTAAGCTGTAATGTTCAATTCTCATTCATTGCATTAAAGTAAATAGTATAAACAGAGATGGCGCTCGCTGGCCCATTCACCGAGTCTCAAAAGTATAAGGAATGAATTGATCGCTATGTCACTCTCATATAACTTTTTTATTTTTTTCTACTCTCTCCTGAACTTTCTTGTCTTTTGGCCACCTCGTTAAGACTGTTAGCACCTCTGACAGGAATATAGATATTTATTTGGCGCGATCCTGGCACACCACTCTCGCTTCTTCTACATCCATTTATTAAGTTTTATTTTCATTTTAACATATTATATCTTATTTAATAAATACTATATAGCGTCGCCTAGCTTATGTAAAGCATGCTGCAAGCCACGATGTTATATGAAGCACGAGTGTACGTGATGATTGACATCATGTCGAAACACCGTTGATACATTGAAAGCTTTGACATTTAGGTTGCGTACACACTAGGACGTAGCATGAATGCATCGCTTCTCACACTTTGCTAAATTTTGAAATAAATATATATAATATGTACATTGCTTTTAATAACTTTGTCTTCCAAAATACATTCCTTTTCTATTTCTTTGTTCATCCCTTTCGCGTTATTGGGGACGGGCATCCTTACTTCCCCGTGACTAGAGAATCTCCCTTGGGTTGTCAATTCAGACAGGGCTTTCTCTTTTTTATAACACTATTAAGTTGAAGAGGGACGACCTCAACCTTTGTTCGGGTAGATTCAAAGCAACGTTCATTTTATTATAATTAATTATACGATCACCGTGCCTAAAGTAACGAAAAAATCATTAAATGACTCTGCTTAATTAATATATAAGGAGATATATCTAAATTATTAATTCTCAGATAGAACAACACTTCGAACTAGTAAAATTAATTAAAAACTCAACTGACTGTGTGATTGTGACATCAAATGTCATCATTTATAACACCATCAAATTACGTATAGTAATGGATACAGAAGATCAAATAGAACGGACTCATACATTACATACATACGCGCTCTCTGGTCAATCGGATCATAACATGGACAATCGTCAACCGAAAAATAACAGTTAATAGTTAAAATGTCGCCAAACGAAAGCTTACATTATTTCATTACTTTGAATAGATAATTATTAATAGTAATATAATAATACACAGAATAGCGTCAGTGTGTCTACGGCTTTACAATCATGGCGATAATACGTCACACGACGCAGAGAGTAGACGAGGGGAATTTGAGGTGCTTTGAATGAAATAACGTAATACTATTATTCACACATGTAATACAACACGAATGAAATTCTGATAACTGGCTGATATTAGTATGCTTTAGTAATAGATACGGAAATAGTACCTTAATTATTGTTTCTTTAAGGATATTTTAAGTGAGTACTTGTAGTAAACAGCATTGTTTTCTGAGGTCGTGATACTTTCATAATAGGCAAATGAAACACATATACGTTCAAATAAATGTAATATATGTAACTTTTCAAAGTACAAAGATTCAAAGCAAATAATTCAATTTTGGGAGCATTTCTGCAATAAGTATGTGCAGAGATCATCTATATTTAGTTTGTGGTAGAATTTACAATGAATAAGCATTCATTGTGAGAGTCCGCAACAAAAACATCTGCTGCACGAATGAGCCGGCTCGACCGGTGAAATACCACGACCTCACAGAAAACAGGAGTGAAGTACTGAGTACTTCTACTTCACTTCGTTTCGTCTGATGAGTGAGGTGCCGGAGGACTAAATTTCAGTACTCTTCCACTTCCCACCCTTTCCTCATACGGATAGGATGGCAACGGGTAGAGGATTGGACGGGGAAGGGGTTGGCGGAAAATATCCTTTTTCCTCCTCCTCCATTAAGGTAGGCAACGCATCTGCAACACATTTGCCTGTACGGATGTCTATGGGAAGCGCTCACTTAACATCAGGTGATGGGCTTGCTCGTTTGCCACCTTCTTCCGTAAAAAAACACTATGAAACCTTGTTGAATATGTTGTATTTACAGTGTACTAGGAAATAATCACAACATAACCTAAAATAGAAAATTAGCATTATACCAATCATATCACAAATGAAAATGGGTAAAGTGACGCTACAAGAAATGGATAGTTAAACAATTGAGCATCGAAAAGTTCAATACAAAAACTCCCATTCACATGTGCCGAGGCAAACGCTTTCACAATTGCCTCCGTCTCACAACTTTGCGAACGAGTGAGAAGAACAAAAAGCCGTAGGGTGTCCATTGTTTCGTTAGATAAGAACTGTCCAGACACACGGCTGACAGGGTTGCCAGTAGAATAAAATGGCCTCGCTTTTTCATTAAGAAAATAAACCAGCATGAGTTTACATATTAAATTCACAAAATTATTAATTCTAATAAATATGGTTAGCTAGAAATAATTTGGGGTATAAAATTCTTACTGAAAAGTGTAAATCGATTGCATTTTCTGTTCACCCTGGTAGAGAGAGTACGCAATGCAAATAAAATAATAAACACAAAGTGAATGAAACGAATAAATGGGCATTGCTAATCGGTTTTTCTTGCGTATATTTCGACGAGTATGCATATGTGGCTTGACCTACTTGCCTCATTTCGTCATCGGACAAGTAGAATAAGTAAAATGTATTGCTAACTTTATATTTTTGAGATTTTTCTTTTATAAGTTAATCGTACCTTTGTCACAAGGGTTGTACAGCTCGGCAAAATCTAAGTATACAAGTTATACTTGGTTAACTTGCTACAAAGTTATATGTAAGCATATAACTTTGTCTCATAGCAAGATATGATGTGGTTTGTTAACATCGACATGGTGCTTTCAATTTTGTTGTAACCAAATTAACAATCGTGTGAACAGTGAAAAAAAATTATAGTTTGTTCCACATCAAGATTGAATTTTTGTAAACAAACAAACGTCATTTACGCCGGCGGCCATTAAACTTTTTATATTTTCATCGGAAATGTGGAAATCGTGAGATAAAGTGAATTGTGTAATATGGATAGCCAGTGTTATAAGGTTATGAGAGAAAGAGTTGTTTATTGTAAAATATTTTGGGATATACGAATTTTAATGTAAAAATCTTTGTTTACAAAAATCCCATCTTGCTGTGAAACAAGATATATATTTAATATTTCGTTGATATCATTATCATAATCACCAATTTAGCTTTTTTGTCGGAGGAGAAATCTAGTATTTCGCCGGAAAGTAAGGCTGATGTGTCCGTTTACATCTTGATATGATTCCATTTTCTTTTTACTTGTTTAAATTTCCTTTCAGGCAAACACTTCTTTCACTCATGCTTTTTCGTATAAAATCTGAACCATAGCCAACCAACCAGCCCTGTATGTTTGCGAGTCGGTCGCCATGGAAACGGCGCGGACCGGTCACGTACTTCCCACTTCCTGTCACAATCAATGGGCTCTGCCAATGACGTTGCATGTGATTTGTATAGGAAAGTTTCCCTTTCGAATATAGCGCTCCGACAATGCGTGTGACTTGGTACATTTCCATAGATTTTAGATTTATTTTATTTATATATTTATTCTAATGGCAAAACTTTATATGTTTGTGAAATCTAACTTATTCATGACACAACAATAGCGTTCAAGCAATTTTATATGTTATGTTATGTTGTGTTGTGAATAGTTGGATTACACAATGGAAGGGGGCGTACAGCTCCGCCGTTTGAGTAGTATTAATATATTTATATGTTATTTGTTGTTTATTAATTTTACGATACTAAAATAATTACACAATTTACTTTAATGTCGTATCCTATGGTCTGAAGATTAAGATCTGAAGATACAGCGAGCGTGTCCATTCAGTGATAGCTACCCATAGACATCTGCAACAAGCAAGTTGCAGATGCGTTGCCTACCTTTAATGGACAGAGGAGGGATACACAGGAAAATATTTGCTTTTGTTATTTTCCTTATCCGGGCGACATACATGATCAAATTAACCAAGACGGCGGAAGTATTAAATCCATATTGTAATGCGACGTCGCACCTCCGTACGTGTGTCCGCACAACACGTACGATAAGGGATGAGTCATGCGAGACGCCAGCCAACATTGTGCTTGCACACAATGCTCGGCGCGCGCACATCTGTCTAAACAAATTGTCATAACGACCTAATACGTTAAATATTATCCGATATATTGCTAATTAACTATGTAATTATGCAAAATTCCTTATTGAACCTGGAATAAAATATAATGAGATGTTTGGTTGAGTTAGTAGCAAGCGTTTGCTGCCATTATAACGTGGGCACCGTGGGCTGTAAGCTGTAGTAAGCATTACTGGACTATTAAAGTTCGAATGCAACATCCAGTCACCATCATTCGCTTTTTATTTTTTTTATAGAACTAAGTGGCAAACGAGCAAGCGGTTCACCCAATGTCAAGTGATCGCTACCCATAGACATCTGCAACTAACTAATGAGTTGCAGATGTGTTGCCCACCTTTAATGGGCATAGGAGGGGACAAACAGAAAATGGTTATTTCCAATTCCTATACATCCCCTCCAACGTCAAGTTTTTTTACCCTTCCCATCCCTTCTTTATAAGAAAAGGGTGGGAATGGGGAGAGAACTAGAATTAGGCCTCCGGTACCTCAACATCAGACGAAACGCACAGTACTACAGTGGTAGAGCCCGCAACAACAACATCTGTTGCCGAATGGGCCGGCTCGACCGGTGGAATACCACGACCTCACAGAAAACAGGCGTGAAGTAGAAATACTCTGCGTTTCGTCTGATGAGTGAGGTGCCGGAGGCCTAATTTGAGTCCTCCTCCCTTTCCCACCCTTATCTTGTAAGGATGGGAAGGGAACGGGAAGAGGATTGGATGGGGAGGGGGTTAACGGGAAAAGGGAAATATCCTTTTTCCTGTCTATACCCTCCTCGGTCCATTAAAGGTAGGCAACGCATCTGCAACATAATTTCTTGTTGCGGATGTCTATGGGTAGCGTACACTTATGTGATCCGCTTGCTCGTTTGCCACCTTATTACATAAAAAAAAAAAAACTCTACTTCACGCGTGTTTTCTGTGAGGTCGTTGTATTTCACCAGTCGAGCCGGCCCATTCGAGCAACAGATGTTGTTGCGGGCTCTACAACGGTGATTGATTTACAAATATACTTATAAATAAAGTATAATAGGTGGCTTTCGCTCTAATTTTCGTCATGTTCTAAATGTTATGCGTGTAGAAAATATGAGTATAGAAATGTGCGCAAGATAATGCAAGGAATTACGACAATGTTGTAGTACTGTATAACATACACAGATATAAAAGCGTAGCGTGTATGCGTACCCGTAATTAGAATAAAACGATCACGAACGTGCACCAAAATAAGACTCGTAGAGATGTTAGTTTTCTGAACTGTTTGTGTCAGGTGCGAGTCTGTAAAAAACTAGTGAACACATTCCAAACTATGTTCCTTTATTTATTAATATTAATGTAGAACAATTTTCATTTGATATGGTAGACACGCGACATATCTATTTAATAAAAATCATGTCTGTATGTAACGTTTATACGTGGCATTGCAACGGATGCTGGTTGCTTGTAGCTTATAAACGAATTGCGTTGCAAATATAACCGGTGACAAAAACGTACGTACGTACTAAAGAATTAACAACAAGACTCCAGTACAAATAAAACACCTGCGCATATGAACGCGTGCAGCAATATGGCGGCTATGGCTACGCACGCGCCGGTGGACTCCGGACCGGAAAAGCTGGCGTTGTATGACAACGAGCGGACGTCGCGCAGTCGTTGCTTTATACGGACATGGTCTGACTAGTTTTTCAAACTTATCAATGAATTTGTAAAGCGATGTGCTGGCAGCAGACTCATTCTATTCACCAATAAACTTGCAGGTAAATATGCTTTTTAATATTGTTTTATTCTGTTTTTCCGGACCACCAATCCAAGATATACGATGCCGTTTCAATGGTGGGTGTATGCGACATGGTAACGACCAGGTAGTCGGCTGGAATCTTTTAGAGTTTCTACAGTTAAAACGGTTTTTCGTCATATAGTACATTTCGCAATACATAATATGTCTGTTCCAAATCAATGGAGTCGATTTCCTTGTACAAATCAGCTTCAATATGTCTTGGTTCGAGTTCACAATTGTGCCCGGAAGGTGGCTTTGCCACCGAGGGTGTTTTATATAAATATCTAGACGAACAATGAAACGGAGAACGAATAAAAAACGTCCGGTAGGTAAATCCGTTAATAGGATTTGTTCAGTGTGGTTATTATTAATTAATTTATTGTTTTTCCCTCGCCTTTTGTTTTTTATGACTGCCTGCGAATTTTGTTTTTTTTTTTTAAGTCGATGTAGGAAGCATAACAAGCATTTTGCTTATCCGATTACGATAATGATGGTCGGATCGCCGGGAAAAATACAAGGAATACAAAAATTGTAGTCGCTATTGCAATCACAACAATTTACGGAACACGTTTAAGGAAACTTGTGAAATATTCGATACGTTTCTTATTAATATTCCAACACGAAGCGAGCAACGGGAAAACGATGTTATTATTGTGTTAGAGGACACAATAACGCTAGCAGAATAATAGAGAAATAATACACTTGATAACTGCGATGGAAAGATTTTGTCTGTCCTTAATAGAATTCTTGAGATCGGGACATGTTTATTTTGTTTTTCCCCGCATCATGCTATAGAATTATGGCAATGTTATTATTAGTTAAGCATTCATAGACGATTATATTAAAAGTATTAAATTGCCAAAAAGTGGCAATGGAAATAGAAAAAAAAACATTACTCGTTTGAACACTGATAGAGCCTGCAACAACATCATCTGTTGCACGAATGTGCACCTGCTCGAATGGCGAAATACCACGACCTCGGAGAAGACAGGCGTGTTAGGTAGAAGATAAGATGACTTAGGTGTCAGAGGCTTCTTCTCGTCCACTTTCCATTCCTATCCGTTTTCCTGCTCCGCTCGGGTGTATACACAAATAAAAAAATAAAACTTACTGATAAAAAGCTTTCTTTTAGTGACAGGAGCTTTAAAATCGGATCTGTAGCACCGGAGACTACACGGAACACCCAAACTCACAAACTTTACCTCTTTATGAGTATAGATTGTCTTACTTAAGCTCCGGCTTTATGATTTTTTTTACTTACAGTACAATACGCATGAATTGCCCTTCAAAGGCATGTGGCATAATTAAGTGCGCAGTAACACTGCGACAGACGCCAGGTACCGCGTTTTGTCCTCTGCTAATAAACAATATACAATTTGTCATTTCTAAAATATTTTTTAAAAAAATATTAACTGAAAGTCAACCCAATAGTATAAACAGGGATGGCAAAATATCAATGCTGTTTAAACTTTTAACAAGAAATTCGAAGTCGATGCATTGTGTGCAATTGTAATTTAGGGTTTCATCGATGGCACACAACTGGTATCCGTTATGATTGTGCCTATTTTATAAATAACAATCAATAAATTGCTACATTTACTTAACATTTTAATAAAGCTTCAGCACGGGCCTTAGTTAACCTATCTCTTAAGTTAATGATGCAAAGTTAACAATAAATAGCTTCCCTAGCAAGTGAATACAACAAACATTTGAACCAATAACGTAGTAAAAGGCACGAGCGGTCTGTATGAACCGGTCTACGTCTTTCCCCAGCCTGCCTACTTGACCCAGTCTAAGTACGGCTTTCGGTGCCAGTGGATAATTACAAACCTGCTACGATAGTTTAACGCACAAATGGCTTTGTGTACTACAAGTATAAAGCACGGTCGCATGTTCAAATTAGTATGTCTTAGTAACTTTACAGCGATATTTCGGGTTCTAAAAACGTATCTAAGAAAGTTTACAATTAGAAATATTAACATTGAGTAATATCTATTTAATCGTGATTAGACAGACAGGGGGGGGGGATTGTATAAAATACTAGCTGTGCATCAAGGCTTCACCCGCCGTTCAATTTAATCGAAGATTGCCATTGATTGATTGATTTTATTTCGCCATTCAATCTTTCATCCTTTAGAGGATTGAAATTAGAAAAATCCTTTTATAATGCTCGCCTACGGAATATCAGAAATCTCTGTGCAAAATTTCAAGTCTCTAGGCACAGTAGCTTGGGCTGTGCATTTATATATCACTCAGTTAGTTTCATCTATTTTAGATATAGACATTGTTTATATTAAAACGCGAATATCTAAGCACTGCCGTAAACTTTAACAGCTCGATTTACGAGGTGACCGTTATAGAATGCGCCACGTAAACTTGAGTACTAGCGAAATGTCAACGTTACTTCGTAAAGTGAACATCCAGAGACTGCTGGCTGTCAGAGCGTGCGAGAGCTTTCACTACAGCCTTATAAGATGTGGCGTGGGGTGCAAGGAATGAACGCGGGCGATTTAAGACAATAAAAATAAAGGCAAGCATGTAACGTATCTATTGTATATTGAGTTTTCAAATATAAAAGCGTGTTTTATATATATATATATATATATATATATATATATATATATATATAAAAATAAATAGATTAATCGTAGTACCAGATGAATAAAGTTTTAAATGATAAAAGTGCAACGTTAAAAATGTGGGTACTTTACTATTTGTTGTTTTTTTGTTTACATCGTTCAGCCAGCTTAGACCGCACGCATTGCGTCGCCGCTGGGATATTTCTGTCCGAGGAATGAGGACATCTGCCGGTCACATTATGTAACAGAGGCTTACCGGCGCGCCCTCAGCCCTCCGGCTATTTGAAGCCCTCTACCGACCGACGACGTCACAAATAAAAACGGCCCTAACAAAGGTTTATTACTCCTGACGTCCCAAATCGGGGATTGCGGACGATTTCGGCAATTGCGAAGATTTCGCGTATTTTATAAATTGCTTACCCGGATAAAGTAAATCACCTACAAGTATACTATTAACTAACAAAAGGATAATAAATCTTTATTTGCCAGTGAACCAGAGCATCTTGTTACACGGCAAGCAATCGTTTGCAGAATAAGGTAGTTTGTTGGCATTTACAGTAGAAATGACGCTTTAGAATTAAATGAATTAATTCGTTCGTTATTTGATAACGTTACCACCGACACAAAATAATGTTTAATCCTAACCTTGGGTTTACACTGCCGAAAACATTGACACAAAACATATTGTCGTCTCTGTTTGCTTCACAGAGAAAGATAGAGAAAAATCTTGTACAGCGACAAAGTTATACGCCAGTGGAAAGCCACTGTAACGCAGTGGTCAAAAATTTTAGTGGTATGAACTGGCAGATTGAATATTTGAGACTTCTTCTTGTATACATATGAGGTTTTCAAATTTGCGCATCACCGTACAAGATTTTTATTAAAGTTTACTTACTATATCGCCTTATATTACTATATAATTTCCTAGTAGTAGTAATAGTAGATTTTTTTTGTGATATTAAACAGTGGTAGAGCCCGCAACGACAACATCTGTTGCACGAATTGGCCGGCTCGCCCGGTGAAATACCACGAACTCACAGAAGACAGGCGTGAAGTAGAGTATTCTGCGTTTCGTGTGATGAGTGAGGTGCCGGAGGCCTGATTTCAGTCCTCTTCCCTTTCCCATCCTATCCTTATGAGGAAAGGGTGGGAAGGGAAAGAGGGCTGAAATCAGGCCTCCGGCACCTCATTCATCGGACGAAACGCAGAGTATTTCTACTTCACGCCTGTTATCTGTGAGGTCGAGGTATCTCACCGGTCGAGCCGGCCAATTTGTGCAACAGATGTTGTTCTTGCGGGCTCTACCACTGTTCAGTACTTCTCTATCACTGTTGGTATGTTTAATTTATTAATTAACGTCAATTAAATTAAGGTTTTTCCGCTAAGAAATAGCTTAAAGGCTAGTTTAGAATCAAATTGAGGAATTATTTTTGATTTAATCTATAAGACTAAGAAAGTATGTTAGTTTTAATATAATCTATTATCTAACTAATTTATAAAACTTAGAAAACAGTTGAAAATCTGTAAGATCTAAATAAAATATTTCGTGTCTTGTAATTCCAAAGGAAAACAGATGTTTTAATATAAAATTGTTTAAATCATAACTTTTGTAGTGATAATGTTTCTAAAAGGCTTGTTCCTTTGTTGAATATCTAACAGTTCGATGAGCTTATGAAAACATGAAGAGTCTACAATAACCAGCGCACCTGCTCCTGAATCAATATTGCTGTAAGAAACTTGTGAGTCTGTCCATCTGTCTCGAGCGAGGACCTTTGCTGATAAAACACTGTTTATCTTGTATATTTTCATTGATTTTTCTTTGTACAAACGTATTCTGTAAGCACTGAATGGCTATAGATACAAATAGTTCCACATTAGGATGAAATATTTGTACACAAAGGTTAATAACTATTTCTTATGTTAAAATTGTTAAATTTTAAAATACTTTTAAAAAACAATCTTGTCTTACATTACCATCTAACATTATCTATTTATATTATACAATTTCACATCACTTTATCTCACGATTTCCGCATAATTACATCGTTTCCGATGAAAGCTTATAAAAGTGTAATGGCCGCCATGTATGGTAAGTGATTGTTTACTTTAATTCTATCTTGATGTGGAACAAACTATAAATTCATTTCATTGAGATTGTTCGTTAGAATAAAATGTTGTGTATTCATGTCAATTTTAACAAATCAAATCGGTAACTTTTGGAGTAGAACTAGTATGACGATAAGCTTGAATAGAGACCGGAACTCTATTGAGCCAGGCGGACTAACCTAGACAAACTACAAACAGACAGTAAACGTTTTACGAATGGCTGACTCGATCAAACAAGATGGAAGCAGCAGATCTCATTGAATAGCAGCGTGAAGTAAATATTCCTACTTCCATCCATCCCTACTAATATTATAAATGTGAATGTAAGTTTGTTTGTTACGCTTTCACGCGAAAACTACTCAACCGATCATCATGAAGCTTTGTACACATATTCTTGGCGGTATTAGAAGTAACATAGGATACTTTTTATGAATAAAAAATTGTATATAAAAACGAAGTATGTATGTTCCCTATAGACTCCGGAACGGCTGGACCGATTTCGATGAAATTTACAGGGATTGTCCAGATTGGCACATTCCTGTGTTTGGTAGCGATCGGATCAACATAATTAGTGGTACCCGGGCGAAGCCGGGGCTGGTCACTAGTCTTGTATAATTTAAAATTTACACTTTCTCGTGTGTCATAAATAATAGAATATTTACTACGAAAAAAACCAACCAATTAGACAGTGAAGTAAAACATTATCATCGCGAGATTAAATTGTTTACATCGTTCATTTTAACGATCGAGTGAGTTTGGAACGGAAACACGAAACAACCTCGCCATTTTATTTTCGTGGGCAATTTAAGAGACACGTTTTTCGCGGTTGATGCCCGCATTCAGCTTCAGGTTTTCGTAGTTAAATCACAATGGTGGGCAGAAGGAAAGTTACATTTAGCGTTTTATACCGTACTGTAACAGTTTTATATTTTGTATAGTTGAAAGTGGGGAATTAGACCTGAACCTACGACAGTAAGTTTCGCCCACAGCACTTCTCCTACGATCGGTTTAAAATTTATGTAAGCACATTTATAAATTATTATAACTTCCCCAACAAACTATTTGCTGGATGGCAGGAAAGTTATTTACGGTAGTTCTCAAGCGAGCTCCACGTACGACTAATAAATATGGCCACAGATAAAATATCCGCCTGGAATAGTCGCTGGGGATTTAATGGCTATAAATCTGAGAGCAAGGCTCTTGTTTTTCCTAGGTCTAGAATGGCATAGGTACAGATATTGATGTTGCAGCACATTAAATTTTATATTGTTTAATTGGTAGCCATGCAAATTGATTTTGATTCAATTAAAAATAAATCTTTAATTAAATATAGAAGATTCCAGCCTCTGGTAAGCCTTGGCTCCTAGCCTAGGTTTACCTGTATTAAAGCCAAAATAACTTCCCTCTTCTGTGAACCATACAATATGAAACGATTTAAAAATATTACAAAAACAGAAAAACTTGTAAACTTCAAGATATGTTTACTAGGAAACTACAATGCCTGTGAAGATATTTAAAACTGATACATTAGTGTTAAGGCAAAAGTCATTGTCTATTATATAATCTGGGTCACTTTTCTTATAGAAGCAAGATAACTAGTTGGTAATTATTATTTGATGAGTGAGTGGTGGCTCAGCGGATTAGGCCCTGACTTATGTACCGTAAGGTTGCGGATTCGAACCCAGGCAGTCTACTTTGTGTAATGTGTGTTTATTTCATCACAACTGCTCGAAACGGTGAGGAAACCGGCATGTTCTTTGAACCACCAAATTCGAAGACATGTGACATCCACCAACCCGCACTGGGCCAATGTGGTGGATTACGGCTCATCCCCTCTTTCAGAGAGGCCTGTATCCCTGCAGTGAGAAATATTCTAAAAACAGGCAGATTTATTATTATTAATGATTCTTAACTAAAGACTATAAATAAAGAATAAGGTATCAATGAGCGGCCACATTCTCAGTGACATACATGTCGGTGATAACGGACCCTACAGTGTTGGTGTTGTAAAGAAGGTTGGCATTGAAAAGGGTTGAAGTTTATGTTGGCATAAATTTAGTGTCGGCACAGAAGCCGTTATTGCCTGTCATCGATGGCTTTCTATTGATGTAGAAACTTTAACATTATGTTTAGTTACCCAAATACATCGGGGAACTTTTAAATTTTTTGTGGTTATTTAATAAATTCGACTCGTACAAGTTTAGCAATGATGAATGGCCGACCAATTGGTTGGCTTGTGAAATTTTATAGATCACGAAAAGCATGGCAACACTATGATATGAATCTTCAGTAATTATGTACTGTATAACATTATTGTCATTAGAACTATCGGTAAGTTAAAAAAAGTTGATACTTCCAAAAAAATGGATTCAGTCTAATAAAATTCTGTCTACCCATTAGGAGGTATGTGGCCTCCTCCCCCAGACAGATCAATGAACTCGTGAAAATAGCTGTAGGTGATTAGATGCGAAAAGCGAGGGACGAAAAGTGGTGGAAGTAATTGGGGAAGGCATATATCTATCAATTTACTGATCCAGCCTGACTATAATAAATAGAAGAAATCCAAGAGACTAAATAAAGTTTATAAAGACAGATGTGTAGTGGCCGGCGTACCGCGTGGTAGGCACTCGTTCGTCGACTTCGACTAATTAATTCCCATGACCATCGGCTTGTTATGCAAATGACCATTGCGGATGTGCCATAAGCGTCAACTAAATATAGAATCTATACATTTCTCAATATAGACACAACAATTTCACTTAATTAGTTCGATTAGATGCTAATTAAAATGAAGTCACTGAAAGCATAAATATTCAAATAAATTCGTAGTTCGAACCAAGAGGATACATAACATGTATTTGAAAACTAGTAATGTACTTCGCCCGGGTAGCCGTTTCTGAATGTATAGGAACATCGTCCTTTATATATGTAGATATGCACTCGTAAAAAAACAAAACGTATCCCACGGGAACCGTACATTTATCCAGGATGAAAAATATCCTATGTGCTATAACCAGATTATAATCTATCCCTGTACCAAATTTCATCCCTTCAGCCGTTTTTAAGTCAAAGAGGAACATACATCACATATAAACATTCGCATTTGTAATTTATAATACTATGGCGTTGAAGTAGCTAGTTTTTTAGATTTTTTAACAAACATTTTTTTTATTTTTCGTAAAAAATATTTTTTATAAAAAGTATCCTACGTTACTTCTAATACCTCCAAGAATATGTGTACAAAGTTCCATGATGATCGGTTGAGTAGTTTTCGCGTGAAAGTGTAACAAGTAAACTTACATTCACATTTATAATATTAGTAGGGATGTTCACTATTCCTTTTATTATTGCCTTGTTTTTTGACGTCCCATTCGGATCGATATACGTTCTTTAAAAGTAGAGTCTGTACCATAAAGTTATTGCACCAATGGGCCGAGTCGAGCGAGGCCGATTCGAATCATCGTTCATAGTTCAAAGAATTGGACCAAGTTGCCAGCGTCTGTATTTCTGTCCAATTATGACGTCAACACAATTCAAGAGAAGAGTGAATAGGCTGTTGCTGAACTAGTGCGTACCATCTTTCAACCACATCACCACTTAACATCAGGTGGGATCCTGTGTTCATTATAAAAATGTAACTGCCTATCCTAAAAGATATATAATTATGTTAGGGTATATTAATTAGTCATATAATTTACAAAAAAAAACTAAAAAAGAGGATTTTTCAAATTCGTTTTATAAAAATTCCATCCTCAAAGCTCACCGAGCTCTAAAAACACGAGGATTAAAAACGAAGACGCGTTTTCAGCTGTAAAACATTTATCGCCGACAGAACGTTACCACTACGTTTTATAACCTAAAAGGGGAAAACGAAAACGTATTTTTAGATTCACGGTAATAAAAACTATATATATATATATTATAAAAAAAGGGAAGGGGAAGCAGAAATTAGGAATTTATATCTTGCACAACCATGGCAAACTTCCCTTCTTTAGACCTTGTAACATTGAGGCTGCTTGACTATTGAAGGGGAGGTGTCACAATGTTAATCAATCAAATCTAAGCTCTGCTCAGCCAGTTTCACCTATATTAAAACTAAACTATTCGCTCGCTTCGTATAAGTCACTGCAAGCTCTCGGCCTAGATCCGTACAGTCCGTAACTCCGCTCTACACTGTTCTCCGCTTCCTCTCTCCGCGTCAATGAACTCCCATTGAAGCGGAGCTTAGATTTGATTGGTTAACATTTGCACAAGTTCGCTCCATTGGACTGGCAGCTGAATGCGTTGAGTGCTCCTTCCCACTGCAACCCTTATACAATAACATTTCATCTCTCCTCGGTTTACTTCCCTTCCCAAACCATCCAAACTAATAAAACTGTAGTTGTATGTACATCAGCAGTAAAGCTCTGCAAGGGATCACACAGTAAATACCTAGTGATCTTCTCGTGAGGTTCTTTAATTTAAGAATTAATAATTATTATTTTTACGGTATCACGTCATAATCTGTTGAAAAAACTAACGATGGATGTTCGTCCCTTTATAGTATTAATAATTGTCGAAAAGCAGTCAATGGATTTTACGCCCTGGATGGCAGACAGGGCGGATAGTGCAATAGATAGACTTTCTCTCTGACCCAACGTCCACACAATTCCAAGACATCTAAAATTCAATCGAGGGCTTTTAGATTTGAAATCGTATCATTCTATCTGTAGACACTTGCAATATACACAAGGATCGGAATACAGGCTTTAAAATGTATTATCTTGTATTATAAATAAAGAGGGAAAACGTGTTGTTTAAATATAAAATATTGAAACGTTATGAGTGAAAAGTTTATTGGTTTGGTGTACCACCGTTGTGATTGTGTCCTTGGCAGTGTGCACAACTTTCTCCGGGCCCGTGCGGCCTCCAATTAAGGAAAGCAGACCGATTAAGTGCTGACACGATGCACTTGCGTGTACGATCTGAGCTATCAGAGAGTGTGGAAAGTTCATTTAACACAAACAACAAGCGAAGTACAAACCAACTCTATAAATAAGTGTAATTTTTTATATAATACAAGAATGGTGGCATACCCATAGGCATCCGCTACAAACTAATGAGTTGCAGATGCGTGGACAGTTGAAGGGATAAACAGAAAAAACGATGTTTTCTTTTCCCATCCATACATTCCCATACAAACGTGAAGCTCGTTTTTGTCACAAATAACCAGCGTAAAAATATATTATGATAATCAAAATTAAATACCTATACATATTTTAACAAAACTTTTTTAATCTATCGTCTTTTATATTTCATTGCATTTTTAAGGGGTTAGTATAACTTTGTATTCGTGTGGCGGGAAACGATTGACTGAGCTGGATTTTACGAAGTCCAACTGGCGACTTAAGGTGCCTTCACATTTAGAACGCGGATGATCCATCTGGAGGTATGTAACAACTTTTATGATATAACTAAATTTAACAGCTTTAGCGCTAACCAAAAGCAAAATTGACAATTGTATAACAGACGAAGGCAACGCTGCGGGTCGTCGAACTATTTATAGCGCCCCGAGGCTATAAACATATAGGAATCTAATCGTTGATAACGTTTTATTGAATTCTAGCTTAATTCAACACATCAGAAAGCTTATTTAATGCGGTTATAAATTTAAATAATGATAAGAACTCAGATCTAAAAAGGAAAGACTTAAATCTTAGTTCAGACATTTAAAAAAAATAAGAGTACCTATATTTTAACATTACTGAGGGAGAGAGGCAGCGCATCGTATCCGCCTTTACCAGGCTAAATAAATCCCAGCTGGGATTAGGGACGAACTGGCACCAACCAAATCCATTAACAAACAATCATAAATATAAATAAAATAAATATGCGCTCACGCCCGTAACCCAGAGGGGTACGCAGAGATCATGGATTTCCATTTGGCGCGATCCTGGCACACCTCTCTCGCTTCTTCCACATTCATACATCTACGCATGCATGCTCGTCGGTTATGGGTGCTCCTTATATCGCCCTTTTTTAGTAAGTCATTAATCTGATCGATATAAGTTCCCCTAGGGCGTCCCCTACCAACACTGCCACTCACTTTTGCAACATAAATTTGTTTTGTTATTCTCTCTTCATTCATCCTTTCAACATGTCCGAACCACCGAAGCATACCTTTCTCAATTCTAGTCACAACGTCCACTTTTAAGCCACACTTTTCCCTTATAACTAACTCTATTTTTAATCCTATCATTCAAAGTCACGCCTAATAAACTTCTTAAGGATCACATCTCAACGGCATTAACTCTACTAGCATGCTTTTCCTGCCAAACCCAGCTCTCACTTCCATACATTAAAGTGGGGACTAGTACAGCATTGTGTATTGCCAGACGAGCCTTCATAGACACATTCTGACCCCTCACTACTGTACCTATAGCCCCATTCATTTTATTTCCGGCACTCACTCGTCGTTCAAAATCCTTAACATGCCTACCATCTCTACTAAACATACACCCCAAATACACGAACTCTTCCACCTGTTCCACTACATTTCCTTTAACCTTTATTTCAATTACTGTCTTACTTTGTTCTCTTTCAAACCCCATTACTTTCGTCTTATACACATCCATCTTCATACCTTTACCATCTAGTGAATCATTCACTACATTCAGCATAAGTTGTAAGTCCTCCGCTGATGACGCAACCACAACCTGGTCATCAGCGTACAAGAGACATTTTACAACTAACTCACCCATTCTTACAAAAACAATCATAATATTTAAAAATCCACTAAATATGTAAACAAGGTAAACTGGAACACTGAACAGTGACGCTGACGACATCTATTCAAAATTAATCAATATAGTTTTTATTACCCCTCTATATCCCAAAAATGGACATTGTTACGTTCCGCTTTAAACAAAGCTAAAGCAATATATGTCCAAATTAACATATAACGGTTCCGGGCGTTGAGTAACTTCCGGAGAACATTCGAGACGCAGCCAGATGCGATACTGATCTCTGCTCTTCCCATATCTTACAATAGCGGATTATAATCTGTCTTGCTTAATTATGAATTAGTAAGTTGGCTCGAGTGTTGAACAAGTACATAGCAAATACATTGGTAATATAACGAGTGAATTAAAGGAAATAATATAAATAATAATAAATCAGCCTTTCCTAGAATGTTTCCCACTGCTGGGACACACGCCTCCTCTCCGAGAGAGGGAATGAGCCGTAATCCACCACGCTGGCCCAGTGCGGGCTGGTGGATGTCACATGTCTTCGAATTTGATGGTTCTAGGAACATGCCGGTTTCCTCACGATGTTTTCCTTCACCGTTTTTGGAGCAGTGGTGATGAAATAAATTACACAAAGTAAACCGCCTGCCTGGGTTCGAACCCGCAACCCTCAGTACGTAAGTCGGGGCTTAAACCGCTGAGCCACCACTGTCCCTTTTAAATTAAAGGAATTAGATATATGTATACGTCTTGTTGTTGACGATGGTATTGCATAACAATTAATTTATTAAACGACTGTTTCGTTGTGACAGGACTACGAGGAATCTATGTCATGCCATTCATACAATTCTAATAAATTTAATGCGGTTATTGTGTGCTCCAAATAAATGCTCCGGTACGATAATTCATTTTCGATTTTTGTCTACGATATACATATTTACAGCTTGCATTTCAGTTATATTACATTAAAAAAAATTATTTAAGATCATCAGATCTAACTGGAAGTGACATAGAGGTTATAAATTTTGATATTACAGATGATGCCTTTTTCAAAACCATACGTGTACGCCATGCATGTCATATACGTGTATACTCTTGAAAATACCTTTGGTTATGCTAGCAACGGTCTATACTATAAATATATACGGACCACCAGAGGTATCCATAGTCCAGATGTAGACGTTAACTTAGTACAGCAGATATTTTATAAAGATATCTGGCTTGTTCGAGTTGGCGGTGTGCCGAATCGTTTGATTGCTAATTTCCTGTAGCAGATCGTCCAACATTTGCGAGTATAAACGGCTTTATTATATCAATGCACTTGTGACGCGGCACAAGTTTCCATCTAAGTCAGTATCTTATGTTTTTGAGTTCTGTATATATCATATGTTTTATAACTATGACCTGGGTAAGAGACAAGACAGACAAATGTTTTAGAAATAAATACGGCTGGTGTTCGAATGCTGACGATTCATCTCTACGTTGAATGAATATCCAATTCCATAGGATAACCTTTGAATAATTGGATTCTTATATTACCTACCCAGAAGGAGGTAGGGTATTAAGCTAAGGGTATGTCTGTGTATCCGTACTAATATTATAAATGTGAATGTAAGTTTGTTTGTTACGCTTTCACGCGAAAACTACTCAACCGATCATCATGAAACTTTGTACACATATTCTTGGAGGTATTAGAAGTTACATAGGATAGGAGGAGGACTTTTTACGAAAAAAAGATAGTATATAAAAAGCGAAGTATGTATTTTCCCTTCCCCCCAATTTACAGGGATTGTCCAGATTGGCACATTCATGTGTGTGGTAGCGATCGGATCAAAATAGATTGGTGGTACCCGGGCGAAGCCAGGGCGGGTCATATATGTATATATGTCCATTCCTTTGTGACCTGTAGCTTAACACATCGATTTTGAATTAAGACTCCCTCGTAGGTGATATTAATAGTTAGTCAGGTTTTTTGGTCTTTTTAAATGAACTGTTACTTGTTATCTACATTCCCATTAAAACGTAGCTGCAACGACAAGCGTTGTTATAAAGCCAATGTTCGCTCATCTGAGAGCTTGAATCACATGCCTTTAGACAGCAGGCATTCAGTGAGCCCTGACCTCAATGCAATAAACATTTATATCATATGAACGTGGCTCTAGCCGCCGGTTTTAAACCAAAAGAACCTTTCACTCGGAGTTCTCTTGTAGACGTGCATTTGGCACATAATTATAAAAACTATTTAAATGTTGTGTTATTAACCAACTGCATTAATGAAGTTGTATAAGCATTTAGTGGTTTTAATCAAGAGAAGTAAGCAGAGTTCACAACTTTTCAATCAGAACCGTTCGTTCAATATTTCGCTTGCTCTGACCGTAGTAATATGTTGACCAATGTACTTGTGATCTCTTTAAATCTTTCTACCTGATATCTTTTCAAAGCCATTGGCTCTCACGTTTCATGCAGAGTCTCTTTTTTTCTAGTTTCGACTAGGTGGCAAACGAGCAAGTGGTTCACCGGATGTCAAGTGATCGCTACCCATAGACATTTGCAACTAACTAATGAGTTGCGGATGCGCTGCCCACCTTTAATGGACAGACAAGACAGAGAGGACAAACAGAAAAGGGTTATTTCCAATTCCTATACATCCCCTCCACCGGCCGGCCCATTCGTGCAACAGATGTTGTTGCGGGCTCTAACACTGTTTTGCTGGAACAATCAACACTTCTGGTCTACGAATGAGATTAGTTAAAATTTAAAAAATGATATCTACATATATGTATATATATAAATACTATTTGATACGTTCAGGTTGTTCATTTTTTAGTTTCCTTGCGTAAACAAATTTACAATTGATTCAGTATCGCAAGAAACCTTAGAGAATATTACACGTGGTCGATACGCATGACTGCGACGCCACGCGGTGGTAAGGTGCCAATAGGAGTGACTGTAAACAAACATACAACGCAAATATTAAGACATATTGTTTGCACATGTATCTGCGTCGTAAATACATAAACTATATCGTTTGACTGCATTGACTTAAAGAAAGGAAAATAAATCTCTGTGTGCTTATCGGTTGATATTTCTAACAGTTTATTTATCAAAAATCTAAAATAAAACAAAAATACTATTGTATTTATACATTAATCTTTCTCGAATATTCTTAACCATGTTTTACATAAATATGGTATTTGTCTTGTCTGCAGTGAGTTTATTTCTATCTCTAATGTAATGGTAACATTCCATTGTCGCGTCTCGATCTAAAGGTCGCTGTAGTTGATCATATTACAGGGCAATGGAACTGTAACATCTTATGTTTTGACAGACCAGAACATTCAGAAGATTTGCCTTTTGCCTTTGCCTTAAATCAAAATATTAATAGTCCATTTTGCTGTAGACAATTTGTCCACCCGGCGCAAAGTTATAAAAGGACTATTAAACCATTTGCTTTTGGTGGGTAACTAGAGAACTGGTTAATTTTTTCATCAAAGGCGACCCGAAGAATTAAATGAACATTTTTGGCACTTTAAACTTTTTTTACACACACTTTAATTAAACTTTACTTAAACTTCGATTCCCATTTCACAGCTATTTTCATCAGGTAAACAACTTCTGACTTAGGTTGAGAAGGACACTAAAAATAACCCAAAAGATTTTTTAAAAACAAATGAAATCCGTAACAAACCGGTTAGTTTAGTAGTTACGTAAGATCTTATCTCGGACCGCCAATGATGATTACCTTCTACCTTACTAAATCTGGTGAAAGGTATCCTTGTATGAAGTAACAGTAATCACCTCTTGAGAATTTATTGTTAAATTAATTTTGTTGATCCGATCGCTACCAAACAGGAATGAGCCAATCCGGACAATCCCTGTAAATTTCATCGAATTCGGTCCAGCCGTTCCGGAGTCTATAGGTCTATAGGGAACATACATACTTCGCCTTTTATATGCTATTTTTTTTTCATAAAAATATCCTATGTTACTTCTAATACCTCCAAGAATATGTGCACAAAGTTTGATCATGATGGGTTGTGTAGTTTTCGCGTGAAAGCGTAACAAACAAACTTACATTCTCATTTATAATATTAGTAGGAAAGTAGGGATTAACAAGTAATAGTCATTGTAAAAAACCCAAAACCCACTAGACAGACAGTATTATTATTTAAGTCATCATAATTACATAACAAGACTACGAATCTAATCGATCAATACAATCACATACAAACGTAACCATGAAAATTACCTCCTGAGTTATTTGGGACATAAAAGTGGCATTACTGGAATGTATTGGGTTCAAATTGAGGTAAAAACTTTATTTAGTTTTATGCCACTGAACTTGTATGCTAAAATCTGTATTATTAATAATAAAGCCCTTTATTCTAAGACTAACGAAAACATACACTATTAATATAAAAAAATAAAAAAGTTTATCTAATCTCAATTTGCCTTATGGCATAAGCCTCCTCTAACAGTTTCTATCTGTGTTACAAGGATTAAAAAAAAACTACACGAGAAATATATAAAAAAAACGTAAGTTTTGCTACAGCAACAGTTTTTTTTATTTAGACCTTTTGTTTTCTTATTACAATCGCATATCTCTCCAGCTTTCGGATCGATCAACGATTGCGAACCCTCGCCTTGCTAACTGAGAAACGTAGTTTTACAACCACAGTTTAAAAGTATGAGTGCCAAAGTTATATGCGGGCACAATCTATGTTGGTTCGCCGAAATTTATTGAATTAAGTTGAGTCAAGTTTAAGCAGCGGAAGTGATAAGGAACCTGTTATAAATGAACGGGTTCAGAGTATTTTAAGTCAATTCTGTCACAATCTGAACGAAATAATACAATGCCTAAATTAACTATTGTTTGTGATAAGTTTAAGTAAGTAGTAATTAAGTGATACTTGTTAAAATGACGAGTTGGTGAGCTGAAAGATTTGGGTTATTTTTTTCAGCCTAAACAAAATTTGTAAGATTTTTTTTTCAAAAATCGTAAATATTTATAATTTATTTTTTGACGAAGTCATGTCCACAATTTCAGTCCTTATAAATTTGTTTCAGTATTTATTTACTTTATTGATAGAAACATACTAAAGTAACAGAGTTATTTAAGTATATCTATAGCACTGGCATAAACTCTCACGACCACTTTACTTACATAGCATGGTCAGAGATAAGATGGTGTAAGTCGACTTCAGTAAGCTAAACTTTGTGGCAGGAGATAGTTTACGACAGTGTCATCTGTTATGAAGGAATTCGAACTTAGTACTTGCTAAGTCATTAAGAAAACTTGTTGGAAAGCCAAGGCCAAGGCGATAGGATTAAAAAAAATCAATCTGTCAAACCTAAGAAAGAAACATCCTCGATTTGATTTAAATATGGAGAATAGATTTATGTACCTCCAGATACCGCGGCCCATACGAAAATTCAACGTTCAAATGCAAATGCAAAAATATTTTTAATTATTAGTTATTTTCTTGTGAAATATGATGTTCGAGCATTTTTATTTCTACGAGACTGGCTTTCTTCGCCAGTTGGCGACTTAAATGGCTTCTCTTGAAACTCCGATTAGCTATTTAGAGATATGTTACCTTTTGCAAGAAGTAATGATCGAATAATTTCAGTACTACTCGTGTGAATTTCTAATTTTATTTGAGTAATCAATTGATTGATAGTTGGCAAAATTGTGCGATAATAAAATCACGTCGAAAAACAACTAAATGTCTATAAACACAATAAATAACTAACAAGCCTAGTCACGTAATTGTTGGTAAACATTTGCTCGTTCTCATTTCACTTACAATACGTTACATAACAATGACCATTCGCCATTTCCGAGAAAAAAATAAACAAGACACCACGCACTTTACTATTGTTAAGTCACTGTCACAAATTGGAGCCAAAAACTTGACACTTGTTCTTTTCTTCAACACACAACAACTCGCGGCAAAGGCACGCGGCGTACTGCCGAGTGTCGCTCGCTTGGCCAATCGGCTCACGCCTACAGCTCAGGTTGTAAGCGCTCTTTCCATTCAAAGGGAGAACGGTAAGGTGACAACTGCCCGGCCGTGTAAGTTTGCAAAGAAATTTTTAGTGAATGTTTATATTCATGCCGTGTTAATGCTTCGATGGACATATTCCTTTGTTGTAGTTTGTTTATTTTGGCAGAATCTCACAAAATAAAGACGCGAACTACAAAAGAGTTGGCACCATTTGTTTGAGAGCGAAGTAAAAATTTCGCTAAACATAACTTTTTCTTTTCTTTTGTAGCTTTAGACAAGGCGACATATATTCAGCGATTTTGACGTTAAGCGCCAAGTTTGGCATAAAAATTATTTTACACTGTCAATTTGTGAGCTTCAATGAAAACCAACATGGAATCTGTCAAAAAAACAAATTAACAATATAAGTAGGAACTTATATCGTATTTTTAAATATAGAGTATATAAAATTATCCCTAGGTATATAATACATTCCTCTGTAGTCCGCTTACATTATTCGAGATAGGAACGTTTACGTTTGTTCCAAAACAAGATGAAAATTTTGTAAACAAAAGGTCAAAACATCTCACCATAAATATTTTCGAAAAACAACTTTTTCTCACGTCACCTTATAACATCAGATATATACAATTTTGAATTTGCTATGAAATTATAAAAAGTGTAATGGCAGCCATGTAAGTGACTTTAGTTTGTTTACAAAATTCTCACCTTTGAAACAAACTACTTACACAATTCTCAAAAAGTTGTAATATTTTTGTTATAATAAAAACGAGGAAGAAGTGAATTCATTATGGTGTTAAATAAAACAGTGATACAATCGAAGGGCCGTTACAGCTGAATCTATGTAAACACTGACATAAACTTGTCTAAAGATCAGTTACGAATGTGCGGGATGTGCGGGATCCGCGGGCGAGGCGAGCACTCGATAACGTTCAAAGAAAACATACACATTTATTGCCATAATTTATACATTAACCTAATATTTACACTACCTATATATTAACGTTAGGAACTCAATAATATATTTGAAATATTTATTGTGATAGCTTACCTGTTTACTCCGCCCTGAGTTACAAGATGTCAGCTTATTTGATAGAAAACTTACTATTCGTGCACTTTAACATGAGCCTGGCGTGCTATATTTACACACAGTATACAAAATTTATTTTATTGACCATAAAAAAACCTTTTTTATGGTCAATAAAAAAAAGACAAAAGAATGATGAAACTGAATGTAAAAGTAGTGCAAGTAATGAAATATATTAATTTAGAACAGTGTTAAATAAGACGTCTTGTGAATGGTTTAACGTGGAAGACACCAGACAACTATATATCAAAAATGTAAAACGTATAACTACTTTATGCTTAAACCTAAATATATATATATATATTATTAGTGACCCGCCCCGACGTCGCCCGGGTACCACTAATTATGTTGATCCGATCGCTACCAAACACAGGAATGAGCCAATCTGGACAAAGCCTGTAAATTTCATCGAAATCGGTCCAGCCGTTTCGGAGTCTATAGGTTTATAGGGAACATACATACTTCACTTTTTATATTTTTTTTTTTCATAAAAAAATATCCTATGTTACTTCTAATACCTCCAAGAATATGTGTACAAAGTTTCGGTTGATCGGAAGATGATCGGTTGAGTAGTTTTCGCGTGGGAGCGTAACAAACAAACTTACAGTCACATTTATAATATTAGTAGGGAAGTAGGGATGAACGGGAACGTGTGGATGGGATCAATATTATTATTTAGATCGTACATAAAAAAGTACCCCAGGGTAAGGCCATCTAACTACGTATTAATTTGGCACTACAGCTTTTTCTTCCCGGTCAAAGATCCATAAGTAGACCCAAAACGTGACTGCCAAGTTACTGATGATGATGTTGAGGACAGAGCGACCTGGAGAAGCTGATCCCACCACCATATGGGATATATAGTTGGAAAGAGAGAGAAAAAATAGTTACTATTAGCGCAATCAGCCGGGGAAATGCTTCGAGGGTACCATAAGTCACAATCTGATCCTTTCAAATGAAGGACGCAGTACTACGCAAGACTGTTCTCCAAAATATCTCCTGGATACAACACAACAAAACAAATTTGATAATAATATAAACGTTTCTATTGATACAAGTAACAACAATAAATGAAATGAGGTAATTCAAACAAATCACTTCATTGAAAAACTGAATAAAGGTCTGTTGTTAAGAATGATGCTAGTTTTATAAAAGAGAGCGGAAAAAGTACTTGATAAAAACTTCTTAAAGCTAACGTATTGAATAGAAGAAATAGGTCTCGGACCAAAAGGAAACACTACAGTCACGTTCTACGAGCTTTTCAATACGTAAGCCGCTCGAAAGAATTGACAGCGGGAACTTTAAAACTAAAGGATGCCGTTAACAAAAACTTGTATGTTGATGAAAGGTGCCTACACATTCAATTAAATTAATTTGTAGAAGGTATCTCATTTTACTCTCACCAAAGGAAACCACTATCAAACAAACCAAAAAAAGTATCTCGTATTGCGAATGTCCGTTTCAACTTCAAATTTTTAAATATCATTGCAGCATAACATTGCCACAAATACGTGCCTTTTAGCCAAATAAAATTTTAATATTTACTTTTCTATAAGCGGACAAAGGACAAAGACCGAAAATAGACAGGTCACTGGAACGAGCAACTGTTTTGCTTGGATAAGAAAAAAAAACATTTTGCATTCATTAAAATACATAAACAGGCTCGGATAGCGGGACTTGTTAATATTTTATAAACATTTCTCTGCACAAAAGTATGTAAATATTAAATTATGACGTGTTTGTAGCTTCAAAGCTATGGTATTTAAACATTGTCCGCCTTAAATGCTAGGGCATTATTAGACAATTTATTTAAATAAGTGGCAATTTATTTAAGCAAGCACTATGATACTTACTGATGAAACAGAGTAAAATGAAGTCTTTGAACTTTTTTACATACCTGAAACAATATACAAAAGACATTAATTAATATACGATACTTATCATTTTACGACACCCTAAATATTTAAGAATTTAATACAATTTTCTATTTTGCCAGATCTGGAAATAGGTAGTTCTGTTTCTCTAGTTCTGTTTTTTTCAATTTCTATCATGCATACTAAAATAACCGGGATATTGGGAATATCATCAATTCCCTGCCTTTACCGTCTCATGTGTGGTCGGCATAGTAGTGCTTCCTTGATGTTGTTCTTCCTCAATTATGCATACTATAAATCATCGAAGCAAACCTTTTCTCAAGGAGTCAATATTTTGGCAAATGCCATCGGTTATAACAAGTGTTTAGTCTCACATAGTACAGGTGTACAGTAGCAGAATGCCAAACGAGCAGTGCACGGAGATAAAGCCACGCCGCTGCGAGATGCAGCTGTTTATAGTAATGTGTACGGAGCTTTGTGCGCAGAGGAGAAAATATTTAACAGTAAGTTGAACAATAGTCAGTTCACAATCTTTTAATATAAAACGAAGACGTGTTAGTTACACATTTTATAGCTTAAGAACGGAACGCGACGTTATCTGATAAAATACAGAATATATAGGACAGCCTATAAGAAACTAGGAAGAGTATTAATCCTACTAATATTATAAATGCTAAAGTTTGTAAGTATGAATGTATGGATGTTTGCTATTCTTTCATGCAAAAACGGCTCAACGGATCTCGATGAAATTTGTCACAGAGATAGATTACAGTCTGGAATAGCATATAGGCTACTTTTTATCCTGGAAAAATGTACGGTTCCCGTGGAATAATTTTTTGTTCTTGTTTACGTATTTAAAAGGTGATGTTCCCTATGGATTCCGAAACGGCTAGTACAGACTAATACAAAAAGTAACACGAGGAAACGCAACGATGCAGAGTATCGATCCTGCAATTAATACAGCCAATAAGGTAACGCATTATAAATTAAGAAGGCGGTACTATTTGCCGGGTCAGCCAGTTTTGTAGAAAGGTAAACTTGTCCTTTTTATCAGAAGGGTAGCTTTGTCAAGACGTACAATGGAAACTGCACTGACCTGGATAGAGTTTGCAGTTTTATGCTAAATAGAGTTAAATTATTTGCTTTTGCGCTTTTGAAGTTTATGGGTCGTGATAGAGGTTACTTCAAAAGCTACGTTTTGTCATCCAATAAAGTTAATAAATGTATAATATATAATAATATTTTTTTATAATTGTTTGATTTAGTATTTTAAAGTTAATTTTTTGCAAGATTACTAATTGTTAAATTATTTTGATAAAATGCAATCAAATTAATTATTAAGAATTTTCAGTTAATTAAAAAAGTATCCCAATGTGTCTCCAAAATGGGATTGGATTTGGAATTACATTAACTGTAGATATATCGTGATTCTAATCGAGTTGACTATTAAAGAAATGTAAAGTTTAAACAGCGACTCTGCTAAGAAAGAGGAACACTACGGTTTGCATGTACAGCACCGCGCAACCGCGCAGTTGAGATGTTAAGCCGGGCAATGCAGCCGCACCCGCAGCGACGATAGAGTTTATAGGGAATTGTGCGGAGTTTGGTGACAAAGGAAGCCACAGTGACAATCTTCGAGGTTTTATATCTATGAACTGTCCTTTGAAACTTTGTTACGTTCACTTTACAATTTATGTTGGATTATTTCGTAAATATTCAATACTTGTATTAAATATTTTATTATTATTGTTTATTGGCCAAAAAACGTTTAACATACAAAATTAAACATTCGTCGAAAGACAAAAAATTGTACCAAATTTCTAAAAATTGGCATAACCAAATATTGGACTCATGGGCCCCCGAGTGGGAACCTCGGCCTGGGGTGTCACTCAATACGCGTTTAGCATTCCGATCCGAGGGTGCCCGAGAGGGCCGAGCCTCGGCTCGATCGGTAGCCATTGTCTGATTACAAGTATTACCACAACTAACATTACTAACACTTCGGAAAGCGTTAGCGCTGGGAGAAGAAGTGGCGGAAGAAACTCCAGCAACGCTTCTATCATGAGTAGGGGAGAAAACTCAGCCGGCTATGTGGCCGTATCGGGAAGGTAATAGCCGTCCTCGCCGGCGAAGACGATGTGTGATTTGTTTGCGATAATGATGTCGAGAATGAATAGGAAAGGGAAATAACCATTTTCTGTTATCTTCTCTGTCCATTAAAGGTAGGCGACGCATCTGCAACACATTTGCTTTTGCAGGTGTCTATGTCTATGGATCACTCGACACCGCTTACTTGTTTGCCAACCACCATAGTACATATAAAACAGTGGTTGCGGATGTGAAGACAATCGGGTTGACATAGCCCAAAACTATACGTAGTCCAAGACAGAGTGAGAAAGGGACGCACTGTGGTCGCCCTCTGCCGGGAATTTAGGCAAACAGAAGTATCCGCCATAACTTAGTCACTTAAATCTATGTTTAATTATACTCATTTATTCTACCTAAAGACCTACAACTATAACTTACTCCCATAAATTAAAATTGCCAGCAGAAAATTCTCCATTGCCAAACATTATGTAATTTTATATTGGCAATTCAGTTTGCACAGTTATTGAAAGTTTGGTTCCCCATTTCACGTTACTCGGATTAATATTGAAAGCTTTCGCAATGGACCGTAACACTGCAGCTTCGTTACAAAAGCTCGCGCACACAATGCTCCGGATGTTTAACAAAGAATTTAATTAATTCGGCATCGGTTGATCAAAAAGCCGACCAGGGTAAGGCTTCCATGGACGCGAGTTTATTATATTACATTTGACATTGATAAAAGCTTTAAATGTATCTAGTTAGGTGAAACATGATGTTCCTATTTGGAATGTCAATAAATTTTATTTATAACTAGGATATAGGATATTAAGATTAGGAGATTGCGCAAATAATAGACCATAAAAAATAACAACACCAACCAAAATAATCTGTTCCCGAAAAAGCTTAAAGCATCATTCCCCATATCGGTTGCCATTGACAACTTTTTGACACATAACCTATAATTCGATGAAAATTTCCAGCGAGGAAAATATGAAGCTAATGCGTACGAAGCCGTGAGCAACAACTAATTTCTAAAAAAAAATTATTCTTATAGTCTGTCGCATGTACAGGTTATATCTAACTCACTTATTAAAAATAATATATTATAGGTGTAATACAATACATAGTCTACTTCTTAAATGAAATATTCCAGACATCGTTCCCCAGACGAAAATTTTATCTTAAAATTTTTATCAAGACAACTTGAGATTGCCGTATGTTAAATAAAAATTCGCTCGGCGATAACAAGTGAGAATTAATGTGGTCGCTTATTGCATTTTAATAAACTTAACACGAACTTTTGTCATACTAACAGTTGCCCCCGGCTTCGCACTCGTGTATAATCACTTTGTATTACACGTAAATGTCAACAAGTTGATAAATAACAATAACAAATTCTCCAGGTTTTGTTATTATATTGTCACACTGACTTACTATGACAACCAACAGTAGGTTATATTTTTCTAGCCCTCGGGAAGGTTTTTTTTCGGGATAAAAGGTATCCATGTCATTTTCTGTACTCCTGAAAATATATGTACAATATTTCATGATGATCGGTACAATAGTTTACGCTTGAAAAGGTAATAAACAAACTCCAGATTCACAACAATATTGGGAACTAGTGACCCTCCCCGGCTTCGCCCAGGTACCACTTAATTTGTTGATCCAATCGCTACTAAACACAGTGTACAAACTATGAAGAGTGACTAATGAGCAGGTCACCGGTGTCCGAACTAGGGATGACCCTGTGTGATGGATCACCAGGCGTTCGCCCAACAGATCATAACTACATTATTAAGTGAATGCATACAGAACAATACAATATTTAAAGTGATTACATTTGTTTCTGAAAAAATTACACAACTTTTTTTGTTATTAAAAAGCAAAAAAATAAAAAGTAATACGGTTTTTCTTGTGTGTGCGAGTTTGTGTGCGCGTGAGTGTGGGTGGATGTGCTGTATGTATGTGAATGCGCAAATTTGATTTGACTGCATGTGTAGAAGTACAAGTTGTAGGTAGTAGGTTAGTTTAGTTTTTATACAATACGTTTTCAGTTTCTTCGTAGTCTAATTCTTCTAGATAATAGTAAATTAAACTGTAATCTAGGTCTAAAACACTAAAGCCGTTGAAAATTATGCGGAGCCTCATCGAATACGGCGACTCGGAAAGTTAGCGATGAATTAAGATTTGTTATGCAAATATTCGCCTCTTCGGTGGACTGTATTGAAACTTTGCATCAAACTCTCCATTTAGTACAATAACTTACTGATTTAATTGATAATTATTAATCCAATAATAAAGTTTTGTTAAATATATAGCCTATACTAGCGATCCGACCCAAATTCGCACGGGTAGCACTAAAAAAACGATCCTATCTTTTAAGTTGGACGAAATTAAAAAAAAATTACAAATAATATTTTATGTATTTTTTACACCTTGGGTTACATTATTGGAATTTCAGTAAGGATTCCAATTTTTTTTGAAAATATAGTATAGCCTATGTCACCCGGGGATAGTGTAGTTTCCCAACAGTGATAGAATTTTTCAAATCGGGTCAGTAGTTTCGGGGCGTATTAAATGCAAACGAACAATCAAATCTTCCCTCTTTATAATATCATTATAGCTACAGGTACTTTAGATTGAAGATAACCTGTGATTCGGTTCAATTAGTATCTGTATTTAACATATTAATGTTGGTCACAAATATTTATATATAAAAATGCACTACATGACTTCTTTTTCCCACTGACTTTGTACATTATAGTCTAGATATTTTTTGTGCAATTCCAAGCTATATAAAGAATTAATGTTTATGGTAAAGTACATGGTATAAATATCACTCAGCACAGCTTCAACGTCCGATGCTATCTCAATAGTTCCCGAGCTAATGCACTCTTAATTTCGTAGAACAGAACTACACAGGTTGCCGCGTGTTTGTGTCAAACGTACCGCTTCGCCGCGCCACTTAAATTACTCGTAATAAACATATTTTACTTATCTTATTCACACATCATTAGTCGTGAGTCGTGAATACGGGCTAAATAATATTATAAATTCGTTGGTTTGTTTGTTAAGCTTTAACTCCTTAACGACTCAACTGATCATCTTGGAATTTTGCCCATATACAATAAGGGTTACAGAATAGCATATAGCGTAACTTTCATCTCTAAAAAAATCTTATGCGAAAATTAAACTTAATATACGTTGCCATGGTAACTCATTACACGACAATACATTCTTTGTTGATTTACTTATAATTTCAACTTATACGCACAATTAAGTTACAAAAATTACCAGCCAAGAAGCTAAGAAACGAATGTGTGCGAAGTCGTGGGCAATAACTAGTAAGTTAGAAGTAATATAATTATAAATATTCAATTATTTTTAAATCTGTGTGACAGGAGTTCACATAAGCATATATCTTAAATGTAACATACTCGTGTAGTGGTGAATCAAACCTCCTTTTGACATTAATAGGTACAGCATTTTAGGTGATATACAAATCCGACGAAACAAAACGAGAACCGACGAACCGAGTCGAAATGTGACAATTCTAAAAATATAAACAAAATCGAAGTCTATTTTTGAGTTAAAATCTTGGTTCAGATACTAAACCTTGTATGCCGTATAGTTAGAAAAGAAATGTTCGTAAGGCGATGACGTCATTACTAATCAAAGTTCCTTGCTTGTTGGGATAAACTACACAAGTTAATTATCATCCATAAGAAGTTTTGTTTTATCCAAGGGATTTTATATTTTCATTTTTACTGTAAGTTCTAAAAGATTTATATGTAAATTAAGCAACAGATTATCTAGTACGATAGCGTAGTTTATGTAAAAATGTCGATGTAAGAGAACTTAGTTGCAGGACAGTTACGACTGATAATAAAACGGGAACAGCAGAATATACAAAGACGTTAATCTATACGGCAGCTAAAAATATTATCACTGCAAGCGTAGATTCCGTTTTATTTTGAGTCGCGAATTGTTACGAGAGTTCTGCAGCAGTTTACATTGTCCCTTTTACTGTATGCCGAAGGTTTTGTTGGTTGCGAAACGTAAATATTTTTATTTCAAAGATCTCTTTCGTTAAATTGTATTTTGAATTCACCGTGTTAATGATATTAAATGTCATACATTATTTAATTGCCAGATATGACTGTTGTGAACAGACGTCATTGACCAAACATGGCGGCCATTACACTTTTTATAATTCCGTCGGTAATGTTGTAATTTTATGGAAACCGTGAGATAAAATGAAATAAAATTGTGTAATATGGATAGCTAATGTTATATGCTAATATAAGAAAAAGTGATTTTGTGGGTGAGGTGCCGGAGGCCTAATTTCATCCTCTTCCCTTTCCCACTCTTTCCAAAAGGATGGGATCGGAACGGGAAGACGATTGGACGGGGAGGGGGTTAACGGGGAAAAGGAAATATCGTTTTTCCTGTGTATGCCCTCCTCAGTCCATTAAAGGTAGGCATCTGCAACACATTTGCTTGTTGCGGATGTCTATGGGTAGCGATCACCTAACATCAGGTGATCCGCTTGCTCGTTTGCCACCATATTCGACATTTGGTTGTTGACGATCCGAATCGCTCTTCAATTCGTTTGCAACAGCAACAGCTGAAATATATATGTATTAAAAACTAGGGCTTGCAAATTTTTTAAAATCTGTATTTTTCATCAATCAGCTGTACAACGATCGCTGATCGGATCAGGACAAAACGTCTAGCGGTTTTTTGCTGACATTTTTGGACTGAAGTAATAGGCGGGCATAAAACAGAATCATATCAGTGTAGACTGGTCACTACAACAATGGCTAACGGTCGCAGCGAGACGGGGAAATGTGTACCGTCGGCCGACCGTGACCGTACTAGTGATGTCCTTTAACTATTATTATCGACAAAATTTATACTCTGTATCGATGTGCTTTTGTTCATTGTTTTAAATAAGCTGAGGTTATCTGCTATTTTGTGTTTACCGCAGCGACAAGGTCTGCATGGACGCGACATTCTAAAGTATATTTTTAACTTCAATTGGTTTAACTGTATTTCCTCTAATTTTAATGTCGTTTCCAAAGAGTAAAGTAAAAACAACATATTGATTCTGCTCGAAACATACTAATTTATATTTATAAGTAAGTATATTCTGTAAATATCACTCATTATAATTACAATAGGAAATAAAATGTAATGACTTTAGTCACTAAACTCTAGCCTGTTTTATTAATTTAATCCATATTTTATAATATTTTATTTTATTTATTAGAATTTATATATTCGAATACTTATATTATATAACTAAAATGTTTCACATCCACCGGGCGTTCTGTGACGAACAATTTTTTGAATAATAGAAAACTATCGATATAATGCGGCACATCACTACGCTATACGAATCCCACGATGTCGTGATCTATATACCTTGTCTTGTTCGGACGATGCAAATTTTTGTGTTCCATAAAAGGATCAATACCAAGGAAGTACGTCTTTGGAATTTTCTTAGACGTTTGCAAGACTTCATACTACCAAACAGTTTTAAATTTAAATCGTTTTTAGGACATGATTATTTTATAATCTATCCCAGTTTTGGGATTAACGCAGTAGTAACCTACTTAATGGAATGGAATGGAAATAAGATTGAAGTGATTTGGGTGTAGGCAGTGGCGGATTTACCCTAAGACTCAGAAGGCCCGGTCCTACGGCGGCCAATATGGCAAAAAAAATATACCAATAGTAACACGATGCGACCCAAAATTAAATACGTACATACTCTAAATGAACTGGGCCTTTTACGGGGTCATTGAGAGTTGACGTTATATAATAAAAAAACGATATTATTTTACTGGTAACATTATTGATAAAGTGTAATTTACAGAAAACTTAGACAATCACAACAAATAAAAGAACGTACAGAGCTGCAATTATTATCAATTTGATGTTCGTCAAATTGCAATACAAAAGGACGAATGGTATTGAAGCACCTACGTCTACGGCGGTCATGTCTGAAAACTCGCCGGCAGGGCACACCAGTAAATTATACGTTTATAGACCGGTGTTATAGTATAAATAACATTTTGTAGTTTTAAAAATCGTCAACGTGCAGCGAGGTGCAGCATACTTGCTACGGAAACTGGGCACAGGGCTACAGAACCGGTAACACAAGCCGCTTCTAGGCGATCTGTTGCCACGAGTTCTAAAAAATCAAATAATGTTCCTCACCTGATCGATATATCACAGGATGTATGACTTTGGAACCCCTAGTTCGTTTACGTGATCGATGTAACAGTTACATTAACATCAATCGTAATAATTTTTAATTTAATACACCAAAGAGTAACGTCACGTTAAATAAAGCTTCAGCATATGGATTATACGTTATTTATCAAAGTATAAGTAACACTAACCTGGTATTTCTTAATGGATTCGATTTGGTCCCTCGTGACGTCGAGCGCAGGAGGCCGCGGGGGAGCGTCGCGCGTTGCCTCGCGCGGCGGCACCGCCGGCGCACCCGCCCCCGCCCGCGCGGTGCCGTTCACCTGCTAAAGTAGATTGTTTTGAGACTATATATTAAGTAAAAGTTGACAGTCTACCAAGATCGAGATCCCTCTCGATAAAATAATAAAGAAAAGAAAAAAATTTTTTTTTGAGAGTAGTAAATTTTCTAATTTAAATGAATTATTAAAGACAAGGTTACAATAACTAATCGCTTTTAACTAAGTTGACAATTTCCAAAATATTTTCATAGGGATCCTAAAGCAGAAATTGACTTCTAAAAGTTATTTGTAGTTGCAGCGTAGACCATCAGATCGTATAATTAGGTTATATAGCAATTATTGACCACGAATTGAATTTAAAAGCAAAATTGACAATAACCATGGTATCACAAAGTTGGCACAAGGTACCGGCTTCTAATACAATTGTTAAATATTTTTATAAGTATCTTTACAAGTTTCAGAATAACCTTAAAATGTTGTTTGTGTGTAAAAAAGATTTACGACACTATAAAACGGAATAACTGCATATGCATCAACGTGTCTCACGACCTTCTGACATAGTATAATCTGTACAAAGTAGAAAATATTTAATAACAGAGCTAGATAAAAAATGATAATATTTTATCTATATACCATAGATGCAAAAAAATTAACTTAAATTGTTGTTTTTATTATATGATTTTTTTTTGTATTTCATTGTTTTTATTTTAAAGTTTTCCTTAAATTGTCTTTTTTAATTAATTAATAAAGAAATATATCAATTTGGCAAGATATAGTCTAAACAAATAAATAAAAGAAATAATCTTACAAACTTTGGTAATATAAAGTTTAAATTTGCACGTTGATAAAGTTTTACAAATTAACCGATAGATGGCGTTGTTATTATTCCAATAGAGTAAATTTATGCAATAGACATTTTAATTGATTTAATATAAACGATTCAGTTAAATTGTTGACTAAAGTTAGACCGGCTTTACTAGAATAAAGTAACCGAAATACTGATATACTTTATTTTTATTAGTTTGTTTTGTTAAACCAACTGTAACCAAAACAAAATGCAAATAGCAAAACTTATATCACTTACTTATTTTATCCAAATCATTTCATATAATTATTTTACATTTAATTCGTTTTAGACCAATTTAAAGCTTGCTAATATTTCAAGAGACAAGTTACATTATGACAGTGGATCTGTTGAAAAAAAAGAGTTATCTATGGCAACCAAAATCATTTTACTAATTAAATTAGTGTAAATAGAACCACCGGAAACGTTTATTTGTCTACTTTTAATACAAGAATAGTTAGAAAATTACTACAAACATGGTATTTTGCATTATGGACCGGTATTTATTGTTTTCCATAGCTGGGTTATTGTGAATTTTGCTCATTTTGAACATATTGTTATATACCTGATTGTTAGAAATAATATACCTGCTTAGACTAAACACATGCTTACACTAATCCCCAATATCTAAAGATACAATATTTTATTCTGATACCCACAATTTTCCATTTGAAGAACATGCCAGATAACAAGATATGCATGCAGCCAATAAACCAATATGCCTTGACTTTATATTGATAGATAAAGATTAAAAATAAATTAAGAGATAGTAATTTGCAACACCTGGACTTAAATTAATAAACTATGTTATAACTTTATCATATAAATGCTATATTTAAATATGTTCTGTTAACAAGAACCAAAGTCAACGTGCCAATGCGGGCAAATTTTTCAAACAGTCATCATTATATTAAAACTGCTCTACTGTCTCGTTATGTATTGTATTGAGCTTTCATTTAGAATGGTCCTTGTTTACAAACTTATATAATAAATAATCAATAAACTTATTCCCATGTAATTTATCACCATAAAATTTTTATATGCGTTACGCATTTATTAATTTGTTTGATGAAGAATTAAATAAATAGAATACACAGTTAAAACTATAATACAAAATATTAAACCAATATTGGTCCTTCGAGCCGGATATCATATACTACTGAAAAAATATGTTTCTGAAAAAAGGATACCTATAGACACAACAAAGATTTACACTTAGCATACAAATAGTCATATTGAAAACATATATTTATGAGAAACACCTGAAAGAAAAGAGATATTACTTTGATATATACATTATTCTATTGCTCTGTAGAAGTAAATGTTGAGTATAAAGATATAGTAAATAAAATATGATAATACGTAATACGATAATATGGTAATACGTGAATTCATTGGAATTAATATATATAATATGACATTAATTTCATATATATTTTTTATGGAATAAGGTGGCAAACGAGCAAGCGGATCACATAAGTGTACGCTACCCATAGACATCCGCAACAAGAAATTATGTTGCAGATGCGTTGCCTACCTTTAATGGACCGAGGAGGGTATAGACAGAAAAAAGGATATTTCCCTTTTCCCGTCAACCCCCTCCCTGTCCAATCCTCTTCCTGTTCCCATCCCATCCTTACAAGAAAAGGGTGGGAAAGGGAGGAGGACTCAAATTAGGCCGCCGGGACCTCACTCATCAGACGAAACGCAGAGTATTTCTACTTCACGCCTGTTTTCTGTGAGGTCGTGGTATTTCACCGGTCGAGCCGGCCCATTCGGCAACAGATGTTGTTGTTGCGGGCTCTACCACTGTTAAATTGTATAAATTGACGCAAACGTGATTTTTCATTGTTCACTCATTATTTACAAGACAAATTGAATTATGTAAACATATGTGTAAAGCTTATTACTTCGTTTATTCACATTTTAATTTGTCTTCAACATTTATTTAACAAGAAAAGCTAAAACCAAACGGTTGATTTTGACCAAACCCACACCCACCTTTTTATTTATTGGATTAAACTAATTTTACGGATATTATCGCGTTTGATTTTGTTCCCGACGTTTCCAGTACTTTAAAGCGCTTATGGTCACGGGGGGACTGCGGTGTCAGACGTTGGAACGTTTAACTGGGTACTAGTTTTCTTCCAAAGTGTAGTACCTAAACATAAGAAATATTTCTTCAGCTGTGAATCAAATTTTGAATAAAATAATGAAATGTACTTGTACACGTGGGTACTAAATAATGTCTCTGTGTAATCATAGAATGTAATTTAGTACCATAAGCAGATTAGGAGTCGTATAAGAGAACCCTTTGTTGGAACAGATGTAACAATAAAATAATTTAGGTTTATAACCCGCCATATGCAGTAAATGTCTTCATGCCGATCGTACCGTATCAAATGAGGCAATGTACAATGTTATAGGTATATTCTGCAATCAGGTTAAATCTAGAAGAGTAGTTACTGTGAACGGAACATCTGTCGCGTGTTAAGCATGGCGCTTAATATCTAAACTATATGTTATATCCACAATATTAACTAAACCTATATTTTCTAAAAATGTCAGTTGAAGAAGGGGGAATCTGTAATCCCTGTCTATACATATAAAGGAAGGGCGTGAGTGTTCATTTATTTATTTGGGACATTTCGCGGGAAATGCTTTTAAATCATATATCAAACTTACGAAATATAAGCTTGAAATTATATTTTAGTTTCGGATAATAATGCCTTATCTAATCCCTCAAAGCGATAATACGATATTACGCTACTTCCTGAAGTAATGTTCCATATTGAACCTTAAGGAATATTCTAGAATATTAGCGCGAATTCAAAGATTCAAGACTCATGGGAATAATTACTCAAGTTTAGGGAAACAACCTCAACAATAACAACAAGGCGTCCATCAAGCGACCCTAGTATTCGCATCAATACCTTACGATGATTTTAACACAAAGAACCGTGCAGTTTTTAGTATCACTTTGTGCGTAACTTCTATTTTAGTTACGCAATTAAAATTAAAAAAAAAAACTACAACATAATTCTGTAGAATTACAAAGTAGTTATATAAATTAGTATTTAGGTATTTATGTATTCCCTCTTTAACGTTGTCTCTTACAAAGGGCGGACTTAATGCCTTGAGGCATTCTCTTTCACACCGGGTGTGGGTTGAGAAACTGAAGGTAAGCAACATTAATAATATATTTTTAGATACTTAAATATATATAAATTACACATATAAATATACATATAAAGGGCATATGTATATGTTGATTAAGAATTCTCTAGACTACATATGTAATCCATATACCCCAAAGGCCGAAAAGCCCCGAAGATCCATATTCTCATTCAAAATGTCCAATATAGATATATAGATTCGATTCCGAGGACAGAAGAGTGTTTTAGTGCAAGAAGCATGAATGTTAATGATCATGAATGATGATGCTAACACATTTTAATGAAATAAATTAAAGATTACAACCATAACATAATAACATCTTAATTAAATTAAATTATCAATAAATTTAATAAAAATTTAAGGCGACATCAAAATATCCATTAGAAAAAAATATAATTATGAGAAAAAAAATATTAACCTTAAAATAATAATGTACTAAATATGATGCATTAATCAAATCTGTTTTTAATAATTAGTAGGGGACAGGTGTTGTTAAACATTAAAAAATATACATATTTACCAGAGCCAATAAACCCATTCAATAAAATGCTCCATGTTTAATTTTAATAATGCATTTTATACAAAGAATGATTCTGAATCAGTCTACTAACATTATTTATTTTGACATTTTGTGGCAAATACCATTTTGAATTTTATTTCATATTTTTATTATATCCATTATGAGAAGATAATACATAATTATAATGATTAAACACTAATTCAAAACTTCAAATATTGTGCTCTTTCATGTTTTTAACAAGGTCTGTTGGCTCTGGTACACCCAGCTAACTAACCCACATACCTCATACCACCTCGCCCATACAACCTGGATGAGAATGAAACAAGCAATTGTGCGATTTACCTGGAGAACACTCTTTCTGTCCACGGTACCGGGGTACTTGGGCGTAGTTTTGACGATTTGCACAAAATTTTCGGGCACGTCGACAGCCACTTCCCGCCCCAGCAGCACCGGCGTTGTGTCGAAGCCTGGAGGCAGCTTGTAGGACGCGTACACCGCTTCTCTGATCAGCACGGAATCCGTCCGCGCTGAATACGTGACACCCTCCCTACAATCTATTAAGGAATCTTGGCCGTTAGATATGAGAAGTTGGATCTTGTGATCGCTTAGATTGTGAGTAGTGTTGGAGGCGACGGACTCTGATCGCTCGGAGACGAGATCACACTTGGCAGTCTCTAACGAGCCCTTGCTCTGCTTGCTGTCATAACTTATAGCGGAGCTGTCGCTCTGTGGGAGGGAGAGGAGTTCGATTGTGGTGTTCTTGAAGCTGCCGGATCCGTCTGAGCTCGGGCCCGAGGTATCGCCGTGGAGTACGGTGCTCTGCTTGCTGCCGAAACTAGTGCCGGAGCCTGATGAGAGCAGGGGCTCGTCGTCCCTGGCTCGGGCGCGTACCTGCGGGGGGCGCGGCGGCGGGTAGCGCGGCGGCGTCTTGCTGCGCGCTATGAAGTTCTCGGGGACATCCACCGGCATCTCGCGGTGCGGACCTGTAAGTAACAAATGAACAAAACTTATAACAGCCGTAAAATATTTAATAATATGTACAATATTATAGTGAGTCCACTCCCTACGCTAAATAGAAACACAGATAGGAAAGTTGGCAACATCATACCTAGAACTAGATAATAGAGAAGATTTAAAAAGTTTAGTAGATGTTTACCCGCTCCTTATATTAATATAGACAGACAGACACATGTTATTATATAAAAAAATGTTTATTGTTTTCGTTATGTTTTCGAAAATAATAACTGTAGGACTTCAGTGCAGATCGATGTACTCAAGATGGCGCTTGCCTTGCCGCTATGCCTTGGTTGGTTGTAAAAGACGCGACAATCGACTGTTTTATAATTATTCCTATTATAAATGTAAACAAAATGTTATAGTTATTTATAAATCGGGGATCAATACGTCCGTTGTATTTATAGTTTCCAAGCGAAATAGGTCCGTTGACCTAAATAAAATGGTCCTTAATCGGGCGATGGGTGAGCGATCAATTAGACCTAATGTTGCCGGGAGGGATTTGACCCAGTCGGAAGGGATAATGGCAAAAAATGTTACTGCAAGCCAGCCGGCTGTTTTAAAGTCTGGTCATGCAATGACCATTTTCAAATATAATTGACTATGGTTTTACAGTTGAAATGTCTACAAAAACATGTATTTTATGTGTGAACATGTGTATAAATTTTATATAAAATTCAATATCTATTTAATTTGCAGTAGTTGTGTACTATATGATATATATATATATACCGATAGATTGTGAACTTCGTCAGTTGAAAATCGCACTAAGGAAATTATAAACCGATAACGAATTGTGAACTGAACATTTTAACGTGTCGTCTGGACGGGGTACAAACTGTCGAAATCGAATCATCAAATTGTGAACTGATATTTTGCTTCCGTTATTACGTTAAAGTCTACATTACCACGGAAGATAATTAAGTTATGTCTTATGTCAGATATGAATTATGAAAGTTAATAACAAATCTTAAAAAGATTTTTATCAAATAAAAATTAGGTTTATTGCGTCTTACACGATACGTAACATTTTCAATGTTTCGTTCAGTTCACAATTTGCACTTAGTTTATAATGTGGCTAGTGGGATTATAAAGTGACGAAGTGTACAATAAGTCGGCGACATATATTAGTTTACTAAATAATATTTAATGCGGTCCATTTTACGCAAAGCAATGGTAGCAATGAATTTTAGCTTGATGGATGTATTAATAGTGCAACAAGTCCGCAACAACAATATCTGTTGCACAATGGGCCGACTTGACCGGTGAAGTACCACTATCACACAGGAGACAGGCGTGCCGTTTGATGAGTGAGGTGCCGTAGGACTAATTCTATTCCTCTTCGCCTTCCCACAGTTTTCCAATCAGGGATGGAAAGGGGTAGAGGATGTGAAGGAGGAGGGAATGTACAGGAAAGTACCTATGTTATCCCCTCCTCTACAATAAAGTTAGGTAGCTCATTAGCTTGTATTCCTATAGGAAGCGGGCACTTAGTATTAGGTGAACCTCTTGTTTGTCTCCCACCATAAAAAATCATGTGTTTCTGTCTGTACATAGTGAAGTGATTGGATAGCTCGAATTTGTGCACCGTCATAAGCCATAGTAGACATAGCTAGCTTCCTGTGTTAGTTTTTATTCCATTGTTGTGAGAAGGCCGTCGTGTCGGTGACGAAATGCGACCGTCTGTCTGTCTTCTCATCGCGCGTGACGCTCTCCGTAAACATACAGGATCGCTGCTGTTAATTTGCATATAAACAAAATTTAACTAGCAAAGGAATCGCGGTAAATTAATTCAATAAGTGTTTTTAAGATTTTTACGTATAAATTTACTGAAGGCATCATGACAAGAAATACGACTTAAGACATAAATAAAATTACGTGAGGGCGCCAAGGGACCAAACTTGGTGGGGTCTTTTACCGTCAGGCATAAAACGTTTTTCAGCTGCCTGTGATTATGATTGATGTATATTTCTAAATATTTTTACAATTCAAGTTGTATAAGATAAGCGGGGCTACTGGTTTAGTTTACTTTTCGTATAAATCTAAGGTACTACCAGGATACCTAATAGTGTTAACATGCCCTTTCCACTCTGCACAATATTCCCAGAGGAGCGTTGATACTGCCATTATATACGGTTTCACCTGTTGTGCAATTTAATTAACCGACGATTGTTTCCGATAAGGAACCCTATTTAATACGATCATTAGATTGGATTAAAAGTATTTCTCAATATACTCTTTAGACCTGATGAACTTAAAATAATTTCTTAGTAGTTTTTTCCAAGCTCAGTAGTTTCGGTTCGGCGATAAATGAACAACAAATATGAACTCATGCCCAAACTCAGAGGTGTAGGCAGAGATGACGGATTACCATTTGGCGCGAACCGTGCAAACTTTTCTAATTTTTGCTACATGAAGATCCCTCTACGAGTATAAATGCGCATTATACACATACATAATCGTAGGTTACGGGTACTCTTTTGGTGGTATCACCTTTATTAAGTATGTAACTAATCAGATCAATATATTACTTCTGGAACACTGTGACTCACATTGGTAACATTAATTTGTCTTGACACCCTCTCTTCTTTCATCTCTCATCATAATCAAGAGAGTCCCGCTTAGCATCCTTCACAAGGATCACATGTTAATATGAAAACCCAATCCTCTTTCCTTATTTGAACCACATTAACAGCCCACCTGGATGTCCACGTGATCTGGTGTACCATTTGTTTCCTTCAAAAGACCAGGAAATGATGCCTTCTTTTTGATAACAGTATACTTAACACTTAAACAAAAGATTTTTTTATTTGTTGGTACCGTGAGAGAATTTAGTTTAAGGAAATTACCAAAATGCAAATTTGTGTATTCGTAAACGAACGGGATCTTCAATGTAAGTGTGTTTATTTATTAAACAACCAACTTGAATGGCACGTGTATAATATTATCCAACATTTTTTTTGTACAATTTATTTCTTTCGTCGCTGTTTCTCGATTTATTTATTTCAACTATGCTAAACAAATACAATATTATACCAATAACAGGTCAAGCGTTGGTGCCTGTCACAGTATCAACTGTGCGACAGCACCGGCGCCTTTCCTTAACAATGTACTGAGCTATTTTTACATAAATTTGGATAGCACGGTTCTAGGTGTAAACTGTTTCTTTTGTGTGTATATGTGTGTGAGTGCGTATGTGTGTGTTTGTTTTGTGTACGCGTATTTGCATGTATGTATGTCACAATATCCAATCCCAGTCCGTTATATCGCGTACATATTGTTGATACATGAGAACACGATAAGAGCAGATTGCATCACATGCGGTACAGGACCGCAAACTGTGTACTGTACTGTACTATGGAAATCAATGTGGAAGGCCTATGTCCAGCTGTGGCCTGTATAGGCTTACGATGTTGATTCTTAATATAATACTAGCTGCTCCCGCGACTTCGTCCGCATGGGAATCAATATGAATGTTTATTCTCATACGAACTACGAAGGGTAATATTATTTGAGAGTCTATACTAATTTGACTCATATTGGTCCACCATCGCCCCCACCATCATCATCGTTTCGGAGATTACCCGGAACATCCAGACAACATTTTAAAAATTTATTTTGATGCATGAAGACACTTTTATTTTATTTATCTGTATAGATATCCGTATGAAGAACAAGACACTTGCGTGTGCAACAGTCTTTTATTGTTGTTACGGATTCATAGATTTCAATCGGTGATGGGTGATTTTGGTGGGGAAATATAAGTTGATATAATTTCTCTTTTAGAATCATTTCAACTTTGTAACTGCTTTTTCTAATAAAAAATCTATCGAGTAACTTTCTCAGCACAAATTCAACAACAATTTTAAATTGGTAAAAACTCTATCGACTTTATCACAAAACAACGTACGGTATCTTAACCAAAGAGGGCTTTAAACCGTAAAGTGCAATGCTAACCGGTGTCGGAGGTGAGCGAGAGCATGGTGAGCATCTCCGCGTCGTCATCCGGCGGCGCGCGCTTCTCGTCCTCTCCGCCCAGCACCACGATGCTGGAGCCCGAGCGCCGCCGCGGCCTGGAACATCAAAACACATGTTGTTTAACTACCTATTAAAATAGTTCACCATGACGTCACATCTAGACATCAAGTATACAGTTCAGCAATAAGAAGATAAGGTAAACAATCTAGTTCTTATAAAATAACAATTAAATATTTAACGTATATAAAAAGAACTTGGAGAATAATAATTCTGGGACATAAAAACGCATTCACAGTTGATTGCAGAAGACACCGGAAGTTGTTATTGCCGATCTGAATCAATGCCCACCCTTCGTAGCTACTCCCCCTACAATCGTAAGAAAAACAACAGCATATTGATTGTAAAAACATACCAAGCTATTCAACAGATTGTGTGCATACACTGGATGTGTGCATACGATGATAGAACTACCGGTACCTGCCATGCTCAGTAGCCACTACAACATCGGCCATTTAGTAAAAGTTAACTAACTTTTCGAAAGCATTGTTGCCAACTTAATATCCGAACTATTTTTTTCATATTGTTATGGTAACACCACTTTACAAACCAACGTGAAAGAAACTCAACCCGTATCTCATTGGATAACTAGACTAGTGAAAGGTATTTAAGATGTCTCGGGACACAGACTTAAACTATGCAATTATATTGCTAAGACTGGGAGCTTATTTTTTGTCCCTTTCTTATATGAAGACTCATATAAGAAAGGTGAGAAAAGGAAAATCCGTAATAGCTTTTCAGAAACTAGCCCGTTCTTCTAGGTCAGCGACAAATGTCGTTGTACGTCCCGTCTGTCATTACGTATCGGTCGCATTATGTCGCATACGCGTCGCGTTTGTCCCTCACCTAGAACAACAGGTAAGCGAACTTCTTAATATTTATAATACTTATATCTTAAAACAAATGTACACAAACATACAGACGATAAGCAAAATCTTTAGATTTCTTTTTTATACGGATTCCTTGTTGTATTTAGATCTTACTTACTTTAATACTATAACATAATAATCATACAATGGCCGTTAAAATATGGATATTATAAAGCGTTATAAGTTGGGGAGGATATTGGTCGGGGTGCGAGGTCTGTGCGGGGTCTGTGCGGGGTCTGTGCTAGGCGGACGCGCCCGGACGCGGCGACGCGCGTCGTCACGCACGCCGGCCGCCGCCTTACGTAACGGCTTTTGTAATTTCAAATATGTACGCTTTTTATACATTCGCATGTCGGTGCTGTATTGAACCATCACTCGCTGTTGCATGGTTCCCGCTTAAATGGAACAACTGCTCGGTTATGATAATTACATTTGAAAAAAAAATTGACAATCAATTGTATAAATTTAGAAATTTTAACTTGATAATACAAAAATTGCTTCAAAATTGAAAAAAAAAACATTCGCAGTGATTGAGGACTTCCATAGAAGTGAAAATAACAACCCAAAATCCCTCACTCCCACTCCCCAACCACATCCGCGTTAAAAAAAAACCCACAAAAAAAACTTCTAACTTCACTAAAGATGTTTACACTACAATAAGCATGTTGCTGACGCGTGTTCCATGTTCCATGTTGACATGGTGAAACTATAAGATTGTGCCTTACCAAATATCGTGTAACGCAGCTGAAGTTTTCACTTCAAAAAACACAAGCTTAGTCTTGAACATTTCCCTTCCCTTCCCTCCGCCCCTTTCTCCCAAATGGGTGAAACTAAATGCCTGCTTATTTATCTGTGCTTCAGCACAGAGATATTGTGTAACGAAGCGGATGATTATGCCGGCTGATCCCGGCGGAGTAGAGCTTACTTTTATTGCCAACCCAATGGCGGCCTGGATAGTGCTCGAATAAAATACACAGACTAACCTCGCCCTGGATATGATATCCGATTAAATATTTTAAATAAAATAATAACTCGTTCGCCTAGTGAGCACCGACGTCTATGGACTGGCAACTCCAAAATAAACTATTTCCTGAAATTGGTATATGTGGAGTGGTCACTAATTGTTTATCTACATCTACACCGGTCTTCAACCAGAACGCAGTAATGTGTGGACTTCCTCCTTGGTGACAGAAATAAGCTGTTAACCAGCGGAGAGCTTTTTTAGGTAAAAGGGACTTACAACCAGCTTACTTGATTACTTTTTCTTATACCACTAGGTGGCACACGAGCAAGCGGTTCACTCGATGTAAAGTGATTGCTACCCGTAGACATCTGCAATTAATGAGTTGCAGATGCATTGCCTACCTTTAATGGACAGAGGAGAGGTCAAACAGAAAATGGTTGTTTCCAATTCATGCACATCCCCTCCACCGTCAAGTTTTCTTCCCCTTCTTATCCTTTCCGTTAGGAAAAGGGTGGGAAGGGGAAGAGAACCAGAATTAGGCCTCCGGCATCTCACTCATCAGGCGAAACGCAGAGTGCTTCTACTTCACGCCTGCTTTCTGTGAGGTCGTGGTATTTCACCAATCGAACCGGCCAATTCCTGCAACAGATGTTGCTGCGGACTCTACCACTGTTACTACAGCTTGACGTACGAATTCTTTTAACAGTGGTAGAGACCGCAATAACAACATCTTTTGCACGAATGGGCCGGCTCGACCGGTGAAATACCACGACGTCACAGAAGACAGGCGTGAAGTAGAAGTATTCTGCGTTTCGTCTGATGAGTGACGTGCCGGAGGCCTAATTGTAGTCCTCTTCCCCCTCCTACCGTTTTGTAATAAGGAAAGGATGGGAAGATGAAGAGGATTTGACGGATGAGGAGGGGATGGACAGGGAATGGAATTATCCTTTTTTCTGTTGGTCCCCTCCTTCGTCCATGAAGGTAGGCAACGCATCTGCAACTCATTAGCTTGTTGCGGATGCCTATGGGTAGCGGTACTTATTTCCAGGGCCCGCTTGCTCGTTTGCCACTTTGTAATTTAAAAAAAAGTTAAATATTATTTAATTGGTTAATCTAAGGCCATAAACTCGATGTAGTATAACTCAAAGTGCCGGCTTGTCCGCAACATATCGTATTATACGAACAATAGTATTTTATATCAGAACATAACGCAGTTTACAATCGATTGCCGACGTGACACAATCTAATAAATTAATCGAGCGATAAATTTGCGGTTAGCGCTGCAGACGCGACTTCATTAATGGCCATATTGAATGCATCGCCATCTTACATCCCCGAGATCTTTCTTTCGTACTTAACGAATGAATAAAATTTTCATTGGACTTACAAAAGCTACTCCGTAGTTAAGGGATAGTCACTTTCAGGTCATTTCTTTTGTGAAGCAAAATTTTTGACCAACGTTGCTCGGGAATTTTTATAAAATGAATATCAAAATATAACTCTGTTTCGACGGCCAGTGCATTCCCCAATAATATTGTATTAAATAAAAGCAACAACAAAAATTTTAAAACTTAAACTAGGACCTTATAAAATGTAGTTAAACATACTAATTAAATTACTAAATAGTTAATTACAATTAAAAATAATACTTATATGATGATAAAGTCGTGTGTGTGTTTACACAAAGTGTTGTACATTACAACGTTCGATTTTACTGCTACCATAAAACGCATTGCAGTCCGAGCCTGTCGTGTGATGAGACCTTACTTTTTGGTTTAAGATAAGCGACATCTATCCTTTCTGGCGGCCGCATCGGGGTTAAGTTTACATCCAATTTCATGCTCCACTTCGTTTCTCTAATTCGCTTTCTCTTAAATTGACCACTAGACCATTAAATTTCATAATCGAACAGATCTCGGTCAAAAATTAAATTAAAAAACAGCGTAGGGTCAGAAACCGAGCATAATATTCACAGGTGCCATTGCAACATTGACAAATTCATCTGGTACTAAGATCGCATGTACAAACATCGGTATCAGGGTAGATCAATTTATGTGGTCCATACATTTTGAAAGGAGTTAGGAGAGTGTAACAAGACAAATTTGTGTTGCAAAAGTGAGTGGCAGTGTTGGCAGGGGACTTGTAAGGAGAACTTATATTGAATAGATTAGTAAATTACTAAAGGGAGGGAGTAAGGAGTTCCCGTAACCGACGAGCATGTATGCGTAGATGTATGTAGAAAAAGCAAGAGAGGTGTGCCAGGATCGCGCCAAATGGAATAATCCATGATCTCTGTCTATTCATGTGCGTTCCGGTCGTGAACGCATATTTATTTACGTTTTTAATCTACAATCTATTTAACTATACTTTATTCAATGAGTAAATGGATTGTTCTATCTTTTTATATCGAGAGAGGATTGCCGATTAAATTCTCAACAGCTTATCACGATAATTACAGCCAGGAATGATAAAAAAATTACACATATACAAAAATACAGATATAATATACTAATTTTCCTTCAGTTATCTCAAGCACACACACACACACACAAGGCTATCTGTGTTTGATTCATGTCATGACTAACACAATAAATAGATAAGACAGTTTTAATTTATTAAAAATACGATTCCCTTCTTCTAGAGCATATGTTCTCATTCTTTTACGGACTATCAGGACGGTATTCTTAACCATACGGACTAATGGTGCGGTAGTCCGTAAAAATAGTAACAAGAGAAGATCCAACGCTCCTTTTACATAATGGTTATTTATACAAATTCCTTGTCTGTCTTATAATCACAAATAAAAAACTAATTCTCTATCCATCTTTATGTATATTTGTGATCCTCGGGGTCGTGGCAGAGGGTTATTATTATTAATTAATTGTATTTTCTGTCTGTCATAGCGCTGAAGACCCCCATTTGCCTTTGGCCCAGCTACCGCCCTCGAGAAATGCTCCAGCGCCCATTAGGGACCGGTACCGCCCCCGCCAGGAACCTATGTTCTGATGCATCTAAACTGCTAACGGTTGGCCGCCTTCGCAAATGTGTCTGTATTATATTCGAGGCAATATAATTCTTCGGTTGATTCCCTAGATTGATCTTCGTGAGACGTTATTAACTAAATATTTCAAGCGACTAAACTAGTCCAGTCGGTATAGGTGCCGACCACTTTCGGACTTATCGGAGGTTCTTATCCCACATATAAGCATACATTAATAAATTTGATAGACGTGTGTAAATGCCTTTATATATCTTCGAGACAAGCGAACAAGGTTATGCTGGCTACAGGAAAAGTGTAATAAAAACTACAATTGAAAAACAATTTGAGAATAAGTTAATGGTAAGAAAATGAAATCGCTTCCGCCTCTAAGATAGACAGTACCGTATCGGAAGTCCACACCCCCGGCAGGTTGATAATAGAGTCTACCTGTAGCGACAGGTGCGGCGCAGGTAGCGCGCTTTGTGCCCGACCCATTTCGTGCCCGCGCATTGTACTACATGCTTTAATGCTATTTAAGTAATATTACTATAAATCTTAGTATTGATTCGTCACCGTGTGGAGAATTTTATATGGAAGATAGAGCTAACTAGCAGATGGCCAGCTGGTTGGGATGTTAAATTGCTAATTATTTTATTTTTGTAATAGAGGCCCAATTAAACTGATGTTCATATCAGAATTGTTTTGTGTAAGATGGCTAGCGAACAAGTTCAGATGTTCAGAAGATGATAGTCCACCTGGTAACCCATAAATATACGCAACACGCAAATTTGTTGTACTGCAGATGCGTTGTTTATCCCTAATGGACAGACGAGGGAGACAGATAGACAGGTTATTGCATTTTCCTACTCATCCTCTGCCCGTCAATTCCTCATCTCTTTACTAACCTTTTTAGAAAAGAATGGAAAGGGGAATAGGACTGAAATTGGACCACCGGGACCTCATTGATCAGACGAAACGGAGAAGAATAATTCTACTTCACGCCTCTCTTCTGCGAAGTCGTTGTATTTCAGCTAAAGACAAACGAAATATGTACCTTTTGTTATTACGCTTAAAAGTAAAAACATGAACTGATTCCCAACTTTACATTACATTTATAATATAGCTATATAAAAACACTATACATACAGTTGCCTACTTTACTAAATTATAATTAAAACAAAGTAATTGTTTAAAAAAAGTCCAGAGCTATTGTTCCAACAGCTGGCGGGAGATAGAGGTTACGCGATATGTTGACACATTGTAACAGATCGTTACGTGAATAATAAACAAACTGTATATGTATTACTTTATTTAGCTAGTTCATGTAGTTTATCCGTAGCTAAGTAGCGACCTTGTTCTGTTAATCTATAATCTGTGATGTAAATCTAATGTGACAGTAATGTGTTCTGTATATAACAGTGAGCTCCCGTTTGTTAATGGTTACAATGGGCTAATAAATCGCTTATTCTTAATTTAAAGACAGGAAAATAAAACGTAATAGGTTGCCACGGTAATGTACAACACGACAATAAATCTTTTTGACGTTGTATTGCATGATAGGCACATCACCATGGCAACCAATAACAACAACATTTGTCTATAATTCCAAGTAATTATACGCGAAAGTAATTTACAAAAATTTCCAGCGAGGAAGATGAGAAACGAAGAAAGTAAGACTTGTGTTCTGTTTCCACATAATTTTGTTTGAAGAACACTATTCGTCTTACAAATCAAAGTAAGCTGTAACCTGAGTCCTGTTACCGAAAGCCTTCCGAGTGAAGGCCTCTAACTGTCGCAGACCCGGCACGTCTTGACCCGGATATGCCCGCGCGAACTTAAGAAACCCCCACGCGACTAATCCTGTTTGTTAATTTTTAATTCTCGCCAACTTACATTTACTTAATTAAGTTAATTATATTTAAGTTAAATGACACTTAGTGTTAGTACTTCATCGAACATTTAGGACTTTGTATTTATAATTAATTCTATTTTTGCTAATTACTTGAAAACATCATACCATGTTTTCGACTACCATATCGAGCTATCATCCGTCATTTCAGTCGTCACTCCCTTCTTGATCATGTCACGTTTCACGCAATCCATCCATCTTTTCTTAGGCCTACCCCTACCGACACATCCCTCTACAATCATTTCTTAAACTATCTTTGTCACATGCCATTCTTCCCTCCTCACCATGCTAACCTTTTGCTCCTGAACTTTTCCACTATCGGTGCTACTTTACCTCTGATATTATCAAATCGTGTTAGTCCACACATCTCAACATTCGTATTTCTGCCGCGTGCACTTTCTTAAAAAATTTAATAAAATAATATTTTTTTAATCTACGAGTAATTGACATAGAAAAAGGCGCCGACATTTATATCATAAATATGACACGGGTTGGGCGGATCGGAACACATTTTTGTTTTCGTGGCACCTGAAGGTACCTACTACGACTGTACAAAGTTGGCAAATAAATAAATAAAAATTATTGTAGCGTTATTTGGCGATTTCAACGTACTTTTCGATGGCACGATCAGCGAAAGGCGATGCTTTGCCCGTTTCAAATCTCGCGACACTATGTACCTTGGAAAATATATCAGGAAGGATCCACTATTAGTTTCTACGACAAGGCACTTTGGGAAGGAGGTGGGACACGCAACCGACGGCCAGAGGAATCACGAACACGACAAGTCTCGCCCCACTCGTCGCGATTCACAAAACAAACGGGCGCATCCGTTCCCTGAGTACAATGCGTATTGTACGGCCGTGTTTAGACTTCCCACAACCCCCCTCCGTCCCCTCGCACACCGCTGTTTGGACATGTTACAGCCTAAGCCTACAAACATCACTAACAGCGTTCCCTTGAGAGTTTTACATGCAAGTTAGAAAAATAATCCAAAACCCAAAAGGATTGCAATCATTAATTCTCTGGTCAAAGCAAGTCGAAAACTTCGTACTTAATTTGACAGGAGGTAAGCCTCATTAACCGGACAATTATTGATTAGCTAATTTTTGATACTTTTAAATGTTTATTTCATATTTACTGGTCGTTCACAAAAACTTGAGACCCGAGTCTGACACGTCACAGCTGTGTTCTTGTGTACTTATTGGTTTAAGGGTAATTATAAAACGAGGCTGTCATAACATCGACGCACGCGGAGAGGCGAGACGCGAGTGTCACGTCATTGGTAGAGGGAAGGCAAAAAGGGAAGATAAGAGATAAAACGTCTGTTATCGAGATTGTGGAATCCTTTATCGAAAATGCAACACAGTATTTTAAGATTCTTCAATCCTGTCGATACCAAACACTAGTGATCCACCCCGGCTTCGCCCGGGTACCACTTATTATGTTGATCCGATCGCTAACAAACACAGGAACACCCGCTGTGCCAATCTGGACAATCCCTGTAAATTTCATCAAAATCGGTCCAGCTGTTTCAGAGTCTATAGGGAACATATATACTTCGCTTTTTACATATTATTTTTTTCTTAAAAAATAAATAAGTAAATTTCCCATGTTACTGCTAATACCTCCGAGAATATGTGTACAAGGTTTCATGATGATCGGTTGAGTAGTTTTCTAGTGAAAGCGTAATAAACAAACTACCATTCACATTTATAATATTATAGATAGATAGACAGATAGATACATAAAAACCTATTCTCAGACCTACCGAATGTATATGCAAAATTTCATTGAAATCGGTTAAGCCGTTTCGGAGGAGTATGGCAACTAGCACTGTGACAGGAAATTTTTATATATATATAGATGTATCCTACACTATAACCAAAACATTTCATGTCAAGTTGGTTGCCCAGATTCACCGGGTCATAATATTTGTGCTGTTAAAAATTATAAGTACTTGTACTAACTAGAAGTCTACGAAGTCGTCATTTCGTGATTCCCGCATAAACTATTCCTAATGGATTTAAATTGTGTGTCACTTATGTTGAAAGGTTCTCACTTTATATTTAAATATTTTCGAGACGTCACTATTTCAATTATAAACACACAAGCAGTCATTTCATTAGGAATGCCGACTGTTCATTAGGAACAGCTGGGAGGCGCGACAACTCCAAAAATAAATGAATAATAAACAAAAATAAACCCTTGCGTCTTAACAATATAATTCAAAATTGAATACAAGAATAATAGACGAAAAAAAGTTCGTCCAAACTGTTCTAAATTCAAATAAGCATTTTTTTTAATAAGGAAAGGTAGAAAACGAGCGGCGGGAATGCCCAGGTGATCAACGACGCCCATGGACACCAACACCAGAGGAACTGCAGATGATGTCGACGCATGTTGAGATTGTTTTTTACGCGAAGCTAGATTTTCCCCTACCAAATATCGTCTTACGCGTCTAAAGAAGTTTCCACTCGGATAATCACTGACATAAGCTTGTATCTTATCTAATTCGAACACGTTCTGATATTGCTAGATTTATAAGAATAAGAAACCTAAATAGACACGTTAGGTTGTTAATTTTTTATTGTTATCTCACGTTTCATCAACATCGCATGATTGATAAGTGATTTACATATTCATGAGGACGAAATCAGTAAGGTACTGGGATGATAAAGTGTTACAGGCGCAAACATTTTCCCGATGTCTTGGTAAATTTTAATTGCAATAAACCTGGTTGCATTGATCATTGCAATAACTGGGCATAAGATGCCTCTTTAGAAAATAAACATTCGCATTCAGGGCCTTTTATATCACATTTAGATATCCATGCGTCTCCATACGCCTTGATAAACTTAACACATGAATTAGACGATTGGCAACAAATCAAATTTACTTCAACATTCCCGGCATCGCTTAGGTAACTAGTACGGGAACGCCTTTGTAGTATTAAATAGGTTAAAATGGTAACACCGATCTCAAATATTTAGAAACACTTGAAGCTTTCTGGGGGAGGCATATCCTAATAATAAAATAGTAATGAATGTTTAATATTAACACCTTATCATAGTTAAAGTATTTCTAGGCCGAAGAAAAGACAAATCATTACACAAAATTTGTACATACGTAATAATACAATGTATCTAAAACGAGTCATAGTATTCAAATTCTTTACAGGCTTACTACAGACACCGTTAGTATTTTATTGTGATTGATGGTGGGATTTTTATTGGCTACCCAAAAACAATTCGCATCTCGTGAAATGGCTGCTCAAGTGGCGGAGATTCGAGCGTCGAACGTGGCAACATCGGCTCCCACGTCACGTAATGCAACGCGTACCCGCCCACTGAGTTATCATGATCCCATATCTGTTACACACTGAAATAGTTTAAAATAAATAGGGGGAAATCACAGGCTAAAGATCATTTATATTTAAGATATTTCAGCAGTGAATCAATTTTTTTTTGTTGACGATGCATGAAAAATATATTGACAATAAATGAAACTGTCACAAATTTTGAATTTTATGATTGTGTCTGCAGAATATATAAGACCCGGATATACAGTTTTATCAATTTAATGTCGGAACATAACTCAAATGAAACACGACTTTTGTGAGAGCACAACAGGTAAATCGAGTTTAACCGGAAACACGATGTCGGCGCGCTTTAGTGACGTATCGGCGGGACTGAGACGGAACATGTCTCGCTCGCTCGCACAGTAATCAGCTGATCGGTAAGTAATCGCGACCTTTGAGTGAAAATGTTTCGTCCATTGAATTAAGTTTGAACTTGAAACACATAAATAGTTTCAAGATCGAATAGTTACTTAGATTTTCATTATTGAAGTGAATACTTCTTTAGCCGCATTGGAGGATGTTTGGTAGGGGAAAATCTTATACATCCGGTAGATGGACATGCTCGACTTGTTTATTTGAATTTGCAACAGTTTCGACGAACTTTTTTTTAACGAATAGCTTGGCTTCGAAATGAAGCCATGAACAAAATCGAACAAAATTTACTTCGAGATATAAATTTCTGTTACGAAAGTATCTTGACTCTCTTTTTTAGATGTTTATAGACTTAATAAATTTGTTTTCAACAATGAATAAATTAACAGCGTAGGTAATAGTGATGTTCGACGTGTCAACGACAAATTGTTACCTTCTATGTCATGAATAAAGTTACCAATAATGAACAAATGAACGTAATCACATCTAAAGCTCCCAACAATGTAGAAAAGCTACATTTTGTTTGAATTACAATATAATCATATGTTAAGGCACAACTTTAACCATGTAAAAACAAGTTGGATGTAAATTTCCAGAGAAAGTAACGCGTGTGTCGGACTCGCGAGGTGACGCTGTGTGTGGGAATTGGAAAGTGCTATTTCGCTCTGTGTGAATTGATATCACCTGCTTGTAATATTAATTTAAAAAACTCTCAGAAACAAATAACACTAACTAAAACATTAAACTCGAAAACAATCCAACATACATGTCATAACATAAAAATGTTGGACACATCGTAAGATTCGATTAACCATACCGATTATTAGATTGATGGTGTTAAATGTTTAAATAAATTTGTTTGTCTGTCGTTCATAGCAGAGACTTGCGGAATATGTAAATAAATCGAGTCAAGTGTAAGTAAATCTTTGTTCTACTATCAGACCGGTGTCGGAAGTGTTCGCCCGTGTCCCCTGGCCGACATTGATACGGCAAACAATCGACGATCGATGCAGTTTTAATACAATCACACTTCTCGGTCTCCATGGCAACGTATAGATTTCATTCGTATGAAGGCATTTAATTGATAAAGATAATAATCTTTATTGGGCACTAAATGACTATTTCATTATTACCTTACCTCTTTAACTAGGTTAATCTGTGCTTAAAAAGCCAATATTAACGCACTGAAAGTTTGAAATACATTTTTTTAATTAATACGTAATCTAATAACGTCATTGACATTAAGATAGACCGACTGAGTATAAGATTTAAACGCACATACATAACTTCAAAGCTACATATTAATTATAAAACGGAAAAAAATCTGACATATTCACCGCTATAAAGGAAAAGTGTGGCTTAAAACTGCAAGTAGTGACTAGAATTGTGAAAGGTATGCTTCGGTGGTTCAGGCATGTTGAAAGGATGAATGAAGAGAGAGTAACGAAACAAATTTGTATTGTAAAAGTGACCAGCACTGCCAGGTAGGGGACGCCCTAGGGGAACTTAAATTTATCAGATTAGCGACTTACTAAAAAAGTGCGATATAAGGAACACCCATAACCGACGAGCATACATGCGTAGAATTATGAATGTGGAAGAAGCGAGAGAGGTGTGCCAGGATCGCGCCAAATGGAAATCAATGATCTATCCTACCCCTCTGGGTTACGGGCGTGAGCGCCTATATATATTCACCGTGGTGTTTTGTATGTAAGGCGACAGGGTATCAAAACCGCATAACCTATCTCAGACTTAAGTAGCCGCTAAATACAAACTATATTACTAGTCTCTAATTTAATAATAGATTCGATGTCGGATAACTTAATATCCTTGTGACCCGGGCAAGATCGTTAGTTCTTAATTCTCATGTCCCAGCTTTGGTTAGAATCGTAAACAATATCGTTCAGCATCAAAGAACATAATCGATCGCCGTCAACGTGTAACAAAGTTAGGTATGCTATGGTTACTTAATTGACCACTAACATCAATTACTCAGTAAAAAATTTAAGTAAACTAAGTACATTCTCTTTCCATATTACATTTACCGCCTACATCCCGACTTAATAATATACATGTGAATGTTAGTTTGTTTGTTACACTTTAAATCCTTAACGATTCAACAGATCATCACGACTTTTGCACTCACAAACGTAGGTACAGAAAATAACATGGGGTACCTTTTATCCAGAAAATAAAACTGAATGATAGAAAATTATTTGAGACCTTTATTCACAATATTGTTAGTTATTATTAGACTTATAAAATGTTTAGCTTTAATAATATCTTCTCTTTAACTGTTCCAGTAAAGTTTGAATTGCGAATCGTACCTATATATGTTTTATAAAAAATAAACAAAAAGGCAGGCATCGGCCCAAGAAAAATATAGATTAGGTTTGTGTATGTATAATGAAATACGGACTTCACTGTAAAATATAAAGAAAACAGCTTTAAAAATCCTTATTTCATCCATCTCATTATAAATGGCATATGAATGATTCGATATTTTTAAGTTAATATAATGGCGAATGAAATTTTAAATTACAAACTTTATAAAACAAAAATAAATTTAGCAAAGCGGCCCTATAACGAATCAAAAATGTTAAATAAATACTTGTTTCTTTACATATATATAGTTTATTGCTACGTGTGAATTGATGAATATTTATTGTTTAAACTATTAATTAGCAAACAACGTTAATGTATCGAGAAAACTCAAACCTTTCCCCCGCCCTATGTGTGACGTCTCTCGGGTTTTCCTCACACGCGGTGAAGAAATCACAAAACAAGAATTTTCTATACATAAAAAAAAATATTACATAACATCACTTTGACAAAATAAGCTATATAACACAGGTTGCCTTTGCCTTTAAAAAAAACAATCGAACCTAAACACTTTCACTAGAGCAAATTAAAATAAAATAAAAAAAACGAGACGCGTCGCGGTTGCCAGTGACACTGTCAGACTAATTGTTTTGTGCACAGATAACGTATGATAAACAGTGTATACGCGCCAATAGCGTTGTGTACGTTACGTCAACGTAATGTGATTAAACAAGGATTTGCATTGCACGACACGTTCACAGCGGTCATTATTGATTTTGTGACTGTTTCTATAGTTTACGACGAATAGACTATACCTGAACTTAGGTTTTAACGTTTCTAAATGAGTATATTAATAGACCTGTAGCCATTGTATTAGCAAAGGAAATACTTAAAGTAAATAAACAAACATAAAGTAAGAAATAAGACTGTAAGATAAGAGAACATATTTCCTGATGATTCGTAAATTCCAACCCTAGCGCGAATCGCATAAATGCAGACGAGTAATGAGAATGTGTGGCATAGAGGACAGGTGGGACAGATGATAATAGGAATCCGCCCTTAGATCAGTGTGTGACGGTTTTCGGTACACCGTATACGCCATTCCAGTAGTACCTACATCATGCGCAAACTGGACAGTACCACCTCGGCGGAGGCGGAACATCCCCTTAAGTCCGACACCTAGCATTATATTAGATTCGACAAGGTGAAAGTGTTGGCCCACGAAAGGAAATTTGTTTCTCGCAAGCTTCTTGAAGCCATAGAAATTGGCAATCGTCCTAATTTAATAGGGATAAGGGATGGTCTCTGCCGCTTACATGGAAACCGTGTTGCTTAACGCGATCGACAATACTGAAGATTACGTGGTTGACATTGTCATTGCATTTTGTGACCTCTGTTATACAAACATCAACATACACAACGCTTCGGTGTCCAGCTCGTCGTCATCGCCGGTATACTCCGTCAGCCGCGCGTTGCGATAACGGACGCAAGGCAACGCCTGGGGTCGACCTCAAGCCCATCCCACTAACATCAAAGGACCTCCTACAGGTCCGAAACTTATCGGTTCCATTCCAATTCCAGAATTTTTGGTGTTCATTATTGTATGTAATGCCAGTGAACAAGAAGTAGTAGATATTAAATATGTAGTTGAACATCTATGTACATACAAATAGATTAACATCGCTTAGAAAATGTAACTATCTGAAAACGAACCTCTAACAAATCAATCTGAAGTTCCCAGAGGATGAGTTCGTAAACGAAGGCCTCATTGACGCTAATTAGCAGGCCGCCTGACAGACGATCCCCTCATTACGGGTAGGCAGCAGTTATATTCAAGACATTGTAACCTACTGCCACACTGATAGCGGGGAGAACTTGAAAAAGTTTTAATAGAATTGTGATAAAAAAAATTGTATCAAGTATTTACAAAATACATACAAATTAAAGCCTTAAACCAGTAACGAACTAAACTCAATTATCAGTAACAGTAATCTTAGGTGCGAATATAACTTAACGATGAAGAATCACAAAGCAAACAACGCTAATCGTGTAGTTTTTAAATTTATCCATACCATTTTAATGTTATTATAGAAGTAAACTAAACTAAACAGTACATTTATATAGAATCCGTATGCTTGTAGTACTGGAACTAACCCAAAATCCAATACCCTTTTATCTGATATTTAATAATTTTAAAAAGCGCAAATTCTTCGGCTGACTTAATTCAAGACCTTTATAACTACTATTTGTAGTAAATAACATAAATAACTAACAAGAAAGAAATGATATAAAAACCGCTAACAGTGGCGCCCGACCTCAATCCGAGGCAGACTTCTCGTAACGAGTGTGATTACCGGCGAGGCACGGGTATATTCAGTGCCGTTGTTCCAAATAACGCCGCTTTAACAACCGTCGCACAACACAACAAGAACACTCCTAATTGAGATGAGTTTTAACTTTAGTCTGCAACGATTCACTAGACTGATTCGGTGTCTTTTGAAGGAAGGAATTGGCCAATGTCAGGCCAATCAGATATAAACAAGACATATTATATGTAATTTCAAATACATATTCCATGTATTTAAAAGATACTGAACTGAACTGTCATATTGTTTTATATCTTTAAAGTAGAACTGGACTAAATGTTCCTTGGGGGTTATTCTTCTACCAAGTTGTTTGCCGCAAGTCGGATCAGTTTAGATAACATTAGTGGAACTTTGTTATTAGTTCCGTGATGACCTCTTAACTGAGGACACGTGTAATGGCCTCTTAAACTTTTTCCGACTGCTCATTAAATATTATATGCGCTTGGTAATGAATCTGACAGAAGAAATTATATTTATACGTCATACTAAAGTTTTGGCTTATACTTTAAACTATTACTTCCTTTAACTAAAATGGATACAATGTGTTCAATTAATAAAAAACTCAATTGAAGATACGTGTAATTATTTACGTAAATTCTCATTTGACCAATATGTTAAATATACATTTAAAATAAAAGATATTTCGAGTTGAACACGACTAAGACAGATGCCACGTCTTATTCGCTACCACTCTATACACAAAAAGGTTATGCAGCACGATTAGAGGGCTAAGGTCATTAAAAAGGCAATGGAGAAGAAAATGTTCAGTCTCTGCGAGATCATCAGTACTTACGTGATCCCCACCAAAACCAAAATGCCTGTACATTGCCCAAAAGAGTCTGTAAGGAGCCTGCAAAGAGTTTCAAGGCTTAGCAACGTGCCGGACACCACCGGGTCTATAGTTCCTAAAATGGCGACCAAATACAGGTCGAAGCATCGTAGGTAGGCCTACCATAAGATGGAAAGATGATCTGGTCAAGGAGGAGCCAATTGGATAAGGGTGGCAGGACATCTATCATTGTGGCTATCATTGTGGGAGGCCTACAGCCAGCGATGGACAACTATCGGCTAAAGCGCCAACGTAGTCTCTTACGATAGCTCATTTTTTTTATAAGTGTCGGTAAATACTTTACGTTAATTTAGTTAACCGCTCGCTTTGCTAATATCTAATGAATTAACTACAATAATTATATAGGCGATATGTATTAGTGTGACTGGAGACCGACTGACACAAGTTTCCACAACTCGCCGCCATAACGCACTCATACTTTTACAATTTCCACCGTCGCGTCGCGTCGGTCGCTCGCGCAGTTCCGTTACACAATTTATATAACTGCAGCTGAAACGGAAACCGGACGACGCGTCGCCAAGCGACCGTCACGTGTGTGACACAGACTAACTAAACACTACTTACTTTGAAAACTTCAACACAGTTATCACATTCAACTGTTAAAAGTTGATATGGAGAAATTTTGATAAAGTATTTAGGTTTATATTATAGTTACTATTATATATATGTTACTATTATATTACTAGTTATCCACCCCGGTTTCGCACGGGTAGCCGTTACGGAATCTATAGAAAGTAACCTGTGAGCTATTCCAGACTGTAATCTATCTCTGTGCCAAATTTCATCCAGATACGTTCAGCCTTTTTTGCGTGAAAGAGTAACATACATCCATACATGCAAACTTTCGCATTTATAATATTTTAATATTTTTATTATATGCACACGTTTAAACCAGATTGTGGTCCGAGATTAGGGATTTCTATTTGGCACAGTCCTGGCACACCTCTCATACACCGACGCATGCTCGTCGGTTGCGGGCGCTCTCAACACCACCATTCTTCATCCTGTCCTGCCTTTATTCTATGTCCATTTATATATATAATTATTTATGTATATAAATGGACATGTACGTCCCTTTCTTTCATTTTTAGCCAAAACTACACATCGCAGACTTGAAATTGACCGATTGTAGACTGAAAGTTCCCACGTGTTTTTATGGTGGTTTCATGTGGATGGTTGTATGGGTGTAGATTTGAAAAGTGTTGAAAATGTATTTTTCGATAATATTTATTCATCTACATATATTATTCTGGTATGATTTATATATTGATCTAAAGTGAAAATCAGTTATGAAATACAAACATTTGAAGTGACTACACTTGAGACGTTTTTAAGAACTGCATATCTCGGGTTAGGTTAGGTGAACATCAAAATATTCTCTCGGTAGTAGGAAAATAAAATACATTCAAAAGAAAAACAATACACTAAAATAATACATTCAAAAGAAGGATTAATGTTATTTGGAATTATCGTCGCCGCTCGCGTACAGTATACAAATCCGGATAAATATTTGGCTATGTTCGCCGCTTTGTTAATAATTTGAGTAGAGTACGTTCAATTGTATCGGAATTGATTATTCAGCTGTTTGGTACAGTACAATACGTCACTCGTCGCGCCACATAAGCGTGGGAACACAGAAGTCAACACATAGGCCTCTCGAACTGATAGCCGCGAATTCGATTCCAAGTCGGACGAAATACGGAAGTATAAATCAGTATTCTGTAATGTAAACTTACTTCCTACCAGCCGGTCCATTTAAGTAAAAGTAGCGTGCCAATTATCTGCGTGTAACTGTTATTGTGGATACACGCAGTACGATGACTTGCATTACATTACATTTTTATGATGTGTATAGATATCCTAGCAGGTACCTAAGGTAAACCTAACCTAAGGTTAGAAGAATCCATGACAAAGCTATAATCAGAATAAGCAAAAAAATTATAACTATAATCTGATTCGGGCATGTTGGAAGGATGAATGAGGAGCGAGTAACGAAACAAATTTATGTTGCAAAAGTGAGTGGCAGCGTTGGCAGGGGACGCTCAAGTAGAACTTATATCGACCAGATTAGTGACACACTAAAGAATGGCGATATAAGAAGTACCCGTTACCGACGAGCTTGTATGCGTAGATGTATGGATGTAGAAGAAGCGAAAGAGGTGTGCCAGGATCGCGCCAAATGGAAATCCATTATCTCTGCCTACCCCTCTGGGTTACGGGCGTGCATATTTAATTTATTCTGATCGAAAATGTTGCAATTTTGTTGAAATCATGAGATAAACGAAGAAATTGTGTAATATAGATAACTCATTAACAGCCTCAGGTAATATTAGAATATTTTTTTCTAAAATATTGAAAAAAAATACTAATTTGAATAAAGCTCAAGAGTATTTTTTTGTTTAAGCGTGGTAACATCAGAAACAACCAGCGAGAATCGAAATATTATTTTTTCATATAATAGCCCAATAACTTGTGTGATGACAGTGTCACGCTATAACCGTTAAAAGCCGAAACCAGAGGCAAAACTAGTTTATCTATACAACGATTCAGTCTTGTTTATAATAATAATAATAATAATAAATCTTTATTGCACACTACAAATCCAGTTCAATATTGCCTTGACCCCTTAGCTAGGTAAACCTGTATTTAAGGAGTCAATGACTTCCCTTACATGCTATTTTCAAGTTTTGTGCAAAATACAAGAGAAAAAAAAAAAGTTTAACCTAAATTCGTTTTTTTAGTACAAAATCTCAATATCTTTTTGTGTATGTGTGTGTGTGTGTATGTGTGTGTGTGTATGTGTGTGTGTATGAGTAAGTGCGCTTATTCATGTATATTAATTAATATCTAGGATTGGAAAAGCTTTTCACAGGTGTTGTAGTCTATATCTTCTAGCCATTTCTTTACTATTTTCCGCATATTAAATGTTTTGAGCTTTCTTATATTGAGGTGTTTATCTATAATGTTGAACAAGTGTGGAGCGAGGAATTTAAAATGTTTTGCCGCACGAGAACTCTTGACAGCTGGCAAATTAAACTTATTAGTTCGTCTGCTTTGCAGAGTTGCTGTACTCATTTGATTTTTATGGAGAGTCTTGATGCACTCGAATATAAAAGTTTTGCGTATACTCAAAATCTTAGTTTTTTTATAGAGCTCGTCAGTTGGGTATTTATAAGGTAATTTATACATGACCTTTAGTACGGCTCTTTGAGAACGTTCTGCTTCAAGTAAACAGCTTTTGGACGCTCCTCCCCAAGAACATACACAATAGTTTATGAAGCACTGGCAAAGCGCATTGTATGTTCTTGTCAGTAGATCATAATTAGCAACCGCTCGTAGTTTTCTAAAGATAGCAATAAGCCTTCTGATACGCTTAGTTACGGAGCTGACATGGTTTTTCCAATTAAGGTTTTCGTCAAGTGTGACGCCAAGATATTTGAATGTATTTGTTCGTTCTATTCCAGAGCAGTTGCACTCAAGTTTGAGAATTGTCTTCCTGTTACAAGGTGCTTGATGTATCGTAATTGCCAGGTCGTTTGGCGGTTTAGATCGAGCTGTTTTGTAGAACGCTACGTACTTCGTTTTCTCGGTGTTAATGGTAAGAAGGTTGTCCTCCAGCCACCTCGTAACAGCAGTTAGTCCGTTTTCTGCTTCTTTTTTTACCTTTGCCCACGAACTCTCGTGGAATAATATGACTGTGTCGTCCGCAAAAATTAACAGATCCGCATTTTGGAGCCTTATTTCGCATAGATCGTTTATGTAAATTAGAAACAGGGTTGGACCAAGCGTACTTCCTTGGGGGATACCGTAGGCAGAGCTGGCAGGGTCGCTGACGACAGATCCGACTCGGACTCTCTGTTTTCTGTTCGATAAATAATCATTGAACCATGAAAAGGCTGTACCTCTAATTCCACAGTTCTCTAATTTCGATAAGAGGACCTTTACAGATACGGTATCGAACGCTTTTTGGAGATCCAGGAAGACTCCTAAACATTTTTCTCCCTTTTCCCACAAGTCCGTTATTTTTTCTGTTAGTGAAAGTACAGCGTCATTTGCTGAGCGGTTTTCCCTGAATCCGTATTGGTTTTTGGCTAAAAGGTTCTTCTTTTCTAAATAGGTTATCAGTCTTTTGTTCACCACCTTCTCGATTATTTTCGATAGCGTGGATAACAATGATATTGGCCGGTAATTGTTGGGACAAAACCTGTCCCCTGATTTATGGATGGGAACAATGATTGATTCTTTAAATATTTCTGGGAATTGTCCCGTTTCTAAACTGATATTAATCAGATGTGAGATCGGTCTGCTTAAGAAGCGATCGTATCTCTTTAGAAAGCCAGATGATATTTTGTCCCAACCCGGAGATGTATAAAGTTTTAGATTTTTGATAATGAGTCGTATTTCTTCAGGATCTGTTAAGAAAAGTGACATCGATTGCAAAGGACTCCCTGTCTTAGCTTCACTGGCCAATTTTTTTTCTGTTTTGCCTAATATATTTAAAGTTTTATCGGCCAATGCCTTTCCGACATTAGCGAAGAATAAATTCACATTATCCAAGGACCTTTTTGGCGTATTATCAATGGTAAGTAAATCTAGAGTTTTGTTTTTAGCTTGTTTCATATCGCAAACTTCCTTAATTATTTTCCATATTTCCTTACTGTTTTTCGCATTTAATTTTAGCTCTTTTTCATAGTATTGATTTTTCAGGTTTTTTGTTATATTATTGCAAATGTTTCTGTAAGTTTTGTAATTTTTAACAGCGTCTTCGTCATGAGTGAGTTTTAGCTGTTTGTGTAATTTATCCCTTTTTCTTAACGATTTTATAACACCTGGAGTAATCCAGGGTTTAAGCGGTTTATTTTTTCTCGATATTTTTACAATTCTAGAATTAGAATTTATAACCTTATGTAAAATGCTTATTAAAGTCCTTGAGGCTTCATTTACGTTAGACATCGCGAAGTAATTATCCCAATTTATTTTATTTAAATCTTCTAAAATTCCATTATGGTTAAATATTGTTTTTTCGTTATCAGTTTTTGTTTTATACACTTTGGTTTTATTGATGTACAAAAGGATCGGAGAGTGGTCTGTGAACTCGTCAAATACTGCAGTTTTAATTGTGTGATTGATACCTTTTACCATAAAATGATCCAAACATGCGTTTTTCCTAGTCGGTTTATCTATGCACTGCTTATAGCCTAATGTAGCTAGCATATTTAGATAGTCAGAACCCGGCCCCTTCACACTGTTCGGCATGATATCTAAATTGATATCACCCGTTAAGATGACTAAGTTGGTTGTTATTTCATTTAGTATATCGTGTAAGGACTCAATATATATCCTCGGATTTTGAAAACTGGGTGGCCTGTACGAGCAAACCACAGTAACCTCGTTATCTATCTTTAGTATTAAGAAGTTACCCTCAGTCGCTATCGGTTCATAAACAGAACTATTTAGTGTTTTATTAACATATATAATTACTCCGTCATTTTGGTTAATCGCTGTTTTCGTCCTATATCCTGTGTAATTATCAATAAAAGGAGGTACACTATTTTCGTCTAGCCAACATTCTGTTAACACTATGACATCTATTTCAATTTTAAGTTGTGATATAAATACTAAAAATTCATCGAAGTTGCGGTTTACACTTCTTATATTTACCGTCAATATGCGCAGAGAATTTAATTCTCCTTGTTTACAACCTAGGACGGATTTGCAAAGGGAGGGATCTGATATTCTAAAACACTCTGCATCTGTTAAATTGTCGAAGTCATTTGTTATCGAATTATCCAAAAAATCGAATTTTATTATTAAAAACAAGTTGTACTCTATTCATTTGATATAATTTTGTTTTCCGTGTCACATATAATTTAAATTTGTAAAAAATCCCATCGTTAAGCATAACGCAATGATATTTTGTTAATCTATGTTTTTTTTGTTTATAATAAGGGCAGAACATGATGGTTTTGTGTTGAGTTTGAACGTAGTGAAAATGTAGTATATAGTGTGTAAGTTTTGTTTGGATGTGGAATAAGTGATGTACGCTGTATTTAGATTGCGTTTGTGTGTCCCTAAGGTGGGATGTTATTTCTTTAGATTCTACTTTGCTGTGGTAGACGTGAGGTTTGATATGCTTAATTTGCGATGGTGTGTGGTATGTATGAGTGATACAAAAGTTAAATGAGCAAACGAGAATTACAATGCATAAATTTACACAAAAAATGTTTTCTGAACTAAACATAAAAGAATGCTTCATGTTTATAAGATTTTGTAAACTAAATGCAATCCATTGTACTAGTCACACCTTCAGCTTAAGTTTGGAAATGTCACCTTCTGACTCGATTCGATTGAGCGGAGAGCCTTCTTCTTTTCTTAGGTAGACTTTTCCGTGTACTGTCCAGCAAAACTTGTATTTTTCTTGAGCAGCAAACTCTCTTGCTAAGTAATAAAGGCGCTTAGTTTTAGTAGATAAATTTTCCGAAAAATAAATGGGCACTTTAGGTCCTTGCATATTTAAGTGAGCGGTGTTAAATTTATTGTTATTATTTTCTTTATTAAATTTCTTTATATATTTCAGTATAGACTCTTTATGTTTAACTGTACTAAACTCAACGATCACCGGGGAGTTTGTTGTTTTTTTGTGGTTTCTGAATATGTCTTTCACGTCTGACTCTTGGGACGGTATTTGGATAATTTTACAAATGTCATTTAAGGTGTTTAGTAAATCTTGCTTAGTCTTAAAAGCAAATACCAATGCCACGTAGTCATTATCGCTTAAGCAGTTAAATGATTTGTAAAATTCGCCTAATTTTTTTTATTGTTCGTGACTAAAAGCCTACCCATCTTGTAGGGAAAAAATCTTTATGCCTTTTGATTTAGGGCCGAATTTTGTGTGCACGTGTTGAGTGAATTCTTTGCACAGATTATATCGTCGATATCGGCGGCTATCTTAATTTTGTAAGCCATTAGAGAACAAATGGTCGTCATTATTTAAAGGCTGAAGCGTAAAAAGACGTATTTTCGTTCGAGGCTGGAACATTGAAATTTATTTTTTTGTGTAAGGTGTTGAATGGTTAATTGTTGACAGAAGGGCAATGTTCTAGAATAGCAATATGCCATCATATTCTATGGAATATAAAAAACACGATCAAAGAAAAATCATCAGGTTACTAGGGTATCAGCGTAATGAAACAGGTTACATGCTTAATGCTTTACTATGCTGTAATACTTCTATAATAAAACGGAAATCCCTTGTAGACATGATTGATGTTTGCGGTTTTCACGTGAATACATAAAATATGGCGCGCGCAGGAACTTTGGCGGGAAATTTTCTACGATCAAAAACGAACGGTCGGAGATTGGCAGTCGGCAACGCATAGCCCTTTATTAAAACGATCCTTTTTTGGGAGACAGCTTAACATAAGGCTGCATTCAGACGACATCGAGCGCACGCCCAGCGTGTCATTGGTCGCGTCAACTCGCTTTGAAATTTATTGCACATCATTTGAGTCTTATTACTTGTCAATAAATCTCAAATTGCATTTATCAAAGTCTATCCTCGCCTCGCTCCAACTCCGCGCTCACACACACGTACTGCAAATGCAATTTGAGATTTATTTATATATCATATAACATTAATGCAACAAACAAAGCGGGTTAGAAGCGGATCGTGCGCGTGGTGTGCGCGCAGCATGTCTTGTGAACGCAGCCTAAGAGTTGGGAAAACGTTTACGGTACTCGGCAGGGATTTTATTATAATAAATTCTTTCGTAGCGAACAGATGGGGTGCGATTGTTAAAAATAATAAATCCCGCTTTTGGTGAGCTTGCAATTTTAAACATAGAATAACTTTGACATTGAATGAGGCCTTTTGACGTCGGGTAATTGCCGAGCGACCATTTTTAGATCCGAGCTTTAATAGGCCAGTCTAATTGGACTACTAAAAAAACGTATATTTAATTAAAAACATAGAATCGAATAATTTCAATGAAATTTAAACTTTCGTAAGACATCTCTAATAAATTACTTAAGTAGCGACTTAACTTACATGTAGTCCGTTGTACCTACTCGCACGACATTGGTCTGGTGCGACGGCTAACCAATCCCAATCCCACTCACCCTGAGGAAAGTTCCCCGACAGGGTCAAAACAAATCAATACATACACCGCACTAAACGTGACTTAAGGCGATTTAATTAGTCTATCGAGCATTTTAATGTTCATGTAATACGATTTATACAATTTCTGCGGAGTAAAAGAGCCGTCCACGAGCAACGCCTTCGCGACGATCTGTTGGCTTAGCCATGTATTAAGGGCTTGTACCTTCAAGATATTCAAATCCCTAATAATATCTAAATTATAATTGAAGTGATATAAAAATAGTAAACTGGGTCCCAAAGTACGAAGCTTGTTGTTACTTAAATTCGTTTCCTATTCGTATATATATATATATATATATATATATATATATATATGTATGTGTGTGGGTATATATGTATGTATATATATATATATATATATATAACATTTAAAAATTTATTGGACCTTACATTTCATATTCATAGGGGCTTATAAGTCGTGATAGAAACAAATGTATATAAATACTTCCCAATAGCAATCACAAACATAAGCATAACCTCAAGACTTTACAAGGCAAGCGAAAACATACTGGCGAAGAAATACATTGCATTAACAAAGCAAAACGTAGAAATATAGGCCGGCTGCTTTTCAAGCAACTTGTTTACCTTAGTCAGGTTAACTAACTAACCTTATGCTTTAAAAAAAGTGTAGACAGAATAATACATTCATACGAGTCTAACGCAAAACAAACGAATGCTATGCAAGGAATTTTATACATTCACTAGTGAGTTGTACAACCGTTTCTTTTGTAATATAAACCACGAGATGTTTGTGAAATAAGTGGCACAGCACGGCACGGCACGACACGACAATCCGATGATCCCAAGACAATGTATATCGTAGCGTCGATAATGGTTTATGGCGTGTTTTACTTACATGGGTCAGGATCGGATCAGGAAGGAGGATTAAAGAAAAGAAAAAAATCTTGTGAAGACTTTATTGTTTTTTTTTACAAAATTTAATTAAAGTACTATTACTAATAATTTCTATTAATATATGGTCACACACATACAATAGCACCAAATAATATTTGTTTATACTTGGCAACGTAAGTAAACGAAGGTAAACGCCACACATGACTAAAGGGCCGTGAAAGGAGCGCACCTGGTGGTCCAGCGGCCTTTCTTAGAGGAGAAATGGGGGCTTCTCCTCCCCAAGGACAAATATGCGCAGGTATTTCCTCAAATTAAACAAAATAAAGAGGGGTTTCAAAATAACTTAACATATTAAGGGGGTGTCACAAAAATATTGAAATTCCGCCGAATTGTAGCAATATGAAATTATTTATACATTTCTGTGAAAAATTACTTAACAAAAGTTGCTAATGTGCATTTGTGTGTTATTTCGTAATAAAGCAAAATAACTAAGGTGAGTGCGATTAGAGAGGAGAGGCTGTGAGCGGTGAGACGTGAGGCGTGAGGCGCGGCCACTCTAGCTCCTCACGCTGAGTGCTGACGCCCGAAGCCAACTGCTGACGACTGCTCAAGTGCTACACTTTTACTTTTCATTTAATGACTCATAATGAAAATGTCTTACAATAAAAATAAATTCTTACTCTTTGTCGAAGTTTAAACTTTAGAAAAACTCTTACGAACTTTTTTTGTTAATTTACATATTTATTGTACTTGGTAATAGGTTGCGAGGTCTCAGTAAAACACGTAAAATAAATAAATAGAAAATTAATAAAATCTGCTCTGAGTATTTGCAGCGAAATTAAATGTAGGCTTCAAATGGGGCTCTTTTCGTACTTTTATTTTTGTTTTCATACAGCCCCGCAGTTACAGAAAAAACTCAATTAAAAAAATCGTACCATGCAAATGATCGAACTTTTTTGAGTAACATGCGAATTCATTCTTGAACTGTAACAAGATTCATATAACGCTATTTTTATCTTAAAAGTTAACCGAACTGTTCAAATGACTTAGGTTGGTTAAATCGTCGTGACCGAGCAGAATTATTCACGGACAGACAGACGCGTGCGTATCTAATAACAATCTCACGCAGCGACGAAATCATAGCGAGTTTTACGTATGGAGAAAAGCAAGCCGTCTTCGAGTCTAAATTAAAACAACTTTCTATTAGACTAGCGGAATTGTTTCCGTGTGCATTTACATTAAGTAAAACATAACATTCCCGCATTCACTCCTCGTTCAAAATCTGCACTGTACTGTACTGTGTACCACAGGCGACAATGAAGTACTGCAGGTAAACTGTAATTTATAAACCCTATACATTCAAAATTTATGAAAAAGTCGCACTTATCACTTTCTACACCACCAGAAGGTATAAAAATGATTAACCCACATAGGTAACTTAGCACGCCGATCGTAGGTTCAGGGCGTGTGAAGATCTCTCTGGGCGAGCGGACACCGGACACCGGCGGTGTCGGCTTACGTCTGCAGCGCGCAACCTGACTGCTCACTTGCTGAGACCGTCTGGAAATCTTATCTGCATTCCACGAGCGCGTGTTCAATGTAGGTTCCACAAGTGTACCTATGGCTCAACCGAAAGTACCGCTCTTGATTTACATTTTTGACGTTATGATGTGTCGAACTTAGAAGATCGATTCCAATCCAACGTTCGACTATTGTCGTCAGGCTTTTTTAAGTACTTAAAAATAATTTATACTATACAAGCTATTCCTGCGGCTTCTTATACATTTGTTTCTTATTTTCTTTGCTATTTTTGTTCTAAATTTCAATATCGCGTATAGTATCTTCGATTTAAAATGTCAGTAAGTTGTTTAGTGTCAAAAAATTATAACTATTACCCAGGCAACAGATATTGGAAATTAAGCTTTTGTTACCTATCCCTCGGGAACAGTTTATTTTTGAGATAAAAGGAATACATAAGCACCTGCCTGTATATAAATAAAACGTTGTGTAAAAATTCAAAACGATTGGTAAATAATTTCAGGCGATTAACGATTTTGAACAAACAAACGAATTTTTTTTACATATAGACTTTGTGTTTGGTGGGTAGACCTAAATAAATAAATAGCTCGAGATAATGAGTTACCATATCTCACCGGGTATGGTTTCGGATTTAGTACGGTATGTGAAATAAATTTTTATCTCTTCCTGTCTTAATTGGGTTAAAAGACGTAAACGCGTATAAGATTTTTTGTGGAGACAGCTGATTGTCATTCAATTAGCCCGAACAGTTACGAAACTGTAATTAAAAATATCCTACGCAGTTGGTCCCAACTGTTTTCAGTCTAAATAAATCATTATGAAATCTTTCCGGAACCCGTCTCCTTAAATTATAAACAATAACTTTGTTTAGTATATTTCTCTGAGACTTGAAAAGATAAAAAAAAATCTAAACATTTACCCTTAGAAAAAGGAAAGATTACAAGTTGAGACATGGTAACTTCAAGTGAGCAATTTATTTGAGTATTTGAGTATTGACTTAAAATTCAAGTTGACAACAAGGAGAATCCCCTGACTAGCGTTAACTGTATCTCATGAGCCAGTGTCGTGCCCCATTGCCTTGTTCCTATGCAAGGCGCATAGAAACAAGGCTGAAATGTTTGTACATCGGCCAATTGGATAGACTAAGAATGATATAATAGTATACATATTAATGTATGTACCAACGGAATATATACTCCGTAAAGAAACTCACACAGCTGAGGGAGTGTATTAAAAAGATATATTCGAACAATACTGATAGGGCGGCGCTGAAAATCAGTGTCGTCATTCTATGCTGATCGGTACTTTGTAATTTAATTTTTAATTCGTAATGTTATGTAACAAATCTATTTCTATTCAAACGAATAAACTTTATCTTTCTTTCATTAAAAAATAACTGATTTAACCTATTTTTTTTTGTTTTATTAAAAAAAAACAACTTCAACAACCCCTACTCCTTCACCCTTGTCATCATAATAACAATTTCTCCTCCTTAATAAACGGAAGGAAAACAAAAGGGAATACTTTCGAACACAACGTTGGCTCGAATTCAGACTGCGGGATGGAACTTGGTTTTTCTTAAATGCGGATGGAATTCGTATAGGTGCTGACCGTGGAGCAGCATTCGGCGACTCCACGGTGGGACGCATATATCTACTACCAGAAATCATAATAAAATTTGAACTCAAAGCAACGCGGATAGAATAATTACTCGAATCTTAAGGATAATTTAGTAATTGACTTACTGGTGTTTAACTATATATTTTTTAATTTAAAAGTGAAGGCAAAATGGCAGTTACTCATCGCATTCATTATCGATATAACAACAAGGGACACAACAATAATCTAGGAACGATTACAATAAGAGACATTATAGAATTGCTCGCAGCTCTTTATAAAAGTATATCTGAATGAACGAGTGCTTTGTAAGGTGCCATTAGGGAGCCGCAACTCCCGAGGCGTGTCTTGAGTATAGAAAACTTCTCGAACTTTCGAAATTTATTCCACAAACACTTTTCTTTGCACTTACAAATTAATTTCTACGCTGCTAGGCGAGAATATTTTAAAACAACAAATTAGATTTTGTAATTTGTGGAGCTATTAAACTAAATTTTTAACATGTATTATATATACTTATTTACGTATTAAAATGGAATCCACCACATACAAATTTACCAATAAAACATCATCCAGTTCTTAAAGTAGAATCGGGGTAGACAAAGAAAGAAATCGCTACATGCTCTTCAATCTACAACCTTAATTCGAAAGGTTTGGCCCAAATGTTACTACCAACAAACAGAAAAGTTAGTAGAAATTCCAGACTTTTCGTAGGAAAAATGATGGTGGTGGATGGAAAAACCTGAGCAGAATCAGATTCATGAGACGCAACACAGAACAAATCCAGAAGTCAACCTCGAGCCTGTATTCTGACAGACAACCTTACAATAATGAAGACTTCGAACATTGTCAGATATTAAATTTTAAAAAAAATTTCATACGCCATTTTTTAAATTAACAGCAAACTTGGGATCATTATCAATTTGACACCAACAACAAACCTAATTTTCTTTAATAAACATCTTTTTTAGTTAATATATTTCTATAGAACTATCGACCAATTTCAGTTCACAATTTGACGATTCTTCGACGGTTTACAAGCTGTCGAGAAACGATACGTCAAACTGATAATGATTCGTTCAGTTCACAATTTGCCACAGTTAATTATGGCCAGATTATAAGTTGACGTGGTTCACAATCTGACGGTGACACTTCCGAAACGGTTGCTGTTGCTGAGAATATGCAAAGAACAAAAAACTTGGCGTTACGGAGTGTACATTTAAGCTATGCATTATTTTATCTTATTCATATTTTAAAAAGCTAATGTAATTATAGTATATTAAAGTGAAAGTTAGTATAAAAAACATGAAAGTAAAATTAATGATATCGTAATGAGAACAGTAATGTGTTTAGGTGCGTAACGGATATGTCAATGCGGGAAGCGTCTCTTATAAATATGATAAATTATTTTATATTATGTTAAATTAATATTAGACACTAAAAATTTAATTAATTTACATTACCACTCTCACCACTCAACCAATCATCATGAATGTATGTGCACCTTTTGTCACAAAAAAAACCTCGCCAAGGAATAGAAAAATACAACCCAGAATCTGTTCCATACTAAGTCAACTGACATAGTAATGACAACTTCTTGACATTTCGTTTTTGTCAACTCACTCGTTACCATGGCGACCGATAACAACTTTTTGATATTTACCTGTAATATCTATTAAACGCGAAATCCCGTTACAAAAAAATCCAAGGAAAATAATAAACAAAAATACTATTATATTATTTTTGCATATATAAAATATATTTGAATATCCTGGTGTTGAAACAGTTTAAAGAATACTATAATCATTTTTAAACAAAAAATCTTACCAGTTCAGTTCAGACAGTTAAGCAGACCTACGTAAGTACATTTTGAAATTCCCGTATTTTCTTCAAGTTGTACTTAAGTGACTAATATTTTAAGTATTTAACGTGACGCGCGATAACAGCCGTGTTTACCGTATTATCGTGTGAACGCACCTTAATCTACGCCAAAGGAATGTTAAGAACACAGCCTGTCTCTTTAAGTTCGCTTAGGGTCACCATAAAACCTGAGAAAAGCTTACTTTCAATTAAATAGGAGCAATACAGATCTTATAACATTTAATTACGTATTTTCACTGCATAAAATGGTACAAATAAAGTCATGATTGAAGGAAATCATCTTACAAATACGTCATTTTGTGCCATTCAATATGTGACACTAATTTATAGCTCTGACTAACCCAAAAAGGGCAATGTTTTTCGCGCTCATGTATCCGTTTATTGTGACAGTCAACTCAAGCGGCTGCACCAATTTTGGAAAATGTGTCAATGGTCATTGCATTGTAAGACCATTTTTTTGGTTTTTGTAATTAAGTAATACTTGTTTGTGTCATAAGTAAGATATTTTTGATTACTTATTTTCTGTAATCTCATTTTATCTAGTGATGTCTCAATTTATTTAAAAAATACACATCGTGGTGAGCAACCTTGCTGTTCCACCCGATTCAAACTAGCTGGAACACACCACTAGGTAATCATGGTTGCTTTATGGGTTGAACCAAAGGAACTATGAGCGCCTAATAGTTAAGGCTAATTGAGAAATTGGGATATCAATCGAGGACTAACAGCTTAGACATCGAAAAATTCCTGTTAAATGAAAACTAAACAATGGTAACCCTAAGCCCTATTATATTTCCCCGTCAACGCTAGTTATTTATGAGTTTTAGGAGAGAACTTAACTAATAACGCTGCTCCGACAGTGATGTCGCGCGAGAGGGTTGACAAAAACCGAATACGTTTCGGTAAAAAACATTAAAGGAAATTCGTACCGCGTTCTGTTATGGACAAGCAAGGTCATGGTAGAATCAATTTGCTTGATAGATTAATATAAAAGAAGTAATTTAAACACACAACAATATATTTATGGCACAACAATTGACATGTATGTAACAGCTGTTCACAATCCTTTCCAAATACGTCAACTAACAACTAAGTGCAACGAAAAGCACATTAAAATCTATTCCTAAAACCTAACCAAAAACTCCTAAACGTTACAAGACTGACAAAAGTCCTAAATCTTTAACATATTATCATTAGTAGAGATAATGCCGTTGAGATGCGATCCTTAAGAAGTTTATTAGGCGTGACTTTGAATGATAGGGTTAAAAATAGCGTGGACGTTGTGACTAGAATTGAGAAAGGTATGCTTCGGTGGTTCGGGCATGTTGAAAGGATGAATGAAGAGAGAATAACAAAACAAATTTATCTTGCAAAAGTGAGTGGCAGTGTTGGTAGAGGACGCCCTAGGAGAACTTATATCGATCAGATTAATGACTTACTAAAAAAGGGCGGTAAAAGGGGGCACCCATAACCGACGAGCATGCGTGCGTAGATGTATGAATGTGGAAGAAGCGAGAGAGGTGTGCCAGGATCGCGCCAAATGGAAATCCATTATCTTTGCCTACCCCTCTGGGTTACGGGCGTGAGCGCATATTTATTTATCTTATCATTCGATTTTACAAATAGTAAAAATTTAACGAAATGTAATTTTTGTAGATTTCCAAGAACCGTGCTCAGATAACTGTAGATAATCCTCTGCCAGAAACTATTTATTACAGTTTTATTACGAGCTAATCACCATAGAACAATTACTTCCTAAAACTAAACTAAAGGATCAGGAACCAAAAAACAGAACAGAGCGAAACCGTTCGCGGAAATCACAAAAGAACGTAAATTCTCACGGACACAAGAGCCGACTTGTACGTTTCCGAAAACCATCAACAAAAACCATTCTATACATAAAAAAAAGAACAAAGACACGAAACCTCCGCATTCCGAGGTAATCGCCGGTGATTCCCGAAAAAAACGGCAGGTAACCGATCCCGGCCGGTGACGTCACGACACGCTCGACTCCGCGTCTCTCTCTTAACCTTATGAAAAATATAGAAATGCCAAAATTGCAAGCTTTCCGATATAGATAGTAAACAAACGATTACTGCAAATTCGATTTTAAAAAATCGATTCGGTGTACAAACACCTCAGAAGAGTTCCAATTCTAGAGACTTTACGAACCTATCCTGTGCCTCAACAACTTTTTTTTGACCCTACTCTAACAGACTGGGAATAAATGTTTATAATGATTTATGTAAGACATAGACACCAAAAAATTGTAGGCTAATTTGCAAATCTATGGGAGAAAAGAGTAAAATAACATAAGTATCATCTCAAATTCTTTGTCGATACTAATATTATTAGGGGAATAAATAGATTTGATTGTTTGTTCGTTTGTATTCATTACGCTCCGAAACTACTGAACCGATTTCAAAAATTCTATCACTGTTGGGAAACTACACTATCCCCGGGTGACATAGGCTATAATTATATTTTCAAAAAAAAATAGGGATCCTTTAATCACGTAACTAACAATAAACAAATACACGTTGTTATCACTATGCAGTACTTTCATGGTTAGTGCGTGCGAGTGTAAGCACTATTTAGACCAGAAATACAAGGCCTATAGCCCCCAGGAACATTGAGTCGTTTGATCTGTCTAAATGTTCCCGTGACTGCGTCGCGCTGGACTCGTTGAGGCCGGTTCGTTTTGGTCGTCGTTTTTGTAGGACGCGAGTCGTCGATTGTGCGTTAGGAGCGCACGTACATCACTACGCTCTCTGAGTTATTTGATAAATACATATATTAAAAGGCAAACGTAGTTGAAAAAACTTTTAATAAGACTATACTATGTCCCTTAATTACCACCGCAATGATGTTAAAGAAAAAGCTAAGTTTAGCTAAGTTATCCAGACGTCCGATTCAGGAGCTCGACAAAAATAAATTCAGATAATACAATACAATATATTTGCAACAGATTAAAATGTTAAAGGTTCACAGAGTCGAACTTCAAAAAATGAATTCTAAGCACTTAAACGACGTTATAGGAGATCTCGGCAACGTAAGGCGCGGAGGTCGAACGGCCATAATCTCTCATCTTTCATTTTTACTTTTTTTTGTAATCTGTGGATGCCTCGTGACTTATGCGCGGCGAAAGCTGGGAAACTCAGCGTCAGCCTTCGGAATATCTCGGCGTTTACTTGTTTTTTTTTTAATATCATTTTTAACGGGTACTTCTCGACTCTCGACTCAGATGAGAATATATTGTGTATGTAATAATTTCGTTATTATTAATACTACACATATGCGATCATAGACAAGTCGAAAAATTATTTATTACTAGTGACGCGCCCGGCTTCGCCCGGGTATCACTAATTATGTTGATCCGATCGCTACCAAAAATCTGGAAAATCCCTGTAAATTTAATCGAAATCGGTCTCGCTTATCGATACTTCGCTTTTTATATACTATTTTTTTTTTCATAAAAAGTATCCTATGTTACTTCCAATACCTCCAAGAATATGTGTACAAGGTTTCATGATGATCGGTTGAGTAGTCTTCGCGTGAAAGCGTAACAAACAAACTTACATTCACATTTATAATATTAGTAGTAGGGATAGGGATTAGCTATCTCGGCAACTTCGTTCCGCTTTATAAATAATTAATGCCCCCGGTTTTTACGAAATTCTCAAGCTGACTTCTACTCGGCTAAAGGGTTCCAAATTTCAAGTCTCTAGGCCATGTAGTTTCAGGGATATCGTGATGACTCAATAGATACCTGGAAATTTTAAACCGTCATCGAAAACTTAAATTATAAATAATGCACATATACGAAAAACATAGACCTTTCTAATAGGTATACTTAGATACAAGCTTGAGGAAATCGGAGTCAAGTTACAAGCGGAAAATAAATGTGAAGCCTAGCGGCTAGCTTATCCGGCGAGGCTCTTAAACTAAACAAGAGATAAAAGATGCAATGCAACGCCCGTGACCCAAAAGGTGAACATTTTTCTAGAATTATTTATTTATTTTTTTCTTCGTGAAGTATTTAACTTTACGGTGTATTGAATCAATTACTAAAACCATGTTTCCAATCGGTATAACAATAGATTCAAGACAAACATACACACAACTTTAACCCGTTATTATTTACAACAAGAAAAATGTAAAATACATTTAAATAAATATACGAACATTTAGTTTGCATTCGTGTTTACATATAATGACAAGCGGATATGTACAAAAGATTAAAAAAAAAATTTAAGCTCCTAAAGTAAAATAAAATAGTAATTTCCTTATTTTTTATAAGCGAACCATAATTGCTTTTTAAATAATTCGCACGTGAACAATATTTTTGAAACAAAAAATTACTTAATAGGTGCATGAAAGTGGCCCAAAAGAGCAAATCTGCAAAAACTTAAAAAGTTTTAAGTGTGACTTGAAGATATGTAGCACTTTTTAGATTTATAAAGATAGACTATATACACTCGTATTACTACAAACATAAGGTTCAAAATGTCTCGTTTAAGATGAAAGGGTGGGTTACTTATTAAGCAGGCGAAATATGTTTGGCGCCACTTAATAATGAAGTATGGAGAACTTTAAGCTGTACAAACCTTTATGTTTGGACCTTGTGAACTAAGTCACAACAAAAAGTGATTTTGGGAAAAAGGGACGCCATATTAATCATTGAATCTGACCTCTAGTCCAAGAATCTCAGAATAACAGAAAACATTAAAGTAACTTATTCCAAAATGACAGTTATTTCTTTAGACTACTAGACACTTTGTTTAGATTTATTGGCGAGAACCTTTAGTGTTTGAAAAGCGGTTGGTTCTCCAAACCTTATAAAATAAAATACTGCAGGTGTGTACTAGGGTTAGACAGTATTCTCGTAGCAAGACCTCCCTACCTTGCACTGCAAGATTATCTTAAGAATGAACCCAAGTACCACTTAAATAACCCACGCGTTATTAGATAAATTATCTTCCTGGATGCCTCATATGCCGAGAAAGAAAAATATTTCCACCAAGGGTAATGAACATCACAATTACGCACTGTGGTACATTTTTTAATTTCCCATACAAAGGAGATGGAATTAGGGGTCGTTAACCACCATTTCTTAAGCTGCGCTAACATTGTATGTTGGCTCAACGTTTTTTTTGTTTTGTTAAGAATATTAGCAAACATAACATTCAAGGAATATCATACAAGTATATGATTAACTAAGTCTTTGGGATGAATCGAATCAAAATCGATCTGTTGTCAAATGTAATGTCAGAATGGAAAAAACACATAAAATTATCAAAATGTACAATATTTTCGGACTGCTGCGTAGTTACACATTACGGTAGGTTCACACTGTCAAAAAATTCACATAAATCATATTGTCATCTCAGGTTTTTCAGTAAGAAAGATAGAGAGAAACCTTGTGTATGCGGTCTGATTTTTGCCAACGGAAACCTACGGTTATAACAGCAACTTCCACTGAGATAATAATGGCTCCTTTATTCATTATCCTGATTAGATTTCAATTTTAAATCACTGGAGAAATGGAATAAAATTATATTAAAAACCCATTCTGCAATAAGTCTGTTAAAATACATTTGTCCAACAAATGTATTTTAACACCATTTTAACAACCTGACCTGATAAGGTCTCACAGGAGCTATCTGTTAAGCTGCGATGTTAACTTGCCACACAATAATTGGTATAAAATACCAATTAATTTAAATACAAATAGTTTTGTTATGAATCCTCCCAAATATCAACGGAAGTAATAAGTTGCTTTATTCATTCATCGTCGTATAAACAAAGTTATAAATAAAATTTTCGTTCGAACATTTTTTTGTTACTTTTAAAACACATCCGAAACCCGGGACGTTTAATCCAAAGGCCAGTTCGAATATTAACGTGACAGCGCGGGAAAATCGGACGAATGCGGAATATTCAATGCGGCCATTGTTTGACGTGCCGAATTCAAAAAAGCCCTAAGAATCAAACGAAGAAGCGACTTTAAGCCTTATGTCCATACCAGAGAACTGTCTATTGCGTAAAACGTTGTTTGTACATACGTCAGAGTTGAGTTTGTGTTGTCAATATTTTCTCCTGCTCCAAGAAGAGGCTCTGGCGAAGACAATGCCGCCTCTGTTACAAATTTCCTTTACGGGCAGTTTATGGAGGTTGTACTTGGAAGTACTTAATTATACTCCGGATATTATACCGGCTACGTGACGTCGGATGGAACGGATCTTAAAGACTAATTCTAGGGAAGACGACCGTTATATGAACGTAGTTTAGACCTGTGACAATCTTTTTTTCGTTCCATAACCTCTTTGTTGGAGAAGTTTACGATTTTACGGGATTGTAAAATAGCTGCATCTGAATATCATATCAGAACTTATAATGTGATAAGTAGTCTGGAGTTCTTGGGGATTTTCGGAAATTGAATTCGGTTTTGGAGTTTTATTGCGCTTAATTTAGGATAAATGTTATTTTATGATATATATGTCTTAATATGTAAGAGTTATTCATTAAATAAATTTAATTTTTTGTACCTGAATCAGGACTTAAACAACAGGCACATATTGATCCACTTCATTCGAGTGCAGACATCCCATATAGCTAGTTAAGCATTTCAAGTACACGAAAAAGTGTAGAAAAGTTATTTCTTATGCATACGTTTTTTTGCTATTACCGATTCTCGAGGCGCCTTTTTTCATTTTACCCAAGTACGTATTATGTTTTTTTTTAAGTCTGAGGAATCAGGTAGGTTAGGTATTTGTAAGATTCACTTACAGCAGACATAATATTAACACAAACAACATTATATATTTTAACTTATTTAAATATATGAATTGATGGTTCACTATTTAGGCTTTACCATATAAAAGGTAATTCTATCGCAGTTTATTTTTATATTTAATATTAAAAGTAAAGGCATTTGTATTGGTTTATTGTGTGTATATTTATGGAACAAGTGGAGTTTATTTCTAATTATAAACTTTATTTCAAACTTCAATACACTTTCAGATAGCAAACCGCCATTACACCGCAGTGGAGGAAAACTTTTGGACTCGAACAACGAATTGTTAAAAGTAATTTTGTTTGTTTTATTATATTCATTAATAAAATGAATAAACATTTCTTTATAAATGAAGTATATTTAAGAAGTAAAATAATTAACGCAATAAAAGTTTCATTTTGTAATCTGTGCTTGTGCCTAATAATAACCTACAAATAACATCTATAAGAGCAAACGAATCTAATACAAAGTCGTCATTAGAAGCGACTTTATTACAAAACAACAGTTTCAATACACTATCTAATATCCATAGAATTAGGTTTCGTGTAAGTGACTCAATTAAATGTCCATTTATAATAAAATTCTAAAAATGCGTAAACGCGATAAAATCTCAGTTAAAATAACAAATTGTAATGAGCTTAATAGGCAAGCCATTTAGGATTATTATTCACGAAATATATATATATAAAAGGCGACGTATATGTTCCCTGTAGACTCCGAAATGGCTGAAATTTTGAGAGAACGTTCAGATTCGCCTAGCGGGCGTTGTGCTAGGATATAATCAATGCTACCGGAGCGAAGCCGGGGCGGATCACTAGTGAATAATATTCCTATAACTTAAAGAGTGGTGAGTGTTATTTTGTTATATGTTATGCTTATTTAGTATGCATTATATCAAATATTTTATAACACGATACATGAAACTAGATAGAAACCCAGATGCCACGTATAAATTGGCTGTGTCTTACATTTTGTGTAAATTATATTAAAAAAATAATATGCTGACAATCAAGATTTGGTTCTTCGCCGTAGACATATTGTGAAATTTACATGTCTTCTAAGACATTGATGGTCTAATAAATTGATTGGTATGCATAGACTCACCTTATACTCCAATTATGTTGGATAATTGAGAGCTTATTTCTTCATCTTATTTAGCTTGTTTACACTTTTGAATTCTACATCTGTTTAAAACGTGTTTAGAACGTCTCAGTGAAGACTCATTCTTATAATGAAACAAAATCTTACTTCCATTAAAATACTGCAAAATGGATTATTCCAGTTTAACATGTTTCCACGAAATTCGTAATAGTTTTTTTAGTATTACCATTACCTAGTATTACTCATTAAGTCGCTGATTTAAAAATTACGAAGAACTTAAAACGTATTTAAACTTAACAATGAATATTTTAGTACAATAATTTTCTTGGAATCGTGTTCGGTATTTATACCTCGCTTATTATTAACGCAGTTCTGAAGATCCATTGAAAGAACATTTTACAAATGATGTAAGCCAGCTTTAATTCATTCCGACAATGAAAATTACATCCCGTAAACATAGAAGTAGCATTAATTTTAATATAGATATAAAATGGCGAAGAAAACAACGAACAAACAAACACGGTCTCACAACACGAATGAAAATGTGTTCAATCAAAGGCACACAAAGCGGGTTAATCTTAATGCATATCTAAAACAATGTATTATAGTCAACGCAATTATCTTTATACTACATTATAAATAAATATAATGTAAGAAACTTGGTCTCTCTTGCTATTAAAAAATCATCACAGCGGATAGTATACCTACGACTTCTAATAAAACATTACCATACCAAGCATTTATGTATCAATAGACATAGGAATACCTTTTAAAAAGTTTGTAGTGCATTTTTTTCTGTTATAGACACAGTTCACATCTCACAGCACATCACAAACACACACACTTCCACGAAACACAGGTGGCACACAACGCACTACGAATCTTCAATACACACGTCCGCTCCACAGGTAAGATCGAAATAGTCTAAATTCAAAATGGAAGAAGAGCGCGCAAGTTTGCGCGCGCGCACTTGTGGGAGTGAGACAAAAAACTAGCCGGGTTACAGGTGGGGGAGGCTGGGGGGAGACAGGTAACGCTCGCGGGGTAATAATAACCCTTTTTCGTATTACGTGAATAGTTTTATTTCAATGTTTAATTTATCTACATGACACTAATACTCGGTAATTATGAATGCAATGCTAGTACACGTATAAGTGCAAGCAATGGCGTTGTCTATACGTTATAACTGTTACTTGTACATGTAGGGAAGGCATGTTGTGAAAAGCGGCCGTGCCACATGATCTCGAAGCTATCGCCTTCAGTAACATGACAAGGCGGTTGACGCGGAATATGAACGAGTTATTTTAATGTTAAACGTTATTTTTTAACGCAAATCTATGAACAAAAAGAAACTGACTGATATATCAAAGCACAGCGCAAATGACTTAGACTAGAGACTTCTAATTTCGTACAGAGATTTATTACGTAGGCGAGAACAAAAAATATTTCTTGTAAATTCATCCCTACGAGTCTAAAATAGGGGATGAAAGTAGTCTATAAAAATAGTTTACGGATATCAAGTTAAAGGTGCCTTAAGATGTAATTGTGGTAAAGAAAGTAGTCAATGAGATTTAGACACGAAACAAACTTATATGGATATAAGAGTTTTTCGTTGTTAGTTCTACGTAGTTATTTACTTATTAACGAGCTTTATAGGTTCCAATATTAATGTCATACGCTTGTAACTCACCGTAGTGCGAAAACAAACAATACATGTCTATAAATGTCACAAAAATTTGCCTCGACTGTCAGTCGGAACCCTTGGTCTGATAACTACGTGCAGATTAAAAATAACTAAATGAAGAAATTGGGAATGTCTATGATCAAATTGGTTTCAAATTAAAAACAATCCTATACAGCATTGATTATACTTTGAGATTTAAGTTACCTGTATGCGGCCGGCTAGAATGATTCATTCTATCTCATCCTGAGAGTTGTGTAAAGTTAAAGTTATAATTTATATACAAATAGCTACCCATTAGACTTCACTTGAACATGGCTAGTTCAAGTAAGAGTTTCAACTCAAAGTCTTGATTTGAATCTTTTCTTTTGTGTACATAAATATTGCTATACAATAACATGTTTATAATAATTACACCGAAGGACTTGCTAAGTATCACGGTGAGGATAAAAAACTTCTAGAAGAACGCTAAGCAATTCATACGCTTAAGCATGGGTTCCGTTAAATAGACGGTCTTTTATGGGTGTTCTGTTTCCAAAAAGAAACGGAACTGGTACCACTAGATGCGTGTATGTTTCAAGACAGTTCTGAACATCGTATTCCTACCCATTCCAACCCTAGGTCCTAGTGTCCTAGGTGAACGACAAATTAAGCAATGCAACGCGTCCAGAAAAAATCAAGTAGTCATTGCTATCTGCGACTAGACGCGAGTTAAGTATTGGTCGCATAATTTCGCATAGTATCGCGTCTCGATGTGGCGTTCCGTCGCTTACCTAGGATAAGCGGTCTCCAGATGATATAATAACGATATGTAACAGAAACTATTTGTTGTGCATCGCAGACAGCTGCGCACAATCGCCGGCTGAGATCGGGCACTTAATTGCACAGATTGTTGCGATAACGTCGTTTAAGCGATGCGACGCCGCCTCGGCCGCCTCCGGCGCCATTTTACTTACCTAGAAACTTCGATAGCGACTTGGAAGTTGATGACTAGCGTCTACTTAACTTGACAGTATTATAATTTTAAATGCTATCACGGAACATAACCATAGTACACAAATGTGACAAGAGCCGGGAACAGATATATTTTTTACACTATCTCGAAAATCTTATTACTTTGTTTGGTAATCAGACGCACCTTCAGTTCCTATAGATTGAAAACTTAAGGCGTGCTAATATTTTTATTGTTGGTTACTGAGTAACTCTGAATGTGTCCTCCTTAATTCGTATTCCTCACGTTTGAGAGTCGTGACCACCTCCATCCATTTATTTTATTTACTTAAGTCGTCAAACTGCAGTGCAGTTTATTACATGACCTTCGTCCTTAAGATGTTTCGCCATTTTGCTGTATCCCCGGCCACTCGGAGAGCATCGTAGACAGAGGAGTCTATCGGGCTGCGGCCCCGTGGCCTTTTTCCTTCCACTTTGCCAGTGACCTCAAATTTTACAAGATTTCCTTTCCGGGTAATGTGTCAGAAGTACTCCAAGACTCGCTTGTGGAAAACTCTGAATGTAATGAATCGATTGCATTCAATAGATATGAGTCCACAAAATAATAATATTTAGTCTAATAATTCGTTATAAAAATATGAATATTTGAGTTAAATCCAATTAAAACATAAAGCATCTTTTGAGTAGAAAATCGATAAATCGGTCCAACATCAAAATTATCGACCATCGTTAGAATACTGGACAGCGCGTTGAATAAAAAGGGTTAAATATTTGAAAGGGAATACCGCACATCCACATGACTAACAATATGTAAGCGTCAAGTTATTAGTCATTAAAGACCACCACAATTCCACAGTGTAAAACACTATGTTATATAAATGATACAACATGAATTTTAAAAAAAATGTATTGCGAATATAAATATTATGAATTTAAGAAATGGCTGAGCACTTGTTGGGCTTCTTTTTGTTTTTTATTAATATTCTACGTTGAAATCTCTACTAATATTATATATGTGAATGTAAGTTTGTTCGTTACGCTTTCACGCGAAAACTACTCAACCGATCATCATGAAACTTTGTACACATATTCTTGGAGGTACTAGAAGTAACATAGGATACTTTTTATATATAAAATAGTGTATAAAAAGCGAAGTACTTATGTTCCCTATAGACTCCGAAACAGCTGGACCGATTTAGATGAAATTTACAAGGATTGTCCAGATTGGCACATTCCTGTGTTTGGTAGCGATCGGATCAACATATTTAGTGGTACCCGGGGCGGGTCACTTGTATATTTATAAAATCAGAATCCTCGTTTGGGAGTGCATTGTAGTTGCATTAATTAGATGCGTTGTCCAGTCGACCGTGTCGCGTCACGCAGCTTGCTTCCCGTTACCGCGCTCGGGGAGCCCGCGAGCCCAACCTGTTACCCCACTCGCTCCAAGTAAACACCGTTACTATGAAAGACTGCCTAATAGCCTAGAGGTATGAGTACCCCGTCGAGAATCCTGAATTGGATTTATAACCGAAATTTGCACGTCTTGAAAAAACAAAATGTTTCTTTGGTTTGAAAAAAACACAGGCTGATAAGGGCCGCCGAAAGAAATGACGATTCAAAACAAGTGGGAAGACGCGACAATAGTTCAAAAATAAATTAATAATCTACAAAAATAGCCCGTTGTAGCTTAGCAATAAAATTCAAAATTGAATACGAGAATAATGAAAAAAGTTCGTTGAAAGTATTCCACATTCAAATAAGCATATTGCTGACGCATCTTGAGAATGTTGTTCACGCGAACCTATAAAACTTTCCCGTACCGAATCTAACTTCTAACGCGGCTAAAGAAGTATTCACTTCAAAAATTGCTGCCTGTGTGAAGCCAAGGGTTGCTAGAATTATTACAAAATCGCCAAAAATTACATATCACAAGTGACAAAAAGTACAGAATTACAGTTTTATGGGATTCCGCTCAGCGGACATCAAAAACAAATTCGAGTAGTGGTAATTGATTTTATATCTTAAGTGTTTACAAATACGGTTGAAAATAGATTAAATTAGGACAATGTCAAGTGTTCAGTACTTGCGGACTATGAGTGTATAACGTGAAGTTTAAATTACACAGGTGCACTACACAATGGAGAACAGGGTCGCGTGCGCAAGAACAGGGTCTTACTTCGTACATAAACAAATATTAACTTTAATAGGACATTTATTAAACAGTTGTCGCAGAGTTACGCAGCATAAATGTAATAATTTCGAAAAATATCCCGCATTATTTTTAAATCAAGCAAAATCATTGCTTGTAAGGCTGTACGTATATTGACAGGATTATGAACAAAGTGCAAGCGAAGAGAATTGAAGGTGCCAGTATGCAAAACGGAACTCCAAATTGCATAGTCTTTTTGGTTTATGGTTTGGTTAGTCTCTCATATATATGTATGGTTTTCGAAAAACCTTTTGCTACTTTTTGGAATGTTCCACCGGTAGCGGTATTTTCAAATCAATACGACTCACCATTCTTCAAGAAAAGCACGAACTCCTTCCTCAAAGGACGGTCACGCTGTATTTCTAACCTGCATTTCTGATATAATAAATATTCGTGGTTAGTTGTAATAATCACGCAAACTTCTGTTCGCTTTCACGCGGTTAGTATGTGAAAAAGTAATTTATACCACGGAAACAATTTCCGAACTAAAAAATAAATAATCTTAACCTGGTTGAATACGCGATTGTCGTCATTAAGTGAAAGCAAAAGGCAACCTCAAGAGTCTATATCCCAGGTATTCCATGCGGTAGCTTATTCATTTGCAGTGTACAATAAATAAGAATGAATTAGTGTATAAATAAATAACCTGTTTTCCCCAGCGCACGAATAAAACATAGTCGAGTAACGTCCAACAAAATTTTCTTCGATAAACTACTCACGCCATTTGTTTTCTTTAAACAGCTAGTTTGTTCTCTATCGCCATTGCGAAGTAATGATTGGCTCTGCTGTCAACGCTCGTCGCTGATTGGCTAAGCAGTTGATAGTAATAACGGTATTATTGGCGCGCGAATTGATTACGTGCGATAATCTGGGCCGCAAGAGTTGTCAAAGTGGACGTATTATGTAAAAGGTAGCAATGAAATATTTTAATAATTTTTGTTATATGTATATTTCTGGGATATCTTTTTTTCTATTGACAGTTTGTCGTGTAGGCTGTATATTTTACTCTTATAAAAATCACAAGCTGTGGGGTCCTATGAATGAAGCAATTAGTGGTTATTCTATAATTACCTCGTTTTGTATCGAACCCTTTACGAGAGCTTTTTAGGATGTTGATCGGCATTGCTACGTAAGATGTTGGTCGAATTGATTTGTGCGTAATATAGACGTAATGGTAGGCAACTAATCACTTTCGTTTTTCTCTAATTGAACAGCTTTCAGCATTCTATTTTTGAACCATAATTTTCAAAAACTCAATTAATTCATAATACATAATGCCATCCCTCTAGATTTTTTTTAATAGAATGATGATCAGTATGATTTCTGCACCACTTCACAACACATGCACGCATTTTAGAATTGATATTTTGACAACTCAGCTGTCACAAAAGAACTAAAATGGCGCGGTACAGTTTATAAGCCCCAGCCCGCCCATCACGATGCAGTTTTCGTCATGACAATTTGGAGCGATAAGAATGTATACATGATTTTTTATTTACGTTCACTGGTTTTCTCCGAGTATAAAATAACTTCGAGCTCATTCCAGTAGCGCGACAAATCATTAGAATTATTTTTTTTTCTATTTAAAACAGAAACACTGATACAAGTATCAAGATGCGTTGCTTGAAAAGTATGTTGGTCAGACTGAACGATGCAATAAGAAATAGATATTGTAAGCTTCAGATGCTTTCGTAAGGACGATATATAAGTACAATTGTAAAAAAATATGAGTTGATATTACATTAGGTAGATTTCAAGGTTAAATTAAAATATTTTATGTTTGCTGTACTTAAAGAGTAGAGTTGTGTTATGGAAGTAAGTTTAAAGTCAACTTATTCCGTAGTGACTAAGACTCACCCTTTATCCCCGGGCGCAAGCTTGTCGGTGGCGGCGGCGCGAGCCCGGTGCTCGGGCTGCTCTCCCAGCAGTTTCTCGCACCGGCCGTTGCTGAGGTGTTCTCTCGCAACAATCAAAGCGTCACTCTTAACATTCGCACCATTCACTTCACTCTCCACTCTCACTTCACACTCCACTGTCACCTTCAACTTCTCACTCGAATCCTGCTCGTGCTTTTCCGGTTCGATCTGCTCTCTATCTTCTTCTTGTTTCCTGTTCTCCGCTACACCGTTCGCTATAACAGGCGCTGGTTGCGCTTGTAACGACTTCGGTTGTGATTTCGGGGAAGATATCGTCGGTTTGCTCTCTATAGCACCATTTTCGTTTATCGATGTCACGTAGACGGCTGAGTTTGCTATGTATCCGTTTAACTCTTGCCTGTTCTCCGGTTGCGTGCGTTTCTTCTGGTTTAACTGGAAAAATTAAATACTTTGAAGTAAAGTCGTACATTTACGCTTAATCTGCTCTTACCATCTAAGCAAGACCGCCAGAAAATCACGAAAATGTCAAGAACAAATCCGTAACGTGTGAAATGCCACATTATGTAACGTAACGTAACGTAACGATATTGTCAAAAAAATCACCTCCTAAGCAAAGTTAATGCAAAAAGCTTGTAAAAACATAATCAAGAGGCAAGAAATTAAAAGACAGAACGCAAGCCACGTTCATTACCGTTTTTTATAATTAATCTCTGCGTCAACACTACAATTGACATTCCCGAGTCCCGTGAATAGTCCCGTAACAACCCTGGTGGTTTTATGATGGATGTGCCACGAAACGGGTCAGCGCTGCGCCAATCCATTAATGTTTTCAGAAAAAATACGCTGTGTTGTTGATTCGGTTGTTTTTTTAGAAGCCAACGCTAAATCGCCCTTGATTCACGTAAAACGTAAAAGTTACGATGATTTTATTTTTTCACTTATTTTCAAAAGGATGAAATGGATGTACTTTATGGTGGATGTATGTTAGACTTATATACATATAATACTAGTGACCAGTCCCGGCTTCGCCCGGGTACCACGAGAATACCCGCTGTGCCAATCTGGACAATCCCTGTAAATTTCATCAGAATCGGTCCAGCCGTTTTAGAGTCTATTGGGGACATACATACTTCGCTTTTTATATACAATTTTTTTTCATAAAAAGTATCCTATGTTACTTCTAATACCGCCAAGAATATGTGTACAAAGATTCATGATGATCGGTTGAGTAGTTTTCTCGTGAAAGCGTAACAAACAAACTAACGTAAATTCACATTTATAATATTATAGATAGATAAAAACCTATTCTCAGACCTAACCGAACTGAATGTATATACAAAATTTCATTGAAATCGGTTAAACCGTTTCGGAGGAGTATGGCGACTAACACTGTGACAGGAATATTATATATATTACCAATTTCAGGAAAAAAATTATGTTTTCTTAAACATTTATTTCTATTAAAATCGAACCTAAAACTCGGAAAACTACCAGTATGTCGAAAATTACTCTAAGAAACTGCTAAATACATTTAAATTTTGACTACATATTTAATTGTTCAACGATCAGTTATTGCGACAGAAACAAACAACTTGAAACTATCTTGTTATTGGTACAAGATCCGACATGAGAAAAGTATATCCTCATCTGTTATTTGATCAGGACCTAGATTATATAAATTAATAAATCACAAGTGGCTTGTCGAGCTAAATCTGAGGCCGACAATATGCAATCGTAAGAAAAAAATTAGATTGAACTCTTACTCAGGTCGCCGTTGGCGATTCTAGGGATCATCAAGTTTATGTGGACTTTAAATCGAGCTCGAGTCTCACATTCCGTTATACCAAATTATGTTTTTACGATTTAACGTTGTTGGTCTCAAATTGAGCTCGGCATAGATTTACATTTACACAAGACTTACATTTACATGTAATTTAGGTCCTGGTCAAATAACAGATGAGGGTTATAAATTCCTTATGCCGGATCTTAGACTATGTGCAAGCAAGAGGAGAATGAATGGAGATATGTCTGTTTGAAATTAGCGCAACGATCTAACAATGTGTTGTCCCCTAACGAACTATTGTCTTACCGCTTTATGTACATACCGTCCAATACGGACAGCTATTAAAGTCAAATTGGATGTTTGTATGATTAGTTTCGATATATCATATTTGTTCATTCATCATTATTCGTGATCTCCCCCCAAATTACGGCCCCTTCCCTCTTTCGGAGAGGAGGTCTGTGTCCCTGCAGTGGGGAACATTCATAAAAAACCCGATTTATATATCCTAAAAGTATAGAAATCAATAAATATTGACTTTGGTATCGTAAGATTACACTAGCATATGTTACCAGCTGAGGCGGCAAACTTCGTTCCGACGTGATAATTAAAATTGTCATATAAATGAGTGATTACCACTATGTACATGAAAAGCTAACTAACGTATTTGCGTTGATAATGATGAATACTGTATCAGTGTAAAGGAATTTTCAATTACCCTCTTGAAATCCCTTGTTTTTAGTTTCCGAGTTGTACGTGACCATTTTTTTATAAGTTAAAATGGGTGTGGTAAGTTATCCTTTAAAGATATACATATGCCATCGCGGACTTTTTTGTATATCTTTTTAAGATATACAAGTCCGTAGTACATTATTTTGATATATCTCGTAAGGTATAGTCAGCGTTTGCAATGTAGTCGCACCAATATATGTTTTTGTCCGACTAATCTTTGAAATTCTCTGCTTTTCTTATATGCATGTATTATACATATTGACCTCTCACTTGCATCACTTTGTCTATTGAAAACAGCATTAAGATACGTCGCGAAGGTTGTAAGATCGAAGGGAACAGGCAGCGGAAGCACATTTGTTCCATACAATTTCGGGTCACTTCCTGTATCAAACATGGATATATCAAGATCATTTGAAGGCTTTATAACTCTTTAACTAATTAATCAAAATAAACAAAAAATTAAATGCACTGGCAAGTAAAAAATAAAGCATTAATTAAGTGATGCAACAATCTGAGTGAATACCTACGTAATTTTATTGTGAGTGCAGTTTTTATTAGGCGGGTATAATCGCATTATGTTCTGAAAACGTTCCATGACTCACGCAACTTCAAGGCGTGTGAAGGTCGTTTTATAAATAACATTTTATTGATAATGAGGGCTAAATACGAATTCAAAAGACGATATTTATATCTACGTATAGCTCAAATAATAAATCCTCTATACATATAACATTCAAAATATAACAGTGGTGGAACCCGCTACATCTGTTACACGAATGGGCTCGACCTGTGAAATACCACGACCTCCCAGCAGACGGGCGTCAAGTGAAAGTATTCTGCGTTTCATCTGATGCGTGAGTGCCTAAGGCCTAAATCTATTCCTTTTCCCTCTTGTATCCTCTTCTAATAAGTATTGGCTGGGAGGGGAGAAAAGTATTTGCCGGGGGCGGGGATGAATAGGGAAAGGATCCTTTTTCTTGTTTATCCCTTCCTTTGTAGTGTAACTCAAAGGTAGGCCACGCATCTACACACACATCTAGGTTATTGCGGATGCGTAAAGAACATCGGTCACCTAACATGGTGAACTGCTACATCTTTTGCCACCTTGTTCCATAAAAAAAAACAATAACACAGACAGACTAAAATTGAAATGACAACGTGTACCACTATAAAATTATGAGTAATTACTGTTTCCTTATCACTGTATTATTTATAGTTTATTTATCACTTATAGTTGATTGAGGCAGTAATGATTAACCGCTTAAACTTTTCAGGTCCCATATTGTTTTTTTTATAAAAGTAGGTGGCAAAGTAGCGAGCGGTTGTAATCCGATAAAAGCTACCGATCGAGCCGAGGCTCGGCCCTCTCAGGCACCCTCGAATCGGAATGCTAAGCGCGTAATGAGTGACAGCCCAAGCCGAGGTCCCCTCTCGGGGGCCCTTGAGGCAAGTTACGCCATGGTGCGTCCGCCGAAGCGGCCTAAGAGCTCGGCGGTCTCCCAATCCGGTAATAATAATAAAATAACGGCACGAGCCGAGGTTCCCTCTACGGAGGGAGCCCTCTAGCTTAGTTACTCCTAAAGAGGCTTAGACTAGGCGCCCTCTGCGCCCTGCCGCCTCGTGCCCGGTGTAGCTGTAAATGCCTCCTCAAGGCAAACAGTGACCTTCTAGTCACAAAAAAAATATAGCGAGCGGTTCCCTTATCGAGTGACCTACATATAAACATCTGCAACAAGCTTACGAGTCGCAGAAAGATGCCTTTGCCGTTTGCCGCTGCCTACTTAAGGAATCCTTTTAAAATATTTAAAAAATAATAAACCCCCTATTCCGTTCAATCCTTTTCATCTTCCCATCATTACAAAAGGATAGCAAGAGAACCAGAACGACACTTACTCATTGTCGAAACGCAGAATTCTTCTACTTGACGCTTGTTTACTGTGAGGTCTTAGTACAGACTAACAGATATTGTTACGGGCTCTATAACTACATTGCGACGAAATGTTCCTATGCTCATAAATCGGATACATTTTACTTTGTTATTTCATTCAAAATTACCATAGAATAGGGACATAAGTAAATTTCTTTATTTCAATAAATAAATAATGATAAACGTCTTAAATATTTAATCTCGAGTTCTCCAACCGGGTCGATAAAGGGCTTTTGCGTATCCGAAAACGGAATTTTAAAATAGCACAGCAAGGGTTGAGTGTGTTACTACATAGGAAGTGAATTATGTTACCGTGGGTATTACGGAGTAAAATTGTGTTGGTACAAGCTTTCTCTCTGAAAAAACTGATGACAATATGTTTTACGCAAATGTTTCGGCAGTGTGAACCCACTCGTACGAGTACAATATATCCTCTAATAACTCCTTTGATAATTTTAAAAGGAAGTAAACTAACCTAGAAAATAAACACGAGGTATTATACTCACTGTTTAAGTCAATATTATTCTCGGTGTATATTATTGTCTATTACTTAACTAACTTGCCCGTCATAGGGTAACATGTCTTAGAACATTTTTGTAGTACTTTTGTTCTAATTGATCAATTTTATACGAGTGCAGAGTTACAGGCCAAACCAAAACGCACCAGAACCTTTATAACTTTTTACTGCGTTAAAGTCGGCAATATCAAATGTAAGTTCCCACCTCTAATAAGAATCCGCGAATTAGTTGATTATTGGGATCAATATTCTTACAATTTTGATTAAAACGCCAATAGCCTAATTGTTAAGGGTACGGACTGCGGATCATAAGGTCATAGGTTCGAATCCACCAATAAAGATGTCAACACAAACTTAAGCTTAGCTGGAAGGAAATGTTAGTAAATTATTTACATTCAACTAATGTATTAAAATAAAATAAAAGCCTATATTATCCTCTATGTTCTTCTTAGTTGACAGTTGCCAGTAGTGAAATTAACTAGAATGAAATGTCAAGAAGATGAGTATGTCAAAATTAACACCAAACTTGGACTTATATACAATCTGATAGAAAACACTGTGGTAGTTCCACAATGTTCTAATCCAAGCTGTCATTCAAATGAATAACAATGAAGGTCCCTGCGTAGCTAACTCGTATACTCTCATTGCGGACCTCATATTTGACTATTTGCACAGCGCGAAAGTGGAACATAAACAAATCTCGAGCTAGTTGAAATAAATTGCAGCTTCGTAGATACGTTAACATGTAATGTGATGTTTGGTCCAAGTAAGATGCGAAGAAATATACTTGTGAATTCAAATTTACAAGCCCGGGTATCACTAATGTTGATCCGATAGCTTCCAAACACAGGAATGTGCCAATATGGACAATCCCTGTAAATTTCATCGAAATTGGTCCAGCCGTTTCAGAGTCTATAGGGAACATACATACTTCACTTTTTATATATATATATATTTTATAAAAAGTATCCTATGGTATTTCTAGTACCTCCAAGAATATGTATACAAAGTTTCATGATGATCGGTTGAGTAGTTTTCGCGTGAAAGCGTAACAAATAAACTTACATTCACATTTATAATATTATCGATAGATAGATAGATAGATAAAAACCTATTCTCAGACCTACCGAATGTATATGCAAAATTTCATTGAAATCGGTTAAGCCGTTTCGGAGGAGTATGGCGACTAACACTGTGACAGAAGAATTTTATATGTATAGATTGATTTACTGCCCCTCTTACATTATATTTATATATATATATATATATATATACATAAACATATATAAAAGGAATTGACTCACTGATATATCAACGCACAGCCCAAACTACTGGGCCTAGGAATTTGAAAATTTGCACAAAGATTTCTCTTATTACGTAAGCGAGCACTCAGAAAGGATTTCTTCTAAATTTATCCGCTAAAAATCTAATGTAAGACTTCAGATCTTTATGATCAGGCTTAATTGCACGGCGGGTTAAGCCAGGACACGGCTAAATGATACATCAAATTAATGTGTATAAAGGTAGATTTAAAAAAACACTATTAAATATTACCCGTCGTCCGTCGTCGAAGCGATCATAAAAATATTACGAGAGCGTCGAAACTCATACTTCTTAGAATTAAAATGATGTCACCACATTAGCATACAATAGTTCATTTATTCTGATCTTCAGAGCGCATTTTCTTATTGATTATAGACGACAAGGTGGTGACATTGTCTGCTTTGAAGCCACGTCGGAACAAACCATTCTCTGTAGTGTAGATGAGAGATAATACAATGGTGATATAACAAATAATGCTTTCATTATTACGGAGAACAACAAAACAACAAATTTTGATTCGTAAAAAGTCTTACAAATATTTTGTTGTTACATTCCTTTTAATACTGACAAAAAGAACAAATAGAAATAAGTAAGTCCCTGTCTCCCGACCAATATCAGTCGCTAGAAACTGGAAATACCCGCAGGCGTAATATCATATTATGTACAAGGGACATAAGTGCTTATTTTAAACCTTTCTTGTTATGTCTTGTTAAGGATACCCATATTTGTTGAAAATGTATGCGTTGATGTAACAATATAGTAGAATCTCTGATATGTCTATAGCTCAAATTCTAGGATACAGATCAGAGTGGTTATTTTAGTTTATTCACAGAAACGCTGAAAACAAATTTATTTGTTGCTTACTTATATTTGATAAACAAAAAAGGATATTTCCCTTTCCTATCCACTCACCCCCTGTCAATTTGTCTTTCCCTAACCTGCCTTCCTTCATTAGAAAAGCGTGGGAAGGGGAAAATAACTAGGATTGCGCCTCCAGCTCACTCATCCGACCAGACGAAGGAATACTTCTACTTCACGTCTGGTTCTTACGAGCTTGTGATATTTTACTTGTCCAAATTAGCAATAGATATTAAATTCTTTAACACAAATGAAACGATTCGCCCACACGAATGCTACACATCGGTGACGGCTATAATATCAGACAAATAAGCGGTACTTTTTTTATCGGCGATTAGTCCTATGACTTTATATTTCTTGAATTCCATATCGAGTTGCCCGTCTGCACTATTACCCGCTGAAGCGTATGCCTTGCACTGCCGATCGGCTTCGGGTGCGAGCCACTCGACTGCGCCGCGCTGCGTCCGACTTCTGTGCACTGAACACAAAGACGCTGCTATCGGGACGCAGTATAAATAGACCTGACACTTTGTCGGACATATTTATTAATATTCCGCTTCTGTTTATTCCTAGCGCTGTCGCCTGCGACTGACGTCTTTATTCATAACTCGGATGCGGGACATCAGTTGTACGTTGTGCTGACACTTTGTAAGACATCATATTGCTGTTTGGATGAATGGATAAATAAAGTAGAAGTGGTGCTCGTGCGCGTGATATAGGGATAGATGTGTAAATGATTATATAATTTACCACCTATAGGAATACTATTGGAAACAAGCCTCTCCTATGTGATAGTTCTGGCACGTGACTGGCGTACGTCGGCGGCCACAAGTCCTAAATAGCGCCCTCCTGTCCCCCTAACCTAAAACTGTTCGTAGATGCCATGCAGGATTATATATTACGGCCTTTATTAATAACAAAAATCTAGGCCAGAGGTTGCCAACATACGGACCGAGCTTTGTATCCGAACCGCGAAATGCCGAAGGTTGTCTGCCTAATCATTTTAACTTAATAACTTAAGTTACTTAATTTTTAACTTAAATAATAAATTCCATACGCTTTAAGACCCTTTTTGTTATTTTGTGGGATTTTTTCAATTGTATCCGGACCTCACTAATACTACTTGGTGACTCCTGATGCAGACGATATATGTTTACTTAAAGTATTGTTCCTCTCGCTTTCTTGTTGTACATTCCATATAAAAACAAATTTACTGTCAAAACGTCCTCTTTTATTCCACATATTTCTCATATCTTGCAATTTCTCACAGCATTATCAACAGATCTCTCATCATTTTCTCAGATCTAGAGCACTTAATGACATTACTCTACTATTTATTATTAAAATTATAAATTCCAGATCCTGATGACTTCACAACAGCAGTTAAAGAATTCGCATTAACATGGTAACTGTTTAAAAATATTTATAGCAAAAAAACCGTTAAATATTCTATGTTTCCATACAATTATGACGTGGGATTGATGGTATTCAAGAGAAGAGTGCTGTTGCTAAAGTGCGTACCATCTTTAGGCCACATCACTTAACATGGAATGGGGAGGAAAAACAATATATGTGTTTCCAATTCCTAGATTTTACGATTAATTGAGAATCGAATAAATCTTTAAGCATTCAATTATAACTAAAAACTGTCGAAGCAGTAACATTTTTATTATATTCTCCCTCCGTTAAACTACTATGCGGCCACGAAGAGCAAAATTGCCTTCGTGTGCACACAGCATCCCCTTGTGTGTTTAGGACTGCTTTGTGGTGCGAGGTTAAACATTACATCTACTTATATAACTCAATGCCTACAGGCTCTACGCCAGAACAGTCTTTATTAGACAAAAACAAAGGAATAGACGAGTTAATTAGATCATTAGCGTATGAGAAAGGTTCGTATGATATGGTGGCAAGAGTACCTTATTCTGACAGAGGAATTAAGTTTTATACGGTCCTAGGTGAATTAGTGCAAATAAACAAACATTTTAACAGTGGTAGAGCCCGCAACAACAACGTCTGTTGCACGAATTTGCCGGCTCGCCACGACCTCACAGAAAACAGGCGTGAAGTAGAAGTACTCTGCGATACGTCTCATGAGTGAGGTGCCGCAGGCCTAATTCTAGTTTTCTCCCCCTTTCCACCCTTTTCTTATAAATAAAGGATGGAAAGGGAAAAAAACTTGACGGTGGAGGGGATGTATAGGAATTGGAAATAACCATTTTCTGTTTGTCCCCTCCTATGTCCATTAAAAGTGGGCAACTCATTAGTTAGTTGCAGATGTCTATGGGTACCGATCACTTGACATCGGGTGAACCGCTAGCTCGTTTGCTACCTAGTACTATAAAAAAACATGCAAACGAATTGAGAGTCTCATTTTTGAGGTCTGTTAAAATCGTATCGTATCGCTTAACGTGACATAAACCTTAAGTGTAAATTTAAATATCTGGGTAATAGACTATAGATATTTACGTTGTCCTGAGGTACCCTACTGTCCGATTTTTGCAGTTACTGCGATAAGGCTCTGGGTCGAGCTTGCCCTTTGTATTAGAAGACATCTTGAACTTCATGTTTAAGCGTTTATATTGGAATCATTCCTAACAATTAACCGTAAGTGTGCGTATCTTGTTTTGTTGGTTCCTATGTAGGTATATTATATTATCTTAATAAAATCATTTTTTTTTATCTAAGGCACCATTTTTCTATATGCGTGTGTGTGGTCGACTAGTAGAGAATGTCTCTTAGCATTAAGTCTGCCATTTGTACTTGATTTATGCGAATAATCTTTTGTAAACAAATAAACAAATATACTAGTTGTGTCTCCGGTTAGTGACACGTAGTTTAATGATACTCACTTCTACAGAGAGCTTGGACATGTCAACGGGCGTGATGCGCTTGAGCGCCGACAGCCGCTGGAGCCGCTGGCGCGCCCGCTCCTCCACCGCGATGAGGAACGCATCCTGCACGATGTTATGCCCGATGTCCGATACTGGAACAATACAAATATGGTAATAACTAATTTAAGGATATCAAAACCTCTTTCTTACACATATTTGAAACTGATGTAGAAATATAGTCCGGACGCAGAAACTATGCTGATGACTACCCCTTCCCAAACACCGACCGAACTCCCCGAAACCCAAGAAGCGCGTGGTTTGGGTTTCTGCGGCAAAGTTTCTGCGGCCGGCTAGTAAATACTGAGGCGAATGAGCCTGTCGTTACACACCTACCACACAATCTCAGATAACATTTTACTTTACTTAATGTAACTGCACTAAACATTCTAACTCATGTCGAACCTGGGGACAAACAGTTGAGTTAACAGCTTCTGACATATTAAAATTATTTTCTTATGATTTCGTGAAAGAATTAAGCCTTTTTACAACGTTTACTTAAGCCCCCTAGACTATATAATTATATGTGATCGCATGATCCTAAAACAGTTAAAATTAAAAAGATTACTTGGTTACGTAAAAATCTATTCGTAGAAGCCTAAATTCGAATCCCGTGAAAAGCCCAAACACCTAACAATAACCGTAAAGTTAAATAAAATTAACGTTTAAATAATCCACCCGCTAAAACAAAGGCTTAATAATGAAATAGCACCAGGAACGCTAGTCTATTTCGCATGTTACATAAGCTACCGCTCCCAGGTCCATTACAATTGATATTCCACAAGCGTCCCAACATTCCTTGTGCCTGACGTGTGAGTAAGGAACAACGCGCCACTCCGATAACACTGCACTCGACTATTGTCCTTAAATTAAGGCACTGTTATCTATAATTGCTTGCGCGATTCAATTAACGGTGAACATGCTGCGTCGCCGGGTGTACCGTGACGCCCTCTCAATGAATACGGATTCATAAGTGCACGTACACACGAGCGTTTCGAAATCGCATCGCCCACGCGTTCTTTATAACAATAGTCGACAGGCGATCAAATCTTTATCTAGTTTCTTTCGTAACTGTAAGAGTGAGTGAGTGCTTAATTTAAACATTAAGCTTCAATGGTCTAAATTCTATTGATTTGCTTAATTTCTTTCCTTATTTAGGATCAATCATATCATCGAATTTGGCTCCAAATGGAAAAGGATGATCTATGTCTATCCCTTTCTCTGTCCATTAAAGGCAGGCAACTTATTTACTTGTTGCTGATGCCTATGGATTGGGGTCATCAGGTGAACTTGCTCTTTTTCCGTTTACCCCCATACAAAAACCTACAACGAACAATAAAATAAAAGAAATACGTAATTTATTTAACTATAAATTTCCCGTAACAAAGTCTTTCTTAATGATAACGTAATAATAAACGGCGTTAAATTGATAATAATCGCGCGTCTCGTCTTACGTCTGAACGTGCCCTAGGGTGTTCACCGGCAGAATAATAAGCCCACGCCGGCAAGTTATACACAATAATTGCGCATATACATTATATGTGAAATCAGAACGTCTCAAAGCCTTCGCATGATATTAAAATTGCAGAAAAACGGTCACTTAAGTGGTTTTTAAAAATTATTCTCAAACCTCATACTTTAAAAAACACAACAGTAAAAGAAATGGACACAGAATAGAAAACTCAAAACAGATGGAAAGGCGCACAATAAAAATTTAAAATTGAATTAACCGGAATTGGTCCAAATTCCAATAAGCATGTTGCTGAAGCATACTAAGCATGTTGTCCACGCAAACCTATAAGATTTTCCCCTATCAAATATCGTCCAACGCAGCTGAAATAGTTTTCACTTCAATTTGTGACGCTGATGGCCCGCCAGTACCACAAGTTAAAAATCTTAACATACGTTCATAAATTAAATATCCAAGCAAACAAGTTCAGCAATTGCTCAGTATAAAAAGTAATGCGCTCACGCCCGTAACCGGAAGGAACGAGCACAGATTACGGATTTTTGACGCGATCCTGGCCCACCTTTCTCGCTTCTTCTACATCCATACATCTGCACACATACTTGTCGGTTACGGATACATATAATAGTCCGAAGTAAAGGAATTTCTAGAACATAACATGATGGTCTCTAAAGCTTGCAGTACAAATGGAGAAGCGGGTCTTGGGGGTCAATAGGTCGAAGGTACGCATCAGAAAGGAATTTTTTGAGCAAGTACTGTATAAAACAAGCCTTGGCACATAACAAGTATTGTTAAGCGCGATCGCTCGCCCATAAGTTTGACGTTGAGGCCATTAATCACACAAACATATAAACAGTCGCTAGAAGTAAACAAGTCGATATATTTAATCTGTTGATTTGCCAAAAGTGACATTAAGAAGATTGATGGTCTCAAAGACTATTTCCTTGGTTATTTCCATAATTACTTTATTAATATTACATATTACAATATAACAATTATAATAGTTTAGACAGTCTTAAATACAATTAACGTACCTTACATCACTTTATTGTTATATTTAACTGCTTCAGAACAGAACCTTTAACACGCATAAGTCAATATTTTTTTTGTTAAATGTGACATTCTCAAGGGGTTGTGTTAATTTGAATGGCATTGGTAGAGCCCGCAATAACAACATCTTATGCACGAATGGGCCGGCTCGACCAGTGAAATAACACGACGTCACAGGCGTGAAGTAGAAGTATTCTGCTTTTCATCTGATGAGTGACGTGCCGGATGCCTAATTGTAGTCCTCTTTACCCTACCCTTTTCTAATATGGAAAGGATGGGAAGGGGAAGAGGATATGATGGATGAGGAGGGGATGGACAGGGAATAGAAATATCCTTTTTTCTGTTTGGAGGGATCCTTTGTCCATAAAGATAGGCAACGCATCTGAAACTCATTAGCTTGTCGCGGATGCCTATGCGTAGTGGTACGTATTTCCAGGTGCTGCTTGCTTGTATGCCACTTTATAATATAAAACTAATTGGATCTTCAATTCCGAAGATTTGAGTATCTGTGTGAGTGAGACTCGTACCCGGAACAGGGACACTTCGCTCCCACATACGGTAATTTGAAGGTTTGTTTAATAATTCCTCGCGCCGGCTTACATAGGGTTATTTAAAAATTTAATGAAAACAAAAGTAACCTTAGATATATTGTTAGAAAAAAAAATACTGCGGTTTTAAGATAACATTTTACCAATCAATTAAATTCTCTAAATGTTGTGAATATGATAGTTTATGGTCATCGAATTGTTAATGAATGATCGATGGTATTGAATATGCTTGTCGGATCTGAAGCGAAAGCTCAGAGATAGTTACAAGGCTGAGATTTGCAGCCACAATTAATTTACTGAAATTCTAATGTATTTATCTCTTATCCAAAAACTTTGGTGTACAGATAGTGGCATCATAATTCAGACAAGCACAGAATCATCAGTCAAAAGAAAACCTTGAACTTCCGATGGTACAAAAATAGAATTTTCTGAACAGCGATCGTTACTCGAACGACGAATAGACAGTTACACTGTATGGAGTCAACAGCCCACTCGGCAGCCATTGTGCTCAGACCAGTAGGAACACTCCTCGGTATTGCAAACGATCGCCCGAGAAGCGAACACCATTGTCTCCCAACGCTGCGCAATAGGAATATCCCTACTAATCCCTACTTTCGTACTTAATCTATATTATAAATGTGAATGTAAGTTTGTTTGTTACGCACGCGAAAACTACTCAACCGATCATCATGAAACTTTGTACACATATTCTTGGAGGTACTAGCAGTAATATAGGATACTTTTTATATATAAAATAGCATATAAAAAGCAAAGTTTGTATGTTATAGACATAGACCTATAGACTCCGAAACGGCTGGACCGATTTCGTTGAAATTTACAGGGATTTTCCATTTTGGTAGCGATCGGATCAACATAATTAGTGTTACCCGGAAGAAGCTGGGACGGGTCGCTAGTTTAAAATATATGTAGAAACCGTATAATATACTTTAATCTTACCAAACACGCTTACGCTTATTGATTAAAAATACTCCGTGGAGTTACACAGAGTTCACATTCTTCACTAAAAAAACCCCTTAGCCCGCCGGATCCGCCAATGATTGTGGGGCCTAATCTTTCACAAGTACAAAGCAAAATACCTACTCCACATTTTGCGAGTAATCCATCATTATTTGGACAGATGGAATGTAAACCCGTTAACTGTTACAAAGCAGGAAGATAAGTGTACCGTGCAAGTGGCACGCAACTAAAGACTCTGTTATAAACACCGCAACCGTGTATGGCATTAACCTAAAAGTATCTTATCTCTCTTAAAATAACGGCCAGTTTCGTGTATCAGAATTTGAATTATGTAATTGTAGTATTTGCATAAGAATCGCGTTATATGACAGTAGTGCTATTTAAATATGGTAATAACTAGTTATTCGTTGTAAGCTTGTAGCAGTTTCCTGTCCAGTTGTCGCGATGACCACCGATGTTGCTATATTTTAATACACAGAGATTTGATGCAGAAAATAATTCACCGTTAACAAAAACAATGAGTTCATACTCACTTTTTTGTCGACAGTGAATTATTTTCTTACTTTTTTGTCATATAGGTAGGTAGATTTGCAACTTTGTATCTATTTTATACTTATTTGGGTTAACATGTGACAAGGGAGTGGGTCGTTATCCAAGAAAACATTTATGATTTGACACTTTTTTTTGTGACTGACTTGTCACTGTTTGTCTAGAAGAGGCATCTACAGCTACACCGGGCTTGCAGCGGGGCGAGAAGGCGCCTAGCCTAGGCCTCTTTAAGAGTAACTCGGCTTGGGCCGTTACTTTATTATTATTACCGGATTGGGAGGCCGCCGAGCTCTTAGGTCGCTTTGGTGGACGCTCCATGGAGTGACTGGACTCAAGGGCCCCCGAGAGGGGACCTCGGCTTGGGCTGTCACTCATTACGCGTTTAGCAGGTTGCCCGAGAGGGCTGAACCTCAGCACGATCGTAGCTATTATCGGATTACTGATTTGTCAAGCATCACACTTTTTGTACCTTGACTGGGAATCGAATCAAGACTACTAATTCCTAGACTATAGGGTTGTTTCATGTCGCAATTAATATTCCTCTTAAAACTTCCGTCCTCCTCAAAACCACAGAGAAAACGTTATTTTCGTCCGTGCGAACTTCTAATAAATTCGAATAATATTATGTTGCTCACGAATTGTATTTTTAACTGTACAAACGTACGGGCGTTTTCCATTTGAACATATAGCTAAGTCTGCACGTGTCAACATCAAAATTCAATTTCAAACCTATCTTGGCATTTGTAATTATAAAATGGGGGTGATAAGTGTAAACAAGATTAAGAAATGGCTTAAAAATTATTTAGTCACACTATTCCAGTGTGACGGATCCTTGTGGAGATCATTGGGGGACGAGGATCGTAGGCGGAGAGAAAAAGTATTATAGGGAATATTTGTCTGAATACTGCGATGTGACTGAGAGTTGACACAAGGAACATACGAATTTATACTTTGGAAGGTTTCTTACGTTTTTATTTTTCGCCAACAAAAAGTCTACTTAAGATGAGAAACAACATGAGGTGAAGTTTTTTTCACTAACTTAGATACTTATTGAGTTCTCCAAACTTCTCACTTAGTTACCTTAAGTATTGACTATTTCATCGAAAATACATAAATAAGAACAAATTTCTCGTTAAAATTCAGTTCCTGTTAATAATCATGAGTTCATAAACAAAATTCACATAAAAAATAATTCCCAGGAACCTTTAAAATTTCCAGGCAACTACAGAAATAGTTTTAAAAAAAACCTCATCCGAGCCATTACGAATATTACGATTTCTTGCACGCGAATACTAGCACATTGTAACATAACTGGCAACTTTGACATTGGGATAACGGACAGCGCGGTTCCTCCTGTCACCATGAGCACTGTGAAGTACTAGAAGCAAAAACGAAAGCGTAAAATCAGTAAACTTAGTTACTATTTATTCAAATGACGAATATTCTATACAAAGTATCTAATCAGTCCAGCGAATATTGGTAACCAAATTACAAATTCAATCAATTCAAAAATCGATTACAAAAAAGTCTGTCGCAAAAAAAAACTTTGAAACAATAGCACAGATCATTAATTCCTTTGATTACCTATTCTTAAAATTGATACCAGCTTTAAAATCAGAAAATTATCAAGTTAAATACTTTGGTCAAAGGAAATTACGCCTTATGTCTTGAGAAATTAAGTTCATATTGAAATATAACTCTTATGTTTGTTGGTCAATTAGTGGTCCAAGCGTCTCGGAACCCGTTCTAGACATTCCTCTACAAATAAAAGCAACGGTACGCAGAGTGCGCATCTCGGTGACGGCGATAAAAACAAGTGCAAGTAATGCGCAAAAACTGTGCGAACTCACAGCTTCTCAAAAGTCTAACACATGCACAACATATATAAAAGTAGAAACTGACTCACTGATAAATCCAACCCACATCGCAAACTACTGGGCCTAGAGACTTGAAATTTTGCACAGAGATTTCAGTTTCACGTAGGCAACCCCTAAAGGTCTAAAGTAGAAGATGAAAATCTAGACCTGTATGATCAATCGTATAAAATAGAGGTCAGCTTGTAGACAATAGCTTAACAACAGCTTAACTTTATATCTTAAAGACAGCTTACCACCCTTCATCTATGTGAGATTACCAACCCGTTTTAAATGCAAAGGTTTGTGGTTTAATAAATTATATGTTCATAGTATGATCACTAACTGCAGACTTCTTATTGCTTTATTTCAAAACATCGAAATTGTAAAAAAATAACACGCGACTAAATCTATTGGAGAAATTCTATTCGATGTGCATTAGTAGAATTAAACATGCCTACAAGTGTATTTGTGTATTGCATGTTAGGTTGTGGGGCAACGACCAATTTGCCCACGCATCGCCGCGTCTAGACTTGACCACAGACAGAAGCTACACTAGCGCCATTACTGATCACAAAGCGATCCAGCTATTTCTGGCTGCTATTAATAGCAATAGAACTATGCTATGCTATATCTAATTTTGAGTCTTTATGTGACGTTATTTAAAACTATTTATATAAATGACATGTATTTATTATCTATTTAATCTTGAAGCTGCTTTACGTTCAGAAAGCCCTAAGCCATCTCAAAATAAACTACATTAAGTATATTAACAGTGTAAATCGATTAGAAATTCCTCGAATGAATTACAGTTAAACGTGACCAACGACAATGTACCGAGACCACATCACACCGTTACGTTGGGAGCGAATGCACATTCGTTCCGAGCCGTCGATGTTCAAAACTTAAAAAATCTTTAAAAAAAGAAGCTAACTCAATAAACTCAATGTTCATTTGCAAGAGTTTACCAAGTACGATCTTAAGGCCAAGCCAAGAAAATTCTGCAATTCATGGATTTTAGAAAAAGTTATCAGTTAATGTCACCTATATGTTTATTGTGTCAGGTTGTGAAGCCGCGAGATCTTGACCTTATTTTGTTATTAAAACATATATAGTACATTCTCTTTTCTGTTCCTAGTTTATTTTTCATTTCTAAATTTCAATAAACAATCTGTTTAGCAAATGCATAAAATATTGAAGTATTAATAAATGAGCCATTATTAATATGCTGGAAAACATTATGTGGGCGATTGCGATGGCGTGGGTGCTGCTATTATCCTTGTAAAAGAAATCTTACGAGGTGTGTGGGTGGTTTAAGCTTTTTCAACCGTTAACAACGCTTAAATACGCGTTATTATAATTTATAAACCAATTAAATCGTCACTTAAACATTTATCTAGAAAAGCGTTGTTTGTTAACTAACTGACGGTTTAATAAAAATACCTTATGAATTTCTGTTTTACCAGTTGACCATTCTTAGGCATAGCATTCCTTCGTGTAAGATCTCCTTTCGTCATTGGTTCAATATTATCGGACACTGCCAGAAGGTAAGCGGCCCATTTGTCTCGCACAACTACGTCACTTCTCGCATTTTTAGATAACGATAGTACAAATAGTGTATGAGACATATATTAAATAGGGCCGTAGGCTATTAAAAATACACAATGCATGTACAGTTACAATGTAGTGGAAATACAAGTAATAACTAAAAAAAAACTAAAAATACTTAAGGGAGAGGGGGATGTCCAACAGATGTAAATCCAGTCAACGAGTCAGTTTCGAACCCTGGCACTGAGGAAGCTATACTATTCGGTCAAGCACGGAGTAGACTATACGTTTCAATATTTTCGCGTTATGCCTATGTTACTTTTGGAAAATGTTTCTTGGAATTTAAAAGATTCTGTTCATTTGTTTACAGTGATGATATTGTTAAAGATATACTAGTGACCCGCCCCGGCTTCGCCCGGGTACCACTAATTATGCCGATCCGATCGCTACCAAACACAGGAGCACCCACTTTGCCAATCTGGACGGTAAATCCCTGTAAATTTCATCGAAATCGGTCCATGCGTTTCGGAGTCTATAGGTCTATAGAGAACAAACATACTTCGCTTTTATGTACTATTTTTTTTTATAAAAATTGCCCTATGTTACTTCTATTACCTCCAAAAATATGTGTACAACGTACCGAGTACATATCACCGACAATCGGGATAAGCTCAACATTCGACCAGGCTGACGATCACACGATCGAGTTGTAAGGCTTCAGTTCGTTGTCATGGTAACGAAACCCTAAAAGTACGTGCACGTGTTCGCTGACATAGAGTCAGCGTTGGACCAGCTGTTGGCGGCGGCTTTGCATTCGTTTCTTATGTTCCACCCTGTAATTTTTTGTAATACGATTCGAAATATTTGGAATTATAGGTACAAAACATGACACACCCCTAACAATGTGAAAAATGAATTTAAGTATGATCAGTTGAGTCGTTAAGGAGTTACAAACAAAAAAAATATAGGCGCTCACGCCTTTAACCCATAGGGGTAGGCAGAGATCATGGATATCCATTTGGCGCAATCCTGGCGCACCTCTCCCGCTTCTTCTACATCTATGCATGCATGCTCGTCGGTTATAGGTGCTCCTAATATCGCGTGCTTCTTTAGTAAGCCTAATAATCTACGAATCCCTAATAATAAACTAATCTGGTCCATATTAGTTCTCCCCCCTACCACTACACCGCCGCTCACTATTGCAACATAAATTTGTTTCGTTACTCTCTCTTCATTCATCCTTTCATCATGCCGGAACCACCGTAGCATACCTTTCTCAATTCAAGTCACAACATCCACTTTTAATCTACATTTTTCTCTTATAACGCTTTTTTTAATCCTATCATTAAATGTCACGCCTAACATACTTCTTAAGGATCACATCTCAACGGCATTAACATGATTGCATGATTTACTTACACAAAACTAACATACATGTGGTTTATTTATTCCTTTCCCCGAGTACAATTTTTGAGCAAATCATATCCAAAATAAATTTGCGATTAATAAATACATAAAAACGAATTAATTTAATTTTACAATGTCTACAATGTCTGTCACCATGAGATGATCAGTTGAGTCGTTAAGGCGTGAAAAGGCAAACAAAATAAAAAAATACATTCGGATTTACGATATCAGTATTAGATTCTAATTTAATATACACGAATCAAGTTATGAACATTTCCAGTGTATAAAAAACCAAGGCATGCGATCTCGCGGTCAACGATTAGTTCATCTACATATATGGATTAACATTTTCGATAAACAGCCAATAATAAATAAACACAAATTCGCTAAGTGGTAATTCCATTACGACCAAGAATCCCTCGTCATATGAACCTCAGAGAAATGATACTCGGATCGCATTCAGCGCCAGCGTAAAGTACTATCGTATGGATCATTGCCAAGAACCTCCCTTACCAGTTCGCGTATACTTCCTAACTCATGCTAACACAGACCAACTCCAAATTATTGTAGGCGTGTGAAATAACTTAACTTACAACTTTATCTCATCAAATACATTTCATGTCGCAACACGTGCACTCTTATATTTCATTTACATTCAGCTATAAATTAGCAAAAGTAGCACAGGTAAAATTGCAAATTTTGTATACCCTTCAATACGTAATCTTAAGAGTGTAGTGGAAACATACGAAATACAAGTATTACTTTTCAGTCTAGAAGTTAGAACACCTACAACTCTGTATCCAGATTTGGGTGATGTCCTACCAACATCAGCTGTCATTGGAATCTTATTGAAGCTTGGTGATGAATAAAGTCATGCGTTTAGTTTCCTCATTTATTCAATTGCTGTGTGATTTGCAATTTCTCCAGCACGACCAGTCATTGCGCTCGTAACAAATCGCAGTGACACGCTCTCCGGCTTAAATGTTTTTAGTTGAAACGTTTGACACTTTAATGTTCCATATTTAGTGAAGTTTGAGTCACTATTTATTGAAAGATTTGAAGTTAAGTAATGCTTAGATGACACCAACTGAATATCATTTGGTCCTGCCGTTACAACATTCGCATAGTCTGAAAATTATCTCCTTGACTTCTGAACAAGGAATAAGGAGTTTTTAAATTATTACGTGTATATGCTAGCCACCGCTTAAGATGGGCCTCTTCCCTGTCACACCGGACTTACCGTTTATGCGCTGATCGAATCCACGTCCTGCCCTGCACCCTAACCACATGGTTACATTGGTCTACCAACTGGGTTCTTTGCTTCCCGGGTAGACCACCTCGTCACCGTCTACCTGCTATGATTCCGTCTGCCCAAGTATCCTATCCACCTCCACTAGAGCTCCGTAATGCGTCGCCCTACATCGAACACACGTGCTCTGTCCACATTAGTAACTCTACCAATACGAGGAATGACTAACATGGCTTCCAATACTAAGAACTAACTAGCTGTGACTTGTTATCTTCCGTCTGGAAAATATTAACAACCAGTGTGATATATATATATATATATATATATATATATATATATATAGATAGATAAATCTGTTTTTGTTATGAAAAATAGATATAAGCTAGGAGTTTTTAAAGCAGCCTCATTTTAATGGTTCCTTTAAATGAGCTGTGCATATTTCAGTTGGTCTCACAAGCGTAATGGCCTACTCTTGTTAAAACAGTCCGATACTTGTCTGTGACGAACGTTATTAAAATGAAAGTAGTTTATAGTTTGAAGACGCTCGCCCTGTAAAGACGAGCTGCGAATAATTTAACTAATTGTTAAGCAACTGGCAACATAGCCGAAATGAAAGCTATGCACTACTACAGACAAACCTGGTACATTTTACTGCCTTTTTCAGTCTAATTAAATCGACATACACGCAGAGATTTGCATAAATGTATTTCCAAATAATAGTCAAATCTAAAAGTAATGAATGCTACTTACATAACATATTTATTGTACAGTTCTGTATGCTCGTAACTCGTGTTTAATAAACTCAATATGTGAATCAAATATATTAATTTATTTCTTTTAAATTATGTCACATTACTTAACCAATCGAAATAGTGTTGCAACATACTTAATACATATATTTGTTCACGCTGTATTATTGTAACGAATCTTACGTATTACGTGCAACTATCTATTCTTGGGTATATATTAAATGGTATACCAACCTACACGAGTATAAAGGATATAAGAACCAAAACTATGTTATCACCAATAAAATACTGTATGTGTGCAGATGACGCGATGAAATGTACGCTATCTCTGCCTACTCATTTGGTTGACGTGTGTGTTTAAGTTTACTATAGTTTGTTGACATGTTGACAAAGAGTTGACATTGTTTAGCACGTGTAATACAAACAAAACACATGAATGAGTAGTTACGACACACTCATCATCCACCCAGTATCGTCTACTAAACACTAATCACACTACATGTAAAGGAAACGAAATAAAAATTCAGTCAATTAATTGTAAGTAACATAGTCCTGAAGGCTATACTAATACTGTTAGAATAGATTTGATTGTTTGTTTGTTCAGGATAAACTCATAAAATACCTAACCGATTTTAAAAATTACTTAACTAATAGAAATATCTTCTATCAGCAAGAAATATAGGCTATATTTTTAAAATAAATAAATATTCGCGAACGCCCGTAACCCAGAGATGTAGCCAGAGATCATGGATTTCCATTTGGCGTGATCCTGAAACACCTCTCTCACTTCTTCTACATTCATACATCTACGCATGCATGCTCGTCGGTTATGGGTGCTCCTTATATCGTCCTTTTTTAGTAAGTCACTAATCTGAGCGATATATATTTTCCTAGGGTGTCCCCTACCAACCCTGCCACTCACTTTCGCTACATAAATTTGTTTCGTTACTCTCTCTTCATTCATCCTTTCAACATGCCCGAACCACCGAAGCTATATTTTATTATTTTATTTATCTATTAATATAGATGTTCGATGTATAGAATGTAGATATGAATAGTGCCGGAGTCCCAGATCTAGTTCCATCCTTCCTTTATCAGAAAAGGATGGGAAGGGGAAGAGGATTTGGCGGGCGAGGGTATGCCAGGAATTTCTTGTCTGTTCCCTCCTTTGTCCATTAAAGGTAGGCAACGTATCTGCATCTCATTATGATGGATTAAGAATGGGTGAGTTAGTTGTAAAATGTCTCTTGTACGCTGATGACCAGGTTGTGTTTGCGTCATCAGCGGAGGACTTACAACTTATGCTGAATGTAGTGAATGATTCACTAGATGGTAAAGGTATGAAGATGAATGTGGATAAGACGAAAGTAATGGTGTTTGAAAGAGAACAAAGTAAGACAGTAATTGAAATAAAGGTTAACGGAAATGTAGTGGAATGGGTATGTTTAGTAGAGATGGTAGGCATGTTAAAGATTTTGAACGACGAGTGAGTGCGGGAAATAAAATGAATGGGGCTATAGGTACAGTAGTGAGGAGTCAGAATGTGTCTATGAAGGCTCGTCTGGCAATACACAATGCTGTACTAGTCCCCACTTTAATGTATGGAAGTGAGAGCTGGGTTTGGCAGGAAAAGCATGCTAGTAGAGTTAATGCCGTTGAGATGCGATCCTTAAGAAGTATGTTAGGCGTGACTTTGAATGATAGGGTTAAAAATAGCGTTATAAGGGAAAAGTGTGGCTTAAAAGTGGATGTTGTGACTAGAATTGAGAAAGGTATGCTTCGGTGGTTCGGGCATGTTCAAAGGATGAATGAAGAGAGAATAACAAAACAAATTTATGTTGCAAAAGTGAGTGGCAGTGTTGGTAGGGGACGCCCTAGGAGAACTTATATCGATCAGATTAATGACTTACTAAAAAAGGGCGATATAAGGAGCACCCATAACCGACGAGCATGCATGCGTAGATGTATGAATGTGGAAGAAGCGAGAGAGGTGTGCCAGGATCGCGCCAAATGGAAATCCATGATCTCTGCCTACCCCTCTGGGTTACGGGCGTGAGCGGATATTTATTTATTTATGATGAATACGGGTAGCGGTCACTTTATATCATGTAACCCGCTTGCTCGTTTGCCACCTACTACCATAAAAGAAAGAGATGAATGTAGATAATTAAAGAAATAAAATATAGCATTGGTCACTCACTGAGTGATTATTAAATCAATAAAGTAAACTTTGTAAAATTATGTTCATAGTACAACATTACCATTTATTTGTAACAGACATAAAACTACATCTAGAATTCTCCAATAGCCTAGTTGTTAACATTCAGACGACTTCGTACATTCTTAATGCAAGCAATGCGTTAAGTAACAATTGCTACAAGCGTGGCCAGTTGTCTGTTGAGTCATTGTTCAGTTCCCGGCGTAGGCAAACATTATGCAACTGATGAAGTATGCCTATAGTTACCTTAGATCTACAAGTAGGTAGAATGATTCTCTTTATCCTAATAACTAGCACAATAGACCACCAGGTCGCATGTACATCTGCAACACCAGAGGAACTGTGGAAACGTTACTGGCCCTTAGAAATAACGCAGGAGACCGATAATTGCGGTTGTGCAAAGCAATCCGAATGGAATCCTGCCGTGTCGTGGTGGACGGGCTTACTAGCCTTGGAGACAATCTATCTTAAGCCCCCATAAAAAGTACACGGACAGGTATGTGGGGTGTCGAGGGATCGTATTCTCTCTTCACCGGTGGCGAGGTCGAAATAGAAAACTTTACTTAAGTATTTCTCAAACAGCTTAAATTCGAATCTGCTATTGGATTACTTAGTAATCAAAATGAATATTCTGTAAAAATAATTACTGCGATATTTTTACAACTTGCTGAGAATATTGAACCTCGTACCCGAGTCAAGGATGTCAACTATAAAAACGGCTATAGCTTTTTGTACCATGATTACAATTACTATTATAATTGTATATCTGCTGATATTATTGGTTTTAAAATAATTATTATCATGCAGACATTTCATTGTCTTAGAAGCAAGTCTATTTTATATCTATTTCTGTACTAACATTTAGTAGATATCACTTTTATGACATCCACGTTGTCTCGAACTTAGACTCAACGACGAGACAAACTTTATACTTTAGTCATCGTATTAAAAAAATACAAAGTCACCTTTTTAAACCTTTGTTTGTTGCAAATCAATCAAAGATTAGGTGTAAGGTCAGGTTTCAAAATATTTGACCCTATAACATTATTGTACAATTTCACTTCACTTTATCTCACGATTAACACAAAATTACATTTCCGATGAGAGTATAAAAAGTGGCCGCTATGTATGGTAAGTGACGTTCGTTTGTTTTCAAAATTTCCGTCTCGATTTGTAAATAACTCTAGGTTGGGCAGAGATAGCCACCGACTTCAATTTCGCAATCGTTTTAGGTGTCAAATATCTCTTCACTAAGATCACACAACACACACACACAAGGCACATATTTGGAAATATTTGTGTTTGTAAAACTTAGAAATGTTTTTTCTTTAATTGTTTTGTAAGCCGTTGTACTTTCTGTTGCAGTAATAGTTTTGTTTACGTGATTTTGTATACATCTCTCTATCCATGATAACTGATATGTCAATGCACAGCTCAAACTAAAGTGCCTAAAGACCTGGAATTTTGCACAAATATTTCTGTCATTCATAAAAAGGATTTATAGAAATTCATACCCTAAACGTCTTAAATTCCTTACTTTATGCATAAAAGAAAGAAATATTTTTCCTTCGTTAGAATTACGTAACCATTGTCATTTTTATAGAAGGGGGTAAGCAGGCAAAGGCTCGCCATAAGTCATCACCGCCGCTCGTGAACGTCCGCAATATCAGAGGAGCTGTCGGTAGGGATGATTTAGAACAGACAGGCTTTGACTTTTAGGCAGGCAGGATGTATAGGAGTTGGAAATAACCATTTTCTGTTTGTCTCTGTCTAACAAAGGTGGGCAACGCATCTGCAACTCATTAGTTTAATGGCAGATGTCTATGGGTAGTGATCACTTGACATCGGGTGAACAGCTTACTCGTTTGCCACCTAGTACTAAAAAAAAGTAGGGGATGTAAGATTGTATGGAGAAATTAATTATATGTTCCATAAACTTCTAAAAGATGGCGGTGTAAGTTATTCATTGGATACAACGCTTTAATATCTTTTGTCACAGGCTGTCGTCACTTTACACTTTACTTTGTTTTCCTGCCTATGAACTGTTAGCGCTATCCGTGCGAAGCCCGCTAAGGTCGTTAATGCACATTATTCCCAGTAAGGTCTGGTAGAAAGTGGAACAAGAGGACTCATTGTCTTAGCTTGTATTTGTTATGTTAAGTTTTACGCTATCATAAAATATTTTGATACGTAGTTCATTAGAAACGCCCAAAGTGTAAGTAACGGTTCCGATGTTTTTTAAACAAAAACTGAAACAGCGGTGAGAGACACACTCACGCAGTTGTTCATTTTATGTATGTTTAATATGACATACTAATGAAAGGCGATGTTAAGGGGCCTAGTAGCTGACTACATACATGATGTATGAAGAAGAAAGGAGAGAGGAGTGCCAAATAGACTTCCTTAATCTCTATCTACTGCTAGGGTCTACGCGCATGATTATTTCTGGAATGCATAAACTTCTAGTATAGTCAGATACAACTCTGTGCCACTTGGATCATAAAGTCGAGAAAGAAGGCTAACGGGTGCGTGTTACAATTTAGGAGAACTTGAAGCGACTCTAAGTCGCATGAAATAAATACGTTATGTTTAAGAAACCTTTTTAAAAAATCAGGACCAGTACTGTTACTTTCAATGGGATTGGGTTTGACAGGAAGCGGGAATAACAATCCCTTCCCCCCAAAAACCAGCTCCCGAGATATAAAACATTACCGGACGACATCTAGTAACACCGTGTTAAAAGAACTGCAAGTTTGGCCTCTTTTCATTTGATTTTTTTTAGCCATGGAAAACAGAGATTGTAAAATTGTTTGCATGTAACAGGAATGTTTTAACGATCTCGTCTTTCGCATGGGTTACTTTTATTTAGACTATTCAGAGTAATATTCTTGAACTGAACTTAAATTGAACTCTCTATCACAACGTCGATGCAAGGAATATAAACCATATTGTGTCTGAGTCGAGTTCTCTGTAATATTCGAACCGGTATTCCAACGACGTGTTAGTATATCGTTGGTTAGTTATTGTTAAATCATTTGGAACCGTTGTTCGAATTGAAAACTGTTCTAAATATTAATCCATAGGCTCAGCTCGTTAAGCAAGAATTTTCTAATTGGAATCGAACAAGAGTGATCAATTTATGGATTAAATTATTGCTCGAAAAGTCACGATTCACAAATCGAAATACACCGATATGTAAATGACTCACCTAAGAGTTGTCAACCAATAACAATTTATATTCAAGTAACACTGTCAACTTTAAAATAAAAACAAAAAACCACCAACCTTGACAAATAAACAAACTGCGGAGCGTAGGTATTTTAATCCTATACAGCGGAGTCGGAATCCAGAAGAAAAGCCCGAAGGCTGTAGTGGCCGAAGCCTTGGCTGGCACAAGTTCAGTCACCTCGCGCGACCGGCCACTTTCTACGCACGGTACTGTATCACACTGTATCACACCGGACCTGTACGGCACTCGTATTGTTCAAACAATGATTTCGTGAGCCAAAACATGGGTAATTGTTGTTTAATAATATTCGTCCGAGTTGCAAACGCACCGGCGAAGGCGCGGCGATCGGTGACTCGACAACCAGACTTCCTTCTCGCTCGCACGCGAGTTTTACACGGTGTTGCTATGTTTAATGGCGTATTTACCATATAAATTTATTACGAAATTTTATATATAAATATATTATATAAATCTTAATAATTTTTCTAGGAACTTGATAGTTTTGGAATCCCTCTAAGAGTATCTTTTTGATCCCATGTCCTTTTTGGTCAGGGAAACGGAATGACGCGTTTTTTCCTACCATGTGTATTTCAGTATAGCTGTATGCCTAAAGCACACAAATATATAAAACATATTGATGTACCTTTATTAATGTTTGATTGCATTACCTTTTTATTACAAATACCGGAAAATATAAGTAAGCATTATTTGTGGAAAATTGTTTAAAAGTGGCAGCACAATACCAATAACCTCAAAGGCTCTGTCCGAGCGAAAACAAGCGGGTGCGCACAATTACACGAATGTGATTCACTAGGCCGCGTCACTCAGTGCGACAGCGTTCCAACCGCAGCGTTACTCAACACACTTGCAACTTTGTCTAGCTAGTTTGTTCTATTCTGATATCGTCATGCTATATTTATTAAGACCATAACCAGATTTCCAGGTTTATTGGTATATCTTTATAGGGTAAGTTAAACATAGTTAGAGTTGGCGCGACCTATTCGCTCTCAGTTCTTAATCAAATTAGCACTTCGAAGAGCCCTAAAATCGCGCCGCCGCAAAACGTAATGTATCGGGAAATGTAGTCTATTTTCTTTGAAACAGTACTGCTAAAAGCTTTTCTTTTAAATCATACCATTTACGTGAAAAACCATTTCACTAATTTTGCAATCATTAAAGTTTTATTATTGTCACATTACTTCTGTATACAATTTTAAGTTTAGAAAGAAATATTTAATATCCTGATTTCTTGAAATGTACCACTATAGGAAACAAGTTTTGAAATTCTGTATTTGATTGAAAATTTAAATTGTAGGTACCCACTACGACTTAGTATGACTTTTTTTATGTTACTAGGTGGCATACGACCAAGCAGTTCACCCGATGTCAAGTGATCGCTACCCATAGACATCTGCAACTAACTAATGAGTTGCAGATGCGTTGCCCACCTTTCAGAGGACAAACAGAAAATGGTTATTCCTAATTCCTATACATCCCCTCCACCGTCAAGTTCTCTTTCTTCCCTTCTCCTGTAAGGAAAGTATGGGAAGGGGAGAGAAATAGAATTACTCACCACTCATCAGAAGAAACGCGGAATACTCCACTTCACGCCTGTTTTCTGTGAGGTCTTGGTATTTCACTGGTCGAGCCAGCCCATTCGTGCAACAGATGTTGTTGTTGCGGGCTCTACCACTGTTAATGCCTAGAAGTCTTCTGTGATAATAATATATAAGAAGGACCTAGAGGTCTGAAATGAACTTGTTTAGTCTTTTGTTTTTGTCTCTGTGTTAGGAGGCCCAACATCTACAATCCCTTCCTTCCCTTTTACGGATTTTATCGCGTTTATTAAACTTTTTTTTTATTCCCGACGTTTCGAGTACTTTACAGAGCTCATGTCACGAGGGGGACTGAGGTGTCAGACGTCCCAATGTCAAAAGTTGCTGGTGATGTACCCACTTAATTTGAATGAATTACTTCTGCTCCGATCTATGCAAGATACTATTGAAATTAGTATGTTTTTTTTTATTATAATAGCCTCGCGTATCATCCGGGGTAGAAAGCGGTGTTCTTTTGCGAGGACTTGTGGCTTATCAAATTTTATATAAGAAATTAAAACATGATCATAAAATGCAGACTTCTTCCCGTGACCATGAACGCTGTAAAGTACTCCAAAAACGTAAAATAAATGCGATAAAATCCGTAAAATTAGTTTTAGTCTAATGTGTAGTATAGCGTACATATAAGAAATCGTTTTATATTCTTTTTTACTCAACTCATTTTACCTATGATAACATGTACGCTAGTTGACTCAACTTGCAAGCGAATGGTATAAATTAATTTAGAAGTTGTAGTATCTTTTGAAGATTTTCTCCCAATGTACAAGGATATATCTGCAAAATACAGTAACATACGAAAGCTATGTTCCACGGATCCATTCGTATACCTTTAAAATGCATAAGACAAACAGGTTACGTTAGAAAAATTTAATCTCCGCTTTCCAACTAACATTTGGACACAAAATATTCGCACTGAAATTTCCGAGGTTTATTTCAGCGAGGTTTTATTCAGCAAGTTATCTCTGAGGCGAAGGAATCCGATTCACTTTTCATCACAGCTTACGAGCGAAGAGATCTTATCGGGCTGATTTTTTTTTCACAAATTGCGTCAACAAGTCGACACTCGTTAATATTTAATTTATTAAGAGAAAGTCTTTTTTGACATAAAACGAAATCCTCAGACGACAGCAAATTAAATTAAAAACAAACCTTATCCAACCATACCATTATGATAAATTATTTGATTTCAATTAACTAAGAACCTGGGAAAGACAATAATTACAAAGGTATATATATATATATATACCAATCTTTAGGGACTAGTGTCGCATTAACACCGTGTTCACACTGCCGAAAACATTGATATAATTTCTATTTGAAAACACTCGCATGACAATAAGTTTTACATAAATGTTTTCGGACAGTGTGAACTCGCGGTAAGGTGAGAGCGGGGAGAGCCGGGGTAGTAGCTGCGATGCGCCTTTGCGCCGATACACTACGCTGTTGCATTGACGCCAAATAGACGCGACGCTTATCACGGTAACGGTTAACGGTGGTAGAGCTAGCAACAAAATCTGTTGCACGAATGGTCAGGCTCGACCGGTGAAATACCACGAACACGAACACGTACTCACAGAAGACAGGCGTGAAGTTGAGTATTCTGCGTTTTGTCTGATGAGTGAGGTGTGGGAGGCCTAATTCTAGTCCTTCTCCCCTAACGATTCTGGGATGACGATTGTATTTTATGTTTATGCCATCCTCTGTCTATTAAAGGTAGGTTGCAGATGTTTATGGGTTACAGTCACTTAATATCAGGTACAAAAACTGCATCGCGATTGCATCGCATCTGCATTGCTTTAATATTACGATTATAATAAGTATATTCGTAAACCACAATTGCTTGCATGGATGTAGGAAATATGGATGTGGTTAGGTTTGTGCCAAATGCGAAGCCATATTCTGTATCAATATATGCACTATTAATTATAACTAGTCCACGAGACTATATGATCCAATGAGGGAGCTTTACCCGTTCTTGACGTTACGTGTCCAGATTAAATCAAAGATATACATCTTTAGGCAATACCTGAACGGTGTTACAAAGCGCCATAACTATATGAATGTACTAAACTGTTTGTATTGGACATTTTGTACAATTGCCATGGCTTTTGTCTAACCTTGGATTTGCAGTTTTATTCCCAATCTAGTTTTTATCGTCAGATGTTAACGTCCATTCCTTATAACAAAAATAATATTAAACTAGAGCAATCTTACAACTTCAGTGACCTTAATACTGAATCCGAAAGTAGAACGAACTTGTGCTCGAAATAAGAAGCGATTGTAAAACATCGGCACCTGGAAACTTTAAAATTAAAGCGTAAGAAAAATGCATTAGATAAGTTTAGCTTTTATAATGTGAAACATGGACGACATGCAGCTAGTGTACTGTCTACCGTATGGACCAGGCCATGGGGTCCGTACGAACATTACTGAAATTAATTCTCCCTTTTACCAAAATTTAGCAACTGGGAAATGTTATCTGTGAATTTCTTCATTCCAAGTAATAATTTAAAGTAAACAGAATGTTTAGCCGGACAGATCTCTTAAACGTACAATATTTTGATATGGTATCGTCAATTGATCTGCATTTCAACATCATTTTTTAAGCAATTTATTTACACGCACTATTAGTTTGTACAGTACAATTGAAGCTACGAAATTTTTTTTGGATTATATTTTTATTATTAACGTAATAATTTGTCACTCTGAACAGTTGGACGAATCAAACTGTAAGAAATGAATGACAGAATATCTGTTATAGTGAGTACTTTGACTAATCTTGGAAATAAAGAATAAATTGACGCTTTAGGTTTCTGCGTTGAGATTAATAGATATTGCCTTTTTCCATCTATCTCGTTCCCGTCCAATCCCCTTCTCCTTCCTATCCGACCCCTATTGGAAGGGATGAGAAATGGAAGAGGACTGAAATTAGATCTTCGGCACCTCACTCATAAGATGAAACAAAGAATACTTCAACTTCACGCCTGTCTTCTGTAAGGTCGTGGTTTTTCACCGGTCGAGGCTTATTCGTGCAACAGATGTTGTTGTTGCGGGCTCTACCACTGTTAAAGTGCTCCTTACAGTAGGTACTACATAGTAAAATCATTTGAAGTAAGTATTTATTAGGAATATATTTGATAATACAATTTATCAGTTATTTGAAGTGAACTTTGCCGTAATAATAATATTATACTTGAAGCTATAGTTATACAAAACACCCCGTTGTGTTTTCTTGTCGGATATGAGACACACGACTCGTTATTGTAAAACAATTTAACATGGATACTTTGTTATCTGTAAGTTTTCTCGAATCTATTGTAAGACGTAAACATAATAAATAATCAATAACCTGAGCACTGATTCTAGCAAACACGGATTTAATCCTATCAACTAAAAAGACACTTAATATCTAAAGTTAAAGTGGTTCATAGTATTGAAGTATCCCCGGGAATGTTCTTGACTACGAAGTTATAGTCAATGTAATCTCAAGAGCTACGGAATTGGAAAAAGTTGAAAAGTTACCGCAGTTCCGCGTGTTTTTTTTGTGTTAAATTGACTTAATAATAACACTTAACAAATCTTGCTTGCTTGAATAATATGTAAATATAACCTACTCATTGGCTTTTCAAACAACTATAATAATATCCAATGAGAAAAACTAGAGCTTGCAAAAGTTTTAAATCTAATTTGTATTCTCTTCCATTACAAATCAATGTGAAACGAAAAGGAAATATGAAATGTAAACTTACATAGCTTTGTCTCGCTCCTTCTTTTCAATCGCAGTTTGATCACACACGACGATATACACTGAAACAAAGGCAAATGTCATTATTAAGGCAATCATATTAACTACAAGACCTGTGAGGAATCTGGAACTCTCCATCCTCAACAAAGCTAAATCTATGCAAAACACAGCACATTGTTGTTTTTTTTTATATTACAAAGTGGCAAACGAGCAAGCGGCCCCTGGAAATAAGTACCGCTACCCATAGGCATCCGCAACAAGCTAATGAGTTGCAGATGCGTTGCCTACCTTCATGGACGAAGGAGGGGACAAACAGAAAAAAGGATAATTCCATTCCCTGTCCATCCCCTCCTCATCCGCCAAATCCTCTTCCTCTTCCCATCCTTTCCTTATTAGAAAATGGTAGGAGGGGGAAGAGGACTACAATTAGACCTCCGGCACGTCACTCATCAGACGAAACGCAGAATACTTCTACTTCACGCCAGTCTTCTGTGACGTCGTGGTATTTCACCGGTCGAGCCGGCCCATTCGTGCAAAAGATGTTGTTATTGCGGGCTCTACCACTGTTTATGCATCTTTGCTACTAGGGTAACAGAAGTGTTATATTATTCCTGGTAATATTGTCGATGAGTGCGATAACTGGTTAAGGAAACTGACTCGTCAGTAAGTATTTCAGTTAGTACATTGATTATAGTTGAGAATTTTTTTTTTATTTTATAGTCACACACTAGTCAGAAACGTTCTCAGTAAAACAAGGAAAAGCAAATATAATAATTTCATATTTGAACAACAGTTTCATCTCTCTGAATGGATAAAACATTCAGTTGCGACAAAGGCAAGCAGAGATTTTCAGTACAACCCTCGGTGCTGTTAATTAAATCAAAAGTTCCGGTTGCAAAAGTAAAGTTAAACTTGGACCAGTCTACTGAGCAACACAACACAATACTTTGCCTTAAGTTTTCTTACGATGGCTAGCTTTGGTTTTTTAAGTCATCATCTCTTGCCCAGTTCCCAGTTTATGAAAGGTCCGCACTAAACGTTTTAATCTTCCAAGTATTAATAGCACCCGTCATTTCAGTAGTCGTGTCTTTGTTGCTCATGTTCTTTCCCGAAATTCATCCATATTTTCTCAGGCCTTACCCTTCCCCCTTCCTCCACCCTCCACCTCCTTACTTAGTACTTCACACAATCATATCAACGTTCCCATTTCTGTCGCATGCATCTCTCCATCCCTTTGGCAGCCCAGAATTTCGATCCATTAAATAAACGTTTTGTGAATTTTCCGTCTTTCCTTTAAGGGGATTATATTATTATTTTGTATTATTTGAACGCGATTATACAATAAATATTTTTTAGTATAAGCCAAATGAACACTAGAATGAGCCCTTCCTCAAGCAGCTGACCTATCAAGTTAGAGGGACAGTGAAATGTTTTATGCAGGCATGTTTTTTTAAGGAAGTCATATCTGCTATTTTCCTCTGTAGAAATCATTTTGCTTTTATAAAGAAAATAATTCTCTGCCAAACTAGGACAATAACCTAAGCCGCAGCTTCCGTGCACTTGCACATTTGCCGGTCCGGGTTTGTTCTGTAAACTGGGATCATTCGCCAGCTGGAACAAAACAAATTCCATACGAACTAATTTGGACGAGCTCCAACTGTCTGGAACACAACGGAACAAATTAGTGAAGCGGAATGTTCGCCTACATTTTAACACACGTGCAGTCGCTTCATAACGTCTGCTTTGCAGAGGTAATTTGCTTAGGATTATAGTGAATCTAACCGATATGTTTAGATTATTAAATAATTCGGCAGATAGTGCTTTAAGTTTACGGTACACACTTAGCATCAGCCTCTTTTCTTGACTCCCACATGGTAATTGGCAGGCTTTTCTCACACCTTTGCTAAACGCACATTGACTGAAGATTGATTGATCGTTCGACCGTAATAATCGTACAATAATAACAAAACCGATGTAACTAACATTGCAAAAGAATTAAATTTAAGGAGGAATAGGCCGGACATAGAATAAACTACAGACCTAAGAATTCTAGAATAGTGGTAACCAACACACGGACGAATCTTGGTTGATAATGTTAATGGCGGTGTAAGGAGAGATTAAATAGTATGTGGTAATTGTATACAGATTAGTTTATCGTAAAGCCAACAAATTACATACAGGTTGCAATGTAGTTCCTAGCTGATGTACCGATATGCATCATGGTCTATGTGTTTCCCAGCATGTTTGCGAGCCGGCGTCGCGAGTACGAGACACAATGCCAATTGTCCGCGCGCTTGCTATTGTATTAACTGAATATATTTAGAGAAGCTATTAATGACGTCACTTGTCTGGAGCTACGTAGCGGTCAAGCTATGCGATCTAATAAATAAATACTAATTGCACTAGTGCAACTATTGTCTGGTGTTGTTCAATGATTCGAACTCTAGTTTCTAATGAACCTATTTTGTAAGCACATAATCGTTTACTTGAAAGGACAATGAACACTGTTAGAGTTAAGTTAACTCTTACATAAAAATGAGTCGTCTCGACTTAGCGTGTAGTTGTTTAGAAGTCCAACTCATTCTCTATCCCTTACGTAAAATATTTCTTCACCTCTACGACTGCTAGAAATCTGTGCATATTTACATATTTTTCATGTAGAAGATGGATAAAATTTATGTTTATTGTGAGCCTTTATTTCATACGACCTAATTGTTTAGCGGATGAAATATCTAAAAATATTGCGCCGCAGGTATTGAGTTCCATTTACAACAGACGAAAGATATCTGTGCTACTAACATACTTCTTTGAAAATTAATTTCTTATATTTATATATATATATATATATATTTAATCTCGTACAGTCTAACGTAACGATCAGCTTTATAACGTCTGGTGGATGCCACTCTACTCCGAATGGTTTAAAATGAACTCGATTTAACTGCGTTTAAAGAAACAAAACCGACTTCTAATTACACTATGCGGGAGCGAGATGTCTTTGTACAATTTTTAGTCAAACCAAATTAATTCGAGCCCTTTCCTGAGTCGCCGCTGTTGATTTCATTTCTTAAATTTATGTGGATGTATATGAATCGAGCTCAAGTCTCATAATACGCGCTTTGGAATCCAAGGTTCAAGGCTAAACTAATATGGAACCTCCTTGAATTTTTTTGTAGTCGGTTAATAAATGTGAAGATTTCTGAGGAAACAAACATGAAAATAATATAAACGAATTCAGAACCTCCTCCTTTTTGTCGTCGTGAAGTCGGTCGAAAAGCGACAACAAATGGCAGTATGTAGACAAAAGCTGCAAGTATCCTAGTCCAGGATAGTTCAGTTCAAAATTAAACTATATATTTAATATAGAGACAATAACGCAATCAGTCGCTGGGAGCAGTCGGATGCGATGTATAATCGGGGATATGAATTTTAAATTGTCAACGAACAGGCGCCTACAGCTGCAATACAGCGTCGGAACAATGTAATTAAAATATTTCCGTATAATATGCATACATAGTTTGAAGGAAGGTGTATCTCCGGCTCACGCATCAGACAAACGCAGAAGAATTAAATTCAGAGGTCGTGGTATACCACCGATGGATTCAACCCATTCGTACAACAGATTTATTTTATTCTGTTTTACTATTTATTGTTATAGCGGCAACAGAAATACATCATCTGTGAAAATGTCAACTATCTAACTATCACGGCTCATGAGACACAGCTTGGTAGCGGACAGACAGACGGAAAACGGAGTCTTAGTAACAGGGAACCCCGAAAAAAGAATCTTAGACAATTTACTTTCTTCGAAAAGTTAACGTAATGAAAATACTTTAATGAAACCAATAATAACTAATAAAAGTAAATAAAAGAAATCGTCCTTTTGTAGAATGTTTCCCACTGCAGGGACACAGGCCCCTCCGAGAGGGGGAATGAGCCGTAATCCACCACACTTGCTGAATGTCACATGTCTTAGAATTTGGTGGTTCTAGGACATGCCGGTTCCCTCACGATGTTTTCCTTCACCGTTTCGAGCAGTGGTGATGAAACAAATTACACAAAGTAAAGCGCCTGTCTGGGTTCGAACCCGTAACGTACAGTACGTAAGTCGGGGCCTACGCTGAGCCAACACTGCTCTTTTTGCATTAAATTAAATCTGAGTAAATCAAAGAAATCATACCTCGTGTATGTGGCTGACCACCTCAGTCCTGGACATGTCTTCTAGTCTGGTTTCGTTCACGTCCATTATCTCGTCAGCCAGCTCCAGATTGTCCATGTTCCCCGCAGACGGAGATCCTACAGGACAAAAGTTATCACACCAATTACAACAAAATTTTAGCAAATTTATCTAATTTTTATCAATTACTTAGGATTTTAGCTTATTCGATTTTCGCCGTTTACTATTCCTTGGAAGCAGTTTTTGTTTCGGGGTAAAAGAAAAAAACCCTATATCCTTTTTTGTACCCCTGACGATGTGTGTGCAAGATGCCACGGTGATTGGCTGCCTCCTTTAGCCATGAAGGCGTGACAAACAGCGTCTCCTCACGTACAATACATTTTTACGGCAAATGCTTTATAGTTACGGTTTTCTGTAATATTAATATTTTAACTTCACTTGTGAGGGACACATAGGGTTATTTTTAGGGAGTATTCTTTGATATTGTAATTAATTTTTCCTTATGGATTAGCGAAATAATAAATTTTGAAATTGACAGCTTTAGCAGTTTCACAATTTCGTCAGAGTCGGTTCACCCTTTTAGGGGTTGAATACATATATTCCCTAGAGATTAAATTTCTCAAACTTTTTCTTAGTGCTGAGTGTCTAGGTACAGTAGATTGTGTCTTGATAGATTAATTTTGTTTTTCTATTAAATATTTACAAAGTCATGGAAAATAACAGTCACGTTGTACCTTTTTTTTAGTAAATTAAGCGGTTAAGCGGTTAGTAATCCATCGGATCCGTGTTGGATTAGAAAGGCACTACCTTGATTGTGAGATCATTTTATAGTATTAACTGAATAAAACTATTTTTTTTGTTTTTATATAGATTTTAATTCAACGATGCCACGAGTCCTCGACACAAGTAGATCTAAATGGTTCTAAGGGTGCGTCCACATCTGGCGAATGCACCTTTTTTTTTTTGACTGAAAGGTCACTGTTTGCCTTGAGGAGGCATTTACAGCTACACCGGGCTCGAGGCGGCAGGGCGCAGAGGGCGCCTAGCCTAAGCCTCTTTAAGAGTAACTTAGCTCGAGGGCTCCCTCCGTAGGGGTCATTGCCGCGTTGTAGATGAGCCTCGGCTCGGGCCGTACTTTACTAGTATTACCGGATTTGGAGGCCGCCGAGCTCTTAGGTGGCTTCGGCGGACGCTCCATGGGGTGACTGGGCTCAAGGGACCCCGAGAGGGGAGGACCTCGGCTTGGGCTGTCACTCAATACACGTTTAACTTTCCGATTCGAGGGTGCCCGAGAGGGCCGAGCCTCGGCTCGATCGGTAGCTATTGTCTGACTAATATTACTACCACTTCGGAAAACGTTAGCGCTGGGAGAAGAAGTGGCGGAAGAAACTCCAGCAACGCTTCTATCATTAACGGGGGAGTATGTTGGCCGTCCTCGCCGGCGAGGACGGTGTGGTCGAAGTTGTTTATTCTTCGCTATAGCGATAGATGTCTCGTCGTCAGGGAAGTCCAGGACGTGCCTAGGTCTTCGATGGTCACGCCGGAACTTACCTAGTGCGATTGGTTTATAGGTGGCGGCACCAACAACTAAAGAATTAGGGTGATCGGCGACGGAGTCAAAATAACGGCGCGACGCCAACTTCAGGTGTTGGGCTATGGTAGGCAGCTCTAAGTCAACGTGTAGATCGATGTTGCGCACGAACCAAGGGGCCCCGGTGGCCCTGCGAAAAAATCTGTTCTGAATCACCTGAAGTCGATGTATTTGTTTCGAGGGAATGTGCGCGAATACCGGACTAGCATACGTCATAACGGGACGTACTACAGCTTTATAGAGCGTCACCTTGTTTCGGAGGGACATTTTGCTCTTTTTGTTTATTAACGGGGTTAGGCGGCCTAGTACGAAAGCCGCCCGGTTCCTGACCCGGGTCACGTGAACGGCGAAGTTAAGTTTATGGTCAAGGACGACACCTAAATATTTGATTTTATCTTCCCAGGGTAATTGGGCTGTTCATGAGTTTGATGGATGGGAGATATGCCTCCTTGATTCGCGAAAAGAAAAGGGCCGTCTTTTTGTTGGGTTTATTTCGATCCTCCATTTCCGGAAACAGTCACCGACGGTTTTGGCTGCGGTCTGGAGGCGTCGACATATAGCGTCAGGCTGACGACCTGACGAGAAAATGCAGGTGTCATCAGCGAACAGGGCTAGCTCTACACCGCGTACGCGCAGTATGTCGTTGGTGTAGAGGGTGAAGAGGACTGGGCCTAATACCGAACCTTGAGGCACCCCGGCTCGAACGGGATGCGCTTGAGAACGCACTCCCTCGACGCGGTAGCGGAACATTCGATTGCTTAAAAAAGTCTCGTATTATGCATACGAGACGGTCGGGCATTCCGTACTCGTATCACTTGTATATGAGTCCGTTGTGCCAGACTTTATCGAACGCCTTCGCCACGTCGAGAAAGAGGACTCCAGTGTTATAGCCGCGTTGGCGTTTGGAGAGAATGTGCTCCGTGATGCGATGCACTTGATTGGTACACGAATGTTTGGCGCGAAAGCCGAATTGTTCGGGGATTGGGAGCCTTTTAGTGTCCATAAAGGCGCGAAGGCGGGCTAAAATCAGACGTTCATAGATCTTCCCAAACGTTTTGAGAAGACTGATGGGACGATAAGACGTGGGGTTAGTGGCTGGCTTCGATGGTTTGAGGAACCCTATAACCTCAGCATCTTTCCACTCGCTGGGAAAGACACCTTCGGTCATTGCCGCGTTGTAGATGAGCACTAATAGCTGTATAATAGCAGCAGGACGGAGTTTGGTTGCCCTATTGGTGATACCGTCTGAACCGGGAGATTTCCGTGGACGTAAGTTTTTAATTACCTTCTTAACTTCATCGCATGTTACCGGGGGAACGGAGTCGCCAAGTGGTTCTTGTTTTCGCCGATCGACCTCGCCGTCCACCATTCGGAGGTGAACAGGGTCGACCGGTAAGCTACTGGGAGAGCACTGGGCTTCGAGGCTGACAGCCAAACATTCTGCTTTCTCTTCATCCAGCATGGCTGGCGTCATGTTTGGACGTGAGAGCGGCGGCATAGTGGAATACGTGTCGCCTTTGAGTGATTTAGGAAGCCGCCAAAAGGCTAGATGGGATGGCTTTATACTATTAAGGGTTGACCCACCTTTCGTTCCTGAGGGCGGCTATGAGTGCTTTCGATTCACGCTGTAGTTTACGTAGCCGCTTGCGGTGCGATTCGGTGGGATACAATCGTAAGCTTGGGTGGCCGCATTCTTACGTCTCAGCAAGTCTCTGGCGTCCGCAGGCAGCTCCCAGCGACGGTTATCCATCTCTGGGACCTGCCTCGAGCAGTCCTCGATGGTAGTTTGGATATGACTTGTGAGAGATTCGATTGCGACGCCCATATCTTGTGTATTAATTATTTGATCGGGAATGGAATCTAATTGCGGAGAGTTAATATTTTGTAGCTTAGTACTAAGTTTGTGCCAGTCCACGATAGTCTTCGTTTGGGGCGAGGCTGGTGCAGAAGACCCTAGCCGTAGTATAACTGGTCGGTGATCCGAGTGAAGCTCGTGAATTACTTCGACATCACGCAGCGAATGCACCACGAAAGCGCAGCATTTTATGTCCGTGCGCCGTTCTTGTGCCGTCCGCGCGTTATTCGCGAGCAAGCAACGCGCCGTGCGTGAACGGCGCAACAGCCGCTCGCGAGATACATCTACTCCCCCACACGCCCTCACCGCTCATTAAAAAAAATGAATAGTATCTCTATATTCTGTCTGATTTTAAGAATCGGAGCCTGCCACCATCTCCGCTATCTTTTGCTTTTTATCTCAACTACGATTATAAAGAGGAGAGATTTGATTGTTTGTTTGCATTGAATAACATAACAGTATTTTCAACTGAGGCTTACAGTATAGGCGAAAGGAACTGAACATGCAATTTGCGATCGGCTCGCGAGCGGCTCGTGCGCTGCGCATTCGTTGCGTTGCATGGACGCATCCTCAGATGTGTCCGTTCCGATTCCTTGATTGAAGGTACATACGTTTGTTTAACCCAACTATCTTACCTATTCAAAATGTGCAAAAATAATGAACGCTTCAAGGTTTTAAAAATTACTAAGAGGTGATTTCGCCGTTTGCATTCGAAAACAAGTTTAAAAAAACGACGTTTTGTTTAATCTAGTTCATAGTTCGATTCTAATCTTGGTTTTCGTTAAACAGATTTCACCAACTTCAATTTGATCGCCACATCGCCTTCAATCTAAGCGCAGATGTCATATTATTCAGTTTGTCAACGTCAAAACTGTCTCATATGTAGCTGTCTAATTGAAAACGCGTTTACAGGAACACCCGCTGTGCCAATCTGGACAATCCATGTAAATGTCATCGAAATCGTCCAACCGTTTCGGAGTCTATAGGTCTATACGGAAGATACATACTTCGCTTTTTATATACTATTTTTTTTAATAGAAAGTATCCTATGTTACTTCTAATACCTCCAAGAATATGTGTACAAAGTTTCATGACGATCGGTTGAATAGTTTTTGCGTGAAAGCGTAACAAACAAACTTACATTCACATTTATAATATTAGTATAATATATTGCTAAATTAATAATTACACGGCAGATTCGAAAGTCTACATCTGGCGAGCCAGGATAACATTCCAGACAGAGATGAGACAATGAAAGCTGGATTAGCGTATCATTTGTTTTTTTTGCCCAAGAGCTGTTGGTGCTTTTTAACTTTCGAGATGAGATTTTTGTTTCCTTGGACTTTTATGACCATCGTAAAATAAAACTAGGCACTAAAATTAATATTTTTTATTAAACTTCACGTATATCGCTGATGTCGTAATAACATTAATTGTTTTGGATTAACAGTCATAGAGCCCGCAACAACATCTGTTACAAGAATGTGTCGACTCGACCGGTGAAATACCACGACCTGACAGAAGAAAGGCGTGAAGTTGAAGTAGTTCTTTTGTGTATGGAAACAGTTGGCAAACGAGCAAGTGGTTCACTTGATTTTAAGTGAACGCTACCCATAGGCATACACAACGAGCAAATGAAAACAGTGGTAGAGTCCGCAACAAAAACATCTGTTGCACGAATGGGCCGACTCGACCGGTGAAATACCACGACCTCACAGAAAACAGGCGTGAAGCAGAAGTACTCTGCGTTTCGTCTGACGAGTGAGGTGCCGGAGGCCTAGTTTCAGTCCTCTACCTCTTCCCACCCTTTCCTCATAAGGATGGGAAAGGGAAGAGGATTGGACGGGGAGGGAGTTAATGGGGAAAAGGAAATATCCTTTTTCCTGTCTATGCCCTCCTCCGGTGGTCCGGTCCTTAAAGGTGGGCACCGCATCTGCAACTCATTTGCCTGTTGTGGATGTCTATGGGTAGCGTTCACTCAACATCAGGTGATCCGCTTGCTCGTTTGCCACCTTATAACATAAAAAAAAATGAGTTGCCGATGCTTTGCAGTACGTAAAGGTATTTAATGCACAGAGGATAGACAGGAAAAAGGATGTTTCGTTCCAATCCAATCCTCTTCCCCTTTACATCCTATCCTCTGCAGAAAAGGATGGGAAGGGGAAGAGGACTGAGAGCGGGCCTACAGCGTCACACTCATCAAACGAAACGCAGAAGCATAAAATACTCCTCCGTTTCATCTGATGAGTGAGGTGTCGGAGGCCTAATTCTGGTCCTCTTCACATTCCCATCCTTATCAGTTATCAGGGGAAGAGGATTTAACAGAGGTTATGAAGACGGATTATAATTTAGTTTGAAGTAGAGTAATTTAGTTCGAAATAAAAACACGCTTCAAGCATTACTTTAAATTATGACAGAAAAAATGTAGGACACACTGTGGAAATAAGAATTTTAATTTAATTATATTTATATACGTAATATACTTATGTCGCTATAGTTTATAATACGATTACAGACCTCTGTGTCACAATACAGAGGTCTGTAATGGGCATACTGCTCTCGTAATTTTAGGCTTCATTTGTTCAAGAAATTTACTTTTGTTGTTGGTTCAAATATTTATAATAAATAATCATGTTTCCATCTATCACTTAACTTAACCTCTAAATTGTGTACAAAACACGGAAAGTGTTATTTAAAGGATGGTACACATGTACAGCATTGTGAAGTACACACTTACCATATAATTTCACCTTATTATCCTTCGTTTGGACCACAATAATAACGTATCCCTCTAAATCAACAGATTGACACTTCACAGTAGTCATTTTATCAATAGCGTTTATTTGCGTTGTGGGCGCGTTAAACGAATTCATTTTTAACTATTTAATTACACTTTCATTACAGAATATAATCCAATATTTGATTTAAATAAAAATCACTCACGAAACCGGTTTAATTGTTAAAAGATCCAACGCTTTCTCCAGCACCATTTGGGACATAATCTCTTGATATTTTTCTTTAATTTAAACATTTTGGCACGGTCAAACATTGCGCACCCATCCCGAATATATCGCTTGTGTCATGTTATGGTCGCACACGGCCGGGAATCACTTCGAGCATCGATTGAAACACAATAGTAACTTATGATTTTCTTATTTAGCGTAGCAAAAAGTATCAATGGGAGGCTGATATCACTATGGTGTGTCACATTTTCACTCCGCGAACGGTTTTCGTCGATTGCCGGAGCTCGGGTTATGTTTTCACTGGTGTTTATTCATTATATTTGATGTTTGGCTTTATTCGGACATTGTGTGTGGTGATGAGGGCGAGTTACGAACGCTTATAATTGTGTTTTTGAGTTTGCGAAGCGGCCCCACGTCCGCGGCAGGCTGTTCGCCGCGAGTGGATACATCCATCCCACTTTAACGCGATCAATAATGCTCCCTACCCAGCATCCCTACAAACTACGAGCAGAAATGTTCTTATTTACAGTTACTATAAATTTATTAATAATTTGCTCAAAACAGTTAATTCGTAATCGGCATCAAGTATATTTGAAAAAAAGATTTAAAAATAAATTGACAAAAATGTGATTACAAGGTCCCACCGAGATTTGAACTCGGATCGCTGGATTCAAAGTCCAGAGTGCTAACCATTACACCATGGGACCGGCTTTTAACTAATCTTAAATTATAAAATAAAATTAAATAATAAAAAGAAAAGAAAATTGAAATTATATTAAATCCAATTAAATTGATAAACAACAAAAATAACTTTTTAAAATAATTATAATAATACGATCGCCATTAAGTTTTGCAACAGATAAGAAAACCTCTAAATACAACGATACAATGACAAATTTGCAAATAAATAAAGTACAATAACAAAAAAATTAATTAAAAAATGAAATGTGACCAAATTTAGCATTCTGCGGTCTACTCAAATGGCAAACATTCAGAAATGGCAAAATACAGATAAATTACGCTCTTACATTGCAAAATAAAATTTTGTGGTAGAAAATACTAATCTACTTATTCATTAGAATTAAAGTCTCAAGAAACAATGGCGTAATGCACTTAACATGGACCTATAGGTCCTGTAGCGAAGTTAATCTACGATTTAATTTAATAATTATGAAATTACTGTAGCATGCCATCTATATTTGCAAATCTTAAGTAGAGCTATAAAATATTTAAAAATGAATAGATAACTATTGAATAAAAAAAACACTTTTAAAAATGAAGCTTCCTACAACATAACTTTACGAAAATGTATTCGTATTTAAACAGAAAATTTAATATATAATAAGAACTTTATTTTTGTACTGAGTTTAAATCACTTTTGCACCATTAGATAGCAGTACTAACATTTCATTGGCTGTGAATGCCATCTAGTGACCGATATAAAAATTTTGCGATTATTGAGTAAATGTTACTATCTTCAAAATTATGCCAGATTACTTACGTTTGACATACTTCCATAAGAAATTCTCCACCTTTAAAATAGATACTGTGCACAAAAGTTATATCAGTCTTGGTAAAATATATTTTGAAAAATTTTAAAATGGGATATTACTTTTAAAAAATTGTATAATACTGTAGTAAGTAACATCGGATGACAGTTTGTCACTGACTTCGCTGTGGTATGGTTGTCATTTCGTCCGTCTATCGTCTAACCTGATAGATGAATGGAGAATAATTAACATCACTGTAGCGAAGTCAACGCGTCTTTTACTTCTTCGAAAACGACGTTCATCTGCACGTAAACGAACGAGTAAATTGCTGCCATTTCGCTCTCCGCCACAACACCGCCATGATCGATGTTGGAAACAAAGATGGCGGAATAATACGGTGATCGTAACCGAACGCGTTCAGTAGTTATGTGCGGTAGTGGGCGGAGGCTGCAGCGGTGTCGCGGCGCCTGAACGAAGGGGAGCGCGATGGCGGCGCGGCCGGGGTGATGCCGCCGCGGCCAGCGGCCGGCCGCGCGGCTATGGCGGCAGAAGAACAACGCCCGCCACTAGCTCTGTTTACCGCCGTCTACGACTACATAGCGCAGGGTGAGGATGAGCTGTCCCTGCGCCGCGGGGAGATCGTCGAGGTGCTGTCCAAGGACGCGAACATCTCAGGCGACGAGGGCTGGTGGACGGGCAAAATTGGCGACCGAGTCGGTATATTCCCTGCGGTGTACGTGACGGAGGAGGACCCACTGGCCGTGTCGTCGGTAATCGGCGATGTCGACCCACCACGAGTGTCGTTCTCGGAGCTGAAGCTCGAGGAGGTCATCGGCGTGGGTGGTTTCGGGAAAGTGTATCGCGGCTATTGGAATGAGGAGGTTGTGGCGGTTAAGGCGGCGCGCCAAGACGCAAATGAAGATATCGAAGTGATTAAAGATAGTGTACTGCAAGAAGCAAAACTATTTTGGATGTTGCAGCATGAAAATATAGTGTCGTTGAAAGGTGTTTGTTTGGAGGAGCCTAATTTGTGTTTAGTAATGGAATATGCGCGCGGTGGTCCACTGAACAGAGTGTTGTCCGGGCGTAAGATCAGGCCTGGCATCCTTGTGGACTGGGCGATACAGGTGGCCCGCGGGATGGCCTACCTGCATGTTGATGCACCCATTTCTCTCATACACCGTGACCTGAAGAGCTCAAATGGTAAGTATTTTATGATCTTAATGTAGAAGCCATATTAGTATATTTTAATTTTTGTATATTATTGTAATAAGTATTATTTTTTTTTTATTTTTCGCTGACATTAAAACGCATTTGGAGTATAGAGTTGCCCTTATAAAACCTTAGCACATTGTAAAATAACTCTCTTATAAAGATAAAAGTCTTCTAGACTAAGGCAACATGTGGTGTACAAGTAAAACAAAACAACAATAAATAGTTTCCACTTCCTGTTATGTTTAGTTTAACATTGAGCTTAAACAGGATAAATACTGGTAATGATTCTGGAAAATTTATTTAATTACTCCTTAGAGGCTACACAATAAACTTTTTTATTATGTCTGTACATCCTGTTCACATTATTTTTTAGATGCTCTTTGGGTGTTAGGTAGAACATACAAGCCAAGCGAGGGAGCCGTTGCAATGTCTAGTGTTCTTAGGTGCCATCTACCTGGAAACAATTGCACCCAATATGATACTTTGTGATTTTCTAAAATGAACAGAAATTATACCTACCTACTTTTTTATAACTTCTTATTATATTTGGCAAATTCATTATTAAATTGTTTTACATTTTGCTAAGAGCCTTAATGAGAGGTGTTGACCTTAAAAACATATATACCCCAGCTATGTACAGATATCCTTGAAGCATACAAGATAGTACAACCATACCCCACTTTAGATTATCAATAACAGGAAATTCTTTGTTGCATTCCATTGTGATAACTGAAGGCCTGATAAAGGTTTTCAATGTTACTGCTGTACTGGGTGGGTGATTGAAATGCCATAGATATGGTTTGTTAATTACACTAATAAGCTACCTAATAACTTAGCTTTATTTATTAAAATTAAATTGACTTATGTGTAAAACTTGAACAATTGATTACTACGGATTCTCTTAATTTAAAAAGACTGATTCGTCATTTATTTATTTACTTAAGACAAGCCAACAGCATATATATTTAAATACACAATATAGAAAAATTTAAAAAGTAATTGTTCCAATATGTGCACGCCAATAAAAGGCAAGTACTAATTACATTAAATTCATAATCAATTTAAGAGTTGGCTATGGGTGGAGCAATCTCCAATCCTACCTGCACTGTGTCTTAATCATGACTTCCTGGTATGACACATCTGTTTTATTTCTTGTATTAAAGATCTTCTTGGGGAAAAGGGAAAGACCTCTTGCTCTTCCCTTTTTAATGTGTTTATAAGATTGTTATCTTGTATCAAGTATCCCAACATTTTCCCCTTGTTTTTATTTGATAAAATAACAAAAGTACGTAAACAAAGCAATGAAATTAACAATAACTTGAAATAAATGTACCATAAGTACCATTTAGTTATCATAGTAATTAGCTAGCTAGCTAATAATTAAATAATTTATTTTTTGAATCCAGTCTTAGAATTGTGATCTTTTTAATTAAAGTTACAATTTTATAATAGTTGACTAGTATAAGAGTGAGCGTAGCTGAGAAAACTGTCCACCCCTGTTGCCTCTATTTAGAGTAGAGTCACTGGTGTGTTGTCACACCTCAAGGGTACTACTGATGAGGTTTCCCTGAGAGGAGAATGTACCACCAAATGTACTAAAAATTCCATCTTTCAACCATTTCACTTAACATCAGATCGGATTAAGGGCATTTGCTAGTACATTCATTATTCAAAAAGGCATCTTAACTTATCCTCGGCAATAAAAATAACCATATAAAGAGCTAAGCCTTGTTAAGTAACCATACACTTATTTATACTAGTATAAACATTTGATAGCTTAGCTTCTTAGCAAATTTAATTTAGAAGTTTTCAGATAAATTCCATACAGTTTCACTATATTTATAACAATACTACACACTATGTAAAATGTATGCAAAAAATAAATTGACTGTGATCCAAAAATGTAAAACTTCTCGCTTCAAATCTTATCTAATTTCTATTGCAATTTAATAAATATTTAAGCAGCACATAGAAATCAAACATTTGGTTTATGAATAACCAATATCCTAGCCACAACTTTATGGTAAGTGTCATGTATGTCAAGTATATTATGTATAGTGTGCATAAATTGTATCAAAAATTAAGTTCCAGGTGAAAAAGTTGTGGCACACTAAAACATTTAGAAGTATGACACCAGATTTACCAGAGTTAGAAATACTAGCATAAACATCATAAACCTGTTCTTGTTGTATTGCTTTTATTTAATTCCTCTGTTGTAGATTATATATGTTTATTAGAAAACTGAATATATTAAATAGAGCCAGATCATATATACAATTTTTTTTGTATGACAAATAATAGTCATTGAGCTAGCAATATTATGTCAAGATATTTTAGAAAAAAAATTATCAGGACTTAGATTCTGCTGAGTCTTAGATTTGGGGCTGTCCACCGAACTAAAACACCTTGAGATGAATGAGTGCAGTTTCCTGAATATTATGCCACTTCCGTTTGTATGGTTTGTGGTCGATGAATTATTACCGTACTGACCCAGAAGGAGAATGATCATTTCATTTTAACCTGTAGCCTAAACAGCTGGACCGATTTTGAATAGTTGAGATGCCATTTGTATTCTTCCCTGAATTGTCGTAGATAATAATTGTGACAATGTGATAAATGACTATAATCATACAGTCAGTTATTTTGGTAAATAACTACTACTTGTTTCATGAAACCTAAGAGCAACCTGTTTTCATATATTTATATCATACAAATAATGTATTCCAGGATTTCTTCAAAGTGTGTTCATCTTACAATACATTAGCTTTGTATTCTTATGCTACTTGCAGTATATCAAAACACACATACTTTAAAGTTTTCCATATATGCAGCCACCAGAAGGGTGGTTATGTAATAGCAATTCACATTGTTCTGCCCACACCATGATGCTTTTAAAATACTCTGCGCCCAGACAGATATCTAATTGAATGCACATTAAAATATTGGTAATGATTGTATTGTGATTTTCTAATCTAAATCTCATGAAAGGCGTTCTTAAAATTTATTATGCAACATGTTTGAGACAACCTAATGATGCAAAAGGTCCTGGAGAATGCCCATTAATATTTTTTGTATAATGTTTGGTAGGTATTTGGTTTTTAAGAAACAATTTGATAGTACCGTATTTTGTGTTTTCTTCAATATTTTTAATTTTCCACTTTTAACAACCAATTATGTTGAGTGAAATGAGATCTGGTGAAAATTTATTTTATTTAATTTTTTATAAAAGGTGGCAAATGAACATACGGCTTACCTAATAATAAATGACCACTAACCATAGGCATCTGCAACAAGCTAATGAGTAAGGGATAAAGAATATGATAAGTGATAAACAGAAAAAGTTTATTTCCTTTCCTTGGACGGGCCGGTTGGCGTGGTTTGTAAGATACTTGCTTTTCACGCCGCAGGTCGTGGGTTCGATTCCCACCCAGGGCAAACATTTGTGTGCATGAACATGTCTGTTTGTCCTGAGTCTGGGTGTAATTATCTATTTAAGTATGTATTTACAAAAGAAAAGTATTATATTTAGTATATCAGTTATCTGGTTGCCATAGCACAAGCTCTGCTTAGTTTGGGATCAGATGGCCGTGTGTGAAGAAAAAAAAAAGTGTTAACGTGTAAAGATTTTACCTTTTCCCACTGTTTTGTCAAATACTCTTTCAATTCTCATCTTTTTTTATTAGAAATTAGAATTATGTGGTAAGATAAGAGCTTGCGTTACTCTTTGCCGGTGAGTTATATCAATCTTAAAGAATAAATGAGGCATTTTCTAAAAGAATAACAAAGACATTCTGGATAATGAACAGAGAAGCAGGTGTGTAGCCTTTAAGGAAAGATTAAAGTAAAGATAAAAGTTTTTTATATTTCCTTGGAGTTTGGTTTGGAAATACCATAATTTGGAGGTATTTCCCAACCAAATATCTGTTTGTTGATGCTGTAAGTCTTAGTACTGTCCTAAATATATATTTATTTGCACATATAAATATTATGGCAAATAAACACAAATAGTATAACATATTTCCCTCCTTACCTCATTCAGGTTTACAATATATTTTTAGAATAATATTGGCATCTGTAATTATTTATTAAAAGTTGTATGAAAAGAGGGAAAGCAGTCCACAATGGAAATATTTCCCTGTATTGTTATTTAACTGAATACATAGTAGTAGTAAGTGTAATGATGATATGTGATCATTTTTTTGTAAAGTCGACATTTTCTTGTAATAAGTAGACCAATTCACGCACACAGTTGAAGTATGTTAATTTAGACGGAAAACAATTAAATATATAGACAATTCCAATAAAATCAATATATAAATGTTTAGTGTGTCAGATCATGAATATCAAGTTTAACCTCGCGTCTTGTAGTACTAGGGTAAGCAGGGATAAATTTTAAATTTCAAAATTGGACTTTTACATTTTAAATTATTATTGCACAGTCCTAAGTTGATTTTTTAAAATTTTGATTTGTGAAATGCTATTGTATGTATTCTAAACTCAAAGATACGAGGCCTATTTTATTTTTATTGCCGTTCTTATAACTACAACCCAACTATTTAGTATCTTATTATTTACTCGCGTATTTAGTTAGGTCAAAGAACTTTCACCGCAGAACTGTAAATAAGCTAAGTTTGGTCTCAATACAAATCTATAGCACAACCACCCCGCAAACATTCTGCGAGGGTGCCAACCCTTTTATCCAATCAGCTGAAAGCTTCCTGTCATCCCGGAGCGATCACAGCGTCTCCCGGCCGTATGAAACAATCATTACTTGTTATGATCCGACATTAGATATGGCCATTTCATGAAATATATTTCAAATGCAAGCGGTTTTAATAGATTGTTTTTTTGTCCCGTAATTTGTATTGTCGCGTTCTATTCCTTGCATTAAATACGATCTATTGTAAACCTTTATTAGCTTAGTAAATATAAAAGCACTTAACTCGACACATAAAAGTTTATTAATTGAGTATTTTCCGCTTTATTGCACCTGTTTAACATCAATGCATATTAGAATAATTTTTAAATCCTGTCATTTTGTTACGGAATAATTAGAAATGTTCTGAATGTCGATTTAATTTTAAAACAATCCCGCTTCTTTAAAGGGATGAGCTTTAAAATTGCTCTATATAAAATTACGGCAAAGGTGTCTTTTGCACTTTAACAGGCAACCTTTTAACATAAATATAATTTATAAACGTTACATATGTAAGCTTTGTAACTATTTTGCTTTGAATCCAATTTTGGTCATCGTATATAATTAAAGTTGACTGCAACTGCAAAGAACAACAGGAATAATGTTAAATTATTCGTTTTTTTTTGTTTGCGCGCAGTGCGCAGGCGCAAAGTTCATGCGTCGGCGATACGCAACGCGATCTTTTGTTCAATTAACGTTAATTCGCTGGACCCTTTTTTGGTTGGCACCGGATTATTCACGGTGGTTTTTGCGCATTGCTGGTATGATGTGGAAATTATACTTTTTTGGGTTAGGGTAGTGTCCTTACCACTGGTACATAAGAAGTATACTTGGTTGTGTACAAAGAAATATTAAACAGAGTCTTGCTATTCAAGTGTATTCGGCTGAGAATTAAACTATCTTATTTGTCGACTTTTCAAATCATTTTTTTTTCAGTTCAGTTCATTTTCATCAGTTTTTTTTTATCTACCTTCATTAAAAATCCTTTTCGAATTTGATGACTTTGATCACTTAAAAGCGAAATATAATCCGTATTGTTCATTTTCATTATTCAATCATTAAATAGAAATATTCAATCCATGCTATGCGACTATTGGCTTTTTTTTCTATATTAGAAGGTGGCAAACGAGCACGCGGTCCATCAGACTTCAAGCGTCCGTCAAAATCTGCAACAAGCAATTTATTCCCTCTTCGTTCCAATCCTCCCACACCCCTTCCCATCCTTACTTTATTAGAAATGGATAGGAAGGGAAAGAGGAGTAGAATTTGGCCCTCGGCATCTCACTCATCAGACAAAACGCAGAATACTTCTACTTGACGCCTGTCTTCTGTGAGGTCGTAGTATTTCACCGGTCGGGCGCCGATCGGTTGCAACCATTCATGATTCGTGCAGATGTTGCCGCTGGCTCTTCCACTGTCATCTTCCTTTGGCTTCATAATTATTTAACATTTTAAACAGGGGAAATTTTAAGAATTATTCTTAGCCGACGAGGGTTTGATATAAAGATGTTGGAGTGCAAGTGTATGCCAAATGTAAGTCCTTAATCTCTGCTTACTTCTTTGGGTTACGAACGTGTTAAGATTCATAAAACAATCCAAAAATGCAATGTTACATTTATTTTGATTGTATCTTTCCGCTACGTTCCTAAACCTTGTACCATTACCTTCGTCTCAATTATAAAGCTATTAAATGATATCCCCGACTATTAATCTTGTAGGCACCGGGGCGTAGCGGGCGTCGTTAACTTCTCCTTCAACCCCGTTATCCTTTATATTCGGTAGTTCGTAATTTTAATATAAATCTATGTCAATTACAACTATGCGATGCTGGAGTTACTAATGAACTCATAAAATACCGAGGCAAGATAAAAATGTGCAAATATACGGGGACTATATATTCGACAATGGCAATGAATACCAGTTGTAGGCCGAGCTTTGCTTTGCGTCGTCGGCAGTCATCGTAACTTCGTGTTTTTCGTTTATTAGGTATTCGAATAGTGACATCTAGCGTCATCTCACAGAAATTTTATAGATACCAATAAGAAATTGCGTTGTTGATAAACCGATGTTATCCAATGATGGCGATGGAGCTATAAAAAGTAGTTTTTTTTCTTAGTTTTTATAGATACAATTAAAAATAAAAACATCTGAATACATAATTTAATTCAAAGTGCTTAGTCTTATCCGAGATAGCTGCGTACACGTATACAAGTATTACTCGCTTTATAGTATTATTTATGTATATGTTGTATGACCTCATTTTTTATAGTACTAGGCGGCAAACGAGCATGTGGCTCACTCGATGTCGAGTGATCGCTTCCCATAGACATCTGGAACTAACTAATGAGTTGCCATCCGCAACTCATAAGTCGTTGCCCACCTTTAATGGACAGAGGAGGGGACAAACAGAAAATGGTTATTTCCAACTCCTATACATCCCCTCCACCGTCAAGTTTTCTTCGTGATGAGTGAGGTGCCGGAAGCCTAATTCTAGTTCTCTCCCTCTTCCCACCCTTTTCTTATAAGGAAAGGATAGGAAGGATTCTCTCCGAATCAGAATCAGGCCTCCGGTATCCTCACTCATATGTTGTTGCGGGCTCTACCACTGTTGAAATATAACATATGTACGAATTACCTTTTTCTGTTTAAATGGAGCTTACGTTTGTTATATAAATTTTGACCAATTGGAGTTTCGGTTAATTTAGTTTTGCCTAACAATATTCTAGTCGTATTTTATAATATTTATTTCACTATTGGAAATTTATGTTGGTGTAAAGTTGTATAATTGTGTATGTTCGTATGACGGATTTAATTTAAAAGAAATTAAATAACGTACATGAAATAAACCCGACACATACCAAGGCGGAAAGAGAGGTTGTTATTAAAAACAACATTCGCAGTGTCGGCGACCAGGTGTGCCGGGCAAACATCTGGTTGTTGCCACGCGATAGGCTTGCGTGCGGTCGTTGCACCCCCGCCTGATAGCCGATCGAGATAAATATCACGTACAAATGTTAGGGGTAACGCAACCCGGCCCCGGTTGGAGGACAGACTTTCAAACAACTTTCCTCTGCTCGGTAACGTTTTCAACTTTGCACGCTGTTTCAAACAATTTATATTATAATTAATGTTTAGTATTATCTTCTTGGGTAATATCTGTATAGTTGCTCGTGATTACCCAGCGCGATAGACTTTAGTTTACATAAAAGTACGCAAATAACTCGATTAAAACTAAGTCCTAATTTTCCTCTTAGTTAACACTGTAAGCGTCACGAATGTGCAGCTGTTGTTGCAGAGCACCATATTATAATATTATGAGCTATTACCAAAAGGCGATTAATGATAGGTTTCTGAAATCTTGCATAGTACTCTATATCGTCCATCTTTACTTCTATGTCGTTAGTAAGTAATAGCGGTGACCCCCACTTCACTGGGCGCCTCCACACCTCCCAAGCGGGTGCTTTTTTCGCCATTTCGTGCAGGGATACCTTAAGGCCTCACACCAAACTCGTCGGCTTGGTGCGTGCGTGTTAGGCTGACGGCATTAGAACAATGTAATCCGATACGACCTTTACCGACGGCACGAAAATGCAAAACGCCAACAAGTGTCAGTCAAACGGTGGTGTGAACCTGAGGCGCGCTGACTCATGCATTAACATTCAAGTGTCGTCGGTTTGTTTGACCGTGATGCAAATTTCTTTGCCAAAATATATGTCCTTGTCCAGACCTGTGGTGACTTTCTCTTGTAGATGTATTGTAGACAAGCGCACACGGAGGCGGATTTGAAGTAGTCGACCCGCAGAAACCGATGTTAGGAACAGATCGAAACCGTTCTGTAACGGTATCCGTAAAACGGATATTGTTTATATTATGCTTGTGTTTACTTAGTTGAATATTACTTTGGTACAAACCGGACACAAGGGTAACCGTCGATATACGTAATACTATACCCTTAATGCTTTTTTTAATTAATTACGACCCCGTATTCCTGAGAATCCTGTAGTCAATTAAAAATATTAGGCATGAATGTAGTAGAAGAATTAAGGTCTGTGAAAGAGTTAAAATTGAAAATTCTGCGAGTCCAACATACGTTTACAGATAATTGTAATGGCTCGTAATGTACCATGCGTGGAAATCTTCTAGTTCAATATTCCCAATGATGATGATTTATGGTACCTAGAATCAAGTAAACCGATTGCTCCTTTAAACTAAATCTTTTCTTTTGTACTACTTTTAATATACAAAAAATTGTAAATTAAAATACCCAATCCAGCGTAAACATTCACCGGCATTGATCTGCTTGCCGAAATCGAAAACGTTTACAGTTAAAAAGCAATCTTCCGTCACAGACATAAGCTTCAAACTTAATGTGTTATTTGTATAAACATGTATCAAGTTGTCAATTCTATAGGCGCGAGCTGCGGCCGCGTGCGTTATAATAGCGGAGCCACGGGCGCGGCGCGTGCGACCCGAGGTCTCGGATAACCGAATGAGCCGAAAATCAATACTTTTTTGGGAAAACTTAAATGTCTTATAGGAAAGTAATACGTAATATCTATCATAATTATATTTTAATGTTATTGTTAATATTCAAGGACTTATTTTTGGGAGACATGGGGGGGGGGATGTTTGTGCGGGCTATATACTCCTTATATGTATATTATAGTATAATTTTAAATATAATAGGCAGAGATCATGGGTTCTCATCTAGGTACACCTCTCTCGCTTCTTCTACATCCATACATCTACGCATACAAGCTCGTCGGTTATGGGTACTCCTTATATCGCCCTTTGGTATGTTACTAATCTGATCGACTCACTTTTGCAACATGAATTTGTTTAGTTACTCTCCCTTCATTCGTCCTTTCAACATGCCCGAACCACCCAAGCATACCTTTTTAGTCCAACGTCCAATTTTAAGACACACTTTTTTTAAAACGCTATTTTGAATCCTATCATTCAAAGTCACGCCTAACATACTTCTAGAATTTTAAAACATTAAATTATACATTTCAAATTTAAATTGTTACTAATAAAAAGTCTCTGGTTCTGATTTAAAGCTGGATCGTTTTCCTCGCTTACCCGATTGACCCAATTAAACTTTCCACAAAGCATAAAATTAGCCATAAAGCCGGCCCTTTGGCGTGATTTCCGAGCCGTTAAGCACATTTAATTGTTTAAAAGATCAGCACGCCTTTAATGTCAATTATACCCAGTGGATTTATGTCGCACGAAATTGTAGCACGAACCAGGTCGGATACACAAGTATATAAAGAAAAACACATATTTTTACTATTGTAATTTCCGCGTGGTATTTATTCATACGACGAGCACGAGCAGTGGTGGCTCAGCGGTTTAGGTCCCGACATACGTACTGTAGGTTGCGGGTTCGAACCCAGGCAGGCGCTTTACTTTGTGTAAGTTTTTTTATCACCACTGCTCTAAAAACGGTGAAGGAAACATCGTGAGGAAACCGAGATGTCCTAGAACTACAAAATTCGAAGACGTGTGACATCCGTCAACCCGCATCGGGCCAGCGTCGGCCCATTCCCTCTCTCGGAGAGGAGGTCTGTGTCCTTGCAGTGGACATTATAAAATAGGCCGATTTATTATTATTATTATTTATTCATAGCATAAATATAAATAATTCGCGTTAAATCCAAACAGAGATTGGCTGTTTCACCTTTCATCGAATCTTGTTTGGCTTCATATATCGCATTTTGACCTAACAAATCGTCTGTGTTTGATGTGGATTTTTCAGGTCTTGAAGCGATACTCGCTTGGCAACAGAAGTAGGTATGATAGAAGTAGATTATTGATTGGACTTTCCCAAATGAATCATATATGATACGAGTGGGACAAGTATAAATGACGGTGAATTTTTAGGAAAGGAAATTCCTAGGAAAATTCGTCTTGAAAAACATACAATAACATTGTTTTTAATGTAAGTTAAGAATCCGTAAAAGAAAATAAAGTAACTAGAATTAAAGCTTATTTACATTTTGTGCTAGATATTCTTTAATTATCATTACATATTATAAACTGCCACGTCTGTCTGTATAACATTGAGCATATATTCGTGTATTTATAGATTAGGAAATGAGAGTTGTCCCAGGTCCGTGATAAATGTAAATCCGTAATATCTGCCTACCTCTTTGGGTAACGGGCGTCATGCTTATTTATTTGCTACGGTACATCGAAGCACGTGTGCGCCGTAGTTTGCTGATGTAATATTGATGTAACGTTGCAATGCTATAGACGATGCTGCATCTTGTATTGTATTGTATATATCGAAGCGGACCATTCGTGCTTATCCTGGCTCTACCACTCTTTGGTCTAAGTAAGACAATGTTAACGTAACCAGCATTTCAGGAATGTCCACGCCATCTGTGACCGCAGTCACATGCATTCCACCTTGCTTTGGGTCTGCCTCTTGGTCTTTAACCTAATATAAACTGTTACACAAATAGAAAAAAAAACGACCGTGTAAAATTAAGGGTAACGTGTTAAAGGTAACCATAAAACTGCCCTCCGTCGTAAAATGCTGTTTATTGGTAATGAATAAGGCCCGGCATAATATGACCCTTTTTCCTCCATCCTTTATAAAATAATATATATATATATATATATATATATATAAAATGTTTATTTACATTATCGTTTACACATGGTTATGTAATGTTTTAGTAATAACAACTTTTTGATACCAAAGTTATTAAACGTAAATGCGTGCGAAAGCGATGGTAACAGCAATTTCCCCTATATGAATCATTTAGTCATGTTTATTAAACATTTTTGTTGATCAAATCATTTAATAGTACATGTATATTAAAACGAATGCAAGTTGCAACATTTATTTTTATATCTAAACAAAGAGTTCTCCGTGCACTTGGGCACGTATACAAATAGGTAATGTAATGGTAACAAGGTGTCGTGTTACGGCTTACCTAGTGCGAGACTTCGACACCTACATGCGGACAGTCAAAGGTCGTTACCACGTCAGCTGTACAACTCTCTCGATTTGTTTTATATAATGTTATCTGATCGATGGTCCTACAATAATATGCTTGCAAATGTGAGTTTGTTTGTTACGCTTTAATTACTTAACTCAACCGATCATGATTAAATTTTTCACACACATTGTCAAGGGTGCAGTAAATGATATGGGGTTACTCTCGGAGAGGAGGTCTGTGTTCCTGCAGTGGGGAACATTATAAAAAAGGCTGATTTATTATTATTTTATTATACGCGGAATCATTTTGCAAAAAATTCTAAGTAAGTTAGTTGCAATATAAATATAGTGATTTGATTTGTGGTCGAACATTATAGGTTTATAATGGACACGCATTATTAAATTAATAATAATGATCGAGTTAAAAGAAGTGTGCGAAGAGTGCATAAAAACGTTAAGAAACAGCGATACGCGTCCGATCGTAGAGTGCGTAAACATTTACGACATTATCTTCATTAAACATCAGCTAGCTGTTCCTAGGATCGGGGTCAAGCAGTAGCTTTGCAAGCAAAAAATTATTTACAAACCTAGTGACAATTATACTGTCCTATATTTTGCAAAAAAGTTGCCAATTGAATTTATTATTAAGTTTATGACTATAGAAGAGCACGTAAATTTATAAGTGTTTGTTATTTCTTGATATTACAGCGTTAATAATATTAATGTAAATTCCTGATGTTTTCATGACGTCACAATGCTTACTTGCTTTGCTTAGCCATGGGTGTAACACATCTAGCAACAATTTGTTGATCAAATGTTTTCCTGTAATAATATAGAAATGAATCGTTAATCTTGTTGATGTATGAGCTCCGCAAGACGATGTTTATTAATTTAGTAAAAGCCTAGAATTACCTTTTGAGTTACGAATATTCGTGAACAGTGAAGATTATTTTACATGTAATGATTCGAGTGGCAAGGAGTTTAGATTTGAAAGAAATATGTTAAAGACCATAGTAGTGTGTTAATTTATATCGACTAGCTTGAAGTAATGTGCATTTACAATGAACGGGCGTATCGCGCGGTGTGACGCAGTGCTTCTAGGAAAAACGTTATGTTACTAAGAATAGAGCATTATTCCCACGGCCCTCGGATCACGCATAGATATGTGGTCACTAACACCATCAATTATGCATTGAGTTATTATTTAATACCTACAATAGTCGTTTGTCTGCCGTTATATCAGCGGTCTAGTCTTTGTGCGCGGCTATGACGTCATAGCATGTGTCTTGTGATCATTGTTTTATGGATAAAGGAAGCAAACGGGGTAGGTTTTATCTCAGGTTTATTGACAACGGCTGTAAACATTTACAGTTGAATACAGCCGGTTGACTCGCTGTTAAATTAATTGTAGATTCAATCAAATTGATTTATATTAAAGAAAGAAAATTGACCTTAAAGTCATACTTTACTGAAAAGCACTGAATTACATTTTTATAGAAAGTTTGACTTTTTTTAATTTTTATTAAGTCTAGAGATTTTGTAATGTCGTGACCTTATAAAATCATGTCCAGACTGAATAATTATCTATTATTGCGTTATTTTATTATAGATATAGTGTGGAAGTTACGTAAGATATCTGTTAAATATTACTTTACTTGATTACATCGAAGTAAACATGAGGTTTTAATGAATTTATTAATTGTGTGCCGTTAATCTAAAATCTAAATTAACTCTGATAAAAAATATTTTCTAAAACTGTCAAAGAATCAGTTACCGAAATTGGCGACTTATGCATGAAGTCAGTCTTAAGTTGTAATGCATATAACTTATTAGGTTGACAATTGTAGTGGAGAGGCGATCACATGGGTAAAACCCGAGCCATATCGTGTCTGCCATACTGATTGTACGCAAATGTAATGCACGCGCTCCCAATCAAAATGACTAACGCATACCGGCGATGTATCAAAACATAGCGCTTTTACGGAAACGAGATTATATATCGACCTTATATGCATATCTATATATTTATTTTATATACCACTCGACTTAAATCAACCTTATAGAAGTAACACAGGATACTTTTTATGAAAAAAAAGTATATAAAAAGCGAAGTATGTATGTTCCCTATAGACCGATAAATTCCGAAACGGCTGGACCGATTTCGATGAAATTTACAGGGATAGTCCAGAGTGGCACATTCCTGTGTTTGGTAGCGATCTGATCAACATAATTAGTGGTACCCGGGCGAAGCTGGGGCGGGTCACTAGTATAAGATAAAGAAATAACCGTAGATTATTCCCGTGAGGCTATTGCTTAGATATTTACTTTTAAAATTTTACATTGATATTAACTGGAAGGCTCATGAAATACGAACTTTGCCTAAATCATACATGAACATAATTTAAATTGTGGTAGGTGTGTTAAAAATATAGCTTGCAAATGAACAACCATAATTGAAATTGCATACTAGGCTTTGTAAGTTCATAGACATGTTATATGATTAGTTTGTCTGTGGAAGACGTACAGCTGTAACTCCTCTCAACATTTCAGTCAGCAATGACTAATCGGAAGGCGAAGATGACAGATGGTCAATCAGTTTCAATAGAAACGGTCAGCTGCGTTATTCATACACCACTTGAGTAAATGTTGCAAATTTGGCATCTGCAAGTTGAAAGCAGCCGTTCTCGTTAAAGGTGATTTGATTGTTCGTGATATTTAGATGCAATTAATTGAATCAATTTACATTCATTCGTTCATTCCGTTGTGAAATTATATACTAATTAATTAAGAAATTAGTATCGACTTTAATAAAGGCAATGAAAATGTATTATGTAAAAGTCTTTTTTGATGTAATATGACCTATTAATTATGTACTATACTACTTAATACTTATATTTATTTTGTTAGCATAATGAATAGGTTACATTTTCTTGCCATGTGTTATTTTCCTTTTTTTAAAAAGCTTATAGCATACTTGTCTAGGTTACCCAATCCAGCCAAGCCAAGCCAAGCCAGCTGAAAACCAGCGCAAGGACGGTTTATTCCGTTCCTGCATACGCTGAGCTGTCTACCTTTTGTCACACTTTTTTTCTAATTATTGTTGTTACTCTGTGTTAAGTGTATTTTGTCTCTGTGTGTGATAATAAATTTGTTTTATTTTCTTTCTTCTTTTCTTTTCTTATTAGCGTCGTTAAGGTGCACTGGACTCTCCAAAGTGTAACTCCATGTCCTAGCAAATTTACTAGTGTTAGCGCTTGACGTGTGCCAAATGAAAGCAGTTTGATGACGCAGTAAATTAATATTAAGAAAAAGCTGTAGCCCAGACTTCTGTTATCACGTATTACGATATCTAATTAGTGTGATTCTTCAAAATAGTAATCTAATAAAATAGTAGGGCATCTAGATGGCTTGCGTCTATTTAATTTTCAATGATACTACGTCTTCCAATTATAATCGTTACGATACCAGAAACTAAATATAACAATTGACTCCAATTGAATCTATCATGGTGATTCTAAAAGTTAGAAATCTAACCGCGTTACTAAATAATTGATACATTTTCTATTAAATTTATCAATTATTTAGTATGTTAAGATTATATAGGAGCAGGGGTGGCTCAGCGGTTTAGGCCCCGACTTACGTACTGTAGGTCGCGGGTTCGAACCCAGGCAGGCGTTTTACTTTGTGTAATTTATTTCAACACCACTGCTCCCAAAGCGGTTATGGAAAACATCGTGAGGAAACTGGCATGTTCTTAGAACCATCAAATTCGAAGACATGTGACATTCACCAACCCGCACTCCTCTCTCGGTTAAAAGGCTGATTTATTATTATTATTATATATTATTAAGATTGTATTAAAGTCTTAATGCGATCGAAAGTGGTTTGGGCATCGTGAATCACTGAACATAAAAAGTAGCCGAATGAGTCAGTATTCGGGGCTCAGGTGGATTCCGTTAAAGTCTCGACCCCTTAAATGTAAAATTATGGCGATTATCATTCGCGTAGGCGTAGGCGAGGATCTAAACTACGTAATGTCTTCAATGTACTACGTTGTGAGATATTTGGCGTCAGGTCAATTTTTTTTAAACGCTTTATGACTTTATTCTGTATGGTAATGGAAGGAGACAGTAATAAGTCGACAAGACCATGGCCCTTAGGTATGAGAAATGACATACAGAGAATTTATTCTCCTATATACTTGGACCATTTTAAGACATCTCATTTGTTATTTCATCGAAATTCAACAACGTAGCGGTTGGCACACAATATAATTTTATTTTTCCAAATTTGACCTGCACTTTAATGTGACTCCAATATAATACCCTTCTAGGAACTTTATGAACATTATTAAATCCTTGTAATTCAGTTTTGTATTGGGATAAACGATAAAAATGTTGATTGATTGCTTATAAAATTTTGCAATACTACATTTCTCCGAAGATACGCGATTTGTCAAAGAAGTTCTTAGGAATTAACAAGTCTTAGCTGACGTCGATTAATGCAACTGATATAGATATATGTACCTTCCAATTAATAAGAGGCAGTTCGATTTAAGTTACATACAATCGAATCTACTTAACATATAAGGTCTAGACTAAATGCTAACAAATCCTACTTGAACGCAATATTGGTATATATACCTTGTTTCACAGCAAAATGGGATATTTGTAAACAAAGGTTTTCAAGTTAAAATTCGTAAATTACGAAATATTTTCTCATATAACACAATTTCATTTCGCGTTATCTCACGATTTCCACAAAATTACAACAGTTCCGATGAAAGTATAAAAAGTGTAATGGCCGCCTTGTATGGTAAATGACGTTTGTTTGTTTACAACAATCATATCTTGCTATGAAATAAGGTATAATAGAAATAGTCTCTAATAAATACTTAGCAACAGTGACGTCATCAGTTACGGATTTTGTCCGGGAATTCTTAGGAGCAATAATGCAATACGTTTTAACAACAACTTTACTTTATCACTGGTCAATCGGCGTACATTGAAAAATTGGTAATTTTATTTATAACATTTCAACCGCAGTTCATACAAGTTTTAATATATACTAGTATCCATAAAAAGACCTCGAGAGCAGGACAAACTTGTCTTTTTCAAAAGATATTTATACCCGACTGACACGTAAGACTTAAGATCTCAAATTCTCTTTTATCTTTTAAATATGTGTATTGTGTAACACGTTAATAATTGCAATAAGTATAACTGAAATAAGTGCTTTATAGCTAAATGGTATTCGTCAAACATAAGAACATGTATTGTGTACAGAAATACTCCAAAACTGGTTCGGCTTCGAGCATTAAGCAAATATTTGCTTGATTTCATATGATATTGTCGGAACGAAAACATTTCTGCGAAGAATTGTATTTCATTCAAATTAGAAGCGACGTGTCCCCGCTTCCCACGGTCGGTTGTGTGGATTATTTTACACCAGGACTTTGCCTCGAGCACTGTAACACTTACATGCTTCAAGGTTATGTCTGAGTGGTCAAGTGCAAGTTTAGGACTAATAATAATATCCTAGGACATATTCACACACGGCCACCTGATCCCAAACTAAGCAGAGCTTGTGCTATGGCAACCAGATAACTGATATACTACACATACTACTTTTTCTTTTGTTAATACATACTTAAATAGATAATTACACCCAGACTCAGGACAGACATGTCCATGCACACAAATGTTTGTCCTGGGTGGGAATTGAACCCACGACTTGCGGCGTGAAAAGCAAGTATCTTACAAACCACGCCAACTGGCCCGTCATATATATAAGATATATCATCACACTTTTCTCAGAGAGTAAGATAGAGAAAAAATTTGTATCGCGACACGTTTTTACACCAGTGGAAACCCACTGTAACATAACTATCGCCTCTGTTCGGCAGACACCTGAGGTTCACATACTAGGTAAATACATCTTTGTTCATTAAATTTTAGTAACATGTCTCCATAAGTATAGCTAACCAGTAAGGTAAGTATACCTTGTTTCAAAGCTCGATGTGATTTTTGTAAACAAAGGTTTTCTTTGTTAAAATTCATAAATTCCAAAGTATTTTGAGAAAAAAACTTTTTCTCTTATTAATTTATAACATTAGCTATTCATATTAAACTATTTCACTTTACTTTATCACACAGCTTCCACATAATTACAACATCTCCGCTAAAAGTATAAAAGGTGTAATGAGCGCCATCTATGGTAAATGACGTTTGTTTGTTTACAACAATCCTATCTTAACTAGGTATAAATATAGACAATCCAGTTCGATAACGATTTATAATACGCGCTATATAAAAAGCTCGATTACGACTGCAAACCTACGATTCAAGTCCTTACGAACCTGTTATCTTGGTGGAAACGTTATTTTTGTCGCGCGGTTGCCTCCGTCGAGATCTTCCTTAATCCCATTATGGAAGGAGGATTGCAATTAGTCAGAACCACTCACATAGTAGGCGACTTAAGTACATACATACAAGCCCTAGTGTGACGTAAGATTCTCTCTATGCCTTTTGTTACATAAGTAACTTATAAAAATTAGATGTCATAAAGTGAGACCTCCAACTATCTGATTTTACGACTAGCAGCTAGCACTAAGCAGTAGCTTATTTAAACAATGGGTAAATTTACGCAGCAAGGTGATGGTTTTTCAGTGAGTTTGTACGGTCCTAAAGGATTTGATCACGAGGACATTGGATTTGATCCCATCCCCATAAGGGATGTATTTTTAACCAAATAATAATTTTTTACGTAAATATAGAGATTTTTCTTATTATTCATTGACAACAATGCACATTTAAGCTTTAGAGAAGCGACGTTTTTATGGGACACCAATGTATGTAGACAAATTCTCACCTTAGGTGATGGGCGATGGTGCCTTTTTGTCTATCTCATTACTATTAATCCTCAAGGATTCATATTAACGCATAACAAACCAGTCGATCTCATATCCACACTGGTCTCATAGCGTACCGGTTAAAAAAATCTAGTTAAACACCAGTCACTGTGACTCCTAGTTTAGTGACACCGTTTATGGCCAACGACCCGACTTCCGAACAGTACTCTTTATGATCGCAAATATTGACCGAACCAATTAGGCAGTCCGCACACGAGCCGAACTTGCACACGCTCGTGCCACTCTTTAAGTTTGTGTCATATTTTCAGGGGTATAAAAAAAATAATAAGAACAATTTGTTATTATTTATTAAGTGGTAGAGCCCGCAATAACATCCGTTGCACGAATGGGCAGCACGACCGGTGCACGCACCGCATGCACGTGTGAAGTTTCGTCTGATAGGTGCCGATGACCTAATTTCAGGCCTATTCTATTCCTATCCTGTCAGAATAAAATTAAAATTTGACTAAATATACACCCATAACAGGTTATTTGACCCAGAACGATTTGTTATCAGTGAACCTGATACTGTATTCTCCTAATTAGGTATACTAAATAAACTTAGCTTTATGGAAATCTATACGTGTTGAAGATAGTCCTTGATACTACAAACCATATTTGTAGAATATCTACTTTGTCGCCTCGTTAATTGTATTTGCATTATAAACGAGGCGTCCGGATTCGTTTCGAAAACAACTTGGTACACACGAATACGCGCGCATCGAGCCCTTTTGGATTTTCTTAGCTTCCAAAGTAACTTGCTGTAAAAAAAAGACCAGAGTTGAATCCCTGCCAGCAAGTATGCTGGTCTCGTTACCGATTTTCCGAAACAAGCAAAATCATTAGGGTAAGAGTTGTCTGTTCTGAATGTGATTCGGATCATTCGACGTGTTCTCTTAATGTCCGATATCACAATTTAAAGTCTAAGGGTGCGTTTCCACTGACGCAGAGTTTGACCAATCACACTGCTCGAAATCTCCACTCATCGTTAGTGGAAGCGCAACCTAATCCGGTAATAGACACAGTAACGATCGCCTCTTTTTCTTGCAACAGATTAACGGTAGTCCTTGAACTAGTTAACACTTATAGCTCCGTAAAGTTGGAGATGGACTAAGCAAATTGTGACCGTCAAAAAGAGAGAGAGACTCTCTAAATGAGTAAAAAGAAGAGCTTATGCTGTACAAATACAAATGTCATTGTCACATTGTCTTTCGAACAAAGTCTATCCAAAATAAACCAATGTCTCTGTCGCGCAAAACGAAATACGCGAATATTTATTGCTTTTATATGTTTTATTATCTGTGCTAGGAGACAGATCCTCATAGTAATTGAGGGATTTTTATTACCTTGTTGCCTAACCATATATCAATATGTAAAACATTAATTGTAAGGTTTTCACCGCATTATAATGTTCGCGAAAAATCTCTTTATCTGTCTACCCAGTACGCACATTAACAAAACCAACGCTTAGCTATGACTAGTATTGTTTCAAAAGTCCGGCATGTTGATCAGTACTTCAAAAATTCTTTGCCATTTCTGCCAATCTATATTTATAGAAAAATAAGTATATAAAGATATGATTTAAAAAAAATGGTTACCTTTATTAAAATATCTTTAATGTCAGGTAATTCTCAAATTGAAGGTCGCCGACTGGCAAAATCGTGTTTTTATAATATAGAGTATACAAAGAATTTTTTAAATTTCCGTACGGTACACGCGAACTTAAAAGTCAGATGGCGGCGCAACCCTGACTTTCAATGCCGCGTACCTCATCCCGCCTGGTACTGGTACACCGAAAGCCGGTCCGACAAATGTCACGATTGCTTAGCTAAATACACAAGACATGTTCTAGATATCAGACCGCTGGTGTAAATTAGTTTTTTTTTGATGCCGGCTTATAATTTCGACATTTTATACACTTAACCAGATAAAGCTAGGTTCGTAAACAAGAGTTGTGCTGGGTATTGTTGATTATAGAATGCACGTTCTTACCGTGAGTTCACACTGCTGAAAACATTGACATAAAACGTATTGTCATTTCAGTTTTTTCGGAGAGAAAGAAAGAGATGACAACGCTTTGATGTTTTCGGCAGTGCGAACAGTGTTATTGCGATTTAGAAGGCGCCTAGTCACTCTCTATTTCTCTGTCGGCACGCTCCAGGCTATGAGCATTCTGTATATGATATTTAAATGTAGTACTAATTACTAATAGACGGATATTTAGTTTTAATTTACCTCGTAAATGTATTGTTTAATTATTAATTAGTCTGGTGTTTTTTTTATCTTTGCCCACTCATTTTAATTAGCGGTTTAAATTTTTGAATAATTGGATTCGAATTGCTAAATAAATCCATGGGAACTAATATTATCTTAATTATATCTTAAGACTTGCATATATTTAATTTTTATTCGCCACTAAATGCCTAGAGTCATTAAGTGCAATAATTTAAGTCATTGATCCTCGGATTGAATTTTAATTCAGTAAATCCGGTACAGCTAATCCGGTTATCGTAATATATCCGGTTAATAAGCACTCGACGTATCAATAATATGTCTCACGGTCACAGCACTTGGGTGGTCAGAGTTAGTGCTTACATAGGGTCTTAATTCGCATTAAAATAAACTTTGTGTAACATGACAGGTATTGACCCAATTTTCATTTTGTGGTCAATGGTATTACAATATTTTGTAGTAGTAAATGTTCTATTAAACATAGACCAACAAACCATTTGATTTATAGGTAACAATACTTAATAATATATTGTTATATTACTATTAAAATGTATTATTAATAGTGCATGGGTATAACAATAACGCAACTGTCCAACTTTCTTTAGTATGCTTTGGAACAAGTACAACAGAAATAATTCTGTTAAAATATATATATTGAGAAATAAATTTTAATGTTACTAGAATTTAGGGGTTAGTGTCTGTTGTATGGTTTTTACATGTTATTTTTTCATCAACTCATTCAACGTCATATTAACTTATCTCAATAGAGCTAAATATTTTTTTCATTACATAATAATGTCATTTAGTCACTACGTAAACAAAACCGGTAAACATAGAAAGCAATAAGTTTGAACAGCAAATGTATCTACAAAAGTGACGGGCCAGGCAGGGCGCGATTAAGGCGGGGGTTGCCGCATTGCGACATCGCATGCACATGGTACCTTAATATTTACACTAGCAACACTAATTAATACATAAATTACTATTTATTATTGTATTTATCGTTGTTTTTAGATACACTTGAAAAAACTGGTGCTCATTTAAAGTTTTCACAAAGAGTTTTCCTGGGAATTGAACTAAGAATCAAATTATACGAAAGAACTACGTGCTACCAGCTCGCAGCCCACTTGGAAATGACCAGTGAGAGTTGTAAAGTTACAATAATAGGCACGGCCACTGGGCTACCCAAAGATAGTTAGTAGTGTTACGTAAATAGGGGAACTTTCGAGTTTTCAAACTAAATGGGGTCATAGCGGAGATCTACATTATGCTATACGTGGATATGCTAAGAATTTTACTACAAAGTTGCAACACTTTTAAGTAGTTTTTTTCAAAGACGTCAATTATATGGCAACACACCTTATACTTACTGCTTCATTAGCAAACACTCTAGCACAATACGTCATCGAGTCAGCCGACGGGAGCAGCCTTAATGCATTCGTTTCAACACATTAACACAGCCCTTTAAAGGAAAATAGACTTTAAGTTGTAAGGAATAGTATTTCAAGTCGAGTGCCGAGTGGCGTTGTTTATGTTGTCTAGGTGAAACCTGATAAAACATTTGAGTGCCCCATATGGTATGTGTGGGGCCTCACGAAAGTGAAGTACGGACATTCCTTGAGGCTTATCGATTACCTGTTTTTAATATTTATGCATGTGTTTCATACGTTTTCTCGTTTTTAAAGCATAAACTATATGCGATACGATTTTGTATCAGTAAAGTGTTTGGGTCGCTTCACTGACATGCTAAAGTTAACAGTATAATTTTATTGTTATAAACGCCAGTAGGATTATAAATTGTCGTGTATGGTAATTATTCTAGTCTACGTGTTTAGATATTTGAAGTACGCTGTCCTAAAATATTGTTTAGTATTTACTAAAAATATAAAAGATAATCAATGCAATTATTTATTTATTACTATTTACATAGCTAAGAACCTTCTTAGATACTTCTAGCACTATCGCCACTGTCTCACACATACACACTCATTAAACAGATCATTAATTTTTGTTATTTACTATAGATTTGCAGACAATAGAAAGCACACTGGTAATTATTATGCAGTATTGGAAATACTGACGTGGAAGTACCACTTGTGAACTACTTATGAACAGAATTGATTATTTTATATTGTAAAAATGTGTATTAAGTATACATTTTGTACGTATCTAAACAAAATGAAGTTCTTAGAAGGGACAATTTACAAAACCATCGTAAGACCCAAGCGTTGGGCTGTTAAAGGAACGATGAAGAGAGAATGGCTGCGCCAGATGTTGAGATGGATGTGTGGAGTAACACGAATGGATAAGGTACGAAACGAGTATATTAGAGGAAGCCTGAATGTAGTACCGATAGTGGAAACATTTAGGAGCAAAAGGTTAGCATGGTATGGGCATGTGGCAAGGAGAGTTTTAGATATTAATGTAGAGGGATATATCGATAGGGGTAGGCCTAAGAAAAAATGGCTCAACTGCATGCAGGGTGACGTTCCTTTGTCACTTTTCAAGATTCGCCTCAACTCAAGAAACTTTTCGCCTGGTGAGTATTTAAGTCCGATAAGGGTTGTGTCTAGGCGGTAATAAATATGAGAAAATTTATTTAGGAAAGCATAAGTCAGGTGCGAAAGTCTATTTATTTATTATCTTAATTAGGTAATTACCTTCTTTACGACATTTTATTTAACTTTGCGAAATGAATGTTTATTATACAAGTTTCTTAATGTTAATTAAGTAATTTAAAATTAAATTCTCTCAATATTTATTACACATATTAATTAGAATAGTAATAATAAAGTAGTTAACGTTACGGAAGTACGTTAGAACTTGGTGAAACGAGACATAAATTAAATCAATTTTATTAAATAATGCAAAATTATTGGCATGCCTTATACGAAGCGAATAAACTCTAAATGGATATTACTAACCGATATATCCGTGGCGAAGCTACGAGACAGCTTCGATAGATTCCCACGGGCGGCGGCCGTAACTGGTATTTGTGTGAAAGGTATTTATTTGCAAGTAAAATTTTATCAACACGCGGTAATAGTGGAAGAGTTGAGAGGCCCGCCTTCCAACTAGCCAGGCCCAGCAAACCAATATTGAAACAAGAAACCTATAGAAGATAGGGATAAAGATACGTTGGTACAATGTGCTACTTAATTCAAATAAACTGTAATGTAAATCATGTAGTAAGTAGAAATAATATTCTCAGGAGTTTATGTAAGGTAGCTTTTTTATATCCTTTAAACGCGACTGAAGAATTAGGTGATGTAATTCGTAGTGTGAGATATGTCTGTTAGTTGATAATTGAACGATATGTAATGTAAAAGTGTTATATAGGGAAAAATATGTTTTTAAATTATTGCAGATTATGAATAAGTTGAGTTTTAGTAACACATTCCTGGTATTAATTCATTCGCATATTGTAATCGACCACTACATGAAGTTCCTCCGCGTTTGTCAGCAATTTCAGTGAATTATATTCATCTGAACGTGATGTCTTATTCCACTTTGATCACCTGAATCACGTGACCTGAATGAACTAATTAGAATAGGTTGTATCATATTTGTTTAGCGGAATCAAATTAAAAATACTCGGGAGAGTTACCTCCTATTTTCTGTTTTATATCACCGAGGTTTACAATGAAATTACCTAGGTTTATGAGCCAAGTGATCGAAGTAGAATAAACCAACGTGACCTTATGTAACTTAAGCTGGGAGGGACAGATGTAAGTGCATTGCCGGGCCAAAACGATCTGTGGGCAACATCGCGCTAATTGGACCCGACAACCATCTACATCGCAACAGACTCAAACTCTACACAGTTATTAAATTACTCTATTACACTTTCCGTGTTAGCATTAATTTCGACGCTATCGGAAATCTCTACTCTTATTTCTGCTATACTAATTTTAGCTAACATCTCGAGAATCCATGATCTCTGCCTACCCTTCTGGGTTACGGGCGTAGGCGCATGTTTATTTACCTCGAGACTGGTTGATATACAGATATATATGTTTGTACATGGATATGTATATACGTATACGCATCTTTATAGATGTACCAATGTGCCCAGCGTACATTGTAATGTACCTGCAACTTTTATTAGAGTGTCTTTGAGCAGTCTTGACAAACCGTTACTATAGACCTGTTATTAGTTGCCTATGCATACAGTGGTAGAGTCCGCAACAACGTCTGTTGCACGATATCTGCAACACATTTGCTTGTTGCGGATGTCTATGGCTAGCGCTCACCTTACATTGGGTGATCCGCTTGCTCGATAGACAATTACAAACAGATACAAAAACTCTTGGTGTCGCCTCACATTTAGGGTTTGCCGGAAATGTATGAGTACTGCACTGAAACGTGAAGTTGCGTAAACATAGACAGCACTAGTCTATCTAAGCACAAGGAAGGAGACTCAATTTTTACTCCTGTTAACGGTGGTGATACCTCTGGAGGCCCGAGTCTTGACGGATTGTTATGTGTAGATGTATATAATGTGTACACTATATTATGTAGTGAGAATACTAGACTACCTGTGAGAGACATTAATGTACAACTTTAAAAAGTATTTTTGGTAGATGCGAAAGAAATAGTAGGAGGCTTAGAGCATTAGTTTGAACGAACTGTGACTTAGAACTGAAGAGGATAAAAATAATGTAAAACAATTATAATTATGTAATAATTATAATAATGTAAAATAATTTACGTATCTAAATCTCGCTCTTTCGAAGCGCTGTAAACTTTTTAACAATGCATATTTTGATATAATTAATTTAATAATAAATCAGCCTTTTTCTAGAATGTTTCCCACTGCAGGGAACAGGCCTCCTCTGCGAAAGAGGGAATGAGCCGTAATCCACCACGCTGGCCCAGTGCGGGTTGGTAGACGTCACATGTCTTCGAATTTGGTGGTTCTAAGAACATGCCGGTTTCCTCATGATGTTTTCCTTCACCGTTTTTGAGCATTGATGAAATGAATTACACAAAGTAAACGCCTGCCTGGGTTCGAACCCGCAACTTACACAGTACGTTAGTCGCGGCCTATACCGCTGAGCCACTATTGCTGTTATTTAGATATTGAAGTCAATATTATTTACAAGCGAACACCGCTTAAAGTGCAAAAAGTCTTATCTTTACACTTCGTATGTTTACAAACAAAACACATTACTCACACCTCAAGGCACTGGTCGATGTAATTAGATCGTAACTATAGTTCCAGTTCGCGTTGGATCATTGTAGCGGTAACCGGGTACGTTGGCAAGCTTGAATTGTCGGACTGGTGGTCACGGTGCCGGTGGTCACCCACTGCTCCCGGCTCTGCCACCCGTCGAGCGATAATAGTAAGGGATTTGATATGTTGATGTTTTGTATCTTTTGAATATGTAAGCGATAGATAAAACAAGATGTTATTGTTAGTGCTATTGGTAAATAAGCATTAAAGCCTGTTAACTATAAGGGAAGGTAGATTTATAATAATAAATTATAATATATATAATATTAAATAGTAAAGTTTCACTAATTTGTGTTGGTATGTTACATACTTATTTGTATTCACACTCAGCTGTTATGAGGAAGTATTTTTTCTTAAAATTAGAAACGATAAAATCAGATATGTTGATGCAACCTACGGACATCTTTCAATGTGTATATTAATGTAAGCTGGGCTCGAGTTTACATCATATGGGTTGTTTACAAGTGGGTAGTATACAGGCGAAGAGAGAGTGCGCTGTAACAAAACGTCTCGTAAATACGTTGCCGCGGCTCATCGCAATGCTGTTTACGCTACGTTAGTGTTAAGCGATTGTAACATTAAATCATACTGTCAACAAACTGGTGGAAGTATGCGGAACACGTGAAATATAACAGAAAAGCTCTTATCTGCGTCACGTCACGTTTAAAGGCTGGCAATGCACTTCCATGTTATTGTGGATACTGAGTGGTATAGGGGAACGCCCGGACATAAGGGGGCGACGGGCCCAAAAGTTATTCGACATCGAAAAAAATTTCGTTGTCCAATTCATTGCAGAATGGATACAAAATTAACACCTTCTTTTTTTATATACGGGTTACCAGCCTCACGACCCGCCCGATGTTCAATCGGGGCAATACGAAGAACTCCCAAACTATGTACAACGTACAGCGTTATACTTTGGCGTTTCTGTTTAAAGTGCCAAAGTCTCTTAATCCTAAGAGGGGTGTCCTTCCTACTTAGACGATTCTGTACATGACATGGCTACTCAACAATCATTTCAATATTCAGGAGGCAATGTCTAATCTATCCCCCCTCTGTCGACAGAATTCAAAGATTAACGAACACAGCTTGTTGTAGAAGTCATTTAAAACCAGGTGAAGCTACCTCATTTCTCGTTTTTCAATTATAATTTTGATAATAATGTGAAAATTTTAATAGAAACAATTGGCGAAGGTAATACATTCTTGTTTTCAGTTAGCGAGATGCGGGGGCGAGCGGGCGCCAGCGCGGCCGCAACTGTCGCCGCTCGCTACAGACGCGTGTTTGTTTGCCCATTTGTGTCTTGAGCGGCATTCATTATATTAAATATATTCAACAGGCGACAGGGCGTGTCGCCATGCTGTGTTGTGTAACGCAATGAGAGAGACAAAGTTAGTCGTGCTAGTTCTTGAGGGTCTGTTTGTACCCTAAACCCTATTATTAAGATACCATTTTTTTCTTCGTTCTGTTGTTTTTTCAATGAACTAAGTTTTATCCAGAGCTTGAACAAATTAATTTCTATTGTACATTTTTACAAAGATTTAAATGTTATTCTTTTCAAGTTAAAACTTTATCGGATTTTTTTAAGGGTGGACTCAATGACTGATATAATCAATTATCATATGATTTAGTTTTCGAGTGCCATTGGTATTTAATAAGCTACACTATATCTCAAAGGATTTAAAAAAATAAAGTGTTAACGATGAATTATAAAGAAAATTCAAAACATTTCATACATGGAATTGAAATACAAAAAAGTATACGTACCTATTCAGGTTACTTCCTTGTTTACTCGCCCTCGTGCAAACTTCGATCTCAACCTGATATATTGCCCTGCGTTTGTCTGTCGCCTTCCTGTCGTTAGTTTGTCTGTCTGTCGCTCGCGTTACGCTGTAGGTGTTGTCCTGTATTTACGATCACTCAAATCTGGAATCGTGTTTATTCAAATGTTATTTTGAACGATGAAATCGATAATGCGAACGTATAGTCCACAATAAACGTTTATTTGATAAATTTGATATTCCAATACCCACTCACTATTAAGCGAAGACTGGTTAAATTCATGTTTTGGTACAATATATCACAGAAATAGGCTTATACAGGATGACCCAAAGGGTTACGTACATAGGAAGGGGGATGATAGGGGTGGTCACAAGGGTCACCAGAAAAATAAAATAAAAATTCCCCTCTGGGTATTAAAAAAAATAAAGGGCATTTTTTAAAAACTTAAAAATTTTACACCTTCTGGGACAATTTTGTAACCAATGACCTACAAATATTGCTACATTTTAAAAAAAAGCTATTATGTTATCGTCGTTCCAAAATGGTATAATACTTGCTTAAAAAAATCATACTAGGACATTTAAAAATATTTTTTGCGAACAATACCCCTTCAAAACAAAACATACCAAAAAAACAATAGTCTCAAATTCGTACGCAAATACATTTTTAAATGTCTATTCTCTTCCTTAAAACTTAAAAAGACAGGTAATTGTATTGCAATCGTTTTAAATGTAACTAAAAAATAAACAATATTGCAATTATTTATTCAAATAAAATGTTCGAAATGTCTACCACCAACACAAATACTCGCCCTGCATCGTTTCAAAAATGAACGGGAGATATGGCGAGCAAATCTTCTATTATTAATTGATTCCGCTGCCTCTGTGATCCTCGCCCTCAAGTCAGCCAAGTCCCTGATGGGTTTTCCATAAACTTTTTCTTTTATAGCACCCCAGTAAAAGAAATCTAACGGGTTTAAATCGGGTGAACGAGCTGGCCACGCTATAGCACCGGCCCTTCCCATCCACCTACCAGGGTATTCTTCGTCTAGGAAATCCCTTACAGGCCGTGTATAATGTGCTGGGCACCCATCATGCTGGAACCACATATTCCCGACTGTTTATAGCGGCACATCTTCCAACAGATTTGGTAGTTCGTTTCGTAAGAAGTGTAAGTACGCTTCGCCAGACAGTGCCTCAGGTAGCTCAAAGGGTCCAATTATTATACCATTCAGTATTCCGGTCCACATGTTCACTTTAAAACGATATTGGGACCGATCTTCTCTAAGTAGTTGAGGATTTTCTACGTGCCACTCGTGTAAATTGTGTAGGTTCGTGTATCCGTCCGTTTTAAAAGTGGAATCGTCAGACCACAATATTTTATTGAAAAATTGAGGGTCCTTCCTATGCATGCGCAACATCCTACGACAAAATGCAAGTCTCGCAGGATAATCGCGTGGTAACAGAGCCTGTACGCGTTGCACGTGGTACGGGTGAAACTTGTCAGCTTGTAATATGCGATGTGCAGTACTTTTCGGTACACCTGTACCTGCTTCAATTGCCCGAACTGATGTACTCGGATCATCTGCGACGGCTTGAAGCACTTCATCTTCGACATCGAACCGAGGTCTGCCTTCATTAACCGCTTGGTGAGGAAATCGACCCTCAGACAATAGTCAGTGGACATTGACGAAAACACGGCTATCCGGGTGACGAGCGGCGTTCGGATATCGTTCTCGGTAGAGTCTTGCTGCAGCACGGGCATTACATCTACATTCGCCGTAAAGGAGATGCATGTTCGTATATTCTTGTGGAGTGTACGTAGGTGGCATGGTGGTACTGTGTCACACACTTTAGTCCTTAAAAAGCCGGGTCGTTGGAAGAAATCACAAACAAAGATAATAATCAAGTCCAGAAAGCGATGCAAAGTTGTTAGTACAAAATGAACACAAACGAATACAAAGGATGCGCGGTAAACGAGAGAGCTTAATGTACTGACCAACTATTTGACTAACCAAAGATAGCACACCTACTTTTGTCTCTTTCTTAGTGTATCGCCCTGTCTCTCTCACTCACCACCAAACTTTTTTGCGTACGAATTTGAGACTGTTGTTTTATTGGTATGTTTTGTTTTGAAGGGGTATTGTTCGCAAAAAATATTTTTAAATGTCCTAGTATGATTTTTTTAAGCAAGTATTATACCATTTTGGAATTGTAATAAAATTACCTATCTTTTTAAGTTACTCGCCGGAGTTGCATAGTACTTTTTTTTCAGTACACTTGGAGGAAGTTGATTGAAATCGTAATTACTTAGTTCTTGACTGGACAAGAACTTAATTTTCTTTAAAATCTTTGTTAGTTGTATTGTTTTTTTTATTTCATATTGATAAAGGGTTATTGACGATAACATAATAGCTTTTTTAAATGTAGCAATATTTGTAGGTCATTGGTTACAAAATTGCCCCAGAAGGTGTAAAATTTTTAAGTTTTTAAAAAATGCCCTTTATTTTTTTTAATACCCAGAGGGGAATTTTTATTTTATTTTTCTGGTGACCCTTGTGACCACCCCTATCATCCCCCTTCCTATGTACGTAACCTTTTGGGACACCCTGTATAAGAAAAAAGGAGTGTTAATAGAGGAGAGGTCCCAAGTTAGAGCCCTTCATTCTATATAATTTTGACTACGTTTATAATAATTTACTTTATATTAATAAGCAATTTTTGCGTAACGATTGCAGAATAAAAAATCTAAAATTAAGTTCCCAACATGACGCCTTATAAAAGTTCAGTAAGGTATGCGCTTATTCCCTGGAATTGTCTGCGAACGCTCTTGACACGCGGGCCCACTTCCCCATGTAGACGATAAATTTCCTCCGCCTCCCGGCACAGCTCTCCCGGGAATGCCTGGAAATTGCTAGTGTAAACGGAAAATGCACTTTGTGAGGAAACTAAATCGCCCTTTGTCTCGGGTAAGGAGCGCACTCAAATAGGAATTTGTTATTACGACTAAAGTAAAGAGTTTGTTATTTCTTGTGCTCATTTACTTTAGAAGTATATTGTCATATGTAAATTATTGACTAGCTGTGCCCCGCGGAAGCACCCCTCGTGCAATTTAATGAACCCGTCGAATATCCAGCCTAAGCTGAACCGTATTTAATATCATTGATTATAAACACTTAGAAGTATTCCTCTGTACAAGCTTTCATCCCCTACTTTAGGGGATGAATTTAGAAAAAGTGCTCGCGTACATAATAACCAAATCTCTTTGCAAATTTGAAATCTCTGGACTCAGTAGTTTGGGCTGTGCGGGCTCCTTTTATATATGTGTAGATATTATAGACACGGACATAGCGATACATGCAGTAGCAACAGGCGAAAGGTAATTTGATGGTGTAGATGATTTATTTGGTTACATTTTATTATATAATTGATTGATAAAAAGGAAAAAACAAAGAAATCGTTTGCGTAATGCTGTAAAGTAAGCAAGTTGCAGCATCCCTCTGCGCGCGACGCACTCATCCACCCCTCTTATCCCGGCTCCTAATTGTCATCACACACACATCGTCAATGGCCTCTACTGAGCCTGCGTGGTCTGAACAATGCCATGCTTTGTATTTCTCTTGGATGGAATGTAGGGTAAGCTCGGAAAATCACTTCCTCATATTTACGACGTGTTAATTTTTTGTTAACACGTTTCTAAACCGTGTCTTAGTATTCGGATGTACATATTTAATTATATAGTTCAAGAAACTGGAGCTCTAGTACACTGTGTAGTCGATACAAAAATATTGGTGGCTATGTATCGGTTATCTAGCATGTTATGTGACCTGCTTACTTATGAGTGTTACAAAGTTTTCGACGCTGGTCTTTACCAAGAATGCCGTCTAAATTCAGTGCAAAACTTTTTCTTCAGCCTTTGGGAGTTTACCAAGTTTTTCTTCGTGCTTCCCTGCTTTTACCTCCACTGTTTGTCTCGTAGCTTGGAGCTATAAAATGAATCTTAAACTAAAAATATATCTTAATTTATTTGATATTAGCACATTTGTAGGATATTTTCCGTTAGTAATTTTTTAGATTTTTACATGTTTATTATCTTTAAGTATTCCACTTAAAATGTAAATTGTTTCATCGACTGCTTTATAGGGTCTGAATTTAACTTGGCTTACTTCCAGCGCCGCCGCCATTTTAAACTTAGCTTAGACTAATGAAATAGTCTGTTTATTTAACTCCAATATGTGTATGTTGGTAAATAAATCTATAAAGATTGTATTTAAATGATCTTAAAGTAAATTCTGAACAAATTCTGTATAAAAGTGTGCAGAGTACGACGTCGTAGTTAGACTTGTGCTACGACACGACAATAATCGAATGGCGAGGATTCGAACCCACGGCCATGTTGTGCCGAGGCCTACTTCTAATTCTCTCCCCCTTCCCACCCTTTTCTTGTAAGGTAAGGATGGGAAGGGGAAGAGAACTTGACGGTGAATGGGATGTATAGGAATTGGAAATAACCATTTTCTATTTGCCTCCTCCTCGTTTGCCACCTAGTACTATAAAAAAAAATGTTTCGCAGTCCCTACCTTTAACTATTAGGCTTTTTACGTTTGATCAATGCTAACACTCATACAGTTAAGCAAACAGATATAATAAGCGTTACGGTATGTTTTACTGTTTATGTCACCGTATATAAATCAATAGAAGTCATTTTACGTGCCAACCGGAATACTGTACAAGTTAAGTATGTTACGTAAATTGTGAACCTGAAACAGTTAAAGAACCCAAAAACGCAGAGTAAAGGTGTAATACAAAAGTTAACAAAAATATATATTTTATAGCGACAGTAACCAATACGTTTTGAATAAGATATGTTCGTAAAAGGTACGACTGACATTTTCTTGCTGTAAATTCGAGGTCGGGAATGTAAATTTTCGTGGCATCCGATCGTAAAACGAGGCTCCCCTGCAATAATAATACGCGTCGGGGGATAAACTACCCTCTGTATCTACAGCGCACGTAGCCTGGCGAGTTCGTATACCCTCACGTAATGCCGTACATGTATTTTATAGGGATCCTACAAGAAACGTATAAGCTTATTTGAAACGTTTCAAATATTCATCTTAGCCCGTTTTAGTTATTACTAGCATTTTCTCTTATACTTATACCGCGTACGTCTTTTACCGTATTGGAAATATTTTAGACCAATCATTTAGGATTCCTATAACTTTTTCACGCTAATAACCGTCCGATGTGAGTACAGTTAGGAAGTAGAAAACAAATAAATGTATTTCAATCCTACACACTAATAGATAGTCCTATAGTTTTGTCATCACCAGAAGACAGTTATTCTTAACAAGACATTACGCTGATTTATGTTAGCTAGTAATGAGATCAGATTTTCTATGTAGAATTCTTATCGAGAATCACATGTTGTTTTCTAATTTTGCTCGTTTAAATTTGTCAATACATAACATTACCATGGCAAGAATCCGACGATGCAAATGAAGGTTTTCGCCCTCGGGAACAGTTTATTTTCGGGATAAAAGGTAAACTATGTTATCTTCTGTACCCTTGACCCTGCCCTTGACAATGTGCATGATAAATTTCATGATCGCTTGAGTCTTTAAGCGTAACAATCTCGCATCTCTTCTTCATATGCTTCATTACTGAAGGACGTCCTTGTCTTGAAGTGCCTTCGCTGATTTGTCAACCAGCTGCCTCCACTCCGCTCTATCCTTGGCGTCTCAGAGCATTCGGGATATCGATTCCCAATATGGATTTTACTTGGTCGTACCGGCGGGTAGGTGATCGACCTCGTGGTCTTTTGTTTTCGTCAAACTCGCATAATACAAGAGTATTAATAACTTAACAAACATTTTTATAATTGCTTTTGAGGCAATAAAATGCACTTAAACTAAGTTAGCGCCACAAGCGGCAAATGTACATTTAAGTGCATTTCAGAGTAATAAATGCTGAGCGTAGAATTCTTCGGAGACGCTGAATTGTTTGCTCAGCACAATTCAAACAACTTTTGAACAGTGGAAGTGCATGACCTGATTCCTAGCTCTTAACAATCTAGCCTCATGTATAGCATATGTCAAATTAAAATTTCATTATATAAACCGATATAATGCGATCTACTTTTTGTCATCAACTGAAAATCGGAATGCCCTTCGATCGAATCCCAGCATGCGATTGCCCGACTTAGTTGACTGGCGGTAGGCGACTTACCTGACTTCCACCTTCCTTTCTTGTATAATATAGAGGTGTGCCAGGATTCTGTGAGTATCTTTCTGTCCACTTTCTCAATAGTTAATTGGATAATAAGCAAGTACAAATTTCTTTGCCTTTACGAAGAAGCGAGAGAGGTGTGCCGGGATCGCACCAGCTTCGCCCGGGTAACACCGCTAATTATATTGATCCGATCGCTACCAAACACAGGAATGTGCCAATCTAGACAATCCCTGTAAATTTAATCGAAATCGGTCAAGCCGTTTCGGAATCTATAGGAACGTGCATACTTCGTTTTTCAAATACTATTTTTTTTTTCATAAAAAAGTATCCTATGTTACTTCTAATACCTCCAAGAATATGTGTACAAAGTTTCATGATGATCGGTTGAGTAGTTTTCGAGTGAACTCGTAAAAAACTTACTCTAATAATTAACTCACATTTATAATATTAAGTTAATATTAGTATTAGTATTGTACATTAACATTAACTGTAGGGGCTGATCTTGTCAGATAAAATGACAAATTAGTTACGGCCTCGGATATGTGCATTTAAAGATTGCATTGCGCGATAGTATTTAGAATGTCCGGTAAAGTTTTAAAATATCGTAGTAGCAATGTGTCAGTCCTATTTAAACTTTATACACTTAATACAACAACAACAGTGGTAGTAACAACAACATCTTGCCGAATGGGCCGGCTCGACCGGTGAAATACCACGTAACCGTTACTGTCACCCGTTACCAAACACGAGTACATCCATTCATTGATCTTTCGGAAAGATGCATAGCGTACACCATCTAATAAAACATGCTAGCTACAAAATGATTTCATTCCCTGCGTTTCTCTATGTATAAAATATTTATTTTATATGATCAAACGGAGTATGATTTTCCCGGTAGTTTGGGTAAAATTGCAGGATACTTAAAGTAGCAATTTTTTAAATTAAATTTTATGTATATGTCGTCTCTGTCTACCGTTAGTATTGCGGCGTGAATGCATATTTTTTGATAAAAAAACTCCACATCTTAGCACTGAATTGAAAACACCTTATTGAAGAGTTACACTCATAAATAGAAAAATAACACATTTAAAATTCGACATGCCCGACGTAATATTCTCATTTTGGCATCATTGTATTAAAGTCCAGACAATTCCAGTCATACATAAAAACGTATACACAAACACCTCTTGGCAAATGACAAACCCTCCCCCCAAATAAAGTCCATTGTCGGAGCAGACTGCGAATTAATTCAAGCTATCGCTGCCAAATGTCTGGGGCGATTTATTGTACACAAGTTTCACAAATAAATATCAGATGAATGAAAACGAAACTCTCCTTTGGCACATAACTTTGTTTATTGTCTCAATATCTTACAATCTATCGCAAATAAGCGATATTTAAAAATATTATCCCTACTAAAATTATTAATGTGAATGTAAGTTTGTTTGTTACGCTTTCACGCGAAAACTACTCAAATTAGGGATTGTTCATATAGGTACAGCGGGTGTTCCTGTGTTTGGTAGCGATCGGATCAACAAAATTAGTGGTACCCGGATGAAGCCGGGGCGGGTCACTAGTATTTTATAAGTTACAATTGTGGAGAACCGAAATCAAATATTCTTTTGGCCCAATTTCAGTCCTCAACCTTTCCTATCTTTTCCCCATAAGGATAATATAGATAGGAGAGAATCATTGAATGGGCAGGGGATGAATTGGGAAAAGGAATATCACTTTTCCTGTTTGGGATAAATCTTCATCTGTCCATTAGAAGGTAACGCATCCGTGACGCCTTTGCTTGATGCGGTTTACCTGTGGGTAGCTTTTCAGGTTTTCTCTGTCTTTAAATTCTGACATGGATATGGGCATAGAAGATTTACTATTAATGGGTTGGTGAACCCTTTTCTAAGTTAAAATATATCTTAAATTAATAAAAATAATTATCTGTAAGAGAACGGAGACCCAAAATTGTTATTCATGTAAATATTTTTGATTACACCAAGACCGCGACAGGTTTTGTCTCTTGTTATTACGATAAGAACACATGTAAGAGAAATCACTTAAGTGGTTTTTACCAAATCATTAGCAATTAACAAGACAAGTTTGCCCCCCCCCCCATTCCTACTGGTTTTTTCCGAAGTTATATGCCTACGAAAATGTCATGCAGTCTGTTACTAAGGGTAACTGTTTTGTTATTAACAAGTTTGTAGTTCATTTTATCATTAAGTAAACCACCATCTTATGAAATCCTATTTGTTGTGAGTTATAACTTTACTTTGCTCTGCTCTTTTAAATGCTTCTGGGGACTCAGCGTCCTGATGGACCTCAGATCTCTAGGCCAAATGTTCAGCTAAATTTAAATAGAGGTAAAGCCCGCAAGAACAGCATCTGTTGCACGAATTAAACAGTGAAATACGACCCGACCTCTCAGAAGACACCTAGTTCTAGTCATTTTCACCTTCCCATGCTTTACTAATAGGGGAAGAGGACTTGGCCATGGAGGGGTTGCATAGGAAAGGGAAATAACCATGTTCTGTTTATCCTCCATTTCTTTATATAAAATCTACGACGATATTCAATCACAAAGTATTCCAAAGTTATCAAGTTTAACTAACTTACAGTATATCGCATCGTTTCTACCGTGGCCTTAGTTTCAACTCTGTTTGTCATCTGAAAGATCTGTCTTTCGTTAACATATGTAAATATGACTTTACTTCCAAAATATGTTTTTTTCTCTCTCACTCTTTTTCTCGCACTTACTTTCTCACTTTCAACGACTAAAACAAATAATTTTACGTTTAAAGTGTTAGCGTTAATCAGCTGTTAAAGGCGTTAAACTTAAAAGCTGCGGTTCAATTTTCCCTGTAAAGATATTTCGCATTCTGTAAGCGTTGTGTTCGCAATAAGCCAATAAGAGCCTAGCCCAGATTCAACCCCTGACTCGTCCAACAGCGCAGGCAATATCGCGCCATCGATCGAGGTAATTTTGTACCGCCCCGGGCTTAATTGGGCGCAGATAGCATCCAAATTGGATTGATGTACTAGCCATAGGAGTCGAAGTTATGTACCACCGATACGGATTCGAATTTTACCTTAAATACCTGGACTACCTTATTCTATCCCAATCGACTTTATATCCTTGTTCATTGTGAACATCAAAAGTACACGGATGTTTGTAACAACTCGACCCGCGAAATACCACGACCTCACAAGATACAGACGTGAAGTTGAAGTATTTCTGCGTCTCGCCTGTAGAGTGAGGTGCTGGAAGCCCATTTTAATCCTTTTGCATCCTTTTGTAATAAAGAAAAAAGCGGAGCGGAGAGGAGCAAGAGGGTTCAAGGGGTCTGATGATGGATATCCTTTCTGCTGTTTATTTTCCTTATGGGTAGGCAAAGCATCTGCAACTGATTAGCGGGACGCAGATGTCCATGGGTAGCGGTCACTTGATATCGGGAGAACCGTTTGCTCGTTCGCCACCTTAATTCTATAAAAAAACAACTGTTCAATATTGCATAAGTAACTAATCAAGTCCATCACAACGTCACAAGTCTAAGACAGCATTCAAGAGTCACTTGTGGTGCTAGACCAGAGGAACCGGATCTATATCCTGTCGGCACGTATTTCCCGCCCGGCCGCCGGCCGTCGACTGCATTATTCATGAGGAGACGTGCTTGTCCGGGACTCGTGACTGACGCCTGTCTCATACCGCTCTAGTGAGCTGGTGGTGATTAACTTTATAATTATAATTTGATTTTCCATTTTACTACAAAGATCAACATTGATGCCGTATGATGACAAATCTCAACTGATCCTAATTTAATGACCTTGCATGATGAACCAATGTCCATGAAATAAGCTGTCAAATACTGGTTTTATTACCATCTATCTCGGAGATCGTTCGTTAGCTTAACGTCGTAATATTTTACAAAGCAACATAACCGAAACGCGTCAACTGTTTGTTTTGTTTTTATATGTTCAAATTACCCTATCATGTCTGTGTAAGGAAATATTCACATGACTTAATTACAATAACAACTTGTGAGTGGTATAAATCGATTCGATGCTAAGAGGGCGATTTATAAATATTATTGAACGTTCAAATAATCGAGTTTATATTAAATTGAGCAACGCGTTACGAAAACACGAGCAGTGCGACAACATTCAATAACGAACTTAACGCGACATTGAATGTCCCGTTGTCCGGATATAGTCGCGGGTAAAACTTATAATTTCTTTAACAACAATCATTTCGTACAATAACACAACAATGCTGTTATTAAGGAGATATCGAAAATACGAATGGTATGCAAGTAGCAAAATCATATCGTATACCTGTAAGATCAGTTTGTAAGATTGCAGTTACCACTATGAATGTGGAACAATCTTTTTATGTAATATCTATAAGGAATTCTCCGGTAACATTAGTGTGTGGCGCGCTTTATTTAACCTGTCAACTCAGCGCCTTCTCTACTGTATTAACGGTTCAAGATACAAATGACATTTAGCTTTCAGTAAGGGTACGCTACCACTGATGCGATACGCCTCACCTTGCTTTACCACGCAAAGGAACGACGATTATAATTTTGTGCTGTCTGAGTTCTAGATAGCACTGTATATCAATTCTTATCAGGTCATACTTATGATGACGGTGTGATTAGGCCTTTCATTCATCTATCCGGAAAGACGTAGGCCTTCCCCGTGTCCATATTGTACTACTCGATGCTGCTAGCCACCATTCGATACAATAAGACAGACATTAGCGAATTTAATTAAAAAAAATAAAAACTACTTCATATGGATTCTATGTATAATCTAATCTACCACAGATATCTTCAATAGAAACCGAGCCTAATTTTCGGTGTCACAATCAAACGTCATTTGAACAGCAACTGTGGCGCCTCTTTGTGACACCTTGATTGACGCATGAATCGGCTCCGGCTGTGTACACGCTCCGACTGCGCCATCCGTGTTGGATACTATAGCTGTAATAACCGGTTCGCTTTCCTTGGTGCTAGATAGAGCGTTATTAAGTTGTACCCCGTTGTCTTGGGACGTATCTTTACACTGCACCGCATATTGCTTATCAGAGTTGATCAGACAAGTCGTTATCTTGGAGCTGCAATTGACTATCCGCAAGGGATATAACTTTAATATTTGAAATTTATAGCCATTACATTATGTGGCAACACTTTACTGAGCAGGTCGTTCATTTGGTAAGTTAATACAATGCGGTACCAACCAGAAGTTTCAAACTAAATGGCTACATTCACGTAACTAGCAGTCTAAGGCGTCCTTAAATTATTTGCAGTAACGGTTACTCACTTTTGTTTATTTTTGGTAACCTATAGATACGACTACCCCAAATTACAACGTTAAGAGAATAGGTAATGCTTCCCGAAAAACAGCGTAGATGGATTTCAATGCATACGATTCTAAGGACCAGTCACAATTAACTAAATTGTGAATTTTCGGTTTATTTACGTACTATTGTAGTCTACTCGTGATCCGCCCGGCTTCGCCCGAGTAGACGTTTCGGAATCTATACGGAATATCGTCTTTTATACATGTTGATATGCACCCGTAAAAAACCAAACGTATCCCACGGGAACTGTAGATTTATATGGTGTTGAAGTAGCTAGATTTTTAGAATTTTTGACAAACATTTTTTTATTTTACGTCATTTATTATAATATAAAACGTAACAAACAAACTTACATTCACATTTATAATATTAGTAGGGAGTATGGATTGTGTGCGAATCGTATATTGTTAGGGCTAAACTAAAAATATTACTGAATCACCTGATGTTACTTGTAGATGTACCCCAAACGTATCAATATTTAACGGACCAACATTGCGCAATCGGGCAATAAGTAAGGCTTTACGTTTCAAGTCACGTCAGTCGTACGTTACGGGAAATACGCTGCGGTGTACGAAGGTCGCGGCGGATACGTTTTCAAATTTATTTCGAGTCTCACATATATCATGGCCGTTTTGATGGACTTTTTTGTACGATTATTGAAGTGGGATACTTCTTTTAATATGCGTACAGCAATAATCCATAGAAATCTACTTAAAAACGAATTCACTACTTCCTACATACTCCCAACGTTGTTGTTAAATTGTTGTCTATAGAGGTCTGACTTGATTGAGTTAGGGAGACAGATTAATTTAGTTATATACGGGACTTTACCGATTTAAATGAAAATTACCAAAAAAAAGCAAACGTAATATTCGACTCATTTTGATCACACAAATATCAAAATTTTGTAAACCTTTTCACAACTTGGCTTTTCGTGAAATCGTTGAGTTACTCTGCGATGCGCGAATCGGCCTCGATAATAATGGATTTTATTTAAAATGTACTCCGAATGAGGTTGGAATTTATTTGGAGAGATTTGTTTATAGATAGTACCTTTTTAGAATCATCTCAAACTTTATCCACAACTCCCAGCTTTATTAGTTAAATTTATTTTCAATACAATATTTTAAAGCTTAAACCTAAATAATGAGACGCCTAGGTTTATAATTACGTCTGCCAAGTGACCTCAAGCAACACCCTCAACCGACCAGGTCACACATCATGCTAGATCGACCCACGTGGCCACCCACGCGCGCACTTTCGTTTGCCAATGTCGCAGTTTTTCTGTGATTGACGTAACGAGTCAGTTGGCCTATATCTTTGAAGGCCTATTCATTATTGAATAGCTTCAGTCGATTAACTATTAATTAACTTTAAACAATTTTTTTACCTGCAGTAAGGTCCCTTCTTCAAGGAAAGAAGAAATAACATCGAATATTCTATTAAAATGCGGGTTACTGCACACTTATTAAAGCACCTACACATGGTTCCAATTAAAAGAAATGATATGAAATGCCATGCCTATACTATACCTTATAAATTGTTATTTGTCAAGTTTGAATAACGATACATGTATTATGAAATAAATACAAACGTATTCGCAAATTACCGACATCTCTAAGTACTGTTAATAAAATTTTGTATTCTGCACTAGAGTTATTATTTATTTATTCATAGACACACCAGCAGTATAATCACTATCACATTCACAGACACATAATTAACAAGTTGCTATCTCCTATGTGTTATACTCTTAAAGGTATGTTCTGTATATATTATAAATATGACGGTAGGGATCTGACTGGATTATAGCGATGGTATCTCTCATTAAGATAAAATCAAACTTCACATGATGTATTAAATACAATTTTTCTTTTTATTGCAGTGTTGCTGAGCGAGGCGATCTTGCCGGATGACACGCTGGAGGACAAAACACTTAAGATCACGGACTTTGGGCTCGCTCGCGAGGTGTACAAGACCACGAGAATGTCGGCAGCGGGGACCTACGCCTGGATGCCACCCGAGGTACGGTTTCTTACATTCCTTTTGTCAATATATGCACGTAATCAGCCAACATACATCTACGGATAAAGTCCTCACCCATATCGTATTAAAGATTGAGTTTGTCTCAGGAATTACTATGGATGGACGCTGGTGGGTATCCATATTGGTAGTTATTAGCGTGGGAATAATAATTTGATATAGATTTTCAAAGATTGGTGTATCCTTAGACGACACATAAGATGGAAAGATGAGCTCAAATTAACAATTGGAAAAGAGTCACACACATGGCTATCGCGAGGTAATGAATTAATAACATATACGATCCTAATCATGACCAGGACTTCATAAGAAACAAGGTATTAAGTCGACTATTTAAATAATTAATATCCATTATATACTAAAATGTTTACCGCCTTAAAAATGTCGACGCAATCCTTCTACGCACCGCGATCCAGTTTAAAATTAACTTAGACTAACGAGATATATTCGACACGATATCTGGTTCCCACGGTAGTGCTGCCCCCGGCGTGATACAAATATCGACGTTTTGTTTATCGACCACGTTTCGTTATCGACAAGCGTAGTGACACAGTCTATAGGAGCGGCACTCAGCAATTAACTGTAAATACTAATGCGCCCGCTCACGGCCGCCGGAGAGTGGGCAGACACCGATTGGTCTTAGCTTATTTATATGGGCAACGTACCGATGGACAAAAGACTAGGTTCGGTTCTCAGCTGGTTTATATTACTTTGTTGCTTTTTTACTTCGTTTTCTATACTATTTCTATTACAGATATTAAAACCTTATCAATAAATTGATTGTATAAATTCCAGGTAATAAAGAACTCGACATTCTCTCACGCATCGGACGTATGGTCGTACGGCGTGCTCCTGTGGGAGCTGCTCACAGGAGAGACGCCCTACAAGGGCATCGACGCGCTGGCGGTCGCGTACGGCGTCGCCGTCAACAAGCTCACCCTGCCCATACCTAGCACGTGTCCCGAGCCCTGGAGAGTGCTCATGGAAGGTTGGTGTACCAATAATGTGAATAATATTATTGACACTATGATAAACTAAAGCCGAGCTGTTAGACCTATGTTGTCGATCAACACGACCGATTTATCAGTCACATCATCTTGATGGTTGGCGTTTCAGTGCGGTTTTCGCGAAATTTTCTACCTCGCCCAATGGCGTTGTGGAATGATCTGTCGCCAGGCAGCTTATATAGGCGCTATACGAATGAAAATTGTTTGCATTCCAGCATGCTGGCACTCGAATCCACGCGAGAGGCCGCTGTTCCCTGAAATCCTGGAGCAACTGGAGCACATCCGCCAGTCGGAGTTCACTCGGGCACCGCACGAGTCCTTCCACACCATGCAGGATGGCTGGAGGCTCGAGATTGAGGAGGTTTTAAGGGATTTAAGAAGGAAAGAGAAGGTTGGTATTGGTGGTTGAAGAAGTGGAAATACTTGAGAAGTTTATACTAGCAACTTTTTTGTAGAATTAGGGATTCAAAGTGTGGTGTGCAGTAATTACAATTTATTTAATCATATAATGTGCCACAAAAATATAAAATGTCCTATGAATGAACTAACACTTAGTATTTGGCTTATATTTCTTAATTGATAGATTTTCATACTTCATTAGATATATTGGTAATAATAATATCCTGGGACTTACCACACGGTCATCTGATCTTAAGCTAAGCGGATACTATGCTATGGCAACCAGATAACTGTTATGCTACATATACTACTTTTCTTTTGTAAATACACACTTAAATAGATAATTACACTCAGACTGAGGACAAACAGACATGTTCATCCACATAAATCAGACAAAGGACAGAAGTCCTGGCTGGGAATCGAACCCACGACCTGCGGCTTGAAAAGCTTAAATCTTACTAACCACGCCAACCGGTCTGTCGATGATAAGGGAGTGGCGTATAACCTATTATTAAATTCCATAGCTACGATTACATATCTTATAACTTGTTAAATGTTAGACTTATTATCTAATACAGTAGAGTGTATATTATGTCTGAACTAACATAGAAATGCTTTTTTTATATGCAATGCTTTCCCTTAGGAATGCAAAACCATTGAAGAGGTTAGTGGCAATATGTATATAATAGTCGTTTTGTAGTAATTTATGTTTGTTTTGTATTTAACTCAATTATATTTGGTCATTCAAAACAATATAACAGGTAAAATGCTGCTTGATATTTATCGTCTATTTTATTTAAAATATAGTTTTTAGTCATATTTGTTGACCGAATCTTTTTGACAAATATTTTTTATTACTATAGTGTCTTTCATATGGTCAAATACATTACTAGACTTAATTATTATAAAAAAATAGTTTTAATTACAGTTTTCCGTTTCTCTTTAATTAGTATTATGCTATTTCTATTATTTGTGTGTGTGTGTACTAAATACATCACTAAAAAAATACCAAAACGATGACCAAGAATTTAATAATAATAATGTTGAATAAATCCTGTGCGATTGCCAAGCACAAAAAAGAATAACTTAATATTATTAGTGAGCATATGTGTAATTATGCATTTGTATACGTGACAGGAGCTGCGTTGCCGCGAGGAGGAGCTGACGCGCGCGCAGCTTCAGCAGCGGCTGCTGGAACAGAACCTGGCGCAGAAGGAGCGCGAGCTGGAGATGCGCGAGATCAACCTGGCCGCGCGCGAGCTGCACATCCTCATCTTCGCCAGCAACATGTCGCACACGCAGCCGCCGCAGCCCAACAAGCGAAAGGGTAACGTATATGACACCGCCGATGGTCCTCTCTGCGGACCGTGCTTGGAGAATGAGGAAATGACGTCTAATGTAATTCTCCAAATCATTATTTTAATTATTCGCATCAAATAATGAAGTACTTGTTGTGTAGGATAGTGGTCTCAGGATCATGACTTCTAGGCTTATGTCACAGAATTTTTAGGTTCCAATAATACTTTGTATTGTTGTCAAAGGATTCATCTGAAGGTTAAGAGACGCTCAAAGAGTATTTTAATAGAAATTTGTGATTTTACGAAAAAAAAAACACCTGTAGAGAAATTTGTAAATAAAAACCGTGTATAAATACAACATTTCATCCAAACCGGGCAGGCAAGTTCAGCAAGATCAAACTGCTGAAGAAGGACACGATCTCCTCCCCGCTGGACTTCCGGCACACGCTGACGGTGCGGCCGTCGGACGACGAGAGCAGCAAGCAGCTGGTGGCCGTCGCCAAGGACACGCCGCCCGGCTCGCCCGCCATCGTGCGCGCCATCGCACGTACGTATGCATTGCTATACACGTGGGCGGCTCAGTCTTTGTTGAGTGTCCACTTATGCCCCCAGAAAGAGAGATAGAGAGATTGTTCTTTCTGCTTAAAAAGCTTAATTACGATGTGTATATGTGATGTACTAGGCTGTTGTGTGTACATTGCTTAATTAATCCTAATTATTTTATGGCTGTGTGATACTTGAATAAATATGCTTTAAGAATGCAAGTATAATAAACAATAAAAATTTCAGTGCCCGCGGACGGCGTGAAGGGCAAGACATGGGGACCGTCGACGGGGCACCAGCGAGCGCGCGCTCACCTTCCTCTGCCGGCGCTACGGCCGCGCGCGCAACGGCCCAGCTGCTCCGCGCCGCACCTGCCGCCGCACGCCACGCACCCCCACCACGCGCCCCCCGCGCCACCCGCGAGGCGCACGCACCCAGGTAACACGCGCGCCGACACAGCACGGACACACCGACACGCACACTATGCTAAAGTTAAATTAAAGTCAATTATAAATAAATATTCGTTACCTCTGTTCAGTGCAAAAATACAAACAGTGCCGTCATACCCAGGCAAGAACGATGGCTTCAATAATAGATCAGCCGATTGAGGATGATCAATTACGAGATGGATGGTACCGCGTTGTCAGCAGTTGATAGCAGCCACAATATTTACAGGATATAATTGTCCCATCCTTGCTGTAATAGACATGACATTACCAGCGAATTTCCATTAGCAACTGCAACTTGGCCTGTTTTTCTGTACTTGATGTGTTAAAGTCAAATAACACTAGTTAAAAACCAGTTTTAAGATAAAAAAAAACGTATCTCAAAATATCTATCTATACTTGCTGTTATAAGTATAATACTTGTGTCAAACACTCGCTGTCTGTGGGGAAATAACATGTGGGAATAGGACAGAGCCAACGTCTCTCTCTTCCTCACTTACATGTCTAACAATGGCATAGTGATGCACTAGTGCCGATATTATGCGCCAGCGCACTCCACAGCTTACGAAATTCATAAGCGGTTTTCCATAAGTAAGTTTTAAAAGTAAGCTGTGTGGGGTGTGGTGGTCTCTAGGGAGAGGGTACACCGCCGATTTATGGCACCGCGGTCAGCGAGTGCTTTACACGAATATAGTTGTATGTTTTCCACATCGCATACTATCGCTCCTTTTTGTTTATTACCATACAAATTTAAACCCACTTCCACTCTGGCAAGTGGTTACCAAGGCTGTTTCATACAATGCTAAGTCATTTAGGTTTGACAACAAACAGTCGAGTGATTTAATTGTCATTCTGATTTCCCAAACCAATGGCTTTTTCTAAGATAATTTACGATAAAATATCTTTGGCGATATGCTCAGATCCTGTCATGTTAATCCACCAACAACTACACTTTAAATTTCATTAATATTTCACATCTTTTCCCACTATCTTCTCAAACAATCGATAAGTGAACGGTTGACTTATGTATAATAAGTAAATAAATGTAGAAAAACGGTCGTTAGGAATTATATCCGTAGGCGTGGACGAGGGAAAGCGAAAACCGCGCAAGTCCAAATCCCAGGTCCGGGCGCCGAAGTCAGAGCTGGCGAAGAAGCGGAGCGGCAGCCACGATGACCTGCTCTACGAGAACACAGAGCCTCGGAAGAACAGATTCGTTCTCTGGCCAATGTTCACGTCTAATGCGGACATCCCCCACCCCCACCACTACGATACCGTGTTCGATATAGAAGCAGTCGAAAAGGGTAGGAGGAAAGGCAGCCATGATGTTAAGAGAAACTTCCTGAAAAGTATCAGGTCAAACAGCCTAACTGGTTTACTGGCCGTCGCAGGCAATCTCAGTTCAGAGACGACACAGCTCCTGAGAGACGACGACCAAATATAATTCATTTCACACAAACTCCATCATCTTCTTTATACAAGAAGGTTTACTGGAGTTTGAAATCTAAAACGGCTCATTGCGTTGCAGCATTGCTTTTTAAATTATCAAAATTCGTACAAACAAACAAACAATACATTGAACTTCAATTTAAAAGTTATCCTGAACTTTGAGAAATAATGTACAAATGTTTTGCCATATTTTAACATATCATTTTTTACTAACACATTCCTTTGTACAATGTGCATTTTAAGTCTGGATCCTCAATCATTTATAACCTCCAATATGTATGCCACAAATCCTTATCTTTTTCGACTGCCGTAAAGTTATTATAAAATTAATCTGTCAACTAAATGTAACGATTAGAATGTAAAAAATTAAGTTCCATGGATTTTAAAGTAGTTATTAAAATAAAAAAAAAAATTAAAGACTTATTTTTAGGTTATGTTATAGCTTTAGTTTTAACCAGTGCCTGGCCACACTCATTTTTTTAACGCTAAAATGTTACTGTGGTTTTTAATTCTAGTACTACCAGAAGTACACATTCATACTGCCAATGTAAATTAAAAATGTTTTAAATTTGTATTGTGTATTTCCGAACGATACATATTTTTCATTTGTGTAACTAGTCACAGACAAGAAATGTAATAGAATAATTCAGTGTGGCCAGCATTTATATTTACCACTGTAGTGTTGTCGTATTTAGCTGATAAAAGTTAGATTTTCTAGGTTAGATTACACTGGAATATTTTTAAGAGACTTACGTAATAATATTTACGTATTGACTGATGACAAATTAGGATCTTGCCAAATTTTTGTGCGAACGATTCGCAATGAAACGTAAGAAGAGACCTCCATGAAAATTGAAAAAAAATTAGGAAAAAAAGCAAGGGTTTCTTTGAATGTGAACATTGTGAGTTTGTTGCAACCTAGCGAATATTGTTCAGCACTTTGTTTGACATTAACGAAAGTAATTGATTTTTCTAATGTCGGCCATTTTGTTTTGTTGATTGCTGCTTTAAAGGGACTTCGCAAGACAATCTTCCGTATCCTTGTGAGTATTATTATTTCCATTTATTTATTAATAATTCAAAATTTCTTTGTAATTCCAGAAGATTCTCAAAGTATAGTATTAACAAAGGTCGCGTCACAAATAACATCCACGGTGTTTGCCTTTAGATTGTGGCAGGCATTAGGGAAATTTAGTTTAAAGTAAACTAGCATGTATTAGATTATCGAGATATTACCGTGTGTATCGAAGTTGTTTTGTGTGTGTGCGCTTTATTTAGTATTTTTCGAAATATCGATTGTAACGTAATCATAAAATCCTCGTTTTGTTATCTCTAAGTATCGATTTGTCAGTTTTTTTTATTTTTTTGTAAATTGTAAGCATTTGTTTGCTTCGAGCCTATTTTTTACAATACGATTAGGAGCTATGCATGCTTAGCAGTTCATAGTAACGCTGTTTACGGTACAATATAAGAAGTTATTTGTATGTATTTGTCCGTACTTACTTTTTAGTATGTATGATACTGTATGGTACGCTTCATTCTATATCACCATGTCACATGGCACGCTTTCAAATGTTTACAATGACTCCAATAAAACTCATGTTTGGAAGTCTACGTGATGTCATCGTTCTTTAATGTGTGATTCCTTGAAGAATTTAGCCACGAATCTATTATTAAATATTATCGTTAACTATTTGTTAACCGTTAGATATTGATGAATTGAATGGAATTCTAGCGAAATGCTTAGTGTCACGTAGCCTTCCAAAACTAGACAGTAGTTGAGTGTTAATTTAGTACAAAATAAAATTTCCGCTGTAACATTTGGCCGTAACAAACTAGTGGTGGTGGACCGCGTTATACGAGAGGCTCATTGTGTTTCTGTCGAAACGAGACGACGGTTTCGTACGAAATTCGCTCTTTTTTTTTTAATTAATAATAAATTATGGAAAACATTCGAAACTCTTCGGTGATCTGGTTCTTTACATTATAATTAGTACTTTTATATAATATCAAATAAACCTTTTCCATGAAAATCAAATTTGGTGTTATTCTTTTAACATGGGATTACTAATCAGTTAGCGACTAACAAACCCCCGTAACGTTTCTTGAATTTAATAAAATGAATAATAATTAATGTAAAGACAAAATGATTTATATCATTGTTACTTACACAGATATAAATACAGTTTTTTATTCGTATTGGTGAAGGGTGGATCAAATTAAAACAAAGTGATGTGAATAAAATGAATTAGCTTGGCTTACCTCACTCTGGCTAATTGGGGAAGGAAAGCAAATGGATCTCAACGTAACAAATTCTTTATAATTAATATTGCGAGAGACACAGGCTGGTATATATAGCACATGTAAGTATCTTAGACTTGTTGATATATTCACGTTGGTCGCTTCATACATTGCTTCAATCGAATGAACTGTTTGGCATGTGTAGTTTGTGGCGCAGATGTTCGCATGCATTTGTGCCGATGACGAGTCACTGATGGGTCAGAAGTTTAATCTAGCGCTTCTAAGAATTCTTTAGTGATTACATCTAGTATTGTTGTGGTGTTAAAATATATATATTGAATTCGTTTGTATGTACATCGCAGCTACAACACGGCAGCGACTTGTAAATACATTGTAATTGTGATTGTAATAAGCAAATTAATTGTAATATCTAAAACAAAATTATTCATGTTTCTCCTAACATTCTGTAAATCTTTCATCTTGTATGAAATTTGTAGAAATAATTAATACAAAAATATTAAATATTTCCATGAAATGAACTAACAAATCTTATTGAGTTTGTGACATTTGAGTGGTGCTTTCTCGCTGATATTGTATTAGTTTCGTCGTTGAGTCCTCGTGGTCTTTTAACTATATGTAAAAATGTCTAATGCTGTCTATTTCTCATATCAAAGCGGTTGGAGCGACTAACACGCGTGTGTTTTCTATTCAAGGTTGTTTTCTTCCTTATACAGACTTCAGTCCCGACGACTGGGGCCCAGAGTTCCCTTTAAGCACGTCTTCCAGATATACCATACCCATGCCGACGCTTTACAGCACAGAAGGTGAGAATTTTTTTTTATAGTAGAAGCCGTCAAGTTAAGAGCGACTAGCTTGATGCTACGTGATCCGCCGCTACCCATAAACGTACATCGACTAAATCCTTAAACATAGCGTTAACCATGCTTCAGCTAGTAGAAAAAATAAATAATACACAGGCATTCATAAGGACTGCCGACAGAAGTGAAATTCAAAACAGTTGGGAAGGCGCGACAATAGTTCGAATCGAAATAAATGAAAAAAAGATTGTACTGCACTCGACTACATCTATATTTCCCTAACAAAATACGCTTCTAGTACGTCTTCTAAGACGGCCAAAGAAATGTTTTAATTAAAAAACGTTTGCAGGGTACAAATTCAAGAAGCCGAGTATAATAGAAATGGTACTGTACAATATGGCGGCGCTGTTGGGCGGCGTGGCGGCCGGCTACGACGTGCGCGTGTCCAACGTCAGCCCGCTGCACCCCACGCTGCAGCCGCACAGGTACACTGCCACGTACACTTACACACACAGAATACACGAGTGCACGCATTCAAGTACGTACATAAGAACGTGCGTGTGCAAGTAAAATGTTAGTGAAACCATTTTTTAACATTTAAATAAAAAATTCCAGGGCGGAAATAGAACCTGAACCTTCGGCGTCGTCGCTGTACGAGGGCTACGGGTTCGCGCACAACACTTACCACGGACCCACGAGACATTTGCGTGCACCGTTGAATGCCATCACCGGATCCCCTGTGAGTTACCTTTTTATGATGTTATGTCTAATCGGAGTCGATACCAACACCTGCTATTTGTAATAAGGTATACCCACCTCTATCAATTATAAAAAAAATATGTCCTACTTTCTCTGCATTATATTAATGGTAATATTTCAGCTATCTAGTCAAGTGGTACAAGTGGAGGAACAGAAGCCACTACGCTTCACGGACTCCCCGACGCACTACGCGCACGCCTCCTCCTCCTCCGGATGCGGACACTCGGCGGCGCCGCTGTCGGGCACCTCCGGCCTGGGCACCGCGTACACCGGCACCTCCGGCCTAGGCACCGCCTACACTGGAACTTCCGGCCTAGGCACCGCATACACCGGGACCCAGCCCCCCACTCCGTCGCCCAGAAGAACCTCCTCCTCCACCTCAGATCATATCGCAGACCTTTATCACAACTATAGAGAAAACTTTCAACCCTCGCCGTCCCGCGATCGAATGCAGGACTACTACAGAACCGAGCCATATTCCTATGAGAGAACAGCGGACTATGTGGTGAAACATCCCTACTACGGGTACGACGAGTGCTCCTTCGAATATAGGGAGCCCACCCCCGACTACCGGCCGTCGGCGCCGTTCCTCTCGCACAGGAGAACACCTTCCAACTCCTCCGCGACAAACTCACACGCGGAGGAGTTTTCCCCTTCGAGGCAGCTCCGGATGGAAAAGTATCAGAAGGACAGGCGTGAGGAATACAGACCTCCAAAGACAGAGTACCCAAGGAAATCCAGCGATTACTCGCTACCGAGAGATTACTATCGCCAAGAATCTCAAGAGAGAACCGAACCTGAGCGACCGGCTAATCTAGGACTGGAACTGGCACCGACTAAACTACGATCAAGTTTGAAGAAATACAAGAAGTCTAGTGCATCCGGGGGTAGTTCCGGTGGGGGTACACCAACCAACCCCACTCCCCCGGACAGCTTGACGAGCGAGACGGACAGTTCCTACGTGTCGGCCCGTGACGCGTCCAGCGGCTCGCAGTCTCGGGTCAGGTTCAGCCCGGAGACGATGGAGGGCGTCGTCGAGCGAAGGCCCTCAAAGAACTCGTAGCGAAGGCTCAAGAAGTTCGACGACTACCTCGTCTGATGGACCCGAGGTTGTGCGTCGAACGTGGAACAATGCTCCTTGATGATGTTTACACCCGACATCCGAACTTGTGTTTGATCAACTTTAATTTAGTTAGAGTGAAGGAGCGCAGTGAGCCCCTTTGTGTTGTGGTAAACTCAGTGATTTGTGAAACTCGTTTCATTTGGTATGCTCTGGTTTGTTTCATCTGGTTCAGTGTTTCTCAACCTTTGGACTATTCACGTTTCATATTTTTGTAAGGAAATCTAATCTGCTGCAAGCAAAAGAATCATTTTCCAACGTTTGAAACACATTCAATAATCAGGATATTTACTAACGTACTTGCAAACGATGTTGGATAAGTCCGGCATTTACAAGTGCACAGCCTTTTATATGTGTAATATTATTCAACAGTCGTGTGCCGCGACCGGCCTTTGGCTTCCCGTAAAAATTAACATTAACTTAACATTTCTTTTTTGTCGTAGGATGGTGACACGGCGCAACAGCGCCTTCTATACTATATTATTGCCAACAATAAGTCTAGACAGTGCCTACAATTTACCAAAATGTTAGTAAATTATTTAAGGTTGGGAATCACTGATCTTCTCAAATCTTTATTTTTCCGCATTGTGTATTTTATTTCATGTTTTCACGAAATCTATTTAATTCTGCATTTTGGACACTTGTGTGATAACAATTTAGCCTTAAATCTTGACTGAGATGCTTGCAATCTTAACAAACTGGGAGAGTAAACATTCCTTAGTCGAGTAAATCTATTCCACTTGTTTGTGTGTCTTGTTTAAAATATATATTAAAATAATAAAAATATGAGTAGATAAAATCCAATCCACTAACCAAGAATAAAAATTCTTAAAATGGAAATGACTTCATGAAACTATTACCGATTGAAACATTAATGGTCTCCTGTAATATTTCTTTTACAAACTTCTATCTGTCACTTTATCTTTTTCCTTTGACAAAATATATCATATCGGATGATTGACAGGAGGGTAGTGTATATCCATTTCATTGGGACCTCCTGTAGCTGTGATTAATTCTTCCCCATTGGGTCATAACACAGTGGGGCTTATTGGGTTTTAAAATTTATTTATTACTCGTTACTGATGTCACATTATCAAATTGAGAAGTAATCAAAATTTCTGAACAGATGACATACGAGAGAAAAACATTTTTCTTTACCTTAGGCAAGTTAACGAAATAATCCTATGTCCCTTAACTATTGTGATATGAACAATCGTTCATAGAATTTTATTAAATTACTTTGATAAGTAATGGGAGACAAAGAGCTTTTTAATAACGTAATTGTGTTCATTTTAACATACTCGTGTGAAGTGCAATGTACATTTTGTATAGATAATGTTTTAAGAGAGACATGTGATCGGAGGTTGAAGGTTTTGTGTTCACTTGAAGTTTATGTCATAGTTAGAATTTTATTTAATATAATTTAAATAATTCAATAGAATTTTCACACAAATAGGACAAAAATCTTATTCGAAAAGATTCAGTGTCAAAAGATTGGTATAGCAGAGAATGAATTAGATGTGCCTTGACGGTGTTTGAACAAATAAGTTTAAGTAATTGTATAGTAGCCACTTATTCAATTCTTTTTCATTTGCAAATGAATTATCAATGTATACTCATCGTAATGGCAGCATTGTGATGCTTATTTGACAGACTTACCACACAACACCACAATATTCAAGAAAGTTCCTTAGATAAGACTCCGAAAATAATAATGAATGTAATATACAGTGTATACTGAAGTATATACAGTGTATTCTGAAGTAATATACAATGTATACTGATTGTAATATACGGCGTAAATGATTGAGTATCTTGTATAATTTAATGTATGTGTACAAAACATTTGATAACTCGAACATATTTTTGCGAGTGTACCGCGTGCTACGTTAGTGTTGCCATTATATAGGCTGTGTGTGATCGGCACTAGGTTTTAGGGTACAAAAATATTGTATAGCATTTTTAATCGTACAATATACTAGAGCAGAGTTTGGGTGTCTAATGAAAATAATTGTAAGAAAATTATTCCTTTATATTAAGATTGATAAGTGATGACTTACGTCATGTAATATTTTTTAAACGCTTTAAGAAAAAATCAGATGACTCAATTATATTAATTTTTTTAATAACAAAAAAATAATTTAATTAAGGGATGAAATTAGAATTTCGTTTATAGAGATTTTAGACCTCTGACAAGAACGGATGCTTTCGAATTCGATGATATATTTGTCCATTAATTCGTTTTTCAAGTGAAATTAATTTTTTAATAAATATCATATAATTTGTATGAATATTTAGACACCCTTCTCTCGCAAATAGTCTAATTTGGACATGATAATAAATTACTGTGTTTATATTAATGTAATATTGAAATAATCAAGTGTTGCCGCGTTTGGCTATCCAGGGTGTAGCAAGTGGGGTGAAGGGGTAGACTTGGCACAAACGGAATATCTATACAAATGTAAATAGCCATGTAAAAGCTTGAAATTTATTTAAACTGGCATTTATTTCATTATAAATAGTACAAATATATTTTTAAGGTTATATAGCCGATGAATTTAGTAACAAGTTAATTGTGGCGTGTGTACATTTGAAACGACGACATAATATATTGAGACACAGCTATACGCTTTTTGTACAAAGATTAGATATTTTTTATTAAAGAAATATCGAATTGTAGATGTGTTGTAGTACTGAGCGGCTTTTGTATTATCCCACAGTGAAATGTACTCTAGGCGACGACTAGTCGCAATTGCAAGTTTGCATGTCCCGCATTTGAACGATATGTAATTGGATGTAACGCGTCCCGCGGCGTCTCCTGCGGGAACAAATATTTATGTACATAAAGTATCCCAACAAAGAAACCTATTATTGTTATTACAATATCAAATTTGAAGATAAATTCTGATACAGTGTTTGAGGCACAATTGGACGCGGAAGTAGGTGGCGGTGGCATCGGATTCGATTTTTTTAAACAAAAAAATTTTGAGTAAACTTGCGTCTTTAATGTAATAATATTACGATAATTAAACGAAATGCGAATATTTCATTTCAAATTCATTCAGTAATTGATCTCGGAACTTATATTCAGTATATTTATTACCTCAAGTCCAAGCACAGCGAGGTCCATAGCTCTTTCAGACGTCAAAGTTTGAGTCCCTGTCCTAAACAAATATTTAGGAAAAAAGAGTTTTAAAACGCCAAAGCCACTTAATTTCTTCATTAGATTTATCAAAGGGATCTTAATGTACTTGAATCTTTGGCTCGAATACCTTTATTTTTGTATTTAACGAAGGAGACTCGCGTCGGAACGCCTTAATATACTAACGAAAGTGTAAATTATCGATGTAAGATGTTTACCGTAATGTTTGAATAATGAATAGCTTTGATATTATTAGTGGAAACCAGTGCCTCTGTGTCTACAGGAGTGACGTCACCGTGGGCTTACACTGCCGGAAATGTTAATATATAACATATTGTCTCTTAGTTTCTTCAGAGTGAAAGCTTGTATTGTAAGCGATTTTACGCCAGTGAAAACCCACGGTTAGTTTGAGATTTTGTCAAGGAATTGTGCATTCGGAGGTGTTTACATTTAAACCAGGCATGGCCAGTAGCGCGCCTAATATACGTCATGGGTTTCTCCCCTTTATCCTTTGATTTTGTTTTGTGCAATAAGTGTAAAATTATTTGCGTCCATTTTTATTTTATTTTTATTGAACATTTAATTTATATTTAAAAAAAATCGTCGTGAATTCAACAGTATTTTTATACAGTATTCGAGATTTATTATATTTAAATATGTATATGTAGTGAAATATTACCTGTTTTCAAAATTTCCCTAATTGTGTTTTACTTTGCTAAGCTTTGCCCAATTTTGTATGTCTTTCGTACCTTTCTCTTCTAGCACAAACCAAATCATTTTAAGAATCTCCCGTTTAATTATGTTACAGACGCTGAAGTCACAAATATTATTTATGTCTCATCTATCCATGTCCCGATGTAAATATGTATTAGAGATTCACGGCGTCTTTACTTAAGAACTCTAGTCTTGAATGTTTTATTTAATTATTCAGTATCTGGCTGGTTGTAGAGCGTAGCAGTCGGCGAGGGCTCCTAGTTGAGGTATCGAGGCATCTTGACGCCTTGTCCGTATTACATTCCATATAATTTTGTGGTGTGAAGTCGACTGTACTGAGCTGATGGATTCTGTGTGCCAATACGAGATGGAAGGATGCCTTACGTCTGTACGTTAAACCGACAAATAAAAGTTAGATTAAGCTTTGTACCAAGTCTTTCAATCTTCCCTCATTCCCTTATACCACTAGTAGAAACATAACCTGCATCTGCTATGAAATGAGTTAACTAACTAAAAATGAACTAAGAGGCATCGAAATTATTTTTGAAGGTCGCCGAAATAAAAATTGCAACAAGGTTCTCGACAAACTATGTTCCATAAATAATGGATAAAAGATAAAATTAATTCCTTTGTAAGTCTTATGAAGAGTTGTAATGGATATCTTTGGGTTATGCTACAATCATATTTGCTTGCAAACTTACGAAAAATGCGTATAAATAAATAATAAATATCAGCTCGAGAAGGCCTTGGCGTCGGGCAGACGGCCAGCCGTAAAACCTAGCCGAAACCTATCACAGTACCGACTACGATCTTACTGTGCCGACCCCACAACTTTAGAAAAGAGTGAGGAGAAAAAAATCAACCTACTTTGTATTCTTGGGTTTGACGTTCAACAAAGTTTTACAAAATAGATAAAAAAATATTTCTGGTTTAATTGCATGGCAAATGGTATATACGAATACCATTCTTATGAAGGGAATTCATAAATAAAAGGTATCATCGTTTTTAAATCTAGTTTCATCAAGAAATTTAGTTAACTAGCACCATTCCATGATGTCATAAGTATGCCTGCAAGCATTCAGCTAAATAACATAAAAACATGGAATTATTCTAAAACGATAACGTCACAGTCTGTAGACACCCTATCCTTTTATGATATGCGGTTGACTCGCATGCCTGCGCCTGCGAAAACCAACGTGTATATTGTGCGATATGACAAGGGGGAGTTCAGCAAGGGGTGCAACAAATTAACCACAAAAACAATATTTATTTATAAAAGAACAATTTAATCAATACAAGATATAATCCAAAAAACTAATCTAGTGCGGTGTAAAAATACTTTTACAGAATGTGTTTCAACACGTATTATATTTTACATATTTCATTTTTATTCCATTACATTCAGTACAAACTATTTATAATAGAAATGCTAAATGCTTTATCACATTGCCTTCTAAAATCTTCTCCGAAGTTTATTTCATAGAAATAAACTTAATATTAATTGATAAATCAGACTTGGTAATTACATAGGCGAGATGTCACTAACAATTGATGCCGCGTGACGACCTGTACCCTAGTAATAGTTTTGACACGTAAACGATTTTATTTAAAACATCATACAAAGCGATCATTAGTTCATCCCCCGTTTCCTTTTGAAAACTGGTTTGTGAACAAAACGAGCGTGTGAGGGGAAACAAAATACAAAAATTTGACATCAAAACTAATACTAAACGTACAGGCTTGCTTCCTACCCTATAATAAATTGTATATATACAAAACGTATGAAGTAAATTAATACGTGTCTCAAATATAATGCGTATAAAACGGGAATTATTTCAGCTATCAATTTTGGTTTCAGACACTTCGTCTATATTGTTTCTAATCTGAGGTCTCTTCAAGATTTCATTTTACTGTTATAATCTCTGCTCGCCCTCTCTCGATACATTCCGTGTTACGAGTCCACCGTGCAAACCCTGCGTCACTCAGTTACACAAAACAAATGTTTGGTTCATAACCAACGCTTACAGCTACGTACTGGGATCACCAAAAATATCACAATAAAATATTTTGTCTAGTCTCTACTACTCCTGCTTATCCCTAAAATAATTTTAACTTTGACTAGTGAGCGCCTTAATCTGACGTTATATAGTTTAAAAGTTTATAAGTTTGTTATATTATCGATGTTAACTTCTATTACATAAAGTAACATTTACAATGCACGAATAAAACTATAACACTACAAGTTCCCGTCCGTTGAGCTACCCATTACATACACATTCATGTCAAAAATAGGACAATGGAGTAAAAAGCATTTTTTGACGCTGGAATCGTTAACGAACCTAGGCTACGTTGGCTTATTGCCAATAAATAACTCAACATTTGATGGATTTATTATCTAAATAAGACCATTTCCAGTCGCGATTACTTTATTTAATCATTGTTTATAAATTCAGAACGAAGAATAACAGACAAATCATCGCTAATACGTATTTCCGTGAACTCATTTCGACCATTCGATAATCACAAAATAAATTCAGTTGCGCTTCATTCGACAGACCTCATTCAACTAAATTGGCCTTGATAAACTTCTGTAATAATACAGATTTTTTTTACATTATAAAATGCTTGTATGTATATTATGTATTTTAAGACGCTAGCGATATTTCTATGCAACATACAATATACGAGAGGGACATGTGTAATAAAATTAATATAAACATGCTACGTCACAACTGATAACAAAAAAAACAAGCACTTCCAACATACATAAATGTCTATTGCATACATATATAAAGATATAAATAGTACTCTGTAAAGATGCGCGAAGCAAACACGTCGTACGTGAAACCTTTAAAACTGTAGGTATATTATTTCAACTGGCTCTTGGTTTACATTTGTTGGGATAAGCGATTTCCTGTTACGATTTTGTTTCGTTTATTCCGTATAGCTAAAAACTTCGTGAACGTTTTTAATACAGATTATATATTCCTGAGACCTGTTCTACAGTGGACGTGGACTAAGAACTTTTTAAAATTCAGTTTACAACGTCATCAGTTACTGTACCTCTTTAAAATGATAAAATTGCCTTTGCCTTGACCTTTATAATAACTTACCAACTGATATCTGACACAACGAAATAAATTCCGATTGTGTAAACAAGTTTTACGCGCACGATAGTTTTGTCGCTAGCAGCAAATTTAAACGTCACGTACTGTTATGTGCTGAGTGTAATGTAATTGTATCTCACTCGCCACGTGGGTTTATTTCCTATTTACACTTTTATCGCGTGTTTACTCGTAGAATTTTCTAGAAAACCGTTAAAAATCAACGATGTCGACGGTTTCCCAAATGTCTATGTAAATTTTCAATATTTACATAGCGTGATACTTTAAAATACCGCTTAAAAAGAGCCTAAACTGTTTTACAACTTTGCTGTTATGTAATATACAAAGAAAATTTCGTTCGACATCATTTAGATAGGCAAAAATTTTTTATCCATCATGATAAACTTTGATGGAAGTACAGCTTCATATTGTGCACTAATTCATGACTTTTGCACAAAATAAAACCGAAAACAAATATCTTCCATCGACCGCCAACTGTTTGCGGCGATCACCGCGCCACTACGATTTAATTATGTATAAACATTAAATGTAACTTCCGCATTTTGATGCACGCGCGTGCAGAAATCGATTTGGTGTCAAAATCGTGTTTAGTTGGCGGAAAAAAAACGCAGCGAACGTGTTGCACACTACAGTCATTATCATACATACATATACATACAGACAGACGGTCGCCGCTTCCATGCACTTGATAAATCGGTGAACGCCCTTCGCGACCGGCGGCAACCTCGGCCAGAGCTACTCATAAATCCAACAACAATTTATTTAATTATAATCTGTATAACTTAATAATTAATAAACACTCGGCTAATTAGATGATGCCATTCAAAACAAGTTCATTGCCACTGAAGCTTCTCGCATCGTTGACATAATTACATTGTAATTAGCCGTTGTAATTTTACATCACATTTCATAATTAAATGCAGATATATATCTGATTAACTTATTTTTCTGATAAAAACATGATAAGATATTCCTCGAATACATATTAATGTAACTAAGTGTAAACTAAACCGATTGATAATAATTACAAACACTTTAATCAACGGATGGCCACGTTTAGAATAATCTTATTCCCCGACGACGTTGTAATATAATTGTAACCATCAGCCACTGTCTATCCACACCGTGGATACTAAGCCCGTGCCCGCGCCGCGCCGCCCTCCGCAAAAGGACGCACAAAAGGTCGCCGCCAACATAAATATCTACAAACATTTATAGACTTTGCCCTTGAACGAGGACAGATGGAAGCTTGAACTCTCAAAGGTTTTGTTTTGGCGAGCGCGAGGCGAACTGTTTGTACGGAATTATCGATCGACGCGACGACGACAAATAGCCTTTTTTAAGTAGCAAACGCCCGCCGATTTGCTCGCGTCGACCGCATGACTCAGTACGTAGAAACCGAATTGTTGAACCTTTGCTCGATCCGACAAATCATACCTAAAACTACTGCCAACTTTTACTCCTGGCCGGTTTGCATGTAAAAATGTACAATCTCTTTTAATTCGATTGCATGAAAGAATTATCTTTGGGCCGCTTGTGTTATCGGCAAACTGTTGCAGGTAGTCATCAACAGGTAGTGCCGGCGGGTGGCAACTATCACAATATACTTCAACAGCGAACCTTAAGGTTTTCAACGCGCAAACCAATTCGTTCGTTTTTATCGCAGGAAAATAACGCCATAAAAAATTTTAACATCGTCGTTGCAAGCGTGCGTGTACTGTGCGACACGATAAGTCGCCGCGAACCGTTCGTGAAAATTGTTTACATTATTCAGTAGTTATGAATAGACTCCAACCTGTGTATAAAATAGTCAATTCTTTAACAGAAACACATTCGTACCCTACTCACCACAAGCCGCAATACTCACTTTCTACTTTCACTGCTTCAGCCGCGGTGACTACGGTGGTGTCGTCTTTGTATTAACAATCTATGGTGTTAGCCTATCCGTTGATTAGCTTTAGACCATTGCGTAAATCGATTTATCGGTACATAGTAAGGGCGACGATTTGTAACTAATTAACACGGGTCAGTGAAGCGCCCACCCCCTTCAGCAGCTCGTGAACCGGCTCGGTGAAGCCTTACAGCACAAGTCCAACACGTACGCCGCGCCCGCACCTCACCCCCGCCCCCGCCGATCGTATCATAATTAATAAAGCACCAATGAACGACGAAAATACATTAGCAGTAAAATATGAGCCGACATAAACAAAAAGTAATATAAACTGGTCTCTACAGACGACAAGCAACATTGAAGCGATCGCACACGGCCGGCGGACAGACACGCATACACTAAATATTACATGTACATACAGCTACTGCCACAAATAATTATATTTATGTATTATGTATAATTATTTATTACGTATACTATAAGTGAATAGGGAGAGGACAGGGGATGAGTATATAGAAACAAAAATAGAGAAATGTACAATAAATTCTATTTAAACATGAAGTTTATTAAAGATAAAAAAAACATACAATGGTTTGTTTTACACAAAATAAAATACCTGGAGGGTGCCGGCAGGCGCCGGGGAGTCTGTTAGACAGGCCTATACATAGTACAATAATATAATACTATATCATAAGATATAAGGATACACATATATATATATACGATACTGTCAAGCAGCTCAACTCACAGATAGTCATGTCGCGCTCTCGCGAGTAAAAAACTAGTTAAAATCTTACAAAAATACTTATGCGACTAATCTGAAATGCACGTAGAGGATCTCGTCTCGACTACAAAAATATTTTGAGATTGGAATGAAATAATCAATTGGCTCGGACGAGCGGGGGGGCCTTGGCTCGGACGAGCGGGGCCGTGGCTCGGGCGCGCCTGGCCGAGGATAGGACGCGCGGGGCCGTAGCTCGTGCGAGCGGGGCCGTGGCTAGGGCGCGTGTGGCCGAGGATGGGACGCGCGGCGCCGTGGCTCGGGCGAGCGGGGCCGAGGCTCTGCCCGAGTCTGCGACGGCCCTAGGTGCTCCTCTTCTGCGTCTTAAAGCTAACCGATAGAACCTGCCCGTTGAGCGTGAACCCGTTCAGTGCCTGAATGGCCATAGCGGCCTCGTCGTACTCGCGCATGTTAACGAACGCGAAACCTTTATTTTTCTTAGTCTCGGGGTCTTTGATAACCTTTATAGAGTCGATGGCGCCGTAAGGGCCAAACAGCTGCCACAGCGCCAGCTCCTCCGTGTCCTCACCGATGTTGTATACGTACACTGTGGTCTGGTGCGGTCCCGCCGAGCCCAGCAGCGGCACGGGGCTAGCAGGTGCGCCGAGCAGCGGCAACGGCGAATGGTTCGTCGCCGCCATTGGGTTGAAGCGTTGCTGGCCCTTGTTGATGAAGGGCAACGCCTTTCCTGGCGAGGGCAGCAGCGGCGGCGGTGAGGCCTGCGGGAATCCGGGCCCGAAGCCCCCAGGCCTCGCGCCGAACGCCGCGCTCAGGTTAGTGCCGTTGAAGGCGGGCGTCGAGCCGTTGAACACGGCGGCACCGTTGTAAGCGATCGTCGATGCGCCCACCACTCTATGCATCGACCGCGGTCCGTTTTTGTTATTGTTTGGCTTATTGGCGAACTTTACGAGCATGTTGCCCGCGCCGGGGAACGGTGCCTGGCCGTTCATGTGCTGTATCGCATCCTCCGCCTGCTGCCGGTTCTCAAAGCATACAAATCCGATTCCCTGCGACACTCTACTTGTGGTTATAAGTCCGAACTGCCCGAACAGGCTATTGAGTCTCTCTATTGTCATATCGGGGGGTAAATTGCTTATGTAGAGATTCGATTCCGTATCTGGCTTATGACTGATCTTGTTTTCAGGATTTAGTAGTGCAAAAGAAACTTTTAAAGTTTTTCCTTGCATGAGCAGTCCGTTAAAAGCAGTCCGCGCCTTCTCTGCGTCCTCGTGTTTCTCGAATTCGACGAACCCGTAACCTCTGTTTGCTATCAACTTACAACTTTCGATCTTCCCCATCGCGGAAAACAATGCGTACATCATATCGCGAGTCATTAGCTCTGGTATATAATTGACCATAAGTTTGGTCGCTGACACATTGGGTTTAGCGTCGCCGCCGCCATTCTCCATATTCATATCGTTTGTTAACATTGTTCTTTTATCGTTTAAACTACACTACGTAAAACAAAACTCTAATAAAACTCACACAGATGGAAGTTAATTAATTCATTTGCAACGTGAAAAATGAACAAAGAACCAACACAAAAAATCTAAATGTACGAAAATGCCAACAGTAACGCCGGTTCACAGGTTCATCATCACACGACATGAACAAGTTTGTTTTTTGAATGTTACCATTACCAGAATTATCTATTATTGCTAGACAAAGACTATAAATTAGAACACACACTATTTTATTCGCACACATTTACAATGTATTATTTAACAGAGAAACAAGTCAATTTGAAATATGTATTTTTTTAACGTGGCATGTTATAATCATAAATTGTTATAATTATGGAAATACAGTTATACTAGTCTATGGTAGGTATGTACAAAATTAAAACACATTAAAAGAAGAAAAGTCTAGTACAAATTGCTGTCAAGAATAATTATATTTTGTAGTATTATTATTATTATACATTATAAAAGTAAAATGAGTAAAGGACAATTTTTTCCCAAGCACTTTCACTTTTCTTGTCAAAAGAATAGCGTTTGGCCCCCATGGTAAGCATGATAAGCAAATGATAAACGACATTTGTTTATTTACAAACTTTACATCTTGATTTCAAACAATTTTTACTGACTGACATTACCAGACATTACGATCAGACTAGACAACTTTAAATGCCAAATATGTACAAATGTATAAATAGGAAATATATAAATATTAAATACTTCAAAGATTTATTTTGTATTTTTAATTTGTTAACTATTAAGTAGTATTTTAGAAACTTTATGAACCTGTCCAAAACTCAATAGGCATAAAATTTAATTCTATTCCTAAGCTACAGAACTTAACATGGCAATCAATTATTTACGTCAAAGAGAATAAATTTATTTACTCTTTGCTACGAGTACAATAATACTATCAAATTCAATTCTCAATCCAAGTGGCATGGCAAGTAGAAAGAGTGTATAAAAATATGCAATACTAGTATTGAGATAATTATTTTGTGATTATCTCAGTGTTTGTAATGTTTTAGTTGTTAAGCCATACTAAAATTGATCCAAGTTCATTGCGTGTGTTGCACATTCGCACAGAATAATGTTCCTAACCAACGTTTTGCTAAAGAAAGCAAAGAGCAAGTAAGCATCTGTATAAGTTGATTATTGCATGAATCTTTGTGGTATATAACACTAATGAGTTTTTTGTATGGATCTTGAAAGGCAAGTTAGTGAAAAAAATTAAGTAAGACGGGATAATGCAAAATGGGTAACTGCCCATAACTATGAAAAAATACAATGAGAAGATTGAGGGGGGAAAAGCTCATGGCTAGCAATCAAACATTATAGCAATATATTAAGGAGTCATGTCTTTCAGCATACCTTATTTACAATTATACAATATAATACAACAATAAATTCAAAGTTACAACCTTAGATGTACGGCGTAAACGTCAAGACTTGTTGTGGCTTCACAAAATTATTCATTCTTCTCCTGATACACCTTCTCTTCTAGCTGACATTGAGATAAACACGAGACAATTAACGCGGTTCCACTTCGAACTTTTAAAAATAATATTTCCTATTACAACCCTTTTGTTAGAATGCGATGTCTGTACAATGGCCCATCACATGATCTAGACATCTTTGATCCTAAATATACCGTATATATTTTGGTGTGAAGCATAGTTCTCTGTATAAAAATAAAGGAGATTCAGCAGACAAACTCTTACTGAGGCATCTCGCTTCCCTCAACCCCAAGTAAAATCTATGCCAGAATACTCCTCTGTGGGTCCATACCTCTGTCTGAGACCATACTACCTGATGTTCAATTGGGGTTCATCTTAATAGATACCTGTGAGGCAATTTAGAAAGGCGTGGGTTGCCATCTCTACATCCTCCATGCACACTCGAGATCAAGGACTGTCAGTAATACCTATGTATAATAATAATAGATGTTTATTGATAAAGCCATGACCTGTGAGTGCTGCCACAACTGCCAGGATTTGTGATTTACTTAATCCTACTTGAGATCTTCCAATATATTTTTGGAAAGCTCTTACTTGTCTGCGCTCTTTTTGTGTTGTTCCATAGGCTGCAGTGAGTGGAGTGTGACTTCTTATAACCTCTAGCTCCACTGTGGCCCTTAATCCATTTTTCTGTCTTGTTATTCTCGGCCCTTACTTCATTGAGTATTAGATGGCATTAATAAATAAGGTCCATTCAGTTGCTGTTTAGTGCCTGTAGTGTTACCTCATAAGATGTATGTCTTATGGACATGCAATCAGACGTTCTATGACTAAAGAATATGTTTCATGATTAAAGTGTGATCAAAACTGTTATAGATTCATCATGGTGTTGATGGAGAGTGCTGTGTCGGGGCATAAATTCAATGCTATTAGAGAGAGGCTGGGCGACAAGCTCGAACTTCTACGTTTCGACCCATATAGTAAGTATCAGTTATGTAAATCATTCAATCAACATTCATGAATGTCCAACTTCTATAAGTATCTCCTTAATTGTTAAAAAGCTTAAAAATATTGCAGCAAACCAATTTTGGTAATTAATTATACTTATTTCTATATATATACATTTTTCGTTCAGTTTCATTAAAAATGTTATAATTGCATTACCAGAGATTATAGAGTTACTTAGAGTTTGGGAAAATTGGTTGTATGTGTGGCGCAGAATAATTGAACAAAATAGATTTATTTAACTTGCCAAGCATGTACATGAGTTACAAATTATAATTGAAATTTCTTTTATTGTTCATATACCAAAGGATAGTATCAAGTGGGTGCCATCTTTCAACCACATCACCCCTTATCATGTGGGATTGTGGTCAAGTTGTAGTTTATTCAAGAATATTTACACCCTCTTACATGCTTTAAAAACTATTAATCAAGAAATATCCTAAACTTAATTAAGTTTATGGTTGTTTTCAGTTCAACATGAGAGTTTGTACAAAGAGAGAAAGAAGATAAGAAGTTTGAAGTAGATGTCGAAATATTATTAGATAGTTGTAAATATAAGTTAATGTAGTGAAATAAAAAAGGTATCAAACATTTGAAATGTATTTATTTAGTTATTGTACTTGAAAACAGTAAATAGATCTTTGGAAAAAAATTGTGTTTAATTCATATACGGTGTGACTACACCTGTGTCAATGTAATGGAGCCTTTTTAGTGGCCATTCATAGAATTTATTATAATAATAAATCTTTAGTGAAGAAAGTAACTATAATTCATTTTAAAACACAGAAAGTGCTTTATAAATTGATTACATGTAAAATATTTTAATATCACGACCACAGAACATCGGGTTGGTAGAGTGAGATATTTATAATTGAATTGACATGATTTTTTTTTGAACCTGAACATTATATACTTTATATGTAACTTATAAGGTTTCTAGATCTTTGAGGTGGACCACCCAACTAGGTTTTAGGTCTTACAATTTCAGTTTTACGACTGCTTTATTAAAATGGCAAGTTCTTTTCAGTAAGTATAGTTTTTTGCATCTTATAAATTATTTAAACATAAAAAAATCTGAATTAACGAATCAATATTTATTAAGTACAATTATAACATTATGCATTGTGTTGTAATAATATTTAATATACTAAATTTAGAATATATGCTTTACATTTCGTTTTTTTTAAATTACATTTTAGAAGACAATAATTTCCCAATAATAGTTTATAAAGTGCTTCAAAACAATTATAAAGTGCACACGTAACCTACTACAATACAAAATCGTAAAATTTAAGAACAAACTTCAACATCATTTAATACAGGAGTAGACAGTAGTTGTTTTCTATAGAGTTTTAACAAGATGTTACATTTGTAACCATTGAGGTCACATAGGTGACTAAAGCCTAACCTCAGGCTCTTAAACAATCCCCAAACAAATATTTATAATTTTGTCATCATCTGGGACTCGCAGGACCTCGGATTACTAGCTACCTACTCTAATGGAAAATATTAAGAACAAATGAATTATTATTTACGTAATTTTCATAAACAATGTTACTATCATATTCGGAATAATCAAAGCCCAAAAGTGCATTATTATAAATATTTCAATACACAGTGAATTGAATTATAATTAATTATAAATATCAAGAAATACTTATCAAAATATTCTCACTAATATTTTAAATTAAATCCTAACACCAAATATACAATGGAACAAACACCAAAATAAACATATTTAAATATTATTAATAAATAGAGATGTTCTGGTAACACTTGAAATAGATGATTTAAAAAGATAACACAGTGGCAACATTAATATAATTTTAAACTATCACTATGCAGACCTAAGAATAAAATTGACTAGAATTTAGTTATGTACTTAGGCAACTAAAATAAAATCTATACGAATTAATATTATGAATGTAATACATTAATTAATTAATTTTATTATAGTTATTTATAAACATAGAAATAAACATTTTTATATTGATATATGATTTGTAATCAATTTACAATTAAATTGTTTTTATTTAGTACTTAAACATAAGAAAGTTGGAATTTTATATACTGATTTATTTATACCTAATATAAAAGATACATCAGATGACTTCAATTACTAGATTTCTTGATATTTTGGTCCACTAACAAGCTGGTTTGGTTAACATGCGAATTGGAATGATAACTTATAAATAGTTGACATGTTGGCACTGAATAAATAAACAAATTCAATGTTTAAAAAAAAGTAACAAAGCGAGAAGATTTTATTGTTTGATTCAGGTTAACTAAAAAACGATTGAACCAATTTTAAAAATTCGTTCAGAATAACATTAGCTATTTAATTTGTAGATCTATCTACCCGAGCTAAGCCGGGGCAGATTGCTAGTGTTACATACATGTGTTGAAACTCAATATGCTTACACATATTCTTAAGTGCATTTATAGTTTTCTAAAGGAGTTTTATTTTAAATTCTCTTATAATATTTTTTTTCCTCTGTCACTAATTTTGTAGTCAAGCCCACGCTTTATAAGACTTGGGTTCAATTCAAGAATTTAATTTAATTCAATTATAGATCAAAAACGATCAAACAATCAAAATATACTAATAATTATTAATATAATATTAATTATAACATACTATTAAATACAATAATTTACGTTAATGGTATAAATCAGAAATATTCAATTTTTGAATAGGTTAGTTTAGATAGTCTTCAGTTATCTATGTAAATTGTTACTCTACACACACAGAAAAAAAGACAATACGTATATATGTGACAGGATGTAACTTATATAATTATAATAAGCTTCAGATCTAAACCTTTCGCTGAATTCGCCTGTTGTATTTCGATATATCCTAAGAGGACTCCACTTTGAATTTTACCTGTTCCTGAGGGAGAGAAGTCCAGAACCATACTTGTAATGTATATAACATATACTCTATTCTATATAACGTAACAAATGTATTAGTATATAAAAAAAATCTATTAAATTATGTATACAATAAATGTATTCGTAACCTATGTCAATTCTTTGCATACCATTAGGCTCTGTCTCAGAGACGGAGACAAAGAAATACTTTTAGTTCGTAAATTGTTTATATGTATTTTAGACACATATAAATATGGTAATGACAAATTCTATAATTGTATATAGATAACATTGATTCCATTTTGTTGCCATAACGTTGGTACAGACTATAAAAGTTCTGTAGTTATTAATATTACGAAAGTTTTATTCATAAAGGGCAGAGAGATTAATTATTGTAATTATTAATTAATTATTGTATTTATTAATTATTGACGCTATGTGGTTTGTTTACAAGTATCCACCCCACTATACTTTACCAGCGACACCGATAGAGCTCAACATATCAGATTTGTCGCTAGATACATAAGCGACTACACAGTTCGTACAAAGTTTCAGATGGGCAGATCAGGTAGGTATTATATCAGGAGTTGTAAATCTAATTTTAATTACGTACTGTATTCTTTGGCACTAACATATAATTGTAAGATCTATGCAGTTATATTAGTTTTAATTGATACTGGTAACATTATCCGTGCTAAATGAAATTTTTGGTACCTAAAAATATCCAGGATTTTATATATTAGATCGTAATTCAATACCTAATATAGTACTAAATGTAAACACGCATCGTACGTGTGCAATCGTTTATATGAAGACGTACGTACCCATATTTATAAACCGGCCTGAACTAAAACTTTGACGTTACTGTCACAGAACTGAATACTGTGTAAATTATCATTTAAAATTATATTACATTCTTAAATATATGTTACTCATATCGCTATAAGTGAGGTTGTAATGTCTGTCAGTTGTAGTGCAGGCAGGAATACTAATATATAATTTAAATGAAAACACAGTTTCTTAAGAGATCACAAACACTGTTCTACACTGTACTGCACTGTACTGCACTGTACTGCACTGTACTACACTGTACTGCACTGTACTGGTCTACACAGTCAGCTGCTCCAGTAGGGGAGCGATGTCGGGGTACTTTCAGGCTAGGAACTCGGTCTTACTTGCCATCTCAAACTCGGACTCCTCCATTTTGTACATCTCGATCAGCTGCAGGTGAAATTACAAAATAATGAATAAACGATTATTTGATAGTCTTCCAGATGAAAGTCCGCAGGTTAACACAAATAATTTTTGGACTTAGATTGAATCTAATGAAAAAAGTAGAAAATACATCTGTTTTCCTCAATTCCTTTGACTTTAAATACACCACAGCAGCCAGGTGGTTTCAGCTGACGTGTCCAATCCAATTAGACCGGGGCGTATGAATAGGAACATGAAATATCCTGTTTCCTGTCAATGCTCTCTGTCTAAGGTAGGCAACGCTGCAACTCAGCTTGTTGCAGATGTCTATGGGTAGCGGTTAACATTCCGGTGAACCACTTGCTCGCAACTTACTCCCATAATACTAATACCTAATTTAAACGATTTTAAGTTAAACAATGAGATAATTTAGTCACAACACAAGTACTCACATTGTCTACATCCTTAGACAGTTCTTCCAGCTGCTTGTCGTGGGTGCCTTTCAGCTTTTCCTTCTCGCGCGAGTGCTTGATTATCTGAGTCTATAAGTATTGTACAAAAATTAAAATAAAACCTCGCGAACGTTTGACCGCAATAGAATAATTAGATGTGATGTGGTCTCACATTGCTTAGTTCTTAGATAAAACACGGAAGACGGATTAAGGGAATATATGTAGGGAATCCATCATTTCATAGTAGACATGCCGAGCGTTCGAACGAAACGAATCTTCGCTCATCCTGCGTACTGCAAATGATGGGAATAAGTTGCCAGTGTTCGGTATTTCACTTCAGGTGGGAGAGTGGTGAAGCGTTGATATATTCGTTATAAAAAAAACCCACGCAGTCATAAGGTACCGCCGATAGACGTCCAACCTCAGAACAGTTAAGAAGGCGCGAGAAGCGACAATTCTTCAAAAATAAATAAAGAATTAAAAACAAACCCTCGTATCTTGACAATAAAATTCAATATTGCATACAAGAAAAATAAATGTAAAAAAAAGCTGACGCATGTTGTTAACGCGAACCCGTTTTTTGTTTCCCGTCTTCAAAAAAATAATGACATGACTGAGGGATCTTTTGTAGGTAAGATATCTAAATATAAAGCCTGGCGCCTATACTACCACATTTAATAAAAGTTGAACTAATCGAGTCGCAATTGATTGCTGTGGACGGTCAGTTATTACAGTTCATAAAAATAATTGGTTTTATTAAACTCGCCTTCCTCTCGTCCATGAATTTCTTAGTGTTGTTCTGTTTCTTCTCGCGAAGTCTTCGGTCTTTTTCCTGCTTGGTCTTCAAGGTCTTGTCGTTGGCGACCTCCTTGCTGGTCTCCATGCTGATCTTAGCTTGGCGAGCATTCATATCCTTTAACTCCCTGCAAAAGGTTTTTTTTGATAAAACAATAGAAATACATATTTATTAGTAATTAAATAATAACAGACCAAGGCCAGTAATTAACTACACTTATATATTAAACAGTTGATAAAACATACTTAAATCAAAGACAATTTTTCAATGAATTGAATTATACACATTTAAAAAAATTAAAGATCGTAAGAAAAATAATTTAAAATTCCTGGACACAAAAAAAACAATAATTTTAATCCTTTAAAATTATTGTTTTTTAAGGCTGGTAGCCGGTATGACGGGGTCCGGGAGTCGGTTGCGCACGGCAGTTCCCTTGACGTGCGTAACTTTCTAGTCCCAAAACTGATCATAACTTATTTAGTCCTATAATCGTTTTACAAAATTTGGTTTGCTTTTGTTCTCATGCCATTATTGTTCTGTATGTATGTATGTATGTGTGTGTGTGTGTGTGTGTTTGCAAGTGGGAGGGAGGGGGTGTACCTGTCGTGCTTGGCCTCGAGCTGCTTCATCTGCGCGAGCTGCGTCTGCTCCATCATCTTGCGCAGCAGGTCTCGCTGCTCGTCGAGCCTGGTGCGCGCGCTGGCCCACTCTTCCACGCGCTGCCGGCCCACCAGCTCGCTCCACGCCGCCGACTGCTCCGTCACCAGCGTGCGGAAAGCCGCGTCGTTGCTCAGCTGCTCCTTGCTGCATGTGCCAAAATTATCGTTATCACCAGTTGATAAGAGATAACTGCATGAATTTAACTTGTGTACATGTGTACAGCAGAGCGTGGTGCTCTTCTGTACACATGTACAGTACTCTGTACTCATAAAATCTTAAAGGAGACTCCAGGACCCAAGACTAACATAAGATCCACTGCAGTCAATTCGCAATAGCCAAAGGTGATGACTGTTGGCTATGGCTAGCAATGGAGTCTTTTCCAATGAAGTGTAGATTCCTAGAGATTTTTGGACCGGTCACATTTTGTCGAATAAATGGTAGGTATGAAAGAAACCTTGAAGTAGAGATGAAAAAAGCGTAGGCTACCCTACCTCCAGATTGACCGATGACCTCGAAAGGAAGTTGGATGCTATGTAAAGCAGTATGACCTACTTTTTCCCCTTTATCATCTTCTCGAGCGCGGCACACTGCTGCTTCTGCATGGCCATCTTCTCCTTGGCGTGGCGTTTGCGCAGCGTCTCCAACTCCTTCTGCTGCTTGCGGCCAGTCTTCAGGAAGCCCTTCTCCTGCCGCAGTGACTCCACCGTGATCGGCTCGAACACTAAAGGCGGCTCTGCGGATATGAGGAAAGGGGAATTTTCAATGCTTATCATGGTTGCTTGTATTATTTAAGTTCAAAGTTTAAACGAGCATGATTTTTAAGGGTGCACCCAGATCTGACGTATGCAGCGTGAATGCTCTCGCTGCAATTGTTTGGTGCACCTCGCAACTCATGACTTGCTTTGGTTAAGGCATGCCTTAGTAACGTCTATTTATTTCGGCTGTTCGCATTATTGTCGGAGGCCATGGCCGGCAATGGGTCACTGTTGTAGTTAGTTACTTTGACAATTTCATTATACATTTAGTTATTTAAATGAACGTAAAGTTATTATCATTAAGAAGTAATATTTCGTTCATAGTAGTTAAGTTTCCGTAGTGTAGCGGTTATCACGTGTGCTTCACACGCACAAGGTCCCCGGTTCGATCCCGGGCGGAAACATAGTCAACTTTTTGTACTTATATTAAATACTTTATTTTTACTTTTAACTATATTAATAATGTGAGTATGGTAATGTTTTTTATTACTTAGTTGAGATCGTTTAAACGACAGATGGCGTTAAATTATTTTTGACTTTTTTAAAATAAATTTCTCTAGTTTTTAATGACTTCTCCCGCATTTTTTATTTGATAAATATTATATGATTGGGTGTTGAATATGTATTTTTTGATATTTAACTATTAATTGCAGTTTTCGATGATATGTTATCAATAGTGGTATCAGTGGCACTACTTGGAGGGCCAAAATATTTAACCCTAAAAATGTAACGACAATTTATTTTAAAAGTTGTTTCTGATTCTTTTGTATGATTTTTTCATGAAATAGAATGCAATTCATTTTTAATTGGCTTTTTTATTCGTGGTTGCAATATTAATATTTTGATTTTAATAGTCTTTATAGAATTTAGAAATTTTAGAAAAAAAAAATTATCGAAAAAAACCGATGGTTTTTATATCTGCAATACGAGATTTTATAACAAAACGGTATATAGATATATGTAGTAATGCTACGGATTTTTAAAATGCCAGAAATGTTTATATTGATAAAACGAGCTTTTATATAACTGAAGCAGTTGACTTATTTTTACTTAGCACGACATTTATATTTTTGTACTGTTTAATACATCGTTGGGAGATCATGGTACGGCGTATAGCGTCTTCTTCACCATTGGTCTGCTAAACGAATAGGTTTTGGTCCATAAAAAAGGGCGGCGAATCAGACAGGGCCTAGGGCGGCAATAGGCCTAAATCCGCCACTGAGTTGTATAAAAAGAAGTAAATCAAAACAAGCGTAGCCGGTGTTTGCAGCTAAAATTATAAATATTGTCATAAGTCGTAATAACATTTTTTAACCGAAATAGTTTCTTATAAATAAAACACTTATAAACCGTCCAGCGTTGATATTATTTCGTAAAATCTTATAGTTATATCTGCATTGGCAGTTTGCCCACAACTGAGCAGAGACCACACAGACTGGTGAAGTCTAAAATTAATGTATTATGATTATGTCACCGATCAAATGTAAACTTCGGCAGTTTATCATTTCACTAGGCATGTTATAAACTGGGAACTGAACGAATCACTCACAATTTTACGTATCATTTCTCGACATTTAATAAACTTTTACTCACGTTCGTATTTTGCACCGACAAGTTTCGGACCTATCGGAGGTCCTTTTTCAGGGTGGGATAAATTCGCGCCCCGCCTCAGGCGTACAGTGACACATTATTAACTAACTTTTTATAACGGCTTCACTCACGTGTAACCCGGTGTATGTACGGACTAGTTTTGAAACCGTCAAGAGCCCTTCCTAAGGGTGAGTGGGACTGGGATTAGTTTGCGGTCGTGGTGTGCCGACGGGCCCGAATCAAATGTATATACCGGACTACTCGTGTCTTTAACTCGTTATTCAATAAGTTTAAGAAGATTTGCTGACAATCCCAAATACATACTATGGTATTCAACAATGACCTCACAAAATACGAGCGTGAAGTATTGCCTATAAATGCAGTAGTGGGTCTTACATTGTGATTAAGGGAGGAGTGGGGGATTGACCCTTCTGAGGGTAAATTTCAACAAGGTAAAAAGTAAAACTTCAGTAAATCGTGATGATATGAGGGGTGCCTTAAGCCCAAACTCTTTCCCATCTTTATTCCTATGATCTTTCATATGCAATCATCACTTTCTACGATAAGGCTAGAAGCTAGAAGTTTCTGGAACTAATGAACCAATTTCAATAATAAGAAAGCTACCCTAGCCAAAGCCACAGGTGAAATAGAGTACACGGAATAGTGCAATTATGAAATTTACCTGGGCGAAAAGCCAGTACGGAGCCACACAATCCCTACTAATATTATAAATGTGAATGTAAGTTTGTTTGTTACACTTTCACTAGAAAACTACTCAACCGATCATGAAACCTTGTACACATATTCTTGGAGGTATTAGAAGTAACATAGGATACTTTTTTATGAAAAAAATAATATGTAAAAAGCGAAGTATATATGTTCCCTATAGGCCTATAGATTCCGAAATGGCTGGACCGATTTAGATGAAATTTACAGGGATTTCCCAGATTGGCACATTCCTGTGTTTGATTGCGATCGGATCAACATAACTAGTGGTACCGAAGCTGAAGCGGGTCACTAGTATTTATATAAAATTACGTGAAATAATATTTTGATATATGCTGTATTATCGTATAACTATTTGTCAAGATTTATAGTCGCCAATAGCCTAATGTTTAAGAGTAGGGACTGCGAAACATTCGCAAAATGGTCTGGTTCGAATCCGCCATACGACTATTGTCGTGAAACCAAGTTTAGGCTTGGTTGGTAATGATTAGTAAATTATTTTGATAATTTAATAATATTTCATAGACATGGCGTCAGGCGACCGGCAGAAAACTTTAGCCAAAACCTATTGGATGTATGGACTACGGTCGTACTGTGCGGACCCCACATAAAAAAGTGGAAAAAGGAGTTATTTAATCATAGCTGTTGGGAGTTCAGATGTTAAACAGATAGAGGGCATGAAAGTCCGTATTAAAAAGATACCAACTTGATTAAAATACGTGAAAAGTGTTTTACAATTAACGAATAACATAAAATATACCTTTAACGGATTTCCTGTTGATATCCAATAACCGCGGGACGAACATGTAACTAAACATAAATCTATTTATATCCATTGTAAAATCACTTGTAATCGATATTTTTAACGATTTAATTCTCTTCTATATCGTTTATCTAAATCGATTTAATTCGCGTCGATTTGGGATATGTTTCGAGGAGTGTTGGCGGCGCGACTGATGCTGTCCCTAAGCGCGCGCGGAAGAAAACATTCTCCAAGTATTTATGGCGCAAGCGATACGACCCAGCGATTTCTTTCTTTACATCCCAATTTTAGTATTTACATGCGACTCAAGTGATACAGACAAGGCCATAGGGCACCTTAAAAGGACCACAGGGTGCCCACAAGTCCTTTAATAAATGGTGAGGAAAAATAGTTAAGGGCAAGCGAACTGCGTGCAAACATTTTCATATTTGTATCATAAGTTTTTTATATGTTTGTTTAACGTTTAGTTATCTCAGAAATTAATCTAAGAACATGTTAGCCTGTTTAACTAGAACGAGCATGTACTACTAATTGTGAATAAATAATACATGAACAAGGATTTTTTGAAAATATAAGTCTATGCCTTAGTGAAGTAAAACATTTAGGCATTTCCCTATGAATTTCCCAATTCGCTAAACGTCCGGCGTGTTTATTTCGGGAAGCATCCTCTCCCAGCAAACATGTGGGCGTTTGACGTCAATTAGCCCGCGCCTCCCCGCAACGCGTCATTTCAACACTTCACACACTCAATTACATTTAACTATAAAACAATCATATTCTGGGAACGGTACCAGTGAAGCGGATTGTTTTGTGCCAACTGAGATTTGCTTGTGTGCCATTTTTACTGAAACAACTGTAAGTATAGTGCCACCAACTTATCTGTGAAGTGGCAAAAATAGGAAATACGGTCGCCATCTTGAAATGTCATTCGACGTTGCAAACGTGGTTTTTCAATAAATCCTAAAAACATTCTTTGTCTTTCTTTTACTTACATCTACCACTAATATCTACATGGGTCTTTTAACAAGAAGGTTTCAATCTAAACGATTAAAAAATTATAATTTATCGTAAATACAAACTAAATAATATAAATAAAAATGTGCCGACTTTCCCGACTTTCGTGCATATTTATATATTACGAATTAATTAGCAACACTGAAACGACGATGGCGACACCCATCAGTTCACAGATAAGTTGGTGACACTGTAAATGACAATTTGTATTAATTTACTTGTGTATTACGAGCAGTAAGAGAGAGAGAGAATTTTTGAGAAATATTATATTTTCACTTCTGTCGCTAGTCATGTCTATGTGGCGTTCACGACAGTCAATAGCAGATTAGTAGCTTTATGTTTCGTAGTCTGGTAACGGGACGTCGACGTCACTTATGTATGTCATCTAATTTTTTTAATAAAAATATCCTTCGCCTATAACTTGGGCCACAAGTCAAAGGTCGCCTAAAATAACCGTTCCTTTCTTACTTCGCTTGTACCGCGGCTCGGGCGATATAAAATATGAGTTTAGTCAATAACACCGGTGTACGCAAACAACTCTGACGCTGAACTGAACTGAACCAAATATGTCTCTCTTTGGTTATGACAAATTAAGTAGATATCTGTGCAAATATCGTAAGCACAAGGGAACAAAAGTGGATATACATATTCTAACAATATACACATAATAAAATAAAAATTAAATATTGGAGTAAGCTCGTACAGAGAAACCACCATAGTATGGTCGCGAACACACGAGGGAGTCGAGCGGTGGCGTACGGGCAACGACGGCATAAGAGAACGTCATGCCTTTTGCCGTCACGGCATAAAACTATAAGTTTGCACAATCAACTTGCATGAAATTAAATGAATTAGTATTCCATTACGAAAAATACATAACTATCTTTTAAAACAGTCTTCAGATTTTAGGAGACACAAAGAAACAATATAGGTATTAGTTCATAAATTATTTCACTAGATGAGTTTTTTAGTATTGAGGTGATTTTCAGGGTTCAAAACGTAACGCCGAGCGAACATACAATACAATTGATATTTTATATATGTATTATATAGTTATTTACACACCTCAAGATGGCGGCGATATGTCAAAAAGCAAAGAAAGGGCGACACAGGGATTTTTCTTACCGCTCTACTAAATTTGCTGTGCGTGTTTTAAGATTTTTGAAACATCAATTTTATTCTTTTAATAATAAGATCTAAATTGCATAATGGTGGTATAATGAAAACCTATTTAGTGTTTTTATAATTAGCAGATAATGTAGTATGTATGTGTGTAAGGCGATCGGCTTACGCAGCCTAGGTCCGAGCCCGCCTTCACCGATCAACAGCCCTGGTTTTACATTACACCAAAAGAATTGGTGACAATAATATGCTGATCAAGATAAAATACGATAGATGACGTCCACGTACACGACAACGCGTCGTAAGCAGGCCTTTTACTAAGTGGTATACACATAATAGCGATTGGAACTTGTGTCTGTGCATAATGTCTAATTTTAATATTAAGAACAGTGGAAAGGTGAATTATAAGACATTAGTAAAGCTAGCGGTAACACGAAGTAGTAGACTATATTGCGTTCCGTCTGATAAGTGAGGTGGTAACTGAGTATAGCATATATCTGACCTTCCTTCTTCTCCTCGATGGTGACCTTCTTCTCCGGCGCGCTCTCCTCGATGCCCATGGCCTTCATGTTGTCGGTGCGCTCCTTGGCCGCGCCCATGAACGCGCGCGGGTCCGACAGCGCCGCCATGAAGTCTGTGCACAAACACATACACATATAACCTCATTCTCTACCACCACAAGCTCGATGTTTATGGCCGAAGCTGACGGAGCTGCTTCAGTGGCTGGCGCTGGCGGGGTCGCGGATGTGTGCGCAAGCGATCCCGCAGTCCCGCCAACATGCACGCGGGAGGAAAATTGTGAGGTTTTAGCTCTTACCGCAGGGGCGTAGGCATTTCCTGGCATTAAAGAATTAGTGTTAATTCACCTTCGCACTAATGTGGTTAGCTAGAACAGGTCAGCCATCAGGTAAAAACTAACCGATCTAACCGCAGTACTCGACGGTTTGTATCGGCAACGCGGTTTTCTGGTTGCGGATACGGCTGGCCGGTAGTCACATGTTGCGCTCAGTGCGCAAGTGACCTTACCTTCGAATCCATCTGGGACGTATATCTTGAGCTCGATGTTGCAGAAGAGCATAGGCAGCGACATGGGGAAGTTGGCCTCGGTGCGCAGCGAGATGTGCCGGTATCCCGCCTGCAGCCCGTCCAGCGGCAGGATGCGCTGCCCAAGCAGCTTGCCGCTCTCGTCGTACACGCCGAACCGCAGCACCGCCAGGTCTGGCAGCACCACCTGTGTTTAACATTGCTGAAGTATTAGCTCACCACACGCATACAAAAGTCATGAGTCAATCTAATACATAGTGGTTACCAGAAATAAGGTACGCTATACCAGCGGCTCTATGACCCTGGTACCACAATCTTGCAGACTACTGGCCTGAGGTAGATGTATGAATGCTTCTTCGTTTCGTCTCATGAGGGAAATCAACATGAGCAGTAGCTATGGCACGAGCGAGACAGAGCGAAGAAATATCACGACCTCACGGTAAACAGCCGTGAAGTAGAGGTGAGTGAGGTGCGGTGGACCTCATCTCTTTCCTATCAATTCCTCTAACCTAATCCTTGCGTCCACTCCTTAAAAATTCGGGCAATGCATCCGTTACCCTTGGTAGTTGAGGGTGTGAAGGCTGCAATAGTCTCATGATACCGGTGTTCCGCTTTTATATTTGCCTCATTGTAACAGTCCCAGCTCACCTTACGGAAGAGGAACGGCTCCTCGTTGTAGACGGGGTTGAGGCCGTTAGCGGGCACCATGCGAGTCCTGAACTCCTTGCGGATGGTGTCTGACGGTAGACCGTACATGTCCACCTCCACGTAAGTTCCCACCTTCTTGTCCGATAAGAACTGACCGGCGATCACCTGGTAACAATGGCCAGTGTTGAATTGTAAAGAGAAAACTCCTGGTCCATTTATTGATAGCAACTTATGTATGTCCTATGTCCAAAATGTTGTTGTGATGTCCATAGGTAGTGATAGTGAAGACATACTAACTAATATCATAAAAACGGATGTGAGTTTGTGTGTTACGCTCCAACTTAACAACTCAACCAATCATCATGAAATGCACACACATTGTCAAGGAGCACAGAAATTAAAAAGGTTTTTTATATTTACTAATAATTCTAAGTTATTAAACGCGAAATTAAGTTCCATATATTTTCAAGAAATGAATTCGTGCGAAGCCACGTGCTACAGCTAGTTAAAAATAATTGTTAAAACTTTAAACGTTTCCCTGTTTAGGTTTGATTTGTGTTTCAAATCTCATGATGTGATTATTTGACAGCTAATAACTTGTTTTTCAATTAATCCCTTCACTAAATTGAAAGAGATGAATCCAGGTGGCAGTAACTAAGAGAGGCAATGTATCCACACCTGTACGGAGCACTGCGCGGCAATGACGCCATCTACCGGCGCGTCGGCGAAAGGGTCGAAGCTGCGGTCTGCGCGCCGCATGAAGTCCGGCTTGAGCAGGTACCCACAATTACCGTTGTACTCAAACTTGCCCTGGTTCAGCTGCATCGGCAGGTCCGACGTCTGGAAGTTGAGCGACACCATCTGGCAGCCCGCGTTCCAGAACACCTGCAGAGGGTTATAATGATAATCTATTTATCTATATAAAGTAAGAAACTGACTGACTGATATTTTAACGGACAGCCCAAACTACTGGGCCTAAAGACTTTTGCACAGAGATTTTTGTTCAATACGTAGGCGAGCACTTACAAAGGAAAAGGAGGAAAGGAAATACGAAATGAAAGCTGCATAGAAAAATAATTAGTATCCAATGCAAATTGACCTCAGATCTATATGATCAATTAAATGAAATAGAGTTCAACTTAGGTTGGTGGATCGTCGGTTAAATTAAATTAAACGGCCATAGCGTATGTATGCTAACGAACATTAGCTAGTATAAATTTATTCAATACATAGATTTATTTTAACAAACGGGAAATTTCTGAAGACTGGTGAAGTGAGGTAAAGGGATAGCTTCAACAAGAGTTAGATGAGTAAGGTAGCGTTACCTGTGGCATGTAGTTGGAGGAGTCAGCCCGGGTTCCCTTGGGGTATATACGAGACATCTGCCGCTTGTTGTAGTTGACGAAGTCAATGGCCTGCGACTTCAGGTAGTTCATGCCGGTTGTCTCCGCGAACGACGACATATTGTGGTAGATATTCTTCTCTGGAAGCCACAAATAGACAAATTACTGACAAATTGTTATATAAAATATGGTGGAGCTATTTCATGCAACAAGTACGGCGACATGTTGCATGAATTCATTCAGGAGTACTCATTGTTCTGCGTTTACTCTGTTGAGTGAGGAAGAGCTCTGCGACATATTACAACAAGGAAAAATGTACCCATAGGCATGGGTAGTTGTCACTTAACGCAACAGGGAAATCAATTGCTCGTTTGCCACATTCTACCATAAAAGAACTCCTTGAATTGGGTCATCTGATTTAAAATCTCAGATGGCATTGGTATTCCTCATAAATCTGATGACGAAACGAATAAACAACTAAACGCTCGTGCGAGCTCTCCCATTGGCATGATTGGCATTTCTTTCGCTTCTATATTCATCAACTTATACATGCTTTATTATTATAAGTTTATACTCACTCTCTGCTTCTTCGAACCCTTGGAACTTGATGGGCTGGGCGTAGTTTACCATGGAGGAGAGCCAGGGGTGCACGTTGGTGGTGGAGCCGGTGTAGGCCACCGGCGGAGGTGCGTCCTCGCCAGCAGCAGCTGCTTCTGCTACCACCTCTTCAGGCTGGAGATAGAAAAGAGTTTTTTGGATTGGATAGAGAGAAGGAGTCAATCATTCCTTCTCAATCAGTGATTTATTTACATCTTTTTCACATATGTGTTGCAAATTTTTGTTACTTATTTTAATCTAAACATATGAAACCTTAAGAGCTGCTTTGGACCATGAACTAAGCGTACTTTAGTGCATGAGCTTTACAATAGAAAAGAAGTAAAAAAAGAATAACACTGTATACCTTCTTCTCCGGAACGACAACGGCGGAGGCGTCCTCTTTGACCTCGTCCTCTATGACGAACTGCCCCTGCCGGAAGAGTTCCAGCTCCTGCTTCTCCACTTCTGGCTTCAGTCGCTTGTTCTTTATCATGATCTTGCGCTTAAGAGACGACGGCGGCGGCAGAGGCGCGCCAGGCTCCAACTGGAATATTTTTGCCTTTTAAAATTATTACATCTGTATTTAAACATTGAGAGTGTAAAAGCATTAATACTAGGGACTGAAGTAAAAAATAAGTTGTTTACACCCACTATTTACAATAGACAATGACGAGGCAGTCTGACGTCACGAAGGCGGTGTCTCGCAGCGCGTAGAAGAAGAAATTTGACTTACCGGGTGTTCCGGCAGCGGTTCCTTTAACAGGAGATCGCCGAGTATCTCGTCGCAGTACTTGGCGAGCTTGTACTGCTGCGCCTTGCAGCAGTGGTTCTCGAAGGAGAGGATGACGGGGCAGTCTGAGGTCACGAAAGCGGTATCCCGCAGAGCGTAGATGACGTCACGGAAGAGGATGTCGGTGCACATCGCCATGCCGTGCGTGATGATCGGCTCCTCGTCCTCGCCCTTGCCGTCCCAGCAATCCAGTTCCACGCAGCTGTTGTTAACCATTTAAGTTTTTAATTAATCATATGATGATTTAAGCACCTTCATATGCTTTTTGGTTAAGAGCACGGCCTGTGAAACAGAAGAGAGTAGGGTCGAATCTTCATTTTGACTCGTGAATTAGTATGAGAATAAAAGTTTGTGGGGAGAATTAATTTGTATCCAATGTAAGTTGACATCTAACTTACATGATCAATCATATTAAATGGGGTTCAGATTAGGCTGGACATACGATGGTTAAATTAAATAGCACTGCGGGTGAAACCGTGAAAACATGTAGAATTAGAGGGAATCTCACCGGCATCCTGCCAGTAGGACCTGTCGGTACATCTCTACGGAGCTCTTGCCGCCGAACTGCCTGCCGGAAAGGTAGGTGTTGTGCGAGGAGTTGATGTAGTAGTGCGCCAGAGGCTGGTCCATGTCCATGTACGTATCCAGCCGGTCCAGGAACACTGGCGCATTCTCGTCCGACATCAGGTACCGGATCAGACCGTCTTTTGTCAGACATTCTGAGAAAACAAATGCTATGTTATTGTGTACACAGATGATTTTGCCGTGATAAACTGCTGTGTGACAATATCAGGTATCCGACTTCTATCCTGAACGAATAGATCCATTGGCATTAGAAATTATACGATGAATAACATAGTCAAATCAAATTTATCGAACTAGTACTAAATCTAACTAGATTTCGTTATAAGACAAGTGACCGCCAACGATAGGCATCAGCAATAACCTAATGAGTTGAGATGCGTTGCCAACCTGGCTCTAATGGACAGAGAAGAACAAACAAACAAAATTAGTGTAGATATAGTTTTCTTTTCCTATTCACCTCCTCCCCTTCTCCTCCTCCTCCTGTTGCGGGCTACAGCTGTGAAATTTGCAACAGTGACAGATAAAGAAAGAAAAATTACGTACTCGCGTTCTTGGCCTCTTCGTTCTGTTCATAGTCCGTGATGATCTCGAGGGCGCGCTTGTCGTCGTACAGCGGGTACAGGATCTCGTTGAGGCGCGGGTCGCGTTGCTTCTCGTTCAGGAAGTTCACGAACTGGTCCAAGTTGATGCGGTCCGATTTGCCTTGGGTACTGAAAATATAAAGTTTGGACTTAAGTTAAAGGACTGGAATGATTTTTTGTACAATAAATACATTGTGATGGGAATTAACTTTATTATCATATCAATTCAGTGTATTAGGAATAGGCTCGACCGGTGAAATATCATGACCTCACAGAAGACAGGCGTCAAGTAGAAGTATATAATTTTGCGTCGTTCCGAAGGCCCAATTCCTATCCTCTTTTCCTTCCCATCTTCTCATGTTCCAGTCTAACTTCTGTATACAAAATAGAGGTAGATAACGCATCTGCAACTTGCTGCGAAAGCTTATGGGTAGCGATCACTTAACATCACGGGACCACTTGGTTTTTGCCACCTTTATTAATAAAATAACTTAAACGACCACTGGCGATAGATAAATACGGTATAGTATAATAGTGGAATAAACTGATTGACTCTCGTGATGTTGTAAAGTGCTAGAAAGAGCTCTCATTCAATAAAGTTAATTAGAAATTATTTTTCGCTGTGTGTGGTTACTAGTAACGCTAACAACTAAGTTGATATTGTGATTTCTTATATTGGAATTAAATAAATTGTACGGATATTGCGTTGATTTGGTTCCCGTGACCACGAGCATGGTAAGGTACTTGTAAGGTCGGGAAATAAACGCGATACAATTCGTAAAATTAGTTATGTTTTCAACAACGACTTTACGAGATGAGATAATACAAGTTACATGATTTTTAATTGACTTACATGGATCTAAATAACTCTTCGATGTCGTTCCTCGGGCAGATCTTGTGGTAGAGCGCGTAGAACTTGTCGAAGGTGAAAGCTTCCTTCTCCATGGCCTCGTTCTTGCCGGAAGGCAGGCCTAGTTCGGAGAGGCACTGGTAGACCAGCTTCTCGGTCTTTCCGGAGGCGAATGTACGGGCGACCACTTTAACCGGCACCTTGCCACGCGGATCAGTCAGGAAGCAGAGGCGCATCCAACTACGTATAATACACTACAGTTAAATCGCTATAATATGAATATTCCTACTAGCAATTAACCATTAAAATAATATTAAACGTACTTACATACATACATACTTATTTACGATAGGATATATTACACAAAAATTGTGTTCCATCGTTGTCCTATGACTCTAGCAACCGGTGAGTGGTCAGGGACACAGAGAGACACACAATGTAGGTAGTCTTCAAAATTACAGCCAACTGTTTATCGAAAGCTTCTAAAATGTTGGTGAAAGGTCTTATTACATTAAGTATATAGATAGGTTCCTATTGCCGGTTCTTGTATTATAAAGAAAACGGACGAGAGAGTACCCGCATCGAGGGATTTCAGTTAATTTAACACAGAACAAAACACGGCATCTAGAGAATTTCTTTGTGCGGCGGACATTGTACAACAAGCCCTCGGGGCCTTAATCAAATACAAAAGCCTTATTCATAATAAAACTGTTTTTACTTACAACAAATAACAGAGGTTAAATAAACGGATTTTTGCTTAATCTATTTGTTTTGTGTTTGTTTCAATTGCTGTGTGTTGCCATATATTGTTTTAATATGTTGTTTCAAGGGTGTTCAACTATTCAAAGAAAAAAATCCAAGACTGCTGTATATTTATGAAAATCAAAAACACTTCATTGAATAATTTATATACAACATTTTGTATTCCATACAACTTATATAATCATGACTGAAATAAATATAGTTTTAAATAATTGACTTGAAAAGTACTAAAATCTTATATGTTACTAATAATCCGGCCCAGGTCAGTCCTTTTTGGGTAGACAGATTCAATAAATATAGCTTAGGTTACTCGTTGATAGAAGCGCTTTCTATGGGTGAAAGAATTATTAAAATCGGTTCAGTACTTTTTGAGTTTATCCAGGACAAACAAACTATCAAATCTTTTCTATTTACAATATAAGTACAGAACTATGGATAAGGAGTCATACGAGTAGTAAGCCATCTAAGTGAACATCGGCAATACCAGAGATGCTTGTCTTCTCTTAAAGGAAAGAGAAGTTATTTCTAAAAATAACGTTGGAAGCAAATCATTCCACAGGGCAAGGAGTTACCGGAAATGTTTGCTGACCACCCGTCAAGTTTATTAACAGTGGTAGAGCCCGCAACAACATCTGTTGCTGAACTGACCGGCTCGACCGGTGAAATACCACGACCTCACAGAAAACAGGCGTGAAGTAGAAGTACTCTGCGTTTCGTCTGATGAGGTGCCGAGGGCCTAATTACAGTGCTCTTCCCCTTCCTTTCCTCATAAGGATAGGGCGGGAAAGTGAAGAGGATTGGACGAGGAGGGTTAACGGGGAATGGGAAATATCCTTTTTCCTGTCTGTGCCCTCCTTTGTCCATTAAAGGTAGGCAACGCATCTGCAATACATTTGCCTGTTGCGGATGTCTATGGGCAGCGCTCACTTAACATCAGGTGATCCGTTTGCTCGTTTGCCACCTTCTCATATAAAAAAAAACTTCTGTTCTACTCTGTCGACGTAGTTAGATCTGCAGCAGACGCCATCTAGCCATTTCCTTCCGTACTTATAGAAATAGGAAGACAACGTATCCCTAATAATTGTGATTATTCGCAAAGGTTCCAATAAAATGAGTCAAACCACGCATCAAATAGCAAAAGAAATAAAATATATTTCAATCTAATTACGTAAATAAGCTATTCTTTTCAATCCAGTTAGAGTCGAATGAAAACAAACGATCCGGTCTCGTAAGGACCAGACGACTTATTCAATAAACGCGCGCCCCTGGCCCGTCGCCGCTAAATCTTTTACTACTAGCGAGCCAGACGGTAATCCAATTCCAGTTCCAACAATACTGCTACAACACCTTGCAGGATTAAACTAAATGAGATACACGCTCTTTGTAAAGCGGAATCGTAAAGCTTTCAATTCTATTAAGGGTTGCTGAACTCGAAGTTAAAGGCGGATAAAGTTTTAAGTTGAGCCAATTTAAATTATTTTTTTTAGAATTGAATTTACTACTACTAGTAGGAACATACAAGCATACATGCCAAGCGAATAAAAGCGTGTTAAAAATACTAATATACATACTGCTTCATTAGGCTAGTCCTTGGACACACATTGTTGATTTTGTTGTTATGTGTTATGGCCCGAAGTCCCTCCTTCCATACCTTATGTTAGAAATAAATAAATAAAACATATAGACCTGCAATAAGCATGACATTGATACAACATAAACAATACAGCTGATAATGTAATGTAGATCACAGTTTAGTTTTAAAGAGAGACTGAGTTAATCATGCATCAGTTAACTAAGAGATAAAAAAGCACAGCACAGTATAAGACAGATTATTGAGCGTTGGATTGTTGCGAGGCCGTGCCATGCATGCGGCGTTGAAGCCATGCGGATGCATGCGGCGCGTCACTTACTGTTTCTTGAGGCATGTCATCGGGCACACGTTGTTCGCTTTCACATTGTGGGTGATCTTTCTCAGGCCGTCAAGCCATACCTTATCAAAATTAAATATTTAACGATATTTATATTTATCTATGGATAGTGTTTTGGTAATATTTTGACTTGGTAACAAATCTTTGTCAATCGTTGGTAAAAAATTTACGTCTGAATAATAAAATCACAATAACGTCTTAATGGAAATATATCATTACAACAGATCAACGTATTAAGTAATAAGGTTTAGCGAATTATGATGGTAATTTCAAATCGCAGTTTTCTTGATACTAAGAGATTGACGAAATGAATAGTATTCTAGAAGCTACCTTTGCCGTGGCGGCGTCAGCACAGACGACGTGCTGATAGTTGATGTTGATATAATCTGTGCCGCTGCAGATCGTCAGCGACTTGTCGTCCAGCGTCTCCCCGTGTTTGTTGAACAGGTTTGTGCTCAGTTTGGATTCCGGCTGCAAAGTGAAGTGACTTATTTCATAGCAAGATATGATTGTTGTAAACAAACTAACGTCATTTACCATACACGGCGGCCATTACACCTTTCACTTTGTTATTCGAAAATAATTTGGAGTTTACGTAGTTTCTTGTAACTTAAAATCCTTTGTTTACAAAATTCACAACTGTCTGTGAAATAAGACGTATTTATTTTATCATTACATATTTAAATAAAAATCTATTTAGCAGATAGTTTTTTGTTCCATTAAATCAAAGGGACTTGTGAGAAAACAATTTATTACCTAATAAAACACTTATTTCTATATATAGCTAGCTATATATAAATAGTATTTGAGAGATAAGCTTTGACCTGGACATTGTAATTTACACATTTGTAGACCCTACTCCAGTTATATTATATGATGGAAGTTCCCTTATGAGATACCACACGCCGAAATACTCAAGCCGTCCAAAATATTTACGAAATGTATCCTTTAATTTCCTCAAGAACATTTCCTTTCATTGGGATTGCTTTTGGGAGGAAGCAGGAATGCAATGAATTTAACAATGGTAGAGTCCACAACAACAACATCGGCTGCACGAATGGGCCGGCACGACCGGTGAAATACCACGACCTCACAGAAGACGGGCGTGAAGCAGATTATTCTGCGTTTCGTCTGATGAATAAGGTGCCGGAGGCCTAACTCTAGTTCTCTTCCCCTTCCCACCCTTTTCTTATAAGGAAAGGATAGGAAGGGCAAGAGAACTTGACGGTGGAGGGGATGTATAGAATTTGTAAATAACTATTTTGTGTTTGTCCTCTGTCCATTAAAGGCGGGCAACGCATCTGCAACTCATTAGTTAGTTGCAGATGTCTATGGGTGGGGATCACTTGACATCAGGTGAGAGACTATAAAAAAAACCCTCCCCCAATAACGAGCTAACCTAAGATATAAATGTGTACAACTTTTTTATTCGAGGCAAAATATTTTTTATATAACATCATACATAAATGCATTAGTCAATGTTCGTAAAAGCTGTATTTCGTAAGGTTCAAGTAATGTATTGGTGATCGTTCATGCTGACGAATAAACAATCAGCCTCCATCGCGTTTCTATTTCAATCCGAGCGTGGCCATTACCAATGTAAATGTAATTATTCAACGTCACACACACATACAGCCGGCGGCGGCCATCTTGGACCCGTGACGTCACGCGCTCCCCAAATAATCAACAAATATCAAATCAATTCGCCCCAATATTTGTGCCGTGGGTAATTGGTTTTTACAGATTCTTTGCTTTAATTATGATTGACTTTTTTCTGGATTTGGCGTTCTCTTAATAGATTGGGTCAAATGAGTAACGGGTAAAAAATTAAGTGATCACGTGATCTGCTTTTCATTTAAGTTATTAATTGTCATAATAGAAATGTCACGTGCGACATGTGACCGCAAATTATCATTTCCCATTCTTTTTTGAGCTCACTTATCAATGGCCCCCTTTTAATGGCGTCTTTAGTAGTCCCTACCATTCATTGACAGGCGTCACAAGTTCCAACATGGCGGCCGCTACGAGTGTGTAACGTAACGTTAACATCGCCTGTTAATTATTAACACAAACCGCCGAATCGTAAATAATCAGGGCGGACATGGAATCATTAACGTTTCAATTGGTCTATTTATTTTACATCTGAATACCCATTTCATTAAAGGGATATTATTAACACTAAAGTATCTACAGTTGACCTGTATTGAATATATGAATTGTGAACTGGTAAAGTGGTTTAGGCCCCTAGGTCCCTGATAAGATAAAGTGTAACAATATTTTGACGAATAAAATTAAATAAATAAATACCTTCGGCACTCCCCCAGACCTCACGTCGCTGACTTGACAAAGCTCGATGACGTCTCCATCCTACAAAGAAACAATCAATACAATATAACACAAGTTAAAAAAATGACGCCATTTTGTATTAGTTTGGAAATATGGTGGTTGTAGGACGTTGCGCGGCAGAGAAATAGAAGTTTACAAATACAACTTATAGAAGGCATATTTTCATACACTGATTGTTCTAATAAAATAAGTTTACACGCTTTATTCACTGTGGTAGGCAGCGATCTACATATATACACCAATATCCGGCGCCCGCCACTAATTCCTCATTTCCTGAACAGTTTCAGTCATCTGTTATTCCAAGGAAATTGCATTTGGTTCCGAGACGTAGCTGCGTGCTCGCCAACATACACGAACAAGCGCCCCGGCTTCTCAATACAAACTTTCATCCTCTACTTTTGATCTTTAGGGGATAAATATAAAACATTTTTAGTGCCAGCCTACCTACCCATTAACAGAAATCTCTGTGCAAATTTTCTACTGCTTCTTGAACTCATTCTTATTACATTGGATGAGAGACAAGAGACAGTTCCAATCCTTTGCGACACATTATAAATAAAAACCTTGAGAAATATATTCTACAAAATTCGAACCTTGTATCCATATGGCGCTAGCCACTCTACGTCTGATTAAGACATTTAATGAACAACCCCGCGGAATGCATCAAGTGGAATCTATTGCAAATTTTATTTGCACAGAGCGCGTAGGTGCTGCGGAATGCGTTGTTTTTAAATCACTCCAAATAGTAGATGGAGCATAAAGCCGTGGAACCAGCAAGGAACATATTTATAATGCAAATGTATATTTTGTATACAATATGTCCGGAGACCAACAGTTCAATGAAAGGTTTGTAATCTACTTCGCTTGCTCATGAACAGACAATATGGTAAAAGAAAGGATAATGGAATTTCATATCCTGGTATTTTACTCTTGTATAAATTAGCTGACGTGTGACAAGACAATAGCGACTCTTAGTGCTTCTTGTTGTTCCGTGCTCCGACTCTTTCCAGGATTTTCTGTTTTCAACTACAAGCGCATTAGTATTATGCGTGTCGATATTTCAGACATACATTTAAATCAATTTTTTTTTGGGAATCTTGAGCAAATTTTCTATATAGAATTCTTTTGTATTGTTTATTCATCTAAAGCACGAGAACAAAGTTAGCACAAATGATTTATGACATCGTATAAATCTTCCGATTCAAGTCAACGTCACAACCGACCTAGAAATGTGCAACAATCGAGCCCCGGCCCTGCCTAGACAGAGTAAGATCGAGTTGATACTGTCAGAAGACTAGAGAATGCTGTCTGTGTATAGGCGTTTCAAATGAAAGCGCCCACACATGACGCGGGTATTGAACTGACAGACACTCCAGCGGGATGACATGAAAGGAATGTAGACCATTTGATGTTATATAAACACATTAAAGCAAACATTAATAAGCGAATATAATTTAAGTTTAATCAAATTGATGAAACGTGAAATCGATAGTGTATGGATGTTGTAATGTAACTGTGTCAATGACGGCATCTTTGGAACTAATGAAAGATGCTGTACTCTTATATTCTGTTGAACACGTAATAAAGCTCAGAGAACTTATCTGTTACGTTGTGGGTTCGATGTTCGATGTCCAGGCAAGGTAGGCAAATATTACGTATCACGTACTTAGGCCAGCTAGGAGACATGTCTCAAATAAATCTAGTGGAGTGATTTGAGACATGTTTCCTGAGCAATTTCTTTCTGCCTACTATCTAATGATATTTAAGAATCTGATGTAATAAAGCAGCTAAGGTCAAGTGTTAGTCATCCCTCTCTAAAGCTCCCAAATCATTATAATGATCATCTTAGTACATTCTGCATACATCTTTACAATCCCTTAGTGCTAAGAATCCTACACATCGGTGTTCACATAATGTAATGTTTTCTTGCTTCTTCTTTTACGTTTTTTTAATAAATGGATTTCTCATATCGTATTTGATATGGAAATTGCGTTTGCATCAAAGAGAGTGGAGAGATTGGAAAGATACATAGAATATTGTAATATAAGTCTTTGATGAAACAAATGTAAGCTATCCACAACCAGTAGTTAAAGTGCTGACTATAAACACACAGTAGCAGAGCTAGTACAGTGGCAGAGTCCGCAACAACAACATCTGTTGCACGAATTGGCTCGACCGGTGAAATACCACGACCTCACAGAAGACAGGCGTGAAGTAGAGTATTCTGCGTTTCGTCTGATGAGTGAGGTGCCGGAGGCCTAATTCTAGTTCTCTTCCCCTTCCCACCCTTTTGAAAGGATGGGAAGGGGAAGAAAAGTTGACTTTGGAGGGGATGTATAGAATTTGGAAACAACCATTTTCTGTTTGTCCCCTCCTCTGTACATTAAAGGTGGGCAACGCATCCGCAACTCATTAGTTAGTTGCAGATGTCTATGGGTATCGATCACTTGACGTCGTGTGAACCGCTTGCTCGTTTGCCTCCTAGTACTATAAAAAAAACTCTATAGCGACATTTGAAACTTTATTTTCTTGTTTTTACCGCTACATGTGAAACAGTAATTAACATTAATTATATAAAAGAGAGGACAAGGTAAGGTGTACCGCTTAAGTATATTCTGAATAATTTTACACGAGCACTAATGCGATTAGAAAGGCAAGGAACGTAATTATACATTTTAGTAATTAAGAGAGGTTAGTCAAGTGGGGGTACAAACCAACAAAATATAATTTCGTCCAAACAATAATTAACATATTTTAGCAAAAGATTGGCACGGAAAATTTTTATATTGCTGATTTATTTAAATAATAAATGGTTTTAAAGGATCAGAGTAGGCTATTGACAAAACCTTTGTCTCAATTTTTGAGTCCAGAAGGAATTCCATACAAAACTTGTACACTCCATGCGACATATTGTTTAAATTGATAAGCTTTTCGTTTCACACAGGAAAATCCTTACATAACAATTTTTAAGCCCCAACTACTTGAAGGTACTCTACAAAAATTGGGGTTTAACTTGGAAGGTGTAGGGGACACCTAATTAGGGGTCGGCGAGCGCTCTTGACGGTGCTTGATCTCAAAAAGCTGCTTCTTGTCAGACTTCTGACGGATTCGGAGTGTAGACGCTCGTTATATTCGACCGCAAGGTCAAGAAATAAAAGTTCAATCGAATAATAAGTATCTTTTGGAATACATTTAGATACTTTTTGATATATTCATTACATCAAGCCTTCATGTTAATGTGAAGATATGGTAATACCATTTTTATGACTATATCTTCTTAATAGTCTAGTATTTAAAGAAAGGCACAGTTATTCATGTAGGTAGTCGGGAAAAAAAAAGATTCGTCTTATGATAACGTCACTTTAAAGTCGACATTTGCTTGCACCAGGGATACTGACATATAAATAGAATATATATGATTCGATGAACTACATATTAACTAGTAGTGTATACTGCTTAGTGGTTTTGTTTCATAAACTACTAAGTGTCGAAGACTTGACAAAGGTATGAGTCATCAAGACGAAGGTTTTCATACAATCCTCAATACAAGTAATAAAGTTGAAAGTATTTTCATGAATGTGTGGGGTGGGAATGCTTATAATTCAGGATATCTATTGAAGATTTATCTTGTTCATATCAGTTCATCGACCCTCACTAAGAGTCGTGTAAAGGACGAACGGTGATAGCTCTAGTGGAATTAACTGAAGGGTCATTAAGTTTTTATAGTGGTTCTAATTCCGGCCGCACCTGCTCTCCGTCGTTAACCGAGGCTTGATTGTTCTCGGTCATTCTAAAGCTTACGTGTTTCAGTACAAGTTAACGATGCAATTGTGTTGAAATGTTTACATTTGCGCTGCGGAATGTCTTCTCGGTGACCTGGAATTTGGAGACATGTGAGCTTAAATTGAGCGTGCTGAAATCTTATTCCGAGTGTGGTTTTGTTGTTAATGATATAATTTTTGTATTGGCATTCTTTGATGGGCTTATAGGGCATTCTTTGATGGGCTTATAGGGCATTCTTTGATGGGCTTATAGGTCATTCTTTGATGGGCTTATAGTTTAGTAGATTTTAGGGGATTGGCACGTGATGTATTACAACACATAAGAGATACCGGCGGAATTGAAGATGAATGAGGAATGATTGAACATGAAGACGGAAGAGGGCTCGCATTGGAAACTAGCGATGGATTATTATCACAGAAGAGATGAAATCCGATTAGCTAATGAGGAACCTGATGAGAAGACATGCGACCGACCATTAACAGTCCTCGCGAAATTTGACTACTGCGGCAACGGAATCGTCTTCGATCACACTGATATAACAAAACTTAAGTACAACCAATTATTCCCTAGGATGATTGGCGGCCGGCTGTAAAAAATGTTGCCAGTATCTACACAGTTTGGACAGGGAGATGATGACTCCTGAGTCTGAATAAAGTAAAATTACCGAGAAATTGTTACAATTTAAAATATGCCTAGTCCAATCATAAACTAGCGCGTTCACATTTATTTCTATGAATATCACTGAACCGCTGTTAAACTACCGGACCAATTTTAATGATGTCTTGGGCGTGGTCCTAGAATGATTTTCATTCACAACTCAACATCGGGTCCAATTGATGATCCGGGTTCCAAGAATTTTGCTCGTATACTTCCCTATTTCGTACACAAACTAAATGTGTTGCTCGGAAAATAGAAGAAACAACATTTAAAGTTTATTTAATATTCTTGTGGTACGTAACAATCTATTATATCTTATTTTATTCATTTTCGAAATGCCACATTGACACCACCTTTTAAAAGTAAAAGACTACATTCAATTGAATTAAAGAAAGGAGGTTAACTTTCTGTACATGTATACAGCTGATATAGTTTGTATACATAAAAAATAAATATACATAGCCCTTAAGGTAATAACATACGCCCACAGCTCGATTTGCGGAAATATAAATAAATAATTGAACCTGAAACAAGCTTTATAGATGTTTGCAATGCGTTATTTCCCAGCTGAGTGCAAAGTTATTCATGACCCGGCAGTGGACGTACTGTACATCAGCGGAAAATGGCCGAGGATTTCCGACTACGTAGTCGAAACAAATGTTAATATCTTACCCAAATGATTTTTTATGGATACCGAAATGCTTGATAAAAACAGAAATTACACTGACAAGATTTTGAACGGTATCGAGAATTCAAATATTACTCATTGGTATTCTGTCTGGTCGTCTGCCTAAGCCAGGTTCTGTCATAAGACATCTTGAACGTGTGAACTATTGTCCTACGGCTATTAACAATTACATTTGGACTTTGATTTCTGGATGAAGAAACTCAGTCCTGATGACCTCTGAGACAGGATGTCCCTGAATATGTTGTCCTTTTACCGACTTTAGTTTAGTAGATAATTAGGCCCTAATCTCATCAAACATTTCTTTTCTTTTTCGACTTAAGTCGTTGAAGAGGGCTCATCGTGAAACTTATTCAATAAACCTTTCATAAAATTATATATTAGAATAACATATAGGCTATTTATAAAGATATTGTGTGAATTGTCCAAGATATGACGATAAGTATAAGTCAATAAAAAAAATCCGCCATCTGCGAGCTACTCTGGTGTGTGCTGCAAAAACTGTTTGAACTACACATATACAATGTACAATGGAAATGTATACCTTAAATAGTCCTACAAAAAAGCCCGCGACAGCATATATCTACCTTTTATGTGTAAGCCATTATCGCCAAAATAGTGAACCATCTATTAATTATAATTTATTTTCTAACAACGAAGCTATATATAAGCCTTTTGTTCTTTTAAATCTAAAGGGTTATGAGTAAAATGTAAAAGTAGAATATAATATGTATGTAGGAATGATGAGAGAGCGAGACGGATACAATGTGAGAAAGGAAAGGAAGGGAGGGTAAAGATGGCGGGTGTGCGTGTGTGAAAAAGTTATATTACAATAAAAGAAGATTTAAATAGTTTGCTTTCGTTTGATTACGAGCCCATCCCGAAAAAATCACTTCACTACACGAATAAATAAAACATGAACGAAGAGGTTGTGAAACAGAAAGGATCTAATAAAGATTATCTCAAAGAGAATATACAAAGGTTTAATACCCCTGTTCAAAAATGTCCTTTGTAAGGAGCAAATAATTGAAAGCAAACAAGTCATGAAGCCGCTCGGCTTGTGCTCGCGATACGCTTTGTGTGGGATCAAAGGAATTTGTATGAAGCCAAAACACGCCTACAATTTTATTCATGTTTGATAAGCTTTTGTTCTGTATGGATTTTGATATAAGTTCTTGTAAACATACATGTATACATTCCTTTTCGATATCAACTTAGAAATCTTATGTAACCCATAGATTTTGAAATAAATCAAAGGAATATTTCATTCTCTTGTCCACCAAGTTGAACGTGAGATAGTGTATCTTAGCGATTCACCATAAATATTTTGTGATGCTTCACGTTATAATATGTCACGGAAGTTATATCTTTGGTCAGTCTTCATTCCAACATATGGAGTAATGTAAACACCAAAATTGGTAAAATTGAAAGCAATGGTTTACGACAAAGGCTCATATCATTTTGACCGCTATAATACCACGAAGACAGGTGCGAAGTAGAAGTAGAAGTAAGTCTGGGTTTCGTCTGATGAGTAAATTGCTGGAGGCTCAATTTCGATCCTCGTCCCTTTCCCATCCTTTCCTAATAAGGATAGAATGGGAAAGGGAAAATGATTGGACGGGGAGGGGGTGGGAAGGAGCATCCTTTTACCCGTCGCCCTCACCTCCGCTGTCCATGAAAGGATGAGGTCTCAAATAATATAGACATGGCGAAAGATAATAAGTAGCAAGAGATTGATTTATACGATTTCGTCTCGTCTAAGTGACGTCACCCATGCTCTATCATCTTCCTCTCAATTTATTTATCCACTACCCTTCTTTATTACAAAAAGTCTAGTAACGCATAACTCTTATCAGTGCGGTGGTCTCATAAAATCTGGTGTCCTGCTTGTTCATTAGCCGCGTTTTACTATAAAGAATGGTCACAGCGTTGTTATCCAGCTGCTAGCTATCTCACCTTGCCCTCGCTCTTCCAGTAGATGAAGAAGCCGTACTCGTCGACCTTGAAGAGGCAGTTCTGTTCCAGCTCCGTGTTGTCTTTCTCCTCCGTCCACCGGTCGAACACCGCGCCCTGGACAAGTTACACAAAATTTATCATGGGATTAGATAGAAATAGTAGTATCTTCTCCCTCCCTCCTCGTATCTTGTGTGTATGTTTGTTATGCTTTAACTCCTTAACGACTCAACCAATCATCGTTAGATTTTGAACAACTTGTAAGACGTACACAAAAGGAAACAAAAATCCCAGGGGATGGTCTTGTCTAGTAATAGTATGAATGATGATTCATTTTTGATTTTTGATTAAACGATGAGAAGAAACGAATGCGTAACAGCACCGCTTTAGCTATTGCTATATAGCTCGTACCAGCTTGTTTGGTTCGATAAATTAATGTGGAAGAAAGTTAAGTAACGGACAAGAGGTATCAAGTTGATTTCAATAGAAATCCAAACGTTGGGCAATATCGTGAGATGTTTAACAGTGTTATAACTGTAGACAATGCACTGTATGCGCACGAAACGTGGCGTATTTCATTTGACGTCGATACGTATTGAAGCATTCTTGAGCTGCAGCCAAACACCGCAATCTACGAAGGCGTCTTTCAATACTTTACTAAGTGCTTCTTATTGATTTTGTTTATGGAAAGTCTTTCCCAAAACGACATAAAAGACGTCTAAAGGAACATAAATACTTTTAGAGAAAGAGATGGAATGAGAATATAGTTTTGATTTAAGGTTATAAGAAATCTAAAGCAGTCGAACGATACGACTAACATACTCAGTCATGTACCAGCTGCTTCTACGCCCTAATTCTAGTTAGATTTTTATTTGTAGAGGGAGGTGGGAAACGAGCAAGTGGTTCACCTGATATCAAGTGATCGCTACCCAGAGACATGCAATGCTGCAACAAGCGAATGAGTTGCCTGTCCTTAATGGACAGGCAAAAGGAAAAAGGAGAGAAGGTGAAAGGACCAATATTAGTCCTCCTGCCGGAGGTCCTCACTCGTCAGACGAAATGCAGAAATACTTCCACCTCACGCCTATCTTCATTGAGGTCGTGGTAATTTACCGGTCGAGCCGACCCATTCGTGCAACAGATGTTGTCATCGTTTCTTTGTGGTATATAATAAGTACATACAATAAAAAGCGATTAAATTAATATTATAGTTATTAATGTAAGAATACGTAATTACATAAATCAAGCAATCTAGAATTTACGCTGTCTGTTCACTAACGCTTTAACGTTTGTGACGGTTGACGTCATTTCTACCGGCGCCTGATGGTTTATATTAGCAAATATGACTGCTATTATATTGTCGTTTGAAATGCAAGGCGTGTGAGCGATGCGATGGGATTACACAATTGACCGTTTCTAATTAACAACATATACGTGTATATACGTTTTTCTACGTGCTGTAGTGATTAGGTTACATTCCGTAACATTTGCGCACCTATCTAACATCTGTTCCGTTGGCGTACCTATTGATGCAAAAGCCGTTGGCGCTGGTTCGTCTTGTCTATGCCCTTTTCCTACTTGTTTATGGTCGGCTCAGTGGGACTGTTGTCCATACCGTAATAGCTACTGTTTTGGCTATAGTTTTTTCCGCCCAGCCACCTGCTTCACTCGATGCATGAATGAAGAGAGAATAACGAAACAAATTTATGTTGCAAAAGCGAGTGGTATTGTTGGTAGGGGAAATCCAAGGAGAACTTATATCGATCAGATTAGTGGCTTACTAAAAAGGGCGATATAAGGAGCATCCGTAATCGACGAACATGCGTAGATGTGCACCAAATGGAAATCAATGATCTCTGTCTACCACTCTGGTTTACGGCCGTGATATTTATTTATTTGGAGTTATTTTTTTAACTTTTCTTTAAATGTGTATGTAATTTTTCGTTAGCTTATATGTTGGTATCATTTGCTAAATATCTGCGGTTGTGATATTTCCTTAATCGATTTATGCGGCGCAACTAAAAACCACGAATTACCACCATATTAATAAGAGATTAGACGAGCACCAATTAGGTCAGTGTACAAATTTCAAATCAAATTCACAGTGGCAGGTAGTATTTTACCACGGACTCAAATATTCACTAACCAATCACGAGCATTGAAAACGTTTTACATGTTGCTACTGAATAGTTAAAATTCATTCACTCAGCCCACAGCGCCGACTGCTTCGCTGAATAAGTGAACGATTTGAATGTTTCGACAGTTTGTTAGCGTTAACATTGTCATTGTTAATTTCATTTGGATTGGCGCGAATAACGCCTGCTTTCAGTATATTGGTCGTAAAATGTAGTTTTGTTTGTAATAAATAAAATACATGACTAAAATTTCACCTGATGACCAACTGATCGAAGTGATATGATGGAAACATGGTAGTTTACCACTAACCAATTCACTGTTCTCTTGAAGTTTAAGGATATCACCAACTACTTAAATTATAATATTGATTCTTCTGGTCTTTCCGGCGTAGACATGAGTGACAAAAGTATAATAATTTTACAGTATACCATACACGACGGTTGTAGCTTTTTTTAAAAAGAAAAAGGTGACAAACAATCAAGATGTTCACACGATATCAACTGACAAGCATCTGCAACGATCTAATGAGTTGCAGATGCGTTGCCAACTTGTAACAGATAAAGGAATGGACAAGATGATTTTACCTTATCCTATTTATCACCTTCCCCGTCAAATCCTCCTCCTCTTCCCATTCTATTCTTATTAGAAATAGAAGGGATGAAAATTGTCCGTCTCCTCAATAATCAGACGAAACGCAGAATACCTCTACTGTCTTCTGTGAGGTCGAGATAGTTCAATATGTAATTTACGACATAAAGGGGGTATGACTTGATTGTCCCTCAAATATGTCTAATCGGTCTACCTGTAGCAGTTGTTTATATGTAGGTATTTGTATAACAGTTGGAACTAATCGTGCGGTAAACAAACGAGTCCTAATGACCAATAAGCGCAATGAAGTGTAGATAGAAGTCAGCAGTCAGTAGTCAATAACATGGAAAATATAAATGTAGCGCAAAGGTCCTGTCCGATACAATTAGGAGTATCAGAGAAAAGATATCGATCTAGCGTGAATTACTCGCGACAAGCTATCAGTCCCCGACACACAAAAATTGAGATTTTTATTCTGAGTGAGTTATTTGAAAATTACGATATAGAGAGATACAGAAAGGTTATTGTACAAATTGTCATACAACTTACGTGCTATGTAAAAGGTTTTCTTCATTATTCACACAGACAGAATGTTTGAAGAAATTAAGTATTTATCTTATGTACTATAATAAGTTTCAATAACATGGAAAACCATTGGAATTGACAGATCCATTAAGGATCGACTGACCCTACAATTCTAACGATTTACGTCGAGCTTTGATCCAATAGTATCGGTTTTCTCGGTACTATTCATTTTAGCGTAACAGTGTACTAAAACCTCATTTATAACTGAACAAAAGCCTCCCTAGGTGGTTGATCTATTGTTCTAGCGCAGAAAGCTGTGAAAGCGGCTTCTAATCAAACTGGTCGTAAATAATTCATGCTTAATTCTATATAAGTAACTTTAATTTACGTATTCAAATAAGCTCTCACATCCATGATCTAAGGGTTACGTCTTCACATTTGGTAAGGCATCTACGAATGTACTACAGCTCAAATACTTCATTACTTCCTTGTATTCAACTGTATAATAGTCCGTCTGGTATTACCTCGTCCTTAAAAACTCCAACTTTGATTACATTTACATCACACCCTATCTATGCTTGTGGGATAATTTTAGCCACTTCCATGAGACAAGATGAACACACATGTAAACATACGAATATTAAAAGCGGATCTAGTACAGTGGTAGAGTCCGCAACAACAGCATCTGTTGCATGAATTGGCTCGACCGGTGAAATACCAAGGCCTTACAGAAAACAGGCGTGAAGTAATCTGCGTTTCGTCTGTGTGAGTGAGGTACCGGAGGCCTGAAATTATTCAGTCCTCTTCTCCGTCCCACCCGTTCTTCATAAGGGGATAGGATAACCTTCTCACATAAAAAACCCACTCTTTCTACACTATTTCAAAATAATAAAACGGCAGTTGTATGTCGAAGATATTTGTGAAACTTGCATCTCAGGAGATTAACCTTACACTGACCCGTTTGAATAAATCATAATACCAATAAGTGATATTGTAATTCTTGTTTTTAACGGTATTGCCTGATTTTTGGCCTCTTTCAAAGCTTAAGCTTTGTAGTGCGAAATCAAAAAGGCAAGAGCAACATAAATGAACTCCTAATTATATACAGAGCCAAATAATATTAGTTAACGAAAAGAAATCATCATCTCTCTGGCATTTTCCCCACTCATGTGGTTAACTAACATAGTTAACAATCCTCGGGCAATTGTTAACAAAAAGAAAGTTGATTAATATCTTTATACCCCTCTTGGGACAAATAATCCAAATACATTCGATCCGCGTTCAACGTGATGACGAAATCTTTAAAGGTTCCACTCCGCTCCAAGTAATTAAATACAGATATATTGTCCCTGTTCGAATATGTCCTATGTAAGGGATCAGTTGAGCGAGCAAACAAAAGTAAAGTAGGTACTTTGTGTGAGATGAAAGGAATTATATAAAGGCAAGTTAAATCAAATTTTCTTCATGTTTCTTTAATGTTTGACTTACAAAACTTGTACAACTTTAAACTAAAAGAAAATCTTTTAGTTTACAAGTTAAAGTTACTTAGTTAGTACTTTTGTACTCTTTAATGAAATATGGACCGAGATTTACCGCACAAAATTGCTAAAACAATATTATTTTCTAATTATGAACTTAAAGTGTAGCCTAAGTACTTCTCAAAAACGCAAACGTTGCTGCCAATGACTTATAACTAACTTACTAACTAGAGTAGCGCGGTAACCCAAAGTGGGCCTTGGCCGCCGACAAGTACCATCCGCACTACCTGGATGCCTGGCATTCCTCAACAGTGCGGTTCTCGCGAAATTTCCTGCCACGCACAGCCGCGTTGTGGAATGGTCTATCCTCGGCGGTATTTCCAAACCAGTATGACGTAGGGTCCTTCAAACAGCGAGCCTATCTCTTTCTTAAAGGCCGGCAACGCATCTGCAGATCCTCTGGTGTTGGGCGTCGTTGATCACCTCGGTGTTCCCGCCGCTCGTTTGCCCCCTTCTCCTTGTAAAAAAAAAGTCTCCAATCTCTCCGATGCCGCGCCATCTCTCGACAGATCCGAATTCGAAGGGCAGGTCCTTCTCTAACTCATCTTTAAATACCTGGGACCTATAGTGTCTTTTGTAACGCAATTAATATGAAACGTGTGCAGTCACCCTTAATTATAGAAAATTAATAAACTACTTTCTATCATCAAAGTCGCCAAAACAACTGAGATTAGTTACACATAATTAACCCAGAACTTTGAAGTGTCAAAACACAACTAGAAGAAGACCTAGGAAACGTAAATACATTGCATAATAAAGCGTTAACTCAGCATCAAGTATCTTGTTTTTTGTGGTAGAGTCCACAACAACAACATCTGTTGCGCGAATGGGCCGGCTCGACCGGTGAAATACCGCGACCTCACAGAAGACAGGCGTGAAGTAGAGTATTCTGCGTTTCGTCTGATGAGTGAGGTGCCGGAGGCCTAATTCTAGTTCTCTCCCCCTTCCCACCCTTTTCTTATAAGAAAAGGATGGAAAGGAGAAGAAAACTTGACGGTTGAGGGGATATATAGGAATTGGAAATAATCATTTCCTGTTTGTCCCCTCCTCTGTCCATTAAAGGCGGGCAAAGCATTTGCAACTCATTAGTTAGATGCAGATGTCTATGGGTAGCGACACCACTTGACATCGGGTGAACCGCTTGCTCGTTTGCCACCTAGTACTATAAAAAAATATCTTGTTTTGGATGACAGGCAAGATACTCTGTAGCCAATGAAACTAATAACTATTACACGTTGTAAAGTTAGACTAATTAATAACATTTACGCCGCCCAGTTATATTAACAGCTTCCGGTCGAATTAACCACGCTTCTGACTTTGTATTACAAAATCATTACTAAATGTAAATACGATAAAAATGGTTGTCACTGCACACAAAAATGAACTAAACTACATAACCGGTTACTGACGAATAAGGTTCAAAATCCTTTAAATAACCCATAAGAAATTGTTACTTGAAACTTGTAGTCATTTTGTTGAAAACTGCATATGTCAATCTCTTACAGCATAGTGGCTTGTTTCATATGTATTATCTAGTAGTCTAGAATAGTATATTATTACGTAATAACTTTATTAAATTTCTCTCCGAACACAATGAAAAGGCGTTCAGTTTACAGATTAATATATTCCCTCGCAAGAGGCGAGTGGCAACCCTAATTAACATGTACCCGGATTATCGCAAGCCACTTAATCCGTGTCCCACTTTGTACTCCGCGGTAATTGTACCAGGGAAAATAATATATTTGCCTTACATATTGTTGATTAAATGGAAAGTTGTACAGTGGGAGTGTTCAGCCCGGGCGTAGGGTTGATTAATTTATTAATACTTAAAATAATGAATGACATTAATCATAGGCATAGGGAATATCATCCGAAATTATTTTGTGTAGCAACGCCATCTAGTAGTTTAAATCTTAAGGAATAGTGGCGATGTGTTTTGTTGCATTTAAATTATACTGCTCTAAATTAAAAGTAAATCTAATAAAGTAAATCTGTTTATAGCTTTGAGAACTTTACAAGTGTAATAAGTCTAAGCAATAATAATATTATAAGCCGTCGTCACTGACGTCCTAGGAAGATGGCGCCGGTTTATTATATTACTAGGGATCCGCCCCGGCTTCGCCCGGGTACCACTAATTATGTTGATCCGATCGCTACCAAACACAGGAATGTGCCAATCTGGACAATCCCTGTAAATTTCATCGAAATCGGTCCAGCCGTTTCGGAGTCTATAGGTCTATAAGGAACATACATACTTCGCTTTCTATGTACTATTTTATTCATAAAAAGTCCAATGTTACTTCTAATACCTCCAAGATGTGTACAAAGTTTCATGACGATCGGTTGAGTAGTTTTCGCGTGAAAGCGTAACAAACAAACTTACATTCACATTTATAATATTAGTAGGGATAAGGATACTACCTTTTATTTTATAAGAGTATGTAATTGCCCATAAACATAAATGTTCACTTTGCGGAAGTAGTGTTACTATCAGAGCGTTTCGTTTATTGTAAGAGTCAGGAGTTACAATTGTAGGTAATTGAGTGGCTCACTTGCAGCAGCGGCTCCGGGACGGGGATCTGCCAGTTGAATTCAAACTTTTTGGTCATCCTGTAGAGTTGAGTTTAGCGCCTCGCCTCGATCCTACGTGGCAGAGTTCAGCAATTGCCCATATTCAAACCCTGTAAAAGAAAAAAAATATTAACTTTAAATATGAACTATAAATAACCTTGCAGGGGTAAAGTACGGTGTGACTTAATTCTTAAAAAAAAACACGTTAACTATCATTAAAGTATCTATTATTGCCATTTAAGCTTACACCAAGTTGGCGTTATTCTGAATCTTAAAATAATCGCAAATTCTAAAGATAACGGGACAAACTATTTACATGTTTCCATTGTCATCAGCCCTTGATAGGTTGTGCAATGTATCAAATTAATTCCACATTTTGAAGGGCTTAAAAATCCCCTTCAAATATTCCGTTATGTGCGGTCTATGGCTGATGTACGGTCAACAGTAAAGATTTAAATTTGAAAAATAAATACGGAACCATTCTTAAAGCCGGCTCAATTATATGTTCAACGGATTAGCCGCGTCCCTGTCGCTAAGGAGCGCGATGTCGCTGGGCCCTGACCGCGTTGACCTCCACCGGTAAGGTGACCATGAATGCCAAAGAATTATACATCCAAACAATTTTAACTTTCGGACGAGTGGAACCGTTTCAATATTTTTTATAATACATAATATCAACTTGTACTAACATATATTATACACATACATAAAAAAACACTTATATACACATAATTCGCTAAACACAATGACAGGACCCCACCCTCATCCACTGTGCTTCCGCAACTTTATTAACGGTCGTATCCCATATAATTCGGAAATTCTGGTAACACTAAACGTTATCTCTGTCGGCAATGCACGCGAGATGCTGTCGAACCTTGGATCTTCAATTGTGCGGTGGAGGCAATTTAAGCCTCGACCTATGGACCCTGTTTTATGTGCACGTGACGAATAAAGTCTATGAAAATTATTTATGGTCACATTTATTACAGATAATTAGCTATTCTGGAGACTCACAAGGTAACATTATGTCATTTAGAAAAACAAAAAATGGAAACGTGTTTTGCAATTTTTTTTCAGCATGAATGACGATCTATTTGATAATTTCAAGAAAGCCTGCGCTTGGTAGCCGAAATAGCCGAATGCCGGGTACGAACCCACGATATTATTGTATCGCAGTGAGCACTCTTAACCTATATGTTTATTTATAATTAAGGGAATACATACAAAATGTTAACTGTCATCTCTTAAAAATGGCAGATAATGGGTTTTTGTAAATCAATTCGTACTTTTACATATCAAGTGGACATGGACACATAACTATCGGTAATTAAATCGACTAAATTATATATTTTAATAGTATCTGGTTAGCTGGTTAAATAGATATACCCATTTCTCTCGCGCTTTCTCCTTTTTCTGTTCACTCCCATCCCACAAAATTCTAATGGTGTCAAATAGTGAGCCACGTACGTGGTGTGTTTAAGGATTTGTGACGCAATTGCCGGTGGGATTGGCAATAAACATGATCAATTAACCGACCTCATGATTGTCAAATTGACGGGGATGGACTCAACGCCAAAGCCCAGGTACAAATATTCGAGAATCGGAAACTCGTCGATATAAGCTGAAATCGAACACTCGGTCCTCAGAGCAGCTTAAGTATTATGTAAATAACCAAACAGCTGTATGTATAATACATATTTTATTATTGTAAATGTATTTATGTAATGTGGTATTGTATAAGCCCTGCCAACCAACTTGAAACTAGCGACAAACGTCAGGTGTTGCTGTGCACATATAAAAAATATACAGAAAGCAGACTACATTTTAAAGTTAATAGTGGTCTTAGCTCTTAACACCCATTAGCAAGTTAATCCATTAGCATCGGAGAACGCCAGGCGGCGCGGCGCTAGCGCGCTCGGGCGAGTGTTGCCAACTTTGTTGCCACTTTTGTGGGTTCAATTATTCGCTTAAAAGCTTTTCTGCCTCTCTACTAAACCAAGAAGAAAAAAAGCCCTCTTTAACCATTATAGTCTATTGGTTAAATATATTACTGATTTTCCATTTATTATAATTTTTTTATTATCTATTTAAAATAATAAGTACACAATATATTTATTTATTACAAAAATATGGATAAATATGTAATATGCAGAGGGTTACATATTACATTATTCATTTTTTTTTCTCACTAATTTGTCCGATATAAGTTTACCATTTAGGCTCAACTAACGATGTCATATAATTTTGTTTCTTCGTCTGTCTGTAAAATAATTTTATTAATAACTAATAAAATGAAAACTTACATCAAATATGATATTTACTAAACTGCTCCGTGTCACGTTGAGTTTAATGATAGCACGTTCATCACGCGGCACGGCACACCCCACGCCTTGTGGCCGGTGTTTCAAACGTTAATCCAATTAAATCGCCACGTGATGTCATTGATATGATTCCTTTAAGTTTACCATAAAGTTTAAGTGAATTAATTATAAGTGAAGCAAAGCAATTTGATTAGTGAGCCTCTTGGTGTAGGGAAGTAGTCGTAGAAGTAACAAACTTATGTTTTTCACGCGTACGCATAATTATTTATTTCCATTCCGTTTTGTGGCGGCAGTGGTGGCTCAGCGGCTTAGGTCCCGACTTACGTACGGTTGCGGGTTCGAACCTAGGCAGGCGCTTTACTTTTTGTAATTTATTTCATCACCACTGCTCCAAAAACGGTGAAGGAAAACATCGTGAGCAAAGCATGTTCTTAGAACCATCAAATTCGAAGACATGTGACATTCACCAACCCGCACCGGGCCAGCGTGATGGATTACGGCTCAGTACCTCTCTCGGAGAGGAGGCCTGTGTCCCTGCAGTGGAAAACATTCTAGAAAAGGCTGATTTATTATTATATTAATATTCCATTTTGACCTCCTGTAGCCTAATCATCATCTCAGGTTCCATAGTAGCTAGTGGTCCTGGGCTTGGTCAAGTAATTTTTTCCATGACGGTCTACTTTAGGCTTTTTGGAGGGATATTTTTCAGATCTCGCTCGCGTCAGCCATCTTCTGCCTACTCCGTGTTCTACGATCAACTGGCTGACTTTCAAATAAGCGCTTTAGAAATCCGCAATCATTCTTCCGCCACACGTGCAGCCAATCGTAGCCTGACAATTTTTATAGCCTTGATAATGTTGGCCTCATTTTTGGTACAGCTCATGGTTGTATCGTGTCCGCCTAAACTTAACCTTTTTTGATGAATGAGGTGTAAAAGGATTTAAATATTATGTGATGATGCGATCTATTACTAGTTTTATGATTATATATAGTTCGCACCACATTCTTGACTTGAAGGTACCAATAGACGCTAGCAAATTGTTTCAATCCTTTGATGTACGTACAAAGCCGAACCGTTATCGCCGTTCATCTGTTACATATAGTAACAATAATATAATAATGGAGACCTGTAATACTGATATTTTGCTGTCGAACTCAAGTAGGTCCACCGTCCACATTGTTATCAGGGTGTATTGATGCCGAGGCAAAGTAGGTCAGAGGGTCGCCTTAATGTATTGAATTAATTCAAATGGGACGCTCTCAGTTCACTACGCTTTGCACGTTCACGAACAAACGAGTTTGTGCAAAGTAGTTTGTAATGTTTCTTCTAAAAATACTAACGCCTTTCGTGAAGTACGTATTTTCATCAACAGATGGCATTGTTTGTGAAACTATATTATCCTGTTACTTTTAAGCGGTTTCCAGTATAGGTAATCACCAAAATAACAAATTATGTGATGTCGATGTCAGACGAAATTTCGGGCGGGTCAACTGGAAATTACTAACTTTGATACAGATTAAGTCCGCAGCTAATTTTCAACGGCAATCCAGCAAAGTTTCTGTGTGTCCAACTGCTAAATAATTCATCGCCGCAGGGCCCCCGCTCTACAAACATGTAAATCAGCCTGTATTTGTTATTCGCGCGCGCCTCAATCTTTGCTGAATATGAAAGAGCATTTTCGTGTTTTAGGAAATTTAAATTCGCGTTTTATAAAAAGAAATATACAAATAAATTCATTTAAGAGATTTAAGTATAGTAAAACAATGAATTGAAATTCACTGATCGACGTTTATCACTTCGGACGTTGTGAGATCTCACGTTTTTGTCTGCTACCCATAGGAATCATCCTTTAATGGACAGAGGAGGCGGAATATTTATCTTTCCTATCCCCTCCCCGTCAAATCCCCTCCCTTTTCTTAGCAGTAGTAAAGGATACAATATCTCCCTCAACAGGCGAAATACCACTACACTCAAACTCAAGCGAATGCTTTCACTTCACGGGTGTTTTCTGTGAGGTCGTGGTATGTCGCCACTCGAGGCGGCACATTCGTGCAAGAGATGGTGTTGCGAGCTCACCAGTAGTTAAATCACGGAAACATTGCCATGTTTGAACCAATTCATCAATACGAATTTAGAATTTAATTTAAATTAAGTTTAAGTTTGCATCTACGATAAATAACAACAATTGCGTCATCAACAACCAACAGCAACCTTACTGTTATAATAAAAAATAAAAGCAGTATAATTAAAAAAAACAATGCATTCTAGTTCAAAACTAAACTACTTCTACTGGGAGATAAAATATTGCACTTTTAAATAACATTTGCTCCCTCGCCCACAGCCGCTTCCGAGTGATTAAAACTCCATTGTTTCCAGAATCAGACACGACTCGAGGTGCTTAAGATCCGATGCGTTGTTACGCGCCTATTATTAACATTTAGATTCACCAGTGGTCACAAATTCGAAAAAAACAAATGCACATAACTCCTCTTCTGCTACACATCTACGCATAAATGCTTCGGTCTTAACCGTAAGAGTATCCGTTATCTTACATTACGGTTACGGATACTGTTAATACTGCCTTTATTCAGTATGTCACCAATCTAGTCAAAATAAGTTCGTCAGGAATGTCCACTACCGACGGAGTTGAAGGTTCACTTCCAACCCCCACTTTTACTTATAGTATTGTGTCGAAACCTAACCTCACAAAACGTAGGCGTGAAGTATTTTGTGTTTCGTCTGTTGAGTGAGATGCCGGTGGCCAAATAGTTCTCTCCTCTTCCCATTCTTTCCTTAGCAGGAACAGGTTTTGTGCGGCGAGTGGATAGGTAGAGGAAATATTATTTTTCCCGTCTCCCCTCCCTTGTCCATTAAACGTAGGCAACGCATTTGCAACTCATTAGATTGTTGCAGATGCCGATCTTGTATCTCATCTTCATCCTCATTTAGCTGCTATTAGTACTATTAATTTAGTTACCCGTTTTCCTAGACTAGCATTAACACTTTACAACTGGCTATATCCCAGTTTATGACAGATCCTATAAATGTACTATCGACTCAATAAATTGAAGGTATAAAAAGGTCGTGAAACACGAAGGTCGGCTTAGCCTAGATAGTACCAGCCTGAGCGAATTATAGTTCAATTTATAAGCCATTAAATTACACTGTCGGACAAGGTTGAAAAATTACCTATTTGGTAATTTTATTAATATCAAGCTACATGTTTGAATCAATATAACGATTTGAACCACGTTCGCGTATATCGATGTTGGTAATCCCACGAATCCCAATATTTAATTTACTAATCCCACTTCCCCTGAAGAAGGACCTCCGAGAGATCCGAAACTTGTCGATACCAATACCGATGTAAGCGATCGTGATCGAGAGTAAGGTTTCATTGAAATTATGTCTCACGAAATGCTACACATTGATGGAGCCCGCAACAACAACATCTGTTGCACGAATGTGCCGGCTCGACCGGTGATATACCACGACCTCACAGAAAACAGGCGTGAAGCAGAAGTACTCTGCGTTTCGTCTGATGAGTGAGGTGCCGGAGGCCTAGTTTCAGACCTTTTCACCTTCCCGCCCTTTCCTCATATGGATATGATGGGAACGAGAAGAGGACTGGACGGGAAGGTGTTTCGCGGGGGAAAGGAAATATCCTTTTCCCAACACATTTGCTTGTTGCGCATGTCTATGGGTAGCGCTCACTTAACATGAGGTGAACCGCTTGCTCATTTGCCACCTTATCCCATGAAAAAAAAAAGTTGTAATGATTTTATCAGGAAACTGCCTGAGGACTGAGGGTTTTCTAATACTAAAGTTATAAAGAATTATCATTTGTTTGCAATAGGTAACTAGTACTACTAGGTAGTATTCGTTTGTGATACTGAAACTCACCCTGGCGTCACTTCACTGCTAGCTTGTGGTAAACTTACAAATATAAATAATTTATAAACAGTAAAGAATATACAGTTCTAAGAAAAAAAGCACGGAGTCGTGTATTTTCGTTGTGTGGTACCAATACAGTGTCAACATCACGAAATGTATTACGTTCATATCATACCCGTAGAAATTCTACATCTGTAGCAATTGTGTTTGCGATGTTAAACCGAGCTAAGGAGAAGACAGTGCATCGAAGAAGACAAGAAGATTATTAATTGGTTTATATGCTTATACCAAATATTTGTAATAAGCTCCATGAAGGGGGATTGGTACTAAACGCACATGGTTAACAATTTGAGAGTTTATTTATGGAATACTTACATTCACACGTATTACACAACACACTTACAACACTGTTATTGATATTGATAAAAATACTAGAGATTTTTTTATCAATATCTTTTTGAAATGCGCGAACAATACATGCTTTTCTTAATATAGTAAACAAGCGATCGGCCCCGGCTTCGCCCGTGCACCACTAATTATGTTGACCCTGTAAATTTCTTCGAAATCGGTCCAGACGTTTCGGATTCTATAGGTCTACAGGGAACGTAAATACTTCGCTTTTTATATATTATTTTTTTTTCATAAAAAGTATCCTATGTTACTTCTCATAGGTATGAGAGGTTGGAGGTCCAAGATTATGTGTACAAAGTTTCATGATGATCGGTTGAGTAGTTTTCGCGTGAAAGCGTAACAAGCAAACCTACATTCACATTTATAATATTAGTAGGGATTCAATGATGAATTATTCCTTTCGAATATATATATATATATATATATATATATATATATACTTTTACTGTATGAAAGGAGATAAAATTTTATGCAATGTGTTCGGTGATCACAATCCTAAACGTTTTCGTATATTACACCTGAAAAAAAGCTACCTGCATTTTCTTTATGGGATATGAGGCTCTAGAAAGAAAATTCGCAAATATAGCCGCCGTAAAAGATGTAAGTTTACCATTTAAAAATCTGCATTATATCAGAAAGACAGTTGTCAGCCGTCTGTAAGCTTAATATATATTTGATTTGAAGCAATAAAAATATTAAAATGTTTCTTCTGAAGCGAAAAAACCATAAAACCATGATAGACATTTATCTTAAAACCAGATTAGGCACAATACTTCACGCTCACGTGTCCTCGAGCCGCGTTGTCAGTAGCGGCCACCTCCATGTTGCATTTCGGTAGGCGCTGGTATCGCGAATATCACATTACTGCCATTTTAAACATTTTAACTTAATTCAAAACAATTACTTTATTTTTATTTAGTTTACTATGAACTCGTGGTATTTCCTCCTTGCATAGTTTTGCCCAAATTTGTTTATTTTTATTGCCGACAGAGGTCAGATACAATGCATGATGAAGCAGCGCCCGTCATCATTAACATTGTCACATAATGGTCTAAGATACGTGTAACGACATGTAGGAGTGTTATTTTAGTGTTAGCTTGACATTTAGAATCACCAATGTCGAGTTACGCAAGGGTTCAATCTCATATAGTGATTTACATTCAACAGTGCCCCTAGTTAGCTTTAGATTTAGCACGGCAAACCAATTGTGATTTGATCTTCATATTAGGGCCCGATCATACAATATAAAGTGTATTCTTATGCAGCGTATCTTAGAATATAACTTATACTCGGCATCCTCCTTCTCGCGAGGCTATTTCGATAAATCTGTGAAAATTAAGTGTTAATCAACTATTCACTTAATTTGTGAATATAGTATATTCTATTTATATTTTTTTATAAACCTCCGGCACCTCACTCATCAGACGAAACGCAGAATTACTTCACGCCTGTCTTCTGTGAGGTCGTGGTATTTCACCGGTCGAGCCGGCCCTTTCGTGCAACAGATGTTGTTGTTGCGGACTCTACCACTGTTATATACTACTAGTGACCCGCCCCGGCTTCGGCTTCTTCCCCGGAGGAGTATGGCGACTGACAATGTGACAGGAGAATTTTATATATATGTATATCATATCTAATACCACTCGTTCTTAAATCAGTATATAAACCAGATTTAGAGAGGGTGCAGAGATAGTGTTAAGGACATATGATACATTGGGTATTCAAAACAAACATCTTATTGCAAGTTTCAATTAGCCCCGCATTGTTGCTTCCACTTTGTTGTTGCCGACAAATTGCTGTTACAATTTAAATTAGAAATCGAAAAGACGTTAATTGTTTCAAAGTTTACACGAACTTAATTGATGTGAGTTGGCCAAACATTTCGTGCGGACCAAGGATCCCGGGAGACGGTAATTGTTCAACCTTCGCGTCGTACGTTGGCAGCGAGATGTTCGGCGGCTGTGAGCAATGAACTCTGAAGGAACGCTAACTTGTCTTTAACAACATCTGACAGTCGCAAGGTTTCTTTGTTTGTAATATTTATTACAAAAATAGTAGGAATTCCTTTTTTTGATTCTGGTCACATTTGTTACTCTTTAATTCCGTCTTAAGATTTTTATCGTCTAAAGTAAAGGTTACATGAAATCGGTGTATCCCGTGTTCACTTTAAATACCTCTCAATAAAATGCCTTCGGATTAATCATGATGAAAGAGCCTTCAGTAATCAATGAATGAAATGAAACTGTGTACTATATAAAATGAAATCGCTCGGCAACTTGCCCGGTAATTGTGGTCTGTATAGTATACGTAGTGGGTACTATAAATCATTGCACGAAGAAATAATTATAATAGTTTTAAAAACTAAGAACCATGCTATTTTCCATTATACATAGTATGTATTATTCAGATTTTAACGCTGCGATTATTTATTCTATGGATTTGATATTCTCAATCCTAAAAAACAGTTGTAGAGCTCGCAACATTTGTTGCACGAATGCGCCGCCTCAACCAGTGTGATACCACGACCTCACAGTAAACAGGCGTGAAGTAGAAGTACTCTGCGTATCGCCGGAGGCCTAATTTCAATCCCCTTCCCCTTCGCACCCTTTCCACATAAGGATAGGATGTGAACGGGAAGAGGATTGGACGGAGGCAGTGGGAAAAGGAAATATCCTTCTTCCAGTCTATGCTTTCCACTGACCATTATAGGTAGGCAACACATTCGCTTGTTGCGTATGTCTTGTTGCGTTCACTTCACATCAGGGATCCGCTTGCTCGTTTGCCACCTAATTACATAAAAAGATTCGCAATTCCTTAAGATCCTGGTGAAGTTAATGACATAAACTATTTAAAAATGATTTATTTCATAGTCAACGGTCCTCGATAAGTGTGTTTTCAATTTAATTCGACATTTCGTAGGGATTTAAAACAACGGTTATAGATTTTTAATTTTTTCAGCGTTTAATACAAACAAACAAACATAAATACATACACACTAAGTTAATAAAAGCGTTTTAAATATTTAATTAAATTACTAATATTTTATTAAATCACTTCTAAATAATCACTTATGTATAGGGTAGAAAGAAATAATTGCAGTCCGTCCTTTTTAGATATATCTAGAGCGTCATTTCTGACTTCTCCATCTTTTTTGACATTATTGGCTTTCTCCAGGTCCTTTATAACCTAACCTAACCAGTACAATTCCTCGTACGAGTCCTTGTTTATTCTTCAGTTGAGAAATGTTCATATAGGTACACCTAAGTCCCCGACCCGAAACTCTCATTATACAATTAATATTATCAAAATAAATATTAATTAATTGCTTGAGATTCGTCGGTTTATGAAACAGCTACAATCATATGTCTGCGCGCGATCCCTTTGAAGACGAGAATAGAACGAGAGCAAACAGCAGCCGGAGCAAAACATACGATGCATCAATTCGAAGTCAGCGATGTAATTGCCTTGTACAAATAATAAAGTCTAGGTTTTAAGTCGTAGAAGGTATTATGCGACGAATCCGAACGATGGTGTATTATAAACTGTCACCAAATTGTGATCTGATATCTCTATATATGTGATAGCAACAAGCCTAACGACTTTCATGTGCAACTTAAGGAACCTATAATTATTTTACATTTTTCACTTAAACTTTAAAAGCAAGCAAAATATCAATTCACAATTTGATCTGAAGGATTTGACTTCGACAGTTTGTAAACTGTCCAGAAATGATACGTAAAATTGTCAGTGAATCGTTTATATGATATTAAAAGACCGATTATAAAATACCGAAGTTCAAAATCGATCGGTGACATACATTTTAAGTACACTGATTGCCTTTATTTATTTATTTATTTTTATAAGAGAAGGGGGCAAACGAGCGGCGTGAACACCCAGGTGATCAACGACGCCCATGGACACCCGCAACACCAGAGGAACTGCAGATGCGTTGCCGGCCTTTTAGAAAAAGATAGGCTCGCTTCTTGAAGGACCCCAAGTCGTACTGGTTTGGAGTTCTTCGGAACACTCCCCGTAGTACATACGGTAAAAAATGCAGACGGAGCTGACGTCCCTCCGCAAGGCCAGAGTATCAAGCCGATCGGTAAGAGCTCGGTCGTTGACGATTCGAGTCACTCTCCGTTGTATGCGGTCAAATGGAAGAAGCTGGTATTAGGGTGCTCCCGCCCAAAGATGCGAGCAGTATTCCTTGTGGGGCCGAACTTGCGCCTTTATTGCTTTTGGCAAAGGAAAGAATTGCTCAACTAATTGGCAATGGGCATAATAATAGTTCTAATGACTTAAAGGGCCCAAAAAATTCCGGAAGAGCAGTCACGTAAGTAGGCCAAGAATCTCGAGCTGGTCAAGGTTGCGAGAGTCTAGGCCGATAAGGGTCCAAGTTTTGCGTCCAACAATGGACTTCGATAGACTGACAGTGAGACGTTATAATTGTTTTGCGTACCGTGTATACCCATACTGATTTTAAAGAAAGCAAAGCACAGATAAGAGATAAGATTATAAGATACTTATCATTTCACATTTTTGTTGGCAAGCCAAAATAAATTATCTGTATACGATTAATTCAATCCGATACAGTAACTGTGACCGAGTACAGATAGACACGGAAATAACGCGCTTCTAACAATATTTCCATTCACACATTTACCGCGAATCGTCAATTAATCGCGTGAAGGATCGCTTTGTGGCGAATAATGGAATATATGTATATAGCACCTTACGTAACAGTTCATGGCGTAAAAACAGGAATGGAACTAGGAAAAATATACGCATGGAACTCGTGAAAATTGATACCTCAAGAAATGAAGTGTGGCTATAAGAGGGATTGGAGTGGACAGCTTTTAAGAAAAAAATCGACGAACGCTATTTCATAGAAATAAATATGTTTATATAATATGCATGCGATTTTTTTTATGTGAGATAGTGGTAAACGAGCGAGCGGATCACCTGATGTAAAGTGGGCGCTACCCATAGACATCGCAACAAGCAAATGTGTTGCAGATGCGTTGCCTACCTTTAATGGACAGAGGAGGGCATAGACAGGAAAAAGGATATTTCCTTTTCCCCGTTAATCCCCTCCCCGTCCAATCCTCTTCCCTTTCCCATCCCATCCCCCTTACAAGGAACGGGTAGGAAGGGGAAGAGGACTAAAATTAGGGCTCCGGCAGCTCATTCGTCAGACGAAACGCAGAGTACTTCTACTTCACGCCTGTTTTCTGTGAGGTCGTGGTATTTCACCGGTCGAGCCAGCCAATTCGTGCAACAGATGTTGTTGTTGCGGACTTTACCACTGTTAAGATTGAATTACTTTTAGCGATCCCCCGAAAACATATTTTTAAACATGATTGACAAGTAAAATAAAAGGTAAAGCGCGAGACGATTAGCTACAGGGCATAGAGCCACTTGTCGTTGATTATTTATATCAGCTCTGCGAGGTCTTAAGTCCCAATGATGATAACCAACTTTTGTTGGCACCCAAAGTAGTAATAAAGTGTGTAATAATTACACAAACAGTAGCAGTAGTATTAATAATTTACAAAACGTGGGCAAAGGGCAGGGAGACGACGAGTCTTACAGAAGTCGCATGTGATGTGTAACATCTAACATCTTGGTAGTAATAAAAACGTAAGTATTATTAATACCACCCTCTCGGAAAATGGGTTGGTACTTCTGACGGCCAACTTAGCACCGCGCGCCCTCACCCAATCCGGTTATAATAATAAAGTAACGGCCCGAGCCGAGGCTCCCTCTACGGAGGGAGCCCTCGAGCTAAGTTACTCTTGAAGAGGTTTAGGCTAGGCGCCCTCTCGAGCCCGGTGTAGCTGTAAATGCCTCCTCTAGGCAAACAGTGACCCATAAATTTTAAGAAAAGCGCCCTCATTCGCTTTTTGTTACGTCCCTTTTCACCAAATCACGTCCACAGATTGCAGGAAAGCAAGAAAAAAGATGTAACGGATCAAAGGCACATTTAGCACAATCACACCTTACCTAATTAAAATAATAATAATAAAAGAAAACCGATTTTTAAAAAAATATTTAAAAACAAAAAATTCACTAAAATGTAATAACAATTACGGAATTAAAAATAAGAATAATTTTATGGAATTAAACATGAAAATCAATACTTAATCATATTTAGTTTTGTAGTCGGTCTCGGCGACAGGTTAGATGTGTGGTGACATCTACGCAATTATGACCTTCCCCATCAGAAAATTCTTTTTGGTATAATCCTATGATTTGTGAGCAATTTAATCCTAAGTAATAATATAAATGCGAATTCGAGTTTGTAACTCGTTAACAACAGATTAGTAACACACTAAAGAAAAGAGATAAAAGAAGTATCCGTAACCGACGAGCTTGTATGCGTAGATGTATGGATGTAGAATCGAGAAAGTGTGCCCTGATCGCGCTAAATGGAAATCTATAAACTCTGCCTACCCCTCTGGGTTACGGGCGTGAGTGTATATTTATAAGTTTGGCCATTGAAACACACTTTGTCAGGGGTACAGAAAATGACATGGGGTATTAATCTTTTACCCCGAAAATAAAAGTTTTCTCGAAGTACAAAAGAACCTTTAATTATAATATCGCTTGCCACTTTTACACATAAAACTCGAAGTTAAACGCTAAAGCATCTTGTAACAAAATCCGGAGTGCGTGCGGAGTCACGGGCAATAGCTGGCATATTAATAAAAATAAGTGATAAAATAAAAGTAATAAGACTGTTATAAATGATAAATGTTGCCCGGGCTAGGGTCCACTGTCCCTAGGCTGCGGCCGTTCTCATTCGACCCAGTTAACTCCACGCATGCTCCGTGAAATATATGCCGGACCTTAAACTCTGACGCGCTGACCTGAAGTTAATGCTGTTCGCGGAGAAATAATAGATGTCTCATAAAAATAATTTTAAATTTAATTTAATCATATTTGATATAATATGCTTAAAAACAAGGTCAGAGAAAAATTAAAAAACAAGGATTTTTATAGGAATTGTGTTTAAAAATTGTTTTAACCATAATTATAACATTGCAAGGGTCACACTTGTGTACCATGTACCTTTCAGAAATAATAGTACCTTTGTTAAATACCAAAAATCCCTCTCTGCGCTCTTCGTTCGGTTGCATAGATAAATAAAAAAAACTAACTTTACTCGCTGATAGAAAACTACTTTCTATTGGAGAAAGAATATTTAAAATCGGTTCAGTGGTTTTGAGTTTATCCGGAACAAACAATCAAATCATTTTCTTTATAATATTAAAATATAATATAGGTAGCGTAGATTTAAACTGTAAATATAGTAACGCAATGAACCTATTATTGTTATAACAAAAAGTCATTGTAAAGAGAAATTATACTTGCATTACCGGTGGTTCCTAGTTGAGGCAATACAACTACAAAAGCCTTAAATCCGATCGTATGTCAAGCCTAACATATAACAACTACCGCTGTAAAACGCCATTTTGTTTAAGTCTTGGGTTGGTAGTGATATCGCTATAAGAACTTTTAGTTTTATTTTAACATTCACAAACACGGAAATAGTTTGGCATATAAGCAGACGAAAGCACGAAAAGCAACCTCAGTGTATCCTTGGCCTAAACATTCGACGCGAGAACAGCGGTAATTTATTGTATAGCAATGATTTATATCTCATTATAAAAGCAGGAGAGACTCGTAAACATTGTTGAATGAACCGAGCCTAAATTTAGGCCTGTAACACACTGTTTATTTTATAAAACCATATTTTGTAAGGTTGTTTAACCATCATGAAATTTTTCACACACAGGGGTACAGGAAATATATGGACACAGGGTACCGGAAATAAACATCTAAAAATAGACTGAATTCAAGTACAAGGAAGAGTGAAGCAGTCTATTAAAGTTGGTAATTAATAAAATAAGTTTTATTGTCTACACTGTCACATACATTACAATTTAACAAGTCAGATACACCTCGACGTTCTATCTGGACTCAACGTGGTGTACGCAACAATAGTTCTATCCAGCTTGGTTAATAACAGATAGCCATACCTTTGCCTGTCTATGCCAATTGGGTTACAAGACTTGAGAGCTTATATCCAGACCAGTAGTAGTAACACAGTAACGCAGACGCGGAACTATGTGGAAATATTATTTTGGCAACGCGGGCGTTTATTATTAGCCGAGATGAGCTAAACAGTTCGTATGACTCACGTGGCTGTTATCAGTGATAGGTTAAGAACTCACAGAGCGATTTTCACCCACCCCCCGCCGGAGGCGGGCCCCTGGTTTTATCTATAAACTCCCGAGAACAGAGGTTCTGTTCCGTATGGCGGCCTTGGCGGTTTTGGCTGAGGTTTTTTAAGATTGGCGGGATTACGATCGATATGATTGTTCAGTGGAGTTCACCGCGCGATTCTATTCTACTAGTTTTTTTTAATGGAATAACGAGCAAGCGGATCAATAAATGTCAAGTGAACGCTACCCATTGACATCCGCAACAAGCAAATGTGTTGCAGATGAGTTGCCTACCTTTAATGGACAGAGGAGGGCATAGACATAAAAAGGATATTTCCTTTTCCCCGCCAACCCACCCCATCCTTATCAGAAAAGGGTGGGAAGGGGAAGATGACTCAAATGAGGCCTCCGGCACCTCACTCATCAGACGAAACACAGAGTACTGTTCACGCCTGTTTTCTGTGAGGTCGTGGTATTTCACCGGTCGAGCCGGCCCATTCGTGCAACAGATGTTGTTGCGGGCTCTACCACTGTTGAAAAACTAGTTGTCCATTGGTGCGAGAGCCGCAAACAATCGCACACGTTGCAGGCGTGAAAGATATTTTTTTATATATATTCATACAAAAGCCGCGGGCCCACACTGGCGGAGAAAACCGATCTGTGAGTTCTTAGCCATATATTGATAGCAAGAGGCCTATTTACAAATACTCATGCGGCGCCTGTTTGGATTTGATTGGACCATACCCAGGCGAGAGAACCTGTGCACTGTTCAAAATTGTATTAAAACTTCATACTACCTTAATTATGACTAAACTTTGACTATTGCCAACCCAGGCCCAATTCTGGTTCTCTGCCCCTTGTCACTTGTTCACTTGACATCAAGTGATCCGCTTGCTCGTTATTCCATAAAACACCTGGATTACTAGAATAAAAATATATTTCATTTTAACATATAGAATAACGCCATCTAGTTAATGCCTTAAATGTAATCTACTTAATTATAACATTGCGTGTTTTTAAACTATATAAAACTAGTTTTACCAACAAACTGCCTTCCATTAATTCTATACTATTCTACGTTTTAAATGTGGAGTTAGCATATATGTATAGATAGAAAATATAAAGAATGGGGGGAAATGTTGACATCGTATCAGGAAATAAAGAGGAAGGGACAGTGCAGGGATTGGAGATTGCTCCACCGACAAGAGCGGAACAGCTCTTGAATTGATGATGTACTCATTAATGGGATTGCGCTCGGCTCGTATCGTTTTACTGTTTAAGTTTGGATGTATTACATACACTTTGTAGTTTCGGTCATTTCATCAGAGATAGCGTAGCATTCGAAAAATGTATTAAAAAACGATTTTTTCCCTGAATCTTTATATTTTTTATTACAAAAAAAATTGTGCAGTTCGTGTTATAAATGGTGTTACCACGACTTCGTTCTATATCTTCAAATTATCTATAAATTTCTTCTAAAGAATCTTATTTTTTACCCTTAACTTTTAAGTAATGGCGTACATTTTTCAACAGGCTGAAACTAATTCAGGCCAGGACGTATATCAGGGTTAGAACGTTGATGTCCAAGGACAGGACGCACACTGTCCCGGTTACATATATTTCGTTATACCGTCGTGATATCTGTCGACACAAATTCCCACTATAATAAGAAAAAACCGATTCTTTCAGATAAAAAAGAATAATCGATTAGACTGCGTTGAAACACATGAAAAGTTTCCGCTACTATTCTGGCTATTGGTACTTCATTTTCTACCACTACTGGCGTGTTTTTTTGTCTTAAAATGAAAAAAAATCTTGCCCTAATAATCACGATCAGTTTTTGGTCATCTGTGCTTTAGCTTTCTGAATAAATAAATAAATATGCACTCATGCCCGTAACCCAGTGGGGTAGGCAGAGATAATGGATTTCCATTTGGCGCGATCCTGGCATACCTCTGTCGCTTCTTGTACATCCATACATCTACGCATACATGCTCGTCGGTTACGGGTACTCCTAATATCGCACTTCTTTAGTATATCACTAATCTGGTCGATATAAGTTCTCCTTGGTCGAACTTTCAAAATTGATTAAATTATAAAAAAAAGGTATAAAGGTCGTTACACACCCATCTGTTATATATATCATTGTAAATCACTGCATTAACTAAATGAGCAATCTGTTGAAATATGTCCCGAAACTGTCGGCAGCACGCGACAGCCCCCTGAGCCCTCCTAAAGTAATGCCCAGGCGTTTTGCGTGAAATGAATCACGTATAATCCAAAGAATATTAAAATAACACCATAAAGTAAATAGAATATTTTGAGTACAAATATTTAAATTGACGTCACAGAGAGAGAATTCCCAATTTCCAAGCTGGTCAAAAAATTGGTTTTGTTAAAACATGAAACATTACTATGGCAACCGATATTGTAGTTTGTTTTTGGTTGTAGTTAAAGCGTAACAAACAAATTTACGTTCGGATTTATTTTAAATTATGGCGTTGAAGTAGCTAGATTTTTAGATTTAGACAAACATTTTTTTTTATTTTTCGTATTTTTTTTAAAAGTAGAACCACTTAACACCAAATAAAAAAAATATTTAGGTCGCCCCTCACCCCTACCTTTTAATTTTGTTATAATTGTTGGGTACATATGTATAATCTAGAATAAAGGTTGCAAAAATTTAAAGTACATGCCACCCTGTTACAATTATCCCGGTTATAGCGTAACATTTATTCATAATTTAATTATTATTCATAAGGTCTTTCAGGCCCCTTTTTCAAATGTGAACTGATTTCCCAAAGGTATGATAGCTTCGAAGTTTTTATTGGACGATTATTATTCCGTAGATAAAAATTGAAACATTTTTATAGGACGCGGGTCTCACCGGATATAACCGGAAACTGTCACGTAGCGGGTAATGGGGGACATAAGAAGAGATAAGGAAAATGAGACAAGATGGAAGAAATGGCACACGCCCGTAAGACACCATATTCATAAGACACGCATAAGTATGAGTTCCTCTTCTTCACACTGCTGCTTCAGGTTCTGACTATTGTAATTGACAGTTTAAGATCCAAAAGATGTTACAGAGTACTGCAACCCGTCCCAGCTTCGTTCGAGTAGATAGGAAAATAAATATAGGTAATTCGCTGATACAAGAATCAATCAATTCAAAGCATTTTTAAAATCGGTCAATAGTTTCTGAGTTAATCCAACACATATATATATATATATATATATATATATATATTCCCCCTCCCCAACCCCTGACCATGAGGGCTGTGGTGCTCAAAACGTCGAGAATGAAATCCGTGAAATTAGTTTAATTGAAATATATACCACTGCATAACTTCTGCCAATGGTTCCCTTAAATAAATTGCGCCATCTGTTACATACAGTCGCTCGTCAGTCAATCCATGCTTAAGATGAGATTGTAATGATAATAATTTGTGAGCAAACTTAATGTTAACTTAGGAAAATCACGTCGACCTGCTGGCGACACTCCGACGGCTCTCCGCCGCACAGCTGGTAGCGGGTAGCGGGTATCCACGCGATTGACGTATTTATCTCTGAAACTGCGCAGCTGCCAGTTATTGTTACGATGTGAATCTTTGCACTTCAATAAACAGATGACGTAATTTATTGTTTAGACGTTGCGTAGTTGAACGAAGATGGTTCAGTGGTAAAACGTTCAGCTTTTTTGCCATGGTCGTTGGTTACAATTTTAGACAACTTGGACCAATGACTTAATATTATTGGAGATTTTATTACGTAGTTTGGAGCTGGTTTAATTTCCCTCAATGATTTGTACAGGATGCTGCAATATTGTGTTAATATTATCTGACTTGTCGCTATTAAGAAAAGCAACAGTACTCCTAGTAGCGTCACTACCTTGTCAAGTGTGTCAATAAAGACAATAGGCCAAACAGGCTCCGTCAAAGTGTAAACAGAAGCAGACTCAACATAATATTTAGTCTTTTGTACCTACGGTAATAAGTGAATCGAGTCGCTAGAATTAATTAACAAAGTTTTACAGTGAAAGGCGGCTGACGGCGTATAGATTTTATGTTTCGCTCGCAGTATGATATTAATCAGGCTTCTGGAATGGAATTGTTCTCGGATATTATTATGTAACTGCTCATTTCAACGTGTGATAGTCTCTGCACTATCAAAAAATAAAACACTACTATGGATTTTGATGGAAAATGTATGACCCTATCGATTGGACCGTATAGAAAATGTGGGGGTATGCAGTGTTATGAATATCCATAAATGTACATATACTGATTGCCCATTCGTTTGCGTCACACTACAACGTGTATATATCATTTTATTATTTATTTATAAGTGTTGGCAGTGTAGTGTGCAACGGTGTACCGTAGCCATGTACCAGAGGATGGGTAGGCGGAGTGCGCAGCGCATGCATTGTTCGGCCGATGTTTGCACGAGCGTTTACGTTTGTGTTAAATGTTCAAGAACACGTGGCCGTGTTTATACAGCATGTTTACTCTGGTGTAGTGAGGTGACTATCACACAGGTCGAGACTTGATTTAAATAATATTATTGATTGAATTTTATTGTTATGTACAACTAATATTAACTGGTAACCTGTAAACAAGAAATCCAAAGCGTTCGGACGTTAAATTCGTGACGTTTCCTAATACAGCGATGACTCATAAGCACGCTCGGCTTGATTCGGTTACTCTCGGCTCGAGCGTAACGTACATCGATGCATACATTTTTGCAATGACTCCCACGTTACACCGATTTATAAGACGTTGTCACGTCAAAAAATTGAAAGCCAACCTGTGATACCGCGATAAAAGCAGTTTAAAAATTCTAGCTACCGTTTTCGAATTTGAAACTTCTTAAACAGAAGATATGTGCGGAAGTTTGGAATCGGTGTATGACAATAAATCACCACTAATTACATTTGAGACACGAACATGATAAATTCTAAGAAAGGACCGATATCCCCATCCATCTGACATCGGCAACGGAACAGTACAACAAAGATTATTCCCGAGGAGGGTTGGCGTCAGACAGGCGGGTGGTAAAAGCTGTAGCAAAAACCTATACAGTAGGGACTGCAATCGTACAGTGCCCACCCCACATGAGTGGAAAAAGACTAGTTAGATGATTATCCCCATCCATCTGACTTCAATTGGATTACAAATATTGCTCCATACAAACTTTCATTCCTTACTTAGGACTTAGGACCTTTAGAACATCTTTGTGCAAAAATTTAAGTCTCTAGTCGCAGTGGTTTGGGAAATGCCGATATATCAGCCAGTCATTACTTTTTATTATTGTATAGATGACATATAAAAACAGTCTCAAAAAAACCGTAGTACGTGGTCACAATATTGTGCACAAATGTGGGAGCCGAGATCAGTGGCTGTGCGCTGTTTGTTTTGCGCGCGACGTGGTTATTATTCAACGCGTGGATTTAGGTTTTAGTGGGCTTTTAATAATTCAGTTGTAGGGTGGACTACTTTACTAACGACTAGCGACTTATTGTCGTCTATGTATTTGCCCTAGAATCGGGCCCTGTTTAGTCTTGTACTCCCAATGGTCCAGCAGATGTGATAATTGGATAATCATAAATTCATTGTATTCATTTTATCTATATCAATACATTTGAAGTAAATATGTGAAAAGTCTATATAAAAGTGGAAAAAAATAGATTTATTAAATGTTTTCAGAAGCGGGATAGTTCATGTTTAAGTTGTTCTTTAAGATAAATAAATTTTATTGTAAATAGACAGAAAATAAACAGAAAGGTAACAGAAATATCCGCTGGTTCAATCTAAAAATTACCTACAAATGTCATTCCAATCAGTCCAGCCGTTTCTCTGTGCTACAACATGTGCCAAACATCTATACTTACAAACTTTCGCATATATAATATTACTTGGATTATACGCTTAGTCGGCAGATTATTCATCTATAATTTTCTTTATAATTAGATTAAATAATATTATATCATTATTTATCTTCGGCTGGGACGCGCCTCATGACCCGTAGCTGTACAGAGGGTGCAGGGGATGAAAATAAAATAGACGCGCACTGACCCACGTGATCCACCTAATGCGCCATGACATGCTGCGAAGTATTTATACAGGTTACAGTAGAGCTAATGTTATAACAATTTATAACAATATTAGCTGCCATGTCTTTTACCCAAATGACGTAGGCAGTAACAACCGCGCTTCAACATGTTGTAACCTTACTTGGTTAGACAGATATAACAAAAAAGACTTTTGGAGGGGATTTGACGGATTCCCTTTTTCTGCTCCTTTTGTGTTTCTTCCATAATTCCATGTGAACTCAATCTGTGTCCTACATAGAAGTAATGGCAATGGCAAAGTAAATTAATATTTTCACGGCCGAATACTGAAACTTCATTCATTAATATATGCCTATAATTGACGTTTGAAAACGTTAAATATTTAATTGACGTTTCATTAATAGGCCATATGAGTTTATAATTACAAACAAAAAAATCTTTTGACTTCTTATTTGTAATGAATGATAAAGGGTCAAATATAAACGACGTAATTTGATGAATTACATATATAAAACAATTTTTCACCTTCAAAACCGGTAAAGTCAAAGCGAACTACAGAAATACAACGTAAATAAGGTTTCGAAACAAAATTTATGTCCTGTCAACGTAACCAAACCACTTTTCAAAAGCTATATCAAGATGAAATGTTTTATATATATACTAGTGACCCGCCCCGGCTTCGCCCGGGTACAACTAATTATGTTGATCCGATCGCTACCAGACACAGGAACACCCGCTGTGTCAATCTGGACAATAGTTATAGTTATATAGGGAACATACATACATCGGCTTTTATATATTGTAACATCTAACCTCAAAAATTCAAATAGTTTTATACAGCATATATAATGACAGAGTAACTTAATAAATATAGAAAGGTCCCAAACAGCTGAAACTATAGTCAATTGGATTGGATATTGACGTGATCGTCGATAATACAGTGCAACGGTATTACAGTACTCAGCGTTGGAACTCATTACTGGCATTGAAGTAGTTAGATTTTTTGACAAGCATTCTTTTTATTTTTGGTATAAAAAATATATTTGTTTTCATAAAAAGTATCCTATGTTACTTCTAATACCTCCAAGAATATGTGTACAAAGCTTAATGATGATCGGTTGAGTAGTTTTCGCGTGAAAGCGTAACAAACAAACTTACATTCACATTTATAATATTAGTAGTGATGTACTAAGAAATGCGGATGATTAGTCAAATCTGATCATTTACTGCGCCAATAGCTCCGGCTACTACTACTACGGATTTCGAAACGAAACCGCGGGTTCAAATCCAACGAACTTCGGAATTTAGGTGCGCGTTTAGCGTTAGAACTCAGTACCGCTGTAGCTATAATAGACCGGTAGTTACGAATGAACTGATAAGTACTAGTGACATAGCGATAATTAATGCAAGTACTCCCCTACAGAGTGCACTACTATCATTATAGCTTTTATATTGGGCTAGTATTGTAGTGTCACTCCGATAGTGTCTTCACTGGAGTGTTTGTATCCGATAAGACTGACGCCAGGTCAATCAGTCGCATTAATACAAAAATCTCGATGGTTAAACTTTATCGATATATACTCGTATTACTAGTATTATCATAATATTATATTATCCAACTTCCGCATAACAACGAGCAATGGAAATCGTTATAATTATTGTGATGATTAGCGCGCGCATAAACAAAGCGGACGAGGCGATAAGTAGCAGTGGACGTTATTAACTTCCTTAATCATTTTTATAAATAGTTAACCGAATAATAAAATTAACAAATATTAACTTTATAATGCCTTACCAAATGACAATTAAACAACCAAAAATATTTTAATACGCTACATTGTAAATTTGGAATAGTTAACAAGACTTTGTTTTTAAGAATATGTTTCTTTTACCGTGGGTTTACACTGCCGAAAAGATTTTACGCCAGTGGAATGCCACAGTTAGTTTACATGAAACATCACACACGTGTAGAGTACATGACAAATTACCTATAAACAAACAGTTTTGAATAATAATTTTACAATTGCGATGAAGCATTACTTCCTCATAACAGACTATATATTTACCAGTGAACACAACATTGTTGTGTATCGCTGTTTAATCAAAGAAAATAGTTCAATTTCATTGGAATTTTAAGTGCACCATTACTCAAGACATCGACTGTACGATCGTTAAACCATTCCATTGCTAGACAGCTATAAAACGGAATGATATACGCCCGGTCTAACAGCAAACAGCCGAACAAACAAATCCTCTATGGATTCAAAGTATCATTGCAACGAATTGACAGAACGTGACGGCTTAAAGATAATCGTTTACTAACCTTAGCTGTAAGCCATCCAGTGTAGCAATCACTCGAAACAAGCTGTTTTAATTGTAAGTAAACAATTTCGAAAAATGAGGTTGAAGTGTATGATTATTAACAATTTGACAGTTTACGTGCACAGATAATATATTGCCCGCGGTTGGCAGCCGACACGTCCACGCGACGCGATCTCGCGGACTGTGGAAAACTGGAAATCCGATGTGAAGTAGCGGGCAGGTGACGCCGCCGTCACTACGCGTGCGCTCTCCCCGCACTACACGCCAAGGTCGTGCGCGGGAATAAGACAGATAGCGTCTGTTCTCTTGTAATAAATGACCAATACGAATTATCTGTTCAGGCTCGCACATCCCACTTTATACTGATTTTGTTTTTTTTAAATACTTCCCAAACAACTTTACTGCCAAGTATATATAAAAAATATACAAGGTACATGCTAATTGGATCCTGTTGTATTGGATTATGAGCAAATATATATCCACGATTTTTTTTAAAATAAATTGTGTTGTTTTTTATGTAGCTAGGTAGGCAGAAATTATACAGATTATAAGATACAGATTTCGATTTACCACGGTTACCATTCATACATCTACGCATGCATACTCGTCGGGGTATGGGTACTCATACTTCCATTATTTTGATGTACGTATGATTTACATAAAGATTAAACAATAGAAGTAAGTAAGATCTAAATATGGTATGGTAATAAAAGGGTCGTTCGAGGCGATTTTAAAGGACTAAAAAATTGTAAATAAGACAAAATTGAAAAATTAACTATTTATAATATGTAACTATTTCTTTAACAAAAAGGCTAAGCAAAAAGAAAATATAAATGCTTATAACAAAAAAAATCAAATCAACAATATTAAATTGTCAAAGTATCTTTAAAGAAAAGACATAAGTACAGAGAGTAGTACAGTAGTAGTAAAATATTCAAAACTCAAAATTCAAATATAAACCATCTTTTAAATCTTTTCGCCGTTATTATCGAATGCATATCGTGAAATTTATTTACTTTGTAGTCGATACCAAAATAAATAAAGATTTTATAAAAATATCTCATCTGTAAACATTTTACGTAATAATAAATAACAAAAGCTAGAAGATAAATCTCACTTGCCTCTAGCCTTCTGGCGCTACTGCTGACATGTTTACAACTTAACTGTAACCAAAATGTGATAATTAGGCTGCAGAACAACTGAGAAATGTTTGAGATATTGCCACGTCCAGCAGTATTCGTATGGCCGAAGAAGTAATACAAGAAAAATTCAGAGACGAATTAAGTGAAGTAGTAAAATAACGAGAATTAAAAAACGTTAGCTTTTAATAAGGCTTGGCGATCGGTTCGATTTAGGTACTGGAATTCTTTATTTCATAACTTCTTTAACATGATAATTAACGGCTGCCCATTTGCCCCTTATTTAATATGAAATAGCTTAAAACATTTACAAAAATAAATATAACACAATTCATTTTTAAACAAAAATAAATCGTTTATTTGATTTTTTCAAGATTAGGCTAAATAACAGATCCTCTCTAAAAATTATCGAACCGCAAAATCTATACCAAAAATACGCAATAGTACACAAAAAAGTAACGAAAAATGATAAAATAACAATTATTTAAATAAAAATCGGCGAATATACCGATTTAACCATTTCAACCACTTTCTTTAAGAATAACACCGTATAGGAAGTGATAAAAATGAAATTCGAAGTTGAGTACCAAAAATAATAAGCTATAAAATACATTATTCACCAAAAATGTTTAAAAATAACGTATTTAGATAAAAAATAATGAAGAAAAATCTGTGCTTAGGTATCAAAAGGTTACATAATATAAAATGTTAAATGCAACGAAAAATATTGTAAATAACTTTTTTTTTGTTAAAAAGTAGTGAATGTACCTAATAGTTTGTTATTTCAATTATTTTTAATCGTAAACATTTAATTTATAAAAGACACCAATTTATAAGTACGAAATCTGTACTTTCAAACACAGGAAACACAATGTATCTACTATAAAATATAAAAAAATGTAAAGTAAAAACGTTATCGCTTAGCTTTCAACACTGCAACACACTAAAATGCACAAGGAATCAAAATGAAAAACAGATCATAACATAATAAATAAAGGTTTCTGTGTTTTGTCTTTTACTCTATGGCACAACGTCAGCATTTCACGTTGACGTTAAACTGTATGTAATGTAAATCATAAGTATTTAATCCGATGTAAAATGTAATGATCAAGTTAATACCACGCCATCTATTTTAGAGAGTTCAAAACTATCATAAAGGACCCGCCTTTATATTCTTATCATTTATTTTACTTTTCAGGTTGCTGTTGCTGTAAGAACATCTTGGCTGGTGGAATTTCCAAGTCATGATTGTCCAAACAGTGCCTTTTCAACTCGGCATACTTCCTGAACTTACGACTGCATACGGCACAATCGATTTTTACCTTCCTAACATTGTGAATGTACCATTCGTGGTCCCATTTCTCTTTCAACGTTTTATAATAAGCCTGGCAAAAATTGCAGCGGAATCGTGTCCCTGCAGCCTTGTTGTGGGTGCTTTTAATGTGTTTGTTTAACATCGACTCAAAATGAAAGGTTTTATCGCAATAGCGACACGGCAACGGCTTGTTCTCCTTGTGATATTGCATGTGCTTGGTGAGCATCTTTTTAGAATTAAATTTTCTTAGGCAGAGGTCACACTGGTAGTACGCGGAACCATGAATTTTCTTATGTTTCGAGAAGTTGCTCGAGTCACTGAACGATTTATTGCAGAATGTGCACTGGTACAAAGTTAATTTTGCGTGCTCGCGCAAATGGGCCTTGTATTTATCTACCTTAGCGAAAGCCTGCACTTGACAAACCTCGCATTGTATGTTCAGGGTGCCGTCTTTGTTGACCGGGTTTTTTGCTAGGGTGCTCTTAATCACGTGCTCGATGAGATGCCGCTTCAGGTCTCCAATTCTGGTGAAGGTTTTTGAACAAACATCACAACTCTGAAAAACAAAGATAAAAGTAAATATTTCATAATCACTTTGTGTAGCATGCACATGCATATGCATGCCAGGGATCGGGAATTACAAACCAATACGAATATCTCTCTGAAAAATTCAACATTCTGGATACAAAAAAAATAGCGTAATGTTGACTGAAAGTGCCATTTCCCTTGTTTTATAAATAGCGAAAGTTATTTTTCGTAGTCGTGCTAACATTCGTTGCACTATACCGTGAGATAATAATACACTAGCATTACGCTGAAAAGTCAATAAAAAGAGCATTCTTACTTAAAAAACTTTGAGTTACATTAGTTTTCATGAAAAAGGAGTAAAACATTGGTATAAAAGAATAACAAACCTTTTTAAATCTTTTGTTTTGTCTTCCCTTCCTCGCATTAAGTAAAAAAATCTTGTTGGACATCACTTTAGCAAGCACATCATTTGCATTTTTTATATCGATTTCAATCGAGTCATTGTCAACAATATCCATCGGCATTTCGTAGATATTCCCGGAATCCGATTCATTATCTATGTCAGTGACACCATCATCGAGAAAAAAACTACAAGATTCAGAGTTCTCGGTACTTTCCCGCCAATTGTGACATTTCTCGTGCTTTTGTAACTCTGTTTGATTGTTTGTTGTGTAATCGCAATCATCACACTTGCGACTTGAATGTACTTTGGCAAGATGTGTTCTTAATTCTGTGAGTTTGTTAAAGGATTTCGTACAACTTGGACATGGATATTTACGCATGTGAATTTTATGGTGAGTGCGCAAACTAAATTTAGATGCGAAAACCTTGTTACACCTTTCGCATTCCAAGTCCGGGTTGCCGTGGCCAAGGCAATGTAGTTCAAACTTCTCTTGCGACTTCAACTTCTTCCCGCACTGGGCACAGATGAATACTTTAATTTCACTGTCGCTCTCCGACCCGCGGTTAATTTTGCTTCGTTCGTGTGATACAACTATATGTTGCTTGAATGCTATTATTTGATCAAATATTTGATCACATTTTTCACATTGGTACTTCTTATGGTTGCCATTGTTATTGTTGTCTGTTAAAAATCATAAATGTTATGGAGTTATTAAAAATAATTTAAAAATAAAAATAGTGTACTTCAGTCACTCAGAAGTCAACAGGTGCTATGATTATTTTATGTTCCTAAAATAGTATATGCATATTTTTATAAAACAATTTTTATAGGACTAGTACTTTGAAATTATTAATTTTGCCTTTGTTTTTTTAAACTTACAACTATGGAATAAAGTAAATTAAACTGTATATTAATATAGTATATACTAGTAGTAAGTCACTGCAAGAACTGCTGTAAGTATTGTTAGTAATTATTGAATATTATTTATATTTCATACTTAGGTATATTCTTTTTATTTAATAATTTATAAGCCAAAAATTAAAGTCAATTACCAAAATAAATATAAAAAGTACAGTACAAATTCTCAAATATTTTTCATTTATGTTTTTCAAAACTATAGTTTCTTATTTATATTTTACACAAGTAATCATATACATCTACACTAAATAATTAGATATAATCAATTATTATGATAACTCACCAATATCCATGTTTGTTGAAATTTTATCATCCGAGGTGCATTTTAAAGATGGATCATTAACTGCAATCTTCTGAATGGTCTGGCCACAATCCGGCCCCATAAATATTATGGTCTTTTGTGGTTTGGATTGTATCTGAATACCATTAGACATAAGTTGCTTTAATGCATTATTGTCATTCTGTATGACGGTGTCAATTGACTCAGTTGAAAGCGGTGGCTCTTTCTCACAGGTAATCTCCTCGAGTAGCATTCCACATTCTTCCAAGTCATCACCATCGAATAGGTGGTTTAAATCTGTTGTATTGTTTTGGTTTATCAATGTTTCAAAGCCATATTCTTCTGGTGATGAATAATGTATGGTTTCAGGATAGCTATATACATTTTGAGTAATGTATGTGTTATGCTGTTGGACGGTTACATGATTGGCTTGATGATTGTAGACATAATGTTGTGCTGGCAGGCCATTTGCAGTATAGTTGTTATATATATAAGGGCTCCTAGTTGGATCTATCCATATGTTGGATGGATATGTTGATTGAACTGCTGCATCCGGAACTGATTTTGTATCTTCAATATTTATAAATTCCAGTCCCTGAGTACATTTATTCTGGCTGAATTCTTTTTCTGTAAACTTAATGTGACAACAACCTGTGTAAATGCATATAGCTTCGCCTTTAGTGTTGGGAGATGTGATGGTAATATCTAATATGATGTTGTCAAGCAGCGAGGCATTGTTGTTTAGTTTTACACACTCTTTAGGAATTAATAACACAGGGTATATGATCTCCATTTCGCACTTCGGACTGTCGCGCCCTTAAATATTAAATCGCGTAGTTATATTGAAATAAACAGAGCAATCCACAAGAAGATTGATATTTAAACATTACTTTACGAGATTTTAATAAAGAAATAAAAATGAGAAACCGAACTGTTTTGTTTTACGCCACTTGAAATTTGTCGATGTCGCAAGAGAAAATTTGAAAACGTTAGACGAGGGTACATTTATGACGTAATTGTATTCCAGGAAACTTTATTCTATTCTACCCTGCTTTATGAAAAAAAACTGACGTAATGAAAATGACATTTAAAAATTATTCGAAAATCGAATGTAACAATAAGATTTCGAAATTTAAATTACTATTTTTAGACGCCTATTAATTAAAGAAAATTAAATAAAGAGCGTGATATAAACAGGGAGCATGTCATAAATACACGTATTCAATTAAAGAAATATACAAGTATATATGTAATCAAAAAACCAAAAATCGAGTTATCAGTTTGTTCACAACAATTATAAATAATTTTTTGTTGATTATTTTTCAGAAGTAGTTTAAAATTTCCATACGATATACATTTTAATGGTTCACATTCATGCAGTTTCTTATTAGATAGTTCATTTCATACAACTTTGAAATTAATCATCATTTTTTTTCAAAACGACACTATAGGGGTCCTAAAATAAAGGACTAAGCTCTTCCTCACAAGATGACAACGCATCCACAGCTTGTGTGGTGTTGATACTTGTGGGAGTCGGTGAGCAGTACCGTCAACAAATTAAATTTATGTCTAAAACAACAATATATTCTTGAAAATCGTGCTAAAACTATAATTTACAACATGTAATGTTACAGGAAGCGAAGAATTGGAATAATGCACCGTAGATAAGGTGAAATATTGAATTGTACATCAAAATAATTACGTACAATGATGTACATGGTAAATAATCGAATTGATGATCTAAACTTATTATTTATTAAATAAAACATTCGGGTTTATTTCTATGTTTCCCTATATTTCTCTCGGTCCGAAGTCAGGAATTTAAATAACGGTTTCACAAGAAAATAATCTGTATGAAATTATTTAATTTTTTGAATGGAAGCCTAATTCGAATGTGAGATGTTAATGTTACAAGTATAATTTTCTTTCGACCTGAAAAGTACGCAGTTTGATTCTTTGTCTGCATATTTGATGTACACATATCAACTGGGTTCTTTAAGAAAATATAATGTACAATATTCTTGAACCTATATTTTGTTGAAAATAAAAAAAATCTTGTTAGGGTTCCGTACCCAAAGGGAAGACCCAATTATAAAGAATCCGCTGTCTGTTCGTCTGTAACCAGGCTGTATCTCATAAACCGTGGTTGAAAGAAATTTTAACAGCTGTATTTCATTTGCCGCTATAACACCAAATGATAAAAAACAGAAATACATAGATTTTTAAGGGAGCTCCCATACAACAAACGTGATTTTTATAGATAGTGGTACGGAACCCTTTGTGAACGAGTACAACTCGCTCTTAGCTGGTTTCTACGAATAAATAAGCCGTAGATATTTGACCAGAGCACGCGTTGGATTATATTTACCGGCATAAGGTTTAAAGAAAACAATTGTGAGAATTCAAGAATCGTAATTTATTATTACAACTCGTCCATATAGTGTATTAGCCGAATTGTTGAATGGTCTGTCCTCGGCGGTATTTCCAAACCAGTACGACTTAGGGTCCTTCAAGCAGTGAGCTTGTCTTTTTCTTAAAGGCCATCTGCAGTTCCTCTGGTGTTGGTGTCCATGGGCGTCGTTGATCACCTCGGTGTTCCAGCCGCTCCTTTGCCGCCTTCTCTTATAAAAATAAATGAATCAACATAATTGCAACGTGTACCATGTATATTGCAAATATAATTTAGGTACATTACATACCAATTACAATAATAGAAACACGTATCCGAACGTTTCCCAAAAAAATTAATAGAAATGTATGAGGGTAGATATTTAACATTTATATAGTTAAATTAATATTGTCAATGAAAAAAAACGAATATTGTATTAAAATTAGTGTTTAATCTTGCAAAGAATAAAGGTAAAACCATTATTTAGGTAACAATTTAAAACAACTCAATTAAGACTTAATTTAATTTCGTATCGCGAAGGTTTCGTGTGCTTTATATTAAATCTGAATCTTTGCTTTGAAACAACGAATATTATGTACATGGCTTGGAGTTGATTCAATTTACTTGCTCTAATACAGTATGCATTGTTTAATATTAAAATAAATTTATTACACATCTAGGTTAAGCCTTTGTAAGTTAACCAGGAGGTTAATTCGTTCCATCCAATCCAGATTGGCAGTCGCCACTTCCTCCCATACAAATGTTGAAGAAGATATTTAATGTAGATAATATTTTATTTATAATTAATAAACTAGCATTAGACCATAACCCCCCATGATTTTAACTGGATCTAAGGATGGTACGCACTAGTCTAGCAACAGCCTATTCACTCTTCTCTTGAAGGCATCTATAGTTGGACGGCAATACTGACGCTGGCAACTTTCCCGTACGAATTAATTTGAACAAGAATTAGAAAATTAAAAACAAATATATGAAAAACTTGGAAAACTCCCGTCTTACTGCAGGTCATCGTTTATACAACATTCTAAATAGCTGTTTAAGGCGCAATATGGAAAAATTGACAGTTCCCGCACCAGGAGACCTAACCAAAGAACCTCATACTTGGTGTAGTCTATGATGATTCAATTGCGTGAGTTAATACATTAATAAATCAAATATACTCTCTTGCCATCTTATTTATAAAAAAATCTTCATAATACGTTGATAATTTCAAAATCCAATAATCCAGGCTTCGACACTCCAGGGAACAATACCGGGTCGAAAACCTCTCACTTCAAAATAGGTTCAGCCTATTTAGGGTATAAAAGGCTACAATGGACATTATAAACTTCTATATGGCATACCCGCGAAAAACTTTACAGCCATGTCAGTTGATAAAATAGACTATATTAACCGTAACTGTGCAGATGAGGCGATGATGTATGGAACTTGCCGAATCCGTAGTCTGCCTCTGGGATATCGGCGCTAATTGCTTACATATTAATTTTTTCTCCAAAACTAAGGCAATAATTATATTAAAGTGAAAAATAATTTACAGAATTTGAGTCGCAGTAGAAGCCGACGGGGACCACACGCTGTCCACACAACCTACAATTCAACTAATTTCCAAACTTCGTACAGCGAGAATGGGTCGTGCGGTGTAAACTAATTTTAAAGCCTCCAGCCGGATTTCTACGGAACTATATTGTGTTCAGTTTCGGAGCTATTGTTTAAATATAAAGTCACTCAGACGGTGGATGAGGCAGCCTACATTTATGAGAGTTTACTTTAGAATTTTGTTTAACTTATGCATAAATGGGAAACAATAAGAATAAATAAATATACGCTCATGCCTGTCACTCAGAAGAGTGAGCAGAGATTATGGATTTCCATTTGGCGCGATCCTGGCACACCTCTCTCGCTTCTACATCCATACATCTACGCATAAGAGCTCGTTGTTTACAGGTACACCTTATATCGCCCTTCTTTAGTATATCACTAATCTGATCGCTATGAGTTCTCCTAGGACGTCTCCTACCAACGCTGCCACTCACTGCCGCAACATAAATTCGTTTCATTCATCCTTTCTTTATATCCGAACCACCGAAGCATACCTTTCTCAATTCTAATGCACTTTAAGCCTATTATTATGACTTATTCAATGTCTAACATATTTCTTAAGGATCACATCTCAAAGGCATTAACTCTACTAGCATGCTTTTTTTGCCAAACAATTTAATAAGAAATCCCTTCCTACCCTAATTTGCTCCCTACTACGTACCTACGAGCTGCCCCTTATTTCCTATTCAGATTTTTCCCAATGGGTTCAACAACTCATTTGTTTTCTTTTTAAACAATGGCCATTGAACTATTAAAGATCATTTTATCTCCAACCATAGACGACAATTGAATTTAGAGTTCAAGGACTGATTGTTTTTGATCCAACAGCTCGCTATGGACGTTGGACAAAACAATCGAGTCTCAATGTCACGGAAGCCGCATCAATTACAATCGTATTATCAATACGCTGATAAATTATAGATTGTGGCCGTATTTTATTAATTCCTTTGTAATAGGTTCGGTTTAACAAACCCTACTACTTTAACGTGGTAGACAGTTAGCTTAGTTCGTCTGTGTTATTGGAACATTGTAAATTGGTAAATTAACGATGTTCACTAATTCAAACCCAGCTGTTAATAGGACATAACAGCTATAGTTCAATTCATCATCAGCACAGAAGTCCTTTGCTGGCCGTAGATCGTTCGTCGTTTCAGCCGATGTTTGTTCACTGCTGGACGTAGGCCTATTGATCGCCACAGAGATCGATCCCCTGCCATCCTCGTCCAGTGGGGTCCTGCAATTTTGACCAGATCATCGGTCCATCTTGTGGTAGGCCTACCAACGCTGCGTCGACCTGTACGTGGCCGCCACTGTAGGACCTTTCGGCCCCATCCGCCATCCGTTCTGCGCGCAATGTGTCCGGCCCATTAAGGTTTGCAATTCTTCGGGCAATGTCGGTTGCCTTGGTCCTACTGCGGGTCACATCATTTCTGATGCGACCCTGCAGAAAGACTCCGAGCATTGCCCTCTCCATTGCCCTTTGAGTGACTTTGAGCCGTCTAATAGTGCTCGCAGTGAATGGCCACGTCACAGCACCGTATGTCATCGCTGGCAACACACACTGGTCAAAGACTAGGCCTGAGAAACTGCGGTAAATGCTGGGATGAGAGGATATCCCACAACTTCCCGAACGCTGCCCATCCAAGTTGGATTCGGCGATTGACCTCCTTGCTGGCAGTTGATATCCCTCAAGAATACTGGTAAACAGTCTACTGTCGTATATCCTAAGAGATTATCGCACCTTCTTATGTGGATGCCAATACCACGTACGTAAACCGCTTTCGTGAACTTCCAGCCCCATCGGTCATCCGTTCACGAGCAATGTTCAATGTACAAAAATAAAACTTTTACTCAACTGGGGTAGACAGACAGCACTAAGATCGTAGAATATGGTTTATAAGATTTCAAGCCTTTAAACTCCTAGGTTAGTGCTAGGCTCAAGCCTTACATTGCTATAAAATTATAATTTAATTTAATTAGTATCATTTAATTATTCATTTTTATTCTGTATATATAATAATAATAATAAATCAGCCTTTTCTAGAATGTTTTCCACTGCAGGGACACAGGCCTCCTCTCCGAGAGAGGAAATGAGCCGTAATCCACCACGCTGGCCCAGTGCGGGTTGGTGGATGTCACATGTCTTCGAATTTGGTGTTTCTAAGTCATGCCGGTTTCCTCACGATGTTTTCCTTCACCGTTTTGACCAGTGGTGATGAAATAAATTACACAAAGTAAAGCGCTTGCCTGGGTTTGAACCCGCAACCTACAGTACGTAAGTCGGGGCCTAAGCCGCTGAGGCACCACTAGTCTTCTTTATATTAAAGTGTAAATAGCGGGAAGCTGGATTAACAGATTTAGTAAACGAATTAGTACAATGAAAGAAAGAAGAAAGAAAGAAAATAGTTTATTGTTGCCACTACACTCTACTACACAAGTTTTATCAACAGTAAGGTAATAATAATATATGAGCTAACAGAAAATAACAGAAAAACCAATATATTTTGAGAATATAGTGGCGACGAATAGGTCCCTAACTCAGCCTATAGCTTCAGAAGAAGCGCTGTTTTTCAGTTAGGGTTAGTTAGTTTAATGACTAGTTGTAGATAATTTAATCAGACGAAGACAATTTTAGTCGATGATTCAAATGTTTTTGCATTATCATTTAATACCCAAAACAATACATTCAAATGTATAAATACGACAATTTTTAAAAAATAATATCAAATATTTGTCATATTCCGTTCAGAATGGTCCTTGTGATTATTTGTCTCGTAAGCATTGCATCCACTGTGAATGGTACGTTACATTGTATTAGAACTTTATTGTGTTTTTTTTAATTTATAACTAAGACTTCGCGTCCTCCGGTTAAAGCATCAGGATATTTGTCAGGCCAAGGATAATAGGTTCCATTATCAGGGGCTTGATTACATGTTACGTAATTTCTATATCGGCTGTTGCAGTGATGGTAGGAGATGGTAGACGAGGTGGGAATCTTGAACAAGATACCCTGCTTCTGGGGGAAAGACCTATTTGAGGTTTTTACCCACCAAAACCCTCCCGGTGGTCGTCCTCGAGTGCGATAGATGGGGCTCGATCTCCGATGGAAGGCATTAAAGTACCTACGATCATGTATGCTTAGATGTATGAATGTAAGACAAGAGAGGAGTACCAAGTTGAAAATCATTGTCACTGTCTACCACTGCTATGTGTGCTTATTTACATTTTAGGACATCCAGTGGATGGTTCTGAAAGTTCGGTGAATTTAGGAGGGTCGCGTATAGTAGGGGGTGTAGACGCCCCCGAAGCGTACGCCCCTCACATGGTGGCCTTGGTTTGGGGTGAGAGTGTCAAGAGTTTGATGTGCGGAGGCTCCGTTATCAGTGTGAAACATGTACTGACCGCGGCGCATTGTATCGATCCCTTTGTTTTCAACGGACAACTTATGCAGTAAGTATTTTTTTTTATTAGAAAATGATTAAGCTAAAATTATTACATTAGGGCCTTCAACCTTGGCTTGTGCGAGTATGCAAATTACGGGTAACCATTTCTAGCATTTCAAGCAGGCACTATGAGATATTTGCGCTATTCACCAGTCAAGTCGGCACAATGATTATGTTTTAAATCACCTTTGTACTAAATTATTACTTTACAACGTGTCAATACAAGTCGATATTACGTTTCTTCCATATACGGTACAAATATATCTACATATTGGATTAGGAAGACGTCAATCCCATAAACAATTTAGTATGGCTTCAAGTTGTGTAATTGGATTAAACTTCTATGTCCAATTACATTCTAATCGAGTTGTAGTTGGGTTTTAATTAAACGAAAAATCTGTCAAATAATTTCTGGTTTTCGAAAATGCTTTAACAAGAACAAAAAACGGAAGAATTGGCTAAATGGTTGAAGCCGTTTACGCGCGCCGTGACCAACGTAAATGTGCATTCATTGTTATACAAAAAGATAATAAATAGGTTTGTTTCACCTTCTAAGAATAAACAAAGAGGTAAGCTGCTTGCCAAAAATGCCCTTCAAGAGTAGTACGTAGTACATGTCTATTATAATGAGGGAATTCGTTAAAAGTATAATGTAGATTTAATACGTAAATATTTTGCAGGTCAACACGAGGTATAGTCGGTTCGAATTACTGGAATACAACAAAGGGTGCTGTGAAATTCAGCCATTTCAAGAACCATCCGTCTTGGGACGATGTTCGTATAAAGAACGACATAGGTGTTCTATTTCTAATGGAACGTTTGGAACTGAGCGACAAGATCGCTGTGGTACCCCTGAGCTTCGACTGGATAGGTGGAGACGTACCGAGCTTTGTCACCGGATGGGGTAGGCTGGGGGTAAACATTACATCATCCAGTTGGGTAAATATATTTTTAACGTACCATAATTTTTGTGTAAAATAACAATTTTTGCTATGTGAGGAAACGCCTACGCGTGTCTGTATACGCGAGGCTAAGTGCAGATTATTTATACTCACACCTACTAAAACCTGATGCATACTATGGACTATCGCCAAGACAGCTCCAACCCAGGTGATGAGGTCTCCCCACTTCTTTGAAAGCACCGGAAGAACCGACCGCAAAGCGATATCAATTGCATCCCCATCACCGTCGCATACGCGGTGCGAACTCGCTTAATCGCGCAAGATAGGAGAGTAGAAGAGATTGACTGATTTTGAAGAGCGAGGTGTCAATCGATTTGCATTCCTCGGTAATATAACGATGTGATGATTGGTGTAAATCATTATCAGTCAGTCGGGTTTCTTTGATTTGACTTGTCTATAGAAGGTATCAGGAAACAACGATACTAGCAACTTGTTCCGTTTCTTTGCTGTACGAACAATAACCGAAGACAACTAGAGGACCAGTTTTTAGAGTTACCAGAATACCATTATTTATCTTTGCGTTTTAATTTATTAATAGAAAGATACTGCGCGATCGGTACAACAAACAAATAATTTTCCCAGATCCTGGATCCCTTTGCGGCTAATCTGCAGCTCATCCACCTGAACACCATGTCACCGCGAGGGTGCAGGGAGGCGCTGGCTGCGTCCCTGGGGGCGGGGATTCGGTTGGACTCTGAATTGGAAATTTGTACTTTCCACTCGGTCGGTCACGGCCTTTGCTATGTAAGTGCTTCCACTACTTGCGTAGTACCTTTGCATTGGTTTAGTTTTTAATATGAGTAACATCGTGGTATCTTTACATTTAACTTTACAAAAATAAATTCGCTTCCGCTATCCGTTCCCTGGTAAAAACTGCTCACGTACAATGAGTTAATTTAAAAGCCACATAGACGTATATAGATATATCAACGTAAATATACGTTAGTTACTACAAGCATTTCATGTACATCATGATAAACAGCATGTAATTTAAATGATTATCTTAGGAGTTATTACAAAAAAGAAGTAATGCGCGTGAAAAAAAAATCAAGTACGGGTCTCACGCCAATGTCGGGACTGTTCGCTTGATGCGACCACCCACGCGCCGCGCCCCTTGCTGTCGCCCACTGTGCTTAAACTCAATATGCTCTCTAATAGGGATCAACAGCTAGCAAAATTAATACAGCTAATAAGTTTAAGTTTGCCGGGTATGATATAATGCGGGGTCCTTTAAACGCCCAATCGTGGATTGTTACCCTATGCTTACTAGCTTTAAGAGAAAAATGGTATTTTGCTTTTGGTAAAGACAGTCAATATGACCTTTCCAGGGTGATTCCGGCAGTCCGTTGATAGTGCAGGCGACAGGTGAGCAGGTGGGTTTGGCCTCGTGGGCACATCCCTGCGCGCGGGGCTTCCCCGACGTCTACGTCAGGATTAGCAGTTACAGAGAATTCATACTTGCCATAATAAAAAATGATTGATTTTTTTATTATAAGGAGTTTTGCTGTTATTTTGTCTGTGTTGTTGTACAGTACAGCTTTTACACTAAATATCTAGTTTAAAATAAGTTAAGCTTTATTTTCATTATTGTTTTATTTAACGTTATTAATTATTATGTTTTGAATCGAATGTGGATTTGTTTTAATGTCACATACCTCTTCATCGAGCATCCCAGAGGCCCAAAAGTGAGGCCATCTTAAGTCGCCAAATTAGCGACTTCGTAAATTCCTAATCCATATATGTATATATTAAGGCGATGTGTATGTATTAGGTCCCTATAGACGCGGCGGGGTTCAGCTTGTCTATTGTAAAAGAAGTAACTGACTGACTTATAACAATGCACAGATCAAACTACTGAGCCTAGATAAATGAAATTTCGCAAAGATTTATCTGTTATTATTTAGGCGAGTACTAAAAAACGTATTTTCTTAATGTCTCTAAAGTGTCAATTAAAAAAAAAAGGCTTTACTCGCGTTCGCGTTTTTCCTCGGTGTTTTGTACCGACAAGTTGCGACCTGTTCGCGGTCGCGACCCGCCTCGCACTCAGTGCGAAAGCACGTGAGTAAAGCCGTTTCATAAAAAAATATTAATAATGTCTCACGATAGTTAAAATAATTTAAAACTTTTTTTTATTTAAACTTTAGTCTCATTTACAGCAACTGTACTGTTATGTATAACTTGTTTAACCCAGTCCTCGTAGGCGCTGATCTGTGTGAACATGTCCGGAACCTCGAGCGCGCACGGCAGCCCCCACGACACAATACCACACTGAAGTCCAGAGCGGACTTCCACTAGAGGACTTCCACTGTCGCCCTGCAGACAGAAAGGAAACCTATATATATCATAAACAAGGCGATATATGTATGTATTTTCCCTAAAGACTCCGAAACTTCTGGACCGATTTCGATGTAATTTTCAGGACACGTCGATTGGCCAAGCGGTTGATCCTGTGATGGTCCTTCGGTAGCGATCGGATCGACATAATAAGTGCTGCCGGGGCGGATCAGTATAAAATAAACTTACGTGTTTAGCTCTTCCAGAGATATACCAGTCGCAGTTCGTATTTAAACGGGACAAGTTAAATTCCTTCCTTCAGGAACTGGGCTGGTATTGACTGCCCTAACTTGAGTGTGGGGCGTTATCCGAGAAGAAAACGGAGAACCGTACATTGGACAAGTCCGATTTCCAGCAGTGGACTGGTGAAATCTTGGTACTCCATCTTAGTACCTATACGATTAATTTTTTACCACGTTCCGCAATCTACTAACAAAATAAATCAAATATAAATAAAAAAAACAGATATACTAACGTTGCATACGCCGTGGTTAATCGAGTGGTAGGCGCAGAGCATAACGCGGGGGTCGACCACCGGCGCCCGCCAGCGCATCTCAGCCGCCCTCTCCGCAACCTCCCGAGTGCATTGCCGCCCCTCCACTGTCGTCATGTCCAGCTCTAGTAGCTCGGCTGACAGAGGTTGCGACCTCTGGAAAATGTAAGCTACTCTTACACAAATGAAGAGAAGTGTTTATTAAAAACCACCACCTCACCCTTTCCTTATCCTGTTTCTTGTCCTCTCCCCCACTTTCCTATGAGGCTGGGAATGTACCTGTACTTATTTCGATGGTTACTTAACAATAGATGAGCCGCTGCTTGTAACAGATAAGTTAATTTTAAAGTAATGCAAGCTAAGAAGTCACATTACTTAACCAAACAGAGTCGATTGTGGAATTGCCAACTTGACCGAAGCTTTCTCCAATCTATGACCAACTTCAACTGTAAAGAGCGCTGGCAGTTTAATATAATTTTGGAAATACGCCGCGCCGCTTGCAAGCGCCTTCTATCTGACGCTACTGATGGTAATTTAATACCTCACATGCAAAAATAAAATAACGCAAATATTTAATAGTTTAGTGAGAACGCTAACATTTACTCTTCCCCAACCAGCAACCTTTGTTTCCACACCCTCGCCGATGTGCTCGAAGGTCAAGCGCACCAACTGCACGCTGCTGGAGAGTGTGACATCAGTTCCGACGATCAGGAATCCCAGATCGTTCCTGACATGGCTCGCGTCGTATTCGGGATGGGTGATGTTCCTGGAGATGTTGTACGACTGACCTCCAACATTCCACACGTTGGTACCTACTGTTATGCTGAGGGTGCTGGAAAATAGAGAAAAAATCTAGTTTATTTTATGGAAGAATGTGGCAAAGAAAGTGGTTCGTCTGATAATAATAGCTAAGCACTGATCTGAGTGTCTAATGAGAACAGTAATTGGAGAACACAATACTATACGACACGAAGCTAACATGAACAACGTCTTCGCGCGGCTGATTATGGCGACAACAAGGGCTACCAAAACAAACAACGCCTCTTCATATTTTTCCGGCGCGTGACCTTACCGTTTTTGTTGACTCTTAGGTCAACGGATTTCAGATCGGACAAAACGTAACAACTCTGTCACGTTTTGTGTCTGAAAGACATGATGGGTAAAGAGAGAAAAGTAAAATATAAACGTAATTCAATTCCATACAGTTACTGGGTAAGGTTGACAGGGTCAAAACCCAGACTTGTAAATGTTGCCAGTATAAAAATATTAAAGCAACTGTAACTATAGGCTTAGTAAAGGTAATTACTCACACTTAAGCGACTCGCTGCTCGTTTGCCCCTTATTGTGACTTAAAAAAAATCAGGGACATAATTAAAACTAACTTGTTAAGAGAACCAGCATGAAAGACAGCCGTAATACAGTGAGCTGCCGTCAACACGAGCCTGGTGGTGACCAGTGATCCTGAGCACAGAAATCTCCGAACGGGAGCCCCGACGGTGACGGCCGCTATGTAAGGCACGGAGCCCTCGTCCGCTGGCACTCCGCCCAGGATGCGAGCACGTGACTCCGCGTGGATAAACAGCTCGGAGGTTTCATACTCGTATGTCGTAGCTGTAATATATTACTTATTTGTGTCACATCACATCACGGAAGAGCAATAAAATATTTTTTCTAAATTCATCCCCTAAAGGTCTAAAGTAGGGGATGAAGAAAGAAAAAATCAGCTCATCACTTATAGGGGGACGCATGTAGCCACCAAGTAGAATCCCGAACCTGTCCAGGTCATACGAGTTTGCCAGATGAGGATTATCTCCGATTAGCAGTCGAAATTGACAAGCTTATAATGATGTACTCAGATATATTTGAGTAACAAATGCCCGCAACTTTTAATGTAATGCTTAAATACCTTAAATTACATTTTTACGTTTATTGTAACGTTTCACTACTAACACTCACTTACTATGAAGAAAAGAATCCATTAACCGAAGAGCAACTCACCTGAACTCACAACAAATAGCGCTAGTGAAATAACGCCAAATTTGTATACCATCCTTGCTGCACCGGAAACTATTGCGAGGTCGTCGAACAACTCTGCCTTTATATGTAAATTGTCTTAACCAACATTCAAACCGATAGATTATTCATTTCCGGTACCAAGGAGACTGGGTGTGTTCACAACCTTTTAAAAACCTGTAGACCCTTCCCTCACCACTGAAAGTAAAAATACCATGTTTTTTTTTCTTTGTACCATCTATCTTTAAAATTGAATTGGTCTCCATGACGCTCGAGAAAGTACAAATTTAGCGTTGTCGCCTCCCGTTAAATTTGAATTTAATCAATTTGGCAATTCAATAAAACACATTCAGCAGATAAGGCATCCGAACATCGAATCGAATACGAGTTTGGAACAGTTGCTTGCACCAGTGCGTGGCGCATAACAATTTTAAGCAAGTTAACAATTCTTTTTTCTTTACATGACATTTAAATAGACTTCCTGTAAAACGGCTGTGCACCCGCCAAGTAGAACATTATGTGTCCATCCTATTCTCAAGTGAGTCGCTCTCGGTAATTTTGACCCCTTCACATTAAGGGTACCTACAGATAAAACGCAACTAATGTTTGCATCTCGACTGCTTATATGGTTACTATGCAATAAGCCAGTTTTGATGGCATCCCGATTGAAATTTGGACAGAAAACTAAAGAAATCTACTAAAACTTGAACATGTACGCTAAATAGCCGTACAAATAACCACGTACGTCGATTGCAATACGATTCAATTTCTAATAAATAAGTCCTGTGCTGGAACACATACAGTACACTATTACGTTCAACTACGTATCTGATCAGCGTAAAGCGTCAGATCAGATCACATTGCGTAGAGACCCAAACAGCGGCAGCTCATAGCAACTATACCTGCTAACTACATAATGGAGTATCGATTCGGTGTGAAATAACATGTTAAATATGATTTATACAATCCTAAAATACGTGACGTTCGCTCACAGCTGCACACTGACGTTTGGTTTTAATACACCCAATTCAGGGGCGGGAGAAACAATGGTTTCAATGGAAAATTGTGCTGTTGCGCAGCCGATTTAGGTCTTTCTTTATTGGGATTACGAATAAAAGATTGCAAAAGTATCACTTTCGATTACTTGAAACAAAAAAATAGTACTCACGGTCCGCCCCTGCTTTAACCAATCCGGTAGTGATATTAACAGCCCGTCCCGAGGATGCCCTCGAACTAAGTTACTACTCTTAAGACTAGACGCCTTCTGCGCCCTGGCACCTCCAGCCCGCTGCTTTAAGTAACATCACTAGTAATGGTAAGCGAAATTTAGACTAGCTCCATCTAGTGTTACAACTATAGCCTCTGTCATACACCAATCGTGCTAAAGTAAGTTATCGCTTCCAGCAAAACGGATAATAAACCAGTTTGTGTTAAGTTTTTTGTAAATATTCCGTAAGAGGTTAGGAAAAACTACACCTAATAAGCGTGAACAGACTGTCATGTTTCTAATTATAATTATATTTTATGAAAAAAACATGTTCTGTAAACTCTTACGACTTTCGACATAATTGGTTAAGTCAGATTTCGCTCGATCATAATACATTCCAGATGTAATTAACCGGACGGTACATTCTAGGACTTTGAATGTACACAAATATACATGTAAAATAAAGTTAATAACTTCCACCGAGTTTTTGCCTGGTCTCAACCATGAATACAAGGTACTCTGTAAATAGAAAGTGAGCGGTGTACTCGACACTTATGTTCATCAAAATACCGTAGAGGTATAAAAACCAATAAATTTTCGAAATAAAAGTTGGCTTGTTATTAAATTTTTTTTTTTTTATTTGTAAGACTCAAGTTTTATTTTTCTGTTTGCAAACTATTTCAAATTTCAAGTCATTATTGTCCATTTTTTAAATAATGACTATAGATCCTATTAGTTTAAGCCATGGCGCGGGTGATCCAGTCCCTGTACGCGCTGACGCGCACGAACAAGTCGGGCGCCCCGCGTGCGCACGGCAGCCCCCACGACACGATACCAATCTGACTCGCGTTGCTCTCCGTCACCAGAGCACTGCCACTGTCACCCTGCAATAGTAACAGTCGAAGGTCAGCTCACTTTATTAAAGAGCTGAGGAAAAAATCCAAAAATTTAGCAGATATGATAAATACGCTATCCTCTTTACACCATTTGACATGTGACATGTTGCTGTCACTTTGGAACACAGTGTAACAAGGAGCAATTGAGCAATTTCTTGTGGCTCTCGAATTCCTAGGTAACGGTGGTAACAACAATAGACGCTTATGAGATATCTTGTATCTTTTTATGACGGCAAGAGGAGTATTCTGTGGGGGTATACACCGATTAAAACAATAACATATTTAAGGTAAAAAACGCTTACGTTACTTTAGATGCTTTACGTCTGAACCACAGTTAAACACGCCTCTTTAAAATTATTTCCCGGCCTGGATTCTTCTTGTCAATTTAGATACTGTAACTGCGAAGAGACTTTGAAGGTTTTTTTAATGGAATAAGGTGGCAAACGAGCAAGCGGATCACCTGATGTCAAATGAACGGTACCCATAGACATCCGCAACAAGAAAATGTGTTGCAGATGCGTTGCCTACCTTTAATGGACCTTTTGCCTACCTTTTTAAGGGCATAGACAGGAAAAAGGATATTTCCTTATCCCCGTTAACTCCCTCCCTGTCTAATCCGTTTCCCATCCAATCCTCTCCTTAAGAGAAAAGGGTGGGAAGGGGAAGAGGACTGAAATTTGGCCTCCAGCAGCTCACTCATCAGGCGAAACGCAGAATACTTCTACTTCACGCCTGTCTTCTGTGAGGTCGTTGTATTTCACCGGTCGAGCCGCCCATTCGTGTAACAGATGTTGTTGTTGCGGGCTCTTCCACTGTTAAATCGGTTGTTTGATAATATTTATTATCAAGAGGACTTTGGTTAATGGCTTAAAATCCTGTCTATAATACTGGCTGGTGTAGTAGATGATGTGTGTGTCCGAGACTAACGTAAGGGAGTTAAAAAAGTTGAGTGCAGGGTTGAACTGAACACTCTCCCATACTGCGGCGCTGACCTGAGGGTTATGGGTGTTGATGGGTCAATCCTTCCTATGATACTACCGATTTGTGTGTTTAGATCGTCGTCATTGTATGATCATGAGGGTCGTATGCTAAGTGAGCATTCAATACTCACATTGCACATGCCGTGTCCGGGTGAGTGGAAGACGCAGAGCTCGATGTGGGGCTCCACTGGGGGCGCGCGGAAGTTCAGCTCGGCCGCGCGCTGCGCCATCTCGCGCACGCACTGCTGCCCGTCGATCGTTGTCACCGCCAGCTCCAGCAAGGAAGGAGACAGAGCTCCGTTTTGCTGAGAAGATTTCATATTACATTAAATACTATGAAAATTTAATCATGACAAAAGTTTTAGTACACCACCACAATACCCATAGATATCCTCAGCAAAAACGGGAGCTGCAGAAGTGTTGCCAGACTTTATGTAGGTGGGAGAAGACGTAGATGAGGTTAACAGGAAAGGAGCAAGGGATGAGAGGTAGATTAAGGCTGTACATGTGTAACGAGCAATTATGTTAATTTCTCTGAAGAAATTCACAACATAGCCATTGTAGCTCTTAGTATGAAACCAATTTGATCTACTAAAACTATCTGTAACACAAATTTTCCTTCCCTCTTTCTTCATTCATTATAGGATATACCCAAATCATCAAAACAATTTTTTTCAATTTCAATGATACAGTTTTCTTTCCAATTTTTTGTTGTTTGTTATTATTTTTAGATTTTTTTATTAAAAGACATCAAAGTTTATACCTGTTTGCTGCCGCAAATCATTTCAGTTCTATTGAGATAGATTAAAATACTTACCCTTATTCTTCCCCAACCAGCGGCCCTCGAGCGAATACCGGCGCCGATGTGGTTGTAGTTCAGGACCACCAGCCGCACTAGGTTGGACAGCACCACGTTCGAGGACGTCACCAGTATGCCGATGTCATTCTTGATGGTGGAGGACACATAGTTGGGGTGGGTGACATTGCGCGACACGCTGTAGGACTGGCCGCCCGCGTTCCAGCGGTTGGTGCCCACTGTCACACGGAGAGAGCTGCAACACGTCGGACAAACAAATCAGGACCATGACCCAGGCGTGCCCAAAAACTGCGGCCAAAACTATGATAGAGCTCCGCACCTACAGGAATGAGCCTGGTGTGAGAAGTGAAGTATCTTGACCTCACAGAGGAGTGACGGAAAATGAAGGTATTTGACCTCTCTGTCCTACATGGCAGCATTCCGGATCTCTATGGGTTTGCTGGTTTCCAGAAGGCATAATTTTCTATTAAAAAGTTTACATTATTAGCAATTTTCCTTACCTGCTGAGAGAACCCCAAGAGAAGACCGCATCGATGCAGTGGGCGGCGGTCAGCACGTGCCGGTTGCTGATCAGCGAGCCGCCGCACACGAAGCTCCTGACCAGGAGGCCGTTGGACATGGCCACCATGTAAGGAACGCTACCCTCCGGCGCCTGGCTGCCGCCGACGATGCGCGCGTTCGGGTCCGCATGGATGAAGAAGTCGGAGAAGTCATGCTGCGGTACGGGGGTGGCTGTACGATAAAAACTATTTATTATAATACAGAAGAATACATTACCTATACCCTGCCGGCCAAAAGCTTGAGACCACTTTGTACACAGGTTATAATTTGCAAAATATTTTAAATCTGCGTATGATAACATAACAATAGAACACCTGTGTAATCTACTAATCATTTTGAATGTCTAAACACCATTTCTCTTATCTTTTACACAATAACTATGCCATAAATGGGCATTGTTTATTTACCACAGATGAGTGCCGCGTAAGGACCAGGTGTTGCAATTGTCACTATATTATATGGCGGCTCCCTTGTACTTGTTTGGTTATTGTTTTGCGTTGATAAATATTTAGGAATATTTTAAGCCATAAATCCTATTCATAGCATGGCTACTTAAGGAGTTAGTCTTGGTTAAATCTATTCAGTCTGAGCTACTGTTTTGTCAAGTGAAGATCTCCAAATATGGGAAAAGTCCGTGAAATCTCCAGTGAAACTCGTTCCGCCATCGTTACTCTATACGACGAAGGCAAGTCTGAACGAGAAATTGCCGCTAAGCTGAAGTTATCGAAGACTTGTGCTCATAACGCAATAACTCGATACAAGACAACCGGCAGTCATCAAGACCTACCGCGCTCGGGGAGGCCGAGAGCAACCACTTCTAGCGAAGACAACTTCATTGTTGTAACAAGCAAGCGTAACAGACGTTTAACAGCACCAGAAATTCGAGCTGAACTCAATAAAACTCGACCGGAACCTGTATCATTGACAACAGTAAAGAGAAGACTTCAAGACTCCAATTTGTTTGGTCGCGTAGCTATTCGTAAACCACTGTTACGGACACAAAACAAAAAGAAACGTCTGCAGTGGGCTCTTACTCATCGATATTGGACTGAAGAAGACTTTAAAAAAGTTCTTTGGACTGATGAATCAAAGTTCGAAATATTCGGTTCGAAAATAAAGTTTTTGTAAGTCGTAGTGCCGAAAAAAAGGTGTTGCCAGACTGTGTAGGGCCAACAGTCAAACATGGTGGAGGCTCTATTATGGTCTGGGGATGTTTCTCTGTCTATAGGACCGGAGATTTGGTTAAAATTGAAGGAATAGCGAAAAAGGAGCAGTACAAAGAGATACTGGAGCGAAACGCTGTTCCTTCCGGGCTACGTTTGATGGGAGATGGATTCATTTTCCAACAAGATAATGATCCAAAACATAGTTCTAAACTATGCAGGGGATATTTAGAGCACAAAGAGACGGAAGGAGTTTTGAAAAACATGGAGTGGCCCCCTCAGAGTCCGGATCGCAATCCGATAGAGCTTCTGTGGGAGGAGATGGACAGAAACGTCCGTAGTCATTGTCCGACGTCAAAAGAAGACCTCTGGAGGACTTTACAAGAGAGTTGGAACAATGTTTCACAAGAAACTATCAATAAACTAATAGCCCGGTTACCAAGATTAGATGATTGAATTATTTCGCTTATGTACTATAGTATTTTTGGCAGGACAGCTCTAAATAGAATAGACGCATTATGGTAAATATATTTACTTAATATACATATCCTCATAATATAAATAACCTTTTACGCTTTTTTAGTCTATTGACGTAGACAGAGATAGCCGGATGCGTTCTTAATTTGAAAAACACAAATACAAACTTACATTACACTTAATTTTTGATTGAATAACAAAACAAGAAAAGAAAAAACCTTGGCTACACCCGCTAATAACAGGCCAACGTTCATACTTATGGATACTATTGAAAGCAAATTGAATTGCCAAGAAACTGGAATAAACTAGTAATCTGCAGTGGAGAGTTTGATAAAAAAACACAGGTTCTTATGGTCAATCAGTGCCGTTCTGTTTCGCAACTAAGATAGCAAACAATCGGCGCTAAGCGACTTTATCTTTGTTATGGATAAATCTATTAGACGCTTATCCGATTTACAATTCAATTTTTGCCTTTGAAATCACTTTCGTTGTTACTTTAGATACCATAATCAACGGTATCATTTTTTAATTTATTAGATTTGAATTGGACATTAGATTTAATTAGACGCGATTGATAAAACGTGACTCTAGCACCAATAACGTGATATGTAGTCGGCAACGGGTACATCAAGCACTTTAACGTTGAAGCGCTCATAACGGTTCTCTTCAGGTATTTGCAGATGTAAGGATATCAATTATCATAATACGGGGACAGAACATTGCTGGTGCAAAGGCCCTAGACACCTTTAGTCGTGTCGGTACAGTTGGTTCTTAAGGCATCCTCGTATAGGGAATTAAGAATCGATTCTTATGTCTACTTGCGTAAAATTATTTTACATTAAACGAAGGTAGGACGAAACGTCTATCTCAAATTAGGAAATCTTGTTCCAGGGACTAGTCAAGAACGCAAATGTAGGCTTTCGAAAAGGCTTACATGAAAAAGTTCTGAACAACAAAAATGTAATAACGGTCTTGGGTGCAGGATCGTTTATCTAACGAGACGGAAGAGCAACGGGCCCACCGCATTGGCTTAATACAACGTCGTTTTAACACAAAACGAGAACACCGTCAATGTAATCGAAGTCAATCAAATACGCTTTATTAAGCACTAACTGTGTCCCGCGGTTTCACACGCTCTGAATTTTTACTTTAACGAAATGATATTACCTACTTAAATACTACCCTAACCTCATCATCATCACCGTGCCCCTTTCCGGCTTAAATGGGCACGTCGACATGACCGTAGCAAAGCTTAACAATCACATATGCCGCACACACACACACACATATATATATATATATATATACATATATATATATACATAGATACTGTGACCGTAGTATATAGTTCTTACAGCCGGCTTTTTATGAAGCCCCCCATTTTATTTACACATTTTTTGTTAGGCCAAATAGTATAAAGAAAATTGTTATTGATTTATAAGCGCCATCTAATTTCCAACGTTTGACAATTTCATAGTAACGTTGATTATCGTACTGGTTCGCATTTTCCCGCTAGGGTTTTAGACGTAATAATGAAAAATGTCAAATTTTGATTTTAATGTGTTATTTGATATTAAAAGTAATACTAAATTTAGTTACTTTTACTATCTTTTGGTTTTCCTTAATATCTTCCATGTACAGACAGCGTACAGTTACATTATTTTTGTATGTATATAATTCAAAAATAACTGGTTAGATCTTGATCAAATTTATACGGGAATACATGATAACAACAAACTTTCAATCAAAGAAAGATAATCAACCAAAGTACATAGTATAGTACATATAAACACATCGCTACGCCCGGCCGTCTACTGCGCGGCTTTTGAAATTGCGCGTAGTTTTTACTTACTTTGTAGTTTAAACTTTTGATATCTTCTAAACTATTGGTCAGAATGACATAGTTTAAAAGGCAATTATAACCTCCACTTAATACTCTAGCTTACAAACATTTATTTGAATAGGATTAATACTGAATACAAAAAAATAGCTTCGTAAATAAGGCATTACTTTTAATTGATTATTCTAAATAAAAATTACTTATTGCGTGATAACCGTAGAAGATAGAGATATGCCATCGCTGACTTTTAATTAGCTTGTTTAAAGAGCTACAATTATTTCATACATCATTTTAATGTAAGGCCTATAGTTTAGCCTACGTACGCCAAGAAAGTAAAACTCAACTGTATCATATTACGCATTATTAAGAATGGCTACCGGTCGGATCTAGACTAAAAATGACTGATGACTAAAAATATAATTTAAATTTTGAAAGTACAACATTTGAGGATTACGTATAAGTGGATCTTATTTCAAAATAAAATAACGAATATCCCGATCAATAAACGAGTACATTTTTCATTAACATTCTGTTGTCCTTTACAAAATTTAATTTATTTTATAAGGCCTCGGAAATTGTTAGTTTATAAACTCACCTAAACTGGTCGCCAGCAGCGCCGCCAGAAGAACTCCAAGTTTAAATCCCATCATTGTTCCGCTGCCGAAGACGTTTTGTTTTGTAACGACGTACGAGGTTATTTATAAAGAACGCACCCAAGTCTAATCTATGTCATTCTTCATATTGTGTCATTAATTAGTTGATGAAATTATATGTAACCAAATATTAACGATAACGAATACAAATCACTTATCTACGAGCAGAAAACGAAGATATACTTATGTCGTCATCAACTGTTGTTAGTCTGCAGAAATAACATAACTGGATATAACTAGTAAAGTTCTGAACAGACCTAACCCGTGGCAGTTAGACCCTTTCGGTGGACGACCCCTTCGTCTACTTTAAGGCTTTAACAGTGTTGAATAGAGAATACGGTAACATGGCCCTTTGTTGCTGTAGCACTAGAATAGTGCAAAGGGAGCGCCTACTCTCTTGGGCTCGCAAGCTGAATGCAGTGTATGTAATTTAAATATTAGTAGGAACACACTGCGGTAGTCCTAGGTCATAAGGCGTTTAGCCACAGAACAGTTTACCCCCTTTCCATTAAGCTGATTTGGGTTTTTGCACAACGGCTGCTGCATCACGGACTCTATCATGATCAAAAGTTTGTCGGGAAATCAAACAGGTCATCATTATGAAGTCGTTTATTGCGTTATTCCGTTACAAGTTCGAGGTGAGCCAGCTCCTGTATGCACTGACGCGCACGAACATGTCGGGCGCCCCGCGCGCACACGGCAGCCCCCAAGACACGATGGCGACCTGCTGGCCGCGGTCCCGACGCACCAGTGGACTGCCGCTGTCACCCTGCACACATAACACACATTAACATTCTGAACTCGCCGTTGTGCGCTGGACGTCATCGGCTACCAGTTCGTGCCCTTGGCCACATGCTGCGATGTTATATAGATATCATCGTTGTCAAACAAATATCTGCTATGTCTACTAGGAAATGATGTTATACTGTAACCATATAACCATTATCATAAGTTTACGAATCAAATTTTAATATTACATTGCATTCGTTTTACTGCAATGTGACATTATACGCATCAGTCATATTGCCAAAAACGCGATTTAACAATTTCAAAGCAGATATTGGTTCGGTAACGAGGTTACAACGTGATTTGAATGTGGTATATAACTGACATTGCAGGTGCCGTGGTTGAGGGAATGGAAGGTGCAGAGCTCGATGTGGGGCTGGACGGCCGGCGCGACGATGTTGAACTGCGCCGCCAAGCGCGCCACCTCCGTCACGCAGCGGTTGCCGTCGACTGTGTTTTTGCTTAGCTGGAGCAGCGTCGCCGATATCTGTCCGCCTTGCTGCAACCACAACGCAACAGTGATATCATGAATTTCCATTTTATAGTGATATTAAGCAACAATATAAACATAAACATTTTAACAGTGGTAGAGTCCGCGACAAGATCTGTTGCACGAATGGGACGGATCGAAATACCACGACCTCAGAGATAACAGGCGTGAAGTAGAAGTACTCTGCGTTTCGTCTGATGAGTGAGGTGCCGGAAGCCTAATTCTAATTCTCTCCCCCTTCCCACCCTTTTATTATAAGGAAAGGATGGGAAGAGGAAGAAAACTTGACGGGGTAAGTATAGGAATTTGAAATAACCATTTTATGCTTGTCCCCTCCTCTGTCCATTAAAGGTGGGCAACGCATTCGCAGCTCATTGGTTAGCTGCAGAAGTCTATCTATCTATGGGTAGCTATCACTTGACCTCGGTTGAACAGCTTGCTCGTTTGCTACCTAGTACTATAAAGCATATGCATTGATCAAAAGATACAGGAACTCCTATAGGTTATAACAAGTTTTCTCTCACAGCTAGAAGTCCCATATCATATAGCCCAAATAGAAACAGGCCGACAATTCTATTATGTAATGTTGTCATCGCTGTGCGCCATTTAGAAACGATATCTACAATGTAAGGTTCCTGTATACACTTTTTTTTAATTTGAAACCTTTACAAAAGCTTTGTCTTCTAACGTTACAATCAGTTGTCTATGGTGTGCAATGAAGTGAAAATAAAATAAAGAGCCCATACGCACCCTTATCCTTCCCCATCCGTAGACAGTGGTGCCAACGTTAGCACCGATGAAGTCGTAGTTGAGGGCGACTAGCTGAACATTGTTGGTGAGCACAACGTCGGCGGTAGTCACCAGCAGGCCGATGTCGTTCTTGATTGTGGCCGACACGTAGTTGGGGTGCGTGATGTTGCGCGCAAAGTTATAGTGCGTGCCGCCCGAGTTCCAGCGGTTCGTGCCCACCGTGCCGCGGAGGGAACTGGAATATAAAAGGAGCTGGAACTGGTATCACGCGGGTAACGAGATACAATTAATATCTCTCTCATTATCCCATGAAAATAGTTGTTTGTAATTTCAATGACGCAGACATAGTCATCTCAAATTACGGATGCACTAGGGCGAATGGTGTTAAACATATAATAGACCGGTAACGGTGTATTGCACTTACTTGAGTAACGATCCGCCGGAGAAGACGGCAGCAATGCAGTGCGCTGCGGTGAGCACGCGACGCCGCCCCACCAGCGAGCCGCCGCACAGGAAGGAGCGCGAGATGAGGCCGCTGGACAGCGCCACCATGAAAGGGACGGTGCCCGCTTCGGTGCCGCCTACGATACGGCCCGTGGGGTCCGAGTGCCCGTAAAACTGGCTCACATCGGTGTCGGGCGTTGGCAAAGCTATAATACCAATAATGTAGGGTAATACAATGATTTTTGTAAGAATAATCAAATAGTTGACCAGTCATAGCGCCCCCTCACAGGACACTGGCGTGATATAGTGCTATTTCCCGCTTGTGCGTCTAGACCGATGAGTAAGGTGCCGATAATATAGGACGCAGAATCCCAATCCCCTTCACCTTGCCATCGTTTCATCCTCTCCTTTTTATTATTCATTTCCAACGTTGGACCAAAGCGCCGGCATAAGAATAGGCAAAACTGTTAGAATGATGGACTCTTAATAAAAATCATATTTCTTCTTTCTGTTAACTTTATTGTATTACATATTAAAGTGGTAGAGCCCGCAATAACAACACCTTTTGCACGAATGGGCCGGCTTGACCGGTGAAATACCACGACGTCACAGAAGACAGGCGTGAAGTAGAAGTATTCTGCGTTTCGTCTGATGAGTGACGTGCCGGAGGCCTAATTGTAGTCCTCTACCCCCTCCTACCCATTCTAATAAGGAAAGGATGGGAAGAGGAAGAGGATTTTACGGATGAGGAGGGGATGGACAGGGAATGGAATTATCCTTTTTCTGTTTGTCCCCTCCTTCGTCCATGAAGGTAGGCAACTCATCTGCAACTCATTAGCTTGTTGCGGATGCCTATGGGTAGCGGTACTTATTTCCAGGGGCCGCTTGCTCGTTTGCCACTTTATAATATAAAAAAAAGTACTAGAATTACACTGGAACACATTGTCCGTATGGAGCGAATATCATACGGGAAGTGTTAAGCAACGCCATGACAACCATTTTACCACACATCATGATACTCAAACATATCAATAGATGGCGCTCTACTATATGAAATATTTATGAAGAGTAAAATATTTACTAATAACAGAAATTTAAGCAAAAACATCTGAAAAACCAGTGGCCACTTAATATAAGGTAAGGAAAATAAAAGAAGTTCCCTTTTTTATGGAATGAGATGGAAAACGAGCAAACGAATCACCTGATGTTAAGCGAACGCTACCCATAGACATCCACAACAAGCAAATGTGTTGCAGATGCATTGCCTACCTTTAATGGACAGAGGACATAGACAGGAAAAAGGATATTTCCTTTTCCCCGTTAACCCCCCTCCTCGTCCAATCCTTCTCCCATTCCCACCTTATAAGGAAAGGGTGCGAAGGGGAAGAGGACTAAAATTAGGCCTCCGGCCTCACTCCTCAGACGAAACGCAGAGTACATCTTCTACTTCACGCCTGTCTTCTGTGGAGTCATGGTATTTCAGTCAGTTCAGGCCAGTCTAGCCGGCCCATGCGTCTATCTATTTCTTCCGTCGTCGTCCAGGAACCTTGCGCTGTTAAAGTACATTTTCATACAACCAGGAAGAAGGGTAACGCTTTTTTGCTAGCTTGATTTATTAAGTTAAAAAACTGAGTAAACGAAATAAACATTTTATACGACAATTCGAGAACACGTGGCGTGAGCAGGCGAGATTTACGACAAAAATATTAATTTTATCGAATGAATTATTGCTAATTTAGAAACACATGCTACGTTATATCTTTATGTACATGTCTCACTTTTAAGGCATGCGAAGGGGTAGCACCTTAAATTTTCATGCAAATACGCCTGTCAAATAAAAATAGCAATGTACAAGAAATTAAATTAGTTACCATGACGTTCAAGTAATTTTGAATTTAAAGATAATTTTTAAATAGATGCCTTGACTTAGAATCGAATCAAAAGTAAAATAATACAGATTGATTAGATCCTCTTTTTCAGTGAGATTAGGCTCAGTTCCAAACCGCCAGTATGTCACATTCCATGGTCTAAGGATAACAAAGCGTTATAAGGGAAAAGTGTGACTTAAAAGTGGATGTTGTGACCAGAATTGAGAAAGGTATGCTTCGGTGGTTTGGGCATGTTGAAAGGATGAATGAAGAGAGAGTAACGAATCAAATTTATGTTGCACAAGTAAGTGGTAGCGTTGGCAGGGGACATTCAAGGAGAACTTATATCGACCTCGAGGCTTACCAGTTACCGACCAGGATGTATGCGTAGATGCATGGAAGCGAAAGAGGTGTGCGAGTGAGCGTAGGCGCATATGTATTTATATTTAAATTCTAAGATTGCGAACACTTGTAACATCAGTAGCACTCACCTAAGCTCCCTACGAGGAGCGTCGCGAGAAGAATCCCCACTGTGTACGTCATCTTAGCGGGCGAGCAGTGTGAACACGCATTTACGTTGCAACCTTATATAACGCTGCACGTATCTCCAATTTAGATAGTTGTGATTAATTGCTCTGATTGTATAAAACAAGATAAAAATTGATTATAGGTACAGGATATTAAAAATAAGTATCACAAAATATGCGCTTGCGTTCATCCTGGTGTATTTAGAGGCGAGAGGATCTCAATAGGCTTTTTATACAAGAAAGTGGCAAACGAATTAGCGGGCCACCTGATTTTAGTGACCGCTACACATAGGCATCCGCAACAAACATTAGCTAATGAGATGCAGACGCGTTGTCTATCTTCAATGGACAGAAGATGACAAGAGACATTGCCTTGTCCTTCCCATCCCCTATTCTTCTTCCCACCCTATCCTTATTAGATAAAGAGGTAAAAGGGTAAGAGGACTACAATTGGCACTCCGTTCGTCACTCATGAGACGAAACGCAGAATACTTCACGCTTGTCTTCTTTTAGTTGGTATTTTATAGGTCGAGCTGGCCCATTCTTGCAACAGACGTTGCGGGACCACTGGTGCCTCGGATGACATTGTTCCCCGTATAAAGCAGCCACTAACAACGTTGTGACTTGAACTCTGCGCTCGTTTATTGCTCTATGATTCCCATCAAGGATAAATCAGACCTGAAATATTATCAATTTTAAAAAACCAAACGACACGCCGATAGCGGTGTTGAAAATGATACGCGATTACTTATCTAAGTTAATCTCAATACAAATTCTTGTGACTAGTGATAAGTTTTGATTTAAATGTTTAATTTAATTACTGTTTGAATGAGCAACTTAGTTGGCAATATTTTTAATTCAATTTCTTACGTAAGGGCACATTGATCGTAAACATTTGGCGGATAAGACCAAAGGATTTTGTAACGCAACGTAGGTCCCACAAGATGGACCGATGATCTGGTCAAGCTTGCGGGAGTCAACTGGATGAGAGGGGCAGGGAAACGATTATACTATCGATTGTGAAGTCCACGTTGAGTGTTTTTATTAATAATATATAATATTAATTAATTCTGGTCCTCTTGCCCTTCCATCTTTTTCTAATAAGGGGAAAAGGATTTAACCAAGGATAGGATGGATGGGCAAAGGTACTGTTGTATTTTCTGTTTATCCCTTTGTTACGGTAGGTAACGCATTAGTAAGCCTTTAGCTTGTTTAGAGTCTTTTCTTGTCTTTAGACTATGAGTAGCGGTCGCTTTATATTAAACTTGCTTGCTTGTTTGCCACCTTTAAAAAAATACTGAGGGCCGAGCTTCGCTCTGCGTTGTCATTTGTAAGATCGTATTTTTTAATAAAGCGCCATCTAACAAAAATAAGAGAAGTTAGTTGGTAAATTAACACTCCAACAATAGATAATGCAAACACCTAATAGATGGCGTTATATGTATAAACTAATTATTTACTTTTCTGACGTGTTTATGAAAAAAACACCAATAAACGGAATTTCATGACAATCATTAGATCCGTTTCAGAGACTCCTCAAGACTTTGCCACATGTCCGAGATGTCCGGAACGCGTTTAAATCACAGCCCAATGTTCATTTTGTTTTGTAATTGTTGTTAGCGTCCTATACTAGGTAAATTCAGCCACTAGGCTTTTGTATGAGCCAATACTTTAAATAAAACGTAGACATAATCTTACCACTTTATTTAAATAAAATAATTTTGACTTATTATACATTACACAAATCTTAAATCTATAAAATCGTGAGATAATTGTACAATGTAACAATTATTACGAAACTATTTTAGTATATTTCTTAACATATTGTATTTACAGATGAAGTATTTCATTGTTAATTCAAACAAATTAGTGATTTGTTCGAGCGCGCGTAGCAGTTTATTAGTTTTAGCTACACGTCAATAGACAGCGCTGTTAATAATTTATTTAATTACATTATTAAGTAGTATTCGGATATCAAATGTATCTGTTAGAACCCCTGCAATTTGCTAATGTACCTGTTTGAAATTCCATATAAATATAAATGAATTAAATCCAATAATATAATATATCTTGTCAGCTGTATTTTTTAGGTACAGCTGACGTCACGACAATCTAAATTTTACAAGGTCCCAACCCATTATCAATTCACGGGGGTTATACCGACCGATTTGCTATCAAGCAAACCATATCAGTTTGCTTTTTGCTTACCGTTTATAATATGCATAGTCCGATTATGAACTGACGAAATTGACAATCGGTCTATGACATTTATCGGTAGCCATCGTAGCGGTGTCCCAAAAACCATCGTACTAATATTTACATTTTGTAAATTAATCTTTGCACCTTGTCTTAGAGAAGGGTTTTTAACACGAGCTGTCAGAACCTCACTTTTCCATATCCTTCTTTCAGGTTTCTTCAAATATTGATTGCACTAGACGTGCAATGCAACCACAAGCTTAAGATAATTTGGACATACATTAAAAGAAGATGTTCATAAAAATTTGTGAAAACCTAAAACCACTTTATCATCTAATTTCCATTTAATTCATTACCTGTAAGTAGTGAACGGATAAGTTAGTGTCGCGGTGTGCGCGTGCGTGCGCGCTCGGGCCGACATCAGCTGAGCAACGGCGCGAGCGCGGCGGCGGCGGCAGCAGTGGGAGGGGCGGGCGCGCAGGCCAGCGCGGCCGCGGCCCGCGCGCGCCCCACGCCCGCGGTCGTCGCGCTCTGCCCCGCGCACACCTCGTGGTACAGCACGTACGCGGCTAGAGCGTGTCGCCCCTCCTCCCCGCCGCCCGCTCGCCGCCCACCGCTTCCCGAAGCTCCGACCCCCGCGCCTACGTACCTACGCAGCGCGGCGGCGAGTCGCGGCTGCCAGCCGTCCAGCACGGCGGCAACGCGTTGTTTGATGGCCAGCGCGAGCTCGGTGGACACGAGCGGTTCGGCGGCCGCCTCGTCGCCGTCCACGCGCATCTCGGCCGCCGCCGCCGCGTTCTGCTGCTCCACCAGCGACACCAGCAGCTTCACCTGCCACACTTGGTACGACGTCGGCTCCGTCCTCATCATTTTTATTATCTGAAAAAAATAATTGTAAAACCTTTATTACGAGGATTTCACGTACATATCTTTATCTGAATTGATTATTTAACTATTACGTGTTAGCCTGAGCGCGTATGTTTCTTGAAGCGATGAAAAGAAAACAATGAGAAATGAACTATGCATTAACTTCATGAAATTGAAAATAATAAAGCGCACAGACCTTAAGGAACGTGGTCCAGATGGGTAGGGCACAGAGGACGTCCTTGACGAGGCACTCGTAGGTGACCATGCTGAGCGCCTGCACGTGCTCTTCCTCGTCGCGGCTGTAGCGGCGGCAGCGGCAGGCACGCACCACGCCCTCGCCTCGCCCGCCACGCAGCACGCTCTCGCCGCGCCCGCTGCGCGACGTGCCCTCCCCGCGCCGCCTCGCGCCCAGCAGGCAGTCGGCGCAGGCCCCGCCCCCGGTAGCTCCACCCTCGGCCGTCTCGCTCTGCAGGTGGTGCTTGACGAAGCTGCGCACTTTGTCATCGTTGGTGAAGAGTTCTATGTTCTCCGGCGTGGCGAGCCACATGTTGGTCTTGTCGAGGGTCAGCGTGTGTGCCAGGATGGTGAGGAAGCCGTGCGGGTCCGACAAGTAAGACAGGCAGCCGGCTCGCTGCTTTATGTCTATACACCACGTGTAGTTGAGGAATGTTCTAGGAGGAACAAAATAAGAAATTAATTCGCATAAAATGGTGTCTTAAAAATGGCTCAAACCATCGTATACATATTTTCGTCCAGCGATATCAATACATTTTGTAAAGAATCGTATATTTGACTTACTTAAGCTGGTCCCAATTCTGGTCCCTGCGAAAGACGATCGGCCAGTACCGGGGGTCGTTGATCTTCACCTCCTTGAGGCCGTCCAGCTCGGGGATGATGCAGGGCGCCATCAGCTCCTTCACCACGCCCTGCAGGTCTACCACCTGCGACCATTCAATAGGTTATTTAACTAATTTTAGAACACTAGAGAATCGAGCAAACGTATAGCATGAACATAAGCATGTCCGTCAAGAAACAAAAAATACTCCTGGAATCTTCAGCAGCGCCATCTATCGGGTTTTTTTATCATAATTAATACACACTCATAGAAAAAATATATAAAGATGTAGGTCAAAATAGTTTTAATCACTGAAGAAGCGGATTCTTGTTCATACAAACATGCCTTATTCACAACAAAATATAATTTTTGTAAACAAACAACACAACATACATGGCGGCCTTATACTCACATCGGAAATGTTGTAATTTCATGGAAATCGTGAGATAAAGTGAAGTGACATCGTATAATATAGCTTACATAATATATTATAAGGCTTATTGCTACGAAACAAGGCACACAGCGACGATTTCCGTTGGGAAATACCACGAACGTGTTCAAAACATTTTTTTAAAATATCTCTCCCTCTCTCACTCTTGTCTCTCTCTCCCTTGTATGGATGTAATGCATCGATGGTGACCTGCAGGTGCGCATAGCAGAGCTTGCCGGTGTCGAGGTCGCGTGGCAACAGCAGCCGCGGCTCCACCGCCAGCACGTACAGGTGCCGGAACGCCTGCAAGTGGTACCTGACACCAACAACAAAGTTTGTTAGCAAATAAGAGGTACTATACCGCAACTTCATGTCCATAATTCAAACTAAATAAAAATTTCTTAACCCTTGACAATGCAATATTCAATGTTGAATAAGTAACCTGTTATCCTCGCTGTGCGTTGGGAACTTGGGGAAGAATGCGATAAGGAGCGCGGCGATGGCTGCCCTGGAGGTGCTGAGAGTGCCGCGCCCGCCCGCCAGGAACAGCAGCCCGATGGTGCAGTGCACCGCCATCTGACGGCAGGCAATGCACTCAGGACCAAACAATTTACAGTCGGGGTAAGAAAAGGTTCGTCACTTTAAAGTTGACATTTGCTTCCACGTAACACACACTGAGAATTAAATAGAACAGATTTGATTCGAACTTCATATTGACTAATAGTGTTTACTATTTTGAACCTTGTCTTCATATAAATGGCGTTAAATGTCATTCAAATGGAACGCCAGATGGCGTTAAATGTCATTCAAATGGAACGCCAGATGGCGTTAAATGTCATTCAAATGGAACGCCAGATGGCGTTAAATGTCATTCAAATGGAACGCCAGATGGCGTTAAATGTCATTCAAATGGAACGCCAGATGGCGTTAAATGTCATTCAAATGGAACGCCAGATGGCGCTGAATTCCATTTAAATTGCTCACTCTACATATATACTAACAATTATTTTAAAAAAATGTTTCTATAAGTGTTTTATATACTATACTCTTAAAAATTTCATGACAATCGAATAAGTAGTTTACAAGTTGTTCGTAACAAACAAACTTGCATTTATTATATTAGTTAGGATGAGTACTGTCCCAAAAATTAGACGGGGGACAAGATGAACAAGAGAAGGAATTATTATCTCATGTCTATCCTCTCTTCTGGCCATTAAAGGTAGGCAACGCATCTGCAACTCATTTACTAATTGCGGTTGTCTATGGGTAGCGCGCCGCTTGCACGTTGTGCAGTTCGGAGATCGCATTGCACCGATAAAACAATTATACATTGTTAGTAAAAGTACCTGCGCGCCGTGCGAGAGCGCATGCGGCTGCGCGGCGGTGGGCTGGGCGCCACGCACGGCGGTGCGCGCGCGCAGCTGTCGGCACAGCCGCAGCACGCGCAGGTCGCCGCGACCACTCATTATCTGACAACACAAGTAAAGAGTTCATTAATCAAATTACGATATTAAGTTTTCGGTAGTTGATTTTATTTGTTAAATGTACGTCAGAGCAGTTTACGCTCTGTCCACGCCAAAACAACTTTTTCAATATAAATGCTATTAAAATAACGAATAAGAGAAAACAACTTCAAATAATGAAGATAAAATTGTAACTAACATAATATTCATGTGTATCGCAAATCATTGTGTTCAAGATTTAAAAATTAAAATTTAGCTTTATGGCTAAGCCATAATGCTCTATAGAATTTAGTCTTAGTCCCTCGTAAGTTCGACAAAATTATTATTATTATATGCTGACCATGCCGGCAGCCAGCAGACAGACGCACAGACACGTCTCCAGCGTAGCGGCGCCCGCCAGGCCCGCCAGCCGGCGGCCGCGCGTGCCCAGCAAGCGGCGCGCGCACGCCAGCACCGCCTCCAGCGCCTCCTCCTCGGCCGAGCCCGCGAACCGAAGCCCGAGCGCGAAGCACGCGCCAGATATTATATTGCAGTACGCTTGGCTGCCGATATTATATTAAAAATTTAAAATATATTTACTCCAACTCTATTTTAAAAAAAATTAAACGAAAATGAACAATTAATTGTTCCCATTACTGTATATTAGTAAAGACTATGAAATTCCACTTAAGGATGGAAAACTGGTCTTGTATTGGCTACCGCTATCCGCTTTTACAATACTTACTTCATAGCTTCGTAGTCAATGTTTTCCTCGGTTGGCTTGACAAAGCAGTAGGGCTTGATGGTGGCGGGCACCTGCTCCTCGATCCACTCCTCCGACGCCTCGATGCTGTCCCACAATATTAGACCTAGAATTAGAAATACTAGTACCAGAAAACACAATTCCAGATGCATTGCTGGTAGTAAAGTAAGGAAAATTAGATAAAAAAGTATTTTGTTGATTTTAGTCACCCAGTGAAACACTATTTACTTGTTTTTCAGTGGGTAGGTTTTGTGCCTTTTTCGTGTGTGCGAGCGGGAGAGGTAGTATGGGGGGTGTAGGTGTACCTCTAGCGATTACGCGCAGCATGAGCAGGTCGGGACGCACGAAGTCGAGCAGGTAGGGCGTGGCTGGCGGGGCCAGCCAGGTGGCGGGCGGGCACGGGCCGGCGCGCAGGTACAGTAGTCCAAGCGCGAGCGTGGCGCCCGGCGACGTCACGTCCACGTTCGGCCCACCGCAAAAGCTGCTGGCTCCGCCCCCCTCGCGTCCTAGTAGCATAAAGATACTGTACACAGCTGTACAAGTCGCCATATGAAATGAACCTTTGCTGAAGGAAAAAAGGATGTGTTACTTTTGTTTAAAGTAACATAGGGTAATATTATTTTTACTCCCGTTATCTTTAGCGGTTAGCGATAAAACCAGTAGACTCCGGGGAAAGTAGGAAAGGGATGAAAAAACTTGCGAGGACTCCGTACGCACCTTCCAAAGAAAGTGGAATAATGGTTGACCAGCGTTGCTGCGCTTCGGCTAGTATGACTTGAGGGTTGGTGAAGTTTTGAGTTGAGTTGGTTGTTCTCACCGTTCGTGTGCCGGTCTCCGCCCAGCACGTAAGCGCGCAGGCGGGGCGCGAGGTGCGGCGGCGCCGCGTCCCCCGCGCCCACGCACACCAGCCCCAGCGCCAACCCCGCCGCCAGCGCGTACCCCTCGCGCTCCACACAGTTCTCCAGCTCCGGACCGGGAGGCTTTCCTAACACAATGTTGTTTTAAAATTATGTTTATATATTTTAAATAATATTTAGTTGGCTTCAATCTCTTTGCATTAATTTAATAAATCATCTGGTGAGTGAACACCTCAGGCACCACCGCCTTTCACTTCTCATGTCAAATTTCTTCATATTCAGATACAAGGGCTTGCGATATTATATCTCTTCTGTTTGTAGCGTATATACCAACATTACCCTTCAGTACAGTCACAAGCATTTAGTGATCCGGTAGCTCGTTTGCCGTTTGTTTACTATAGAATTAATCAGTAGGGAAGACCTACGTCCAGCAGTGGCGAGCTGCTTCAGCTTCAGCTGAAAAGAAGAACTGAGTAGGAGAATATCTGTTACCTATTTCGTTAAGCAACACCTGGGCGTAGTGCGCGTGGCAGGTGGCCTGGTAGAGCAGGCCGACGCCAAGCAACGCAGCCACCAGGATGTTCTGCTGGATGTCCAGTTCGATGGACGTGGGCGGCAGCAGCGCCTCCAGGTGAATGCTCATCATCTTCGTAGCTTGCACGTCCATAGTTCCTTTAATACTTGTAGTTGATACTTCCGAAACATAGTATTGGGCATATAGCTGACTAACATCATCACACTGTATGACTCCCGCGATGCGGAGTGGGGGATTACCTGTTATCCCGCTCACGCACTGCAGAGTGGGAGGACACTATCATGTTCTAAGCCCCGTTGTGTAACCAACCTTCCTCTCATGCATAATGAGCGCATTTAGGGATATAAAGCAGTCCCCTAAAGGCGCACCGAAAGGTTAAAGAAAATTTAAAGACTCCATGGAAATAAAGTGAAACAACCTAAAAATAAATTTAAATAACAGCGCCATCTACCGATATCTAGCGTCCTCAGTATCATAACATTTTTTGACTACTGTCCGATATTTGTCAGATATCATTATACTTATTAGAGCTAACCTCTGTATGTGGCGGCCAGTCCCAGCAGCAGGCCAATGCTGATCATCTCGTTGCACTTGACGAAGTAATCGAACATGTTCATGTAGGGCATGTCGCGCAGGTGTCCGTTCAGCCCCAGCGCCAGCAGGAACCCCGCGTGTTCAGCCGACATGTCCTGAGTACCCTGCGAGTAGACAACTGAGATGAGATTTACAGGGATTGTCCATTCCTGTGTTTGGTAGCGATCGGATCAACACAATTAGTGGTGCGGGTGAAGCCGGGGCGGGTCACTAGTTGATATATAAAAAATACATAATTAAATATTTGTATTGTGTTGTATTGCTCACCCTGGGCTTGTTATACACAATCCAGCTATGGTGTATTGTATCGCCGGCCACGGGGACGAGCGCGAGCCCGGCGGCGGCGCCGTTGTGGAAGGCGGGCCACAGCAGCGAGCTCGGCGCCGCGTCGCTCAGAGTGACCGCATGGCAACGTGGCGGCGGCCCGCGCCCCGACACGCACAGCCGCGCCGCCGTCACCGGCTCGGTGGGGCCGGCTGGCACGCTGCGCAGCGTCAGCATGCCCCTGCAATGTATACATTACGACTTTCATATGTTTCTCTATTTATTATTTCTCAATTCTGTGCCTCTGATGGAAAATTAGCCATAATTTTCCTTCCTCCCACCTTTTCCTTATATGAAACCGATGGAAAGAAAAAGAGGGGGAGGAATAGGAAAGGGAAATATCCTTATTTCTATTTATTCCGTCATCTGTCCATTAAAGGTTGGGAACTCATCTGCAAATTTTAATTGTTACAGATGCCTATTAATATTAGATGAACTAATTTGCCATCTTCTATAAAAAAAGACACCATGCCGCTTGCTTCGTCGGTTTCTGATATGAAATATAAAAGCAGTATAAATGCATACTACCTCGCCACGGGCAAGGCCATAGTCCTGGTGGTGACCGCGTACAGATACTTCTCCTGCTCCTCGATGAAGTCGTGGTCGGACACCTCCGGCCGCTGCGTCAGGTTGATGGTCACCGGGATAGAAGACTGCAGCAGGTTGAACACCTCAGACATCCTGATTGTTAAATGTGTAGGCAATTTAAAAATTATATTTGTATTTACATTTGCACAAGTAATTATCTTATGTAATATTTAACGTACGTTCTACGCCGGTTCCCGCAGGTATACTCAGTTTTACAGGAACGGCGGCGTGTTGCGATGTACGGATGTACGAATGTACACACATACAGAGCCTAGCTCGTTAACCAATTGCGGGTTAAGGAAAACACGCGCAGCAGTATGTCTCGCCGCCGCACCCGTTTACGTCCCACTCATACTTAAAATTGTGTATGCGCAGCGACTCGTGCTAATTTCCGACCCGCTATTAAATATGGTTTTTACTATAACATCGAATTGGAACTATTTCTGTAAATAAATATATATATAAAAACATCTAACCGATGGTCTCTGGGATAGAGAAGACTGAGGAGCTTGGTGTTGAGATGCTCCATGCCGGTCGCCTCCTCCTCCTTGACGGCGCCCTCTTCCGCCGTCTTGCTCATTACCGAGTATGCCGTCTCCTTCTCCAGAGCCTCCAGCGCTAATGCTGAAACAACAAACGTAAACGTGGCAAAAGTAGGTTAAATAAACGTACACGCACATGCATATGTACACGTACGCGCACAAACGTACGCACATGCCCGTCGGCTACGGGTATTCCTTACATTGAAACATGCACAACTCTCCCGTCCAGTCTCGAATCCCGTCATTGGACTATTCTTGTCAACCATTTTCAACCAAGTTTAAGCTTGAGCTTGGAATGGTTAAAATAAATATTAGTTAATCTACTATATTTCGTATACATGCCCGAGGATTGACATTAGGGGTTCGAAAAAAAACTATAGCCGAAACCTATTACAGTGTGAATTACAGTCGTACTGTGCCGATCCCACATATAAGAGTGGGAGAAGGGCATGGAGGAAGAAGCTAAGTTCTCCTGTGACATCTCCTGCTAACTAAGCATCTGAGGCAAAGCCAAAACTCTGTTTCTGAAGTGTAGCGGTAGCTACCGGTGAGTTACTTACTCTCCAAGTATTCGTTGGTGGAGGTCATAGCGCGAGAGGTCTTGGCCAGCATAGCGAGGTCCTCGCGCATGACGAGGCAGTACGCCTCAGGGGGCCAGTCGGTAGGTGGCGCGCCCTTCGACCGGTGGAAGATGCTGAGTAACATCAATCCTATGGCCGGTGGGAAGTTGTCGATGCCCCTTAAAGTGATGCCTGAAACAAGAGTTTATATACAATCTGAATTTAAGAAGAACTTTTTATTATTATTCAATTCGAGTCTTAGTTCACGAAGTTCGCTCATCGTACAGGGAAAGAAGATGGCACCTGATAAAAAGAATTAATAGGCCATTAAATAAATGAAACCTCTATAGTAATTAGTTCGGAAAATTGCTAACATCGGTTGGTCTATTCGAATGGTCTATTCCATAAAGCAATGGACGGGCCGGTTGGCGTGGTTTGTAAGATACTTGCTTTTCACGCCGCAGGCCTTGGGTTCGATTCCCACCCAGGACAAATATTTGTGTGCATGAACATGTCTGTTTGTCCTGAGTCTGGGTGTAATTATCTATTTAAGTATGTATTAACAAAAGAAAAGTAGTATATGTACTATATCAGTTATCTGGTTGCCATAGCACAAGCTCTGCTTAGTTTGGGATCAGATGGCCTGGTGGGAATATGTCCTAGGACATTATTATTATTATTATATATCGTCCTCTAATGCTAGTGGGTTGGGCTGAAAACCAGCACCACGTGGCTTATATGTCATGCGGTACACGCTGAGCCTTCAGTTTACTATGTTTTGCAATTTTTGGTTTTTTAAGAAAACAATAAACGAATTTTATTTATTATTTATTTATTTATGAGCTAACCTCTTTCGCACGCTAGTAGGGCGGCTTGCGCGTGCGGCGAGGCGGCGGAGGCGGTGTCCCTGCGCGGGCGCGGCGTGCTGCTTCCTAGCACCTGCTGGCTGAGCGCCTGCACGCCAGCCGACCGGCCACATCCTATCGTCGTTAATATCTGAAATTACAAAAACAAGAATATAAGGAGCACCCGTTACCCGTCGTAGAAGCTATGTGTGCCAGGATCGCGCCATATGAAATGTATCTCTCCCTACTCTTTTGGGTTACAGGCATGAGTACATATTTATTTATTTACAATAGACTACAGTACAGTATGTGTATGAATTGTCAAAAAAAATAACACACCATACATACATACAGTGAAATTGTATATGGTTGGCTAATATAAGATGTGAGAAAGTCGTTTCTCGGAAATATTTTGGTATATACGAGTTTTAGCGTAAAAGGTAACCCTTTGTTTACAAAATTTCCATTGATTGATTGATTTGGAACCAACTAAAGATTTGCCTGTAAGCCAGTCCATCATCACATCGTTCCAATTGAGAAGCTATTGAACCATCAAGTCCAAAAGAACATGTCAGTATTCTCACCTCTATAAGATCCCGACAGGTTTCGTTAACTTGAGGCAAATATGGGTAATAACCGACGTCGCGATTCTTCAGCACAGAATTCAAATAACTAAATATAGCAGGCGGCTCCGGACAGAAATAGTTCGGGGGTGACAGTTTGTTCAACATAACTTCCGTCACTTGCGAATCCGATTCGGTGTACTCATAATGGTATTCATTCGGAAAATCTAGCCAGTAATGATTCACGTAGTTATTCAGCCTTAAATCTTTGGCCAACTGGTAGAGGAAAGACGAAAGAGGTTTTAAATTGCTCGACAGAAGAACATTAAGCTTCAAATCTTCGTATAACAGATGGAAGGAGTAAAACACTTGCAACATGTAAGGGAATAGAAGAGAATTGGAATTGAATTGCACCGGTTTATCAATTCCCATAATTGTCTTCTCTCTACGCCAGTGTTTGGATTCGGGTTGGGTAGGGCTTAGGTTGAGCATGTATGCAAGTGAGCTCCCGATTGCTTTATGCATCCTGGAATTAAGAAGATAGTCCCAGTCATCCTGTGTGCCGTCGCTGGACGTCCTCTGCTTCTTGCTGGCTACTTCTGTGCCGTCTTCGTCGCTCTGCCGCATCTGACCGAGTCGCTCCACGTCGTACCCGATCAGCGTCAATAGAAGTTTCGAGAACATCGACCACTCCTGCTCTGGCGTGAGATCCTGCGTTCCCGGAGCGTTTCTCACGCCGTACCATTTTATTAAAACCTGTAATACAGACATATTAAGTTGATGGACACTCATTAATTATGAACTAGCTGCTCCGCAAAGTTCGTTACACCGTAGAAATAATTTATGTTTTGTTACCTCATTAGCTGTATTCATTGCTAGATGAGTTATATCTTGGTGGATCCCTTTATTGAAAGCACATTGAGCTTGACTTATCATAGTGGGCGATAGCAAAAGGCGCGGCGCCAGAGTGGTCGCGACAAACGAACAGTCCCGACATCGGTGTAAGACCCACGCTTAATTTTGTTTTCGCGCGCATTCGTTAATTAGATAATTTGTGTAGTATAAAGCATTATAATAATCTCGATGAATGCTTGAGATAACTAACGCATTAACGTTCATATATTTTGTCCAATTATCGCATTGTACGTGACCAATATTTTTGAAGTAAGAATGGGTAAGCTAATTTTTAAAGATATGTAGTTTTTTTTAATGGAAGCAGGTGGCAAATGAGCAAACAGATTATCTGATATTAAGTCACCGCCACCCATAGGCATCTCAACAATGTAATGAGTTGCAAATGCGTTGTCTAACTTTAATGCACAGGGAGGGATTAGACAGGAAAAAAAATATTTCATTCTACTTTACACACCCTCGCCCATCAAATCCTCTTCCGCTTCCCATCACTTCATGCATCAGATAAAACGCAGAATTCTCTACTTCACGCCTGTCTTCTGTGAGGTCGTGGTTTTTCACCGGTCGAGTCGGCCCATTCGTGACCAAGATGTTGTTGCGGGCTCTACCACTATTGTATGTTAAGATTTGAGTTGTCGGCCTGGGCAAAGTTTGTTGGATGTGTTTGGAGAAAGTATAATTTTGCTCTGAGACCTAGTAGACATGTGTATAAGGCAAGGCGTGTAAGGGTGTGAAGGTGAATTTGTGCGTGGGCGTGTATGTACGTCCATGTACCTGCATGGCGATGTCTCTAGGCAGCAGAGCTCGCAACGCGGCTGCGGCGCGGGGCGGTAGCGCGGCGGCGGCCAGCGGCGGCAGCGCGATGCGGTACAGCACGCCGTTCTCCAGGCACAGCGTCACACGGTGCCCCACCGCGTCGCACAGCCCACGCAGACCTAGGTACAAACATACACCGTGTTTGCAATGCCAAAAACATTCACATGAAATTATTGTGATTTCCCTCATTTTCTCTAAAAAAAAACTGTGTTGACAATAGTCAATTTAGAGTACCTTTCGCATTTTATGATATTGTAATACTTTCCCGGTCTATTCAGGCAATTGCTGGTATGCTGGATCTAACACTACTCTGGTTGAGGTTCCAAGACACAGCTGGCTTGAAGTTACTCACCCAAGCTCTCTTTGTGCTCGATCCTGGAAGTAGAGGAGTGCGGGACGGGTGAGAGTAGATGCAGGGCGGAGTCGTCGAAGGCGCAGTCCGCGCGGCTGGGCAGCAGGCTGCTGCGCCGCGGGAACGGTGAGTGCAGCGCCATCGGCAGCGGCTGTGTCCGCTTCGTGTACGGCGAGTCTAGGAGACGCGCTAGCACTCCACCCACATGCACCTGGGAAAGTTACCACTAATTAATATCATTATGAGATTCTGTTGCATATTGCTAGTGTAATCTATATTAATGTTATAATAAAAAATAAATGATTGTTCATTCTAGACTACAAGCACTTCTGAACCTATTTTAAAGATTTTAGAACTTACACCAATATAAAATCAATTGCAAGTATCCAAGGTTATATTTATTTTTTTAATTTAACTATTTACCTGAGAGAAACGCGGGTTGCTATTTAGTTATAAAGGTATGGGAAAGCTTAGTAACTTCACTACAAGTGCAAAGCGACTCTAGTAAATTATTATAAGATTCATAAAGACTAAATAGGCTATTGGCAGAATTATTAGTTGCATTTAAAATTTCACGAAAATTAATATTACCTTGCCAACAACACTGTTCCCTGACTGCAAGATAATATTGCCCGATTCATCAATCAAAGCAATCATCTTCAAGTCGTTTAGTACCACAGCATCCTTTGCAAACACCGAGGACACGGCTCCGACAATCAGATTACTCTTCAGAAGCTGCCCATGAGAATGTGATCGCTGCAATCTCAATATTTGCAATTTGTTCGCACCACCAACTTTCACAAGGAAGCACAGGTAGTTGTGACCAACAAGATCTGTATGCAGAAACGTTTTTATATCAGTTGGCCTTTCTACTGGATCTCTCCGTATAACTTGACTGTCTGTCCAAATATGATCCAAGCATACGTCCGGGTATAGAGGCAGGGATGGCGGAGTTTGATTAATAGTATTGGCCAGCATCGAGGTTGATGACGCCTGGCCGATGGAGGCGTGAGGTGACAACCCTTGCTGGTGGAATATATGCGCCATCGGGCTGTTTTGACGAGAACGATTCGGTGTATTCATGCCTCCTCTCTTTGACTGAAACGGACTTCCAGCATTCCAACTTGTGGTGTTCTTTGCCATGCTTTGCATAGGGCTACCAGCAAAGTCACATGACTGACTGAATACTGTTGTTGTAGAGTTTATGTTCGGACACATGTTTAAACATTCCTCTCTTGTCGCTTTTCGAATCTTCCAAAGGGAATGATATCCTAATTTCCAGTCATACAGTAAAATTATACTCGGATTGACACTGACAAATATTATTTGAACATCCCCATCACTGTAATATTGTAGGCCTTGGGATGGGGACTTAATTAATATAGGAGTGACCTCGTCTAATGGATGTGACATTGAAAAACAGGTGGGTAATGGATACTCCTGATCATAGCCCATAAGTGACTCAGCTCGTAGCTTTGCACTCATGTTGAAAGGCAAGTTTGTCTTTGATTTATACAATGAACTGTTACAGGATTCATTAAGTTTTAGAAATGACGTTGGCAGCAGTGTGTTGTGTAATTGCGGTAATGGTTCTTTTTCTAATAGGACACCATATTTCATAGGCCACACCTTCTTAACTTGGAAGGGTATACTTGTCATGTACTCTCTACCGTCTACCGCATAAACCCTCATACATTTGCTGTCCATTAATAAAATTGCTGGCATTATATTTGTTTCAATGTGCTCCGTTGTGTCTTCTATCTTTATGTTTTTCTTGACGTCACCTATTTGAGAATTTAATGCATCTAATAGCATTGTATTGTTTATCCCGATATGAAAGTTACAGAAGGCTGCATGTTTGATTGGGTTCTCTATGGTGTAACATGCTATTGTTTCCCTTTGTTCAGGTCCAGATAGCTTTGTGCCGGGTGTTGATATTAAACCTGCAAAATGTAATACTGGGGAATGAATTATTTAGGTAGCAATGAATATAAATGAGGGTGCGTTGTTCTGACAAGCCAAATAAATTGTTTTCCTGAGAATTAGGGGTTCTATATACCATCTATATAACAAACACCTTATGAAGGAATGCTTTGCAGATTAAATATAGTGTGAATGAATAACAATCATAAAATTTTATTTACCCATTTTAATGTTTATCTATGGTTGATACCAGGGCCGTCTTAAGCAATATTGGCACCAGGGCGCGAAAGGAAGGCTGCGCCCTCTCCCCCCCCCCTGTTCTTATCAATTTAGCATTTTTAAGCAAATAATTTTTAAGGCTTCTTAAATAATATTATACAAATAAAACCCATCAGGTTGAGTTGTGGAAATAGTGGAATAACATGATGCTGTCATTTCCTACAAATCCAATTTCAAAATTCCACAAATAAAAATGTGCCTGTGGCTCCGCTCACATGGTGTTATTGAGTACCACGAAGCCATCTATTGGAATGGCGGTCTTGCATCCCTAGAACTGTGCGCCCGGGTGCCCCGAACCCCCAGGGAAAGACGGCCCTGGTTGAAACACAATACACATTCACAATTGGAAGAGGTTAGTTAAGTGAAAGGAGAATTGAAGTTTTGGGAGAAATGGACACTTTTCCAAATTTTCCAACCTACATTAATGTTCAAATATATGCTATATTTTATTACCTTTAGACCAAACTGCAGTACATCCCTTAACATAAAGCTCCTCCTCATAACAACAGTCAGTTTTTGGATTTAAGGGTTTTGTCATTGGCTGTTTATTCTGCGAAGAATTAAGATTGAACTTCTTAGACATGTTGCTAGAGCTATTGGCACTACCGCCTTGCGATGTGCCCACTTCACCTTCATTTCTTTTTATGCCACTAAGCAACTCCGATTTAATGGATATGTTAAACTCTGGCTTTATTCTGCTCGGAGGTCTAAAGGAATCTTCATATTTTTCTTTAGTTGATTGCGGCACTTCATCTTCATCTACATCTGGAAGTTTACATTTGTTTTTAAATTTTAATTATTGAGAATGACAACCATATTAAATCTAATCCAATTCAATCCAATTTAGCCCAAAAATAATCGCTGTATATTTCATCAAAATCGGTTCAGCTGTTTTGGAGTCTATAGGTATATAGGGAAATTACATACTTCGCTTTTTATACACTATTTACTATTTTTCACAAAAAGTATCCTATGTTACTTCTAGTACCTCTATATGTGTACAAAATTTCATGATGATCGGTTGAGTAGTTTTTGCATGAAAGCATAACAAACAAATTTACATACACATTTATAATATTAGTATGGATAGTAATGAGTACTTTTTATACTTACCTCCAATATCTCTATAATAAACTTCTCTGATACACCACCACTCCTCTTCTGAGTCCTTGCTTTCGAGTAGACTTTCATCCTTTATAGCAAAATTAGCCAATTTGTACATAAGAGAGTTCTCTGATGAGGAATTGTTGAGACCTTTGCCATAAATCTGACCAGGATGCTTTGCAAGTACTGTCCTGCCATGAGGCACAAACTCCTAAAAAAAGATAATGTTTGTCTTTAAAATTGAGACTGTTTGTTGTTTTTCATTAAATTGTCAGTAAGTATACTTTACAAGTTCTACTAATAAAAAACCTTACACCATATGAATAAAAATTTACAAAAACTATATCACGAGTTATCAGAATGGATATAGAAAAAGAAGATAAAGAAGTACAAAAGCAGTATTTTTCTATTGCAAAAATATTTGATGTGACATTCAAGCAAAATATGAATCAAAATTTAAAATTTAAATAGTAAGAAAGCCAAGCACTTTTATACACGGTGGAAACGCCGGTAATCATACTAAAACTGTTATTGAACGATAATATTAAAATATTTATAATCTACATAAGGAATTCTACTTTACAATTAACTTTAAATTAAAAAAAGTAGAAATATAAAATACAGCAATATTTATAAAACCTTGTCAAGTAAATTACTCATATAAAATAACTTACCAAAGGTTCCGAAGCCGCGATCATTGTATTATCATCCAGATTTGAAACAAATAAACTTGACGTTCGTACTAATAATACGATTATTCTTTATTCAGAAAATCAATTTCTGTTGTAGTTTTAATCCAAATTTTGTAATTTTGTAACGAACAATACACAATTGGACCTACATGTCAAATTGACATTGTCATTTTAAATGTCTTTTCAAGAAAATAAAAGCTGCCAGTATACAAAGAGTTTGTATTATGATTAATTTAATTAAATGGGCGATGTGAAGGTCTTGCCTTACTATCGAAATAGTTATTAATAAAATGTATGTAGCAATATAAAAAACTTTAATTTGCAAGCAATACTATGGTTTCGCTTGAAAGACTCTGCAGTCTCAGGAGTAATTGACCAAAAAACAACCACTCTGATCATCTTACTGAAATAAAAGATATCAATACGCATCAGCGATAGTCCTATATGCAGAGTTTGCATGGAGGAGGAAGAAACGGTGTGTCTCACGTCATGTTGTACTGCTCGGCAATACGTACAGGGCAAATATCTCGGGGCCGAAAGCAACATTTAAGGGGCTACTGGGTTTCTTCGTATGTTTGGGATAATTTCTTAATTTTTAAAAACCAGCTGGGGTATCTTATTTATTGGTCTCCAGCCCAGGGCCCCAAGAGTTACTCGACAAAAAACTCTTTATTTTCGTGGTCCAATTATATTCTACACTGATAAATTTCAGATCTTGTCACAAAGTCACACATCGTTTTAGCCCGTGACATTTATACTGTACTTCGTTTTATATGCTCTTTGATGTAGGTACTTAAAGATAAAGTTTGCTAAATAGAGCCCAATCATTGCGATCTTTTTTTGAAACTAGACTGACCACTTTATTAGATATTTAATAAAAATGGATTTATTTTATTTATTATACGGAAATAGAGAGACGGGTATATCGTGTTCTGCATCCCAACCTAATCTAAACTAACCCTAGTGGGAACTGCATTGTTCCTTTGGTAAATACCTAAAACCATATTAGTCATGTCTTTTAGATTCCTCTTTTACACGATAAGGAGGCGAAAAGGTTATGTGATCACCACTGATTTATAAATATCGACAACACTACAGGAAGTGCAACTGCGTTGCCTGCCTTTGGAGGAGTAGCAGGCATATTAAATGGCTTGTATCAAATTGGAAATAAATATGAGTACATCGGATCATTTACCTCTTGCTTGATATCGCCGAAAGCGAATATACACAATAAAACAACAGACATGTTAATATGAATAAAACTTTATTACTACAATAAAAGATAAAGATCGAACCACGCTCGCCTTTAACAAAACATTCAACAAAACACTTTGGAGCCAACATAACACTTTGGCTGTCGACTTATTATGCCCTAATTAATGATTTACTTAGACCAGTGTTTCTCAAACCATAAACCGTCCCATATTTTTATGTCTAGCAAACAATATCAACGTTAATAGCCAAAAAGCCATTAAAATTCATTTTAGTTTGAAAAATATTCCATATAACAAATTTACTAAAAAAACCACAACGGCTTTTTTAATATATATAGTAAAACCACTAGACATTCAGGACAATCTCCTTGACGCCATTGTGATAGATGATATGTCTTTCCAAAACAATACGAAATACCTAATATTTGGAAATGTAATTTCCCGCGAGCGCTTTTAAATACGGAAACTTGAATCAAGTAACCAGCTTACTAAGCATCTGTGATTTACCTATTAGGACATCCAACACCAGTAAGAATTCATCTCCTCAACATAAACAAAACGGAGAAATTAAAACCACCATCTTTGATGTGTTAATATTAACTTTGATATTGTTTGCACGTACTCGATTAAATTAAAATGTCGCAACCGTTATTGTGTTGTATATATGAAAATATTTACGAGGTGATTCGTTAAAACAAATAGTATAGTAACAAAAAATAAACAGACATCGTTTGCGACGCTCTAAAATAAATTATGATACAATAAAAACGGTTACCACTTAGTCCGTGACTTAATAGGAAACTTGTGCGACGGTTGTCTTTAAAAATACGTTAATACAGATCTTCCAGCACCATGATTTTTAATTTTAAAAACCGCCTTTTACATATTTTCATATCTTGACTTCCTTCCTTATCCAATTTCCATATAAATTATTTGGCAATATACGCCCCCTTTTATATCAAAAACGTGTCAATCTAACCCATTGTTTTGCACATACTGGCCCCTTGGTTATTGTAACCTTAACACTAATGTCGAATAAAATAAGGCTCTATATTTTATAAGACAGAAATTGTCTTCACAGTTTAGAAATTAGAAAAGAGTTATTTATTATTGGAAATCCCCTAAGCTCACCAGAAATAACAATACAGGAAAGTTTTAAATAGCTATCAATTTCATTTTCAAACGTAACAATTTATAAAATTTACGATAAAAACTAATATTCAAAATTTGAAAATAAATTGCAACACAAAAAGAAACTACAGATTAGATCATAATCTGACAGTTATGCCATAACTTTTAGAGGTTATTAAAATATATTTATTATAATATACTAATTATATATCACTTATATATTATTACATATGTATACTATTATCCTAGCTTCTATATATTAAATACATTTGGTCTTTGGATGAGCATGTCACATTATGGCTTGTGTCATTGTTTTGTTACTTTAAATAATATAAGTGCACTTCTCGAATTTAGTACTTGATTATTTTATTAAGAAATACTATTCTAGACTAGACCTGCAACGAAAGCATCGCACCATCAACCTTCTGTATACTTTAATTTAAATATAAGCAATAGGGTGTCTGTGATTACAGAGGCCCTCAAAAATCCATCACAAAAATAAACAACATAGAAAAATATTTGAGAAACACTGTTCTGGGACGAACTAGTTACCTAAATGATGAACGGTCTCCGCGAAGACTATTAAATTAGCTTATAAATAAAAACGATGCAATGATATTCTTAAAAAAAAACAAATTCATGAAAATTGATAATTTTCAGGTACCTAATTGGGACAGGATTTACGTACTGGACGAACGTAAAACAATGTAGTTTTTTTTTCTCTTTTCTTTTTTTGCCAGTATTACACACAAGGTTTTTTAAACATCATTTTTTGTTTGCCACTTTATCTTTGCAGGGTTATAGTCTGTGTTATTGTAAATTTTTATTTTTCACTAGCATAAATATTTATCACAAGGGAAGGTTTGTAAGTTTAACCCACAAATATATGGACTGTTAATTTGAAAATTAATTGCAATTAATGCAAACCTTTTTAAAGGTTATTTCTATTACACGAGTAATATCAGTAATACATGTATATGCGTAAATTCATTAACGTTGTAATAATTACCGCTAATTTCTAACACAAAATTTCTTTGTGATAAAACCACAAATCTGTACAAGTGCCTTAAGTAAAAATTACATATATCTGCAAACATGCAATACTATAAACAAAACAAAAAACAAGTCACCTTAAAAATGCAAAGCAGTCTATGCACGTGGTGTCTTAATTCTGACGTAACGTCCAAAACATTAAGGCGATTTCAATAATCTAAGTTACACATAATGAGGTTTACGATTTTACAATGACTTATTTTTGGCATTTTATTTTTAATAAAACATTGTTATGTGTATACATATATATAAACCGAATACAGCGTGTTCTAATATCCAATTTATTTAATTGACCCACCATCCTTAGATCACGCCGTATTGTATAATTCTGATAATGTTTTTACATGCAAAATAGATTATGCTTTTTTTATTCTAGTGATAATTTATAGTACTTTAAATTTCTCTCACCTTAGTTTTTATTCCTACAAAGCGGAATATCGCAGCCTACACGAACTCAACCCAGGTATACATATATTTTCTCTATATCTATATAAATAGTCTATCTCTAATTTATAAAAGCTACATTTAAAATGTGTACAATAATATTATTAATTTTATGCGTACCATGTAAATGTAGACCTATATATAAATATTATCTGGTTATCGAGTAAATAATTTTTGGAATATCAGTTAAGGCTAAGTATCGGTATTTTATACCTCGGAAGCGTGGTCGTTCGCTTTGGCGGTGGCGGGGTCTTTCGTGATGGTGGTGTCTTCAATCTTAGAGGTGTTGGCGGCCACCTCGGCAAGCGTGGCCAACGCCAGCAGATCCACGCTGTCGTGCGCCTGGCCGCAGAACTCCATGCTCTGCATGACGCTGCACGGCGCCTCAGTGGCTATCTTGATGTCGGGGCTCGTCTTGGGCGCTCCGTTCATGTCGCTCGACACCATGCTGTTGACCTCCAGCCTTGTGATGCTTATCTTCCTAGGCTTGCGCTTCTGGCTTCCGATTACATTTTCCCGCCATCGCTCGGCCATCTCCCGCCTATCGTCCGACAACGGCCGGGGCACCGAGTTGATGATCTGGGACGATTCGAGCGCCATCGGTTTCAGGTTGATCGTTTTCTTTTTGCGTTTATTCTCTCGTTTCTTCTGTAGGAACTTCTCTAAACTAAGGGAGGGCAGAGCTCTTATCTTAGCGTCTAAATCGAAGTCGGCAGCCTTGAATGATTTGTTAGCGTTATTGTCTGGCTCGGCGGCGTCGGGAAGTTCGAGTTGAACTTCGTCCTTTATAATTACCTCGTTCACAAAGTTCGGTTTCAAGTCTTCGATGTAAGATTCCTCGTATGAATTACCAGGATCCCAGCTGCAGGACGCGCTGTAGCTTTCGTCTGGCATTTTGTCGGTAAAATCTCTCCTCTGTCGCTTATTTACTATCAGTCCTCCAACAGCCATGAATTCTTGGTACCGCTTACCCTTACAAGTCCTCCCGGATTTGGATTTCTCGTCATCCGACCAATTTCTTTGATATCCGTCCTCAGTGGAGTACCTTTTGTCGACGATCTGATTGATAACGTCCTGGTTTGTGAACTGATCGTCAGGGACACCGTACCGGTGTATCCGTACTTTTTCATCAAAATCTTCTTCGAATATCCTCGTGGTTTCAGTCAGAGCATCTTGCAGTTCGTCATCTCTATTGCATTTAATATTGACCCGTCCTAGTATGTTTTGAGACCGGTCTTCCATAGGGGTTGAGATCGCGTTAAACTTAAATGAAGGAGGTGAGTAGTAGGGGTTGGGGGTTTGTATTTCAGTCTTTGTGGCTAGAAGGCTGCTGAGGCCTCCCATTTGGGCTTCGTCGGCCAGTTTTCCGGGCGTGAACATCGACAATGGCTTGATGTCGGCGTCGAAGGCATCGTCAGCTTTCTTGTTAAAATCTACTCTAGTGGAGTTGTTGTTTGTCTTCTCTAGCTCGGAGTCATTATAGTCGTTGTTGGGGGACTCGACAGTTTTCTCGGTCGACTCTCGAGGCCTCGAGGAGAGGGTGCGCAGCGGTGGTGCGGGCAACTTGTACCACTTGAAGTCAGGATTAGCGCTGAAGAAAGCGTCTTTATACTAAAAACAGAAAGTCGACGTTAAAGCGACGTTATGCGAGTTCATTATTTAAAAATTATGCAGATTTAATTACCTGTTTAGCAAGACTCGTGTAGCAAGATTTCTCTTCTTTTTCCAAATTAGCCCACCATTCGCCTAGAATCTTAGTTATGGATCTGTAATGAAACCAATAATGTTTGTATACGTTGATATCTCATAATTTGTTCACAAAGATATATAGAAGTTCTAAATGTGACAGGATGAAAACTTAGAATTAGCTAAGATAATATATTAATCTATTTTCGGTTTTTTGTTCGGTTATTTTATGGTTTTGGACATCAAACTGAACTGATACCAGTTAATCCATAACGTGTGGTAATAGAATGGTAGTATTCAAAACAAAATATATCTATGGCCCACCTGTTTTCGAGGTTAGGGTATCTGTCGCGCACGACGCTGCGGTGCCGCTTGCAGAAGATGAGGAAGGCGTTCATGGGCCGACGCGCGTGGTGCGCCGGCTCGCCGTCGCCGTCCTGCTCGTGCATTGTCCACTATCTGTGCGCAGGACAGAGACAAATATATGTATTATGTAGATCGAAGTTTATTAACATAAAACATAACTAATATTATTTTAAAGCAAATAGAAATAAGGCTAGTGGATTCGAATCCATTATAAATCGTCCAGTGCCCTTCCATTTACAATATATCTGTACTAATTATCTCTCTAAATTGATTTACATATTTTTTTTATTTTAATTTGAATGTATGGTATTTAGCTTCGTAAAATGGCGGATTGTGTGAAATTATTATTATTACGTATTATAATTATTACGTTTCTACGTATGTTTCTTCAAGTCTATTGGTTGTTGTAATACATTGTCAATAAATATAAGTATACAGTCAGGTTATACCTGTACGTGGTATGAATAAGAGTTGAGGTGAGTAGTTGGGAAATGGTCTGTGGGGTAATGATTCCGCGCTTAGTACGCGGTACTATGACGCAACAGTATGATCAGCTGGTGACTGTTATGCCAACTTTACAAGTAATTAATCATACTTGTTATATTCGGGACCCTGATGCACAAACGTGGGGCTTAAAAGCAATAACGTAGTGTTTTACCACAATTCTGACCCATGAAGAGCTAAAAGCCCATCAATAGTCTCCTTTCATAAGAAGCTTCTTGACGATGGAACCAGAGATTATTTCCCTTCTTTTCTATACTCGGAATAAAGCATGAACGAAAGGACGGAAAATTGTAGGTTACTATAGTTATATTAGTTGATTTATACTTTGAACATAACCTCAATTAATTATAGACCCAAACATAACTGATTGGAGCAAACTCAACTACACGGAACGGGTACAGTCGACAAGAAAACATTTATTTTACAATTTTGAATGGTCAGGTCATCAAAGCATTCGTATATCTATAAATAAACGTTCGGAAGCTAGTAATATTGATACTACTTCGGAAACTTACATACAGTATGAACAACTTGCCAAAATTTTGCTTGCAGTATTTGACATCCGAGCCCTGACCTAATAGGCTTGGTGCAATGCGGGTGAGTGTACTACAATTTTTAGAAATAATAAATTTAGTATCTACCAACTATCTATACTTAATATTATAAATGTGAAAGTTTGTATGTATACATGTATGAATGTTAGTTACCCTTTCACGCAAAAATGGCTGAAGCGATCTGGATGAAATTTGGCAAAGTGATAGATTATAGCCTGGAATAGCACAAAGGATACTTTTGTTCGGATAAAATGAACCGTTCCCGTGGAATATTTTTTTTTCATGAGCACATCTACGTATATAAAAGACGATGTTCACTATAGATTCCGAACGTCTACCCGGGCGAAGCTGGGTTTATGTAATATAACTGCTGTGAAATTTCACGAATGAAGTCGAGGCGGATTACTAGTATATTATATAGGGATAAGATTTGATTGTTCATTTGTTCCAGATTAACTCCAAAACTAGTATACCTATATACCTAGGCTATATTTTATTTGTCTATCAATCTTCTCGGGTGAAGCCGGGGCTGGTTGCTAGCAACATTATATTCTATTTATTAGTAAAAACATATGAACAATTTCACATTAAACTATCATAAATAATGAATTATGGTACATTACATATAATTGGATAGAATCGATTGGTGACGTCACAACGTGACTAGTCCATGTTACATACATACACTGGATAAAATCTACAACATAATGGTTTACGTGTGGGCTAGGGTGATCCGTTGTCCATCGAACATCGATAAATTATTGTCGATATGCATAATATTTCAATTTGACACATTTTTTATTGTTACGTCATTATTTTTTTGTTACATGTGTAAATTTTAATAAATCTATATACATAAAAGAATAAACTGATTGACTGACTGATATATCAACGTACAGCTAAAACTACTGGGCCTAGATACCTAAAATTTTACACAAAGATTCCTGTTTTACTGGTTTTTTTTTATAAAAGTTTGCATGGAGTAATAATTATAACCCAATGTAAGTTGAACTCAGATCTATATGAGCAATCTTATTAAATAGGGTTCAGATTAGGCTGGACAATGACAAAAATGCGAACCTAGTAGAGAAATAAAGAACAATAGCAAAAGCTTTCTATACTAATATTATAAAGAAGAAAAGATTGTTTGTTTGTTACGGATAAACTATTAGGGAGTAGGCTAGGCTATATTTTATTTTTTGTCTATTTATCAACCCAAGCGAAACCGATGCGGGGGATAGTATGTTATAAGTTTCAATTTATGTCCAATACACAACGTTACTTAAGTTGACTCTAAGCATACAAGTGCTAACAAGTCCTTGTGTACAAATTTAGGCTCACTAGCAAGTGACACGTATTGGCAACTATTGTTAACTAACATGTGACAGCCCTATCCCTCAGCTCGTATTGTGTCTACAAAGATATTTACGCTGTGTGGTATAGTGTTTCGTATTAGGGATGAACAACGTGGCAAATACTCCCGGTTCCAAGCCCCGGTGGTTTCAGAAATAACAGTGCATCGTAGACCGTTCGTAGTATTAACAAGTTGACATCGCAAATGGCAGATTACTATCCGTAACGTTTTTTTTTTAAATTTAACGCCTATGTTGTTGCGGACTACTAGTTTTACTATTACCATTAGCAAACATTGATGTATCGACTTTTAATATATACCAAAATCGATTGTCATGACGTCGATAGTTGTAAATGCTCATCCCTACTTCGTACGCCGGTGTGGAGATCGCACGATCGCACACCGCAATCGAATAGCTCACCTTGATGTCAGAATGCGGAATTATAATTATTTTTAAATGATACATTTAACTCAACTCAATCATTATAACGACAGAGGTCTAGTCATTTGCGGATAATGTCACATTTGAGCTGAAAAGCAACTAATTACAAGTGTGTGTGGCCAGTGGATGGCCTGGTCTGACCGGGCGCTACATCCTGTGAAGTCGATATACTGCTTTGCTTAATTAGTCATTTATAATCCCTAATAATATTATAAATGTGAATGTAAGTTTGTTTGTTACGCTTTCACGTGAAAACTACACAACCGATCATCATGAAACGTGGTACACATATTCTTGGAGGTATAAGAAGTAACATAGGATACATTTTATGACAAAAAAAGGTATATAAAAAGCGAAGTATGTATGTTCCCTATAGACCTATATACTCTAAAACGGCTGGACCGATTTCGATGAAATTTACAGAGATTGCCCAGATTGGCACATTCCTGTGTTTGGTAGCAATCGGCTCAACATAATTAGTGGTACCCAGGCGAAGCCGGGGCGGGTCACTAGTATGTATATTATTAGCAACTGTTGCTAATGTCAGTCAGCTTCTCCGTTGACTTTGAATTAAGTCTCCTTAGGACAAAACCTTTTTTGAGTTTAGTTATTCTATTATGTAATACCAGTTGAATTGTTAATTTTCGCGCGCGTTAGTAATTGTTTTATGGTAACTCCTAATATATTCGTTTAAATTACATGGTTTAAAGAATTATCACAATGTGTATGAAACAGCTGCAACGATTTCCATAAAATTTAGTATGCAAGCTATATTTTAGTTTCAGGGGCGATAAATCGATCTAGCTAGGGTTCATTTCTTAATTTATACGAAACAGTTTTGAAAAGCATGTTTTTCAGTTATGTAGCCACAGACTTATTCTGCTGCTCATGACGAAGGTGTTTGGTATTCTGCTCTGATTGTAATAATCTGCGTGTGACTGACCCTGAAACCTACACGGACAAGCGCGCACCATTCCGCATACATCCCAAACAATGCAAACATAAAGTTACCGACCCCACGCTTATCAGTTCTTATCAAGTGACGAAACTGGACTGCACAAGAAATAAAATCGCCTCTCTGATAACGTGTTATGACATTTTGTTGCTCTTTATATTTTTTCGTTGACCGGTCGAGGATGTTATCGATTGAACGAGATGAATTTATAAATAAAATTGCATTTGACATTGGACGACAAAAGATGTTAATTTTTTGATAATTTTCTAAATTTATAGTATAGGTTTCAAGTCTTAAAATTGAGATCCCATATGTCCATTATTTTATTTATCTCTTCAAATGTATTGCTCAGCATGCAGCTCACCGCTCCGCACAGCTCAGCTTTAACAGTGGTAGAGTCCGCAACAACAACATCTGTTGCAATGGGCCGGCTCGACCGGTGAAATACCAGATAACTACTTAACAGAAGACAGGAGTGAAGTAGAGTATTCTGCGTTTCGTCTGATGAGTGAGGTACCGGAGGCCTAACTCTAATTCTCTGCCCCTTCCCACCCTTTTCTTCTAAGGAAAGGATAGGAAGAGGAAAAAAACTTGACGGTGGAGGGGATGTAAGGGAATTGGAAATAACCATTTTCCGTTTGTCCTCTGTCTATTAAAGGTGGGCAACGCATCCGCAACAAATTAGTTAGTTGCAGATAGACATCGTAGCGATCATTTGACATAGGGTGAACTGCTTGCTCATTTACCACCAAGTACCATAAAAAAATATTAATTCAAGAAACATTAAGATAGGAAAATCATGTTGTCAACGTCTACATAATGTATTATGCACCCAAAAATATAAAGCGTGAGTTACACCAAGACGTTTTAATTTTTTATAATTGTTTTTTTTTGGAAAGTTTTAATGTTAATTATCACAAAATATTTAAGCGGGAAAGATGCACAGATAAAAAAACACAACACAACAAGCGTAGTAAGTTGCGACATTTTTTTTTTAAATAAAGCAACGAATCTCACGCATATCCCGACCGTGGCCAACCTGTACGCGGTCAGTGTTGGCAATGATCACGCGTATACTCCGAGTCCCGCTATACGTTTTCACTTTCGCGGGCCGATGCCCCGTGGACAACCTCGGCACACTTCGGTATTAGGGTCAAGGTCGATGATAAGGTACGATAGACCTTAATCCCATAAAAAAAATTAGAAATTTGTTCAATTTACATAGTGTAAATTAATAATTTACATAGTGTAAATTATTAATTTACATAGTGTAAATTATTAATTTACATAGTGTAAATTATTAATTTACATAGTGTAAATTAATAATTTACATAGTGTAAATTAATAATTTACATAGTGTAAATTAATAATTTACACTGCAATCGTGTTCCCTTTTTGCGAGTGCCAAAATTTGGTTAATAGTATTCTTGGCATGTTGTAAAATGGCTTTTTAAAAACGTAACATCATCTGAAAGTATGCTTTCGTGTTAAGGTCAATATGCAAATGATGTACTTGTTAACATACATTACGGTCGTGGATTTAAAAAAATGCCAGTCGAAAATTACTGTTGAGTTTGTATATGGTTTCATAATTAAACGTGGCTACCTGGGGTCGTTATTTGATCGGGTGTATGAATGGAAGACTGAACAATGAGAATCGTTATAAATAAAACTACAGTATCAAATCGGAATACCTTTTTGGGAAGTATAATTTACGTTCGGTTACAATTGATGTTTACCTTGACGGAATTTTTAATTAATTATGATTACAATAATTTAATTAATCATTATTTCTAATTACATTTTACGTTTTTAAATTTAATAATGGCTATAAATGTTTACTATAAGATCATTTGAAAATACTTTGTTAATTTATTAACGCATATTTAATGTTCCTGTCATCAATGTAAGCATCAAAAAAGTTATATTTTGTACAAAGTGCTTGTCCTACTAATATTAATGCGAAAGTTTGTATGTATGGATATTTGTTACTCCTTCACGCAAAAACTACTGAATGTATTTTAATGAAACATTACAATAATATAGCTTATACATCAGAATAACATATAGGCTATTATTTATAAAGATATTGTGTGAATTGTCCAAAATCTAACGATAAGTGTCAAGTAAGGAGGAAAAATTCCGCCATATGCGAGCTATTCTGGTGTGCGCTGCAAAAACCGTCAGAGTTACACGTATATAATGTATAATGGAAATGCTTACCTTAAATAGCTCTACGTTATATTATGTGTAAGCCATTATCGCCTAAATAGTGAACCATCTATTAATTACAGGGTGGAACGAAGTTTGCCGGCAAAGCTAGTATTTTAGAAAACAATAGGGTGAACGAAATCGAATATAACTACACCCTGTTTCATTGCAAGATATGATCTGTAAATTAATAGGCGATTACTAGGGTTCTTTGATAACACTTTAACGTATTTATGTATGTCATCGATCGATCGTGAACTTCATCAGTTTATACTCGACCTAGGCATATTATAAACTGGCAACAAATTGTGAACTGAACGAATCATTGACGATTTGACGTATGTCAAACGCAACAAACTTATTGTAATGTACCCATACTACGTGACCCGTTCAGGGGGGCCGGGGGAGGAAGCAAAATACATTACTACTACTACTACACAATACTCACGCCGTAAAAGACGAATATGAGCCCGGTTATTTTTTTATTTTACTTATTTAATTCTGTTAGTTAATAATTCGTTCATTTTGCCAACAGTTTATAATATGCCTAGTCAGATTGGAAGCTGGCAAAGTTCACAATCAACCGGTGACATGCAATGTAAATAAACTAAAAATATTATCACTTACTACTAGTTCAAATCAAATACAAAATAATTTCACTTAAAAACTTTATTAAAAGAACACTCGGCGTAACTGCTTACTCAAGTTTAAAGTTAAAATCTAATTAATGTTAATGAAACAAAGTGTTAACTAAACATTTACGTATATCAATAGGTTATGTTTGCCTGGCGTATCGGTGTTGCTAGCTTCAATTTTCTGATTGGCAAGGTCAAGGTTATATTCGAAAACACGTGCGTTTGCATCGACCGACACTGCCAAAACAAGAAACGCCACTAGAAGGTCACAGCACAGCCTTTTTATATTACATACTTAAACAAATTTCACTATAAAACCCGATTTTGATAATAACATTAATTTGAAATTGATACCATTATGTATTTGTGGTATCAGGTATGCTAATTTTAAAGATATAGACTAAAGTACGTCTTAAAGTGTTGCAAGACTTTAAATTATAAAAATAAAACTAGGTAATACATTATTTTATTTTTATCATTTTAACGACTTAACATGTTATTTAAAAAAATAAAATAATTATTACAGCATTAAGTTTTGCTTCAATAGCAATTTATTTTCGTGGCTGAACAAATTGTCATTGTGTTACTGGCCAATATTATTTAAAAAGTATTTAAGTTAGATTTAAAAATAAAACTAGCTTATGATATGACCACAATAGCACGGGACGAATGTATAATTAAAAAGTTAGTAACAATCGCGTTTTCGATAGCCGACGAACAACCAGTTTCCTCTGAGATAGCGATACGACGCGGCGGATGTATTCTAGTATTCTTGCTAACTAAACTATTAGTTAAAGCAATATCAACTATATTTCAAGTGTGCTAAAGTTCGTTTTACTTTTTTAAATTTAATTGTTAATAAATAATATATTTATTTTATATTATTATCTAAGGCATTATGTATTGAACTGTATTTATTTTTCTAATATAAGTATTAGGCTTATTCCTGTTTTTATAATTTATGATTAATTTGGTTACAAAAAAATGTTTGTTGCCCACGAATTTATTAGGCTACCTAACCTAACTGCAGACCCATGTTTTTCTTAAAATTAAATGTATTTTTTAGCGAATTTCGAATCTTTGTTATTCCACCAACCATTAAGAATGGATGGATTTTTGATGTGTGATTGCTGACGCGATAAGATGGACATTTTTAAAATGCATCACGAGTGGAAGATTCTATCCCTCCAGTAAGCCAAGCACCTAGGGTACTTCCGGCGTTTCTTTTTGACAATAAGTAGTGTGCAACAAATTCTGCATTCTAGTCCATGGAAGATATTATACCTTATCCCTTAGAACGATGAACATTCACACATAAAGACAAAATTGTAGATTTAGACACGGCTCATGCGGATGCAAATTATTAGCGCTTTAAGGGCTCGATGTGAGTGCTTTCATCTTTTTTTTTGTAAAGATAAATAGACAAAAGCACTAACGCTGGATCCTTAAAAGAGAATTATAAATAATACAACGCCCATTAGGTTTACCTGCCTCATGAGTGTTTGTGGCGTGTTCAGGTTAGGTTACTTTGTTAACTCTGTTACATAACTAATTCGTGTTATGCTTTGCGCTCAGAGGTTACAATTATTGATGAGGAAGACCGACTTTTGATTCCAGATGCCAGAATCATACATTTCCTTTATTAATTATGTATTTAATTTCTGTTTGTTTTGGTTTAACGATAATTTGTCCAGTGAAGGTTAACCATGAGTTTCTGCATAGTAATTGTCCACGGATCCACTCTTTATTGTCAGAGTCGTGTAGCTGATGCCATGATCTTCAGGGATGTACGTCTATGTGTAATGCGCCAAACATTACATTGCATTGAAAACGTGAAGTTGAACGTGTCTACTAAAACGGTGACAGTATCGTCACCTGTCAAGTTGGGTCATTTTCATTCAATTTAAATTGTGTTTAACACTTATCGCGCCATTAAGCCCAACTGTAAGATTTACGATTTACAACAACAACATTATATAGGGGTAATTAGGCACTTTCGGAGAGGAGGCCTGTGTCCCTGCAGTGGGGAACATTATAAAAAAGGCTGATAAATCAGGTCACTAGTAATAATATAAGTTTACTTATATTATTACTACTGACCCGCCCCGGCTTCGCCCCGGCACCACTAATTATGTTGATCCGATTGCTACTAAACACAGGAATGTGCCAGTCTGGACAATCCCTGTAAATTTCATCGAAATCGTTCATACTTCGCTTTTTATATACTTTTTTCCTTCATAAAAAGTATCCTATGTTACTTCTAACACCTCCAAGAATATGTGTACAAAGTTTCATGATGATCGGTTGAGAAGTTTTCGCGTGAAAGCGTAACAAACATACATTCACATTTATAATATTAGTAGGGATTATATAGGGATATGTTTTTCTACCTAAATACCTTGACATCTTTCAGGCTTAGGACTGAAGCTGAATTGTATAGCGAAAGTCTTAATAATTCAAGAATAGTTTTGAATATTATTATTGAAGAACTATTGTTTTCTTGTCTATTAAATAAAGTTTGTCATGACGATTGTAAGTTAATTTGTTTTGGATCAGACGTTCAGACGAGTCGAAAACGCAGCGACCCAAATACGACTGGGGTAAACAGATGGCGGCGCCCCAATGCAACGCGATACCCGCCGTGTTAGCACTTTCAATATAATCTCTTCTGTCAATACAAACATCGATGTACATTTTTCATACAGTAAAAACTAGTACATATTACGTAATAATATTATATATTTTACGCTTTAAGTCCCTCACGACTCAACAGATCATCATGAAATTTGCAAACGAATTGTCACGGGTACAGAAAACATGAGGTACTTGCCTTTTATCCTAAAAATAAAATTGTTCCCGAAATAAATAATATCTCAGTTAACTATATCAGTTGCCATTGTAATGCTTTGACAATAACAACTTTTTGATGCATGTTATATATAATTCGAAGTTGCTATAATCATCTTACGAAAATTTCTAAAGCGTGGTTAATGACACGAATGTGTGCGAAGCCGCGGGCAAGGCTGGTTGCGTAATAATTTGGCATTTTGATTTATGTATGCTACCTACGCTCTCTAGAGAATACTAAAATGTCAATATTCCTAGGAATATAAAGGTTTTAAATAGGAGACATCATGCTTTATAATAGGCACATGTTTCGATATATTTATATAATACTAACTGCGGTCACCGTGCTAGTACGGCTCGTATAGGATAAACTTCCTATATGCATTAGATATTGACAGCTAATGACGTAACTACAATTTGTTAATTTTGATAACATATTTAGGTTAGTAAATTGTACGTCAGCAATATAAAAAGTGAGTTATAGCTGTTAACAAAATAATCTGACATTTTTTTATAATATAATTCACACATGTCAAATTGTGTAAAAGTGATAGCGTGATTAAAGTAATAAGAAAAAAAGAGGACAGCTAGTATTTGTCACATAAGCGTAAATGTAGACACAGCACTGTCAGCTACAGAAGAAGCGTCCTAATAGGACGCTTTCGAGTCTTCACGTTTCATTGCCTGTGTAATATAATCATGGATTTGTTGTTACCTTTCCAGTCTGCACGAACCTTTCTGTAATGTTACCTTCCTCACAAATAAAGATCTGAAGCACATTATAATTACGGTCATTAGCAAACAACATTCTCTCGTCGAAAATTAGTAAAATATTGACGTTGAGTGATACTTCAACAAAGAAATGTCAAGAATTATTTTTCTTAAAAGTATTTTAGTAAATATTGTCTCGTTTTGTCAATATACAAGCTACGTAATTCCGTAAGAAATTCTGAGCAAACTCGAACTTGTCACAGTAAGAACGGGGAGGCTAATAATCAGCGCTGCTTCCAGCTTGACACAGCAACAGCTAAGCCTCTTCCGTTACTCTAAATTTTTTTTTGACGTAACTTTATTTTGCCACTAATTTTGGCTAACATCAATTTAATATTATGAAAGCAATAACTTTCGTGACACAGAGTATTTCTTTTTATAGGTGTACAAACAAGCAAGCATGTCCGATATGAAGTGACCGCTACCCATACACATAACAAGCTGCCTTCGTTGCCTACCTTTAATGGACAGAGAAGTGGACAAACAGAAAAAAAATCCTTTCCCTATCTATCCCCTGGGGCCTTCATCGTTTAAATATTAATGCGTCTACGCACACATTATCTTTAGTTAGAGGCACCCGTTTATTGTTCTTCTTTAGTACGTCACCAATAAATTCGAAATAAGGCTATCTTGGTCATTCGTTCAATTTCATACTGTTGGATTTCAAAACACATCGTCTATCATCATCAAAAAGGCTAATCGTGGTAAGAATCCCGTCTCTTACAAACCTTATATTAGCAAATATGTAGTTCATATTTTCGTTCGTTCATTTGGTTAAATGCTAACTCAGCTGTAGTAAAAAGTGGTTTTTTTTGGACTAACATTCAAGCAGAAATAATAATGGCCGTTGTTTCATTGGTATACTAGTTTCTTTTATTTATGGCGTCAAGGTCAACATATTCGGTTGGTATACATCTTAATCATAGACTTTATATCAACTAAACTAATAATAAATAATGGCCGTTTAAAGCAACGACATGGATAGTTTAAAAAAATTTAGATTAATTTTAATAATTCATTACAAAGCTCACAAAACACTTTTAATATAAAATTTTAGATTAAACGATTAAAGGCCTACCAATAAATTGACTTTTAAGTTGGGTACTCTACGTAGCGAGTGCCTTTGACTTTTTTACTTTTTTTAAAAAAACATGTCGACGCGATCTCTTCCCGCACTGCTATAATTAGCGCGCTATAACCGACTAACTTATGACATGTTACATGTAAACAATGTTATCGTGTATGGACATAGCATGTAGGATGTAGGAATATAAATCTGTATAGATGACAAGTATTGCTTTCGTGTTGCTAATTTCGCTCGACTCTCGCTAGTGTTTACGTACAAACGTGATGTTTACCGCGAAAAGTTTATTTTTGGCGCTAAAGGGATAGCAGGGTTATCACGTGTCATGGTTAATACAGATACCATATACATGTGAAGACATATTGAATTTTGAAGACGTTTTGAATTAAATACCCTGATTATTAATTCGGTACACTATCCTGATTTAAGTAAATTGAAACGAAACAAGCAAATTACACATTCACACGTTATTTTAAGTCAATAGAGGATAACTAGTTGAGGTATACATTGTATGCACATGCACACATGTTTTTGTTAAAATTCAAACTTAATAAACATTATTCAAAAAAATACAAATAATATGGACACTTTTCACCCGGAAAGGGGTAGACAAGTAATATAAAAATTAACTTCAATGCTAGAGACGCATGGTCGACTTAAGTAGCATACTGAAACTGATTCTTAGGTAGAAGTCAAAGTAATGCTAGGCTTATAAATAGTAGAAACATTGACAATGCGGTGAACTATAGCAACCCTGAGGTTAAGAACACACAGAGGGATTTTTACCCGCACCCGCCGCGGTTTTATTTCTAAACTCACGAGACCGAAGTTGTAGTGTTAGTGAGTCCGCGACCTGCGTTCTACTAGTTGCGGGAGACGCAAACAATCGTTGTTAAAACGTATTCATTTTTTTACATACACACATATCTGCGTTCTACAGAAACCGCGGGCCCGCAACAGGGGCGGGCGCAGGCGATAATCTCTCTGTGAGTTTTTAGCCTGATAGCGCAGTAATAGGCTTGCCAACGTTTAGTACGTGCACGATCGTATCATTACAACGCCGCCATGGTGACTAATGTAACACCGATTAGCTAAACTACTATATACTGAATAATAATTATCGAGTTGTAATTGTGACATTACAGATAGGTACACAGTGACGTTTAGTTTGTAACGAGAAGTGGGCAGTTATGATGCAATTTGTAATGTAATGTATACTAGCAACCCAGATTTGCTCAGATGGATAAGTATTTTTTTATAGTACTAGTGGGCAAACGCGCAAGCGGTTCACCTGATGTCAAGTGATCGCCAATGTATTGCAGGTGCGTTGCCCACCTTTAATGGACAGAGGGGGGGACAAACAGAAAATGGTTATTTCATAGTTAGTTAAATTGAAAATTATATTAATTTATGATGAATAATTTTGTTATGTACAACTGTATTTATAGTCCGGGTTATAAGTTTTTCTAGGACAAATATGTAATGCCAAGCACCCGGTGGGCCGTCTGATGTAAGGTTCAAGGACAGAGTGAAACTCAATATGACTTAAGAGATTGATTTTCCGAACAGGAAAGGTTCAAGTGGAGAGACATCGAAGCATGGGACCTCAAATCTCACGATGATGCCTGGCTGGAGGTGCTGGCCAAAAACAAATATGGAGGCAATTTAGTTTTTTTTTACAGAATATGTGTATGATTTTTTTTATTCTACTGTAGTATTTACGTAAAAAACGTTAAGTTTACTCTATACAACATTTATTAACATTATTCCTTTATCTTTAATTGAAATTTCATGTACATATGTACTTATGCTACATCAATACAATACATATTATACGATGTGGGTATGTATGTTTGTATGGTATGATGAAATTTTCAGGAAAACTTCAGATTGGCTTAGCTAGTGATGTTTGGTAGCGGTCAAATTAATTAGTGCTACCCGGGCGGAGCCGGGCGGATCATTAGTACCATAATTATATAGACACTACTAAATTGATCTTGGTAGTAAATAACATCATAGCTTTTCCAATTTCCTTTGGTTTACGTAATCGACCAATAAGTATATTGGCCGAATGCGACATTCGGGGACAGAGTTATTGAAATTGGGGCTAGACCAATATAGGTAAAGCGATATCAAAGTCTACAATGTATAACTTGGGCAAAGTTGCACAATGATATGACAAAATAATTTACTTGTTTTGAAACGCGGATGCAATTTTTAATTTCAATATTGTCCGATAATAATAAATATTTCTGGTTTGGTCTCTCAGAGTTAAATACGTGAAAGGTAATAACAGATAAAAAATAAAAAATGTATTCTCAACATGTCTGTGACGTGTGTGAGCGGGTCCGAGTTTGTGTGTATACGCCATGTGTAAAAGAGAAAAAGTATGGTAAAACCGATCGATAGTAATTGATAAGTTTGGTTGGTATTTACTTCGTTTAAAAGTACATTTAACAACTGTTCATATCAACCGGTCTGTAGATTTTATTAATATTTTAGGTTATTTGTTTAATACCGCTGGTGGCTTAGTAGTGACGCTTTCATCAGCTATGGTTCAATTCCAATCATTTTTCGGAATTATTATGTTCAGATTGACTCGTTATTTTTATTTGGTGTGTTGTAGCCATAAACACAGAAAGGCAAACATTTAGTAAGCCTTTCACCATTGTGTCAACTTTGCAACAAACTAACGAGTTGCAGATGCATACTTTCAGAAGTCCATGCCTTTCTTAATAACATTTTTATTTAGTTTTTTTTTCTATTAAATGTACTCATACTTTTTACTATTCATGATTTATTTGGGTTGGGTATAGCAGATTTAGTTGACTATGGACTCTGCGAAACGTAGTAATGATTTACAACAAAATTCGGTACCTAATAACATTATGTTGTCCAATGTCGCACCGTAAAAATGTTGCCAGTATTCAGACGCGACCGCGTCACACGTCATACACCGCATCGCTTACAAATGATGCTCGTGCAAATCATTACTTCAACGTAATAATCTTATTCACTGCCATGGGCTTATTTATCCCAAGCGTTGACGTATATACGGCGTCACACTGCCGACAGTCCCTAAAAGTATTTAGTGATCTTGGTATCTGGCTATCACGTTTCTAGTTGGTTCCGTTCCATTATGAACTCCTTTAGGTCCGGACTTAAAGAGTAAGGTGTTATTGAATTCGTTTTCTTCTACGGCACATCTTCTAGCAAAAGACTCAAGAGAATAAAGGTAATTCAGAATGACGGTAATTCGAATCGAACGACGAAGAGCCTAATTGAAAAATGTAGTACATCGCCTATGATCACATAAACCTAAAAGTACTTTCGTACATTGGAAAGATAACTTGATTTCAGATTGAATTAATAATCCACAATATTACTAAATCATATTGGGCTGCCAAGACCTACACATTACTTGGTGCAACGAAAATTAAATATGGCGTGAGCACAAGCAATCGCAACTATAGACACTTCAAGTTTCTAGTGCAACCAGCTGTAATAATAAAAGGCACCAATGTGCAATAAAATAATAACCACAGATTGTATTACTCATATACAACATAAATAAACAATAGCTCAAATCGTTTTATCTTCGTGCACTCTTTCCATAAATCGCGCAGACAATGACTAAGTAAGTACACCACAGACTATAATTGCAAGGACACGTACGCACCGATACTCAAATCGATAAAACCAAGCTTTCCAATTCTACAACAGCTATTACCAGTAACATTTCGTTAAAAATAACGACAGTTATTAACCTAATAACATAATTAGTTAATAACTAACGTAGTTAATATTGTTCAGTAAAAATTAATACAGTTTCATTTACGTTGAACTTCAACGAATGCTTTTTAAAATATGACATTTTGATTGGAACATAAAAAAGTTGATATCGTTGCCAATATTAAAAAAATAAAAAACAATTAACATTCATCCTAAGAAACTGGTTTCGTGTATAATAGGTAGAGTATTTTATAGCTTCAAACAAAGAGGTAATTAGTGGCTAGCTAATAAATATAGACTTAAATTTTGTGTCGCAATCCGATAATACAGATACGTTTAAATGATTTAATTTAAACGCATAAGATGAGATCCTCATTGCAACGCCCACAACGATGATGTACAATGTACGTAGACAATAGATTTTGTACACATATATTGGCATTATGCTCAGAAACGAAACGGATACTTAAATAAACAACGAGGTTCGTATATCGTAATTAATTTCTATGTAACTGTGCCGAGAGCGATTGCATGTGGATATAGCGACGCAGTCGAAATTCAGCATATGTTATATCAAAAATACACACGAAAACCCACGACGTACCTGTGACAGACATTTTCAGAAATGCAAACACATTTATATACGACACTGTTGGATGTTTTATAGCATAATACACAACAATACTTTCTATGAGTCGAGAGCGTTCCATTTTTAGTAAAGTACGTAAAAGACACTTGTAGTTGCTAAGCGGAATGAATAATGGAATTTTTGGATGTCGGTAGCCTTGAATGTCCTGAATTGATGAGATATTAAGAAAGTGATGATACTTCCTTAATCATTATATCGGCTTAGCGACTATGTGTTTTTTGCTGCATAATTTTCAAGGGCATTGTAAGCTGCCAACTTCAACGAAGGTACGGGAAGTCGCCTAGCTTCGTACGGGATTTCTGGACTCATAATGAATGAAACTAGGAGCCCCACTACGAAAAACTCAACAGAACAAGCACTTAAATAGGAATATTAATAAAGGAATCAAAGAAAATACTTACGAACTCGCCAGTGATACGTGTATAATCACATACATGACGTCATTTGACGCAACACAAACCCGAATTATTGAGTAAAATGTATCGTACGCTCGTTTAAAACGACACAATAACAAACTACTGACAATACTTTATTAGAAACGAATATAATGTTCAGTCATTACAAACGATTTAGGGCATTTTAAAATATTTATTTGTTGTCACTGACTCCAGTTTTGACAAGATGGTCGCGCACCGACTGTTTTGCTTTGGTTGTCAGCTGATACGAAAGTCTGGTTTACTTCAAGCGCAACAAATTTTTCTTTATCTCTTTCTTACATATGGGATCGGCCTGGAGCTGTAAGCGAGACAGCTGATATTGATGCCACAATAGAAAACTACTTGAAAAATAACAAATGTCATTTTCTAGTTGCAATATTATTGCAGAAAGAAAAAGAGGAAAATAAAGTTATTATTCAAATATGATGAATTGGAAAAACTGAAGGAACTTTAGACGATAACATTCTATTTCACAATATCGTGCAATCACTTAGCGATTAGTTATATTGGGATATGACAATTTAGTGGTTTTGTATTCTGTAGCGCCATCTTGTGAGCCCCGGTGATATTATTATGACGGAATATTAACTTAGTACATTTTTTTGCCATATTTTCCTAAAGAATCGCAAAATATTATAACATCAGGTTGATTGAGGTTGATACATAGAACATAATTAATTTTTTTATTGTGGTATCAATTTTAATAAAACAGTATTATGCTGATTGATAAGTATGAAGTTTATTTCCAGTTGCGGTATTTTCAAATGAGACCTAGATGGCGTGTTGATTAATTGGGTATACGATGGTGATACCTATAATTTTTTATCTGTATTAATTATTTATAAAATTTTTGTACAGATTTAACATTATAATGTGTGTGCTTTGTATGTATGTATGGTTTCTCTTTCGATTAGTTATCACGCCTATAGTCTTTAAAAACGAAATATAAGAATCAGTATGTTTGACAAGCCATCTTTTGCTGTCATAAAGTTGATTGAAATTCGTTATAACGTAATAAGGATAATTTAAACACCACAAAAAAACGAGCATGTACGTATAATGTGGGCAAATGTACTCGGTATGTTAATATATTTTCTAAATAACAATCCGCAACAGATTAATATACATTTTATTAAAGGAGCTTTAAAATATTATACTACTATATTATACTACTATGTTAATGTTATACTACTATGTTATATACTATACTATTTATACAAATTGATGTTCACAAATACAACTTTATATTTAGATATACCAGTGTTAATGTAAAAGTAAATCTCTAATGATCAATCACTTTGCAAATTCATTAATAGACACTAACAATAAACGTTAGTATAACAACTGGCGTATAGCCGAATTTCTAATTAGTTTTGACTAAATCAAATAAAACTTTTAACACAAATACATTTTGTGGATATAATTTTGAGAAACCTTGCACAGCTCGTTTGTTTGTTTAATATTTCTGAAATACATCGTTTTACAATACACATTATTTGTTTAGTGATGAATTATTTTTGCTTTAATTTAATCGTAGTAAATTTTTTGAATCAAAAATTGTTCATTGTCACAAAACGAATTTTCCTAGTCGTAGATGTACAAAATTAATCTAATTAGAATATATTTTAGTGTAGGGATTTCCTTATGAGTTCTTAACTTTACATTAAATTCAATGTTTCTGTCGCCAACGTCCATACCACGTTGAATACACCGGTTCTCGTCCGATCACCGAAGTTAAGCAACGTCGGGCGCGGTCAGTACTTGGATGGGTGGGTGACCGCCTGGGAACACCGCGTGATGTTGGCTTTTTGTTACTTTTTTATAAATTATAAGCATGCGTTTCACTGGATTTGTTTCTTCTAATTATACAGTTATCAACGTATCGAAAAATACATTTTCCAGTTTATCTATTACCTTACAATTGTCTTTTGAAAATCAAAACGTAATTTTTATATCACAGCCTTTTTTCCTTGTCGTAGAAAAACAAACTTAATATAATTTGTTTTAAGAGACAAGCAAAAATATTTATGTTTCCAACTTCAGTGTCGTCTAAATTGGTAAGGCGTGTCCGGCAAGCCTTCAAGTTTCAAGTCTGCGAAAACTGGAGCTTGAGGCAGTTTTACATTTATTTTACTTTTTAAAAGGACTCTTTGAAACTTAATTAGCCTACAACGAGCTAGTCTAATCTGAATTGTCTTTTGAAGTTTTTTTGTTGTACTTTATGTATTTATTTTTGATACATACATATTTGAAGTAAGAACTGCATTATGTGATATTTGGTGGGAAAAATCTTTTAGGTTCGCGTCAGCAAATATTATGAATTGGGAACAGTTTCTTTGACAAACTTTTTTTCTTGTATTCAATTTTTAATTTTATTGATAAGACACAAAGATTAATTATTTGTTTATTTATTTTTGAAACTATGTCGCACCTTCCCACCTGTTTTGAATTTTCAACTCTGTCGGCGGTCCTTATGACTGTTTTTTTTTATCTTCCACCTTCACCAGTTGTAATTGAGCCTACATTTAAAAAGGAACTATCCTTTTTCCTGTCTATGTCCTCCTCTGCCATTAAAGGTAGCCAGCGCATCTGCAACACATTTGCTTGTTGCGGATGTTTATGGGTAGCGCTCACTTAACATCAGGTGACCCGCTCGCTCGTTTGCCAACTTATTACAAAAAAAAGTTCTGCAGTATATTTTTCTATATCATACTTTATATCGCCTTGTGTTTACTCATTGATTTCATTTATATATTTATCCATGACGTCAAATCTAAACATCTGCCACAGTGTCTCAAGATGAAAATCTATGACCAGTATGTGCCCAGCAATGAATTACGGAACCGAGACGTGGCTCCTCACTCACTGCGAGCATCATTAGACGGCTGAAGGTCACTCAAAGAGCAATCGAGCCGTGAGTCTCTTTGAGAAGTCGCATCAGAAACAAGATAACTGATATTGTCCGAAAAATTGCAAACATTAAGTGGTAATGGCCCGAATATATTGCTCGCAGAATGAATGTCCGATGGGGCTGAAAGGAACAGTCACGTACAGGTCGACGAGGTAGGCTTCCAACTCAATGGATCGATGATATGGCCAAGGTTGCGGGAACCAACCATATAAAAATGGGCTACCGCTACCAAAACACAAATTTGTACTATTTTCTTGTTGTGTAAAATATCTTGTGACGATAAACCACTGTTTTGTGTAAGGGTTCAATAGATACACGCGTTTGATCTATCGAGTTAGTAACGCGTTGTAACAATATAAACCTCGTTACATTAATGGATGTGACGTGTTCAAACGTCAAACACGATGTAATCAGAATGTGTACTCTTGTCGGAGGGTTGGGTTGTTTAATACGAACCGTCCCCTCTCCTGTTCCAACATCTTGCTCGTGCTCTCAGGGGCCGCTCAAAAGGTAAGCTAATAAATTTTGGGAGAAGGGCGAGGGATTTTTTTTAATAAGATAATGGTTTCGATGGTTATTGACGCACATTGAAGCTTTTTTAATGTATTGTACTGACTGTGTGGCTGGCCTGAACACGGTCGGCCGGTGTGGGCCGCTTGTTGCGATTGACATTGATGACTTTGTATACCGTTAATAGCTACCGATCGAGCCGAGGCTCAGCCCTCTCGGGCACCCTCTAATCTGAATGCTAAACGCGTAATGAGTGACAGCCCAAGCCGAGGTTCTTGCAGGCCCTTGAGCCAAGTAACTCCATGGAGCGTCCGCCCGAGCCGAGGCTCCATCTACGGAGGGAGCCCTCGAGCTTAGTTACTCCTAAAGAGCACCTAGCATAAGCATGCTAGGTGCCCTCTGCGCCCTGCCTCGAGCCCGGTGTAGCTGCAGATGCCTCCTCTAGGTAGTGAATTTTAACAGTGACCTTTCAGTCACTAAAAAAACATCTGACTGAGGCTCATAACAGAAAGACCGGCCAAGGTCAATTGACAGTGGCATCAAGTGTGAATGGAACCGGACCGGACTGCTGGACCGCTAGGACCGCTTTTAGGCTAGGACCGTTGTTTATAGGCTCTAAAACGTGACGACTTTTATTTCCTATTCTTCTTATGTGCTATCTTACGAATTTTGGCGATCAATGTAATATGGACTATTGGCATCGAACGATTGTTCTTGGCAAAGCTAGGTCAGGCTTTGATTTTTACAATTAAAATAGATATGAGAGGTATATTTTGTGCGGGTTTTGTTCTTCCTAATTACGTTGGCGAGTGGACACGCTCGGACCAATTAATGTCGTATAATTAAATTGTCGGCAGCCCATGTCGTCGGCGTTCAATTTTCATATCAGCGCTCTGCTCGTGAAACCATATTGAATATCTCATCTTTTTACCAAGAAATTGAAATCCTGATAATTTTGTCCGTCCTCTGTCTCTAACGATATAGTGGTAAAAATAGGATTTCCTATAATAAGGCTTTAAGGCTTCCTCGATTACAGGAATAAACAGAGCTTTAAACGGAATATACTCGGGTCAACGACCGGATCCGAAAACTTTAGTAAACTTTAAATTTTCTCCTTTTAATTTCATTAGCTTAAAATGATTATTTATTTTAATACGTTATTATACGTACCTCGCTTTTTATATATTATTTTTTTCATAAAAAGTATCCTATGTTACTTCTAATACCTCCAAGAATATGTGTACAAAGTTTCATGATGATCGGCTGAGTAATTTTCACGTCAAAGCATAACAAACAAACTTACATTGACTTTTTTAATATTATAGATAAATAGAAGATAGATAGATGGATAATAACCTATTCTCAGACCTACCGAATGTATATGCAAAATTTCATTGAAATCGGTTAAGCCGTTTCGGAGGAGTATGGCAACTAACACTGCGACAGGAGAATTTTATATACATATGTATATAGATTAATCTTTGTGGAATGACCATTAAGCGAGCTAACTTTGATTGGTACTCCCGGAACACGCGTTGGAATTATTCGAATTAATTTACTACAATATACTGGTTTTAAATAATTAATATTATTATTGTATATGCAGTAAACATTTAAGGTAAGCCACAAGGAAAGTAATTACATGCGAGCCAAATATATAGCATCTTTCTTCCTAAGCCGATCAAAATGATACATGCGATCATTATGAAGGCATATTGTTTCCGATTATTTGATGTACGACACAAAGCTGAGACATTTATTTTAACATTAGCTTGGGTTGAAAAAATATATTAATTGTGGATTAATCGATTACTTATACACAGAAAACAGGCGTCAAGTAGAAATGCTATGCGTTTCACCCGAAGTGTGAGGTGCCGGAGGCCAAATTTCAATCCACTTCCCCTTTCCATCCTTTCCCCATAAGACTAGTGCGGCCTACAGACTTGAATTTGCACAAAAATAAATAGTTTATTGCACACCTACATGGGTTACTGAGTCAGGGTTAGCAAAATAATAAAACATGAAAGGGAAAGTAATCGCAATTCTTAATAAAAAATGTATACACGTCTCGATACAAGATGGGAACCGAATCTCTCCTTCATAAGTCATAAGTCAAACGCCCAATTACTCAGCTGTTGCCTCTAAAATATATAATTAGAGTTATAACTGTTGCCCGCGGCTGCGTATGCATTCGTTTCTCATCTTTGTGAATAACTAAGTACAATGAATTAAGGAGTAACGTGAATATGTGTCAGGTAAGTGCACCACACAAGGCACAAGACCTCTATTATTGTATTGTTAAACAGATTGATTAGTCCCGGCAGCAGCGTATTGCGGTATCATTGTTCCCCTGTCTCCCCGCGCGAGGAGCGCGTGCTCAATTGATACTCGAGGCAGTCATGCGTGCGGACCTATTGTTACCAAAATCTCTAGTCCTCTATTGTCTATCTTAATTCAGTACTTAGCTGAAATACGTCTGCAGTATTGATTTCTCTTAGAATATAGTTAAGCCGAGTTTCCACTAGAAGATTTTTAGAATGCGAAATATACAAACAGTGCCATCTTCCGCCGCTAGAAAGCAAGTATCTTTTTTTTAATTTCCAGCAATTACTCGGTTATCTTATTTTGATTGCTATTGGTTAAAAGCCAAATAGTTAAAAAGTTTTAGTCCTAGAATTCCCATTTTTAAAGTATTAGTATACTTCTTTAGTATGTCACTAATCTGATCGATATAAGTTCTCCTTGGACGTACCAACTCACTTTTGCAACATAAATTTGTTTCGTTACTCTCTCTTCGTTCGTCTTATCAATACATAAAAATAAATAAATTATTATTACAGTATATAGTGCATTTATTTTAACAAATTGCCTAAAGGAAACTTTGATGTTAACGTAAATTGCAAGTTATATTTGCGAAGCCTTTCGTGGAGTAAGAATTTCACTTAATAAATTTGGCAGTCTCTTTGATAGGTCGCGACGCCGCAGCCAATATGTGAATTGAATAGCAAAACGGAGTATTACGAAAATGGAATGCGAAGTATTTCTAACTGTTGACATACAATTTTTAATGTCATTGGGAAGCAGTTTTGTATTCATGTAATAGTCCACAACTAATTGTTTTCGGCCATTAATTCATGGACGATTCAAATGTTGTGTTGTTTTTGTTGCCACGTTTTAACAATAGAGCATGCAACAATATCATCTTCTGCTTGACCGAAAATACCACGACCTTACCGAAAAAAGGCGTGAAATAGAAGTATTCCGAGGTTCGGTCAATGAGTGAGGTGCCAGAGACCTAATTCTGGTCTTCTTCCCTTCCCATCCTTTTTAAATACGAAAAGGACGGTAAAGGGAAGACAATTTGACAGGAGAGAGGATTCTTTGTCCATTAAAGGTAGGCAAGCGATCAAATCATTAACTTGTTGCAGATGTGTATGAGTAGCGGTCACTTGATATCAGATGATCCGCTTACTTGTTTGGCACACTCTTTTATAAAAAAAAATTAGAAAATTTATAATATGCAAAGACAAACGCTACGTGACCTTTTTTTGGTTTCGGTGGGGAAATCTTATTCAAGATGCATCTGAAGGTAAGACAGGGAAAGCTACGTGACCTTACCAATTTTAAAGCCGACGATGTTTAAAAACGTAGAATGTACACATCACAGTTGAAATATCTAAACGAGCAAAAAAGCTTTTTACGTTTTGAAGTTTTAATTCGTCATGAAGTGCGAGGCTTTAATTTATACTAGCTGTGGGTCTTCGCATTCGCCTAGTCGTTTGTATATAAGATCGTATTTTTAAATATAGCGCCATCTAACAATTATATGAGATATCAGTAAGTTAGCCCTTGACAACGTTCGAACAATATATAATGCAAAAACCTATCAAAAGATGGCGCCATCTTTTTATGTTAATTATTCACATGAAAATATCGAATAAAAAATTGTGACCAATTTAAGTCACAGGCTGACAATACTAAACCAACTCGACATTAACATTCTGATGGGCGTTTTAAAAATGGTTTTAAAGGTGAAAGCCGTTTTCTTTGTGTATTTTTTTCCATTAGTCGTTTTGATTAATTCGTGTAATGATTTCACAGAGTTTTAAAGCGAGTAGCATGCTTTGCCCTCTTAGATCGAAAATAGACACTAACAATCTTTATTTTACAAACCGAAAATCTCTGCGCAGTGTGTAGTCGACGAGCGGAACTCGCTGCATGAATAATTGCACATATCCAAAGGGTTAGGAATTCGTTAATGTTTGTAAGAGCACCCGTTGTAGTGGATAAGTTCTTTGTATCTAGTCGTTGTTTATTCAGTATTCGAAAGGTATTTTAATTCAAGTGAAAGAATATTCATGTAAGACTGGAACAACAGTACAAAGCCTTACTTTTTCGTATGTTGAAATGAAAGCTTTATCGCTTTTCCCCCTTCTTCCTCGTTTTACTCTAAACCTACCCTACTGATTCTTTCATTTTCCGATTCTCTTCCATACATGATAATTGTGAAAGCACTCTATTTTGTCTTTATTGATAGTGCCCCGCCCCGGCTTCGCCCGGGTACCACTAATTATGTTGATCCGATCGCTACCAAACACAGGAATGTGCCAATCTGGACAATCCCTGTAAATTGAATCCCAATCGGTCCAGGCGTTTTGGAGTCTATAAGTCTATAGGGAACATACATACTTGGCTTTTTATATACTATTTTTTTTCAAAGTTCTTGAAGTTACGTTAAGAATAAAAAAACAAGACATCCATTTGTAAATTTTTTTACGATAAAAAAACGGGATCTGCTTACTGCCATTCACGTTAATTCATGACACCGATATAAAACTATTTTTTTCTTTTGGACTTTTCCCTGGGGAAGTTCTACCTTCATCCATTTTCGACTTCCCTGCAATACATATGACTGAACGCGACCCAATCAAGAACCATAGAGTTAGTCCAGGTTTAGTGCTTCTATGTGATGGAGATGCCAGACCTGGCTGACAGCCGTCATTGATTGTCGTTGGCTGTTGGTTTAGCCTGTAACGCAATCTGCCGATGGTATTTTCGCGCGTGACATGGAATAAGTTTAAATAATTTTACAGTAGGATTAGTATTTTAAATGTCATATTTAAATAGATACAAAAGACTGTAAGCTCGGAGATGACAGCTTCATATTCTGTACCATGCTAATTAATATAATAGAGTAAGTTACCGTACATCAGGTGGCCGTTAATCAGCAGTAAGATGGCCTGCTCTGACCGAGGAACCAAGGGAACAAGAGGCCGCAGAATACGATTACAATTGGAGGTATTTTAACCGGTATATTACTTCTGATGATGAGGCGGCGAAGGCCCTACCATCTGTCAGATTCCTTGCTCCTTTCTCGATAGCAGCAGACGACTAGATGACGACGACAGTAAAGGGATCACGGATCCAGGATGTGGGAGTTCAGGGGAGGAGAGGCCCTTCGCGGCTTCAATCGATGGCCAATGGCGATTCAAGGAGCCGCTGCAATTTATTTATATTTCCTTCAAATAGAGCCCACCCCTCAGCAGCCACGCGGCGTCGCCAGCTGCTGGTTACGGCGCGGACGTGCTCCGTGTACTAAGGCAAGCTTTTTAAAGATATTTGTTTTCCATATGTATTCTTCTGATTAGATAACTTGTGTTCCTTTACTTTTGTTTCAAGATATATATAATAACTATCATTTTAGTTGGAGCGCTTTGGGTATAAGGCTGGTAAGATGTTGGGTTTCGAGCAACAGCCCAGGATAATTCGGTGTGGTTGGATGAAAGATGGAAGAAAAGAAAGGTGTGCCAGGATGCCAGGATCGTAGCACACGGACGTGTCGATTCAATTCGAAAGACGGTGCCACCAGTATTTTTAAACAATAAATGAATACGCTTAAAATGGAGGGGAGGGGGGTGCTTTGGGAATTTTTAACTATTACGCAACTAACGAATATAGTATATAAAAGAAAAAACAGTGGTAGAGTCAGCAACAACAACATTTGTTGCACGAATGGGCCAGCTCGACCGGTGGAATACCACAACTCAGAGAAGACAGGCGTGAAGTAGAGTATTCTGCGTTTCGTCTGATGAGTGAGGTGCCGGAGGCCTAACTCTAGTTCTCTCCTCTCTCTCTATTAGTTAGTTGCAGATGTCTATGGGTAGCGAACACTTGATATCGGGTGAACCGCTTGCTCGTTCGACACCTAGTATTATAAGAAAATATAATATAATTTTTGTATGTAATTCCGGTCAAAAGTATTTGGAAGATGTGTTTTAATTATGTTTAAAAAAGAACAACACTGAAATTTTCTTTTTGTTCATAACCCAAAGTAAGACTTTGCAGATATTCATGAATATTAAAGGCATTTCCGCTAACTGTATGAATACATTAATTGAATTAAAATCTTGCGGAAGATATTCCTTGAATTCGGACAGAGTATTTACTTGGCATTAAAAGGAAAAAACATATTAACTTGTATATATTTATTAAGTACTTTATGAAATTAAAAACTACTTTGTCGGAATTGGTGACGTGATGACAAGACTTTATCATTAGCCATCATCAGAGACCATTGCTGAACACAGGTAGTCTACTAAGATCACAACATATTACAATTGCATTGTTCTACTTTCAACGTAGGCTTCTTTACAAATATATGCACAAAGTACACCTATCCCTACTAATATTATATATGTGAATGTAAGTTTGTTTGTTACGCTTTCACGCGAAAACTACTCAACCGATCATCATGAAACTTTGTACACATATTCTTGGAGGTATTAGAAGTAACATAGGATACTTTTTATGAAAAAAAAATAGTATATAAAAAACGAAGTATGTATGTTCCCTATAGACTCCGAAACCGCTGGACCGATTTCGATGAAATTTACAGAGATTGTGCAGATTAGCACATTCCTGTGTTTCGTAGCGATTGGATCAACATAAGTGGTGCCCGGGCGAAGCTGGAGCGGGTCACTAGTACATATAAAAAATATGTTTGTTAGATCAAAATAGTTAATCTACCAAATATCTTTACCGTTTACAAACTTTTACACCGTGTTCTATTCTTATACATACATATACGGTTTTATCCTGACAACAAATTGTTCCCGACGGTTACGACATAACATGGCAACATTCCCAATACGAGTTGTCATTGTATTGCTATATTGTTTTGTAAGGTTTGTAAGAGAAGGGATTCTTATCACGTACGGTCATGGTGTGGACAACAAAAAAAATCATTGGAAGAACCATTTGATATGTGTTACGTTATTATAAGCGGATAAAAAATAAATAATATATAGGCATTTTTAAAAATATTTCCTCACTGCAGGGACACACGCCTCCTCTACTAGAGAGGGAAGGGGCCGTAATCCACCACGCTGGCCCAGTGCGGGTTGGTGGATGTCACATGTCTTCGAATTTAGTGGTTCTAAGAATATGCCGGATTCCACTCGATGTTTTCCTTCGCCGTTTTTGGAGTAGTGGTGATGAAATAAATTACACAAAGTAAGGCGCCTGCCTGGGTCGGACCCGCGACCTGCAGTACGTCAGTCGGGGCCCAAACCATTGAGTGATAAGCGGAAAAGTTGTACAAAACAATCCAGCGAGGAAAATAAAAAGCGAACGCGAACGAATCACCTATGTATTTTATTAAATAAAAACAATATTTCAAAACAATTGAAAAGTCTATTGAAATTTCTATTTAGATGTGATATCTCTGGAATAGAAAATTCTTTTCTACGACATTCTTTATCCGGGTAACGGATATCCTTTTACAACAACGGTGTTGTTACAAAGAATTATTCAGCTTATAACAAGCGGGCTTAGAAAGATTGCTGTATTACTGCGGCGAGAGACAGTAAATTAAACTTATTTACGCTAAGTTATTATTTTAATTACATACAAACAACTATAATAAGTAAATCATGTTCGTTTCAAGTATAAAAACGAATCCGGCCGTTCAAAACGCTCCAGGAAGTCTGTAGCGTGTGATCATGTGTGATCATGGAACGACCCACGCCATTACAAGATTCGATAACCCGCAAATCGTCATCGGCACTGACGAAGGATGATTCGGGAGGCTATTGAAATTAAAAAAAACATCCTAAATTCCACCCCGCTTGGGATTCTAAGATTAATAAATATTATTCCAAGTCAAGCACACAATTGTGTAATATCTCAAGACACTGTGGGCTCATTCTGTATAGATCGGCGTAGAAATTATAATTGCAAATAAAAGGAGACCGCCCCAGCAACTTTAGCATTGGGATGTCAGTCACTTTGATCGTCCCGTGACCATGAGTAATTCTTAGATTTTCGACACAGGAAATTGACCTACACTTAGGACCATTATTAATTTTAGACTGATATTAAGATGTTGGTGTTCACCCTAGGTAGGTGCCCTACTTTCGCTGTAGAAATAATGGTCCACACAACACAGAAATATAAGTTTATGAAGTTTGATGGACAGTGAATGCTAAGGTGTAGTAATTGTTTTGAAATCACATACGACTTCTACATGAGTATGAATTAATACTAAGCCAATCTATAAGAATAAATACAGTTACGGAACAAACAGGCATTTGGCAAACATGGCGGCGATAATTGCCGATGCTGAATAGAGAGCACCTTCCATTAGTGGACGTGACTCTCATATTTTACGTTCAAATACTCGGAGTACAATTCGAAAGGAAGGAATAAATACTGCCGTTACTAGTTTTATGCGGAAAATAAACATTTTCCGCAATCTTTTCTGAAAGAATAAGACGAATCAATAACAGAAGTGTACTTAAAATCGCATGCTAATAATATTCTTTGATATTAAATTGCCAATGACTTCGTATCGCATATTCTTTTATTTCAAAAGGAGTAATGAATAGTTGAAAAATTATCTGTCATTGCTGGACGTAGGCCTGCCCCATTGATCGCCGCAACGATCGCTCCCCTTCCGCCCGCATGCACTGGACGTTTGCAACTTAATTATGCACATATGATGATGTTATTATGCATAAAACACCTATATAGATAAATTTAAAAATAAAAACCGAATCTAAATACAAAATTTCATGAAAATCGTTGAAGCCGTTTCCGAGATTCAGACTATATATATATTGATAGTTCAAATTCCTTCCACGGTCCGCTTTTTGCTGACTAATATTTTCATCCCCCTTTTCGGCGGTTTCGGTCCGGTTTCTGGCCTTTTTACTTTGTTCACATAACCGAATCGTATGCTTGACGATGGCATTTTGGAGTTACTAGAACTCTACCCGGTCGAATCGATCCATTTGATCAGGTAAGGTCCTAACTCTTCAATTAATTATTTTATTATATAATTTTTTTATATATTATATATATATGTGAACATAAAATAGATAAAACAACACAGTACAATATTTATGGGGCAACAAAATCTAGTTGTAGATTAACAAATGATTTGTTGCAGCGAGGGGAGCGGCGTGATTTGTTGCTGTGTCGGCTGGCGGGGCTTCCCCGTAAGCGTCTTATTGTGGCCTTGACCAAGACATCTACTAAAATAAATAAAATACCTATTGAGAAGTTTAGTTTTTTTTCTATAGAACGCGGAGGCAAATTAGCAAGCGGTTTACCTGTCTCAATTCAATTCTCGCCTTTCATGTGATCTTCCCAACCAAGTGTGTTGTAGATGTTTCCCCAGCCTCTCTTGAAAATAGGTACGGACTACTAAGTATTTTAAGTTATAATTCAACGAGAAAATATCATTTCCCATTTATATCTTTCAAATTTTGCTCGACATAACTAAAAGACCTTCATTTAGTTATGTTTTCCATTTTAGGCTTAGGCATGTCCTAAGACGACAGGCGCGTCCTCTTCGTTCTTTTGTTGTTCTTTCTTTTCATTAGCAACTTACTACCAATTAATACGTAAGAACATGCAGATACGATACGTCTCGGCTTAGAAGGTCTTCGTTAACTAGAGTCGTGAACCTGACATTACATCCAAATCAGTTTCGTAATACACGTGTTTAATTAACGAAGATAAGTTTGCTAAAGGTGTTGCCACACAACGAGCGGAGCGCGGACGCAGAAGGGATTTGTATACATCCTCGAGCGCGTCTGATTTCAAAAGGAAAGGGAATCAAAGAACCTCCGATATAGGGGTTCTTTGATTCCCTTTCCCGTATCATATAGAAAATGACAGTGAGCCGTCGCACTCGGCGTGAAGTCGACATAAGTGATATTATCTATGGTACTCGTACTTACAACTGCGCACTGTGTGGCCAAGCCCTAAGAATGTAAGCCGAGCGCGCGACGGCATATAATTATGTTAGTGAAATGGGAATGTTTCTACGAGAACTCTTTTTCATTAGAATTTGATGCCACATAAAACTATTCATTTAGTTCTCCCACAAGTGATAACATACGAGATATACGTGTAATATCACCGTCAGATTGTGAACTTCAAATTATCAAATTAAATGAAAGTTAGAATGGAAGAGAATTATAGGTTAGGTTGTTGTGTACTTATATATAAAAATACTTGTGATTAGCCCCGGCTTCGTCCGGGTAGCCGTTTCAAGATCTATAGGGAACATACATACAGACACGTACCTGTAAAAAATCAAAATAGAATGTATCCCACGAGTATCGTACATTTTCCGGGATAAAAATTAATAAATGCATACAACAAAACATAATTATGATTAACGATAAACAGGAGACAAGACTGAGATGACATGACTGTGTCGGACACGTAAACGTTAAATGCATATAATCTGTAGCACATTGCATGTGAAGGAATATAAAACCATTTCATTAAAATGTCACATACAAACAGTCGTTCCCAATCACAAAACGAGAGGTTACCAAATGATGTTGACACATCGACCCGCATGGTAGCGAGGTCGCCTGAAGCTTTCTAAATAACATCCATTATTCAATGGGTTATGTTTGCGTTGAGAGAGATTGGGATGTTAAATATCAAATTATTTGTTAATTTTAGCATTTCGTATCAGTATTGACCGGTGAGGAGGTGGAGGGAGGAGGTGGATATATAGCTCGTAGTGTTTTAATTATTAACATATTTTTACTTGCTTGACCTGATGTACATCTTTGTAATGAAATATTTTAGTGTTATTTCTACCGACATGTATATTTTATGTGAAAATTCGCGCCCCCATTTTAACCGATAATAATACATTTTTCAATTACTTGCTATTAATGTTCTGAAAGGGCAGTGGTGGTTCAGCGGTTTAGGCTTACGTTCAGTGGGTTGCGAGTTCGAACCCAGGCAGGCGCTTTACTTTGTGTAATTTATTTCATCGCCACTGCTCCAAAAACGGTGAAGGAAAATATCGTGAGGAAACCGGCATGTTCTTCGAACCACCAAATTCGAAGACATGTGACATCCACAAACCCGCACTGGGCCAGCTGGTGGATTACGGCTCATTTGCTCTATCGGAGGAGGCCTGTTTCCCTACAGTGGGGAAAATTCTAAAAAAAGGCTGATATATAATGTCCCGATCAGGACTATATCATGAGATTTCATTTGAAGATTGGGAATAATGCCATCTAGTTATACATTTCAATAATATTACTTGATCAAAGCTTTGCTTGTTTCTTTTTATGATTTTGTAAGTTCAATAGTTCATTTTTAAGTTATTTGATGACAAACTACAAAACTAACACAAATCAATATGCTCTCGACTATTCGAAGAACTAAATCTATTCTATTCATCAGGTTTCACGCTATTCCAGGAAGTAGGACTCTCCGAATCACTCAAACGGAGCAGGTGTTCACCACAATTGAATACTTACTGCTGGAGACCAATGGGAGTTTTATAATTATGGCTTAGAAACATGGTTTATGTAATTTTTTTGATTACTACAGACAGAATGCAATGTAAATAATAATTTATGATTAGCCGTTTAATTCATCTTCGTTGTTTAATGCCACAGAGTAACACATATAGAGATCATTTTATATACGACTTTCTGGTATAATTATCACTTGAGAAGCTTTGACTTTCAGTCTGTGATTAACGAGCTCGGGAAAGCTGTTGTTCGGATTCTTCGTTATTTTTCTTCAAAACGAAAGAAATGGATACAAAATAACAAAATAAGTTTTTATTTACAGTTTACGTTAACATATTTATCAGTGGTAGAACCCGCAACTACACCTGTTTGCACAATGGGCCGGCTCGACCAGTGAAATACTACGACCTCACAGAAAACAGGCGTGAAGTAGAAGTACTCTGCGTTTCGCTGGATGAGTGAGGTGCCGGAAGCCTAATTTTAGTCCCCTTCCTCTTCCCACCCTTTCCTCATAAGGAGAGGATGGGAAAAGGAAGAGGTATGGGGAGAAGGAAATATCCTTTTTCCTATCTATGCCTTCCTCTGTCCATTAAAGGTAGGCAACGCATCTGCAACACATTTGCCTGTTGTGGATGTTTATGGAGAGCGTTCACTTAATATAAGGTGATCGCTTGCTTGAAAAGCATATACGAATATTAATAATAACGTACAAACAAACAAGCTAGACAACAAGCAAGATATGGGGTCCTAAATGTAACATGGGTTGAGCCCCTAGCCACACTTAGGGCGTAAGTTTTAACGGGTGATTTATGCCTACGTAATAATCCGAAACAAGCAAAATGTTTGAAGAACCGTAACCTACATACATATATGTCGAAACCTTTTTGTCGACTGTAATTTATTTTGATAAATTAAAATTAATTTATAACTGGAACCAAAATCTGTACAGTATGATCGGTGCGTGTCTTTTAATGGAAGAAGGTGGATAACGAGTGAACGGGTCACCTGATGTTACGTGACCGCTACCCGTAGATGTCTGCGGAAAGGTAATGAGTTGCAGATGCGCGACTTAGAACCCTCGACCCTATAATATGCAGTCCATACCCGTAAACTATTTATTCCGCTATAGGGTACTTGTGTTGCGGTTGGATCACAACGTGACCAATGATCGACCATAATGCGCCCTCTTAATTTATATAACATTATAAAATGTTTTTATTATAATATTATATAAATTAATTATTCCTTATATTTCCTTGTCTTGAGTTTTAGATTAATATGGACATTTCCCAAATACATCACAATTGTTTCGTAAGAATATCCATAGATACAAATACTTCATTCCTAAATCTAATATACTACCTTTTAAGATGGTATATTTTTCTTTAAAAACTGCTCAAAAGTTACATGAAGGAGAAGCTCGAAAAGTTTCAGCTTCTCGCATATTGTTAACAAATATTACCTTTCACTTTAATGTTTCAAACTTAAAGCTGAAGGCTGTTTAAGTTACGTTAAGTTTCTCACACAGTTTATACCGCAACTCTTGTAAGTGTGTAACTCTCTAGTGTACTGCACAGTAGAATAAATAACAGTAACATGGACTGAATCAAAATGTCTTTTATTTCAATATCATTTCGAAACATGTTCCACATGTTAAAATCTTTTAGGTTACCTTTACTAATATTATAAAGAGGAAATATTTTATTGTCTGTTTGTATTGAATAGGCTTCGAAACTACTGAACCGATTTACAAGAATCTTTCAGTTGGGAGGCTACACTATCCCCAGGTATATAGGCTCTATGGTATTTTCAAAAATTTTAGTACTACCCGTGCGAAGCCTGGGTGGATCCCTAGTTTTTTAATAAAAAAGCGACAGCCCTGGTGATAAATTTAATAACCTATCATCGTTAATGCGGTATTAGTTAAGTATTAAAGTAAAAATTCTTCGTAGAAACTAAACCCCATTAGTAAAATCTTTTTTTACCAAACAAGGTGGCAAATGAACCAGCGGTTCACTCGATACTAATAAACGCTACCTATAGGCATTTGCAACAAGCTAACGAGTTGCAGATGCGTAGCCTACCTTCAGACAGAAGAGTGATATCTCTCGCTGGTTGTAGCGTAATATTTCCACTACATAATACACTGTACACACTATATACGACTACTTATAACTATCAGTCAAGGCTCAGGCCTCATGAGGTGTTGTCACGACCGTTGACAGGAGTACAAACTGAGTCTCCTTCCTTTGACAAGTGCTAATAAAGACTCTTGTTGTCTAAAGTCAGTTGCGCAATTTTACGTTTCAGTACCGTACTCATACATTTCCGGCAAACCGGAAATGTGAGCGACAACAAGAGGGATTATTTTGTAATCGCTGCGACTAGTCTAGTGTTTCAGAAGAGAATTCTCTATCTTCAAAGAACTGTATAACTATCTTATATATCGAGTTATTTAATTTTGTTTGTATGCTTTAACAGTTTATAATTTTTGAAACAATATGTAATATAAATCTAACTGAACTCCAGAAGCCGAAGTATCTACACGTGTTGGCTTAACTAGAATTTATCTAGTTGGGAATAAGTTTGTTTAGGTATCCAACGATTTAGTGTCGAGCTTACCAACTGTATTCATTATTCTAATAACTTTTCGGTGCTCACGTTGGTCCCACCTCGCGGAATCCGTGTTGGCATTGAAAACTTGACTAATGGCATCGCGAACTTTTGATATTACTTATTTGTGTAATATCTTTTATATAAATAGAATAAGATATATAATAAGAAGAGAATAAGATATATAATAATTTAGAAGAATCTGTTGAATTAACATGTATGGTTATGAGTTGTGACTAGTGCACAACCATCGCAACTATAAATAATAACTCTAATGTAAAGTTATATAAGTAAACCTACTTGTATTCACCTACTTGATGTAGTGGTGTCTATGGCTAATAGGTAGTTGTGCGGCTTGAGCCCTAATTCTGGTCTTCTTTTTCCTTAATTTGATGGGTAGGAGAAAGAAATTGACTTTTGTCTGTTTATTCCCTCTGTCCATTAAAGGTAGGCAATGCATTTGCAGCCCATTAGCTTGTTACAGAGGTTAATATGTAAGTAATAAAGTAAGGAATAATGGTTATAACGGAATATTTTTTTTATTACTTTCATGTTTCATAAATACATTTTTATTACTTTACTAATTATGTTGATCCGATCGCTACCAAACACAAGAATGTGCCAATCTGGACAATCCCCGTAAATTTCATCGAAATCGGTCCAGCCGTTTCGTAGTCTATAGGATATATACATATATACTTCGCTTTTTATACACTTTTTTTTCATAAAAAGTATCCTATGTTACTTCTTGTACCTCCAAGAATATGTGTACAAAGTTTCATGATGATCGGTTGAGTAGTTTTCGCGGTAAAGCGTAACAAACAAACTTACATTCACATTTATAATATTAGTAGGGATACCAAGTAGGGGTATTGCCTGCCGGCTCCTCAGGGAAAGCACTACATGTAAAAGTTGATTAAGATTACAACATTAATTAAATTGTAGACAAATTAATGAAAACTGACTGTTTGGAAACAAGAGCCGCAAAACTTCGGAATAAGAGGTTCGAATTTACAATCCTCTTATAACTTCAGTGGAGCGAATCAAAATTAAATATTAATTAACCACTAGCGGACTCAGATGTTTTTTTTTATATTACAAAGTGGCAAACGAGCAAGCGGCCCCTGGAAATAAGTACCGCTACCCATAGGCATCCGCAACAAGCTAATGAGTGGCAGATGCGTTGCCTACCTTCATGGACGAAGGAGGGGACAAACAGAAAAAAGGATAATTCCATTCCCTGTCCATCCCCTCCTCATCCGTCAAATCCTCTTCCTCTTCCCATCTTCTCCTTATTAGAAAAGGGTAGGAGGGGGAAGAGGACTACAATTAGGACTCCGGCACGTCACTCATCAGACGAAACGCAGAATACTTCTACTTCACGCCTGTCTTCTGTGACGTCGTGGTATTTCACCGGTCGAGCCGGCCCATACGTGCAAAAGATGTTGTTATTGCGGGCTCTACCACTGTTAACATACATACATACTTCGCTTTTTTAAATATTTTTTTTTCATAAAAAGTATTTATTTATTTCATTTATTTATTTCAACTATACAAAATTATACCAATAATAGGTCAAGCGTTGGTGCCTGTCACAGTATCAACTGTGTGACAGCACCGGCGCCTTTCCTTAACAATGTACTGAGCTATTTTACACAAATTTGAATAGTACGGTTCTAGGTGTTAACTGTTTCTTTTGTGTGTATATGTGTGTGAGTGTGTGTGTGAGTGTTTGTTTTGTGTACTCGTATTTGCATGTATGTATGTCACAATATTATCTATCAGGCCATAGTAAATTTTCAGTTTCATCATAGCAAAAAAGTGGTGATCAGCTAGTGTAGTTCTAAGTTTTTGAGAAATGCAGACAATGTCTTTTCGACGTTTACCACCGACATAGTCGTGTGGTACATAGGGTACTGTTTTTGTTTACGCAAGACAGCTTGTAGCACAATCCTATGAAGTATCCTATGTTACTGCTAATACCTCCAAGAATATGTGTACAAAGTTTCATGATGAAGTTTTGCGTGAAAGCGTAACAAATTAACTTACATTCCCATTAGTAGGGAGAGTAAGGAAGTAGGGATGTACCCGTCGTTAAATGTTTGATGGATGTCGTCTTGTCGTATGAAGTTATAGGCATTAACAGGCCGGCTAGGTTGGAGTAATCAAGACGATTTTGAGAACTTGGGTGTACGAAGGTCTCGTTACAAACGTTCGAGAGATTAATAAATTCGTTGTTAATATCGTTAATGTGATAAAACTAACTTAAAAGAAATTATACTACCTATAATCCATACCTTGTTTCAAAGTAAGATGGGTTTTTCGTAAACAAACGTTTTACGTTAAAATTCGTAAATTTCAAAAACAACTTTTCTCCCAATACTAACATTAGTTCTTCATATTCTATAATTTTTTTTGCAATATTTCCGACGAAAGAAAACAAAGTATTGGCCGCCTTGTATGGTATATGACGTTTGTTTGTTTACAAAAATCCTATCTCGCTGTGAAACAAGGTCTAATTGTTTTGTGTAGGTAAAATTATTTACTAACCAGCAACGTACGATCCTGTACTATACTTTACATGGATACATACACGGGCAAACAACTCCACACTCAAAAAATACACACACCCAGTCCAGAACAAATAGCTATATATTTTTAAATTTACTGCAGAAATTCATGTATGTAAATATGCCAGCCATTGTGAATGCTCCACGTAACGGAGCGTCATCGCTCGAATAAATTTAATCTGGAACAATAAAATAGATGTAATGCCATTCTATTAAAAGAGAGTGACTCCGGTGGACATTGGTCGTAGTTGAGTCATCTTGGATCCTCACTCTTCGCTACTCCACTTCGATGGCATAGACAAGAGATAGTTATGCTTCAATATATCCGTGTGTGAAGTATACTTTTGATCGACTTAGTTGAGTGTGCCGGGCGCTGAATTAATTCCGTTGTACAAGTTCACATGGACGATATAAGCGGGTTGTAATCGCTTAGTGAGTTCAAATACTGAGGGACGTTGAATATTTCCATTGTTGTACATAACTGCATCACTGAGCGCTGAGATTATATATTTCCGGTTTTATCTAGTTAAATTTATTTAATTCTCGGTTTTTTTTATAGAAGCAAACGGTTCACCCGATATTGACCCATAGGCATCTACGCTTTGGCCATAACAAGCTAACGAGTAGCAAATGCGTTGCCTACGTTTCATGAAAGGAAAATCCCCTCTTCTGTCCATGGAGAGAGGAGGCGATTTTCCTATCCATCCCCTACCTCGTCAAATCATCTTTCCCTAAAGGAAAGAAAGGGGAAAATCTAAAAAAAGGCCCCCTGCACCTTACTCATCAGACGAAATGCAAATTACTTGCACTTCACGCCGGTATAATCTAAAAAAAAAACAAATCTTCTGTTACCATACCTTCTGGTTGTTCCGCATTCATTTCTATTACGCTAATTAAAAGATATTGATTACTGAGGAGGAAGTGAGAAAGTTTGCACATAGCGAAGTTGAATAGTTGCAAGTTGCGTTCGAGATACATTTTGCACTGAACTTTGTGCCGAATCATCGTTACAGGGAGGGTGAGATTGATGTTGTGAGTCAGGGAAGAAAACCTCTTTATTTAATTGGTTTATTTATAACTTGTTATACATGGAAATATCTGTGTACTGTCAGATGTGAACAAAAACTCACAATTATAATATGAATTAATTCTACAGGTTTTTTTGTAAGTTCTTATAAGTACATGGTTAATTGGGATTTTACACGGTCGTATATTTTTCTGAAATTTAGATTTAATACATTCGACGAAAAGCATATACCGATTGCTAACCGAGCTATCCCAACTGGGTTAAGGACATGACAGATTAACTATCTGCTTATGTACGTAATACCGTTTTGGTCAAAGGTCACAATAGGTAGAGGTCCAAATAACGCTTGGTGAAAATTTCGCAGCGCTCGTTTGTGAATACATTAACAAGCCACCGGCTGATTGTCCGGTGGACGGAAGTCGTGTGCTCGATTCGTCATTATATGGCGCTGCTGTACTTGACATGTCTGATATTGTAATGTATTCCCTTTGTATTATCTTTTTGATTCTGTTTATATTGTATTGATTCTGTGTCTTTGTGTACTTTGACACACACACACACACACACACACACACACACACACACACACACACACACACACATATATATATATGTGTGTGTGTGTGTGTATAAGGCGAAGTGTGATGTGTGTGTTGCCATACTCCTCCGAAACAGCTTAACCGATTTCAATGAAATTTTGCATATACATTCGGTAGCTCTGAGAATAGGTTTTTATCTATCTATCTATAATATTATAAATGTGAATGTAAGTTTGTTTGTTACGCTTTCACGGAAAAACTCCTTAACCGATCATCATGAAACTTCGTGCACATATTTTTGGAGGTATTACACGTAACATAGGATACTTTTTATGACAAAAAATATATAAAAAGCGAAGTATGTATGTTCCCTATAAACTTTGGAACGGCTGGACCGATTTCGATGAAATTTACAGGGATTGTCCAGAATATCACAGCGGTTGTTCCTGTGTTTGGTAGCGATCGGATCAACATAATTAGTGGTGCCCTCGCGAAGCCAGGGCGGGGACTAGTTCTAATATAATAATTAGCACAATTTCCACAATTAAACATAAAATTAGCAAACCTCAATTGCAAAAAAGCAATCATTTAATCTACGATCATGCAGTACACAGGTTTACTAACTTGACGCTGAAGTTTCGTTTACGTCTAGCTTTCAAGTATTAACCTCCTTACTTAACTATTTGTGTACACGGCTCCGTTAGCGCGAGGCTTATAGTAAACTAGACCAAATCAAAGTAAAAAAAAAAATTAGCACCAAGCAAAATTATCGCGTTCTGAGATTATACCGTCTCACGCATGTTGAACATTAAATTGTATTTGAATAACAATAATGTCATTGATAAGCGGATATTTTGGTATAACAGGGCTTCTGTAAAGCATGAGTATGATTGACGATAAAGACAAAGCAATGTCCGAAGCCCATGTTTCCCTGGTGTCCTTGCATCCCGCTGTCCTGCCACCTTGCCACCCTGCCACCCTGCCGCCTGGGTCTGCGGGGAAACAATACATTTTAACTGTGGAAGTATTTTACGTTTGGTCGTGCTGAAGGCCTAATTCTACTCCTCTTAGGCTTCCTATCCATTACTAGTAACGATAGGATGGGAAGGGGATGATTTGATAGAGAAGGGGCTAAATAGGAATAGGAAATTCATTTCTTTCTGTCTGTTTTATCCCCTCTGTGCATTAAAGGTAGGCAACGCATCTTCAACTCCTTAGATTGTTGCGGATGCCTACGGGTAGAGGTCGCTTATCCGGTGAACTAATTGCTCGTTTGCCATTCTATAAAAAAACTTACACTAAAATGTCGTCGTTCTGATTTCAAGTTCGATAATTTATAAAATACAATGAATATAGAATACAATTTATGATCTTGGTTAATATGTGAACATACTGTGTACATTAGTATTAAGTACACTGCAAAACAAAAATAATACAAAACAAATAATTATTTTGTTTCTGTGGTCAATCCATTATATACAATGTCTGTCTTTATGTCTCGTGTAAATATTATTTTAAAACACGCTCTGTTTAATACAAGTACTTATCCTTTCTTCTCGTCACAAAGAAACCGGCCATGCGTACCATTTTTATCATTAATAAGGTTATTCAACCGAAGGTGAGCTTTTAAGCATGATATCAGGCTATGTTCTACAGAAGAAATCGTTATTTTGTATTTTCAGTAAAATAATAAACCTTCATGCCCCTTCGATACTGTAAAAAAACATCTTGCAATATTCTAAAGTTTAAAGGGAGAGGGAAACCGAACCGACTAAAAGTGAAGACTGGAAAACGTCCTAATTGTTTTTTTTTAGTTAACCTCACGAAGTTCAACGCGTAGCACAAACACTAGCAGTCCATTTGTTATAAGTTTAATTAGGCTACCTATCTTTACATACATACATACTTTACACCATTCAAGTATAGAATAATAGTCAAGTGAATTCGTCGACACCAGAGCAGAGCTACAATTCAACAATTGAAAGAGACTAACACCGTTTCACATGGTGTTTTTACGTCAATACTACGCACTAGACTGGCTCACGTATCTTTTTTATGTGAGAAGGTAGCAAACGAGCAAGCGGATCATCTGAAGTTATGCAAGCGCTACCCGTAGACACCCGCAACAAGTAAATGTGTTGCAGATGCGTGCGAAAAGGATATTTCCTTTCCCCGTCAATCCTCTTCCCTTTCCCATCCTATCCCCCTTATGAGGAACGGGTGGGAAGGGGAAGAAGACTGAAATTAGGCCTCCGGCACCTCACTCATCGGACGAAACGCAGAGTACTTCTACTTCACGCCTGTTTTCTGTGACGTCGTGGTATTTCACCGGTCGAGTCGGCCAATTCGTGCAACAGATGTTGTAGCGGACTCTACCACTTGTTCTTTGTCTTAGGCGTCCCTAATTATATTAAAATGCACAGATTATAAATATATTTTTATATCAGTAATATTAATATTATACGTGAAATACACAATTTGTAGTGTTAAATTTGGCGCGAGCTCCCGCAACTGTATTCAGGCGCAGCGAGACGTAAATTGTGCAAAATTTTCCACGAATATTTTCAGCAATTTTTGAAAATGTCGCATTCCAATATTTACCATTTAATATATTACTTTCAGTGAAATATTCCTTATCATACAAGTGCATGGAGAATCTTAGTCTTTTATTTAGTTGCACCATGTTGTTAAAATTGATTTGAGAAGGAATAGAAATCCTTTTTAATTTTATATTAGATGGTGTGAACATTTAAAATGGACCTCATTATACATTTTTCTAGTGGTATTTATATGTGAGAATTGTAAATTATGTATTTAGATGGTCAACGTACGTATATAAAATAAAAAGAAACCCCAATATTGTTCTTGTTAAGTTTGAAAGTTTATTAACCAAAATTACACCTCAGTTTATGTACAACGAATAAAAGGAATAAATATGAAAAAATATTGACTAATTCAACTTTAAGCGTGTCAATAAAGCACTCATCTTCAACAATCCATCAAGTCTAGACTAAAACTATTCAATTATCTGTCAGAACATGCTCTAGATGTTTTAGGATTCAGTTATTTGAATTAAGACTTGACAACGTATAAAGCGTTGGCACATGGAACAAACTGTTAAAACATTTGTAGTATAACCTCCTTAATTAATTTAAAAGTCTCAGTTTATTCAATTAAGTTTTGTATAGCAAATGAGCCACGCCCATGGACATCCTCATCACTGCAGATGGGTTGCCGGACGGACAGAAGGTGTACGCTTCTCGCTTTTTAATGGACCCTAAGCCTTGGAAGTACCGCTGGCGACAGATCATTCCACAACGCGGCTGTGCGAGCCAGGAAATCACGCGAAAACCGCACCGTAGTGGAATGCCAACCATAAAGATGGTGAGGATGGTAATTGGAGCTCTGTCGAGTTGAGCAATGACGAAACTCAGCGGCAGGAATTGTTGCAAGCAGTTATTTTTTAATGCAAGAAGGCGGCAAACGGGTTACTTGTTGTTAAGTGACCGCTACCTATCCCCCCGACCGGGTTCCCGCCTTGTCGTGGCGGTGGGGCTCAGTAACCGTGGGAATGGGTCACCCACGGTGAAGCTAAGAGGAACCCAAGGCTGGTCCGTGAGGTAGGACCGGCCAGAGAGGGCCGCTCGGGGTGGGCTCATTGGAGCCCACCTTCGAGCGAACTGGAGGGCTGCGGGGACTCGTCTCCCCCGCAGTGAGGGTGAGTCGCGGAGGGAGAGGAGTGCTGGTATTGCGGTGCGCCACTCGCCCTGCCCTCCGCGACTCAGCGGGGTCGCACCGCAGATGCGGCGGCGGTGGGGCTGCGAGGGGAAGGGCAACTTTCCCCTTGCAGCTGCATTTCGCGTAATCCCGGCGCCGACGCTGGGACCGCGGGCCTCTGTCTTTTTCAAGACGGAGGCCGCGAGGAGTGAACCTCTATAAAAAACTCAAGGCGGCGCCGGCGGGGGAGGGCGGGGATTCCCGAACCCGCATTGCACACGGTGCCGTCTCCTAGGAGCGCCCTTATAAGGGCGCAGAGAGGGGCCCCATCCCGGGGCGGCCAGTGGGCGTCGCGGTGTCACATGTTAGCCATGCTCCCGTGGCGCCCACACCATGGCTATGAGGGAACGCGTGTGGTTTTAGTGGGTAGGCCCATTTCGGTGGGAGAGCGCCACAGACCCCCCTGGTGCCCCGACCAGGGGGCGTGCATAAGGTCGCATTTCCACACCTAAAAAAAAAAAAAACAAAAAAAAAAAAACCGCTACCTATAAGTTGCCGCAACAAACAAATGTGTCGCAGATCCGTTCCCTAGTTTTAACAGGCACAGGAGCAGATGTAGATAGACAGGAAAAAAGTACATTTGATTTTCCCCATTTATCCCCTTCCCGTTTCATTCTTTTCCTTTTGTCATCCCATCCTTCCTAGTCCTAGAATGGGAAAGGATTGAAATTGGCCCTCCGACACCCAACTCTCCAGACAAAACGCGGAAGCATACTTCTACCTCACGCGTCTTCTGTGAGGTCATGTGTTGTAGCTGCGGGTAAATTTTGTTGGATTCTTGAGAGTTTAGCAACTTTTAGTACGGATTTAAATTATTTCGTAATACTACGCCCTTTACCTAATCGCCCTTTCAGTTCTCTGCCAGATGATAATTCAAAATATCTTTTGAGACCCTCATTCTAAGGAGCAGGCCAACCCAAAAGCCGCAAACATATTTTCGTTAAAAACCTTCGTTTGCGAAAATAATCGTCTGTACGAAATGAAATCCTATTGCTCATTTCCAACGCAAATTCGGGAATAATACGATTTTTGTTTGTTAACTCATTTCGATTTTCCACTTTTCTGAAGACGTTAATTTTCGGAACATTTTCGTTCGCAACAGATTGAGATTCTTAATTTGTCAATTCCACTGAGAATTCGACGTGAACGATTGGGTTATTATTCCTTGTCAGATATTTCATTCATTTAAAAGCGAACGGTGTATTATAATATTTGTGCGGGTTGATCGTTCAATGTAAAAATATTTCAAACAATAGTTTCTTAAGACTTTTATACTCCCTTAATCACTGCTTTAATTGATACGCTTTAAAAAATTGATCTTAAAGTCTATATTATTGAAAAGCATTGGACCGTAGTACACTACTGCTTCCAAGCTGGGAAGAAAAAATATTTATAGGAACGTACAGATAGGATGCGTTGACATTTAATTATCGATCGATAGTACAATAAGTAGACCGGCTTCATGTATCGACACTCCACCAAACACGTAGCGCGTGTCCACGATGCAACCCGATTACCGTCACTCTTCGTAATGTAATGACCGCTACCATGTCCGCCGTTACGCTAGAGCTTGGGGTTACGTCAGAGTAAATGACAGCTCGAACGTTTTACTCGTCAAGTCACTCTGCATTCGGCCAGTCCCCGACATATTGAAATACACAATATAAAATTACATTATTTGCTCTATTATGTACGAAAATAAAAGGCATGTATAAATTAAAAATGGATACTGTACGTCTGGAGAGCTTAATATAATATCAGGTGTATTAGTGGGCTGATATATATTTTGTTGGTCACAAATACAGAGAAATTAGAAAACGCTTATTCACTGTAAGCAATAAGTTATAACATGACGATTTTAAAGGCTAAAATTTCATGTCATTCGTTGATCCATCAACCAGACAACGGAATATAAACAAGTGTTTTATAAAAAAAACAAGTCGTTAACGGCTTTAATGGATCAAGAAATGGGGAATTCTCAATTTGCCGCAGCTCCTTAATCTAAATCGACTTCATTATTGGAAGACTTCTATTCCATTCGCCCAAGCCTCTTAGCTCGTTACTTTTTATTTTCTTTAATTAGAAAACAAAATGAGTTTTTTTAAAGAAAAATTACTTTTTTAAAGTGGGTTGTCCTTCCTCCTTTTTTCTTATGAATTGACAGTACAAAAGTCCGGGACACAAATTTCAAAACAAATAGACTAACTGTGCTCCCCGGTTTCACTTTTATCGAAGAAATTTTCGAAGTTATTTTTAAATTCATTTAACGTTTGTATTTATGAACCGATTGAGATAAAATATACAATACATTTTGAGTGAATCTTACCACAATACATTACTGGAAGTCGAATTTAAATTGGTTAAGCCAATTCTGAGGTTAGCGCGAACAAACGCACTAACAGACATAAATTCTAACAAACATCGCGTAATCTGAGCTACCGATCGAGCCGAGGCTCCGAATCGGAATGCTAAACGCGTAATGACTGACAGGGCCCTTGAGCCGAGTCACTCCATGGAGCGTCCACCGAAGCGACCTAAGAGCTCGGCGGCCTCCCAATCCGGTTATAATAATAAAGTAACGGCCCGAGCCAAGCATCCCTCTGGGGAGGGAACCCTCGAGCTTAGTTACTCTTAAAAAGGCTTAGGCTAAGTGCCCTTTTCGCCCTGCCGCCTCGAGTCCGGTGTAGCTAAAAAGGCAATTTTTCTTATATATCTTGCATGTACAGACAGCCGTCAACATTTTTATTATATGTATAAAAAGATCCGCTCTTTATACTAGCAGTTGATGATCTTAGCAGTTTCAAAAATAAACAAAATTAGATGCAGGACCTATTTTAATGTTAATTAATAGACGGTTTATTTTATTTCCGCCTGTTCACTTCCATATTATAAGGATATCTTCAAAGCGAACGTAACGACATTGATGTCGTCAATGACTTATTTGACAGGGCATTGTAAGTACAGTAATCCTCTCACATAAACTAACAAGTAATTCATTATCCCTGCCCATCCTTTTGAATACAGGATTGAATGGTTATTTGTAATTATAAATAAATATGCACTCACACCCGTGACCTAGAGAGGTAAACAGAGATCTTGGATTTCCATTCGGCGCGAATCTGGCACTCCTCTCTCGCTTCTACATGTTCAAGTTCATTTCACGTTCAAGCTCGTGCTGTGAGTGCTCCTTATGTCGCCCTTTTTAATCAGTCACGAATCTGATCGATATAAGTTCTCCTAGGGCATCCCCTGCCAACGCTGCCACTCACTTTTGCTGCATAAGTTTCGATACTCTTTCTTCATTTATCCTTGCAACATGGCCGAACCACCGGAGCATACCTTTTTAAAATATGTTCTTATGTATTTATAAACTATACAGTTTAGTATGTTTTTATTGAAGAAGCTATATATATATATATATATATATAATAATTATTTTGCATATATGTAAATTGATCGTCGGAGTAGATTGGTACGGACGGGGCGGGAGTGCTTTGAGAGGCGTACGAATTCGCGTAATTCCGTCTGTCAATGTTCCTGCAGGAGTCGACTTCATTACAGCATCAATTCAAATTCAATTTAGATTCCCGTATTTATTGATGCCAGAGGTAATGCTTTTCACCCCCACCCCCTTCAAAATTATTTATCTCTCTGAAATGATTTATAAGAGGGTGTGCTAATTAATGAATATTAGACACGTGGACACGTGGACAGACATTAAGACACGTTACATTCTGTAAGTATTAAGTAAACGTGTGTTCATTATTGTTAAAGTTGATTTAATCTTTCACACACAGAAATTATTAAGTTTTAATGTATAATGCGAGTGGACACAGTGCATATGATTTGCAATTCAGATCGTTCATTCCGCGGCGCGCCTCCTATTGGGACGAATCCGCATTTAAAAGCAAAATGGATTCTCATGTCATTTACTTCGGAAATATTCAAGCAATCAATATGCAAAACGAGAACAGAATAGAAATGAGTGGCATTCATCGACGAGGAATGGGAGATGACGGCTCTTTGTGGCTTCAACAAAAGCGCTCCTAGATTCAACAAAAGAATTGTTTTAAAACTCCGCGATGTGACGGCTGGAAAAAATATGTACAGGATTCCAATAGGAATAAAGCACGAGGTGTTTATGTAGTTTTATTACAATCATATAACGCCATAATAAGACTGCCGAATGTTTCAAAGAGAGATCAAGACAGAGAGAGAAAAAAAACAGAAGTCAGCAGTCGAGAGAAGAAGGGATGGGAAAGGAGATACAGAAAGATAATAATAAATCAACCTATTTTAAATACACTTCGCCACTGCAAGGACAGGACACGACAGGCCTTCTTTCCGAGAGAGGCATGAGCCGTAATCCACCACGCTGGCCCAGTGCGGGTTGGTGAATGTCACATGTGTTCGAATTTAGTGGTGCTAAGAACATGCCGGTATCTTATTGTTTTCCTTCCACGTATTTGGATGATGTGGTGATGAAATAAATTATACAAAGTAAAGCGCCTACCTGGGTTCGAAGCCCTGACTTACAGTACGTAAGTCAGGGACTACGTCACTGGGCCACCACCGCTCACGAGGGACGATATAATATAATATATACGATATAATAACTGTTTTAATATATGCCTACAACATAAGCATTACTTTGATAGATTCGCTACAACACTCCGAACTATTTTAGTATCAAACGGTCCAACTTGTTTGTTTATCTTCAGCGGTATCTCCAAACTAATACGATTTAGAGTCCTTCAAGAAAAGAAAGTACCTACTCCTTCCTTAAGGCGCGCACAATTGCTCTGATATTGTGAATATTCATGGGCGGCGGTGATCATTTCGCTTCAGGCGACCCATCGCTCGTTTCCTATTCTCATTTAAAAAATAATAGTCCTTTTATAATAATAGAATACGATTAAACTTACAAAAGGATAATTCATTTAAATATTAGAATTAAAAGGTCTACGAAGCCCTTTGACCTTTACTGCGTGAAGTGCGGGCGACCTAAAATATATTGAAGGGTCTATCTTTCAAAATTTATGGTTAATTTATTAGCATTGTACTTTGAAAAAGACGACAACCATTTCAAAATATTTATACAAATTTTACTTTTGTAACTGGAACTGCTTCTTGTGCCAGCCACTGTTTGCTTGGAGGAGACCTACGAGTACAGTCTGACAGATTTGAGGCGGCCGACAGCAGCTTTTTTGTTTTTTTTTTCTCCCGACCGGGTTCCCGCCTTGTCGTGGCGGTGGGGCTCAGTAGCCGTGGGTGGATGCCCACGGTGAAGCTAAGAGGAACCCAAGGCCGGTCCGTGAGGCAGGGCCGGTCAGAGAGGGCCACTCGAGGTGGGCTCGTTGGAGCCCACCTTCGAGTGCGCTGGAGAGCTGCGGGGACTCGTCCCGTAGTGAGGGTGAGTCGCGGAGGGAGAGGAGTGTTGGTAATGCGGTGTGCCACTCGCCCTGCCCTCCGCGACTAGGGCGGGGACTCCTGAACCTGCACTGCACTGTGCCGTCTCCTAGGAGGGCCCCAGACCATCTTGAGGCGCGGCGCCCTTTTAAGTCCACAGACCCCCCTGTTGCCCCGAACAGGGGGCGTGCATAAGGTCGCATTTTCCACACCGCAACAATAACAAAAAAAGGCCGCTTCTTTTGGCACAAGGGCCATCGTTAGGGAGACCTCAACTTGAGTTGTTATTCAAAGCACATTTAGCATTTCGATTCGAAAGTGTCCAAGAGGGCTAAAACATATTCTGGAAGGTGTACGTTCATTGAATTTAAAGCTATATAAAAAAACCAACTAACTTTTGTGAGACATGACTTCAGTTTAAGTTCTATTCACTACGGTATGTATATCGTTTAGTCTTATTCGACGTATATTGAACAAAGAAAAGATAAGTGCAATGTATTGCTATGAATTTTATAAGCTTTGGTAAGTGTTTTTGTTTCAGCTTTAATATCTCACTTAAACATTACCGCGGGCATCCTGAGACCGTCTGAGTCACTCCCATCGGGACATAATTTTCATGTGCTTTGATCTATTTAAGTATATAAAGCATATACTGAACAAACACTACCTTTAAAGAGGTTTGCGTCAAAGAACTTTGAATGACAATATGGAGATAATAATAAGAGAAAAATATTTGATTCCTCAATAGCTTAAAGGTTAAGAGTATGGAATGAGAAAGATGAGGATGTGCATTCGAATCCGACAATTTTTTTTATGTGAGAAGGTGGCAAACGAGCAAACGGATCACCTGATGTAAAGTGAGCGCTACCCATAGACATCCGCAACAAGCAAATGTGTTGCAGATGCGTTGCCTACCTTTAATGGACAGAGGAGGGCATAGACAGGACAAAGGATATTTCCTTTTCCCCGTTAACCCCCTCCCCGTCCAGTCCTATTCCCTTATTCATCTTATCACTCTTATGTGGAACGGGTGGGAAGGGAAATAGGACTGAAATTAGGCCTCCGGCACCTCACTCATCAGACGAAATGCATAGTACTTCTACTTCACGCCTGTTCTCTGTGAGGTCGTGGTATTTCACCGGTCAATATTTCAATGTCACACACATGTCACATTTGACAGTGGAAGAATCCGCAACAACAACATCTGGAAAGTGAAATACCACGACCTCACCGAAGTATCTGATAAGTAAGGGGACTGAGATCTAATTTTAATCCTTTTCCCTTCATCAGTCCGTTCAAGATAGGGAATATACCTTCAACTTATTAGTTCGTTACACATGCGTATGTGTAGCGTTCACCACTTTCTATAGAAAAATTAAACTAAATTTAAATTTGAGCTAGGAGATGGCTCACAATAGTGAAATGACAAGATAGAACACAGTACCTCATCCTTCGCAGTAGACTATTGGCGCTTATTTCAAATGGAAGTCAAGAGTTTTGAGAATATATCCAAATAACTACTTGGCCAGGCTTTTTTAGTTTGGTCACTTGTACGTAAAGAATGACAAACGATATCGTCCAAGTCATTACAAAGTCGTCGACACGTCTGCAAGCAATGTAAACAATATTTGTGTTTAAATTAACACTTTTGTTCAAAATAAACACAAAAAAGTTTGCCCGTAATAGTAAATTTGCAAAGGTCGTTGTACCCAGGACCAGCCAGCCAGCATAGGGCGGGGAGTGTTGTGCCTTCCCAAATTTTCACCTTGAGTGCATCTACACGAAAATACAACGCAAAAATTTTTACAGCGAACTTTGAAACGTTTTTTAATTAGAAAAATATGTGTTGTTCTGTACCTATTTTTTAAATTGATTTTTTTAATTAAAACTTTCCTCAGACATTATTAAAGGAATTAATCCCACTTACCCTAAAGAAGGACCTCTGACAGGTCTGAAACTTGTCGTTTCTAATTTTAGTTTTTGTTATTTTTTAGTAGGTGGCAAGCAAACGGTTGATCCCATATCAAGTAACAGCCACACATCGGCATCTGCAACAAGCAAATGAGTTGCAGATGCGTCGCCTAACGGACAGGGGATAGACAGAAAAAAAGATACTTCCTTTTCCTTCCCCCCCATCCCTTCCTTGTTAGAAACATGTTAGGATGAGATGGAATAGGACTATGATTAGTATTCCGGCACCAAATTAAATAGACGAAACTTGATATACTTACCCTCCACACCTATTTCTTTTACCAAATATTTAGATTTGACTTTATAAAAAAAATGCAATATTTTTGTTTCTTGAATTACATTTTCATTTAATTATTTTTGTGATATGTCAACGCGCAATACAAGCGACCCTCCTCACTTGAGAACTATGTCAATGGCGCTATAAAAAGGAATCAAATCGTCCCAAGAGCTCTCGTGTCGCAGGTTCAAGTTATCTGAGAGTCTGTTCAACTTCTAAGTCAAGGCTAATGTAGTTGAGAATATCTGTAATTAAGATATACCAATATTTAATCTGCAAGGATACGAGGTAGACAGTGACAGTCATTATGATGGAAAAGTCTTGGTGGCCACGTACAAGTCGATGCTGGAGACCTCACGACGGTCCGATTTTCTGGCCCAGGTGACTAGAATCCACCACTTCATCTAAAAATTACTTTAAAAGTTCCTACAAAAAATAGCCCGGTTTACGGTTACCGCGATTTTAAGGCAATCTTAGTAACTTTTATAGGTGCGTTGTTCAATCTACGTACAATTTACAATAATATTTAATTACATCGCCTCCAACAAAGACAGATTCGCAACAGGAAAACGTGAAGGGAGGGTGTGGAATCGCTCGACGCGTTCAGAATGCCGGTTGGGATAAGCAACTTTACAGAACCGATGGAAGTTCGACAACTAGTGGCAATTAGAAATAAAATTAGTTGTCGATAGCATTAATTGAAAACTGTTGTCGATCACCGCAACTCGTTTAAACAGTATGCATGTAAACAGTTATTTCCTAGTTGTTGCGATAGTTTTTCCATCTAGAAAGCGCCTTACAACTACGCCGGCGTCGCGTCGCCGAAGATACCTTTACAAAAGTTCTTAATTCGAGTAAATTTCCCGCCCTTGTGCGCGGGAACGTAGCGTTACACAGCCTCGTGAGGCTCCAGTGGCGTGTCAACTACCCTAGAGTGCGGAGGGTTGCTACCCTTTCTGGTTTACGCAAACGTACTTTTAGTATTAATGAATTATTACAATGCTGTTTAAAATGTAGTCTTTATTTTATGTGTGTTTGGTATTAGTGTTTGATAAACTAGGAGCATGAAGTAACAGGAGAAATTACCTCGAAAAAGATATCAGGTAGGTTAATTATAATTTACTTTACGTTGGAAATCAAAATAATATTTTCTTTATTTTAAATGAATTCTAAATGTACATTCAAGGACTGTACTTACTTTAAATTATCTATAGTATCTTTTATGATTGTAAATGTATGTGAAAATGGACGCGTTTCGTTTTTTGTTAAATGAAAAAGTTATATTACACAATTATTATTTATAACAAATAATTTAAAACGTATAAATGTGTAGTTGTTTATAATAATTAAATAACAAATGAGGAATTCTTTGGGTCAGCCAGATACTGACGTGCGATAAATAACTCCGTGCCAATAATATTGCAAATAAATTAAATAAGTGACAAAATGAAACATCTAAAGAATACTAATCAAATTTTACTTAATTATTTCTATAATTAGTTAAGTTATTAATTAATAATAATATTATTAGATGAACCCAACATTTTCCCAAAATTTTTGTGTTTATTATTATTATTTTGATTAAGGAGCACCCATAACCGACGAGCATGTATGTGTAGATGTATGGATGTTGAAGAAGCGAGAGAGGTGTGCCAGGATCGCCCAAATGGAAATCCATGATCTCTACCTACCCCTCTGCGTTACGAGCGAATATATATTTTAAATGTATGTGTCTTTACTCAGATATTAAGAAAATTAAAATATTTTTTGGTTATAATAATAGGCCTTAGACATGATTCAGTCTTGATTCTCTAACTGATAGTTAAATAATAATGCTTACACTATAATACAATAGGTGCTAAGCTATCGATTGCACCGGCCATTTGTTATTCAATACGCAGACAATATTTATTTATGCAAACCATTAAAAATCCTAATGACCACAGACGGGCCGAGAGCTTTTTACGACCTAAAAATGATAAACTATTCCTTGTATTCGGATGACCACATATGTTTCATATGAGGGGCAATAAAAAAGTAATTTATCGATCATTTAAAAAACACAATAAATTATTATTTATTAATATTGCGCTTAAAAATACAGGAATAAAGAAAAGACCTACTCAGTAGATAATTTTCGGTAATCCTAAAAATAATTCGGGCAGTCCGGACTGGGAATCGGTTACGAAAAGCAGTTAGTTTAAAAATGTCATAAGGAGCTTGCCCATGCTTTTAGAATAGTGACAGTATTTCTCATTGGTAATATTATTCTTATGCTAAGAATATTTCTAGAACGAACGATTCACATAATATCCTTATAAATTATAGCCTATGTGTTATTCTGATGTATAAGCTATATTATTGTAAAGATTCATTAAAATCCATTTAGTAGTTTTTGCGTGAAAGAGTAACAAACATACATACATACAAACTTTCACATGTATAATATTAGTTGGATTTAAAGAATTCAAGGGATAATAGAAGAAATATAAAAAATGACGCTGGTTTTTTTCGATGGACAGATCTGCTAGGTAATTAACATCGCTTGAATTAATTAAAACATAGTCCATTTAGCATTTTCTCTTTATACGCCAAGAACGGTTAAGCAAACTTCGCAACGAGCACGTTTAATATAAAAGATAAACTTTCTGTAGAAAATGTTGCAAAGGAATTTTATTAATACCATTTGCAGGTATTTTTGTTCGCTTAAACAATTCTTTCGCGTGTTTTTAATTTTTTAAATTCTATTTCACTTTGAAAAACATGATTAATTTATTATTAGTTGGTTATTTAATTTATTAGTTGGTTTTGAAATCTTTTTTGGTAACCCTACCTGAGTATAATTCTCGAACTAAGCATGTAAATGGTTAAGATCTGTATAAAGCTTATACCTGATATGATTTGTGATTAATTATTTATGCAATAGATACGAAGAGGGTCATCTGATGTTGTGTAATTACCGGACACAAGTTACGGTTGCATTGCCAAATTTTTAGTTGAAATGAAGGTGTGAAAATGAATTAGAAGAAGAATTAGGGAAAAACGTCTCTGTGTTTCATTTGATGAGTTATATAACAATATATAATATAAAGCGATTGATTCTTGTACATAAGTAAAATCCTTTTGGGATTTCCATTTGGTACCATCCTGGCACACCGCTCTCGCTTCTTCTACATCCAAACATCTGCGCATAGAAGCTCGTCGGTAGCGGGTACTTCTTATATCGCCCTTCTTTTGTATGTTACTAATCTAGTCGATATAAGTTCTCCTTGGACGTCGCCTACTAATGCTGCCACTTACTTTTGCAACATATTGATCAGAATAGTAGAAACATTAACGAATACTAAACATGAAGTATAGATTTTAATGGGTCCACCTTCTGATTGGTGCATGATTCAGGTAGATAAATCACTCCGGGTAGTTGTAGATGCCCTTGAGAGATCGCTTAACCTTTTGTTGAATGCAAAACTTTGTAAGACCAAGCAAGATGTCAGTATTGCAGGGCTTGCTTGAAGTTTTGCTGCATGAGAAGTTAAATTAACTTAAATCATATTGAATGTAAATTATAATTCACTAGTAATTTTGACAATCAACATAATATGGTCCGTATCACGAGTCTATAGATTTTCAAGAATACATTTGTATTGTACCCAAAAGGATATATATGTAATATTTAAATTTATCTTTACAAATTTTTCCTATGATTATACAACTCTAAGGGACAGTTTTCTAATATATTCACTTTTGGAAATTCGTACTACGATATAATTCCAAAGAGTTAAGTCACCGTCAGTCGAACCGCAAACTTCTAGTTAGCAACCTAAGCTTACCATTAAGCACTGTTCACACGAAGTAAAGATATATCGGAGCATGCGATGTGTTAGTAATTATTCAAGGTAAAACAAAGCCAAAGAAAAAGCATATATATATAACTGTCTTTATTTGATATCCTTCTTATTACTATTGACGATAATTTTAAATCATGAAATTTAAAATGTCACTGAAGTAACAAGAGTTGTTGTCATTTTATTTTATTTCTAATGTAGTATTTCAATGTAAACATAATTTGTAGTTAGTAGGTCACGTGGTCAATGTAGTTATACACACATATACACAATGTAGTTGTGGGCCTAGGTGTAGCCTTGCGCGATCCAAACTAGGACTACAAATTTTGAGTCATTGTCAATATTTGAAACTTGTTTGTTCAATGTTGCTTACTTTATGTATGTCACTGATTTTATATTGCTTGGTATATAAGGAAATAATTATTGATTAATCGTTATTTATATTTAGGCTTACACCGACTAAGCCCATGTTTACGATTTGACAGGCTGTCGATAATTAAAAGCTTACGAATATTTTAGAGAGGATTAAAACTCAAAAGATGTCGAAACTTTAAAAGGGTTGTCGAATATCAAAGGTTATTGATTGGGTAAAACATTCAAGATGACACGTGAATATCTTGCATAAATCGATCTTTATTGCAATAAAATTTTAAGAATCCAGATTGAATATCTAGCTTTTTTGTGTTTTGCGCCATGCTCCTATGTACCAACGACCTTTATATATCGATTGATAACACAACCCTTTTAAAACTGTACCGGCAATCGACTGTCCGCACGGACCCGTCTTCTTGTGTACACTCAAACTGGAATTAAATTCACGTAACTCTGTCACGCTTGATTAAAATGGAACGACCGAACATTTTTCTAATTTTGTTCCCCAAACAAAACAACCTCTCGTTACGTCTGTGTTCACGACACTTGCACACGTCACCGTGGGTTGCTACTGGCGTAAAATCGTGTATCGAAACAAGCTGTCTCTCTATCTTTAACATAGAATAAACAGAGATGACGATATGTTTTGTGTGAATGTTTTCGGTAGTGTAAACTCACGAACTAACTAACGAAATCTTTGAACGTGATTTTGAACCGCGACAAAACATCGCATTAATATGAAACTTTGCACACTTATCAAGGACCGATGACAATGCAATAATTTAAATAGTTTGTCCCATTATCCTTAACACGACCTTCAGTATTTGCGATTTGTAAGATAACACAGTAATAAAAGCGTATTAATGAATAGCTTTTTAGTTTACAAGAATATGTAAAGATCTGAGAACTTATAACTGGTAACTATAAAAAACATTCCTTGAAGATGATGAAAAAAGCGAGATTCCTGTGCGAAAATTGTCAAAGCAATGATAACAAATCCTCTTTTCCTTAACACTCCAGTGGGTTCCCTTTGTCCGCGTCAACAAACGTACTGTGCTGAGACAAAGGATCCGATAAAATTGCGGAAGCACTACTGAACTCTGAAGAGATGCCTTATGAGATATGCTCCAATCCGTCAACTTAATAATTTCATTCGAACCACTTGACGTTTCCGTGTTTTTGAAACATTGAACTTTTAAAATTGTAAGCGAAGTTAATACTTGAACGTTCAACTGATCGTAAGTAATCTATTTTTTGACGTGACAACGCCGAGCGCCTTGCGCCCAGACACCTGGTTTTTTTTTAATATAATAGAAAAGTGGCAAACGAGCAAGCTGTCCACCTGACTTCAAGTGACCATCACCCACAGGCATCTGCAACAAGCTAATGAGTTGCAGATGCGTTGCCTGCCTATAATAGAGAATGGGATCCACAAAAATGATATTATCCTTTATTTATTAAAAAAATATGTGAAGGGTAGGGGTAGCAGAGTTAGGTCTCCGGCACCTCACTCATCAGACGAAACGCAGAACACTTCTACTTTACCTATCTTCTGTGTGGTTGATATTTTAGCGATAGAGCCGCCGATCCATTCTTACAACATATTGTAACTAGCGTTATTAAATAATTAAAATAAATTATTTAATAATATTAAACATTCATATATAAAATCATATTTAAAGATCATTATTTTGTAATATTTTTTTTAATATTTTATCAATTAAAAAGTTGAGCATTAGTTAGTCCAAAAGGACATTAAATTCAAGATAAAAAATATTTGAATTTACGTTGCGAAATTACCACTTTAATAACACCTTTCTAGAACTTATATGTGGCCATTTCAAAAATTATTAACTACTCTATAGTTCGGATTCATCTGATGGTTTTTTCAGAGGTACTATGTAGCTTGAAACTACTGTCAAATCCCGCGTGAAAAGCTTACATCTTAATTCACATAGGAGTATGTCCGTTTAGATTAGAGGTTTGTCAGGAATCCCTACTTAATATTATAAATGCGAATGTTTATATGAGTGAATGTATGGATGTTTGTTACTCTTTCACTCAAAAACGGCTGAACGGATCTGGATGAAATTTGGTACAGGGATAGATTATACAGATTATGAATAGCACATAGGCTATTTTTTATTCGGGATAAATGTACGGTTCCTGTGAGATACGTTTTTTTTCGGATGCATATCTACATATATAAAAGACGATGTTCCGTAGAGACTCCGAAACGGCTACCCGGGCGAAGCCAGGGCGGATCACAGGTCAATATATAAAAATATTAGGCTATTGGTATACGTAATAATGTTTGAAGACATTTTCATAAAAAAAATGTATATATAAAGGTTTTAGGAATGTGAACATAAATTATGTACGATCGCGAATATTCTTGGCTTTTAGCCCGATTAACTTCAGAGGGGCTGTTTTCGTTACGACCAAGGCGCCAATTTGTGTTGGTAACTAACAACTATTTATTCGTATTCCTCAATCGGTTATCTAACCTCTAAAACACGTAAACAAGTGTTAATAACTCCAAGCATGCCAAATCAAGAATTGCAAAACTATTCAGAGACGATTGTGACTCTATTGCGTCAGTTATAAGGCAAATTCAATTAAAAGTAGCTAGACGGATCTGCTAATGTCGGAAGTATGCATATGTTAATAGTCTCAACTCAATTACTCGACTCTTAGCTCTTGATGTGTTGTCACAGCTGTATATGTATTTATGTCACCGATCAATTGTGAACTTCGTCCATATATAATGAGACTAGGCTTATAAGCTGTCAGCAAATTGTTAACTTATCACTTACAATGTCATTTCTCGACAGTTTCTAAGCTGTCGAAGTCAAGTTGTCAAATTCTGAACTGATATTTTGCTTACGCTTACGTTGCAAAGGAGGACTGTATAGTACACTGTAGGTAGAACCTATACATACTGTGCCGGCCACACATGAGTGAGAAAAGGGTAGGTAGGCGATGAAATATCAATAGGTTTGTAGCGCTTGTGATGATACGTGAAATGTTCAATGATTCAGTTCTATTCATAATTTACAGGCAGTTTATTTATAATACGCCTCGCCCGATTGTAAGCTGACCAAACTGACAATCGGTAGGTAACATATACACGACATTTTGCGCGCCCAATCGAGTTAGGTCCCGCGAGGCGCGTGCACGAGGCATTTTAGTTATAACGCGTTTTTATGGCGATTCAAATGTCACGGGGCTGTTAAGATAATTGAATTGTACTCGAGCGAGCGTCTACACTATTTGCATTAATATTCCCTACCTAATAATAGAACCTTTCATTAAGATACGTTTAATTGCTGTATAAGGGTCCGTTCACACAGACCGGCTCAGAAAGGAGAGCTGATTTTGATCGCTTTTAATAGAGCTTTGGATATTGAAACAAGTTTTATTTTTACATTACAATTCTTTTGTTATTGAGAATGCTCAAAAGCCAGCCCAACACGGTTAGCGTGAAACAATAACAGGAGCCGACCGGCTGCCTCTGACGTGTTTTTCCGCTCACGCAGCCTACTGGTTCCGATTGCGTGTGTCCGCGTTACCAGTGCTCTTCCAGCTGGTCTATATGAAACGACTTCGTCGGCTCCCGATAGTTCCAAGCGTCCGTCCGTCACTTTCTGAGCCGGTCTGTGTGAATGGACCGATTATTGGCTTCATTTTTAAATTGGCAATAGATACCTGGTGGTTATTCTCGAACTGAAAGCTACCTGGTGTTATACAACTCTTAATTTTGTTGCGCATCTACACTTGATTTACGCTGTGTTTTTGTCTAATTAAATTTATGTTTTGAAAATAATTCATGTAATTTTGTTGCTTAACCATATTAAATAAACTTCGCAGTGTGTGTTATACTACCTGTGAGACTTCAGACACTTTTATCTATAGCCTTCGATCTTCCATCTAGATCCAAATACGTGTCCTGCATTTATATATATATGTATGTGTATATGTTCAATTTTAGTCTCAGCATTAGATTAATTAAAAATATGTTGTGTCCGCGGGGCTCAGCTTGTATAATTAATATATTAAAAATACTTTTGTGCGCAGATAATAAATAAAACATTGCAACAAATATTAGCTCCAGTTGCAACATTGCCACAATCACTCACTACTGTTTGAAAACTAATTATTTTAAGTGCATTGCAGTGCATTGGAACCAGTTAGATTCCGGCTGACGAAAGTTTGTTGTTGGGATATTAGAAAACAAATGGAAAAATAAATTTCAACAAAAGCGAAAATAGAAGCGAGCAAATTTTGATAAATGAAATAATATTAATAATGTAATCAGATAATTCTTACTAAAATTATAAAATTAAAATTCCTAAAAAAAAAACTAAAATTCCCTCTGCGAGAGGAGGCCTGTGCCCCAGCTGTGGGAAACATTCTAGAAAAGGCTGATTTATTATTATTATTTATTATATCAGCTAATGTCGCAGTACCTAGACATTAGTACAGACGTCGACAAAAGTTATTGATAATTGTGACGCGCTTGATTTTTGTTTTGAATTGAATTGAATCTGTGGTAACTTTGTCTAGGCGTGTCCCTGCAGTGGGGGACATTCTAAAAAAGGCTGATTTATTATTATTATTTATTATATCAGCTAATGTCGCAGTACCTAGACATAAGTACAGACGTCGACAAAAGTTATTGATAATTGTGACGCGCTTGATTTTTGTTTTGAATTGAATTGAATCTGTGGTAACTTTGTCTAGGCGTGTCCCTGCAGTGGGGGACATTCTAAAAAAGGCTGATTTATTATTATTGTTTATTATATCAGCTAATGTCGCAGTACCTAGACATAAGTACAGACGTCGACAAAAGTTATTGAAAATTGTGACGCGCTTGATTTTTGTTTTGAATTGAATTGAATCTGTGGTAACTTTGTCTAGGCGTGTCCCTGCAGTGGGGGACATTCTAAAAAAGGCTGATTTATTATTATTATTTATTATATCAGCTAATGTCGCAGTACCTAGACATAAGTACAGACGTCGACAAAAGTTATTGATAATTGTGACGCGCTTGATTTTTGTTTTGAATTAAATTGAATCTGTGGTAACTTTGTCTAGGCGTGTCCCTGCAGTGGGGGACATTCTAAAAAAGGCTGATTTATTATTATTATTTATTACATCAGCTAATGTCGTAGTACCTAGACATAAGTACAGACGTCGACAAAAGTTATTGAAAATTGTGACGCGCTTGATTTTTTGATTTGAATTGAATTGAATCTGTGGTAACTTTGTCTAGGCGTCTCCCTGCAGTGGGGGACATTCTAAAAAAGGCTGATTTATTATTATTATTTATTATATCAGCTAATGTCGCAATACCTAGACATAAGTACAGACGTCGACAAAAGTTATTGATAATTGTGACGCGCTTGATTTTTGTTTTGAATTGAATTGAATCTGTGGTAACTTTGTCTAGGCGTGTCCCTGCAGTGGGGGACATTCTAAAAAAGGCTGATTTATTATATTATTATTATATATTTCTATATAAATTACTGAGTAACCGCACAGCGTTCGGTCGCGTCTGTAATATTGTTTATAGTTGGGCAAGCCGCGTAATAAATTAATATTCTATTACAAAATGTTACTGTAAAAGGTAATTTCTATCAAAACCATGAAGCCGCAACACTAATTTATGTTAGTGAATGTGATATAGGTTTAATGGAAGCATATTTTGAAGCGGTTCTATATTTATCGTATTCTTATTAGGCTTATTTATACTAATATAAAAAAATTAAAGAGTAATTTTGTTTGAACGCTGTAATCTCAAGATCTACAAATCAGATTACAGAAAATGTTTTTGCATTTGTCAGCCTATTTATTAAGGACGGTTATAAGGTTATCTAATACCAAGCTACGATCCTCAGAAGCCGAGCGGAAAGAAATATAAGTAGCGCACGGCGAGCAGTTTGTACCGCTGACGAGTACAGCGGGGCACTGTTGGTAAAAAATATAATATTAATTTTGAACGAATTGAACGAACAATTGACTATAAAATAAAAACAAAACACGAGAACGAAAAGTATGAAGCACACATGTAGAAGATTCAGGCCAATTGGGGTGAGGGGGGGGGGGGAGTACTGAGTTTTGATTTTACAAAGTTCTGAGGTATTCTGAGGAAGGCATTGGGAAAGACGATATAAAGCAAATTCTTAAAGTTCCGACATAAAATTGAAACGTAATATTGTCAACAGACATTGTTCGTAGCAAGACACAGCGTGGCATCTTCTACCGCGGCTGTAAACTCAGTTTAGAGCTCGTATACTCTGACATTTGACAGTACACGTTTAATACGCGGATATTTCGTACACCTTGTTACATTTAATACCTAAAAGTTAATAAATTTACAGAATTCGAATGGATTTCGAATTTCCTGTATAATATCGCATCATCAATGGGATATTATACAGGTTATTTTGAATATACTAAAGATATAGATAGAAAAGTACGTAAACAGTATGAACGCATCTGTAGTTATAAACCAACTAGGCCTTAGGAGGTACGATACCTTATACTAATATTATAAAGACAAATTGATTTTATGGCTGTCCCGCATGGAACTGATTTTATGGCTGTCCCGCATGGAACTGATTTTATGGCTGTCCCGCATGGAACTGATTTTATGGCTGTCCCGCATGGAACTGATTTTATGGCTGTCCCGCATGGAAATGATTTTATGGCTGTCCCGCATGGAACTGATTTTATGGCTGTCCCGCATGGAACTGATTTTATGGCTGTCCCGCATGGAACTGATTTTGAAAATTCTTTCACCGATAGAACGCTGCATATCAACGAGTAACCTAGGCTATATTCTTTTGTCTATCTACCCGTGCATAGCCGGGGCGGGTTGGCAGTTTAGTGTAAAGTACAAAATAGGATTATTGTTGTCCTTGTACCTTTCAATACCTTCTTCTAATAGTCGTCTACACCTGGGCTCCCCATTGCTTGCACTTTAACTTCGTTAATGTGTTTAGTGACATAGTAAAGACGTTTACTTGTTTATTTACGTGCCACGGCGGCTCCATTACACGTTCTTTCTATTCTTAGAAGGGTTATGTTAACATCTGCTGAAGAGCGCATGCAGGCATTATGTTTACCTATCAACAAGTAAGCACTTATACCCTCTTCTATATTCATCATAGGCCTTATTTTCATCTTTATCAGATGATTTAACCGGCGTCATGGATGGTGTATCACACGTGCGCTTATGGCTAAACAAGCCGATACGGGAACCACATCGACGACTGCACAGTTGACAAGGATTCGCAGAAGGTGCTGCATTGTTGTTGTATTTACATCGACAACCCTAAGCACATCAGTTACAAGTTATGCTAATACCTTCTCCACTATTTCATCTATATCGTTAGTATTTTTGCTTAGAATGTCTACCAACACTGCTATTCAATTTTGCAGCATAAAATTGCCTTGACAGTATTTCATTAACCCACCGCATCAGTTACAAATTGTTCTTTGAAGTTTTTATCTCGAAAATTCTAAAATATATTTTCGAGAACAAGAGCTTTTTTAGTACCAGGTGGGACCGCAAGATACTTCAAACGCGTTTTATTAATATATGTTGGTTTAGGTTTCTTTTGAGGTAATTAGGTAACGTCGAGTATACCCTTTTCATTTCATTTTTTTATGGTCGGCCGCATGCCTGACAGCATCCCTATTTGAGAATAATTGGTTGTATTCCAGACAATGTGTATGCGACTTTTCGCGATGACTCCTCAAGCAACTAAAGCGTAACAAACTGACACTTATAACATTAATTAGGATGGATACTGAATGTAGTATGAAGTTTTAAATTAGCAGGACAAGCTGAAGTGTAGCTTTGGTTTGTAAATTTCGACCAAATTGTGTTCAAAATGTATTACATTACATAAAAAGCTCGAACCGTATCATGAGTTAGAACTTTGTGGAACTTATGTTCCGCTACATTGTACCACGTTCAGGATTTATTCTTACGTTTAGAACTCTGGACAGTTTGATTGTATCGCTTCTCATAGTATTTTCATCTTAACTGAGGCATTTTTCTCGTACGAATCCATTTTTTGAATGAAGCAGTGTATGTGACGTGAAAGAAAACTCTGCATTCTTTACAAAATGTTATGTGTATACAAAAATAAATTAAAAAATTGGGGTATATTACGTGCCTATTATAATAAATACGGACTCATACCTGTGAACGCAGATAGGTCCGCAAAAATCACTAATTTTCCATGTTCGTTGGTACGTCTCACCTATAAATTAGACCCAAATGATCATAACATAGCTTCATTTTCTCTTTGCCCTTGTTCCACGTTACGTGGGGTATAGTATGACCGTAATCCATACTGTATAGGTTTTGGCTACAGTTTTTACGGCCAGCCATCTGCCTGACGCCAACTCACTTCGGGAATAACTGCTTGTACTTATGTAAGTCTTATTTTATCAGTGAATCGAAAACAATTTCGATGACGCGATAATCATATGTGGGGAGGACCGTTATTGATAGGTCTTTTCGCTGTTACTAATACAGCGTTAATTTCCATTCCTGTCGAACCAGTGCCCTCTACCGTCTTTATGGTATTCCGCCAGCATTTCTACTTTTGTGGCAAGCTCCACTTTTGTAACAATATATTCTCTCTGACAATGCTCCTTGAAATACTTTTAAAAGCTTCGGTGGTCCCTAATGGAAACATTCATCTAATTCACAGTGCGGACGTGTTAACGGCGCTTTTGTGAGCTTGCAAAGTCCAAAGTTTTGAGAGTCATCAGAAGTGGGGTTGTCAGCATAAGCTACTGAAATATTTACATTATAATGCGTCACATTACAAGTTAAAAGCCGAAACTTCTGGGAAATTTATATGCTTTCTCTACTAATGGTTCATAATTATTTTATCTGTCTGGCCATTTAAATTCAGTAATCCTTTTTATGGTAGAAGCAGGTCCTGATGTTAAGTGACCGCTACCCATAGAAATCTGCAACAAGCAAATAAGTCACAGATGCGTTGCCTACCTGTAATGGATAGAGGAGATAGACAGGATAAAAGATGCTTCTTTTTCCTATCTATACCCTCCCATACCCCCAAGAGACCACTACAATATCTACCCGTGTTCCACAAGGATTGTGATATGGGGAGCGGGAGGGATTAGCCCTCCAAAGGATAGATTTTATGAAGATAATTCTTATGATTTTTTTATTGAGCTATTTGGCCCCTCCCTCCCCACAAAATCCGCCAATTTATTACTACAGGTACACGCCTGTACCACGAAAGATACAATTATATGTATGAAATTTTTCTCAATTAAAATCGGAGTTGAAAACTATTTGGTAAATATTTTCAATTGAAACTTCTGTTTAATAAAAACTATTAGATTTAGTTTCAATTATGCAAAAGTATTCAAACAAGGTTGAAGCAACAGTTTCATTTTCATGCCAGCGGGAAAGAATAACATTGTGTGTGAGTGTCGTGTTTTTGAAAGATTTTGTATTCTAAAAGCAACTACCGCTTCACGATCCCGCAGCTATGACACTGTTAAATATAGTATGCAAATTTCACTTAACAAAAACATAAATGGCCTGATCTACTTACCATATGGAAAAAAACTATAAATCATTTTGTCTTTTAACACTAAACAGGGTATACATCGAGAGAGGTAGCGATTAACTTTTAACCTGTCTTTTGCATGTAACTTAATCTCTCAACCGCCGCCTTTCCCTTCTTTCTTAATGACTACCTTATTTGTCTTAAATGAAACCTTCATTTGTGCTTCATTTATTGCATCTTACTGAAGACTGGCGTGCAGTTGAAGAATTACCCGTTTTATCTGATGAGGGAGGTCCTGGAGGCCTTATTCTATTCCTCGTTCCATCGCATCCATTTCTAAAGCATCTGCAACTCATTAACTTGTTGCAGATGCCTAACGGATCGCTTGGTTGTTTGCCATCTTCCATTAGGATAGATACTAGTCCCCACTTTATTGTGTGGAAGTGAGAGCTGGGTTTGCCAGGAAAAGCATGCTAGTCGAGTTAATGCCGTTGAGATGCGATCCTTAAGAAGTATGTTAGGCGTGACTTTGAATGATAGGGTAAAAATAGTGTTATAAGAGAAAAGTGTGGCTTAAAAGTTTATGTTGTGACTCGAATTGAGATAGGTATGTTTCGGGTATATTGAAAGGATGGATGAAGAGAGAATAACAAAATAAATTAATGTTGCGGCAGTGAGTGGCAGTGTTGGTACGCCCTAGGAGAACTTATATCGAACAAATTAGTGATTTACTAAAAAAGGGCGATATAAGGAGCAACCATAACCGACGAGCATGCAGGCGTAGATGTATGAATGTAGAAGAAGCGAGAGAGGTGTGCCAGGATCGCGACAAATGGAAATTTAACAGTGGTAGAGCCCGCAACAACAACACCTGTTGCACGAATGGGCCGGCTCGACCGGTGAAATAACACGATTATTCTGCGTTTCGTCTGATGAGTGAAGTGCCGGAGGCCTAAATCTGGTCCTCTTCCCCTTCCCACCCTTTGATAACAAGGAAAGGATGGGAAGGGGACTTGACAGTGGAGGGGGTGAATAGGAAAGGGATAGAGCTATTTTCTGTTCATCCCTTCCTCTGTCCATTTAAGGTAGGCAACGCATCTGCAACTCTTGTTGCAATGTCTATGGGTAGCGACCACTTGATACCAGGTGAACCGCGTGCTCGTTTGCCACCTTCTACTATTAAAAAATAATCCATGATCTCTGTCTACCCTTCTGGGTTACGGGCGTGAGCGCATATTTATTTTTTTTATTTATTTTAAGGAAGTTAATAAATAAGTATTATAAACCTTGTTATTTATTAATACGATGTCCCATCTCTTGTTGTAAAGCTTCCATTAGCCGTCTCACTCGTGCGTAAGTGTAATGGAATACAGATAAATTGATGTGAAAAAAGGGAAACCTACACGCCTGGAAATATGTTCAAAGGGAGTTTTAATATAAAATTGCGCAATGTTCCGAGATACGAAGTCGTGAATTCGTGTGAATTACGTACCCAGATTTTATTTCGTACCCGTCCAGTACTATATCGTTTGAAGATGTTTGTGCGTACTCTGGGACGGTGTGAATTGGATTTTATGAAACGTAAAGATGTAACGGTTGTTTTTATATGGAAACTAAGAAATTGTACTAAAACGTTACTTTAAAATGCTTCAATGTACCTGTGTATCTTTTTTTTCTCTTTCTCTCTCTTTTTGTTTTGTATTTTTTATCCTTTATTCTTTAATCTGTCAGGTCCATTCGTGTAAATTTCTTGACGCGTCTGCAACTTTCCTAGTATTATGATGTAACTCAAAAACCTGAACTTGCTTTAAATTAGTAAATCATTTTTTGGGTAACGATTTTATATTTATGTGTGTTTAAATATCGTCAGATGATTTTAATTACGGTAAAAAATGGGAAAAGGATATGTATTCTATGGCGACTAGCTTACTAGTAATAATAATTCAATTAAATCTATTTTTTTTTGTTGCACATTCCGGATTCCGATTAACCACACCCTAAAATTTTAAGTATTTTAACAATATTTATAATATCATTAGCTTAGTGCGTACGTATGTTTGTATGTATGTAACAGAATATTTGAAAATGATTTCGAACCAATAATTTGCACGTGTATACTTATCAAGGACCAATATATGCAATAATTTAAGCAGTTTGTCCCATTATCCTTAACAGGATCTTCAGGATTTGCTACTTTTTGGGTTAACGATTTAACGCCATCTATGTGTTAAAATTTAAATAACAATGGATGCTATAGATAATTTTATTTTAACTATTAATTTTTTGAATTGATTTAGCGTGTTTATCAATTTAAGATTGAGAACAACGCCATCTAGGTGTTAAAATTTAAATAACAATGGGCATAACAGTACTCCACAGAATTGTTAATTAATTGTATTCTTTACTGATTGATAATCATGTCATTTACTTATATAATGTTATTGCCGTTTCTTACAAACAATATGTTTGAATTAAGATTCCTGAATCAATGTTGCAAGCAATCTATTCATACTTACATAATAAAACGTATCAACCGTTGTTTGTTAAATAGAGTTAAGCGGCTAATTTATATTTCCTCTCCAACAAATTCGAATTATCATTAAAGACCTCAACGTATTTCGAGTTCTGCGAAGCGTATAAATATTCAAGAGGCCCATATCGTTCGTAATAAATAAGCTTTATAGACCAAAGGGTACCTTATTCAACCTATGCGAGTCTACGATATAAAGAAAAATTAACGATGATAATGAAAAGGCTTGAATTTTTTTAAAAAAAAACATTATATTATTATTATTGTCATACATCTACAACATACTTTACAATAATTAGTAATTTAGGAGCAATTATCGGTTAAACGGTCAAGTTTATATTCGAATAGAATGTCTTTTCACACAAAGATGTCGCTTTTTCTCTTAGGTGATCTTATCTTAGCAATATAGTTCTAAATTTGAACGTACATTAAGTGCGAAGCTCTTAAGTGAACAATGCGAAGTCTAGCGTACAATGTGACAGAAATGTAGTCCATTACACACATTCACTTAAAGGAGGCTTATTTTTCACTTATAAGCAACTTATCTTAGTAATAATTAACCTTCGTTCGTGTAACGGAAATACTGTATGAGCTTTGATTGTAAATGTCAAAGATCTAAGTGTAAAGTTATGGATATTATTCTAATAAATAGATAAATACAAATAACCTATCATAATTCACCTGACCTGTTCCATTATGTGGGGTTAGCACAACAACTTTTCTCACTTCCTTTGTTTTTTTTATAGTAGATGGTGGCAAACGAGCACGCCGTTCACCTAACATCAAGTGATCGCTACCCATCAGCATCCGCAACAAGAGTTACAGATGTGTCAAATACGCACCTAATAAATTCTCTTGAATGACTCGAGATAACTCCGTCATTCTTGCATAAGTTGTTATGAAACTGCTTAATTTAAAGTATATTTTGAACTAACTTGTCGTTACGCAGTCCATTGTCTTCATTTTCAGTTAATGTGAACGAGTTCTTTGTTTCAGGCTTAAAACTTTAGATATTTTATTAGAAATTGAAAATGTAAATCGTTCTATAGCGTCGGTGCTCAGAACAATGCGACTATCTAAATATTTCCTCCAAATTGTCTCAAAAAACTATTACATTTTGTTTTCAAAGAAAAACTAGTTTTTTATAAAGGTTTTTCTTAATAAAATGATTTCAATCTGTAAAATGTGTATGATTTCTTAAACAGACCTAGGACCAGGGAAAAGTCCAAAGAAAAATCTTACATTGTTTTTGTTAAAAGTTTTATAATACCTTGAAATAAAATGTAAAGTACAATCTTACCTAAAACATTTCATGTAAAATTCTTAAAACTTACTTTTACAGTTAACAAGTTATGATATCTCAAAAAGTTTTAGACTATCTACAACCAAGCCCCTAGCCGAGCTTTGATTTCTGCTATCATTTAAAGAATAGCAGTTTCTTCACTGTTGCATAAACTATTCCATATGGATTTAAATGTTCCAAGAACCTACACGGCCAAAATAAAGTCTTTAACGCAAAACGATTAGCTAGGCAGCTTCCCTGCAGCAGCATTCAGCATTGTAAAATTTATAAATAGTCAATAACAAATCTGCTTTGACCAGGTATAACAGTGGCTACGCATGACATTAGTCTTGTCTTAGTCTAATATTTCCACACACTCCATTACGCAACTTCACATTTCAGTACCGTACTCATACATTTCCGGCAAACCGGAAATGTGAGCGGCAACATGAGCCTACTTTAAGTTTTCATTCACAAATGTAAATCAAAGCTTTCGTAATTTCAACCGCACATGCATCAGCTTAGAACAAACAAGAATTCGGAATTCTTGTCCCCGGTAATGTCATTAATTTTATGAATTTGTTTAACATATTTGCTATTGGCATGAAATTACGTTATTATTTAAACGTCAAAGATGTCATCGAAAACGAATTTGCAACGAGAAACAAACTCTGAAACAATCTAAGGTACGTGTTCAGTTTTAACACTGATATTTCGTGGTAATGTTTAGTAATTAATATTATTTTTATGACTGGTCACACTGTCACATGTCAAATGTCAGTGACACAGTACCTCGCCTCCAATTATTTATTATTTTTATATTCATTCTCCCCCACTACCTACCTATTTGAGGTATATGGGTAACCCTGTGGCGGAGCTCTCTTTGTCATCAGCCGCATTCGACGAAAATGGTGAAGATTGTGGCTGCGCGCGCAGCTACGAATGAACCAACGGAGGGAGAGGGCTGAAGCAACTGCTAGGGGTGGGTTTTTAGTTTTGTTTTGTTTATTTGATCTGTATAATTTTGTAGCCTTTTGACACGTGTCGAATACGCCGCTATTTTGTTTCACCACCAAGTCCCAACGTACTGCTTAATTTAAATTAAGCAGTACGTAACATTTTTTGAAACACATTTCAAAACAACACTGGTCTCTTTTCGATCTTTCATGAATCATTTTTAGATGGTTCCATTATATAATAATAATAAAGCCCTTTATTCTAAGACCTCCTTTAACACTTTACACTGTAGTCTTTCGTAACCTGCTCGGCTCCAGCTTAGTTTCAATTAATCCAAGTCTTTATTTTTATGGTTTAAAATTCAAGAAATACCTTTTTGTACGATATTTGATTAAACGAAAATGAGAAATTGTAAAAAAAACTGAAAAATGAATTTATACTTTCGCAGCCCATAAATCACGCGTCGGTTTCCACCGCGAAACAACCTTTGGAAATTTCATCAAATCTGTTATTAATTCCCTTGAGGCCTTTTTCGCCTTGGCCAAAATCGATAAGAAAACCTTTATATTATATTTGCATAACACAAAAGTCTTAATTACATTCACAAGTTCGATGTCTTATAATAGATTTGTCACTTCCTGGATTTATAAAACTTGATTTCATAACGTTACCGCGTATACCTACGACGTCGTCCGCGTGGTCAAAGAGAATTGAGTTGTTTATCATTCATGACACAATCCTGGCGCAAGGATGAATAACAGTTCCACATTTCAACGATACTAAGAGGAACTCGAAGGTTTATGGGGCTGAAGAGTACTGGAATCGCGTACTGGTCCACGTATAAGTAGACGTAACGTAGGTAGGCCCAAAAGATTGGCTGATGATCTAGGTTACGGGAGTCCTAGGACGAGGACAGAAGGGGATCGATCGTTGTCGCGATCATTGGGGAAGATCCACGTCCAGCAGTGGACAACTATTGGTTGAAATGAGAGACACACACAGAGAGAGACGAGAGATGAAGTATACGTAGACAGAAATACTGGAGCTTTAAGTTTACCTTAGTAGGTCTGTGCCAGTGGTAGGCGTTTAACTACACTGCAAATTACAGGAATGTTTGAAATCTTGACAACTTTTAAGGGTTAGAATAAAGCTCTCTTGTTAGACAATCCATTCTCTTGTCCATTGAATTCTTATAAAATACCTATATTCACGTACGATACCAGGAATCTCTGTGCGCAATTTCAAGTCTCTAGGCCTTTCAAGTTTCTTCTTTTGTATTAACGAATATTAAGCATTTTGGTTTTGTATTTACAAAATCTGATATGACGAGTGGTGTCATTCCGGTTCGAGCGCGGCTTGATTGATTGCGCGGTATGCGGGAGACAACATGACAAATCGTGTAGCCAACAACGTGCGTCTAACAACGTCGACGCTTCTAAAGCTACGCTTTGATCGGGAAGTAAGTTGCAACGTTTTTCCATGAACGTAAATATCACGCGGATTACAACGTGAGAAAGTTCCGGCAAACTTCTTGCTTCCTTTATTTCTTAGATCTGTGCACAAAATCTATTAAAGCTGTGTGTTATAAACAGTATATATTTTGCCTTGCATAGCCACGTCTTAAAGGCCGCCTTAAAGGCTGGCAACGCGTCTGCAGTAGCTCTGGTGCTGCGAATGTTTACCTCCATCTCAACCAAAAGAAAAACTTTATAATGAATCGGAAACTACAAAGAATACGGCACTTATATTGTTTTATTATATCCCTAAGGAAGAAAATGGGCTCTTACAACTTCTTGTACATACAGCACGTATAAAAGGGTAAGAAATTTAGAAAACACACATATGTCCTTGAAAATAAAACCTTTAGGTCCGTTAGTTTCACGGTCATGGTAACATAGCGAGTATTCTGGTATGTTGTATAATTCATGCAAATTACAAAGTGCTGGGGCAGCGCGGACTGCTGAACCTTGATACTTGGCAAGTGCTTTGTTTGTGAAGAATTGGCAACTAGACGTTCAAATTGTACGTGGATTTGTATTGCTATTACAATACATGTGTTTTTTTTAAATAAATAATGTTTGAATACAACATATTCGGGTATAGTTCGATGTAAGTTTTTTACTAACTTAAACGTAGTCATTAGGGGAATTGAATTTAAACAGACACCAAAATATTTATAATAAAAGTTTCAGTACTAAATCACTATCACAGACCGCTTTTTACTGAACTAATTTGGGCTCAAGAGTACCATGAACAGATCTATTCCGAAACACCTAAACTATCCAGAAGCAATAACAAACTTTTGAATGGTATTTTGTCACAGCAGGGAATCAAACTGAGTATGTTGTTGTTGACAACTTATCTACAAACATAATGGAGCTATTTGAAGTCGCAAGTTATTAATATGATAGATTGAAGCCAGTCCGTCCGTGTTAATATACAATATCACAAAACATCGGTCACCATGAAGTGCTACTACCTAACTACCACACCAAAAGTGGTAGTTCGTTGGAAGGCCAGCCTTGACCGCCGTGTTTACACTGACCTCGTTTCAACTGAATATTTATTCAGTTCGCTTTATTTTCTTTGCAAGTTACATTGTTTAAAACTCGATATGGTATTAGACAGCAGTCAGACTGTGAGGAACATACAACTTCTAAACACGCATTTATTGCCTTGAATATGTTTGTTTATATGTGACGGTCTTTGAACTCATTAAAAACTTCTGATTAATTTTAAACGTTGTACATTTCTCAAGGACCGATAGCAATGGAATAATTTTAACAGTTTGTCCCATTATCCTTACCGGTATCTTCAGGATTTACGATTTTTTAAAGATTGATAATAGCGTCATCTATGTGTTAAAAGTTAATACAGATACAGGAAATGCTGTTATTTCATATCATTTCAACTTTTTTGAGTGGCTTGTGATAATTTCAAACGGGATCGCAATGAAAAGAGGTCTGTGAGGGTATGATAGAATACATTGGCGTCTCAGTGCAGTCCTCTAGTTCATTTATCTTTGTGTTACTGGACTAGAACCGCTGGCTGCCACTGATGTACACGTTCCAGCACGTGACGCTCCATGGATTGTCCACCCACGCCAACTAAGAGTACCATATAAATACAGTAATGGCCCAAGCCGAGGTTTCCGACGGAACCCGCGTGGTTTAGATCTGCTTAGTGTTTGCCACTCACGAAAACGCCATTTGTAAACCCATGTCCGATCAAAACAGAACAACTTTCCCCGTAACAATCATGTTTGTATCTGTGTTGGTAATATTTTAGGAATTAATTTCAATAATTTTAATAGTGTCATATGTTCGTACACAATGTTATTTACATAATACCAATCATAAGTGTTGTTGTCGCTCACATTTCCGGTTTGCCGGAAATGTATAAGTACGGTACTGGAACGTGAAGTTGCGTAGCTGACTTTAGACAGCAAGCCCTTATAAGCACTTGGCAAAGGAAGGAGTCTCAGCTTGTACTCTTGTCAACGGTCGTGACAACACCTCTTGACGCCTGAGCCTTGACTGATTGTTATAAGTAGTCGTATACAGTGTGTATAGTATATTGTATAGTGGAAATATTAGGCTACAACATGTGAGAGATATCTCGTACGCTTTAATAAACCTACTGTTATGCGCACGACTACATGCACACTCAAACAATTAACATACACCTATGCACCCACACATATACATATATACAACTAACTTTCATTAGTAGGTAATGTGATTCCAAGAAGGGGCCAGGAGGAGCCAGGAGCCTCACAGCACAGGGCAATCTAGTGTGACCTCCTGTCTCCCATCTTAAATTACCTCATTTTAGTTATATGTGGTAGGAAAATAAAGAAATTTATTAGAATTATTTATTATTCGGTGGTTAAACATTTTTCTCCGTCTGGTTGGGTATCAATACATACAATAATTTACATAAAATAAATATAATACATTCATTATTATTATTATTATCGTCATAACAATTTCATTTAAAACAATTTTTATTGGCCATTGCGATATTCTGAGACATTATTGTTTTTCAACAAATAATACTGTGTTATTCCGTAGCCCACAAATCAAATAATACGAGAACATTGTATTTATTGTCTCATTTGTTAAGTGAGGTTGTTTCCATATATTTGTATTCCTCCAAGCAGTCTTCGTGTACGCATGTCGTTTATTAATAGCTCAACAAGGCTGGGCGATAAAAGTGGTAGATTGCTTCCATAAAAATATCTCGGATATTATTTTCTCGCTTCGGACCTGCAGCACTAAGTAGCCAGGAAAACGCAAGTGTGAAGCCTACTTTAGACATTTTGGAGTAAGAGTTTTCAGTAATTCTTTATAAACGCAATCATATTTTTCCAAAACGGCATATAATGGTCTAAACTTAAATGATTATTAGGCCTGCACTGTATTGCAGGGAGTGGGAGCCCCGTTAAGAAATATCTAATAGATCCCTACTAATATTATAAATGTGAATGTAAGTTTGTTTGTTACGCTTTCACGCGAAAACTACTCAACCGATCATCATGAAACTTTGTACACATATTCTTGGAGGTGTTAGAAGTAACATAGGATACTTTTTATGAAAAAAAAGTATATAAAAAGCGAAGTATGAATGTTCCCTATAGACCTGTAGACTTCGAAACATCTAGACCGATTCCGATGAAATTTACAGGGACTTTTCAGATTGGCACATTTCTGTTGTAGCGATCGGATTGATATAATTAGTGGTACCCGGGCAAAGCCGGGGCGGGTCACTAGTACCTTATAAAATTATATTCAGAGTTCTATGGCCAAGGACATCAATGTTCCGCAGAATGAAAACATCTTTAGCTAATTATTTTGCACACCGTACAGAACTTCAGGCGCAGTTCATGAATAAAGTAGCGTGGCGGCTCGTTATCGCAAATTTTCAGCGGCCGTGAAACAGACGTGGAACAAAGACGAAACGTTTTTGAAATATTTCGAGAATAATTCGACCTCATTCTGCCGTGAGCTTAATTCGCAGGAAGCGGAACTAAATGCAAATTACTTAAAAATAGGATATGTTGTACATTTTAAAGAAATATAGTCAAACTTCGTTGCAAATAGCAGTGGTGGCCCATTGATTTAGGCCTGACTTACGTATTTCAGGTTGCGGGTTCCAGGCAGGCGCTTTACTTTGTGCTTGTTTATTTCATCACTGCTTCAAAAACGTTGAAGGAAAACCTTGCGAGGAAACCGGGAATGTTTTACAACCGTTTAATTGGAACACATTTGACATCCCCCGACCCGCACTGGGCCGCGTGGTGGATTTACGGCCCCTTCCCACTTTCGGAGGAGGCCAATGTCCTTGCAGTGGGAACAGAAACATATTAAAAAAGGCTGATGTACATATATATATAAATTATTATTAATGTTACAATAGTTGACAATTAAGATTAAAGAAATATGTTTTACACGTATGGCAGAATCTAGAAAAAAATATATTAATCAATTTTACGCCCAAGCTATATCTCACTAACAAAAAACGCTGCTTACAGAAAAAAAATAATGGATTTTTTTTATATTTGCCATTAAATTCAGACTTAGTCAAATCAGTTTGTTTTTAACTAAATCTCGCAATTTCCTGGTTCAATTCAAGCTCGCGCCGCGCAAAATCAGCTGCTTTTATATTTCCAGGAAAGTGGTACTCGCGTAAACGCATTCAGTATACAATTCCGTGTATTATGCAAAAATGGCATGAAATTTTCTAACTTCATCATTTTCAGTAAACTATAAATAAAATTTAATACTGTATTTAAATTCTATAAACTAAACATAAACTGACCGACCGATATATCGATGCGCAGCCAAAACTATAGTTTTCTAGTAGGGCCTAGAGACTTGAAATATTGCAAAGAGGATTTTGATGAAAGTTTGTATGAAAAAATGATATGAACCAATGTACATGTATGTTGACCTCGGTTTGACATGATCAATTTTATTAAATAGAATTCAGCTTACGCTAGAAACTTCGGTTATACGAAGTTTGACGGTAAGTGAAACCGCTCAGCTTGTGTGAAATAAACAATTGCTAAGCCATTCCGACATGATTGTGCATGCATGGGCATAATGAGACAATTAGGTACTTCAGAAGAATTTATGCATACTCGTAACTCTGTAAGTACCGTAAATACAGAGAGTAAGGGAACTGACGTTTCCAAGCCGAGAGGCTGCAGAGCGTGTTAGACTAGCCTGGATTGTTCGCGATGGCTTTGTTTGGTCAAACTAATTGCCAATTACGTCGCCTAAGTGTGTGTCCACTGACTATCACCACAGACTGACTCGTGTACTGAATACAGTAATGTTTTAATATAAACGCCACAGAAATTGCTCTAAATCGACCAACAGTAATAATATGTAACCATTATATGTTATAAGTAATCCGCCCGGGTAGCATTAATTATTTTTATCCGATCACTGCCGAACTTTCACAGGATTCAGACTAGGCCAATTTCCACATTTTCTGAAAATTTCATTGAAATTGGTTCAGGGATTTCGGAGTACAGGAAACATATCACAATTCCCCAGACCTTTTCCCACTTATGTGAGGTTTCTTATTGTTGTGGGAGGCACTAATCTAACTGTGGTGAAATATTTTATGTTGAAGTAGTCCGTGTTGAACATAAATGTTATTAGGGTTGGTGAAGATTTACGTAAAGCCTGCTTTGTACCTTTAATATTACATGATAAAAAGAAGGAAAAAAAATGTAAATTTTAAGTTACGATAGAATTTGTTTAAATTTTGATATTTCTGTCCACTTTTCTAGAGTGCCATCATATTCCGCACGTAAGAAAGGCTCGGGGCAAATTTAACGCCCAAGTAAAAAGATTCGTTTCCAAGCCTTGTGAATAATTGATAGGCGAAATACGAGTTATATTTATTTTATGTTCTAATTATTTGTCTTGAGTGTAAAACAATTTATTATTAATTATTGTATTGGCAATAATTTTTCAAATTGTATTTTCGATCCAGTTCTTGTTTCGATTATTGAAATGGATACTGTTTCACATTTAAAAAATGAAGCTTGGTTCCTTAAAAAGCTGTTGGTGTTGCGGACTTTAACAGTGGTCGAATATGCAACCAACATCAGTTGTACGAATGGGCCGACTCGCCCGGTGAAATACCACGACCTAACAGAAAACAGGCTTGATGTAGTAAGTACTCTGCGTTTGGTCCGATGAGTGAGGTGCCGGAGGCCTAATTTCATAGGCCTCATACGGATAGGATGGGAACGGAAAGAGGATTGGATTGGATTGGGTTGGACGGGGAAAAGGAAATATATTTTTCCTTTCTACGCCATCCTCTGTACATTGAGGTAGGCAACGCATCTGCAACACATTTGCTTGTTGCGGATGTCTATGGGTAGCGTTCACTTAAAATCAGGCGATCCGCTTGCTCGTTTGCTACCTTCTTACATAAACATAGTTCTTATAAACATACATATTTGTAAAGAATTATTGTAAGGTAGATTGTTCATTTCATGTATTTCAGGCCCAGAACGTTCTGAAGTTTATGCTGTTCTTGGGTTAGCGATACATTCCATGCTTAGTTTCAAGGCGACGTTCACAGTACGAGGTTATATTTTGGATTACTTTGTTTAGCCTCGTTATTGTTCGGCAAATAGTTCATAGTCACGTAAACGCCTTGCTCAATTTGTTACCGTGCCATATAAAACCGTATAACAAAACGCAACAGTTCACACTATATCAAGTGTCCGCTAGCCATAGATAACATTCTAATGAGTTGCAGATGCGTTGTCTACATTTAACTGACGGACCAACAGAAATTCCTATCATTTCCTTTATCTATTCATTCCCTTCCCATCCTTCCCTTATTTTTCTAGCTTGCTTATTTTTGCATAACCCAGTTCCGAACTAAAGTTGGCATACATAAGTATTGGCTGTATCTTATTATCCAAAGTCCATAAAATTGAGTTTAACGCCCCATTTATTCCTCGTTTCATGTGATAGGAAAATCTTTGACTGGCATTCTTGGCAGGTAAATAAATAAATAGAGGTCGAATGTTCAGTGCTGAGCGATATTGAATGAGCTTGGCGACATTTAAACAGGTCCACTTGTATAGATATAATAATAAATCAGCCTTTTCTACAATGTTTCCCACTGCATGCCGGTTTCCTCACGATGTTTTCCTTCACCGTTTTTGGAGCATGGGGATGAAATAAATTACACAAAATGAATCGCCTGGGCTTGAACCCGCGACCAGTACGTATTTCGGGGCCTAAGCCGCTGAGCCACCACTGCCACTTGTCTTGCCAAGTTGAAATAGTCTGGGCAGTCTAGTCTAATTTTATAAAGAGCGCCTTCGACAGGTTTTTATCAAGATTGATTTTCTGTGCTATGTTCCGAAAGCTCGTCTGTTACTGTTTATATTGACAGATGGTTTTCGCCGTAGTTATCAAGCTTTAAGCTGTAGCCACAGATGTAAACTTTTTTAGTAGATTTTATTTAACTTTATGAACATATGAAAGCTTTTAAAATGGTTCTACTGTGCTGTATGCATTAAGTAGTTGTAAATGAATTCTTGATGATATACATTTGCATTTGTTTCTGTGTATATGACTCTCTTAAAAACTCTTCATGAAGTCCACTGACCTGATGTGTGACCAACGTGACCTTACACTCTGATAGCTCGATGAATTTTATACTCTGTAGACTAACTTAAAGACCAGCATTAATATATTCCCCGGAATTCATGCTATGTAGCACGAGGCTGTTAAACCGTTACTGAGCAAAGGACGTGGCCACTGGTCGTCACAGAGTTCGATCCCCAGTCTCCAGCTACCTTGTTATATTTACTTGCACCTTGTACAAGGTGTTGTGTATGAGAGGCAGTCAATTGGCTACAACGCTGATTACCAATTTATATACCAAAAAATTATTCAACGCTTATTATTTATACACAAACAAAGAAAGTGCTAAAAGTTTTATCTCAGTTAACACTTGACCGGGTTTCACTTGTGAAGTGAAGGAGGTCGTAAAACGTCTTAACGACGGCTGTTTCCGATTTGGATAAAGACTTAAATCGCTTAACTGTCACTTATCTATTTTATATTATCCTCTTATGTCGGGAAATTTATTTAAATGTCTCACAAAAACACTTTTAAATACACATTTTGTATCGACTTTTATGATATAAAGCAATAAAAAGCACATACAGCCATTAAAGAATAGAAAAGGATAATGTTTAAATACATTTGATATGAGAGCAGCAGTGACTCAGCGGTTTAGGCCCCGACTTACGTACTGTAGGTTGCGGGTTCGAACCCAGGCGGGCGCTTTTACTTTATGTAATTTATTTCATCACCACTGCTCCAAAAACGGTGAAGGAAAACATCGTGAGGAAACCGGCATTTTCTTAGCCACCAAATTCGAAGACATCTGACATCCACCAATCCGCACTGGGCCAACGTGGTGGATTATGGCTCATTCCCTCTCTCGGAGTAGGGGCCTGTGTCCCTGCAGTGGGGAACATTCTAGATAAGGCTGATATATTATTATAATCCTTAGATCAACGTAGGACTGTTACCGATATAATGTTGCTATATAAAATAATAAATGGTTTAGTAATAGTTCCCGAATTAATAAGCGAAATCAATTTAGTAGTCCCTCGTAACACATCTAAAAGGTACCTTAAGAGACGAGATATGTTTAACATTCGCCGATATCGTACGAATATTGGCAAAAATGCACCTTTGAACAGAGTCGCATGTAAATGTAATGAAATGCTGCATAAAACACCGGAGATAGACATTTTTTCCAATTCTGCAACTATATTTTATAAAAAATTAGCCGTGGTTGTTTGTTATAATCCAGATTAATTTATATTTATGTTATGCACTACAGCTATTAACAAATTTAATGATTGTATTGTTCAAACACAGTCCTAACTACTCACTTAATAATTATTATGTTAATAATTAGTCACATAGTTTTGTTTTGTATCTTTTTGCTATTTTTGTTTTCTGTAAGTGTTGTGTTTGCCTGTAAAAGAAATATGTTATTACTTCCTAAAATTAAGTGTGTGTTATAAGTTAAGTATCATTTCATATTTTGTTGGCAAGCCAAATTAAATAAATAAATAAATAAATTATTATGTTTAGATTATTGATACAGCTATGAGAAGGGTGGATTGGATAGGCAAGGTTATGGATACAAGAATATGACGGTTGAGTATACTAAGAGAATGTATCCGTCCAACACTCAGCATACAAATTGAAAAGTATGGATGTATCTAATTTTACCGAGGTATTTTAATTCTTGGAGAAAGGGCTCGTGGTGTATCAGTTGTATAATGATTAACCCGTCAAGTCCACATCAACCAGAAGAAATGCTAGATATTTATGAAAAAAATAATAAAGCAGTTGCAATTCGCAATATATGTAAAAATCTACCGAATGCAGATTTGCTCAACCTTGTTCCTCATTTAGCATCTTCCTGTTTATTTTTTTAATAAAAATATATAATATATCTGATTATATAAATTATTAGCGAAAGGAATAACTTGATAAACAAAATATTGAATTAATTCAAATCATTAAAATGAAATTCTCATTACGAAACGAATTTAAAAGGAACTCGATTAAAACTTCGCTAAATTAATGACATTCTAGTGAAGTTTAGACGAATTCTTCAACATGGAAATGCTATTAAGAGATTTTATTCTACTTTACAGTTGATATCGACTTAATTACTTAATGAGGCTTTACTTTCCAATTCCAAGACAGTCTATTCATCGTGAAAAAAGGATGTATGTATGGTCCAAAATGTAGGCCAACATTATATTAGCCATTATTATAGTAGCCAATCTATCTTATAACTAATAAGTCCGTACATACGTTTGCATAACAATAGAACTTACGGCTCATTATTTCACCTGAGACATTATTACAATAAATCGTGCATATCGTACAAATGTAACCTGAAACGGACATCGTAAATTATGAGTCATAAAAATGTGTCCCTACCTTTATATTCGTGAAATATTCGTCTCGTCAAATGAGGGGTCGTTAGGAACGAAGATAAATTGTGATGAATGTAACATTTTCCTCGTCATGAATCCCGCCGTGGAACACAATGATTACTTTATGACACTTTAAATATATAACTAAGAGAGATTGGTGAAAATTAAGGCTTTAGTTCTAATAATATATTTACTGTCAACAAGCAGTATATTTAAAAATATTAATTGAACAGTGGTAGAGCCCGCAACATCTTTTGCACAAATGGGCCGGCTTGACCGGTGACATACCACGATCTCACAGAAGACAGTACTCTGCGTTTCTTCTGATAAGTCTCGTGCCGGAGGCCTAATTCCTCTTCCTCTTCCCCTTCCCACCCTTTTCTAATAAGGAAGGGATGGGAAGGGGAGGGAATGGACAGGGAATGGAAATATCCTTTTTTCTGTTTGTCCCCTCCATTGTCCATAAAGGTAGGCAACGCATCTGCAACTCATTAGCTTGTTGCTAATGAGTTGCATGAATGCCTAGGGTAGCGGCACTTCTTTTTTCAGATTCATACATATTAATATAAGTAACAATGATTTCTCAAAAGATTGTTAATACACACACTAACAAAAGATAACAAAATAACAACAAACTGTTAATTACATTTTGTGGACCTCTGTATAATGATCGAGAGTCCATCTAATCTCGTAGCTATCATGGCCAGGAGCTGTTGGAGCTAGCTACCCTGCAGAGTAAGGACGCGCATCGCTTTTTTATTATGACATAGAAACCGACGGTAGTAACCTAGCCAAGATGCCCGATGCAGTGTCGAGTCCACCCCATCAGCACCCTGATAGCATCATTATACTGTACACGAAGGGCGCCATATTGCCTTTGCGTGTTGTACACAAGCTAGAAGATCTCTCCACTCCTATCTCTATATCTATGCTTCTCTCTGTTAGGTGAAATATCAGTAAATAAATCTAGCTTTTATATTAAAAATGTCATTCACTAACGTGGAATCGTAAAAGCAATTTTACGGCCACGAACACAAACGATTTCCTATCTCCGTTTTGTCAACATGCTTTACGGACTACGGTCTTTGCTTTTAAGTATTATTGTCTAAAAAATTCATTAGGCTTAATTCACATATATGTAATCTATATCTATCTTATATATAACATAGCTGTATTGTCTTGCAAATAGCGAGTATTACTATCGGGTACGGACAGCGAAACAAGTGAACGAACCCGTAGGCATCTCATCATCTCCCTGCCCTATTCCCGCTTCATGTGGGGTCGACATAACTGGTTTTCCATCATTTCAGTTGGCCCTCCCTTCTTCATCGTTGCGGACTCTACCACTAAAATGCAACGTGGTGGTTATGCAACCGTAGACATCGCTGGACTACATGCAGTTTATCAATTACTCGCGACATAGTTTTAATCATACGCTCTGTGTGCAGAGCGATATACTTTTTTTTAATTAATATTGCGAACATCCATGTATACGTACGTATATCTACAGACTCGATAACGCTTCAGCATTTAAGTTGATTAATGAAAATTCAACAAAAACTTAAAGCGATGTTTTTATTTTTATTTAATACTAGTGACCCGCCCCGGCTTCGCCCGGGTACCACTAATTATATTGATCCGATCGCTGCCAGACATAGGAATGTGCCAATTTGGACAATCCCTGTAAATTTCATCGAAATCGGTCCAGCCGTTTCGGAGTCTATAGGTCTATAGAGAACATACATACTTCGCTTTTTTATGCTATTTTTTTCATAAAAAGTATCCTATATTACTTCTCTTACCTCCAAGAATATGTGTACAAAGTTTTATGATGATCGGTGAAGTAGATTTTGCGTGAAAGCGTAACAAACAAACTTAAATTCACATTTATAATATTACTAGTGATCCGCCCCGGCTTCGCCCGGGTAGCCGTTCCGGAATCTATACGGAACATCGTCTTTTATATTTGTAGAAAGGCACCCGTAATAAACAAAACCTATCCCACGGGATTTTTTTTCCTAAAACATATTTATAGGAACGTACAGATAGGATGCGTAGATATTTAACTCTATCTTGAATAGTTCGGGCGTCGGGCGTTAGGGTGAGGAGAATGACACGCAGCGAAATACATTAGGACATTACAAAATATAATCTTGCATCGATAGTACAGTAAGTAGACTGGCTTCATGTATCGACACTGCACCAAACACGCAGCGCGTGTCCACGATGCAACCCGATTGCCGTCACACTTCGTAATATAATGACCGCTACCAGGTTCGCCGTTACGCTAGAGCGTCAGAGTGGCTGACAGCTCGAACGTTTTACTCGTCAAGTCACTCTGCATTCGGCCAGTCCCAGAGATATTTATTATTACACAACCGTAATGTAATGAAAAGAAGACCCTAAGCGTATCGAGTAAGAATAAAACAGAATATTCGCCGTATTTATTTTATCTTGCCTTACATTTCTTTTTCTTTGTTAAACAAATTACAAAGTACTTTTAGTTGCTGAAAATAATTATTTTATTTATACTTTTTGATAAGATATTCAGAAAGGTTATTAAAAGTTAAAAAAGTTTACTAAATTTTATTCAGAGAATAGAGAATATATTTTATTTTAATCTGATTTAATTCCGAGTTTCTGTTATTCATTACTAATATTATAAATGTGAATGTAAGTTTGTATGTTACGCTTTCACGCGAAAACTACTCAACCGATCATGAAACTTTGACCTACCGACTTACCGGATTGGGCCGAAAGATTAAATTTACCACTGACAACTACACGAGGTTGGTGTGAACTTAATATAGCCGGGTAATATTTCATTCTTCAAAGAAGTTAATGATAAAAGCGTTATGTCCTCCATATTGCCTTCAACTTTCACGACTTAGAATAATTTGACACACACATAGGAAGCATTTCGTGGAGCTTACGTGCCCGGGGGATTCTTATGAAACCTGTTTATACCGCAAGCTCCGTTCATATTAAAACTTAAATTAGCTAATAAAATTGTTTGAGGTAGGTGTTTAGTTTTAATGCAATTTTATTATTTTCAAGTTTGAGGTCACCATAGTAGTCTATTTTTCAACACAAAACAACATAATTAAATATAATGAACTAGTGCCCCGCCCCGGCTTCGCCCGGGTACCACTAATTATGTTGATCCGATCGCTACCAAACAGGAACACCCGCTGTGCCAATCTGGACAATTCCTGTAAATTTAATCGAAATCGGTCCAGCCGTTTCGAAGTCTATAGGTCTATAGGGAACGTATATATTTTTTTTTCATAAAAAGTATGTACAAAGTTTCATGATGATCGGTTGAGTAGTTTTCGCGTGAAAGCGTAACAAACACACTAACATTCACATTTATAATATTAGTAGGGATGTAAATTTCAACATTGCATTATTTTTCATCAAGATTATAGCTTTTATTTTCGGTGAAGTCATTTGGAGTTCACGTTTTAATAAATTTGTTTTAAAATATCTTTCTACTTTGTATGCATCGTGCCGTATTACACTTCCGCATCTTGTTTCCCTTTTTCGCATCTTCATTTTTCAACCTGCTCATTTTTATTACAAAAACGTTGTTTTCCGGTTTCAGGGGATAAGTAATGGCGTCTGTGTAAATAAATATTTCTCCTTGCAACGTTTTTGTATTTACTTATATTTATTTGCCGTAGTCATTATTCACGTGATATTTTTCCTTCAGGGAATGGTCAAACACAAAATGGTTTTCTTTAGTTACCCACAGGCGTCTGCAGCAAGCAAATAAATTGCAAATCGGACAAAAAAAAAACATAACATTTTCCTATTTATACCCTCCCCATCCAAATCCTCCTCCCTTCCCATCCTTTACATATTAAAAATGTACGAGATAGAGAAGAGGGGTAGAATTAGGCATCCACCTCACTCGTCAACCGAAACACGGAATACTTCACGCCTGTCTTTTGTAAGGTCGTGATATTTCAGCGGTCGTGAAACAGATGTTTTTGCTCTGCATGCAACTACTTGTTTTGCATAAAACTAGTCTTCAATTTGAATGAGAAATATTTAAACATAACTTTACTCTGAGCTCTTCCGCATTCATCACGTGAATTGCGCTAAGTCCCATTGTTAAAGTCCTGTAGCGCACTATTATCTCCAAGTGCCATGTGACCCTTGAACAATAGTCGTGATGTTTGAACAATGGTAGTTTTAATTTAAATTTTCTTCAAACAATACCTTCTTACCGCTTGTCTAAAAGATTTTATTCTTGTTAGTAGGGTATTCAGCTTTTATACACACTTCTCAATACGTATCTTTGGCCAGCACTGTGGTTTTAGTGTGCTTTGGTTATAACATAAGACCAATGCAGTGGAGTACACTGTTGGGACTTCTTTTAAGCTAACTAATCAACCCTAAGTTTATGACTGTAGATGACGCGTTGGTAAGATTCTCAAAATTATGGATCGTGGACCTAGTCGAACTTTTGGGAGTCCATTGAATGGAAAGAGCCCATTCTTTATAACGTTCCTTAGGTGAGGCCAACGTCCAGCAGAGGATGGTCTACGCATCGTATACACGTTCGAATTTTTTTAAAAGATAATTCCGCGTATAACTTAGAATTTATAGTCTTTCGGGATCGGACTACTGACGATGTGTTTGTAATTCGTTGAGGAGTTAAATCGTAAAAACAAACAAACATTCAAATTAATTGGCATTTGATAATATAAATTAGTATTATATAATGTAATGTAAAGAAAACAAAACATCTACATTAAGTATGAGTCGTATTTTTTATAAATATTCTAGTCTGGTACAATCGTACTTCGAGACCACAAAATATGCCTGTAAAACATGAAAATCACAATGCATGAAGCGTGTTTACCTCTGTTTGTGAACGGTGTACGTTGTAAAGGCTTTAAACGAAATGCCTTTCATGTGTACTTTGAAGTCTCCCTCGGCCTTTCAAAGGCGGTAACATAAGGATAATATTTCACGTGTGTTTCACATTTAATGTACATAACGTTTCTTAAAGTTAATTAATTTTTTTTATATACAACTAAATATTCGATTTAAATAAATAAATAATTATTAATCTATTATAAAAATTAATAAATCAGCTTTTTCTAAAATGTTTCCCACTGCAGGGTCACAGGCCTCCTCTCCTAGAGAAGGAATGAGCCGTAATCCACCACGCTGGCCCAGTGCGGGTTGGACATGTCTTCGAATTTGGTGGTTCTGAGAATATGCCGGTCTCCTCACAATGTTTTCCTTCAATGTTTTTGGAGCAATAAATTACACAAAGTAAAGCGCTTGCCTGGGTTCTAAACAGCAACCTACACTACGTAAGTCGGGGCCTAAACCGCTGAGCCACCACTGCTCCATTAATCTAATTAATGTATTAAAGTATTTTAATTAGAAATATGTTTTTTAGTTTGTAATGGGTGAATTCTGTAAATTTAACTATCGTGTTAAATAGTATACAACAAGTTTGCCGCTAGATTAATGGTCAAACACCTCTAATCTAGTGGCAAACTTGACAGAAGACTTAGGAACAGGTATAAATCCATACTATAGTACCAACAAAACTGTTAAAGTTACTAAAATAGCTATACTGAACCTATTAAACGGTATGAAAGAAATTATCTTGGTAGTTGACGTGTTATAACGTGTTCCCTGTTGATTATTTATAGGCGATACGGGTCACGAGGCATACTGTATAAAACTTATTTAAAGATAAAAAAAACTGAACTATTTTTAACCATTTACATAAAGGTACTTTGTAGGAAGGCCTCTACGAGATGTACGGACCGCGTCAAGATTTCTGGAGTACACTGGATGGTTGTAGTACCGATATGTCACGTAAGGTCCACGAAGATCCACATAGGTCCAACAGTGGTTAACTGTTAGCTGAAAAGAATAAACATTTTTGTAGAATTATTTCAGGTAACTTGAGGCTTACATAAATTCTAGCGTCTCAGATTTTTATTTAGTTAAACCAAGGTGCTTGAAATATGAATAGCTATAAGTAATAAGCCCCTCAAGTCTAAAGAACATCGCGATTCCTTTCCATTGAATTAATTACGAGCAGTTGTTTGTTACGGTTCTTACTGTTGGCTAAATGGCTTCGGAGATTTTTATTAACATGATAATTCTGAAAGTACTTTTGGCTGTGGAGAAATAAATGGCCGACTTGGTGGGCTTTATGTCTATAATTTGGTTGTAATTTAATTTAACAATTTTCGGTAACACGATCATATTCAGTGCCTTAGAATTGGTAATATTTTAAATGTTACATGTGCGTTTACTGGCACTAGTTTGGTGTAATTTTAAATTAATTTGTTGTCTTTTTTTTAAAGACATATGGGTGATCACAAATTAAAATAATAGGGTTTCAGGATCTGGAGTTTGATTACTTAAACTCTCAGTTGGAGCATCCGGGACCCAAAATTGAAGCCACCTATGTCACCAATTTGCGACTTCGTAACATGAAGCTCAGTCATTTGTTTTCTAAACTGTGATGCGCTGGTATTCACGGCAATAAATGTGATTTAATTTTGAATGTATAATTTGTATGAAGCGCGGTATCTGGAGTTATATAAATATATGATTGCAGTATTACTTTGTTCACGGATATCACAGGAAACAGATCCAGAACACAGTGCTGAGTCTGCTAAAGCCCTAAAGGATCACGGAACGACTCTATTCTAAAAACTTTCGACAGATTTATACTGATTTAAAACTGTATGAATCATTCATATCTTGTAATCATCCAGTAGTGAAGTTCAGTAGTGTATGAATTCAATATATAATTTAGTTATCATACAATCTGAAGCTTAAAAGAAATATCAAGTGTTCGTTTGATTTAATTATAGGATTTGACCTTAGCGCCGAAAGTTGTGTCTACTATATCATGTTGTTTAATTAATTTAAGTTAAGCAAAGGCCTTATTACGTATTAAATTCCTGTCCGGGATCATCTTTTGTACGGCAAAGTAAGAATTACTTTACAAATCAATCCCAAAGAAGTAGATTGTTAGTAGATAGATTGAATGTTCACGAACTGAGTGTTAGAAATGTACAAAAATATTTATAAATATTTTTTTTTAATATTTATTAATGTAATTTGATTATTAACTTTATACGTCGATTAATTGTTGAACAATGTATTTGTGAAAATGTCAAAAATATGTGAAACAATATCTTGTAGCGGTAGTACCATCAATTCTGCAAAGGAATTAAATTCAGTGGGTGGTTTAAGGCTCGGTGTAATTGGGTTTATCTCATTTATATTGTCTGACGTCAAAGTAATTAATAACATTTCGGTGCGGAACGGAAGGGATTCGATTAGGTAACTAATTAACCTGAAATTAGTTTGAAGACAAGATTAATTTCTTCTCCAACCTAAATAGGTATTGGGATCATCGTTACTGTGGGTATTCTTTTATTATAGACTAGTGACCCGCCCCGGCTTCGCCCGGGTATCACAAATTATGTTGATCCGATGTCTACCAAACACAGGAATGGCGAAGAATAAAGATATAAGCTATATACATTGTAAGATTTTAGCCTTCATCACTGTCTTTTGTCTATTCAGAAGAGCCTTAAGTTTACAGCTCGATACCATCTTTAGCTATCATGGACAAAACGATATTTATTAAAGATAAATCCTAGCTAGATTGATTTATCGATCCCGAAACTAAACTACTATCAAACGGCTTAGAATGAAACCAAAGAGAAGCGAAGGACAGGCGTCAGGAAGGCGACCGGCGTCAAACATTTATTGCACATAAATATTTATTTATATATTATCTTTATAATGCATTACTATGTCGAACGCCCATTATTATTACAACAAAAATTAAGCTATAAAAAGTTTAAAAATTAAGCTATTTACAAGGCAATTGTCCTAATCTCATAAAACCTATTTTTTTTCTGAAACATTTTTGTGAAATCACTTGATTTAAAATGAATGTCTCACCTTCGTTCATACAGGATATAACTTTTCAACTTCTGCTTTAGCGCTTGGAATAGGTACAGTGTACGTTTTTATATAACGCTGTAATGCTACCGAATGCCTCCCGTCAGCGAAAATAGTAGACGGTTCTCAGTAATTTATTTGATTCGAACTTTTGAAGCGTGCTTTTAATTAACCTTTTACCAAATTTATTGCTCTCTTCTTGTTTTTTTGTTAGACTAAAACATATTCGGGCTCATCTGAATTTAATATTTGTGTAACATTGTGGCATTTAAATTTTGGAAAGAATTTTATAAATTATATATTTTCAATCGTATAACAAATAGTTTTGCAGTGAGAATTTTATATAGGTACACAACAAGCCACTCCGCCGCGGTACGTGTCGACGATTCACGTACTCTGGCAATATTTTCATTTCTCAGATTGAGTTTCTACGAGTGCGTTTGACATTGAGCTTTCAGATACAGAGAACCACGTCAATGACAATTAAAAATAACATACAAATTTAAAGAGATATATTCAACTTGAAAGATATGTATGGTGTGAATGGAGTAAGAGAACTGGAATGGTCACATACACACAACATCTTACATAATGAACGAAAGAGAAAAATCAAATAAGACAAGTATTGAATACAAAAACCGATCAAATGCGAGTCGGACTCGCGCGCGAAGGGTTCCGTACCATATTAATTTAACAAGTCAACTTGATTATTGCAATTTTAAATGCAAAATTATTAAGCAATACGTCATAAGGCACGAAAGTGGATTTAAAATATATTTGACAATAGCGCCATCTCTTGATATTTAAAGATTTATCAAATAGAACCTTGCAATTTATTTAATCGATTTTAATATAGGATACGCTGACAGATTACGCTCTTCTTTTTTACATTTGTGTTTTTTGTTCACATTTTTGATAATAACAACAGCGCCATCTAGTGTGTAAGTTCAAGGAAACCGTCGATAAAATTGGAAAACATTCAGTATGTTGGTTACTAGATGTTGTAACAAAAACAGAATAAAATACTTATCGTATTCTGTTTTTTAGTATTTGTTGCTATAGCCTCAACAGAAACACATAATCTGTGAAAATTTCACGGTGACAGATAGACAGACAGACAGATACAGACAGCGGAGGCTTAGTAATAGGTTTCCCGTTTTACTCTTTGGGTACGGAACCCTAAAATGGTATTGTTAGCAGTAATTAAATGTAATTTTTAAGTCGACTTCAAGAAATAAAAGGTTTGTTACCTCAGAATGTCAATGTGTATAAACCGATTTCAATTTTCTTTTTATTTAAAAGGGGACATTCTCTAGGGAGGCCCGTATTAGTTTAAATGTCATTGAACCTTTGATACCTAAGATATATTGCGTATCTTGACACCCGAGCTCGATTTATTTGCATCCACATAAACTGGACCCTTAGTAAAAATGGCCAACGCAAGGGCTCAGCGAATTTGGTTAGGAGAAATCTCGCACAAACATACTCCAATTTAAAAATAGGGCATTGTTTTTTGATATATGATTTGGTATGATGTTAATTGAATGTATAATATAATTAGATAAAGAAGATATGCGCTTGTCCAGTGATCATTTCATTCGCCTTCTAGGTCTAGAAACCATCAATTGCTACTTAGAGCGTGCCGGCCAAGTTTACGTTTTACGGTAAACGACGGTATTTTAGTATAATACATTAAAAATACTTTAAGTTATACCTAAATCTACATATGTCGATAAATACGTTATAGTAAATGGCAACGGTAAACCGTTTAACCGGTAAACAGGAAAGGGAATATTCAGCTATCGGATTTTTAAACTTCTAAATTCTTTTCCCAAAAAAAAATCATTTGTGCAGATTTTATCCTCTACCCGGCTCTTTGAAAAAGGATTAAGAGCTCGGCAGCGGGAACAAATCTTTTTTGATGCAAACCTCTCTCTAACTTTACTGTTTGGTAGATTTTTTTATACATTACGATATTAAAATAGAATTAATACGTAATAAACCTCGCACAATCGCGTTGTGGAATCTGTCGAATTGGTATTTCCAAAACAATACTTGGGGTCCTTCAAGAAGCGACCGTACTCCTTCCTTAAAGTCCGGCAAGTGCAGTTCCTCTGGTGTTGCGGATGTTCATGGGCGGCCGTGATCACTTAATACAACCGCTCTTATATTTGGTGAAGATAATTGCTCTGATTTATTTTTTTAAATCTCTTCCAATATATATCGGAGCAGTGGTGGCTCAGCGGTTTAGGCCCCGACTTACGCATTGTAGGTTGCGGGTTCGAATCCGAGCGCTTTACTTTGTGTAACTTATTTCATCACCACTGCTCCAAAAGATGAAGGAAAACATCGTGAGGAAACCGGCATGTGCTTAGAACAACCAAATTCGAAGGCATTTTACATCCACCAACCCGCCGTGGGCCAGCGTGGTGGATTACGGCTCATTCCCTCTCTCGGAGAGGAGGCCCTGTGTCCCTGCAGTAGGAAACCTTCTAGGAAAAGATGATTAATTATTATATTATTATTATATAATTAATTTAAAGATATAAATACAAATAATTTAAGTTTTTACTATGTGTGAGTACGTACACCAAGCGAAAGCGAAATAGGTGCCTTATTTATTTTGTAAACGAAATAGACAACTCGGAGACAAGAGATCGCAAACAATAACTTGGAAATTGTTTACTTGATGAGGCACTCGGCCCTTGTTACTGCGCAGATCATTGTGTACACAGATATCGACAAAAATATGAGAGATATTTTCACCAAACTGTCGACACTCGAAAGTTTCGAGCGTCACTTATTTCTGTTGAACGAAGATGAATGCTCAAAGATGAATTATTTATAACGTAAGCTGTGCGTCGGCTTTAGTATTATTACGATAAGTTTTTCCTTTGAATTTCTGTCCTCGTCACCCCCGTATTCTTTTTTAATAAGGGATGAAGATGATTTGACGAAGGGAAGCATGTATAATTATCATGTTTATCCCCTCCTTTGTCCATTTAATGTCGGCAACGCATCTGCAACTCACTAGGTTGTTGCAGATGCTTATGGCACCGGTCACTAAGGATGTTGAACTGCTTGCTAGTTCCCCACCTTGTTCCTTTAAAGATAAATTAATGTCATATTACATTGTTACCCTCCGCCTTTTCCGATCTAAGGAACGCGGCATCGTTAAATCGCATTACATTGTGTCGTAAATCTCGTTATAACTCATGTTTTGGTAAACAGCCGTAAATTATTTATAGTGATTCCTTGAGATGACGTTAAGGTTTGAAATTAAAGAAGACTTGATATTTTATGTTCGGTATAGCTGCTAATATACATACTATATATCAGGTTACGTAAATACTAAACGTACCTAACACTAAATTATATTTTTCTCCTCGCCCAAGTTGGTATATTGTAACGTCTCCACGGGACGGACGCGCGGGGATTGCAGTCGCTTAGCGGTCGCATGGAAGTCGCTTAGAAGTCGGTTAGTAGTCGCCTGCGAGTCGGTTCGGTTTTATGTGAATACATTGAATTTTATTCATTTCAAACGTATTGTACTACGTAAAATTTTCTTCGCGCCATGTCGGACATTTTAAGTAGTATTCCACCCAGGCTTCGCCCACTAATTATATTGATCCGATCGCATTTCATAGGCTCCGGCTGGGAAAATCTAAAATTTTCCTGAAAATTTCATAGAAATTGGTCCAGCCGTTTCAGAGTCTGTACAGAACATACATACACACATCGCGTTTTATTTATATAGAAGATATCACGTTAAATTAATACCAGTTCAGACCCAGACTAACTAATGTCTAAATGTTGAGCTAAGGGAAAATGGATAGATACCTAATCGGTGACGCAAAAGTGAAGCCACTTAAGCTGCCAATTAGCGACTTTGTAAAATCACGCAGCCAGGCGTTTCCCGAGGTATGAACTCCGTATCGTATTTTTTAAATTATGAGCTCGAAGACTTTTACTCCCTGTTTATTACAGATAAAAAATTAGGATGTGCGCTGTGTAATCATGTAAAGGTAACCTCAAGGAAATAAAAAGCACTGAAATGACATTCCACAAGTAAATTATCAATTATCGGAACTATTTTTTCAAAACTAAATTAGAAAAATTTCATTTTTGAACCATGAATTCGTATTGAATAGGTAGACGCAAACAGACCTACGATAGAATAAAACTATGTCATTAGTCACTTTAATTGTTTTTTCTTATATTATTATTATATATTTGATTTATTATATTATTTTATCTGTAACGAATAGAATGCACTTTGTAAGGTTGTAACTTAGTTTCAGGTTTTGTGTTCTCTGTGACGTAATTCATTGCAGTGCCGCTCGTAAATGCAACATTGCAACATACTATTTAGTTCCTTGTCGGATTCTTATTACGTTTTACTGTTATTATAACAAAGAAAAACTTATTACCTCAGTTGTTTAAGATGGATAATTCAAAAAACAAATTCACACTTTATTTTTTTGATAAAACATAAAACTGTGTGTGTGTAACTTTGAACATAATTTACCTCTCTTTGCACATTAAGAATATTCTATGGCGTTCTGTGAACCGCAAAACAAAGTGATTCTTGTAAAATATTACTTTGTGGTAGTATAGGAGTCACAATTCTTAACGACTTGCATGCGAAATCATTCACAAATATACTTATTATTTGAAAAGATTTTTATTTAAAAATCGTATTAAGTAAGTCAAGTGTTGCATTTACTTGTAACTTAGAAATTTTACTTCTAAAGTAGGTTTTTTACATAGAAATAGATGGTAAACGAGCAAGTGGTTCAGTATTAAGTGAATGCTACCCACTGGAAGTACAACTTTTCAATGTCAAGATATTAATATATCCATTCATTTCGGTGACTATGAGAAATATTGCAAGTTTTGTATGGTTGGTGAAATTTACCTGCTACGGCGTAGCAAATACTACATAGGCACTACATAAAAGTTGTCATTATTTTTCATAGAGCAAAAACCGGAAGCGGTCTGACTTTGAGCAATTATATAAGACATCGTTGGTAGAAACTAACAGTGAACGCGGAATTCGGACGCCCTTTTCTGAGACTGATCTGTCCTCGCTGGAATTCTAAGGCTACGAAATATCCTGAAGTCGAAGTACTTTAACGAATTTGGTGTGCAATTTTATAAACATTCTCTGTCTGATATATTTCAATGCTACTGAACCAAACTTCATACAAGGGGATTCATTTTTATATCTATTAAGGATATATACTTTCAGGTTTGATCAGGTCACAGTGGTAGAGTCCGCAACAACAACATCTGTTGCACGAAGTGGCCGGCTCGACCGGTGAAATACGACGACCTCACAAAAAACAGGAGTGAAGTAGAAGTACTCTGCGTTTCGCCTGATGAGTGAGGAGCCGGAGGCCTAATTTTAGTTCTCTCCCCCCTCCCATTATTTTCTTATAAGAAAGGGATGGGAAGGGAAAGAGAACTTTGGAGGGGATGGATAGGAATTGGAAATAACCATTTTCCGTTTTTCCCCTCCTCTGTCCATTAAGGTGGGCAACGCATCTGCAACTCATTAGTTAGTTGCAGATGTCTATTGGTAGCGATCACTTAACATAGGATGAACCGCTTGCTCGTTTGCCACCTAGTACCATAAAAAAAATAAAAAATGATAAATTGCAAAGCGTCGCCGGCTTTTTGGATAGTCGAAAATACCGTCGTAACTGAAATACATTGTGTGATATCATTTTATAGTCAAAGTCAAATAAAAGGTTGTTAACAAGTCCCACAGACCATGAACGCGGCAAAATAAATAACAAGTAAGAGATGACACCGGGACAATTGGAAGAGACCATTTTATTTTTCCCTCTTTGTTTGTCCGCCGTCAGTAACTTGTTGTTTCGACTTAAAAGGAACTCCGGATGAATAACGGATATCAGTTCCATAGCTTCCGACATCCACGATTGGGATAAATATCAATACCATTAAGAAATCTGTTTTTGTTTTGTGTGTGGCTATACCGTGAAAAGATTATTTATAAATTTATATACGTGGTGTTAAATTCGTACAAGTATATATTTTTATTAAGTCATTACTGTAGATTAACTATAATAAAATGAATATAAATATGCGCTCATGCCCGTAACCCAGAGAGGTAGGCAGAGATCATGAATTTCCATTTGGCGCGATCCTGGCACAGCTCTCTCGCTTCTTTCAATTCATACATCTACGCACGCATGCTCGTCGGTTATGGGTGCTCCTTATATCGCCCTTTTTTAGTAAGTCATTAATCTGATCCTTTAAATAAAGTTTTCCTAGGGCGTCCTCTACTAACACTGCCACTCACTTTTAAAACACAAATTTGTTTTGTTCCTCTCTCTTCATTCATCCATTCAACATGCCCGAACCACCGAAGCATACCTTTCTCAATTCTAGTCACAACGTCCACTTTTAAGCCACACTCTTCCCTTATAATGCTATTTTTAACCCTATTTGAATGAAACACGCCTAACATACTTCTTAAGGATCGCATCTCAACGGCATGAAATCGACTAGCATGCTTTTCCTGTCAAACCCTGCTCTTTTTTTCTTACATTGAAGTGGGACTGCTACAGCATTGTGTTTTGCATGACGAGCCTTCATAGATACATTCTGTATGGATACGGAATTTAGAACGCGGATTTGTTCTTTTAATTTTGTTAAATATACGTTAACTTGTATTTCAAATGTATAAGATACTAAAGCCAATAGAAAGTACCTTAATTTTTATTTGTTGTTACATATATTCGTATATTTGTATATACGGAAGGACTTCGTAGCTGTATCTACGACGCAGACCGTTGAACTTAATATCCCTCTTATGATGACAAATACATTGATAGCGTGTTGTGGATTTCTGAGCAAACAGAGCTTTCAAGACCGTATATGATACTATATAAATATTTGTGCAGAGCACAGATGCATTATCTCATGTTATCACTCGCTTTAGCTTGAAAAATAAGTCCCTAGTCTCTTTTAAATTATTTTTACATGTGCTTTATTCACTTGATAATATCTTTGTGATATATTTTTTTATTTCATTTATGAAAGCTTGTACCTAAAACGAAGTTAGTCCACAGAAAATAAAAGTCGTCTGTACGGAGGAAAGAGTGAAGAAAATTTAACGCTAAATGTATCGTGTGATTTTAAAACATATTTAATACTACCGTTCGATTGTCACACAAGGATTGTCACAATAGGCGGGACTTGTCAAGTAAGGATTGTCACAATAGGCGGGACTTGTCACCTAAGGATTGTCATAATAGAAGGGACTTGTCAAGTAAGGATTGTCACACATAATCACGCCTAACTTACTTAACTTAAGGACCGTATCTGAACGGCATTATCTCTAGATCATGCTTTTTTTGCCAATCCTAGAAATTTCATTGAAAACAACCTGAAATGTTTCATATAAAATATTATTCCGTGAGCTGTGAAGTACCAAATCTCAAACAACCAGGCGTCAGGGTTACAATTAGAGAAACCTCATAGCAATACGCGCAGACATAAAATCTCGGTTTTGGTATAGAACCCAACTGACGCAAACGCTTCTAGAGATGTTTCTGTCTAAAGTCTTACTCACTATATTATTTTAAGTGGCTTATTTTAATTATAATATTAATAAATTTCATAATCTTAATTAGCTTGTATAAAGTTAACAAGACGCTTTAGTAATATCTGCCTAATCATACGGTACGGCACGTAAACACTATTTGACATAGAAATTATAATAAACAAAGGGCGCGATCCGACATCAAAGCGGCCCCGGATCCTGCTTTAAATCAACGAAAACTAATTAATGTTAATTGCCCAAAGACTTGAGTGTGTTAAGGCAATTTAAATATACCTCAACTTGTATTTAAATTACGGTGTGAAATGATTATAGCGTTAGGTCACGGTTGAACATTAACAGATATACCCATTAGTTTTTGTATAGATAGCGTTTTCTTGAAGTTATTTTTTCCATCCGCGAACATTTAAAATTAATAATAGAGTAGTACATGACAGTAAAATTAATAAGTGAGTGGTAATACTGTCCAGTATTACCGCTCAGGTATACCTGACATTATCATAGAATACATTTTTCGATGTTATAACAGTATTACCATTCAGTAATCCCGGACATACTAGAAGACATTTTTGTTGTTCAGGGACCAATGTTATTAGGTCTTAAAGACTGAAATTTATGTATGTAAGAGTAGAAGTATGAGTTTTGTAGAGTGAGGATATCCAAAAAACAAAACTTCAAAGGTAGAATCGGATTGAGATTCAAACGCCAACTGCTTAACTATTACCGCTGCCTTTTCACCAAAGTTTTTCGAAAACAAAGTCGGTCCTTTTTATATTAAATATTAATGTGCAGACAGTTCCAATCAATCGATTCATTCTTACTGTCACTAAGGCAAACACGGATGCAGCCATCAAAAAAGATTTTGGTCACAGTCACCTGAAAGTCAGACTATGAACTGGCTCACGGTCGACTTGGTCCATTTCAACAAAGGAGATATTATTATCAGTCAGTTACTATCCTATTTGATGATATTTGTATAACTTCAAAGGAGGATTTATTTTATTAAATGAAACGCAATAGATCTCTGATGAGTACTTCGCTTCATTTATTAAGGCATTGGACTTAATATCTGCCTGTCTAACTAAATAGACCGTGAAGCGTGATATCACAAGTCAACTATGTGGGCATGCCCATCGTGCCTACAAAGTAGATCCGTAAAGTTTAAAGTGCTTACTTAGGTTTTAGGTTTAATGGCTCGTATAAGTGTTATCGATGTTTGAAATCTATTTGATTCTTAAAGTTCTATCTTTATGACTTTAGGGTCGTTAAGTTTTATCAACTTTTGATCGAGTCTTTAGTATAAAGTAGTGGTTGCGATTTTTTATGATTTTACAAAAGTAAAAAGGGGGAGTGCGACAAAAATTACCGATTGATTATGAGATATAATATATAAGAGGTACATATCCTTACTAATATTATAAATGTGAATGTAAGTTTGTTTGTTACGCTTTCACACGAAAACTACTCAACCGATCATAATGAAACTTTGAACACATATTCTTGGAGGTATTAGAAGTAACATAAGATGCTTTTTGTGAAAAAATTAGTATATAAAAAGCGAAGTATGTATGTTCCCTATAGACCTATAGCCTCCGAAACGGCTGGACCGATTTCGATGAAATTTACAGGGATTGTCCAGCTTGACACATTCCTGTGTTTGGTAGCGATCGGATCAATATAGTAAGTGGTACCCGGGCGAAGCCGGGTCATTAGTATTAGTATAAACTCATTTCGTACAAATATGATATACAGCTTCTACTTGTATATGAGTCTCGTTTGTAACGTTAGTTTTGAATAGTTCGGAAACTTTCGTTAACGTCTTGTCGTCTTGAGTTACGGACGTGATTTGCAAGTGGCGTGATGTGTCATGCACAGGAGTTGCTTTGTTTGTTTAAGTCATATAAATATCTGTATTACTTCAAGGACTTACTTCCAGGGAGATCTATATATATATACGCTCACGCCCGTAACCCAGAGGGGTAGAGCAGAGAGAGAGAGAGAGGTTTCCATTTGGCGTGATCCTGGATCACCTCTCTCGCTTCTTCTACATCCATACATCTACGCATACAAGCTCGTCGGTTACGGGTACTTATATGTTACTAATCTGATTGATATAAGTTCACCTTAATGTAATAATAATAATAAATAATAATAAACCTGCTGTTTTTTTTCTTTTCCTTTTATAATAATATTAGCAAAATTTTTGTCGTTGCGTTGGCATTACGCGGCCATTTTGCATTTTAAATTTATAAAGAGTACCCTTTACCCTATAATTTATTTTCTGCTCGAAGACATTTAGAAAATCGTTTCCACCCCACTCGACCCTTGTTACCGACGAACCATTGTGGCGAAAGAGGTCAAGTAAAATGAATTTGTTATTTGTACTATTACCTAGAATGCTGAAGTTCTGAAAGCATTTTAATATTTCATACTTTAGTAGTTGTATGTTAGTTACTTTATGAGTAGTTTTTTTATATTTGTTTATGTCATATAATATATATAAAATAAAAACTTTGATGGTATTTGTTCAGTATATGTTCGCAATTATGTTTTAGTACTACACACCACTGTCCAACTCAATGAAATTTTAATTTAATAAGACGGTTCTTACTAATCGGCATTTGGAAAACATTTACGCTTATACCTTGTTTCACAGCAAGATGGGATTTTTGTAAACAAAGGGTTTTTTGTGTTAACACTTGTGATTTGCAAAATACTTTTTAAAAACAGCTTTTTCTCATATTACCTTATAACATGAGCAAAGTTAAGTTAACAAAGTTGTAACACTGTAACATGGATGTACAAAAAGAGTGTTGATAAATGACGTTTGTTTGTTTACAAAAATCATATCTTGCTATGAAACAAGGTATGCAAATTATAGTAGTAATCCCGGCTTCTCCAAGGTAGCCGTTTCGGAATCTATAGGGAACATTGATTATATACGTAAACAAAAAATTAAAAATGTATCTCACGGGAACCGTACATTTTTACAGGATAAAAAGTAGCCTAAGGGCTGTTGCAGACTGTAAACTATCTTGTGCCAATTTCTATCCAGATCCGTTATCGTTAAGAAGCGAGGATTTATTTTAGCTGATTTTTTATTTATTTTTGAATTACTGCCCGTCTTTTCACCTGTTTTGAGTCTTGACTTCTTTCGGCAGTCTCTTTTTTTCGTACTAATGAGTACGAGTTTATAAAGGTCAAAATCATTCAAAGATACCCGTAGTCGTAGACCCAGATACAATGTTCATTTGGCAGAGATGTAGTGAGACATATAAAGCAATAAAACATCTAACGATACACTTACGTCGTAGTGGTGACGTGAGGTTAAATTAATTTATAGGCGGCCCTTCCGCTTGCCACAAACATCGATATTCATTGCGCGCTATTTGGAGTCCCCCTTCTTCACTTTAGCTTAATTTACTATGAGGGGAGTCGGTGGGCACCTAGCTGTCCTCGACGTAAACAACGCATTTATATTGAACTGTCTTGAGATGTCGCACATGTCCTTCATCGGCTCTATTTATCGCTGAACATGCTAGACGTTACGATTGAAGTATAGAACACTAATTATAATTATATATGTCATATTGTTTTTATATATTTCAAAAAATTGATTTTCATTTATTTATATATAGTATATATATATATATATAAAATGAACTACTGGGCTTAGATAAATATATAAATAAAAAATATAAATAAAATATTCACTCACCCCGTAACCCAGAGGCAGAGATAATTGATTTCCATTTGGCGCGATCCTGGCACACCTCTCTCGCATCTTCTACATCCATACTACGCATACATGCTCGTCGGTTACGGGTTATTTATTTATTATACTAGGCTTAGAGACTTGAAATTTTGCACAGACTTTTCTGTTAATACGTAAGGGAACACTAAGTAAGGATTTTTCTTAATTCATCCCCAAAAATTTTAAAATAGGGGATGAAAGTTTGTATGGTGAAACTATTCCATACATAATAAAACACAATCCTAGAATAAAAAATATGGGACTGAGAAAGATTGTGTAAGTCCGTCAACACCCGTCCTATATAAATTAGATGAAATAAATCTATTACAAAATTTTAATTTTCGATTTACTGTTATATTACGTGTATTGTTAAAAATGTTATAAAGTTTGAAAGGAAAGCTACCGGAGGTAATTATTTTACGTAGTCGAAGTCAATGAAGTACTAATGAAGTTGTTAAGGAACTCGAACTAATTTATAAAAAAATATATTTCTTTGTCATTAACTAGTCGGTGCTACTGCGAATCAAAGTTACAGACGCTCATTTACCAATTTAATATTATATTAAAAGCAGTTTGCAGTTTTCGCTGCTTCGTCTTAAGTTGTTGACTAAAATACAACCTTTGTTCATAACTAAAGAGAGAGGGGGAGAATAAAATGTATGATGGATAAGAGACTATAAATCATTACTTCACCCCATTATACAAAGTGTCAAGCAAAGAAATGTCAAATTGTCAATGATTAATTCAACTTATACTGTGCTGAACTTTTGCCCACACCATAAAAGGCCACATTTATAATCTGTCGGTGACATATGAAGTATATATCTAGATGTTTACGGTGGTGTAACAGTTGTTGTGTGAATGAATCGCCTCGAGAAGCAACTGAAATGTATAACATTGAGTATTGCTTACTAGCGCCACCTTGGGGATATATTGGAGTCATATTTCATTTTCCATCGACGCATGCAACGTACTCAAGAAATACGAGTGAATGCGGAAATTCTGCGTAGAGTCAACTTCCGCCTACATACCTCCTTGAGTCAGCTGAAGCGGTTTATTTTTGGCATATTTTTCTATTTGCTTATTTTACGTAAGATACAAACATTACTACAATACAAAATATATTTGTATGTTTTTTCATAAACTTAGTATGTGTGGAATATGTTTTGTGTGATGTAGAGTTTTAAATCATAACAACAGCGAAGTAGAGGAGCAAGGCGACATTTCTCCAAGGAAGGAGTAAGCTATTATCTTAAAGGTTCCTAAGCTTTAAGTATTAGTATGGACATACCACAAGAGATAGATTCAATTCAGGAAGTTGCATGAAAACTGTACACAGTTGAAATACCAAAGACTATGCCAGTCAGTTTCTGACTGACTGATATAGTCCGAACTACTGGACCTAGAAACTTGAAATTGTGCACAGGTTTTCCTTACAAACTATCCTCTCCTAAAGGTCTAAAGTAGAGGATGAAAGTTTGTGGGGAATATTCAATGTAAGTTAACCTCAGGTTAACATCATTAATCATATTAAATAGGGCTTAGCTTAGACTGGACAATCGTGGGTTAATTAAAAAAAAATATGCGCTCACGCCCGTACCCCATAAATTAAATTAAATTAATTTAATTAAATTACAGATAAAAAAGTACAGATAATTGAGTTCTCTATTCATTAGTCTCTTTGTTGCATAAAATACTTAGTAATGAACTATAAATTACACACATGTGCCTTAAATTAGTTAAACCCGCTTAGGTACAAATTATACCAAAGTATTTAGAAAATTAGAAGGTTAATAAACTGTAACATTGTCTAAAAATAGATTCCCAATTCCCTGGGCAGATAAGGTAAAATCCTATCCTATCCTTGGCCGTAGGCCACCTATTCTACAAAGCTGTTGTACGACCTATCTTGTCTGGTATTCATGCTCAGAGCCCCAAAACAAATACAGCAACTTCAGTTATTCCAAAATAAATTCTTGCTCACGACCACATGGTCTACGTGGTTCGTGCGCAACGATTTACTTAGAGCTGCTCACCATAGCTCAAAACCTGAAGTTGGTGTCGCGTCGCTAACCAAACAATCGCACTCAGTAAGCTCCGCAGACTATCGAAGGCCTAGGCACTTACTGCACTATCTTGCTTGCCTAGTCACTAGCGTACGCTGATGCGACCTAATAGCTCGACGGCCTCCTAATCCGATTACGGTTTCGAGCTAAGTAACTCTTAACTCCACCTCGAGCCCAAAGCAGTTGTAGATGCAAGTCAGTCACAAAAAAAACCAGACCTGGAAAAAGAATGCCACTATTGAAGAAGGGACATTTGTTTATAACTTGCTAAACAATTGGGCCCAAAAATCTTGGAGGCCAAATTTAATAATTTCCTTAAAAAATATATTTTCATCAATGAAATAAAATTACTGGAAAGCTTATTAAAAATCTTATGAGCCCACTGCTTAATCTTGACTCGAGTGATGAGTTAATGAATAAGTTAATTTCAAATCTTACAGATTTTTGACATTTTACTTTATTAGAAAAGCTTTTAAAATGTAAGCATGAAGTCTGTAATCTATTGCAAGAGGATTTATTTACCTGAAGACATTCGTGTATTTTACGAGGTTTCATTTGCATTTTTAAAATTTCACGTTTGAGATAATAAGTTGCTAATTTTATAACAGAATGAATAATTGCAAAACCTAAGTAAGGTTTGCAACTCAAATTGGGCAGTAAAAAGTAAGATTTACAAATCACAATGCGCAATAAAATTAATAAAGGAACGTTTTATGCGATCAAAACCACAGCAGCTCGTCACTTGCCATGTACAGTCGTGTTCATTGTGTTAAATGTTAACATTATTGTATTACATTTAAAGACAATTTAGATTTATTTTTTAACAGTGGTAGAGCCCGCAACAACAATATCTGTTTCACAAATGGGCCGGCTCGACCGGTGAAATACCACGACCTCACAGAAGACAGGCGTGAAGTAGAGTATTCTGCGTCTGATGAGTGAGGTGCCGGAGGCCTAATTCTAGTTCTCTCCCCCTTCCCACCCTTTTCTTATATATTATATATAATATAAGGATATGATGGGAAGGGGAAGAAAAGTTGACGGTGAAACTTGCAGATGTCTATGGGTATCGATCACTTGACATCGGGTGAACCGCTTGCTCGATTGCCACCTAGTACTATAAAAAAAATTGAATACAGAGTTTTTAAAAGTTCAATACGTTTATATTTGTAATTATGAAGAGGTAAAATTATATTGTTTGTTTACAATCGGGATACGAAAACATTCAGTTTTTAAATTCGTTGCTTTATTCAGTCGTAGAAACACATACTTTATGAAACTTAAGTAATTGAACAAACAACTGCATATAAAATAATGCTTATTTGATAAGACAATAAGGTTCAAAATAGTAAACACTATTGGTCGATATGAAGTTCGAATCAAATCTGTTCTATTTCATTGTCAGCATGAGTCACTGTCCCTGGTGCAAGCAAATGCCAACTTTAGGGTGACGTACTCCCCTACTATAGCTTAATATTATTGATTTTGGCATGATTTTTTAAATATTACTTTACATTTTGATCGGTTTGTTAAATTATTATTAGTTATCCACCCTTTTCTTGTAAGGATATGATGGGAACGGCAAGAGGATTGGACGGGGAGGGGGTTAATGGGGAAAAGGATATATTCTCTTTCTTGTCTATCCTCTGTCCATTAAAGGTAGGCAACGCATCTGCAACACATTTGCTTGTTGCGGATGTCTATGGGCACCGTCCACTTAACATCAGGTGATCCGCTTGCTCGTTTGCCACCTTATACCATAAAAAAAGTATATACATGAACATGATGCTATTTTTTTATTGTATTTAAAACGATAAAATAAAAACACCACACATGTACTACGAAATCTTGTGCATAATACGTACAATAATTTATTTGTGTGAAACAAATATGAGTATTTTGTAGGTGACTGTAGCAAAGGTCCATTAGAAGCCACGTCGCTCGATTCAATTGTAGGATAGATGTCAGCGGGGCGCAGACACTCCGTCTTGCATTATAACCTTGAGTTGTGACTTCTTGTCAGATGTTTTCAATTTTATATAAAGTGAAGTGCAAGGAAGGCGAATGAAGTAGAAAAACTTCTCTGTGCGACATGTGTGATAAACGTTTGGGAATTGAATTTGTTGTGAAATTGTTCATAGAATGGCTCAATTCTTTAAATGTGACAAAGATGTAATGCGATACGTAGAACTATTGCCGAAAGTACAATGTATTATTAAGAGTCGTATGCAAATGGATTTGAAAAAGAAAGGTTCGTAATTTAATAATATATCCAAAAATATTTTATAAATATGTTAGCAGATTGTGAACTGAACGAATCAATCACAATTCGACGTGTCCTTTATAACCTGTCGAAGTCAAACCGTCAAAATGTGAACTGATTTTGCTTGTGTTATTTATTTATATATATTGAAAAAAATATTTTAAAGAGATGTATGCTAAAGATAGATGGCAGCACCTTCAGACGTCCACTTTATTCTGTCGTTATATTTTGTGTTGGTCACAAAAAATAAAGAGGTATTTATTATTAACATATTTACTTAAATATCTAAATCCAAATATGTATTTTCCTAAAAGATAGTTTTTTGTGGTAGTACTGAAATAACTTATTACTTTAGTAAAGCTGAAATTAATGACATAACAAAGTAAATGAGATTGTAAAGCTTTATCTACTAAAATATAATTTTTAATAGTGGTAGAGTCCGCATCTAGCTTTTGCTGGAGCACGAATGGCCCGCTCGCCCGGTGAAATACCACAACCACACGAAAGACAGGCGTGAAGTGGAAGCAATTCCGCGTTTCGTCTGATAAGTGTGTGTGCCGGAGGCCAACCCCCCACCCCCTTAACAGCATGGAAGTGGGATCTATAAACAAACTACCCCAGGGGGGTACCGATACCACTGGTATTGGAGAATCCCCCTCCGCGCGTTTACGCCTGAACTCCCGCTTGGAGTCTGGGCGTGGGCGCGCGGGCTGCCCCGCGTATTCTGGGGGGGGCACCATCCCACTCGGTGCTGGAGCTCGGGGCAAACGCAGGCAGCACCTCGCGGCATCCCCTACCATGTTCGCCGTGGACTTCTGTAACATCAGGGGACTCCACTCTAACTTGGAGGCCGTCCACTTCCACCTACGGACGGCTAAGCCGGCCCTGCTTTTCCTCACTGAGACGCAGATATCCTCCCCGGCAGACACATCGTATCTATCCTGCCCGGGTTACAAATTGGAGCATTCCTTTTTGCCCCGGGCCGGGGTGTGCGTGTACGTCAGGGAGGATGTCTGCTCTCGTCGCCTCAGCCTTCTTGAAGGTAGGGACCTATCTACTTTGTGGCTGCGCGTAGATAGCGACGACCATCCGCGAGTCTACGCGTGCCTCTATAGGTCCCATAGCGGTAATGCCGAAACAGACCGACTCATGGAGCAAGTCCAAACGGCTACAGATTCCGTTCTGGAGCAGATTACATCCGCCGAGATCGTGGTACTTGGCGATTTCAACGCCCACCACGCCGATTGGCTTGGCTCACGTACCACCGATCACGCGGGGAGATCTGTCCATGACTTTGCCTTGTCCTATGATCTGACGCAACTGGTTACATCGCCCACGCGAATTCCAGATGTGGAAGATCATACACCTTCCGTGTTGGACCTTCTGCTGACCTCACATCCGGACAGCTACTTGGTTTCCGTCGACGCCCCCCTGGGCTCGTCGGACCACTGCTTGATCCGGACAAAAGTGCCTATCTCGCGTCGCCCACGGTTCAAACCGAATGGCCACCGCCGAGTGTGGCACTACAGGTCGGCAGACTGGGATGAGATGCGGTCCTTTTTTGCATCCTACCCATGGGAGCAAGTTTGCTTCAAGCTGGACGATCCCGATGCCGTTGCCGATTCTATCGCCGATGTGGTGATTCAGGGGATGGAACTATTTATTCCATCCTCTGTCGTGCCCATCGGAGGCAGTTCTCGGCCCTGGTTTGGTCAATCCTGCAAATTAGCAGCGCGCTACAAGCAGGATTGTTACCGAGCTTGGGCTGAGGCGTCAGCGGCTAGGGATGTAAATACCAGCCTGCTCAAAAAGAAGTACAACTCTGCCTCCAGGTCCTTCAAAAGAATTATTGCTAAGGCAAAGTCGGAACACGTGGCCAGCATTGGCGAGAGACTGGTTCACCTTCCTTCGGGAACTCGTGCGTTCTGGTCTCTCGCCAAGGCTGTCCAGGGGAATTTCTGTAAGCCGTCTTTACCATCTTTGCGCAGGGGAGATGACACGTTAGCCCACACCGCAAATGAGAAGGCCGATCTTCTAGGCTCTCTTTTTGCGGCCAACTCGACTCTGGAGGATAATGGTAGTTCACCGCCGAATATCCAGTGCGGTGACACCTTCATGTCCGAGATCCAGTTTCGCCAGAGATCAGTGCGTAAAGTGCTGCAATCTCTGGACGTTCACAAGTCGAGTGGGCCTGACGGTATTCCTCCCATCGTGCTTAGGACATGCGCTCCTGAGTTGGCACCGGTTGTAACGCGCTTGTTCCGGTTCTCCTACTCCTTAGGCATTGTGCCGAAGTCATGGAAGACTGCCACAATCCACCCGATCCCAAAGAAAGGTGATAGCTCGGATCCGTCCAACTACAGGCCGATTGCCATTACCACCTTGTTCTCGAAAGTCATGGAAACGATCATCAATTGCCAGCTCATGAGGTATCTTGAGGAGCACCAGCTGATTAGCGATCGTCAGTACGGCTTTCGTCAGCGTCGCTCAGCTGGTGACCTTCTTGCGTACCTCACGCATCGATGGTCGGTGGCAATCGAGGGCAAGGGGGAGGCCCTGGCGGTTAGTTTGGACGTGGCCAAGGCCTTTGATCGGGTGTGGCACAAAGCACTTCTTTCGAAGTTGCCTTCCTACGGGCTGCCCGAGAAACTATGCGCCTGGATTTCCAGCTTTTTGGAGGGTCGGAGCATCAAGGTCGTTGTCGACGGTGCATGCTCTGACCCGAAACCAATTAATGCTGGTGTCCCACAGGGCTGTGTACTGTCGCCCACCCTGTTTCTTCTGCATATCAATGACATGCTGCAAATTAGCAACATCCATTGTTATGCAGATGATAGCACGTGTGATGCACTGTACACGGCCCGCGCTAACGTTTCTCGGGCTACTGCCGCTGAGAACCGGACCAAACTTGTGTCTGAAATGGAGATCCTATTAGGTGAAGTCTCGGATTGGGGTCGACAAAATCTTGTTGATTTCAATCCCAAAAAGACACAAGTCTGCGCCATTACCGCTAAAAAAGAACCCTTTGTCGCGAATGTATGTTTTGAGGGCACTCCTCTGGTTGCCACAGCCAGCATCGGTATTCTCGGCGTTGACATATCGAGTGACGTTCAGTTTCGTGGTCACTTGGAAGACAAGGCCAAATTGGCCTCTAAAAAGCTGGGTGTACTCAGTAGAGCGAAGCAGTATTTCCAGCCGGGCCACCGCCTTCAGCTATACAAGGCGCAAGTTCGGCCCCACATGGAATACTGCTCGCATCTCTGGGCGGGAGCACCCCAATACCAGCTTCTTCCATTTGACCGCATACAACGGAGAGCGACTCGAATCGTCAACGACCGAGCTCTTACCGATCAGCTTGATACTCTGGCCTTGCGGAGGGACGTCAGCTCGCTCTGCATTTTTTACCGTATATACCACGGGGAGTGTTCCGAAGAACTGTTTGGAACGATTCCTGCCGCCGAGTTTCGTCATCGTACGACACGACAGACCGCCAGGTACCATCAACACCATCTGGATGGCTGGCATTCCTCAACAGTGCGGTTCTCTCGACATTTCCTGCCACGCACAGCCGCGTTGTGGAATGGTCTATCCTCGGCGGTATTTCCAAACCAGTACGACTTGGGGTCCTTCAAGAAGCGAGCCTTTCTTTTTCTAAAAGGCCGGCAACGCATCTGCAGTTCCTCTGGTTTTGCGGGTGTCCATGGGCGTCGTTGATCACCTGGGTGTTCCCGCCGCTCGCTTGCCCCCTTCTCTTATAAAAAAAAAAAAAAAAAATATGGAATCATGATAAAATAACAAAGAAAATTGTTTTTTTTGACAACAATCCCACCTAATGTTGAGAAAAGATGGTACGCACTAGTTTAGAAACAGCCTATTCACTCTTCTCTTAAAGGTACCCAGGTCGTAACCGGACGGAAATACTGACGCTGGCGACTTATTCCAATCCTTTTCCGTACGCACAATGAACGATGATTCGAATCGCTCCGTATACGTTAAAAGAGACGCGCGAGAGATTTGAACATTTAAGTATATAAATAATCTTATCGAACCAACATCCATTACCAATAAGTAATAAGGGGATAGCAAAAGGTCGTCCACTAATTAGTTGGTTTCATTTGGAAATGATTTTCTTGTGGTAGTACAGTGAGTGCCGCGCCTCGGCTACTTAATGCTATTACACCAATCACCACCCCGAACAATACGTATCAAACAATTTGTGTCCAAAATAAAATGAAAGAATTATACATGAATATATTAGAAATTGTTATAAAGTATATATATGTATTTTAATTCGTAAGCAACATTTTATTGATTGATTTATAAGCTGAGTTTCACTCGTCGTGCAATTTGATTGAACGAACAATGTCCAGCTTAGCTGAGCGCAACAACAACATCTGATGCACGAATTCGCCGGCTCGACTGGTGAAATACCATGACCTCACAGAAAACAGGCGGGAAGTAGAAGTACTCTGCGTTTCGTCTGATGAGTGAGACCCAATTCTGGTTCTCTCCCCCTTCTCATCCTTTCTTATAAGAAAAGGATGGGAAGGGGAAGTAAACTTGACGGTGGAGATGTATAGGAATTGGAAATAACCATTTTCAACCAGGCAACGCAGATGCGCTTGCAGATGCAACTCATTACTTAGTTGCAGATGTGTATGGGTAGCGATCACTTGACATCGGGTGAACCGCTTGCTCGTTTGCCACCTAGTATCATAAACTAAATAAAAAAATATCGAATAAACCTTCAAATGTCACAGGTAGGTAAAAATTGAAAGAGGCAAAATAAAATACGTGTAAAAATGTAAGCACGAATTAATCGAATGAATAATTAAATTTGTGGAACATTTCCAAGAAGCTGTTATTGATTTCGATTCGGAGAATATATTCAAGCAGAATTTAAGCCGAGAGATGCGATGAGAAACGACACAGAACCCGCTGTTTCTGAATCTTAAGACGAAATCCAATTAGAGTTAAGGCGCTCAAACACAATTCAATATTAAATTATATGATAAAAATGTAACGAATATTAGTTAAATTACACTGTAGAGTGTAAATTATAAGTATTACCACGGACTTCATGAGTGAGATACTGAAATTCAATATCTCTTCACTTTATGTGACACAAAGGTACGTTATTTTAATTTTTATTACATATTTAAACAGTATGCTTAGTTCAAACAATACAAATAATTATGTAGTAAAATAATAATAATAAATCAGTCTTTTCTAGAATGTTTCCCACTGCAGGGACGCAGGCCTCATCTCCGAGAGAGGGAATGAGCCGTAATCCACCACGCTGGCCCAGTGCGGGTTGGTGGATGTCACATGTTTTAGAATTTGGTGGTTCTAAGAACATTCCGGTTTCCTTACAATGTTTTCCTTCACCGTTTTTGGAGCGGTGTTGATGAAATTAATTACACAACGTAAAGCGCCTGCGTAGGAACCCGCAACCTATAGTACGTAAGTCGGTGCCTAAAGCGCTGAGCCACCACTGCTCCCATGTAGCTCCACACGTAGTTAATTAATATGTTATAATTAATTTAAAAAATATATTTATGGTTATTTATTTATAGTTGGCCAGTTATTTGTATCTAGTAGAGCGCAGTAACATAAATCAAAAGCTGGATAAAGTAATATTAACATACCTTGTTACAGGGTTGCCTGTAATGAACGCGGCGGCAGAAATCGAAAATTCGTTCCAGTTCCAACACAGCCAAGCAAATAAAACTATACGATGGACGCGACATCAACTCTTAACGCACAAGAAATAAAGATGGATATCCCGAATCATAGTTTCTGCACAAACAAATGCCAGAATGTATCGAGGATAACTACGGTCGTTTTCAAACCTCCAGATCCTGACGCAGTCTATTTAAATCGAACCTTCATGGAAAATAGAAACGAAAACGGAACGAACTACCAAGCGATTTTCGAAACGAAATTTGATACGAACAATTCTATTAGCGAATTTTATAATATCGACAGAACGTTGAACGGAACATTCTCGAACTTTAGCTTTGATAATGTGACGTGTAGTGATGTGCAAGGCTACAACTTGTGGGCCTTGTCGCTGCTGGTCTTCCCCGTGCTAACTTTGTTCGGCAACGTGCTAGTTATTCTGAGTGTGGCGCGCGAGAGGACTTTGAAAACCGCAACTAACTACTTCATAGTGAGCTTAGCCGTAGCGGACCTTTTAGTAGCGGTCGTTGTTATGCCATTCGGTGTATATTATTTGGTAAGTAAAGAGAATAACGTATGACTTACTGTTACCCAAATTTAGAATCGTATTTCAAACTTGAGTAAGTGCATTCAGTTACTTTGTTTAATGGAAGAAGCAAATAAGTTACCTGATAATAAGTGACTGCCACCCATAGGCTTCTGCAATAAGCTAATGAGTTGCAGATGCGTTGCCTAACTATAACCTATAATGAGGGAATAGACAGGAAAACGGATAATTCTTTTTTCCTATCCACATCCTCACCCGTGGATGGATGGGAATAGGAAGCGGACTAGGTTTGGGTCTCTGGCACGTCACTCATCAGACGAAACGCAGAAATACTTCTACTTCACGCCTGTCTTCTGTGAGGTCGTGGTATTTCACCGATTGATCCAGCCCGGATGTAACAGATCTTATTATCCTTATACTGGTCTGTACAATTCAACAGATTTTATTCTGCTATATTAATTAAATTTAATTCTAATTTTTAGATATGTAACAATGTGTGTTGTATAACTTTTGATATACTTCACAGGCAAATACGTGTGTTATGGGCAAAACTATACCTTGTTTCAGAACAAAATGTGATTTTTGTAAACAAACAATCGTTATTGATCATACATGGCGGCCATTGCGCTCTTTGTGGTAATCTAGAGAAAAAGTGAAGTGAAATATGGATAGCTAATGTTATAAAGGTAATGTGAGAAAATTGTTGGAAAATGTTTGTTTACAAAAATCCCATCGTGCTGTGAAACAAGGCTTAGGCTTTTTTCTATGTTCTAGATGACTCTTTACAATATTAGAATGAAAAGTGTCAAAGCAAAAAAAGCTTGAAGTTTTCATCAAAGCAACGATTTTTATTAATTTAAACTTTAATGCTAGTTCGTATTTTTTATGTGTAATTCAATTAGAAATGTCTGGGTATGAAAAATAAAAATATCATAGTGCCCTTGGACCTTTTTCTAGAAAAATTCTTTAGTAAATAAATATTTTACGCAGAATCAAATCTATTAATACTTTTGTACGTTTCACGATTCTTTTGTGTCTTTTAAGATATCAACGGTGTTCAATTATAATTCGAAAAAATATTCATTATACATTGGGGACAAGTGAAGAAGGCTTACAGCCAGCAAGGGCCATTGCATATTATTCGAATGGATATGCATAAATTTGTTTCATCGACGATAAAATGTAGCAGTGTTAAAGTGCCAATAATTGGGTGTTTTCCCCTACGACTTATGTAAGATTTTTGTCCTGTTTCCAATTTTTACAACACGTAATACGGATGTGACATGTATGCCGGGTTACTGCTAATAAGCTTATAGTTTTTATTCATGTGACGACAGTTCAACGGGTCGTGGGGCCTGCCGGCCTTCGCGTGCGACTGCTACATCGCTATAGACGTCACGTGCTCCACTTCCAGCATTTTCAACTTAGTGGCCATATCCGTAGACAGGTGATTAAGCCATATCGTTTTTTATAATAATGGTATTGTATAATCTTTAATTGACTGAAGTAATATCAACGTAAAACCAAAACCTGGACCTAGAGAGTTGAAATTTTGCATAAAGATTTCTGTTGTTACGTAAGCGAGCTTTAAGAAAGGATTTTTCTAAATTCATCTGATGAAGATCTAAAGTACGCGATAAAAGTTTGTCTGGAGAAATAATTAAAATCAAATAGGGTTCAGGCTATGCTGAGCAGTCGTCGGTTAAATTAAATGGCATGGCGGGTGAAACTATGGAGCTCAGCTGTAATTTACTAAGTGCACACAAGATTTTGTAATATAACAAACAATATAGGTAGGATTGTGTGTTTGGGGATAGACCAAGAGAAAAAAGATTTGCTATTCTAAATTTTGAAATTGTTATCGATTCGCACTAAAACATCTAGATAATGTAATCTGTAATCTGTTCTAGTTGCCTTCAAATTCAATAGATTAAAAATAAATCAAAAACTCACCTAATGGTGGATATGTCAAAATTCTAACTGTTTTCTTACGACTAGTTTAACAGGTTGAGAATTGAAAACCATAGCGCAGTAATATCAGCACACTGACGGTCAAAAAATATTAAGTTTAATTTTTAATGTTTTCTACATTGTCGTCTATTTCTAGATACATAGCTGTAACACAACCGATCAAGTATGCGAAGCACAAGAGCAGCGCGCGGGTGTGGCTGATGATCGGGGTCGCATGGCTGGTCTCAGGCGCGATAGGAGCGCCGGTAGTCCTCGGCCTCAACGATACGCCCGACCGCAGCCCCACCGCTTGCCTCTTCAATAGTACCGACTACGTCATCTACTCCTCCCTCGGCTCCTTCTATATCCCCTGCATCATCATGATGTTCCTCTATTATAATATTTTTAAGGTGAACACCATTCGTTCAATCTTTATTGACTTGATATAAGCTAAAAATTATTGCCATATTCTTCTAATCATTTAGTTTATGAGTGACCAAGCTCTCAGAACAACTTATGTTAATAGAATGACTGTTCACTGATATATAGATATATTATGTTGCAGTAATGCACCATTTTTGAAACCTCGTCTAAAACTAAAATATGTACGATATGGCAGTGTTGGTAGGGGACGTCCTAGGGTAGCTTATAAGGAAGAGATTAGTGGCTTACTAAAAAAGGTGATATAAGTAGCACCCATAACCGACAAGCGTGTATACGTAGATGTATGGATTTAGAAGAAGCGAAAGAGGTGTGCCAGGATAGCGCCATATGGAAATCCATAAGCTCTACCTACCCCTCTGGGTTACGGGGGTGAGCACATATTTATATATGTAGGGGATAGGCTTCGATTAAAACACCTTATCTTCTTTTAACTTCGTTTATTTTAATTTTTCTCTACTCCGTCACAATACCGTCGTACATCGTCCTTCCTCTTTTTTTCCGTCATAGACTATCTATCTATCAATTTCTTTTTAAAAAAACAAATGTCAAAGAATAATTATCCTACATATATTATAAATATATACATAAAATTATAATTGCATACGAATAAATTATTTATTTATTTTAGGATAAAGACAGATAAGTTAACACAACGTCGTAATTAGATATAAAAATTAAAGTTTTCCCAATTCGACAATTCGAGAGTTATCGGTGCAAGTCCTCAGCCAAGCAAACGAGTTAAAGATCAATGTATGGATGGACAACTAGTGTATTAATATACATTGAGCACCAGAATTACACTGTATGTTATTCAACATCACACATGTTTTAGGCAATCCGGAAAAGGGCTAAGAAGCAACGTGTCGGTAAGAAGACGTGTTCAGCGGTGGGCTCGACGGTGTCCAGTGGAACAGCTGCTGTGGTGACTGCCAATGTGAAGGGTCTGCCGCGGCGCAAGGGTAACGGCTGCACAATGCTGGAGGACAAGCCGACTAACACGGGGTCTGGGAGCAACGAAGACGAAGAAGAGGAAAAGTGAGACTTTATTACTGTACTTCTTCTAATCTGCCCCTAGTATAAATATCTACTTATTTTCTGTGGGGTGTGAGGGAATACATATATGTATTTGATTTGGGATTGGATTCAGAAAATATCAAATACGGTTTTCAGTTACTCATTAATTAATTTATTTCTTCTATTTCACAACTCTGTACTTTAATAAACTAAAATAATCTTACGTCTTTCGTCTTACGCTCATTCTTCTGCTATCTCTCGTATTACTTCATTTCTTGTCATTCTCTCCTAACCGTCTCGCTCTTTTATTCACCGTTCCATTCCTGCGCATAAACTAGTATTCCCGCATATATAATCAATTGTTACGAAGTCTTTTATTGATATTTAAATATTCTAATTAATAAATAGCCTAGGTCATTTTCATCTAGTTTCGACCGCACCGAGATGGGCGTGTTCGCGGACGAGCTCGCTAACACGAGGTCGACGAGGTTCATGCTGGCTGCTGTAGTGGAAGAGACGGGTCTGTAAGTAACAAACATATTTTTGTTTGTAATATTACTAAATTGTCCATTATTTACGAGGGATCCAGTAAAGGATTAAGTTCTCTTATTTTTAGATCTAGAGGCTCGAAATTTTGCTCAATGACATCTGTTATTACGCAAGCACTAAAAATGTTTTTTATAAATTCATCCCCTAAAGTTGGAAAAGTTTGTGTAGACAAATAATATTAATTTAATGTAAGTAGACCTCAGATCTATATAATCGATGATTTCATCAGCAGATTAAAAAATCCTTACTATAACTTTGGAAGTAACATATTTTTTCTTTTTTTTAGTGTGTAATTAATTAAAAAAGCACTGATTTTATATGTGGACATTGATTTTAATCATCAGGATAATGGCAAATTTGGCATCACCTATTCCAATGATGGATCCAAACACGAACAACGATTCCGGCTACGTTACATCGAACATCGACGGAGAGAAGGAGCACACACCGCCTCCGTCGCCCAGCAGTAAAGTACAAATTAAAAAAGAAGGAAACAGTTCAGCTAAGAAACCTGACTTAAAGTGAGTGTACTTCTTGTAATGTTTTAAAAGTAGCAAATGTACCTCAATTTAAAGGAGATATTACATCAAACTCAGTAAACGATAAACAGTTGTTGGCAATAATAAATAAATAATAAATATCTGACAAGCACCACTAACTGTAGTGAATATCACCTCGGAAATTCTCTCCGAAAAATGCTTCATTCTTGCGCGAGAGTATCTGCTGAAGTATTTACAAATCAAAATATAAAGAGATATTATTTTATCTTTGTACACAGAAAGAAGCTCAGCCGCTTAAGCAACAGCTCGGTGATCAGCACTCCACGAAGACGATTCAAGAGCGCGGCGTCCGCAGCTCGCTTCACGATCTTCCGCGCGAACAGAGCGGGCAAACTGAGAGCCAAGTCTTTTGCCAAGAAAGAAAAGAAGGCTACGCAAACTCTGGCCATTGTTTTAGGTACATTCATCATCTCTCAGCCCTTTTCCCACCTATTTAGGTCGCAGAATGCACTCCTCTTCCATAACCTTTTATCAGCAGTCATATCTGAACTCACACCCTACCTACTCTTATCTCATTTCACACAATCTATTCATACTTTCTTCAGTCTTCCTCTACGATTGTAATCATCTATGTTCATTCTCATTACTTTATTCGCTATATGTCTTTCATCCCGCCGCATAACATGCCCATGGAACGCAAACCTCTTGCTCCTCAATTTCTCTGCCACTGGCGTAATTTTCAAACTTCCCCTAATATTTTTGTTACGTTATAATGTTTAAATGTTGTGATTTATATGCTTCCTTGCAACATCGAGTCGAAAACTTTCATAATAAGGAGATATAAGAAACAACGAGCTTTCCTAACTTTTATCTTTTCCATAAACTTAAAGTATTACTTTTGCGTTTTGTTCAGTGAGTATCTAGATATCAAATGCTTCCTCATTTTCTTCTCTTCAGTAAATGCTGACAACTCCTCTGTAACTCTGCATTACTTGTTGCGGTTTTATGCATGGTATTTATGATGTATGGTCATGGTATGGTCATTTTTTTAATATGAAAAATTTGCAAATTGATTTTAAGAAAAAAATTAAAACATTTTTTTTAGACCTTCCAGTGGAAATTACCTAAGCATCTGATAATAGCTCATACTGTGAAGTTGTTGATTGTTTATTGCGTCTTAAAGAATGTGCTTTTTAAAAAAAATGTTTTAAAAGCATGCTAACGGAAGTTTTCATACAGGCCGCTTCAATGTGCTTATTGGGAACTTCCTAACATAACTTATATTTATCCTCTTATAGTTGTGGTTATTAAATTATATTTGTTAGAGCCTTCTGAATTTAAGTGGTAATTATTTAACTTTGTTCACAGGTGTCTTTCTTTTCTGCTGGGCTCCGTTCTTCACTTGTTCAGTCCTCGACGCTCTCTGTACGAAGTTTGGCCTCTCCTACTCCCCGGGCGTCACGGTCTTCATCTTCACGACGTGGCTGGGCTACATCAACTCATTTCTCAACCCTGTCATCTACACTATCTTCAACCCCGAGTTCCGGAAGGCGTTCCGGAAAATTCTGCACTTCGGTACATAGCAAACCGACTTCTACCTGGTGTACACATAAGTATTATTCAATTATGTACGTTTGATTAGTGTTATTATTTAATCAGATGTGATCTCCAGAGACTTTTGTTAGAGTGTCAATGCTGGACGTGGGATTCTAGACAAGGTTCTTAAATTAAAGATCCTAGAAAGAGATTCATATGAGCATGTCTACGAAAAATTAACTAATTACAAAAATGTCAATAAATTCTACGAACTGGTGAAATATTTATGATTGAATTACTCGCGAATGATGTCGCGGGACAGCTAGTTAAGGAATAAATAACAGGGAAATTTAGTAAATCATTGCAAAAATCTTAAAAGAGAAATCTTGATTTCAATATCATACACATTATGTAAATAATATGTCTGTAAATACGCTTTCCTTAAAGTACATAATGTATTAAAGATCCCCCGTGCCTCTGTGATTCATTTAACTAATTGTGAATCGAACCTACGAATTAGGCTTAATACTTAGCCGAATAACTATTGTAATGTTATATTATACGTAATACAAATATTTTTGTATCGAGCTACGCCACTGTTATTAGTAATATTACTAGTAGACGCTATGTCCTTCGCGAGCTTTTTAAGTGTACAAACTTGTATAACTGCGTTACTTCCTGTGGTTGTGATATCTATAGTACGAAAAGTGTTTAATTCTTTTTCGATATAGTTCTGTTTTGGTAGTCACTGTACTTGTAAGTTAAGTGTTAGTCTTCCTTGCCGACTGTACTCTTCTCTATTCTTGAATATTTAGGTCCTAACTGTACCGATATGTCTGTTGTTTATTATTCCCCAGACAGCAGGTCAAATCATGTGGTTTTGTTTCTCTTGAAAGTGGCTTCATGAAGGATCATTTGTTTCTTAGACAACTGAAAGGTAAAATATAACTTACTCCATTATTAAGTACTTAGTATGCTTTTAAGTTAATTGAAGTATTACGTAATATTTTGTTCCTATTTGGAGTTTCATGTTTCTTATCTCTTTAAATATTAATTTTACGATTTAAATATTTTTCAGTTATATAGAGCAAATAATAAATATTAAAGTAGATAATGTCAGTATTAAGTTTTCTACTAAAACTTCATTTTATTATTTATTAGCGTGTATTCAACCTAAGGGACCTGCTTCTAAAATACCAAATGCTTCATTTAAAATGTACATATTTTAGCAAGGCTCATTATTAAGCTGTTTTAATATTTGTGTATTTTAATGATAAACGACTTGTTTATAGCAATACTAAGCCAAAGAAACAGATTGTAAGTTCTGAATGTAATGTTAGTTATTTATGTATATATTAGTGAACATCGTTGTGAAATTAATGTCTATTAATACATTAAATCTGTTTAAGATTGAAACCCAATTGTTTCTCGTTCATTAGCCTACCAACTCCAGTTGTGAATCTAAACATCCCCGGGACCTACTCAAATACACACAAAAACTCCATGAAACTCGGTCCATACATACATAAGCACAGAAGAAATCAGCCTTTTTACTACGTTTCCCGTAGTAGGTAGGGGCCGGCATCCACCACGCTGGCCCAGTGCGAGTTCGTGGATGTCACATCTGTTCGAATTTGGCGTATTCTGCACATCAGTGATGAAATTGTGGAGTAAATATCAATTTAAAGTCTTGAACTCGTCTAGTTCACGTTGTCGAATACATAGTTGACGGATTTATTGTAAAAGCTATGAAGGTGTTGTAACGTAAACGTTATTCATAGCCTGATAAGTATTAATTTACAAAGTACACAATTACGTAAAAGTGTACTTTGAAAGCCAAACACTACCAAAACTACAGCCAAAATAACCTTACTGATTTTATTCAACACCACGTTCCTCACAGTACAATCAATTTGCAAGAATCACAGTTACTTAAACATGTTCTATCTAAATTCAATATCTTATAATATTTGTAACTTGGCATACCCTTTAACTCTTCTCTTATCTCGGAGGCAGAAGTTTAATTCGCGGTATAAGCTCAAGTCATAAATATTACATTGCCCTATAGTTCTACACTTGAAACCGACCAAAAAGGAAAATGTAAAATTTTCAGTTAGAAATCGAATTCAAGTCTCATTTGAACTCGATTTCTAATTAAAAATCCCTGTGAACTCCCAACAGTTTATCTACTCGTTGTCTGCTAATTCAATAAAAATATCTGTATTATTTTATTGACATAGGCTTTATTAAGAAATAACGTATCTCTGGAATTTTCTTATCCCCGTACCTTCTCCCCCATGTCGTAACAATTCGGGACGACAAAGGACTATTCAGTTTATAATAATAGTGAAAGATAACTTATAGGTATTGAAAACATCGGCATGTGTATTTTATTATCTCCTTGTGTGGAACGATCAAAATGTGCTTTGAAAATAATTTTCTTGTACGTTTAGTTATGTGGATAGTAATAAAGGATTCTTCCTTTACGTTTACCAGAAAGAAAACTTTTTATATGTAAGAAGGTGGCAAACGAGCAAACGGATCACCTGATGTAAAGTGACCGCTACCCATAGACATCCGCAACAGGCAACTGTGTTTCAGATGCGTTGCCTACCTTTAATGGGCAGAGGAGGGCATAGACAGGAAAGAGGGTATTCCCTTTTCCCAGTTCACTTCCTCCATGTCCTATCCTCTTCCCTTTCACATTCTATCCCCCTTATGAGGATTGGGTGGGAAGGTGAAGAGACTGAAATTAGGCCTCCGGCACCACACTCATCAGACGAAACGCATATGTCTATGGGTATCACTTGATACCAGGCGAGCCGCTTGCATACAACTTCTACCAAAAAAGAAATATATTATAAAATTAAACGAAACCGGGCAGCCTAAATGTAATATACGAAGACATTCTGAGTGTCTAATGAAGATGTAATCTTCGGGTCTATCTACATACTTTGTAAGTATGTAGATAGTCCATAATAAAGTTACAGCAAGATATATAGGTACTGCGCTCAGTACCTATATATCTTGCTGTAACTTTATTATAGATTGATTCCCAATTTAAAATTGCTTCACCTCTCATCCGTGAAATTATGAACTACACGTGAACTATAAATCATATCGATTGAATTATAATGACGTTGCATTCTTGTTTCTGAATTCTGCTCGAGTTTAATATTTTCGTATCTCAGTTCGCTGGACAAATTGACCTGTGTTCAGGATTTTCATCCATTTCATTTATTGTTACTTGATTTCAATCGTTTTGTATCAAAGGTCCGAGGTCAATTGGCTTTTACTTTTGTACCACCAGAGTACTTCACGTGAAATACGTTTATTATAAACGGTTCTAAAAGGAATTAAATTGTATTTTAAAGTGAAATATGCAGTTCTGTTCCGTTTGAAGTCTTAATATAACACATTTTATTATTTATATCTAAAGATATGGTATGATAATAAATGAAATGAAACTTGAATATTCAAAATTAAGTTTTAACAAAATGTTTGTTGTTTTTATAATATTTCTCCATTACACTATGTACAGCAGTAACAATTATTAATTTAAAATGTCTGTTCTTGTAGAGAGAGGTCTGAATAAAAATGCTTATATGTAGAGTTGTTGTCAAATCACTTTTGTCATTTTAACGTATAGCAATCATATCGGCCAAAGATTATAAATAACTATAAACATACTTTATTAGGTTGTCTGAACTCTAGAACCTCATAACAACTTGTGAAACTCTCCATGCTTCTTCAATGCAAACATCAATTCTAATGATCTTCCACACGAAAACTTCATTTTTAATGGTTTATTGACAGTCGTCAATGATATTTTTACTGGAATATGATTTTCAGATTCTATATGTCGGGGACTGGCCGAAAGCAGAGTGACTTGACGAGTAAAACGTTCAAGCTGTCAGTCACTCTGACACAACCCCAAGCTCTAGCGTAACGGTGAACCCGGTAGCAGTCATTACTATACGAAGAGTGGCGGCAATCGGGTTGCATCGTGGACACGCGCTACGTGTTTGGTGGAGTGTCGATACATGAAGCCGGTCTACTTATTGTAGTATCGATCCAAGATTATATTTTGTAATGTCCTAATGTATTTCGCTACGTGTCATTATCCTCACCCTAACGCCCGACGCCCGAACTATTCAAGATGGAGTTAAATATCTATTAAATATATATGTGTGTTTTGTCATAGTATTTTATGTTCCCATGTGTGGAGATGTACGACTTAAGTACTAGGGTACTGTTACAATTTATTTGTCCGAAAAGAAAAAAAAATGCTCACATTAAAAAAAGTGACCGCAACTCATAGACAACAACAAAAAATGAATCGCAGATGCGTTGCCTACCTGTAATGAAGAGAAGAGGTGAGACAGGAAAAAGGATGTTACCTTTTCCTACCAATCCCCCCGTTAAATTCTCTTCCCCTTCCCATCCTATCTTTTACCTTAATAAGTAAAGGATGGGAAAGGGACAAGGACTGAAATTGGGCCAGAGACACAAAAGATGCAACCTATAGACTCATTCTTTATAAAAGGCATAGGTTCTGCGCCTTCTCGATTTTTATTCCTACAGGAGTTAATCAATTTCCACTTCCCACGAAAAGACTGTCAACAGTTGGCGATGTGGTTTAATAATTAGTCACCTATCATGGGATCCTAAAACACGGAGCAGGTGGCTCAGCGGTGTAGGCCACGGCTAACGTACTGTAGGTTGCGGGTTCGAACACAGGCAGGCGCTTCTCTTTCTTCTTCTTTTCAGCCTAAGGTCGCACTGGGCCAGCGTGGTGGATTACGGCTCATTCCCTCTCTCGGAGAGGAGGCCTGTGTCCCTGCAGTGGGGAACATTCTAGAAAAAGGGCGATTTATTATTATTATATTATTATCATCCGATGCGTGCACTAACATTACATATTTCTTTAAAGTATATACCCCTGACCATATTCTTAATTACTACGTCAACATGAAGGCACAAATTTCTGCTCGAATAGCGACCGAACATCAAAGGACTGTGAGGAAACTCAATGACCATTGTAAAGGCTTCACGTCGAGTTCTTTGGATTGAACATCGTTTGAATGGTTCCTTTTATGAGCATTCTTAATTAAAACCACAATCATGTTAATTGAATGACTTCGGTACATTTATGGAATATAATAATTAATGTACTCTCAGGCTTTCGAGAATCGCAACGAAATGACTTTCGTTGTGAGTGTATTACCGTTATATGTTCTGGTATATCAAGGGAAGGTAGGTCAATTATAGAATAATTATCAAAAAGGATAATAATGGAGAAGTGTGGCTTAAAAGTGGATGTTGTGAGTAGAATTGAGAAAGGTATGCTTCGGTGGTTCGGGCATGTTGAAAAGATGAATGAAGAGAGAATAACAAAACAAATTTGTGTTTCACAAGAGAGTGGCAGTGTTGGCAGGGGATGTCCAAGGAGGACTTATCGATCAGATTAGTGACATACTAAAGAAGGGTGATATAAGGAGTACCCATAACCGACGAGCTTGTATGCGTAGATGTAGAAGAAGCGAGAGAGGTGTGCCTGGATCACGCCAAATTGAAATCGTTACGGTTACGAGCATGAGCGCATATTTATTTAATTATTTGTATATTAAGCGAGCTATTTCCATAGTTTTTCTAGAAATTCCAACAAGTATTCTAACGAGTAAGCAATCAGTATTTTATTTATATCCAGAATGGACAATGAAAAATACACAAGTTCTCACTTCAATTACCCGCTACATCATGAACTGTTTCATTCAGTACCGAGGACGTAATTACTGGGAAGAGCGTAATTTTGTCCTCTCGGATGACAACCTACTTCCTTAGTTCCTAATAGAGGTCAAATTTAACTAAGCCTCGTCTAAAAGTAAATACGTCCTACCATGTATGTATGAAATAAGTAATTACTTTATTATTTTGAACTTACCAGAAAACGATAATTAAAAAAATAAGAAAAATAAAAAATGATTCGTTGGTTGAAGAAGGAATGGAAATCACTCCTTGGTTTGAATGGAGTACATACTATGTGTGTGAAGTTACTAGATTTATAAAATTAGAGTAGACAATATACAATTGAGTAGTAACATAGTTATAGTGGCCGTTGGACGTACGAATGGTACAAGATTCGACATAAGGAATTTATACCCTCATCTGTTATTCGATTGGGAACTTGGTTATATGTTAGAGAATGACATTAATAAATAAAAGGTGGGTTGCCGAGCTAAATCTGGAACAAACATTGTTAAATCGTAAAAACCAAATTAGATTGAACCCGTACAACGAAACGTAAAAATATGAGACTCGCGCTCGATCTGCTTTCACATAAACTTGACCCCTAGAATCGTCAACGACAAATTACGCAAGGGTTCATCCAAATTTGGTTTTTGATGGTATCAATTCCTTAAGTCGGATCTTAGACTAAATTCAATGTTTCAAGATTAAGGCTACAAAGCCGAGTTACTAGGACTTTATATAACAGTCCCAAGTAAGTTATATATTCTCCGAGGTCACAGCCTAATAATACATTCCGTAAGTACCAGAGCTTTAGGTTTTCCTTTTATCATTAAGTAAAACTTTTATCTATAAAAATACAAAAGAATTATCATCCGTTACATTGCTATAATAAAACAGCCTTTTTTAGAATGTTCCCCACTGCAGGGACACAGGCCTCCTCTCCAAGAGAGTGAATGGGCCGTAATCCACCACGCTGACCCAGTGCGGGTTGGTGCATAGACATATACTTGTTAGTATCAAAGTAAATACATTATTTTCTCAAAGAATCTACAAAATTTCTCTTTAAAAGTTCAGTAAGCTCTGCCGGTGCTTAGGTTACTAACGGTTCATTCTACATTACGTTGGTACGTAATCGAAACATATGATATAAGAGAATTCCCCAGAGTATTAGTTTCCAGACATCGCGTGCTTGGAAATATCAATTCACTTTGGGTCGTGGAATGGGCTAGTTTAAGCTAATTTGGGTTTAGAATATGTCTTATTTAGAAATCTACATTTAAGTCCTCTTAAATTGCTCCTATTTTTAAAACAAACGATCAAGAGGTTCACCCCATATCATGTGACCGCTACCCATAACTATCTGCAACGAGCTAACGATTTACCGGCTTTTAATGGACAGAGGAGAGGGTAACAGAAAAAAAGGATATTCTTGTTCCTATTCATCCCTTCCCTCGCCTTATCCACCTCCTCTTCCCATCATTACCTTATTAGAAAGGGATAAGAAGGAGAAGAGAATAGAATTAGACCCCCAGAACCTCAGTCTTCAGACGAAACGTCGTGTTATTTCAAAGTTAATTAAATTCTTATATATTATTAGTAACTTTGGGTTTTTTTTTATATTACAAAGTGGCAAACGAGCAAGCGGCCCCTGGAAATAAGTACCGCTACCCATAGGCATCCGCAACAAGCTAATGAGTTGCAGATGCGTTGCCTACTCAACCTCATCATGAAACTTTGTACACATATTCTTGGAGGTATTAGAAGTAACATAGGATATTTTTATGAAAAAAAATAGTATATAAAAAGCGAAGTATGTATGTTCCTATAGACCTATAGACTCCGAAACGGCTGGACCCATTTCGATGAGATTTACAGGGATTGTCCAGATTGGCACATTCCTGTGTTTGGTAGCGATCGGATCAACATAGTTAGTGGTACCCCGGCGAAGCGAAAATAGAAAAGAGTTGTCTAAAATCAATTCTCAACTGTCGAAATTTTAAATGTCAATATCAAGCGATACAATTTAATAATTGTTTGTAAGATTAATAATTTCCAATTAGTTTAGATTCAAACGCAAACAAAACAGTCGTCACAAAAGAAATTCGGAGCAAACTACGTATAAAATTCGTGGAAACGATGAAAGAAAAACTAAGTAAATTTAAGATCTAAATTAAGATGTTAATTAAAACCTTTAATATAAATATCTGGGCTGATAGGAATACAGAAATTTATGGCGACTATGATAAGTCTTGAAAATAAATTAACTTACATAATAATATTATCACGGTGACAAAATGAACCAAAACTAAAACAGGACATTCTAAAAAAACTTTAAATGTGTTCCTTTGTGTTACCAACTAACATGTGAAGTTCACTTCCCCTTTTCCCGCTTATGTTCACAGTATGAACTGTACAGGTTTTGGCTACAGTTTTTACGGCCTAACGCCAAACCTCCTTGGGAATATACATAATATAGTAAAATAATTAAATACATATAAAATAACAGAAAAAAACGAATCATTGACAATTTGATTTGTTATTTCTCGACAATTTATAAACTGTCAAAGTCAAATTGTCAGATTATGAACCAATATTAAGATTGACATGACGCGCTCCTTTCAGTTCCCGATTTCTTGTTAGTTTATAATATGCCTAGTGAGATTATGAAACCGACGAAGTTAATAATTGGTAATCGAGGGAGATGTACCAGGATTGCTGAATAAGAGAGTATTAAAAATCAACCTACTCCCTTTATATGGGTTTTATTGCAATCTGTGTAATACATCATTCTACTATTTGTTCACTTGACGATTTGCCTTTGCAATAACTAAACAAGATTATTGAGGCGACACAGTCTCTAATTGCTGAAGTAATTACGCTAACAACGTGCCGGCAATCTCTGACAAAGCGTATCGCTTAATTGCGCTGAATATCTCGCACGAACGATACGATACGACAAATTGCGAGTGCTTTCAGATGAGACTGCGGCTTTTGACGCGAGTAGGTCACGTCGATCGATAATTATAATATTACGAGTATTTTATAAGACAATAATAATAATACAGAAGCAAGAACGAAAATAGATTATGTATTATTTCGGGAAGTCGAGAGAAAGAGTCAACGCAGGGAGAAAAGAGAAGAGAAAGAGGAATTGGAGATTGCGTACCGACAAGTAGCTCTTAAATTGACGATGATGAAAACAAGATAGCAGTATACCAAACTCATAGCAAGATATGATTGTTGTAAACAAACGTCATGTACCATACATGGCGGCCATTACACTTTTTATACTTTCATCGGAAATTGTATAATAATTTTGCAGAAATCGTGAGATAAAGTTGAAGTGAAATTGTGTAATATGGATAGCTGATTTTATTAGGTAATGTGTGAAAAAGTTTTTTTAGGATTTACGAATTTTAACATAAAAGTTTGAACGAATTGAAATCTTACAATATCTACACATTTTAATTTCAATATTTTTCAACGATCCCGGATTGAATTATCCCTTAAATGTCATAATCTTCTAACTTTTATTATTTAAAATTAATATTTAAAATCTTTGTTAATTAATTTATAAGACAAAGGCAAAATGTCAATACACTCATCAGACATCAAACGAATGCGGTAACAATGATCCGTCGATTTTCCAATACCATTGTCTATGGAGATTACGCCGGTCACCGCGCGCTCTCGGACGTCTGCAACCAAACGAAATAGGACGGCTCCTGTTACTGAAGCCATTTGTCTTAAGGTACTTTATCCTTCTCCGTCAAGATTTCCTTGACCGAATTCCCTGGAGCAAATAGACTTGATTCCTTAAGCTATGTAATAAATCAACTTTAAGAAAGCTTATGCTGGATGAACAGGTTGTACTATAATTGGTAGAATAGTCATGCATAAAGAAAAGGAGGTACGGTGAAGATTTTCAGAGAACAAGTCTAAACCACAGTATAAATTTGGAGAGAGTATGGAAACTACGTACAAACATGCCCATCGACAAAACCCCTAAGCGCTACTCGCTACTGACATCACCGCGACATCACCGCGACATCACTGGACGTACTTTTTGTCTCTGCCTACCATGTCCTTGACCCTATTCCTACTTATATAGGATCGGTGCAGTATGGCCGTAGTCTATGCTGTTAAGGTTTTCCAGCTACGCCAACCCTCCTCAGAAAGGTGAATGAATCTTAGTCGCAGCAATTTTCTCTCACCTGTTAAAACCACTGCCAATGCATCTGCGAGTCTCAACGATGCTCCATTACATCCGTTTGCTTATTTGATTTATTCTAATATAAAAGTCCTGTCTGGAACTCACTTAAATGGAAACCATATTACCTTAAAATACTAATTCCCGATTTTAGAAGCGAAGAATAATTTAGAATATTCTAAAACATAATGCCAATGCTATCTATGTATGTATGGAGGCGTATTTTGACAACTCACGGCGCCGCAATTTCGTTGAAGAGCCCTTGTCGCTGTTGACAGGCGCACTGACAAAATATTATTCGAAATTTTAGCAAATTTATTAGATGCGTGTGAAAGCAGGCTATGAATATTTATAGTCACGCGTGCTCTGCTTCGTATAAAAAGTTGCGTTTGTTATTGACAAATTGCATATCAAACATCTTCGTTGTTCTATGTATTGGAAAAAGTATATAGTTGTTATATTGTTATGGGAGAAGATGGCGAGCGAGCAAGCGGTTACCCGATGTTAATGACCGCTACCCATAAGCATCCGTAAAAAGCAAACGAGTTACATACGTTGCCTACCTTTAATGGATAGGGGATAGACAGAAAAAGGATATTTCCTTTACCAATCTATTTACTAGGATACGACGGGAAGGGGAATATGAGTAACATTGGGCATCTGACACCTCACTCATCAGACGAAACACAGAAGCAAGGTCGTGGTATATCACCACTCCGTACATACATCATATGTTGTTGGCTCCTTACTCAGTTATACCACTGAACTCGTGTGTTATGGATAGCATGAGATAGTACGCATTTTAAGAATGTTGCTTTCTCATGTGTTCTGAACTGTTCTATCATTATAACGCCGTCATTATCAATCAAAAGACTAGGTCTTACGATATGCTTTGGTGGTTCAGGTATGATCAAATCAAAAGACGTCTATTGTTAGACATAGGTCTCTCTTAAAATATGCTTTGGAGTTTCAAGTATGAGTTTTTAATCATAAATTAAATTCACTCATTGTGAAGGTAAAATTATGTTGCAAAAGTGAGACTTGGTAAGGTTGAAGTCCTGGAAATTCTTCCAGGACTTTCTTTTGTGTACAAAAAGGTGATAGTATTAAGGAGTGCTCTGTTACTGACGACAGTGTGTGGATGTAGAAGGGATGAAATATACTCTATTTCCGTTGCCACGAAGCCGTGCCAAATATAAATTCATAATCTGTGCCTATGCTACTAAGGTCTGGACGTGGGAGCTTTTTTATTTATTCAAGAATACATCAAAATAATCTTGTCACGCTTGTAGCAATATAAAAAGAGATAAAAGTAAACGAGAACAAACACGTGCTGTTTCATTCCTTTTATTTGTGCGGAGTGCAGGCAATTTGCACCGGAGAGACGAGGCGAGGCGAACGGAGGAATGCTTCCGTTGAATTATTAAAACTAGACGAGACGGTAACAGAACGTGATGCGCCTTAGAGTGTACGGCTTTGCCAAGTCTTGGAAAACGTGTGAAAATTTGGACACGTATAAAAATGTAGTACAACCTCTTTAATATATAAGCGGCAATAGCATAATGGTTACTTGGTACGGAGTGCGAAACATGAACGTGCGTTCGAAACCACCATTGATTTCAAAAATCAGCTAATATTTCTTACATTAGGTCCGAGTAGGGTTGGCGTCAATCAGGCGGCCAGCCGTAAAAACCTATAGGCAAAACCTACAATGTACCGACTACGACAGTTATGTGCCGACCCCGCATAAATAGGAAAAGGACAGGAAGATACATACGTACATTTAATTTATCCAAAGTTGAAGATATCCCACAGTATTATTTAGTAATCACGACGTGTAGTTTGCCATTTTTATGGTTCCCTACCCAAAGGGTTAAAACGGGACCCTATTAAGACCCTGTCCAGACGCGTGTCTGTCTGTCCCAGATTGTCACGTATGATGTCCGTTGCCGCTATAATAAAAAATACTAAAAAACAGAATAAAATAAATATTTAAAGGAGCCCATACAACAAACGTGATTTTTTATATAGATGATGGTACGGAACCCTTTGTGCGCAAGTCCGACTCGCACTTGGCCGGTTTTTCTTTTGTTTTATTGGATCTTTATCCGAATTTGAATACGAGCCACTACATATGTTATCGAATGAATATTACTTATGATTATTTTAGTAACGACTGCCTATAAAGTAAATATCCAATACTTTTGATTGGGTCCAATTCGATTTCGTTTTATTTGTATGGCCGGCACGAGTACGGCAACTAAAATCTTTATTACCTTTTGATTTGTTTTACGTTCGTCGGCAGTAAAGGGGTCAGCAGTGGCGCCACTTATCGTCACCTATACTTTTATTTCATTACTGAAGTTTGGGTCATGAGAATAATTTAATTTATCTTAATATGTTCACCCCGGCTTCTCTCGGGTAGTTTCTCCATATACATTTTTTTTACTTTTTAGTGATCGCTTACGTAACCGAAACATTTGTGCAAAATTTCAAGTACTTAGGCCCATTATTTTTGGGCTGAGTTGATATATCAGTCAGTCAGTTTCTTCTTTTATTAGAAGCAATTGTTATTCAACTAAACTTTTTGAGATTTTAACTTAACATGAGTAGGTCTATTATTATATGGCACTCATATACATCTGGTACGAGTTCTCGTTAGTGTTTATACACATTAAAAACGTAACTTTGTTGATATGAGCTAAATGGGATTTGAATTATCACCGCTTTGTCATAATGTAACGAATTTAAATTACAGATTCGAATCCACGTCTGCATGGTTCGCTTTAACTCCCAAATATATTTATTAATTAATAACTATTTTGAAATAATGATACACATTGGAATAAAACTAGTTTTTCAGATTTTATCGCGTTTATTTTACATTTTTTAGTTTCCGACGTTTCGAGTACCTTACAGCGCGCAGGCCACGGGGGACTGAGGTGTCAGACGTCCTAGCTGGTTAGCAAAGTACCCATTTATTTTTAATGAATTCTGCTCCGATCTATGTACAATGAGCTCACTGTATCTTGAGAAGTTGTAGTTTATTACTTACGGGATCCCAAGACGTTGGTAGTACCCAATCATGTTTTCGCGTATCATCCTGGGTAGGAAGCGGTGTTCTTTGCTGAGGAATTGTGGTTATATCAAATCTTATATAAAGGCTGGGGCCGTCCAATACATGACAGACAACACAGGCTGCATAATATATTTTAATGTAAAATCTGCTAAAGAATTTCATGTCTATTGAAAATATCTTGCGGATATTGAAGCTTTTAAAAATCTATCAAAGCTTTTAAGCTTAATACGACGTACAGTACTTTGTCATCGAGGAACTGTAAATCAAAAGATAGTTTAGAAAAGAAAAAATCCTTTCTGTAAATTAACAAGAAGTTTTAGGTAATTTTTTTATTGTTTTTTTTACAAGCATAATGCTACGCTACGCTAGGACGCATGGCAGTTGGGGCTAAAAGGTCCTAGAGTGACGATGACTTACACGTTGACGCAGCGTTGGTACGCCTCCGACGTGATGGACCGATCTGGTTAAAGTTGCGGGAGCCCACCAGATGAGAACGGGAGTGGAGCGATGTCTGTGGCTATAAATTGGGGACGCCTACGTATAGGAGTCGCTTGTTAGTGATGTTTGCGGGGATCATGCGAGTAAACAAGTAGTAAGTTTGACTTGTCGACGTTGTTTGTTTTAGCACAACGAAGAATCTTGGGTCTACATGTCTCAAATATAGTCGACTTTACCGCGGCAACGACGAATCCTAATCCATAGCTTTAATGTAAAATACTAGAAATATACACACAACTGTGTTCTGAAATCACTTCCCAGTTCAAAACCGTCTATTCCTTCAACATTAACCGTGGTTGGTTGGTTTTATCACTTTTTCAAATGCTATGCTATGTACTTGTTAAAGTTGAAGGACTCACGCAAACAAATTCTTTCTGGTGAACTATCAGGCCTTCATTACGACTGTAGCGTGGCTCATTTATTATGATAATCTTAAACAATCCGATGATATTGAAACAGCAAATAGTTTTCCAAGTTAATTGGCTTACAGCATGACATACTTCATCATTAATTATTCATTAAGTATTAGTGACTCGCCCCGGCTTCTCCCGGGTACCACAAATTATGTTGATCCGATTGCTACCAAACACGGGAATGTGCCAATATGGACAATCCCTGTACATTCCATCGAAATCGGTCCAACCGTTTCGGAGTCTATAGGTCTGTAGGTAACATACATACTTCGCTTTTTATATAGTTTTTTTGTCATAAAAAGTATCCTATGTTACTTCCAGTACCTCCAAGAATATGTGTACAAGGTTTCATGATGATCGGTTGAGTATTTTTCGTGTGAAAGCGTAACAAACAAACTTACATTCACATTTATAATTAGTAGGGATTTATTCCCCGTGATATTAATTGCAAATTTTAGTAGATAACATTTTATCCGTAAGACATATCCAATCCCAGCTGAGGTCTTCGTTTGAAAAAACCAAGAGCCACTTAGAACAGGTTAGTAGATCACACGTTTGTTTAACAGGCAATAGAGGCATCTCCTTTGTCAAGATCGCGACCACTACTACACAAATTTCTGAAACATAATAGTAATTTTACCGAATTTTGATTTCAATGTGCAGAGAACTAAAGAAACTATACATGTATGTACGATGTCACCGTTTCAAAACTACGTTTCGTTTCTATTAATTATCTAGTGAAAGCATTATTAAATGTAACTTTAACGGAACAAAATCAACAATCTGATACTAAATTTATAACTAATGGACGTCCAAGATAATTAGTTTAAGGTCAAATGCACTCCACACGAGGTTGAAGCGCAACGGACCGTGTAGTTTCTACGTCGCTTGCAAGACTTCACACAGCACACATTTTTAAACCTTTAATTTTAAATGTATATCGAAGTTGCGTTCAAATGGATTGTCATCTTAAAGTTTTTTTTATAGGTGTTAAAGAGTGACCTCTACCGATAGGCATATGAAACAAGCAAATGAGTTACAGCTGCGTTGCTTACACTTAATGGACACAAACAGAAAATGGTTATTTCCTTTTCCTAATTAACCCCGTATCCATTAAGTCCTCTTCCCCTTCCCATACATTCCTTATTGGATATTGGTGAAGGATGGGAAGGGGAAGGGGACTAGAATTAGGCCTCTGGAACCTCACTCGACACACGAAACGCAGGGTACATCTACTTCTGTTTTCTGTGAGGTCGTTTTCACCGGTCAATGGGTCAGCCCATTCATGCAACAGATGTTGTCGCGGACTCTACCACTAAAGTAGTATTAATTACTACCACTGTTCCAATACTAAAATGAATGAACTAGACAGAACCAACTAGATATGAAATTCAAGTATCTTTCTAAATTGGTACGGTTCTTTGTTTGTTTTACAACTCTGTGCGTGAGTAAGTAATAAATTGTAACTTACAAAAGTTACTTAGCTTACAGAATTTATTACGTTTAGAAGTAAGTTAAATGGTCCATTACTTCATACAGTTGCCAAATCAAATTTACATACAACTTAAGTTTGTGCGACAAATAAACGAATAAATCTATGTAACTCCACTGAAAAGGCTTGGTAAAGGTTAAGTAAGTCACTTGATGTCGGGTGAACCGCTTTTTCGTTTGCCACCTTCTAATATTAAAAAAACTGATCCCAAACTAAGCAGAGCTTGTGCTATGGCAACCAGATAACTGATATACTACATATACTATTTTTCTTTCGTAGATACATTTTTAAATGATCATAGCACCCAGACTCAGGACAAACAGATATGTTCATGCACACAAATGTCTGGTTGGGAATCGAACCCACGACCTGCGGCGTGAAAAGCATGTAATATCAGGCCCGTCAGCTACCAATGGTCTGTTCGTTGCTCACTTGAATTGCTGTGTATTACACAATTGATTGTTAAAATGATATAAAAACTAAGGCTCTTGTTATATAATACAAAGAAATATATACTATATACAAAACAATCTAAATTCGCTTGTACAGGTGATTAAATTACTGACGGAAAAGTTTAAATTAAAAAAATCCCGCTCAGCTGTTTCGCGACACTTAGTAATTGTGGTCGGTTGATGAGAAAAGCGTTTAACTATGTAAAGTTAAATAAAAAACTACCCGGTAAAAGCTCGGAGCTTTATACATCAATTTAAACGTGACCAACACAAGCTCCATCTTCGTTAACCGGTTCAATGGGACAGTTAATTGCTAGTATCGAACGCTGTCTGAATCTAACGACATTAGTAAATGTTGAAATCTGACATATACTTTAACGCAGTGTGAAGATTTTTCTGCCAAAATTTATTTAGCGGAAGATGCAGCTAAAAACTAATTAAGTGATTTCATTTACAGACGATTGAGTATTTAACGTAAAGCGTGGTATATGTTTTGTTTTATCGTTAATCGCTTAATGGCGGAAGAAAACGGTGAGGCGTACAACGTGAGAACTTTGCTTACATGCAATTGATGACGGTTTAATTAATAACTTGCAAATATATATAATTGTCCAAAGCTTGTTATTGGTTGCCATGGTAACGCCGCGATGCGCCACCAAGTGCGTCGCGCATCGTAAAAAGTCACTCTCATTTTTTCCAAATGTGCCAAAAGAAGTACATTCTTTTTATCCAAAATCGAATTTTGAAAACAGTTTCTTTAGTTTATTTATTAATTCTGGAGAGTAAACGATTTAATGCTTGCGCTGTTTAAATCCTAATTCTTATATTCAGAGACGGGAATTCATAAAGAACAGAAATTAGGCGCCAAGATCTGCAAATTATTTAATATGTCTAGCCATGAAACCTTAGAGATTGGAAGCTTTCCAACTGCCGTCTATCTGTGTCCAAACGAACTTTCGTCTCATTTATACCTTACAATTATCTTTATATATTTCCTCAAATAAAAGTATCAACTATAGAAAAGTAAACGCAAAAATCAATGGTATGTTATAACCAGAATTACATTTAAAAAAATCTTCTCATTCTGCCCTGTTCCTAATAATTTTTATATGTGGTCGGCACAGTACGATCGTAGTCCATACTGTAATATGTTCGTGCTATAGTTTTTACCGGCCGACAGCCTGATCCCAACCCTCCTCGGTAATTAAAAAAAATCAAACTAAAAGAATGCAATTAAAAAATATATCTTTCGTAATAGTACATCGTTCGGGTGTATAGTGGCAGCAATTACTATCCTTTTAAGACCTCTATACTAACAATATAAATGGGAAAAAGTATGGATGTTTGTTACTCTTTCACGCAAGAACGGATGAACGGATCTGGATGAAATTTGCCAAAGAGATAGATTATAGTCTGGAATAGCACATAGGCAGCTTTTTATTTCGGAAAAATGTACGGTTCCCGTGGGACACTATTCTTTTAATTTACACATTCATATCTATCTATATAAAATTCTCCTGTCACAGTGTTAGTCGCCATACTCCTCCGAAACGGCTTAACCGATTTCAATGAAATTTTGCATATACAAAAAAAAATATAAAAAGCGAAGTATGTACGTTCCCTATAGACTCTGAAACGGCTGGACCGATTTCGATGAAATTTACAGGGATTATCCAGATTTGTACAGCGGGTGTTCCTGTGTTTGGTAGCGATCGGATCAACATAATTAGTGGCGAAGCCGGGGTGGGTCACTAGTCTATGTATATAAAAGGCGATGTGTTTATGTATGTTCCCTATAGATTCTGAAACGGCTACCCGGGCGAAGCCGGGACAGATCACTAGTACATCTATAATAATTTTTCACATAGGAAGGCATCCGCAAATGGAAATAGACTAGTGCTGTCTAGAATCGAATCTTGATCTGACGTTTGACATTCACTGAGCTATCACAATTCTATATCTAATTAAACTTTACTCATCTTGGTATTATCTCTATTGACATATTTAATAGATAATTTTTAGAGAGGTGTACGAGCTTTAAATTCCAAAGGATTACAGAGGCATTGACTAGTAGCGTTAACTTTTACTGTAATAGAAGAGAAGTGAATCTTTCAAGTATTTCAAGCTGTCAAGTTCCCTCAAGTGCGTTTTTACAATTTGAACTTATAATGTAAGTTTGTTTGTTACGCTTTCACGAGAAAACTACTCAACCGATCATCATGAAACTTTGTACACATATTCTTGGAGGTATAAGAAGTAACATGGGATACAGTTTTCTATATAAAAATAATAGTATATAAAAAGCGAAGTATGTATGTTCCCTATTGACCTATAGACTCCGAAACGCTGGACCGATTTCGATGAAATTTACAGGGATTGTCCAGATTGGCACATTTCCGTGTTTGGCGATCAACATAATTAGTGGTACCTGGTTGAAGCGGGGCGGGTCAATAGTATTTATTAAAAGATCCGGTTTAACACGAATGTACCAAGCTATATAAAATGTATGTATGTCTGAGTTATCTCTGGTGATTAAGATATCCGCAGATCCAACCATCTTTGGACAAGACATTTGAGAGATATTGGTAATATATAAATGGCTTTGTGTCTATTACATAATAAGGTATTTATTCGCATAATTGATATATTGCCTTAAAATTCGTTATATAAATATTTCAATCAATTGTATGCTTTATGTATTATTTCATTTATGTCTTCAATATACAATCCTAACGGCCGGCCATACAATTGTTTTCCTCTCCACGGCGCCCGAGAATACAGAGGTAAGTTTGTATTCAGTCCGCAGAGCTTTGTTTGTTTGTTATTTCATGAGGCTCAAAAATAATAGCGAAGTCGTTTCGTCCCACTTTTGTCGCACCTAGATATTTTACTAATGCAGGGAGCGGCTGTGCTCGGACGACATTTTAATACCACCAGTACCAAATTGAAAAATATGTACACATACCTTTTGTTTTGTATAAATTAATCTAATATATCTTCATAGCGTCTATGATATTTTCATTTAATTTTATTTTACTTAATAAATATATCATACAATTACGCTGTTATATCATAGCATGAGGAAAACACTTTGGGAGTAATTATAAATTTCATGTAACTTACGATCTAGTCAAGTTTGCGGTAGTTTGATGGGGACCGCGGGGACTAGATCTTTGTGGCGATTGAAGCGTGGACCAGATCTTTGTGGCGGTTAGAGTGAGGACCAGATCTTTGTGGTGATTAGAGCGTGGACCAGATCTTTGGGGCGTTTAGAGTGGGGACCAAGTGTTTGTGGCGATTAGGACGTGGTTCAGATATTTGTGGCGATTAGAGCGGAGTTATTTCAACAGTGGACATATGTTGGATGAAACGATGACGACTTACAACGCATTACACCCAGACTCAGGAGAAACAGACATGTTCATACACAAGCGTCTGTCCTCGGTGAGAATCGAATCCCCGACCTGCGGCTCGTTATAGGCATCGTCATCGGAAAAATCACTTCGTTTTCTTCCTGGTAGACTTTAATTCCATATCTTACAGTGTATATAGCTGTATCTAGCATTTGATATTGTCGGAAAAACGTTTTTCCTGTGTCGTAAATAATATTTCAAATACATCCTGCTCGTATTTCCTGGAAAATATGCTGAAATTTTTTCAATTTAGTTCCTTTTAGGTAATATTTTCAAAGTAAAGGAGTCTTGCGTGGTACATCATATTGAATGACATACTCGATTACCTGTTTTAGTTCAAAACTGTCTGAATTTTAAAAGTCCGGTCAAATGGAAGTTTGAAGCACTACATTTTTCACTTTCAATCTTGCATCCAATTCCATCGCATTCGATATTACAAGTTATAGTTAGTTATATAGTTTCAGCTGTTTGGGACCTTTCTATATTTATTGTTATGTTATTCTGTCATTATATATGCAGTATAAAACTATTTGAATTTTTGAGGTTAGATGTCACAATATATAAAAACCGATGTATGTATGTTCCCTATATAACTATAACTATTGTCCAGTAGTGGTGGCTCAGCGGTATAGGCCCCGGCTTACGTACTGTAGGTTGCGGGTTCATTATTTATTATTATATTGTCCAGATGGACACAGCGGGTGTTCCTGTGTCTGGTAGCGATCGGATCAACATAATTAGTGGGACCCGGGCGAAGCCGGGGCGGGTCACTAGTTAATTATAAAAGAAGACAACAAATGAAATGACTTAAAGTATAAAAACAGTTCTCCGCTTATGACTAAGTTTTGCGAGAGTTGTAAAAACTGCATAAAAACTATTTTGACATAAAAATTTTGTTGAGATATAAAAATGGCTTCTCTTATTAGCTCTACGCAAACAGGCGGCTCGTAAAGCTCCGAACTGTTGTCCACTTTATTGAACAATAAAAATAATACTCAAGGAAACCAATGTACACTGTTTGATTTTTAAATAAATATTTTATTACTCACATAAATGCTTCGGTGGTTCGGGCATGTTGAAAGGATGAATGGAGAGAGAGTAACGAAAAAAATTTATGTTGCAAAAGTGAGTGGCAGTATTGGTAGGGGACGTCCTAGGAGAACTTACATCGATCAGATTAGTAACATACTAAAGAAGGGTGTACCAGTAAACAACGAGCTTGTATGCGTAGATGTATGGATGTAGAAGCGAGAGAGGTGTAACAAAATCGTGCCAAATGGAAATCCATGATCTCTGCCTACCCCTCTAGGTTACGGGCGTGAGCGTATATTTATTTATATCAGATAAAACTTACAGTATAAACTAGAAACTAGTATCAATATCACAATGTTATTTTTAGACGAAGAAAAACAAAGCAATAGCAGATTTACATATTATTATTGATTAAAAACAATTTTCAATATTTCAGAGTATTTTATTGAGTTTAAAATGTCTACCTTTTATTTAAAAACTAGCGGATCGCCCCGGCTTCGCACGGGTAGCGCAAAAAAAAGGTTATCCAGAATATATTTGTTTCAAGTTGGACGATATTACACATAGTGACAAAATTTCATTATGATCGGTTTAGCAGTTTCAGAGTATATCCCGGACAAACAACGTGATTGGAGATTTTTATGTAAGATAGTATACAGCACTCAGGGATAGTATGTTTTTATAACAGTAAAAAACTTTCATCGAAATCGGTTCAGTAGAGATATCCAGAGATTACTCCTGACAACCCCACAAACTTTACCTTTTTATAATATTACTAGTGACCCGCCCCGGCTTCGCCCGGGTACCACTAATTATGTTGATCCGATCGCTAACGAACACAGGAATGTGCCAATCTGGACAATCCCTGTAAATTTCATCGAAACGGTCCAGCCGTTTCGGAGTCTATAGGTCTATATAAGGAAACATACATACTTTGCTTTTTATATACTATTTTGTTTTCATAAAAAGTATGCTACTTCTAATACCTCCAAGAATATTTGTACAAAGCTTCATGATGATCGGCCGAGTTGTTTTCGCGTGAAAGCGTAACAAACAAACTTACATTCACATTTATAATATTAAGTAGGGATACCAATGCTTATACTTATGTCTGTAATACCATCAAATGATATTAGACGTAAAGGTCAACATTTGTAATTTGCCGCCAGCAGACGGCGCGCTCGTAAACTAGAGTTTACGACCAATGCATTTTATACATTATTCAGGTGCATATTTTTGAAAGTAATAGTTTTAGTTTGAGCGTGAAATTTACAACTACTCTATATTAAATAGAATTTTGATGGTAATAATATTGTCTGGAACAAATATAAGCATTGTTCGGGTTTTATAATGAGTTACGTTCACGTGCCACGAGCCAAAGAACGAATCAAAATGTTTGTGGTAAATTGAGTGACATAAATCTTAAAAACTTCTAAAATCTAGTTCAAAATAAATAATCAAAATCTATACGACGTTAATTTACGAAACAGTGCCCTCTATTAACGTCTAATAAGTATGAAGAAATCAGATATATAACAATTTTATTTTTAAAGTAAGGAACAGCGATTTCTAAAGGAATATTTGAAAATTAATAAGAATCTTGAAGAGCTGATGTGCATTATTATTTATGCTATTCGACGGGAGATACTTAATAATAGTAAAAACTGGTTTATTCCATATTGAAAATTGGGGAAAAAAGTTCTACTTAACTTCTTTCAGGTCATCCTTACCCTTTTTTTCTACGAGATTTCATTCATCCTTGTGTTTAATTACTTATGTAATTTTGTATGGTTATATTCTAATAAGGTTAAGATAAATTAGATAACTTACGTTAATTTTATAACATGGAAAAGCGCACTCTAACGAAGCATTTGAAAACTAAAGCTTTCTATTGTTTTAGCTATTTACCGAGAGATGGCACCAAAGAAAATATTTTTCTGTACTAAAACTGAAGACCAAGTTCTATTTAACTTTTTTTTAGAATATAAAGCTATCTACGGTAAGAAACATTTACTTATAGTATTATTTATTTATTATTTTATGTGTCATATAGATTCTTGCAAACCTTTCTCTCTTTTTCTACGTCCGCGCATCTTCGCTTACACGCTACACGCTATTATGGCGTTTAAATGTCTATACATAGATAAGCATGATGCCCGTAACCCAGAGGGGAAGTCAGAGATTACGGATTTACAGTTGGCGCGATCCTGACACACCTCTATCGCTTCTTCTACATCCAAACAATTCGGACATTCTAGTCAGTTGCGAGTACTCCTTATATCGCCATTCTTTAGTATGCCATTTATCTGATCTATATAAGTTCTCTTTGGGCGTCCCTTGCCAACACAGCGACTCACTTTTGAAACATACATTTGTCTTGTCGCTCTTTCTGCGTCCATCCTTTCCACATGACCGAATTAATTCAAGTCAGCAGCTGTCGTTTTCGCTTGCAACACTATTTTTATTCTATCATTTAAAATCACGCCTAGCATCAAAACTACTAAAATGGTCGGCGTAATTCAAAACTAATATGAAAAATATCATATGTCCGTTATTAAGTTAATTGTGGTATTCAATATTTCTTTCTCGATTATAACTATTATATATATGGATAAAGAATGAAATATAACTAACTTTAGCATTAAAATCACCGGTACTCTTAACGAGAACTTCAATAAGATAAACCTACTAATTTAAAATATACAATTAAAGTAATAATGCGAAAAGCTTTGAAACATCGACGTTTACAATCCCAATAACTTTTCGAATTAGTTTTGGCATTTGTTTTTTTTCTTGTTCTTGAAATGATAATGGCACGTTTTTATGAAAAAAGTTCTAAGGTAGAACTTCCTTAAAGGTTGGCAACGCATCTGCAACTCATTTGCATCTTCAATCAAGGGCCCAGCTAGCTCGCTTGCCCCCTTGTTCAATAAAAAAATCCCAGTCTAATTTAACACCATTAGGGGAAAATGAAATTAAAGTGAAAGGACAATATTGTCTTACTTGAATCCTTATCAAATCCTAGATTATGCAGCAGTTTTCGGACTAATAGTTCTGTCTAGACGGCGCTCGCATCGCCTCCATCGAACAATTATCGCAAACTTTATTGATGTTAACTGTTTAAGTAATTGAAATACCTTTTTCTTAAACTTATGGAATATTGGAATTCTTGGATGTTTGAACAAATAAGAAATATAGATTATTTCGCCAAAATAACGACTGAAATGCATCTTACGATATATTTTCAACTAAAATAAAGATATTTCAAGACATACATAACATAATAATTAATTAAAAAACTAACCCAAAGTCAACGATAGGCCAAATCGCGCGCGAATTTTTTGATTATCAACAATTACTCCGTATTACACTATTAAAACTATTTAATAACCTTGTAAAGGCAATCCAAAACGTATAAACAATAAGAATTATATCTTGGCTACAACACTAAAATAACAAAATTATCACAAAACACAACACGAGTCAACAGCGCGCCGCGGGTTTCATTTTAAAGTTTTGTCCATTATGATGTCATTCAAGGAGCAAGCTAAAAAGGTCTCTATTCATTAATTATAAAGCATAAAACTAACACAAGTCGTCACTGTGACGTACGCCACAGTACGGCGTTTGTGTAATTTTGGCACAAACATCACGATGCGATTCTGAAAGGAGTATTTTGTTGAAGATAATTACCGTAGCACGTAAGTACGTCATACATCGCTTCAATTCAATCATATTTAAATTAATTCTATTTAATTATGTCTCTCAAAAGTTTTTTATTTACATAAAATATGCTGTTATTTTACTTGTGTAAATTCCCGATTCCCGTTTGTTTATGTTTTGTATATATTTATAGGGACTTGAGCCTCATTAAAACTTCCCATATGACTACGAGTAATTGAACAAATGGCGTGGTTTATCGGGCGAGGAGAAGGTAGTTTTAATAAAATATCACCTCTTTATAATTACTCTGTGTAGTAATGAACTTTTACAATATTGCAATTAAAAAAATTGAACATTAAAAAACAATTAAAATTAAAAGATTAACGAAATGTTGTCGCTCATATTTCCGGTTTGCCAGAAATGTATGAGTACGGTACTGAAACGTAAAGTTGCGTAGCTGACTTTAGACAGCACGAGTCTTTATAAGCACTTGTCAAAGGAAGGAGTCTTAGTTTGTACTCCTGTCAACGGTCGTGACAACACCTCATGAGGCCCGAGCCTTGACTGATTGTTATAAGTAGTCGTTATATACGACTAGACGTTATAGACGACGATAGTGTAATAGAAATATTAAGCTACAACCAGTGAGAAATATCAATTCTGTACATTTTTTGAAGCTATACTACTTTTGACGCGCTTGGGAAACGAGAAAAATGATATTAACGATGCACGTCTAAAAGCGACAACTTCATGATGTTACCATGGCAACCGATAAAAGATTTTTGAAGTTTAAAAGATAAGGTTTTAAATTAAAATGCAAACGATTTAAATAAACAGTTATCAACTGAATTTTCTTTACTTATTCTTATTTTGTTACGTTAAAGAAGTACAACTTGTGTGTGTACATAATTAGTTTTTTATTCTAAATTGATGTGTTCCTTCACCTAATACCGGTAAACCAATTTACTTGCTTTTCTGTCTTTTTTAAAAAAATTGTTTTGTATTAAAAATAATAGCTTTGATGTTGAAACTATATCAACATTCCGATCACGTTCGGAGTTTTAAGAAATTCGTACAAAGAACGAGCAACGAACGCCAAATGTTCCGGCGTACTGAATGTCAATTCAAGTCTTCAATTTACAAAAATAATTCCCTCTGACGTTAATCAAGTCTTTGCATTTCTCTGATGAATAATAAAAAGACGAACTGGAGAAACGTTTAAATACATTTTTATGGACTATGTTAACAGGGAAGAAGTTATTAAACAAACATATCGTTTTTTCAGGGGGATATCTTCCGAATCCTGTCTTTTCCCCAGAAGATTATTAAAGACTAGCTGGCCCGGCAAACTACGTTCCGCCCTATAATTAATAAATAGTTCACTGTTATGGCGATAATGGCTTACACAAGATTTTTTACAATGTTCCCCACTGCAGTGACACAGCCTCCTCTTCAAGAGAGGGAGAATTTATAATCCTTACTAATATTATAAATGAGAATGTATGTTTGTTTGTTACGCTTTCACGGGAAAACTACTCAACCGATAATCATGAAACTTTGTACACATATTCTTGGCGGTATTAGAAGTACGTAAGATACGTGTTATGAAAAAAAGTGTATGTAAAAAGCGAAATATATTAACTATATATGTATCTATAGACTCCGAAACGGCTGGACCGATTTCGATGAAATTTACAGGGTTTGTCCAGATTGGTTCATTCCTATATTAGGTAGCGATCGGATCAACATAATTAGTGGTACTCGGGCGAAGCCGGGGCGTGTCACTAGTATTAGTATAAATAAAACTATTGATTATTGCATTCGCCAACATATGTACGGAACGATTTCTAAACGATTCTCTTGTCACATTCAACCTGCATGAAGCGAGTGTATCTGTAATCATTTGCAGCTGATGCACGCTACGTTTAAATTCCCATTAGAACATATTGCAACCATTAGATATGTTATTACTGGATCATAAAACGTCGTAATTTTATATTTTACTACAGTGATTTAAATTTCAAGCGATCAAATTGGAATAAACTATAATAACTGACTTGAAAAAAAAACGCAGAAGTAAAAATAAGAATATTTGGGTTCCTTGTTCGGTTTAATAATGAAAGGTGGCAAACGAGGAAGCGGGTCGCCTTATGTTAAACTACCAACACCATTATTTTTTTTACAGTTAATTTTAACAGTGGTAGAACCCACAACAACATCTGTTGCACGAATGGGCCGGCTCGACCGGTGAAATACCACGATCTCACAGAAGACAGTCGTGAAGTAGAGTATTCTGCGTTTCGTCTCTTGAGGTGCCGGAGGCCTAATTCTAGTTCCTTATAAGGAAAAGATGGGAAGGGGAAGACAACTTGGAGGGGATGTATAGGAATTGGAAATAATCATTTCCTGTTTATTCCCTACTCTGTCCGTTAAAAGGGGGCAACGCATCTGCAACTCATTAGTTAGTTGCGGTTGAACCCCTTGCTCGTTTGCCACCTAGTACTATAAGAAAAAGAATTTTGTACCTATCGTACAGGGGCGTACCTTAGGGCTGTTAGGGCTGCGGCCCAGGGATCCTTTAATATAAGGGGAGCCTTTCGACACGACAACAAAAATGGTTTGTAGACTTGTTGAAGTGAAGGACTTCTTTAGCTGCGTTAGGGGGAAAATTTTATAGGTTCGCGTGAACAACATGCGAGACGCGTCAGTAACATGTTTATTTGAATTTAGAACAGTTTCGGCGAACTTTTTTCAAAATTTCCCTCACACACTTCCGGTCGCTACGCCAACTCTTTCCCTGTCCGTGCTGTTATGCTGTGGAACTCTCTTCCGTCCTCCATACGTAAATGTACATCGCTGCCAGCCTTCAAAACGTGTGTTAAGCAACACTTTTTGTCATTGTAAGTTTATCATATATATTTATGAATATGTACATATATGTTTATATATTATCTATGTATTTATATTTATTCAGATTATTATTTAAGTAGCAGTAGTAATAGTGTACATATTAATAATTGTTACCCAGTAAACCTCTCTCTGTCGCATGGTAAGCTGTAAGAGATTTCTTTCAGAGTTAAGCTCGCCGGTACTTCACCATTCTATCAAATGTTAATATATTAGTAACTGATTTCATGTACAAAGTGTCAAATCTTTAATTTATTCAATTTTATTCTTGAGCAAAATAAACCCTTCATTTGTTTATTTTTGTGGTTATTATTTATTTATTTTGTACGTGCGTGCGTTCCCACCTGTTTTTTTTTCAATTCTGTCGGCTGTCCTTATGGGTGGCTGTATTTTTTTTTTAGTTAGGCCTCCAAGTACTAGCATAGGCCTCCACAAACTGAACTTTCGGTCCGCCCCTGAGCATAAATATTTTACGAGAGTAGTGTCGAACTGTAGCTCAAACGAGGAGTTTGTGACCAACCATTAGTTGGGATATTATCGTTTCAAGAATTTAAGCTTAAAGTAACGATATTGTAGAAATTTGAAACTGAAACTGGAAATTGAAAGATAATTCAAGAGCAATAATAAAAAAACGGCCAAGTGCGAGTCGGACTCCGTTCCGTACCTATCTATAAAAACGGTAAAAATCACTTTTGTTGTATGGGAGTCCCCTTAAATATTTACTTTATTCTGCTTTATAGCGGCAACAAAAATACATCTGTGAAAATTTCAACTGTATCACGGTTTTTGAGATACGTCCGGGCAGACGGACAGCTGAGTCTTAGAAATAGGGTCCCGTTTTATCATTTGCGTATGGAACCCTAAAAATTTTACTTAGTTCTTATAGTTAACGGTCGTTGACCTTAAAAGAAACTTTAATTGAAACGTGTTTGTAAAGAAATGTACTAAGACAATGAAGATAAGAAAAAATATAGAATACTTGAAGTGAGTGCAAGTGACAGTTTGATTTAACTTCGCGATTGTTCCTGCTAACGCCTCGCGACAGAATGTAATGAATAAATTTATTTATTACGAGTCCTTTAACAGATTTGACTAATTTATTATGAGTAAGAATTTTCTTGTGAAATAATTCATTTAAAGTTTGACATTTTGATAAAAATGAACTGACCTAAAAATTTGAATTAAATTGATTTCATTTAACTTTACGACACCAATAGTATATAGTACAAAGAATAAAAATATTACTACATTATATATTAATGCAGGATAGGAGCTCGAGTGGAAAGCACCTGACAGCCGAATTGTACTTTTCATCCTAAGTTCGTCTAATTTACTAATCGAAAATAAATGAAATTTCACTTTGTTAGTGTGTGTTAGTTTGAATTATTCAAGAAGAAAGTGAAAATGACGCTTAATGCTATGAGTCCTCTAAAGTATCCTATGTTACTTCTAATACCTCCAATAACATGTGTACAAGGTTTCATGATGATCGGTTGAGTATTTTTCACGTGAAAGCGTAACAAACAAACTTACATTCACATTTATAATATTATAGGGATGTAAAACATAGCCATAAAGTGTGCAAACGAGTTAGTTTTTCAAGCTACCGTTTCCCAGCTTGTGACCAACAAAGGTTATGTTATTTTTGTTCATTACTCTATGCCTTCGTAGTGAACACTCTGTTCGTATATTGCTCTGCTCTGCTCCACTCGTCTTTTGCCGCGGGCGCGCTCGCTGACCCTTATTTAAAATGAAACGACCCCACAAGCCCAGGGCCCCGGGGACAACTTGAAGCGACTCTTAATTAAAACTATGAAACGATCTCGTTTTACAGTTATTTTGGTTTTTTTTGTACGTCATTTTAAAATGGTATCTTATAAATTGTGTGTTTAATTTTCAGATTTAGTGAAGTAAGATGTTTAATTTTTCTTATTTCATAATATCTGTCGACACAGCGTACAAGACGGACCGATGATTTAGTCAAGGTTGCAAAACTCTGGATGCAAAGCTATCTTTATGGCGACCTTAGTGAGCTAAAACGAAGGCTTATATCTCCATTATCCGTGTATAATATATTGGAAAATACGAATCTAATAATACAATATTAGTGTTCCACCCCGGCGTCATCCGGGTAGCACTGATTAAGCTGATCCGGCTAGGTCAATCTGAAGTTTTACTGAATTACATCGAAATTGATCTAGCAGTTTCGTAATCTATACGGAACATACATACATTCGTAACCTTTTATGTATATTAAATTAAATAATAAAATGTTGTTTTTTAACATTGTGTGAAGTAAGTTTAAGAAAATTGTTTTGATATTTTAATTCTATTTCATCTAGGCTTTACTCTGTCTTAATTTATTTGGCAGTTTCGAAGTAAGACTCGCACGATAAGGCAGCCTAGAAATTTTCTTCGCAGTGTAATAAGAAACTTAGTACTTTCGCCTTATCTTCACCACGCAAGCTCTATACGATATGTCAGGAGTATAAAAATAATTTTGCTGTGTCCTAGTTTTTCGTGCTATATGTCAGAAGTAGTCTTATAAATAATTGTTTATTAAGTGAGAAACATTTTGAATTCTCAGTTCATTGTTAAAGAAGCCAATGAATAGCAAGAATTTAGAATACCTTGAAGTGCTGGCCACGTCACCCTAACCTCACAAACATGAACGTGTTATTACATAAGCAATACAATTTTTTAACACAGCTTGTGTCGATTTTTTCTATATTTTACACGCTTTTACTATCTTAGTCTGTGTGTTTATTTTTGTTTGCATGTAATGGAATCTTTCATAATTTTCGGTAATAAATACGTCCAACATACGTGTCAACCTTTAAGTACAAATAATGAATAAAATAGTTGCTAAGATTCGCTAAACTATAAAATGTTCTGTACCGATCGTTTCGTAACTTTTGCACAACGCTGTATTTATATTCGCACTGGATCTTTTGTATTCCTTTTATCCCGAAAGCAAAGTTATGAGAGCTAGGAAAAAAACTTAGAAGTATAATTTCCAATATCGGTTGCCATGGTAATGTTAGAAGCCACTTTTTAAATTTATCTTCATTTATATTTTGTTGTATTTTGTAATGTAGTTGATAACACTTATAACATGTTATGGCGTCGCATTATTGTTAAATTGTTATAAAGCCACTTGATAATCGCGAATTGGCGACTTATCAAGTGGCTTTACTTTTGGGTTCCGGATGCTCCATCTGGAGGTATGTAAGAACTTTTGTTTTGATGGTAATTACTTTGTCTCGTATCATGATAACAAACTGTCATTTTGTATTGTGCACTAATTAATATATAATAAATCAATTTCAAAAGTGATTTGGCGCGTTATTCATTCCAACATATGTGATCTACAGCATTGTACGTGAGCGAGATTACAAAAGAATTTCCAAACAAATTCATTTCGTACAGATAATACGATTTCTATTTAGAGAAGTAGGGTTGAATAAAAGTGTTTTTAGAAAAGACTGAATGGAAATTGATAAGATTACAATCAAATTCTCTTTTATGTATTTCATTCGCTCATGAACAAGATATTCGTCAACGTACGGCGGACTTAGAACGCGATTCACATCTCGTTTATTACATCGCAATTACGATATATTCAATTTAAAGAAAATGCTTACAATGCGTAGCATTATTTCGATGTACCATTTTATTATTGTTCATTTAATGAAACTGTTTTAATTTATTGCTTATTAATAGTGCTGTATGTATAAACAAACTGCTCTATATTTTAGAACGAACGTGGTACTTCACAGTTTACGGCATACATGGGTGCTACAAGTTAGAGGATTCATTTTAGAACTGTCCCAAATCCAAATGGTATAAATGTATGGCTTGTTATGAATTACGAACGGTAAAAATCCCCTGACAATACATATATATAATATATATATATATATATATATATATATATAGGGTGCACTTAGTTTGAAAAAGTTTGAAATCGAATATCCGTAAAATGAAGTATCTCTAATCGATTAGCTTTTCTCCCATTGATAGACATGTGACAAATCACTTGTTCAATTAATTAATTTTTTTTATTTGAGAAGGTGGCAAATGAGCAAGCGGATCACCTGATGTCAAGTGAGCACCGCCCATGAACATCCGCAACAGACAAATGCGTTGCAGATGCGTTGCCTACCTTTAAAGGACAAAGGAGGACATAGACAGGAAAAAGGATAATTCCTTTCCCCCGTTAACCCCCTCCCCATCCTATCCTCTTCCCCTTCCCGTCCTATCCTTATGAGGAAAGGGTGGGAAGGAGAAGAGGACTAAAATTAGGCCTCCGGCACCTAACTCATCAGACTAAACGCAGAGTACTTCTACTTCACGCCTGTTTTCTGTGAGGTCGTGGTATTTCACCGGTCGAGCCGGTCAATTCGTGCAACAGATGTTGTTGTTGCGGGCTCTACCACTGTTAAATATAATTTAACTAAGTATAGATTTAAGTGGTTGTAATGAAACCCTTCACAGGACGGTCATACTGACACTTCCGCAATCTCGTTAAGCGGTGCTTACGTTCTATGAAGGAGTAACATGTGAGTAGGCTTGATGTGAGTTACCTTACACGGTTTCGTAAATAAATACCAGTAGTGAGGTATATGAGGGAATGGCCACTCGTTGAAACCTTCATGCTGAACTAAAGGTAACCTTTAAATGTTAACGTTCTATTCGTTAGGATTTAAAGCGGATGTCAGTTAGTGCTTTGTTTGTTGACCACTTAACGAATCCACAGATCAAATCACCTTTTAATAACTCCTCGTTTATTAGGTACAGGTTAAAACGTAAACGTAACTTAAATATTAACAATTTTATTAGATTACTAGTGATCCTTCCCGGCTTCACGCGGGTAGCCGTTTCTGAATCTATACGGAACATCGTCTTTTATGTATGTAGATATGCACCCGTAAAAAAACAAAACGTATACCACGGGAACCGTACATTTATCCGGAATAATAAATAGCCTATGTGCTATTCTAGATTATAATCTAACCCTGTACCAAATTTCATCGAAATCGGTCCAGCCGTTTCGGAGTCTATAGGGAACATACATACTTCGCTTTTTATATACTTTTTTTTCTTAAAAAGTATCCTATGTTACTTCTTAAGCCTCCAAGAATATGTGTACAAAGTTTCATGATAATCAGTTGAGTAGTTTTCGCCTAACAAACAAACTTACATTCAGATTTATAATATTAGTAGGGATTACGTGTGCTTAAATATTTTTTTCTTTGCATCATACAACAGTGTTCATCGTTTATTTTATGTATGGCAGTTGGGTGGGAGTGATATTGCTGTTAGTTTAGTTTTAAGCTAAGTTAACTTACGTTATCGATTATATTGGTTAAAGTGTTGGTGTACAGCCGTATAGGCGAAGGCTCCGATGTCGTTCCGTAAAGTTTAATTGCACTGCGCCCTGTATGCAGTTGCGTTTCTTGAAATTTCGCAAAGAGGTTTCAGTGGTATGCGACCTCTAAGAAATTATTACTACATTCATGATCGAAATGAAAATGAAAAGGTTTTGTAGAAATATTAGTATCCAATGTTATTTGACCTCAAATCTATATGATTGATGATATCAAATAGGGTTCAGCTTAGACTAGATCTTCGGTTAAATTTAATTGCACGTCGGGTGAAACCGCGGCGCATAGATATGAATAAGCTTGATTACGTTCCTTTATTAGATCTTTTTTGAATCTACGTACCAGTTGAGTTCAACTTTGGATAACTTGATGATAGTTCCTTCCGTTGATTTCTAGTTAACTATTAAGCACAGAGAGCAGTGGTGGCTCAGTGGTATAGGCCCCGACTTACATACTGTAGGTTGTGAGTTCGAACCCACGCACCTTATTTTGTGTACTTTATTCCATCACCACTGCATCGGAAATGATGCGATCCGTTACAGAACAAAAGTGACTGACATTGCTTGAAGAATTACAAAATTTAAGTTGCAATTGGCCGCATTGCTCGCAGAACTGATGGCTGTTGGTGCCGAAGTCATTGTAAGATGTCAACTTTCAGGTCGATGTAGCGTAGGTAGGCCGCCTACAAGATGGACTGACCCGGTCAAGGAGGAATTCACTGGACGTTGGCGGTAGGAGATCGATCTTTGTGGGAAGCCTACGTCCAGTGGAGGACTATCGAAAATGAGAAAGCTAAATGATATTCCTTATGGTCTTTAAAGTAACGAAAATACATAAGTATGACGTATTAACCATGCATTGCCTTCTCTACACTTATATATGTATAGTAATAGTAGAAGCCTTAAATTAATTTCCATATTATTTGACAATTGAATAACGCATTAATTGCTTGTTGATGATGACGTATCGAATAAATAATTATTTAAATTAAACCTGAAGCTATGAGAAACAGGCGTGAGATGATATTTATTTTTCTTAGATTTATATTATATCATTTTTTTTTATATCTGATTAAGGGAAGTTTCTACATAACCTTCTAAGTTGTAAGTGACTAAAAGGAGACAAAAGATTTTACTGTACTAAGAGAATACGACTTGAAAATTGGCGAAGTAGGACAGGACTCTTAGATACAGAAGCTAATTAGTGAAGCAAGAAACCAGACTTGATTTATTTCGTGGTCCAGACTTTCGGGATTTGCGAAATAAACGGGGAATTCCACTTTTAGAACGATCGTGGCCTTGCGTTCTACACGAATGTACACTATTATTATTGTAACTTAATTTAATAACAACCGTGGCTAATTGAAATGAGGATATGAGAACGAGTTATTAAAATTAATATATATTTTGTAATTCTTTGACTAATTTTTAAGAAACTTTATTACGAAAAACATATAATTAGTGGGTATTTATTCATTGTTATTATATAATTGAACAGTGGTGGCTCAGCGGTTTAGGCCCTGACTTACGTACTGTAGGTTGCGGGTTCGAATCCAGGTATTGCTACGTGTAATTTATTTAATCACAACTGCTCCAAAAACGGTGAGGGAAAACATCGTGAAGAAACCGGCATGTCCTTAGAACCACCAAATTTGACATCCACCAACCCGCACTGTACAAGCGTGGTGCATTACGGCTCATTCCCTCCCTCGGAGAGGAGGCCTGTGTCCCTGCAGTGGGGAACAATCTAAAAAAGGCTGATTTATTATATGTATTTTGTAATTTATTATTAATATCTTATTAGCTTCCAACTATTTACTAATATTTTATCGTTAAAATCTTGAATTAAATTACTTATTTTAATTTATGTGTTCACTACGCCTAGGCTACGCCTGGGCTACGCCTGGGCTACGCCTTGGCTACGACTGGGCTACGCCGTGGCTCCGCCTAGGTTTCTACATACAAAGTTCATCACATGCTTTATGACTTTAGGTGTTGTTTTTGGAAAGGTCCTTTTTTAGCACTCGTCTATGTAATAACAAACATTTCTGTACGAATGTTCAAGTCTCTAGGCCCAGTAGGTTCAGCTGCGTGTTTATACATCTGTCACTCGGTTCCTTCTTATATATATATATATATAAATTCTGTTATTTTTTCCCGTTAAATTATGTGCTTTGTATCACTTGTAGTTATATCCCTACTAATATTATAAATGTGAATGTAAGTTAGTTTGTACGCTTTCACGCGAAAACTACTCAACCGATCATCATGAAACTCTGTACAAATATTCTTGGAGGTACTAGAAGTAACATAAAAGTATATAATAAGCGAAGTATGTAGACTCCGAAACGGCTGGACCGAAATTTACAGGGATTGTCCAGATTGGCACATTCCTGTGTTTGGTGGCGATCGGATCACTATAATTAGTGGTACCGGGCGAGGCCGGGGCTAGTTGATTATAATTGACCTTGTAATTTTTAGATTACAATTCTACCGGATGTAAATTAGGGATGCGATTGAGGGTTGGTTTGCACTAGTTCCTTACTAGACGATTCCACTTTTTAATTCTTTATTTCTTTACTACGCGGACGATGAATGAACATTTAATTGATTAAAATGCATCAACAATGATAGAACTAACCGTATGTGTAACAAATGCACTGAAAATCTTTTTTCCGATTTCATTTCCACGCCAGTTGGCGTGGTTTGTAAGATACTTGCTTTTCGCGCCGCAGGCCTTGGGTTTTATTCTCACCCAGGACAGATATTTGTGTGCATGAAATTGTCTATTTGCCCTGAGTCTAGGTGTAATTATCTATTTAAGGATGTATTTACAAAAGAAAAAAAGTATATGTACTATATCAGTTACCTGGTTGCCATAGCACAAGCTCTGCTTAGTTTGGGATCAGATGGCCGTGTGAATATGTCCTAGAATATTATTATTATTATTTACGTAGAAAAAAAAAGGAATTTAGAGAAACTTTATTCTTTATTTTAAAACAAGATAGCCATGTTTTACGTTCGTACCTCCTGAATCAAGGGCTAACGGAGCAAAGTTGTAACAAATGACCAATAAAGCTGGGAGCTGATGAGTTTTCTTACCGAACTACGAGCTCGGCTCGCGGGTAACATTTCTGCTTGAAAGTGAACGAAATAATTATATTAGAAAATAATGTAAAGTCAAATTTAAAATGCTATTCTTATTTTTTTGATGCATATTTAAACAATGCTGGGAAATATTATCCATGACCCTGTAATTTATTAATTTTTCTATGTTACATTAGGCTTGCTGTCTCATTCACTAGTATAAAGTTGAAGGATCAGCAGTAAAAAAAACCTTATGTAGTAACTAAAATAATGTATGAAGTGGTATACAGGCCAGACTTAACAGTGGTAGAGCCCACAACAACAACATCTGTTGCACGAATGGGCCGGCTCGACCGGTGAAATACCACGACCAGAACCAAAAGACAGAAAACATGCGTGAAGTAGAAGTACTCTGCGTTTCGTCTGATGAGTGAGGTGCCGGAGGCTTAATTTCATTCCTCTTCCACTTCCCACCCGTTCCTTATAAGGGTGATAGGATAGTAAAGGGACGAGGATTGGACGGGGAGGGGGTTGTCTATGCCCTCCTCTGTCCATTAAAGGTAGGCAACGCATCTGCAACACATTTGCTTGTTGCGGATGTCTATGGGTAGCGCTCACTTTACATCAGGTGATCCGCTTGCTCACTTGCCACCTTCTCACATCATCACCAAGAAAAAGCGGCCAAGTGCCCGGCATACGCCGCACGATGAAATACTACGACCTCACAGAACCCATGCGTCAAGTAGAAGTATTCTGAGTTTCGTCCGTCGAGTGACGTGACGGAGGCCTAAATCACTTCTATTCCCCTTCCCCTCATTTCTAATGAGAAAAAGATGGGAGATAAAAAGGATTTGACAGTTATTACCCGTTCCTCTGTCCAGTACAGGTAGGTAACGCGTATGCAACTCATTACCTTGTTGTAGATGCCTTTGGTCACTGTTTTAGTTGGACGTAAGATCATCTGTTGAGGAGAAACCTATAAAAATAGTATTAATTCCAATAGACGAAGAGAAACGGTTTTTCATTTTTTATCACGCTTCTGGGTCAAGGTTAAGCTGGTCTTTTAATTTGTATGGCATTTAATAAAGGATGCTTAACCACCTTTGTAATTTCCAGTTATTATTCTCCTTACCCTCAAGACTGGTATGTTTAATACTAAATATTATAGGCATTGTACGAGATTTAATCTACATTCTAAGTAATAACGTAACGCTATAAGTTTTGGGGCGATTTAATTTCCTCTAAATTGGTAGTCCAGAGCGCCTTGCATCAATTTAATTCCCCAAACTCACGATACTACGACCTCCTAGAGGCGTACCCTAGTTACGGTTTATGTTCCTCCGCTTAAAATATCTATAAAAATGTCTGAACTTTTATTATACGTAAAAAGTAATGTAAATAAATATGCGCTCATGCTCGTAACCTAGAGAAGTAGGCAGAGATTATGGTTCAAGATTGGCGTTAAACAAGCACACCTCACGCTTCTTCGAAATCCAATACATACATGCTCGGCGGGGTACTCCTTATATCGCCCTTCTTTAGTATGTCACTAATCCAATCCAGCCACTCACTTTTGCATTATAAATTTGTTTCGTTACTCTCTCTTTATTCGTCCTTTTAATATGCCCGAACCACCGAAGCATGCCTTTCTCAATTAAGGGATGGCATCTCAACGGTATTAACTCTACTGGCATGCTTTTCCTGCCAAACCCAGCTCTCACTTCCATTTTATTTTTATTTACAGCTTACACGGTTCATAAAGTAATGTAAAAAATTGGGTAGGTTTTTTCCGCTATTCTAATATCATATCCTTCGTCGAATACTGCCTTTAGCTGTCTACCCTACACATTATAAATAAGTAATTTAGACAAGAATTTTTTTCACATCTCATGTTTTTTTAAGCTTAACACGATGCATTCGCGATTACGCGACCAAGCGGCTTTGCCTAACATAGAACCTACGTTTATACAGCCTTTTAAAATTTGTAAAAATCACTATGGGGTTGCCATGCCATACAAATTGGATAAAAGGCCTGGCTGACATTATTCATGAAGATGTGTCCCCGATTGAACTCTTAAAAATATTTCTAATACACATTTCAGCTGAAAAGTTGCAGTTGGCAGTAGTAGAATGTAATATTAAGAGTCTTGTGCTGTACGCAGGCATTCGAACACTCCTGTACAATGGCGGTACGTCCGTGAGCTTTCATATTTGATTTCTCCGGGGAATACCCTGTTGACTATCAAAATTTCCGGCGGGTATTTGTTGATGTATAATTCCGATTAAGTGACCTCATATGAAGTTGGTATTTTAAACTGGTAGGATATTAAATTAATATATCAATAGTTTTGTATTAAGCTAGTGACCCACCCCGGCTTCGCCCGGTTACCACTAATTATGTTGATCCGATCGCTACCAAACAAACGAATGTGCCAATCTGGACAATCCCTGTAAATTTCATCGAAATCGGTCCAGCAGTTTCGGAGTCTATAGGTCTATGGGAACATACATACTTCACTTTTATATACTATTGTTTTTCAAACAGTATCCTATGTTACTTCTCATACCTCCAAGAATATGTGTACAAAGTTTCACGATGATCGGTTTAGTAGTTTTCGCGTGAAAGCGTAACAAACAAACTTACATTCACATTGATGATGAATAGTGGTAGAGTTTGCAACAACATCTGCTGCTCCGATGACCAGTAAATTACCACCCTACAGTAGACAGAAGTGAGTTAGAAGTAATATTACTGCGTTCCGTGTGATGAGTACGAGGCCTTATTTCGGTATAGAAAGGATATTTCCTTTTCCTGTCTACTCCTCTGTCCATTAAAGGCAATTTGCTTGTTGCGGATGCCTTTGAGTAGCGGAATTTAACATCAGGCGAACGTTGGTTATTTTGCCACCTTCTGCCATTGTAAAAATTCGTCTCCAGGTACGGATCCAGTGGTACAATCTTTTGTTGCCACTAAAAATATTGTATTCAAAAAGACTTTCAATACTTTTTTTATAATCTGGAGGTATACGTGCTTAAAGTCTAGACATTATTTTGTTTTGTTCATTTCATTTTATATCTTTTTTTAATATTTAAGGTAATAGACTGTCAATTTCAACATAACACAGTAGAGTGTGTTGGTAATAAAGTGTATGTTGTAAAGCTTAAGACTTTATACGAGCTTAAAGCTCGCGTCACGGGAATAACGTGCGGCACGCGAGGCGATACGTACGTGGAATGTTCCTGTTAAGGCTTGATCGGGAAATTGGTTAAATATGGTTCAATCTAGAAGACACACGATAGAAACCTATTGCTATATCAGACATAAACTTGGTAGTTAACATAAGATTGAAACTTGCTTATAAAATACTAGTACCTACAATTATATACTTCAGAGTATATAGATTTATCATTAGTCATTACATGTAAATTAAATGTGAATGAAAAAAACAGTTTTTTAAAAAAAATAAACCTTTGAAAACATTACCAACGTAAAGCACCTTATTTAACGTCCCCAAAGCTTTCTATAGAGCAATTGAAAATATCTGCACTTATCTGCAGATTTTGCAATCTTTTATGTTAGAGAAAAAGCATAAATAAACCCGATAAAATGCGTAAAAATAGTTATTTTTCAATGGATAAAAAGGAAAAAGGAAAGACAATAAATTTCTGAGATTCTATAGTAAGCATTTTTGATAATACTTCAATGTTTTTACGAGCTTTTGTTTAACTAAAACTGTATTTACGTCTCAAAAGGCAGTATTTATCATGACTACAATTAAAATTCTTGATTCGACCTGTTTTAAAGTTGCACTTAATATACTAACAGGCTTTGAAGGTTGCTTCATGCATGCAGAGATGAAAGTCAATAGCACGGTGAGTGTTGCACAGCGGAGCTTACGTCGACAGCCTCACTTTGCGTTTGATCGGTATCGCTGAATATATGCATTTACTTTCAAAGCTTTAATTTCATTTTGTTTAAATTTTTCAGTTCTATCGCTTGTTTATATTTATATATAAAGATTGATTACGAAGGGACCATTAATAGTTCATTTAACAAGGGATTATTGACTGATTATGTCACAATGGGGAGGAATACCAAGGTTACCCCACTCTACAATATCGGTTGAGATGCGATCCTTAAGAAGTATATTAGGCGTGACTTTAAATGATACGGTTAAAAATAGCGTTATAAGGGAAAAGTGTGGCTTTAAAGTGGACGTTGTGACTAGAATTGAGAAAGGTATGCTTCCATGATTCGGGTATGTTGAAAGAATGAATGAAGAGAGAATAACAAAACAAATTTATGTTGCAAAAGTGAGTGGCAGCGTCGGTAGGGGACGCCCTATGAGAACTTATATCGATCAGATTAATGACTTACTAAAAAAGGGCGATATAAGGAGCACCCATAACCAACGAGCATGCATGCGTAGATGTATGAATGTGGAAGAAGTGAGAGAGGTGTGCCAGGATCGCGCCAAATGGAAATTCATGATCTCTGCCTACCCCTCTGGGTTCCGGGCGTGAGCGCATATTTATTTGTTTATTTTGTACAATATCGGTTAAGTAGTTTATGTTAGAGGTGACATTAGAAAGGACATACAGACACACTAGCGAAAAATATGGGTAATATTTCTATATATATGATCCTCCTATATCACAAAAGGTGAACACAATCATGTACTATTACGATTTGTACTTGGGCACTTTTGTTACCTGTGAGTATTTTTGAATGTGATAAATGTGTAAAGTTTCCAGGTCTACTTCCCTACTCACCACGGAGCAATTGTGATTGTGGGAGGTTGTACACCCAACGTCCCCTTATGGCATTGCCTATGGTGGTTACCATATGGATGGTTGTATAAAAGATACGGGGGTTGGTTTTTACCAGCGATACGGTTGCTTGCAGAAAAGAATCTCACTCAGCGCAATTGCCAGCTCCATAGCTCATCCATACAAGTCTAGTTATGCGATTTCCAACATTCGTCGGTTTGATTCACAGCTTTTGTAGCTACATTGCGTGCATTTGCATTTTTGCATATCCTTATTCAACAAACACTAGTTTACGGAACCTTAACATAATTTGGCATGTCAGCGTTCCAATATGAATATTTAACTACAGGTGAAAAACAACTTTACCGATTTATACTTGGGAACCAAAATGTGGTCTCCTAAAGGGTCGTATACGTTGACCCTTTGGAAGTCTACAAATTGTGTTCCGTTTACCACTTGGTAAGCGAGGGGACGGTTTTATTAAACGTTACGATTGCCTACGAAGTTTTAGATTCGCTCAACCATTTGCAACTATTTTTTGATACATTTTGGAATGAAGACGCTAATTTCGACTTTACTTTCTTAGACTTATGTATAAAAATATAGCGACGTGAGTTATACTGTAGCATTGAGAATTCGAAAACGATATTTAATACTCAAATAAATAAAAATGTGCAATAACCAAAACAATTTTTGTATGAAAACTTGTCACGGCATAAAGGCTTATTATTATTTGGAGCAGTGGTGGCTCAGTGGTTTAGGCTCCAACTTACGTAGGTTGCGGGTTCGAACCGAGGCAGGCGCTTTACTTTGTGTAATTTATTTCATCACCACTGCTCCAAGAACGGTGAAGGAAAACATCGTGAGGAAACCGGCATGTTCTTAGAACCATCAAATTCGAAGACATGTGACATCCACCAACCCGCACTGGGCCAGCGTGGTGGATTACGGCTCATTCCCTCTCTCTCGAAGAGGAGGCCTGTGTCCCTGCAGTGGGGAGCATTCTAAAAAATGGCTGATTTATTATTGTAATATTTTTGATAACAGTGAAGTTATTTTAAATACGAAATAATTAATTATGTTAACAAATTAATTTTTATTATTTAATCGTAATTTTTCGCCTAGATATATTTGCATCGTGTTTCCCCGTTTTGCCTCCACATATGTGGTGTCTATCACCTGTCACTAGCTAAGCTTTCGGTATGAACGGTGTCTTGGCATACCATTTAATTTCTTGAGTTGACAAGGTCAAATACCGTCTAGTACTGGATGTTGTTTCTTAGTTATTTGTAGCCAGAAAACAAGCGGGTGTTCAAGTAAATCAAGTTATTCTGGTGAAGGGAAATTATTACTTCATACATACTTTCAACCCCTTAGACGCTTAGGGGATGAATTTAGAAAAATCCTTTTCTAGTGTTCGCCTACGATATAACAATATTTTCCAGTCTCTAGGTCCAGTAGTTTGGCCTGTACCGATATATCAGTCATTTTTTAATTAAATCAATAAAATAAAAGTTAGACATTATTTATTTTAGCACAGCAATACATAAAAATATTTAAATTAAACAAATATACAATATTTAATCAAGTAACCTGCATAAACTTTTTTTCGAAAGCACTTTTTTATTCCTAGAGACCGGAGTAGTTAATTCAAAGTTGCCGCGGCGGGTGACAAATATGCAAACAGTAACATAAACAGAAGTATTCAAGGACCGAATATCAACACCTGACGAGTGCGTTGACACGCATGCGTGAGGACTTCGGAGCAAGGCAGAGGTGTCCGGCGTTCAGTGCTCGGTTCGTCCGCGTAGGACGCCGACGGACGAACTGGGGGCGGGAAAAGCGCGCGGTTTCTCGAACGAGACGAGATTGTACGAACACGTGAGTGTATTGGTTTGTGTATGTGTCTTGTAGCTATCGTTTGTGATTACGGTAAGTTATGAGAACACTGTCACACATTTACGTGTTTATTCCAGTTGTAAAATTTTTATGATGACCGTAAAATTATTTTGGGAGTTACGTTTAAAATTTACTTTTTATAAATTTCTCGCAGACTTGAGAAAAAGTTTAATTATGAACACAATATTTTTTTCAAGTAATGCTTAGACAGTCATGTTCTTATGTAATCCTTTTAAATGATTCGTTAATCGGATAACTTTAATTACTTAGATCCAAGTAAGCATAAATATAACTTTATTTAAGTTTAATGAGTAATTTTAAGCTTGTCTAAGCTCAGCCAAAAAATACTCTGTTTTTTCAGATAGTTGTTAGTTCAGCATGAAATATAACAAACTGTTATTTATATATTATTTGGTCATATATCAGATGTATTTTAATGTACCATAATATACATAGTCCCTTTTCCTATCTTTCTATTTATTTATGTTGCAAAAGCGAGTGGTAGTGTTAGTAGGGGACGCCCTGGAAGAACTTATATCGAGCAAATTAGAGGCTTATTAAAAAAGGGCGATATGAGGAGCACCCATAACCGACGAGCATGCATGCATAGATGTACGAATGTAGAAGGAGCGAAAGAGGTGTGCCAGGATCGCGTCATATGGAAATCCATGATCTCTGCCTACCCCTCTGGGTTACGGGCGTCAGCGCATATTTATTTATTTTATTTTTATATATATAAATAACCTGTATCTCTGAAAGGGCTCCAATGATTTTTATGAAATTTAGTGTGCATGGTCTTTCGGGGGCGATAGATCGATTGGCTAGGGATTCATTTACAGAAAATACTTGGAACTAACTTAATACTTAATTTGAAATAATAATTAATTATGTAAACAGACAGGGTATATGAAAGTGCACTGTAATGATATTTTAAGTTAACTTAAAATATCATTATATATATATATTCTTCTTTTATCAGATCTCTTGACGTTTAGATTCACTTACTACGATCTCACGAATGTCCGATGCGAAACAACTTTTCAAGTATTCCCAAAAAGTTCAAAAGAAATCGAGGGAACCAAACCCTAAAAAGGTTCTTTTACACAGATGAAGGATTTAAATAACTCAAGGGGCCGTTAAACTTTTAACGTTCCTTAAAAAATTTAAGAATACTGCTTGAATAATTATTTTAATAAAATTTAAGAACTGACGTGGGATTTTTTCCACTCACTTGTGTTCATTAAATGGAATTGAAGGCCTGATGTAGGTTTTATTCCTAGAAAAAATTTGAACCTAGTATGTGTAACCAATGCTTGATATATACCGCTTTTATTATAGGCTTATGTATGCTTAATAGTATATTATTTTAATATCATAATGTATACTAATATGCTAAGGGTAAGTTTACATTTAGTGTAGTAAAAAAGTACTTATGAGCGCATTGAATCACATCGCTTCGTCATAACTAGATTTGACGACTAAAGCATACAAGTATGGCATGCTCTACGTATGCACTGTGTTCTTGTTCTTCTCTGCATCAAGCAGTGTATTTTATCAGATATACGATATAGAACCAATCGTTGAGACGACTAAAGCATACAAGTATGGTATGCTCTAGGTATGCTCTGTATTCTTGTTGTTCTCCGCATCCAACAGTGTATTTTTAAATGATAATGAAAAATATGAAGCGGATAATATCGTTTCATTACTGGAATGGTTTTTATTTCTACTTTATTATAACACAATTACTCAGTGATGATGTACTAGCTTAATTCTACGCTGAATATAAATAAAGACAGACGGACAAACAATAACTAGACTAGATATAGGCTAACAATATATATTGAAAGTAAAACGATCAATCGCTTTAATATCTACTAATATTCTAAGATCTGGCATAACGAATTTACACCCTCATCTGTTGTTTGATCAGGACCTAAATTATATGTACATTTATAAATCACACGGATAAATCTGGATCCAACACTGTTACATCGTAAAAATTATATCATGTCAAAAAAATAATTTAGGTCATGATCAAATATTAGATGAGCGTATAAATTAGTTATGCCGGATTTTGTACTATAATCGTAAGATGTAATGAATCGGACACATTGGTCGTAGACTAGACAGAACGGTGCATTGTATGTAGACATCCCACAATAAACCGACATTTCTGGAGTCCACTGGATAAGAGTGGCATGGGACCTCGATGGCAATTTATGGAGGAGGCCCATGCCCAGCTGTGGGAATATAGGCTGATGACGAGTAATTTAATTTAATGATTTATTGTACAATACATGTTCAATATATTAAAATATAGTATAGTATAGTGAGTGATTTGACATCAACAAACTCCTATGACGAATTAGCCTCGAGAGTGTTCATTAAGCCAAATTATTTATATGTGTTGATACTATATTTATATATCAAGTCATATCAAGATAGTTGAGTGACTATTAACTTCCGGAACGAGTCTGGGAAGGTGTAATTATTCATATAATTATAATTGGCTTCATTGAGATGATGATTGAATAATCAATTAATAATTAATAATTTAACAGTGGTAGAGCCCGCAATGACAACATCTTTTGCACGAATGGGCCGGCTCGACCGGTGAAATACCACGACGTCACAGAAGACAGGCGTGAAGTAGAAGTACTCTGAGTTTCGTCTGAGGTGAGTGACGTGCCGGAGGCCTAATTGTAGTCCTCTTCCCCCTCCTACCCTTTTCTAATAAGGAAAGGATGGGAAGAGGAAGAGGATTTGACGGATGAGGAGGGGATGGACAGGGAATGGAATTATCCTTTTTTCTGTTTGTCCCCTCCTTCGTCCATGAAGGTAGGCAACGCATCTGCAACTCATTAGCTTGTTGTGGATGCCTATGGGTAGCGGTACTTATTTCCAGGGGCCGCTTGCTCGTTTGCCACTTTGTAATATAAAAAAAATCATCGCCGAATCTAGATCACGTACAGCTTGCAATGTTGTGAACATACCTTTTTAATGTATAGCCTAGTTAAACTTATAACGCCCAGTTACTGAAAGGTTTGTTCAACTAACACTCCTGTCAATTCTCATGTCAAATCGTTTTCATGTTTAATTTATCCCTTAGATTTTTCAAACTCATTGATAGTGTTTCAAGTTTCAATAAACACTAAAATTTCTCCGTTCTCTTAGAAACTATGGAGCTTAAACACGTTTTTGGGTAACGTTATTTTTAACTAGTTGTTACCCCCGCGGCTTCATTTCATAAAAAATTTCATCCATAGAATTGATAATTATAATGTATGTATCAATTCTAAGACCTTTGAAGTTGTGTGCCATATGAAAGTAAAATAACTTAACTAACTAAAAGAATGGCAAATGCTAAAACTTAATTCCAATTGCGGCTGCCCGTAGGCGAATTTTTTATTACACCCTCTAATGAACCTGTTCCGATACAAAACCTTTTCGGGGTCAAAGATTAAAAATGGATTTAGGATAAAAATAGGTCAATCAACGTTTTATAACTTCCTCTTATCTTGATGGCAAGTCGAGCGTTCTTATTGAGTCATCAAGTTGAGAGGCTCCACTGGAAAAAAAAGGTTGTGACGTAATAAAAAAAGAAAGTATATTTGTATTGTTAAAAAGTTTCACTTAAAAAAAACAATAGGGATTTTTTCTGTTTAGCCTAGTTGTAGAATAAATTTTATAGTAGTCTCAGATTGTTCGTGGGCACAACAACACAACTTTCTTTTGTAAATTGAATATAAGGTAACCAGATTCAATTATATAATGAATAAGTTCTTATGTTCTACATTGGGCTACACCGTTAAAGCAATTCCTATTCGTTTTTAATACAACGGTTTAATATTAAGTGATAAGTTGCAGACGCGTTGCCTACCTTTTATGGATAGAGGAAGGGATAAGCAAAAAAAGGTTATTTAATTGCCCTTTCCTTCCCATCCTCAGTCGAATTCTCTTGCCTTTTTTTTAGATAAGGGTGGACAGGACCAGAATTAGGCCTCGGGTACATCACTCAATGAACACACCGCAGAATACTTCCAATAAAGCTTGCCCACTCGTGCAATTCTCCAGGCCGTTACTGTTAGAATTTAGGTGTGTGTAAATTGACTACTTTACAAAATGGATTTATATATATATATATATATATATATATATATATATATATATATATATATATATATACTAATATTAAATATTATACTGTATGTGTGAATAGCAAAGTCCGCGTCGTGGCTGGGTGACTTGAAAGCGAAGGAAATTAATTTCCGTTGGTCTTTGAACCAAGATGTTTGTATTAATGAAATTTGCTCTTCACGTCGACTTGTTTAGTTTTATTAGATCTATTTTATGTTATTCTTGTGCTAAATGAACAAATTCTAAATACATTTCATCATCCTCCAGTCCTTCTACTACTTTAAGCAGGGTCCGCACAACATGTTTACTTTTCCACTCCTTTCTATCAGCTGTCATCTTAGTATCTCATTTTTTATATCATATTTCTCAAAATTCATATCTAGAACACACTTTCTCACATGTAATTTTTCTCTACTCATAGCATGTTCATACCATACTAACCTATCGCATCTCAATTTAATTATCAATTAATTTCTAGACATTTGAAATTGATAAGTAACGTTAAGAAATGTCAATGCAAAAAGAGATAAAAGCTAACTGGGATAAAAAAATTAACTGGGATAAAAACTAACTACGCTTTATACAGGCATGACTGTAATAAAGCAAAAATATCAGATGATATGTCGTAATATCGGGGACGTAAATCAAACATTTAGACTACTTATTTGCTCTGACTTTGCTTGCAAGTCTGCCTTCTGAAGGACCCGATGCGGATATGATTTCACAGATGTCTTTTTTTACAAAACTCGCCAGCGAGGTCAGGAAATGATGTGTCAGTATATGCATGTGAATAAATAAATAATATGCGCACATTGCGAAATAACTTTTACGATACGTATTTCTACGAGTCATTTTAGGAATATATATAAAACAGAATACTAAAAACCATGATTTTCATAAATATGGAGGTGAAAGTATCAGGTTTTTGTATTACTATAAGCGCAAGTCGATTAAATATTTCATACTCTCCAGTAATACAACCTCAATGAGGAAAAATAAACAAAAGACTCATGACTGATAAAAACACGAAGAAATATTGAAGGTCTAGAAACCTTTGAAAGTGTATATACATTGATGATCCTATATATGTATACATATATGTATGAATATAATACAGCACAGAGATTTCTGTTATCGCGTAGGCGAGCATTAAGTTCTTAATTCATCATCTAAACGTCTAAAGTAAGGAATGAAAGTTTGTTAGAAGAAATAATCCAATGTAAGTTGACCTTAAATCTATATAATATATCATAACTTGTATAAATTAAATTGCACGACGGGTAAAACCGCCGGAATCAGCTTGTGTTTTATAAAATGTCTCCAAAACATTTAAAAAAACCTCATTATTACAGTGGTAGAGCCCGCAACAACAACATCTGTTGCACGAATGGGTCGGCTCGACCGGTGTGATACCACGACCGCACAGAAGACAGGCGTGAAGTAGAAGCTCTGCGTTTCGTCTGATGAGTGAGGTGCCGGAGGCCTAATTCTTGTTCTCTCTCCAATCCCCTTCTCTTATAAGGACAGGATGGGAAGGAGAAAAGAACTTGACGGTGGAGGGGATGTATACGAATTGGAAATAACTATTTTATGTTCGTCCCCTCCTCTGAAAGGTGGGCAACGCATTTGCAACTCATTGGTTAGTTGCATATGCCTATGGGTAGCGATCACTTGACATCGAGTGAACCGCTTGCTCGTTTGCCACCTACTGTAAAAAACAAATTTAGCCCAAACTAAATAACTAACCAACTTTTATATGTGGTAAATATAGATTAATATCTCCAATATAAATGTGAGGGTACATTCATTGAGAGATTATATCGGGATTAAAACTGAACCTGCTCTGATAATCCGAATAAGAGCCGGATAATGGCAATTAACACCCGGCCATAGGCCGGCTTATCTCCACCTTGAATACATATATTAATTCATTGTAATGCAAACACTGTTTACTTAACGTGAACTTTTAATATAGTGCTTAAAATGATATTGAAAGTGTTTTTATTAATTGCAATTATGACCACTTCATATTTTATTGAAGCGTAATTTTCTATAGGGACTTTAAGTGGTTTTAGATACGTAAAGTCGGTATCAAGTGACAGCTACCCATAGACGTTTGCAACAAGCTAATGAGTTGCAGGATGTGTTGTCTACATTTATTGACAAATAGAAGAAATTATATTCCCTTTCCTATTTCTTCCCTCCCTCGTTAAATCCTCCTCCCCATCCCTCAACCTTTCATTATATGAAGTGGATGGGAACACGAAAAGGAGCACAATTAGGTCTCCGGCACTTCAATCATCACACGAAACAGCTGAATACTTTTACTGCCTGCCTAGTCGGTTTATAATCGGATCTGGCGTATTATAAGCAATCAACAAATTGTGAACTGTAAGAATCATTCATGACTTGACGTGTAGTTCCTCAATAGTTTATAAACCGTCGAAGTCAAGTCATTGTGAAGTTACATTTTGCATGTGTTGTTAAATGTTAAACTTTAACAGCACTTGACATTCGTGATTGTTACCTGAGTTTTTGTTCGGGGGCCATCTATTGGCCGAAATATTAAATTAAATTAATTATGAGTTCAGAACAGATCGCGATACAATGCCAAGCATGCGTTTGGATCAGATGGTATGTAATAATTCGGACGCGGTGACTTGTTCATTTTTCTAATTCTAAACGGAGCGTGATATTTGGAAATCTGACGTGCGATAAATCATCTTCATATGTGCACTTATGTTTTTTATCATATTTACCCGAAAGTTATTACATTATTCAACAATTAATTAAGTATGATGAAGCTTCTTGGTGTCCCAGGAATCACCTGAAACAGGACTGTACTCCAGATCCCCTGGAAGGTGGACAGATACGACCAGAGATTTTCTAAGGCAAAGGTTTCGTTTTTATTAAATCGCTTGAGGTTGAATTTAGCAATTTTATGTATAGACTAGTGACCCGCCTCGGCTTCGCACGGGTAGTACTAATGGTCCGATCGCTACTAAACTATCACCCGTTAGGTCAATGTGAATATTTCCTAAATTTCAAAGAAATCGGTTCATCCTTTTCGGAGTGTCTGGGAAACTTACATAGATGCTTTATGTATGTATGTTCATTTATATGTATATTCACATCGCCTTTTATGTATATAGATAATAAGCGTAGCAAATGCATCAGATTTTAATACAGAAATTTGTCATAGACTATAACAGACAGACACGTAATTTATTTATTGCCTAAACTCCAGTCTTATCCACAAAGTTCATCGAGCTCTCACGATTAATTGGTCTTGAAGATTTAATGTGTACGCAATATGATACACATGTGTACATAATTACTTTTGTCAATTTATTTTGAATGAGAACTATGTTGGAATATGAGACGTCAATAGCGGGCATTATATTCGAAGTCGCTATAGCCAAATTATTATTTTATTTATTTTGGGGGGGGGGGAGGGGAAATCTTATCCAAGATACCCTGCTTCTGGGGGAAAGACGGGTTATGTGAGGTTACCACACTAAAACCCCCTCGGTGACTATTGTCGAGTGCGTTTTTGGAGGCTCCGGGATCTCCAGTGGAACACTCCGGTGCGTGGAAAGCTCAGTGCATGAGCACTTTTTTCCACGCGGCCCTGGGGAGCTAGCGCTCCACTTTTGCACTCCTTGCACTTTCCTAGTGCTACGGCAACACAGGACCACACCATGTTTCCGTCTTCCCGGGGCAAAAGGGCTTATCAGTGCGTAAGTTTGTTTCTTATGTCTTGAGGGATATCATTTTATGCTCAGAGCTATATTTGCTTTTATTTCAATATTTATCAATCAAAACAATTCTTGCTAATCCTGTCATTTAGTAATATTAAATATGTACACAGGAGACGTTCTTGATACTTGAAGACATAAATAATCTGGTATCTGTAGAACTAGTTCCAGTATTAAGGTCACGGAATCGTAATTTACCGCGTGTCTTGAATTTGTTTTCGTTTCACCGGGATGAATGTTGATTAACTTGGTCTCACGAGAGTTCGACTTAAGTAAGACAACATTTCAAGTGTTCCGCACTGTTTGGGATTTCTGAATATTTGATATTGTAACTTTAACAAACTAAATCGATCTTAAAATAGTTTACAACTTAGATTGACTGGCTACGGGTATATGTCTATTGTTTATCTAGGTTCCTGGATAGAAATACCTTTTATATTTAATATAAAACAAACATTATTAATAACCAATAATTTTCCATTATATATATATATTTATTTATTTCTAAAAGGTATACCAATAACATGTTCAAAATAGTTTAAATACAATTACGTACAATTAATAAGAACAAACAGATGAACATATCAATAAAAGGTACACACAACATTTACAATAACATTTGTAAACATAAATAAATGAACTAAAATTTAAATGTTACTGTATAAATACTTTTAGGCGTGATGTATAGTATATCTGATGAGTGTGGTGCCGGAGGCCTAATTTTAGTTCTCTCCCCCTTGCTACCCTTTGCTTATAAGGAAAGGATAGGAAGGGGAAGAAAACTTGACTTTACTATATTACTAGGTGGCAAACGCGATGTCATACCTACATAGTGATCGCTACCCATAGACATCTGCAACTAACTAATGTGTTGCGGATGCGTTGCCCACCTTTAATGGAAGGGGACCCCTTCTGGACAAAGTACAAACAGAAAATGGTTATTTCCAATTCCTAATACATCCCCTCCACCTTCAAGTTTTCTTACCCTTCCCATTCTTTCCTTTTAAGAAAAGGGTGGGAAGGATGAAATAACTAGAATAAGGCCTCCGGCACCTCACTCTTCAGACGAAACGCAAAATACTCTACTTCACGCATGTCTTCTGAGAGGTCGTGGTATTTCACCGATCGAGCCGGCCCATTCGTGCAACAGATTGTTGCGGGTTCTAGCACTGTTAAATTATATTATTTTCGCGCCTTCCCTGATGTATGACTACTTTTTTTTTCGTTGATAAAGGAAGATATACAGCATTTGTATCGCTTGAAATGTTTCCATTACAAAATTGAAAATAGCTAACGTTCAAAAGAGTAAAAGGTTTGTTAGACCGTAACGACAATGTGATACTTTCTAAATCCTTCGCCTTTAATAATCAGAATCTTTAATCTTATTGCGAAAAGAGATTTGCTTGGGTATCAAAGTGTAATCAGATTTTGACCCTTTTATTTGAATTCGGAAAATTTACTGTGAATTTCATTTGACAGTTTGTAACAAAACGTTAGATAATAAATAATAATAAAATCAACTCGTTTGTTTAGAGTAAAAAGCTGTTATAAGTTAGTTGTTCTATTGTTTTAATTAATACTAGGTGGCACGGCAAATTTTGCCCCGCCTTATGGTTCATTATTTTGGCGATAATGGCTTTTAAAAGATAGATATATACCGTTGCGGGCTTCTTTGTAGGACTAGTTAAGGTAAACATTTCCATTATACATTACATACGTGTAACTCTAGCGCACAACAGAAAAGCTCGCATACGGCGGAATTTTTTTCTCCTTACTTGTCACTTATCGTTATATTTTGGACAATTCACACAATATCTTTATAAATAAAAGCCTATATATTATTCTGGTGTATAAGCTATAATATTGTAAAGTTTCATTAAAATCCATTCAGTAGTTTTTGCGTGAAGGAATAACAAACACCCATACATTAATATATTACGTACGTACAAACTTTCGCATTTATAATATTAGTAAGGTTTCTCTTATATTATCTCTTATATTAATTTAAGGTAAAAAAAGATACATGATGTAATATATAATGTAAAGCTTTTACCGTTGAAGAAGCTCATGCATAAATAAGCTTATTTCTTTTTAATTACTTTAACATAGATTCCATTAAAACATAATGCGAGAGTGAAATGAGTTCGGAACCCTTTCCCGAGCCCTTAACAATGTACAAGCGGCGGACTTTTACGCGGCTTCAGATGGAAGCTTACAATCCATTATCGACCCTTATGGGAACGCTTGAGTGGACGAATTGCCGTGTAATAATGTGTTTGTGCAGATAGATTCTGTTGATCTTGATGTACACATTAATTTTGAACGTACACGACTCCGGATGCGAACAGTATTATTACCACGCTTATCTTGTTCGTTTTGTTGTTTGGATGTGACATGTGAACGTGTACTTATTGTACCTTACTTTGCTGCTGATCCGTCTACTACTAATACAAGGCAAATAATGATGTAATATTACGAATGTATTTAACCTAAGTACATTAAATTGTTATTTGCCGCGGTACGATATCACTAGGTACATAACCAGTATGTAGTAAATATTTTTGAAGTGAAAACTTCATTGGGCAAGCTTCACTTGGGGAGTAAGCTGGTGAATGCACGACGAGAGCGTTACGAAAGCTGTGATCTGTCGAGGCGAACGGAAGTTCAAATTAGGAACACTTGACGAATTTTTTGTTCATTAATTTTCTTGTGTATACATATGTTCCTACAGACGCACAATATTCAGGCAATCTTTGGATTGGCCTAACCTATCCTATTTAGCATAGTAGCGATCGAATGAAAACAATAAGGGCCTTTGAACATGACATTTTTGTGTGCGCAGACAACGCGTGTTTTTATCTGCGCGTTTGTCGACGGTCTTGTGTTCGCTGAGCGTCCTAATCGCGTTCAACACACGTCCGCACAGAAAAAGTCGTGTGCAAAGAACCTTAGCTACCCGCCCGAAGCCAGGGCGGATCGCTAGTTTAAAATATTTCATACTAATGACCCGCCCCGGCTTCGCTCGGGTACCACTAATTAAGTTGATCCGACACACAACACAGTAACACCCGCTGTGCCAATCTGGACAATCCCTGTACATTTCATCGAAATCGGTCCAGCCGTTTCAGAGTCTATAGGGAACATACATACTTCGCTTTGAATTTACTTTTTTGAAAAGTATCCTATGTGACTTCTAATACCTCCAATAATACGTGTACAAAGTTTCATGATGATCGGTTGAGTAGTTTTCGCGTGCAAGCGTAACAAACAAACTTACATTCACATTTATATTAGTAGGGATTAGACTTTACACAATATAAACTCAATAATGTTACTTTTAGAGCATGTTGTTTGTATACTGTTTCACGTTGATGAGGGTTAAAGACTGGAAACTGGATTTAATTTTAATGTAATTATAAACTTATGCTTACGTTATTGTCCAATGTAGCATAATGTTCTATCAAATAACCAACTGGTTCTTCATTTTAATAATGTACTAACTGTGACACAACATTTATTCAGCGTAAGCTGAACCCTATTTAATATGGTTGATCGTATAGATGTGAGGTCAACTTACATAAATACTTTTTTAGTACTCGCCTACGTAATAACAGAATTCTTGTAAAATTTGTAATAATTTAAGTTACGCTATACTTTTACACATGGTCATGTCGTTGATTACAAGCCGAAGGAACATTATCTAAACTCAAAAATTCTTAAGGTGTAGGTTGCCTCCTCCTTCTATACAAAAAAGATTGTCTGTTACTTTGTAAATGTGTCCCGATTCAGTGAGATACAATTTTAGGGGTTGAAATAATAACGTTACAAAGACCAAAGGAGAATAATAAGTTAGGAACAAGATTATTTAACAGTACGATTTGGAAGCTTGCCTTGCATGGTTCCTACTACTCCTACAATGGTTATGAATGTTGTTTCGCCACCGTTCCAGTGTTCGATTTCCACATTTAAAAAAATGTAGGAAAAATGGGATAAAATTTCGAAAATAAAAAAATAAATTAAAACCTGGTTTGGGTCCGGTTGGTGAAATGATTTTACCCGTATCATATTTGGAATATAGTGTTAAAGTATATGAAGATTAACACAATCGCTGAATGTGTCTACATAAATTATAAATATAACGCTACAATTATAAATGTCTTTGTCGATTATAACGCAAAAATTACAAATACATTTGTCGATTATAACGCTACAATTATAAATATCTTTGTCGATTATAACGCGAAAATTATAAATATATTTGTTGATTATAACGCGAAAATTATAAATATCTTTTTCGATTATAACGCTAAAATTATAAATATCTTTGTCGATTATAACGCGAAAATTATAAATATATTTGTTGATTATAACGCGAATATTATAAATATATTTGTTGATTATAACGCTAATATGGAGGTACCCACACTATTACCCGCAACATTAATTTTGGCCTCAACACGTATGAAAGTTTGATGTGATTAAGTAATTTCCTTCGTACATAATTACTCGAGAGTTATCAGATTTTAATCAAGCAACTTCTTGCGAGATCCGCAGTAACACCGAAGTGTAATTTATTTATTGCCGAAATTCAACCATTAGCCGCAATGTACGTCTCGCTTTTGTGTATAATTGGCCGTGAAAATTTAATGAAGATTGAATATGTTTCAACTACTTCTCTTATTACGAGATTCAAACGAGAAGATATGTTTTATGCTATAAGACAAAATTAAGTCAACGAAACAGTTGTTTATCATACTAAAAAGATAAAAAGTATTTCAAAAGTGGTAGAGTCCGAAACCACAACATCATTCATGTTGCATGAATGTGCTTCGACCAAAACAGGCGTAGAGTACGCTGCGTGTCAACTGAGGTCCTGGCGGTCTAATTCTAGTCCTCTTTCCATTCCCATCCTTTGCTAATAAGGAAGTAAAGAGGTAGAGCCATTGGTAGAACCATTTTCTGTGTACCCCTCCTCTCTCCATTAAAGGTATGCAACGCATCTACAACTCATTAGCTTGTTGCAGATGCCTATGAGAAGCGAACACATCGGGTGAACCACTTGAGTCTCTGACACCTCGTTCATCAGACGGAACGCAGAGTAATTCTACTTCACGTCTGTCTTCTGTGAGATATTTCACCAATCTGGCTTATTCGTGTAGCAGATGTTGTTGCGGGCTCTAGGACAAAAGTCAAAACTATATAAGGTTTTCAATGTAAACTTAAGGTAACACTTCGCATTTATTAAGTTGAGCTGATTGACTCACAACGTCTCGTAATAAAAAAAACACAAGAGCTTATTCCAATGAAACGTCGCTCGACAAATAAAATAGTTTATTACACGAATAAAATTTATTTAACGATTTTGTTTTGTTCTTAAAACTTACTTACGCACATATAACGAGCAGTTTTGTGATGTCCTAAAAGTTTAATTGGCAACATTTTGACAAGCTCTGACTTCGAACATTGCGTTTTGTAAAAGTCGATGATGCTACAATTAAAATAAAACAGTTCTTTTGTTTAATGTCTAGTAATATAAAGTAAGGTAATAAAATTTAATTATTTGTTTCTAATAAAACACTTGAACAATATAAAAAAGTATATTATTTTTATGTATTTAATTTAATTTATTTTAGAAATACTATTAACATTGCTATATCCTTCGAGGATGTTTGCGGAATAGGAAGGTATAAACATGATTAAATAAATGTGTACAGGTCAATATACGACGAAAATGATTAAATAAGCAAAACATAAAATTTCAAATGTCATTTGTACATGTACAGTTAAGTGGGGTACAAATTCATTCCTTCGTCAAGTCTCTACGACTTGCAACTGCATGTAAAATCATACGTACTTTATATTACAACAAGGTTCAAAATAGAATAAGCACTACAAATCAATACAAAGGTCGAATCAAATATGTTCTATTGTCAGTTTGTACCAGCGACTGTGCTGCAAGCAAATGTCGACTTTAAGGTGACGCATCTTTTACTCCTACTACACAATGGCACACACCTACCACAAAAGCCTGCCGACAAAAGTGAAAAAAAAAACTAAACTGGTGGTAAGGAGCGACAATAATTCAAAGATAAATAAATAATTAACAAAAATAAACAATAAATTTCAAAATTGAATACCAGAAAAAAAATGAAAAAATGTTCGTTGCAACTGTTCTGAATTCAAAATATCGTCTAACGCGACTGAAGTTCTCACTTCATTAATGATACAAAAATCACGAATACGTTGGGACTTACTCAAAAATGTTTGAATTAACTGCGATGAAAGTTCAGTCAGGTATTGTTTTAATAATGCTCTCCGCTCTTCAAAGTCTAGTTGCGGCGTCTTTAAACTTGTACGAGGATCGTTTCGGGCTCCGCTCTAGTTTCAAATGTATTTTGTACTTAGAGACGGTTACCTTTTTTTGTCTCATAAAACTTACGACAGACGAGTGGGTCTCAAGTTTTCTACCAATAAATATTTATGGCTTAAGCAATGCGATGGAGGTCTGGGATTTACTGGTATTATTCTAATGGTACGTAACGCTCTATACCTAATTAATGTTTTATATGGTATGGTTTAAGGAGGTCATTAATTAGGCGACGCCCTCATTTTTTAGGGAAGAACAAACGACACAAATAGTTTTAACAGTGGTAGAGCCCGCAATAACAACATCTTTTGCACGAATGGGCCGGCTCGACCGGTGAAATACCACGACGTCACAGAAAACAGGCGTGAAGTAGAAGTATTCTGCGTTTCGTCTGATGTGTGACGTGCCGGAGGCCTAATTGTAGTCCTCTTCCCCGTCCTACCGTTTTCTAATAAGGAAAGGATGGGAAGAGGAAGATTTGACGGATGAGGAGGGGATGGACAGGGAATGGAATTATCCTTTTTTCTGTTTGTCCCCTCCTTCGTCCATGAAGGTAGGCAAAGCATCTGCAACTCATTAGCTTGTTGCGGATGCCTATGGGTAGCGGTATTTATTTCCAGAGGCCGCTTGCTCGTTTGCCACTTTGTAATATAAAAAAAAACGAGAAAAGCACACCAGAAAGAGGGTTACCTTATGTTAAGTGAGCGCTACCCATAGACATCCGTTACAAGCAAATGTGTTCCAGATACGACGTCTACCTTTAATGGACAGAGGAGGTGATAGGTAGAAAAATATATTTCCTTTTACCCATTTATCCCTCTTCGTTCCCTCATAGAATAGGATATTCTTATTAGGAAGGGATGTGAAAAGGAAGAGGACTGAAGAGGTACCTCACTTATAAGTCGAAACGCAGAAGCATATACTTAAACTTGAGGCATGTCTTCTGTGAGGTCATGTTATTTCACTGGTCTTGCCAGCCTATTCGTGCAACAGATGTTGCGGACTCTACCTCGTCTATGCTAATGCTTTATACGAACCCCCATATATGTCAATAACAGAACTTGATTGCTTACATAAATAAATACCTTGTACGACCATAAACCATGCGGTTGGTTAGGTTATAAAGTTGTAATATACATGTCAAAACATGTACCAAAGGTAATAAATGTAACGCACATCTGTTCCTAAGGTAATTTTCAGTCACTGGCTCCTAATTGTCTAAGTTTTGGTAATGAAACCAATCGAAATACCTTGCCAACTTCAACGCTTAGTATCGATTTCCCGGAGAGTTTTGCTCCATGTTAGACTTGCTCTTAACTTTGGCAAGTTTCATTGACGTTATAAGTTTTTGTAACGAAGTAAAACTTCTGACAGGGAGAGGTTCGACTTGGGAAAGGAAAGCGGCGTAGCCCAGGACATTTATGACCCGTAAGCACACCTAATTGTTAAAAGATTTGGGAAATGAAGTCGTTTCGCTTTCGTTTTATTTTCTGATGTTATATTTCTTTAAGTTACCTTCTTGTAAAGTAGAAAGACTTTTTCCAGCTTTCATTATTATGGAGTTATTAAGTTATTGGACTAAATATGCCTCCCGTATGCTTTACTAATCAATTACGTGCAGCTTGTATGTACATATGTATTCTCATACCAACAATAACTTTTATATTACAAATATTGAGTGTAGTACTAACAAAGGCATGGAGAAGAGAACTGGGAAGAGGGGGGTGATTTCTTCCTGTTTTTCTCACCTGTCCATCAGAGACAGCTAATCTTTTCTTCCACAAAAGAAAGTCGCATTATCGCGTTCGTCGTTCATCTTGTGAAACGGGACACAGGCCTCCTCTCTGAGAGAGGGATTGAGCCGTAATCCACCACGCTGGCCCAGTGCGGGTTGGTGGATGTCACTTGTCTTCGAATTTGGTGGTTTGATTAACATGCCGGTTTCCTCACGATATTTTTCTTCACCATTTTTGGAGCAGTGGTGATGAAATAAATTACACAAAGTAAAGCGCCGCCTGGTTTCGGACCCGCAACGTACAGTACGTAAGTCAGGGCCTAAACCGCTGAGCCACCACTGCTCCACCACGATTTATTAAGTCACCATATATTATATCACAGTGACCATGATCACGGAAAGTTAATCCTTGCGCTACTTGCCCGGATATAATCTGTGTGTTAATTGTGTGATATCGTTCCTTAGATTTTATTGCAGGTCAATTGTTTATTCAGCTACAGTGAGGCATTAATTACGCAGAGGAATTTAATTAGAGCTCAATATCGTCTCACTGAAATTTCTTATTAAGTTCTGTTCTGTCACTGGAGCGATTTTGCCTTCCATTAAGAAACTCAGCTCAGTGGTTAAGTGTTCGATTTGATGCTTGACACTTTAAGTCGTTACCCGTATATATAATTAATTATACACAATAATTATTCTTTATTGCGTCTCCTATAATGTTACATTTGGCCTATACTTCTTTACGAATACGAGGCTTGGACCTCAGAAAACGTATTAAAGCGATCCAGGCGCATGTTGGAAGTAAGCTGGACTCAAAGAGTTTCAAGCGAGGAGCTGCTATCACGAGTTTTTTCGACGGACTTTTACTTATAGAGATGTGAACTCCTGCAACTCATCTCGATGTGAAGTCGCTAGTAAGCCGCCCAACTGTCTCTCTTCCCAAAAGATAAATATTAATATCAATATCTTGTGTGAAATTTGAAAAGCCGATTGCTAAATAACATTTTATATATTAGCTGTGCCCCGGTTTCACTCGCCTATTCATTCAACCGACGAATATCTAATTTAAGCTGAACCCTACACTACAATATTAAATAGAATGATCACATTTGAGGTCAACATTACAAGTATATCTCCATGCAAGATTTAATCCCCTACTTTAAGTCTTTACGGAGTTAATTTAGATGTACTAACAAAAATCTCTCAAGGCCTATATATCAAACTATATTCAAACTTTGTTTAGTTCAGATAGACAGCCAGTTTTTAGTTTTATATAAACAGTTAAGTTAAGTATTGTTATCATGAATCTCTATTTATGTTAAATATTAATATATTTAGTAAGTCAAAAATACGCACATTAAGATTAAATCCATATTAATCTAAGTTGCGCTAAGTTGGAGCCACCTCATCACTTAACATTCACATTTAGGAACAAGTTCAGAGAGGTAAACTTATTTAAGTAGGAAACTTATTTAATATACTCATAACTTGAGACGACTTAAAGCCTAGTGATTAAACTACCGCATACCTATTTTTAGATTTACACACTGAACGAAAAAGCGTATATTTCAAATGCAATAGGATCTATTTTAAGAAACATGGTAGCCAACAAGAAAGAGGGACTCGTTATCCATAGACGTCCACAACTAGCAAATGCGTTGCCAACATTTAATGGACAGAGGAGGGAATAGATAGGAAAAATGTTATTCACTTTTCCCTATTTATCCCCTCCCTATCTAATCAACTTCCCCTTCCTATCCTTTCCTTATTAGGAAAGATTAGAAAATGAGACACATTCACGCCTGTCTTCTGTGAGGTCGTGGTATTTCATCGGTCGACCCGGCCCATTGGTATAACAGATGTTGTCGCGAACTCTAAACACTGTTGAAATGTTTGGTATTTCTGTTCACCTAAGAAGGATAAACAGTTATACGTTTTACTTTTTTTGACGTATAATGTATAAAAAGTTATACATTATACGCCAAAAAAAGGGTTCAAATTCTGACAGCTCGCGCCTATGAAGAATCATCTTTTGTTTCTGTATAGGTTGTGGTACTTACTGACCGAATGAGTATCGTTCGCTTATCGCATTTAAGTGAATAGTCCCGCGTCACTAAAACGAGAGAACTCCAAGAATATGTGTACAAAGTTTCACGATGATCGGTTGAGTAGTTTTCGCGTGAAAGCGTAACAAACAAACTTAGATTCACATTTATAATATTAGTAGGGATAGGTTTGTACGTCGTCGCATGTTTGCAAGGTACATCGAACTGCACGGCTCAGTGATCTGCCAACCCTTTGATTTTCCACCCCGTCGTGTTGTCCGCTGCAAATAAACTAGACATTACTACACCGGAAAAAAACTGTGCCATATCGAAATAGATAGCTTCCTTGCGTTAGCCCGGCTTCCAATTCTATAGAATTTTACGTATTTTACTTTCGTATGTTCTCAAAAATTGAACTTAACAATACGTGAACTTCAGATAACTATGTTATAGTTTTGGTCTGGGAAAGAGTTTGATAAAAAGATACAAGACGAGTATATCAGGGGAAGCTTGAGTACGGCGTCATTAGTTGATGAATTAGCGAACAAAAAGTTATCATGGTATGGGAATTTTAGAAGGGAAGAGTGGTATGTAACATGTAGAGTTTTGGATATCACTATGGAGCATTATGTCAGTACAGGTATACCCAAGAAAAACTGAATGGATTGCGTAAAAGATGACATGAGATAAAAGGAGAGACTACTGATCTGGCGTTTTATAGAAATATGTGAGAGAAACAAGTTGCGTTGATGCTATTTAAAGGGGGAATGGGAAATTAGAATGACCTCTCATTCTCGAAACATATAACGTACCCGTCACATAGTAGGGGGTGAAATGGGCAAGTTATGAACCTCATGCTAAGTGATACGTAAGAGTTAAGACTGGTAGAACAGAGAATAAGTAGGAAAGGAAAAGTGAGGAGAAAGATGAGACAGGAAGAGAAAGATGAGGCTTGAAACGTGGTAGTCATTCAGGGCTTAATGTGCAGCGGCTACTGTCGCTTGTTTGTAATCTAATACCACTAACAAAATAACACACCTTTTTTGCATCTATGATTCTTCTTGGTCTATGAATCTAATTTAACCATACGTTAGAAAGAGTATTATCGTAAAGTTTTAGTTTTGGTCTATTCCGGTCTCTGGTTTACATGATAATACGGCTTGAAATTTACAAGTTAATATTCACTTTAATTGAGAACAAACGAATAACTTGACATGAGGCGTAACATTTTAGACTTAATGGTGCTAGACCCTGTGACGTAGTCCGGGAGTCTGACATTATGACGCTTTATCGCGGTCGACGTAATGCTAGTAGCCACCGTGATGTAGTCCAAGAGTCGGACATCATGACGCTTCATCACGTTATAAGTAAGTTCCCACGCTCAATAATATCTTGGTAATCTCACAAATGAACCATTCTCCTTCATACACATTGTAGACTAAATTCCCTGGTAAAATATTCTTCGTAATTATTGTAAGGAGGCGCGCGGAATAAATGAAGTTAATTCTTATTAGAGTCGAGACATAAGGACTGCTCATGAAACTTAATTAAATATAAATGTGGAGTAATTCAGGCGTATTCCTCGTCTTCATATTTCTTAAGCAATTTTGTCACAGCTACTTCTGTTACTTGGAGCGAACGATGAACTTAAGAAGTCTTATTAATACTATGTCTAGTTTATTACTTTACTAGTCACCCGCCCCGGCTTCGCCCGGGTAACACCAACAATGTTGATACGATCGCTACCAAACACAGGAACACCCGCTGTGCCAATCTGGACAATCCCTGTAAATTTCATCGACATCGGAACATACATACTTCGCTTTTTATATGCTATTTTTTTCATAAAAGTATCATATGTTACTTCTAATACCTCCAAGAATATGTGTACAAAGTTTCATGACGATCGGTTGAGTAATTTTCGCGTGAAAGCGTAACAAACAAACTTACATTCACATTTATAATATTAGTAGGGATGTTACTTAGTCGTTCTTACGTTAATTATGTCATATGACCCTAACAGATCCTGATAGTTGGTGTCATTTAGGTGTGTCAATTTGAAGTGAAGGTTTCACTGCGAATTATTCTGTTGTAATCAATTAGCTACCGGGCATGTATTAAGATTACCAAGACCATGCATGTATGTATGAGTTATTAAGGTTCGCGTAGTTTTCATTGCTACAGGATGGATCAAAGTTGATGTAAATATTTTTTACATGTCATCATCTCCCTGCCCTTTTCCCACTCACGTGAGGTCGGCAAAGAATGATTGTAGACGATACTGTATAGGTTTTGGCTACAGTTTTGACGCCAGCCCTCCTTGGGTAGCCTATAACTTAGCAAATCCTATATTATGTACATGAAGATTGGTCAGTACCAGGTCTATTCATGCGTGAATAGACTTGAAGACTCAAAGTCTAAGTTATCATTACTGATAGCACACACTGGCTTAAAACCTGGCTTAACCAGAAGTTCTATTATGGCGTTTTGAAAATTCTCCAACAGAATCCAATTCGGTGATTAAATTTCGATCGTTGGCTTGGATTTGGTTACTCCAATATTTTTTGGTAAAAATAATACAAGAATGTATTAATTAATGTTCATTACATTAAGACTGGACTATAGGATTTTTTCTACGTGTGAAATAACTTAAGAAGTAAATTAATACTTAAGAACTTATATCCGGAATAAGTTTTTTAATTAAGGCAGATTATACGCGAGTTCTTATCCGAGGATTAGGGCGATCAGTTTTTACGATCGCGCGGCGGGAGATAATACTGTCCGTGCTCGGACCGCTTTACGTGTTGACCACTCGCCGCCCTTGCCTCTTACTGTCACGTCACACTATATTAATGTTTTTACTACAGTTAAGAATATGTTACGAGTCAGTAGTCGGCAACCTTTTTGCAGGCAGGGGCTACAAAACAGGGCTCACTAGTAAATTGATGCGATATACACACAGAAAATATGCATTTTTAATAATCAAAGCATTTATTGAGAATCTATAATATTTTTAGACTAATTAACCGCAAATAGGACATACGCAGGCCGTATGTGGCGTGTGGACCGAAAATGTGTAAATCTTTATACAGTAATAAAGATTTCATTGTCTTACATTTGGATTTCATGGTACACACTCGGATTTGTTCCGTCATTCATATACCTGCCTACTCCGACAGTGGTACAGTCGTGAGAGTTCATTATATTTATTATAATAAGATAAATTTCTATAGTAGTTCTGGTTCAGAAGAAAAAAAGTGTTTGAACAAGTCGGCACTGAATGTACATTCAGATGAATAAATTTTAAAACTCGACTAAGATCATTTGCATAAAAGGCCGGGTATCTCTAATGTAAATTTATTTTTCATTACGTTAATATAGACTGAAGAGTGGAAATTATGCCGGTATGCATTATTTTATAGCTCATTAGTGTGAAAGGTTTGTTTGTTTTATATTATGGACTTGGGAATTAACGTAAGTAATGTATCAAAATCGGAACTAAGCTGCGCCGGCTTCGAATTCCTCTTTTCCCTTCCGGTGTTTGATCCCTTATGTTTAAAAAAAGATATTACAGAAAAAATACTCATTTTCCAGATTTTATTTGTTCAGTTATGATACAGTTTATAATTTGGACCTTCAGAGCAATGCATACTTTTTAATGACCTCAAGTTCACTGGTTTAATGTTGTTCACATGGTTATCCGATCTACGTTACTCAAACGTGTGTACATTAAAGCGTGTATTGGAATTAAAAGGCTAACGTTTTTTTTAATCTAGCTAGATATCGAATTTAGGATTCGCGGTGTAACATACAGGCGCTTCCAAGATTAGGTTATTGAATCCTATATTAGATTTGTGCTTCTAATATAATCCATACTGTAATGTAAGCTGGAGGGTACTGCACTTCACTAAAAAAAAACAAATAAAAATTAATAGAAACTTCGTCGTTGTTGTAATTTGGCCGATGATTGCCACAAGCATCGGTCCCCTACAACCCGATACAGTGGCCTCCCGCAACCTTGACCAGACCATCTGTCAATCTTGTGGGGCACCTTTCAACCCAATCAGCCGTCTATTCTGCGAGCAATGTGTCGGACAAACTGCCACTTCAATTTTGAAAGAAAATTTTAAAATAAGTACCAAGAACAGAACAATTGAAACATTATCGCGAGTAGGCTTCCCTTTTCCACATGTCAGGTAAGTGTCAGCGTATGTTGTATCCAGGTGCGCCCAACGCGGGTGAGTCGCACGGCCCGCTGGCCATGCGACCCTTTGATTTTCCACCTGGTGCTCGCTTGAAATAAACGAGACAGAGACGGGGCGAGAGCGACAGCTGCGGGATCTGTAGCGTTATCATTAAATACTTTTATACAATGACTTCAAATAAAAATAATGCTCGAATAAGCCGTCATCAAGAATTTATATAGTACGTGATTATAATAGGGAGCTAGCTAGCTAATAACGTGTCAAACTGACTATAAATATTATCTAGACATATAATAAAAACGTAACTGATCGCTGTCTGTACTTGAAAGGATTTGAGAAAAACTATTGTCGGGGGCCATATAAAACCCAAAACAATGATTATTAGAATTTTTGTCTGTTTGTCTGTGCGTTTGTTACCGCTAATATCAGAATTAGCTTAAACGATCTGGGTGCGGTTTTCACTTATGTATTGTGGTAAGGTTTACTTAACATTTAGTGTTTGTTTTATCTCAATCGGATATTAAATAAAAAAGTTATATCAATTTTAAGAACCATGTCAAACATTTGTTTGATAAAATGCTATAAAATAGCTGTTCAGTTGAATAGGTTGAACTTTTACTTATACATATTATTAGTTACATTACGATCTTTAAAATGATGATAATTGAATGTTTATCAAGGCCTCAGCACACAGCTAGTAGAGAATAAACTCTTTGCATAGTTTATAAATATCTAGTCTACGTTTTTGCTATCATTAGTAATTAATTTATAAATGTTGTAATTTGAACGTTACATTCACGTCTCCTGCACGTATTCTACAACCATTAATTTCTGTAATATCTAATACCGTTTCAGATTACATTGTAATTTAGTGTACAAATATAATTTGCATTTGTTATTATATTAATCTAACCGAATCGTGGGGTGATGTTGGCTAGCATATGACCTTCAGTAATCATTTGCAAAAATATTTTTTTAAATCATAATGGTAGTTCCGGTGATTCGGGCGTTTAAACAAACAAACTATTCAATTTTATTACATTATAATACAGATTTTTATATACTGTCTACCTCTAATTTGGTGAGTTTATAACTAGATTTTCTATTGAAATACAAATGATTTATTGAATACCAATCAACGTAAAACAATCTCACGGACTTGGAACCTGTTTATTTGAAGCAATTCGCCTTTAACGTAAACTCGAAATTCGACCAAAGTTAACTGAAACAGATAAACTGAGTTATAATCTGGCCACATCAAAGCGATCACTAACAGTACCCAAATCAGCTTGGAACTTTACAACTAAGAAGGTAACCCGTGTTATTTCTAACACTGAACTAGACATAGCCGAGTTATATACATTTTGATACAGATTTACCATTGGAAATATATTATGAGGAGTAAATAGCGATATTTTTCGGTTTTTAATTGTTTGTGCTTAACACACACAGCTACAGGTACTCCTTATATCGCTCTTGTTTAGTAAGCAACTAATCTGATCGATATAAGTTCTCCTGTGACGTCCCCTACCAACACTGCCACTCACTTTTACAACATAAATTTGTTTTGCTACTCTCTCTTCATTCATCCTTTCAACATGCCCGAATGAATCGCTACAAAAATCTGTCGGACTATTTTTGATTTTAATTTTATATTGTTTACTTGTAAGTTACTTATCTCTCATATTATGAGAAATCGATATCACTTTTAAATCGATTTTATTGAATCTCGTAAATAAGAGAGAAAACAACATTTTTAAACTGATATAAGACTAAATTAATTTAATATGGCCTGAAAGATAATATTGTGACATACATACATGCAAACACGCCCACACAAAACACACACAAACTCTCACACATATACACATGAAAGAAACAGTTAACATCTAGAATCGTGCTATCCAAATTTATGTAGAAATAACTCACTATATTGTTAGGGAAAGGCGCCGGTGTCATACAGTTGATACTGTGACAGGCACCAACGCTTGACCTATTATTTGTATAATATGGTATAGTTGATGTTAATAAATAAATAAAAAATCAGAGAACGAGGAGGGTTGTAAAAGGAGAAAGAAGAAGGGGGTTACTTTTTGTATTTCTCACTCAATTAGCCAAATTAGTTTCAATTATCCCTTACATGATACACAACGGCTAGGTCCGGGCAAATCAAAGTCGGATTTAGTGCGACCTCGCCGCGGTCTCGACCCGTTGTTGCACAAACATCTCGCCACAAGTAATGTGTACCTTTATATTACAGCCACGAACTTACATCACGTTTACAAACATTCGTATTTTATAAAATGATGTAAGGGGTACTATACACATAAATAGGATGGATACCTGAATCACATCTTAATATAGGTTATCATGACTGATCCAAAAGGATTGTAATGTGTTTCGCGCGTACTTGTGTCCGATCCATTGTGAGCTGAGTGAGGCGCCCTTAGATTATTATTCTTCCTGTCCGTATTCCCACCAAAAACATGTATAATTGGTTTCCAACACTCATAATTTCATAATGCTTTTACTGTTAAAAGGTTATTATATTTTTAGTAAAGCCAAGCCCCTAGTTTAGCTCCGATTTGTTAAAAAAAGTTCGGCTGACAGAACGGAATCGTCGCACAAACTATTCCTTATAGACTTAAATCTTACTTAAGATTTTGATAATCAGTGAGTGAGTCAGGATGTGATGGAATCGCCGTATTTCAGATGGCAATATCAAACCATAAAAACTAGATAGTTCATACTGTTAATAAGTTTGTCGAGGATATTACCTTTCTGGCATCATCTAGACTACAGCTTTATTGGAACATACGACGAAACGCTTCGAGAAAAGGGAGGTGCGCCTTCCTTTGGCTCGTCTTGGCAGAGTTCTGCCATGCCTCCAGATATAACGATATGTTGAATGATGATTAATTAGTCAGTCGGGTGGTTTGTGTTTGTTTTTTTTTGTGTATATTAAATTTACTATTACCTTGTTCACAGTCACGTTCTTCTGATCGTTTGTGTTAGAATATCACAGATAGGTCAATAAAATAAGAAAGCAACATGAATTATGAATTAAACATGTTCCATTCATTAAACGTGTCGGGAACAGTTAATTATGTTTTACGCTCGCTGTTTAATTGCTATTCAAATTCCATATAACTGCGCGGCAATCAAAGGAATATCCCATTTCTGATTACATACTTAAACAGAAAGCAAAACGTTGTCATAATAAACAGTTTGAATTGCGTTTTTATTTAAGGTTATTATTTAATAAGATATCTTGAACCATGAATGAACCTACTTAATACGTATTCACAATGTTAATTTAGCTACAAATATTGCCGCTTAACATAGTTTCGTTACCGCGTACGTCGTTTAAATTTGTATGTATGTAACACGAATGTTTAGTGCAATTTCTCATCAGAAACTAAGCCATTGAGATATCTCTGATCACTGAATGATTATTTTGTGAAACAATGGTAAGTAGACATCATGAGAATAATGACTTTTTCGGAAGTTAGGATATATGTATTTTTTTATAAAAATGTTCATCCCCCTTTCATTTAATTTAGAGGTTAAATTTCCAAAACTCCCGAAATAGTAAAATATTTAATTATTTGTACTATTATGTTAAGTAATTATGAAAAATATTACTGCATACTTTCTTCCCCTACTTTAGACTTTAAGGGATCGAATTCAGAAAAAGAAAAAGTTGGTGAAAACAAGATGGCTTTTTTAAGACTTGTATAATATGGAGAATTCTTAATATCTCTACCGATACCGCTACGTGGTAAAAAATGGTAAATTAGTATCCTATAGGAGTATTTAATAAACAATATGACTACTACTAGCTGTATAGAAATGCTAAATTATTTACTGTTCCTTTTGTTGTCAGGACTAACAATGTGGGTCGGGGATCCGTAGGAAGCCTACGCAGCCGAGCGATGCCTGGCATTCGGGGCCCGGAACAAATGTAAAGGTATGAATGGAAAAATTATGTTCTAATATTTCTTACGTTTCTATTTTATTCCCTACCATTTATTGTAGTCGATCGATCAGGTACTTATTTCGTTTAAATATTTTACCATTAAAATTGTTTGTGATGTTTATATTTATTAGGATTGACAAAAAATATATTTTTCCTTCATCCTGCAGGGGGGGGGGGTACTGTATTTGTACACGGAAACATTTTTAGTAATGCTACATACATACATACATTAAGACTATGTTCCTCTCCCCTCATGTTACCTGTTTTTATTGGGTGATTACTAAATATACCCATGTTTTTAGCATATCGTAAGAGTTCGGGCAGTCCAGCAGTTCTTGTTTGTTCTCTCTGCAAATTGAATACTACGCTACGTAAAAATACTGTTGAATATGATTCCTTATTTTTATTCCTTTTGAAAACTTATTAATTTATAATATACTTTAAAAAATCTACAGAAACAACTGATCTTCTAAAATATATTGTATCAAACCTTTCATCCAGCTGTCTAGCGAGAGCTTCTCAAGATGTTGGCCGAAGCTCTACACGTCACAGGGACAGTTGCGTGAAGCATCGGCATCATGCACGCTGTGATCTTGGCTCACCCCTCTGTCGCCCCAAAGTAGGTCCGCATGACGCTGATTGCATCCCATTTCATGCGGCGCATTACACTACTGGATGCGGGAGCCATAGGCGGAGAATTATTTCCGAGGATGCCAAGCGGACCTGTGGTGGGCGATCGCTGGTGTTAGTTGGGGCTCGGTGATGTTGGGCGTGCGTCAATGGTGTCGAAAAACCGCTGCCGGCACGTTCGTTTTGTTTTTTTTTATATTAAATAAGTCTTATTTATTCATATTGCTCATTTCATTTCATTATTTTTTTTATATCAAATGTATTCAATAATTAACAAAAACAATGTTTCAAGGTTTTCTTGTAATGGAAATGTTTGAAGGAAACCGGTATGTTCTTAGAACCATGAAATTCGAAGACACGTGACATCCACCAACCCGCACTGGGCCAGCGTGGTGGATTACGACTCATTCCCTCCCTCGGAGAGGAGGCCTGTGACCTGCAGTGGGATTATTTATTATTAAAAGTTAGAATACTACGCGATTTTATTGAGTTTAGCGGCTTCGTTACCTAGAGTTCCGCGGTTTAAGATTTTTAAAAGCGATGCTCTATTCACACGAGTTGTGAATATACATAAAGCTAAATTGCTTTATGAAAGTGGTTGTACGACCGGTAAAGACTCTTGTATAATTAAAATACACAAATCTATTTGTACACAATTAATTTGTCTATAAAAAGGTTCGTTTAATACCTTAATTTAAAGACAAAACCCATTTTCAAAAGTTATTCGATTATAAAGATTTGTTGCGAATCCTTGAGCCTCGGGCGATCAGAGGGATAAGAGGGTCAGGGAAAATTACAAATTTAATACATTTTTATATATAATATCCATTAACTTGATCAAGATACATATGTAGGTATATAAGTTTAAGATATGTCAGATATATCTAACTTGCAAGGGTCTACCATTTTTTTCTTTACGGTGCGCCGCCATCTTGCTCTTGTCCTGGGCTACGCTTTTAATTTCGGTCCATATGCACTAGGCATTCATGTCCGCCTTCGACGCCACGTTTGCTTAGGGCGGTCACGTTTTCTTGTCCCTAGGAATCCACAATTGCGTCTTATTTAATGAAATGCATATAACATACAGTATGTCAACGCATAGTCCAAATAACTAGGCCTAGAGGCTTGAAAATTTGCAGATTTCTGTTTTTACGTAGGAAAGAAGGAAAGAAAGGATTTTCCTTAGTTCGCCCCCTAAAGGTCTAAAGTAGGGGATGTCAGTTTGTATGGACATAGATGTATGTAAGGTGACTTCAGATCTATATAAACTGTCCCATGAAATAGGGCTTAGCTTAGGCTGGAAATCGTCTGTTAAATTAAATCGGTTAAAATAAATACTCAAATATAATTTAATATAAAAATAAATAAGCGAAATAAATCAATGTCAAAACTATGGAACCGTATCGTTAACAAAATGCATTAAGAATTGTATAAATTAATGGCATTTAAGTTTTCCATTCAAGATGCTCTGGCCGACTTCCAAATATGCTTACAGTTCTGCGTTCCATTTACGTTGCGACTCTAACTAGCGTAGAAATTGCCTTACGGTGTCTTTTCTATGCGTTGTTATATAAAAAGAGGCTCGACAATATTTTAATAATAAATAATCGACAAAAATAAGCCCCTTGTACCTTAACAATAAAATTAAAAACAAAAAAAATAATGAAAAAACTGTTCGAAATTTAAACAATATCTGATCGCCTCGCCCGGTCACGCTTTTCGTAACGCTCTCGTCGCGCATTCACCAGCTTACTCCCCAAGTGGAGCTTGCCTAATGAAGTTTTCACTTCAAAAATATTATACAATTTTTAAACTCTCATTTTTTGGTATTAACCATTTCAAATATTTTTATTTGCGTAAAGTTACTTATTTACACTAGATTGGTTGTTTGAACTATCCCTGCTAATATTATAAATGTGAATGTTAGTTTGTTTGTTACGCTTTGACGCGAAAACTATTCAACCGATTATCATGAAATTTCGTACACATATTCTTGGAGATATTAGAAGTAACATAGGATACGTGGTTTTATGAACATTCCTGTGTTTGGTAGCGATCGGATCAACATAATTAGTTGTACCCGGGCGAAGCCGGGGCGGGGAACTAGTAATTTTATTATCTGTATATTGATAACATCTACGTAGGTCATTGACTCACTCGAGTTCCTTGCCTTCTGCCCTATTCATTGTATAAAAAATCTCATTTATCTAATCGCAAATAGTATATAATAATACCCGGTACATGTTCCTCCGATCTATAATCATTTGACTGACTTGGGCCAATTTCCTTTGCCGCGGTCCATTGACGAATTGTAACCGAATTATGGTTATTGAATAGGAATGTCTCCGACTTTTGATATCGATAGTTCCCTCGAGTAATTTCCTCAGCGAATGACCTCTCAGACCAGTCGAGTGCACGGAAATTATATTGCTATAAAGGTCCGCTAGATATTAATAACTCTAATAAGAGTAAATCAAATAATCGATTGGAATTTGATACATAGCTTGTGCTGACGATCACGCAAAATAAATTGTTATGTATATTATAAAATAAACTACGTAACTATTTGAAAAACAAAATAGTTAATATTGAAACAAAGTTCTATTACGTGACTTAGTCTTAAGAGTCAGTCAGAGTTGATAACGCTTTGGGACCTTGTCAAATTTATCCAAGTGTCATCAGTAACTAAGGTAGGGTTAACAAAACAATTCTAATAATGAATTTAATTTATTAGAAATAATGGAATTATTATTATACATATACAGTGTTGCTGACGGTTTAATGTCACGAAGGTACGACAACGAAATGGATTGCCAAGCGCATTAGCAATATGCGGGGGCGATATGAACTAAACTCTAAATATTTCCCTTATATACATAAACGTATGGTGAAGTTACGAAAAAAAAGGTTTGAGGAAAATCCTCATAAGTCGGGACATATTGTTTTATATGATCAAACGAAATGGCGTTACGTTACATCGTTACAAATAATTTGAGATTTTCCCCGTTAGACTTCCAAGGTTTATAGTTACATTATTTGATATTTTGTATGGTGATAGACAGAAAGGATAAGCAAACTACATCCCTACTAATATTATAAATGTGAATGTAAGTTTGTTTGTTACGCTTTTACGCGAAAACTACTCAACCGATCATCATGCAACTTTGTACACATATTCTTGGAGGTATTAGAAGTAACATAGCATACTTTTATGAAAAAAAAATATATGAAAAGCGAAGTATGTATGACTATGTATAGACTCTGAAACGACTGGACCGATTTCGGTGAAATTTACAGGGATTGTCCAGATTGGAACATTCCTGTGTTCGGTAGCGATCGGATTAACATAATTAGTGGCAGCCGGGCGAAGCCGGGGCGGGTCGCTAGTTTATTATACATCAAGCTGGATGAAGTGTGGGAGGAGATGCACTAACCTCATTGTTCATACATTTATTGCTAATAAACACAAACCTTTTCATTGAAATTATTTAATTGTGTTACGATAACAAGTATTTTATGTGTAAACAATACTTCAATGAAAATAACGGCAAGGATCGAAAGGTGTCTTTATTGCATGCGGCGTCCGGCGACTAGTCTCGTCTGGTTTCTCCGCGCTCCCCGCGTGTAGAATACTGTAGCTCACCGCGCGCAGAATACTGTTGCACCCCGAGCTCTCCACGCGTAGAATACTGTAGCTCGGGCGTAGACACTTTTAACAAAATAAACATTTAAAGTTCATAAATGTTAGAATTGTTAAGGCTTTTATTAAGGTCGCCCTTAGGCTCTGTTACATTAAATCACATACCTTTATGAAACCTTTTTGGTACGTGTTTTGTTAACAGTACGGTTGTGGATGAGGTTGGACAAGCGGTCCTGATATCTTATGTTTCTTTGTTTAATTTAAGCGACATTGTTCTTTAACTATTTGGTACTTTTATAAATTAAATTATTATTTTAACTGTAAAAAAAATAACATTAGGAACTTGGAGAATAAGAAAAGTTTCAGAAATTGAGAAACTAATAGCCTGAGATGAACATCATTAGAGAGATAAAAGGTAAGTGATGCGTACTTGGATGCCCAGACTCCCATCCAGGGTATTGCTGGAAAAACGAGGCTGAGAAGGACTTGCTGAGCTTCAGGTTCAAGACTGGCGGCGAGGAAAGTGGGGACTCTTATTATCCGAGCCCAAAATCCACTTTAGGTCATTGCTCTACCCTAGTTAGTTAATTAAACTAAACAAATCATTACAAATGAGCCTTTTATAATGAAGAATTGGTTATGTAAAATAACCAATTCTTCATTATAAATAATCTGGTATCACAGGTGTGATACAGAACACGATGCGAATATGCGACTAATTGTGGCGACAACGAAGTTCATAAATACGTATGACGACTCCTTGATATTTTCGAGTCCAGTCGCATCACTAGGATCGTCGACCTAGGACAACAGGTTAAGTAACTTGTCCAAGATGTAACTTACGCGTCGCTAAAGCTAGTAGTTGATACTTTACCAATAAATAGGTTATCGACTACGGTCCAACTGTGTGGTGAATCGGCTCTTAATTGATTTACGCAAGCGACGGGACTCACTTAGCACGTCCCACTTTGTTTCATTTAATTTGCGAGTTCATTCGCTGGTTTACTATTTCTACTATTTGGTTTTATTATATTTCTGAGACCTGCCATTTGACTATTGTCTTGAACCATGTCTGATACAGGTTTAATATTAATTTGAACGTTGAATGCTTAAAAGAAATATAAGTAAATTTACTTATATTTGATATTCAAAAAAAATGCTAAAAATACTAGGAATGTTAAGCAATAAGAATATTAAACAGTTAAATGAACAAAATATTAAAATAGTGTTATTTCCCAGCCCTCGTGTGATTGAACAGTGGACAACAGATTATTTTCCGAGCCGCGGCACCGGAAAACACAATGCAACGAATTTTAAAGTTGATGACAACATTACATTAAGCGCGTATGGCTCCGACGTGCCGGAGACACACCGAGAGAACTTCAATTATAACTTTTCGAATTTAAAGGATTCTGTGTTATTTCCGTTGTTTGTTGTGAATATTTCGGAAAGTTTTACAGACATTTCTTTGAGATAAATGTGTGTGCTCTTTTAAATAATTTAAAAAATTAAATTAAATTAAACAGTATTAAGGGAATTATCGCTCTCTGATTCGTACAAGGGTTGTGAAATGTGCTAGAGTGACAGGAGGGTTCAGTAAGAAATCATGGAACACCTTCCGCCTTCTTGCCAGCCTTTGTGGCTTTTGTAGGGAAGGAGAATGACAATGGAAAGACGTACGGCACCTCGCTCTTCTAACTACACACAGAATTATAAACACTTCTTCTGCTTCGAGCTTATATTCTGTAAGATCCTCGTTCACACAGACACGTTCTTGCGTTCTACCGCTGTCCTGGTTGAACTTACATGACGTGTCGGGTAAATATGTAAATGTTTGCTTAAATTGGAGTATACTTTATATTCATATTTAATCTGTGACATGTTTAAAACTAATCTGTGTATATATTGAATGTACAGTAATTTTATAAGACTCTGTGTACCCCAAGCTTTATGACCAGGAAACAATAGCGAAGATATTTATTTCGATTTAAATTTTAATCGCGTTCAATGAGCTTCATTATATGTTCACGCGTGTGCCTCGTTGTTGTTGGGTTTATTGTTTCAAAGCGTAGACGCCATTTAAATTTATTTTAGTTAAATATATATTATTATTTTACGATTCAAATATTAGTAAAGTAAGCTTATTATGGGGTGAATATTTTCGAAATTAGAAGAGTGAGCAGACTCGGCATCTGTAGCCAAATGTTTATACGATATATTTTAATTAAACAATTTCATGAGTAGTGGTGGCCGAATGGCTTAGGCCCCGACTTACGTACTATAGGTAGCAGGTTAGAGCACAGGCAGGCGCTTTACTTTGTGTAATTCATTTCATCAACACTGCTCCAAAAACGGAAGTAAAACATCGTGAGGTAACCGCGTAACCGGTAAATTATGTGACCAACAAAGATATGTGACATCCACCAACCCGCACTAGGGCAGCGTGGTGGACTTCGGCCACTCCCTCTCTCGGAGAGGAACAGGCCTGTGTCCCTACAGTGGGAAAACATTCTAAAAAAGGCTGGTTATTTTTTAATATCAAGGTACTACTACTTGCTAGTTGAAAAGTAAAGCGTATGTAAAGCCGATAGTTATTAATTAAAAGGTGAGGTTACACAAGTACAATTTTATTAATCTATTCCTATATAAATAAAATTTTAGTAAATTAATTCGTCCATGAGAATACTGCTCTGTGGATATAGATATATGACATTATATCACTCCCTCAAAATTGTCTTCCGAAGTTCCGCATCGAGGAAATTATTCGAGGGAGCGAGTAATTATGCTGGGAGGCATTCAAAGGCGTTACTCCCGATATGGTATGTCAATAAATTAACTAATGGAGTCGTCTATTATTGGATTTCTGTTTGTACTATGTATTTATATATAGAATTTAAGGCTATGTAACTTTAATACGTATTAAAAAGTCTGTATATCTGAACGGGATAAACTGAAAAACTCTTCAAAGTACATACTAAATTGCTTAGATCAAGTGTATCTGAGGTATTTAGTATATAATTAATGTTTTTGGTATACATTCTTTAAGGGTTCGTGTAATGGGTTGGTATGTTGGTGTCTTCTGCTACAATCTCATCCGGTTTACTACTTCATCCCAAATGTGACAAGCACTTAGCTTATCGAAATACATCGATATTTTCGACCAGATCAGATATTGTTCGGTTTCCAGAACATTATAATTGTGTGTTTAATCTGGAAGCCGCGAGCCCCAGCCATCAATCCTCGTGTTCGTTAATATGAAATCCGATTTAAAATTGAACGACTGAAGTAACGTATATAATTGAAATCCGAGCATTTAAGAATTGTATACTTTGTTTCAGTTTCGTTCAAATGAAATAATAATTATATACGAGATAATACGTAATATGTATTCAATTTGTATTTCTCCGTATTGGGAACGAAGAACGGTACTTACGTAAATGTCGTTACATGGCCCTAAATAATTTTGTACAGCGCCCCCAATGTTGATATCAACAGCCTTCTAGAACTTTCTACAGAATCTAATAATCCCGTTATGTATTCTAGAAGGTTTTGGTGCACCCTTATCGCTAGATGGCGCTGTTAAAGTATTAACAAATTTTGACATCACGCCTCTTCAGAATCATACGTAGCTTTGAACTTTTGCATACATAACTTCTCACGTTGAAAATAAAGGCATCCCTCGGTCTAGCCAACTAACTTGTAAAATATATACAATATTACAAACTATTAATGAAGAACTAACTTCAGAAACAGAGTTCTTGGCGTATTACAATATTATTGACTTTGGTTTAATAATATTCATTGGGATCGGGAAATAAATTCTAAATAAACATTTCTCCAGAATTCAATTTGTTTGCAAATATTTCTACCAAATATTCTCTATACAATTGCCTAAGTACGAACTGATATTTATCTGCCACTAGAGTTCACTCCAGTTGATTGAAATAAAGATTATTAAATCTGGGGCAAGACATCGGATCTTGTATAGATTGAATCAATGAAAAACCTCAAGAATTTTTTTGACATCTACTAAATAAATTTCCAATATTCGCTTTATATGAGCAGTTCTGTCAAGATAATTGAAAAGACGCTGGTATATTTCGTTAAAATCCATACACAATTATAGCTTTATCATAAACGATCCCTACTAATTATTTGTAGGGTCGGACATACCGCGGCTTCCTGCGGAGGAGACAGTTAGTTCCATTTATAGCAGTTCGAACGAAGCCATTCGAATCTACATTCATCATGCATAGTGCAAAAGATTGGAACAAGTCGCCAATTTCAGTGTTTCCATCCGATGATCACGTTAAGTAACATTCTATTCACGCCTATTCATTGTTACCAGCCTATAGCGCGAACCATCTTTCTATACTTTATTTACTTACTGATTGAAGCTTTTTATTGGTCTAAGAATTATTATAGTCGTTTCAGTACTTCTTTACTTTATCCGGAACAAACAAACAATCAAATATTTACTCTTTATATTAGATAATCTATATATGTAAAATTTTCCTGCCACAGTGTTAGTTGCCGTACTCCTCCGAAATGGCTTAACCGATTTCAATGAAATTTTGCATATACATTCGGTAGGTCTGAGAATAGGTTTTTATCTATCTATAATATTATAAATGTGAATGTTAGTTTGTTTGTTACGCTTTCACACGAAAACTATTTAATCGATGGATGTGAAAGGAAGCTTTGCGAAAAATTTCGCGATGTAGCTGTACATTGATTAAGTCAGTCAGGTTCGAGAAATTGAAAAACAACTGTAACTACTTTCGTCGGTTCACTGTCACCACCCTTCGTGTAGGTGCATCAACCATCTATCTATCAAAACGACCTTGCAAGACTTACTACAGAATTAGTAGTATCGTAGTATAGTAGCTTGGTTTGTTACATATCGTAAACGTCCTATCGACTTGAAAATTTATAGTCACATAAAGAATCGATGCCATCTTCTACTTTATTTTAGTCCTGATCAGGACGAATGGAATAAGAAACCCTTGCTGGCTCCTATAAAAAGTAGTAGAAAATAAGATAATAGGAGTTTAACTAAACGTTAACTTTGCTTGTTTTTTTAAACGCAGTTTAATCTTTTGTAATTTTTTAATACAACAATTTTTTTAATACACTCACTCCGTGACATTACTTCCCTGTTTTTGAATTTTTTGTTTATCTAGAATTAAATAATGAATGTATTTTGGAGCAGCGCTAATTGTATTCCTTCGCCATTAATGTAATGTAAATACACAAGGATTTTAAGAGATTAGCATCAAGTCAAACCCTTCTTGTCTACAACAATATTTAACATAAATTTGTTTGGCTTTCACAATCCTCTTAAATACACTCAGAGTACTTTAATGCTGATTAAATTGTACATAAATAAATATGCGTCCACGCCCGTAACCCAGAGGGGTCCTGGCACACCTCTCTCGCTTCTTCCACATTCATACGTTTACGCATAAATGCTCGTCGGTTATGGGTGCTTCACCGCCCTTTTTTAGTAAGTCATTAATCTGATCGATGTAAGTTCTCCTAGGGCGAATCAACACTGCCACACACTACTACAACATAAATTTGTTTTGTTATTCTCTCTTCATTCATCCTCTCAACATGCCAGAACAAAACTGTACATTATAGTTAATTTATTATATTTAATTAAGCACAGAACAGTGGTAGAATCCGCAACAACAACATCTGTTGCACGAATGGGCCGGCTCGACCGATGAAATACCACGACCTCACAGAAAACAAGCGTGAAGTAAAAGTACTCAACGTTTCGTCTGATGAGTGAGGCGCCGGAGGCCTAATTTGAGTCCTCTTCCCCTTCCTACCCTTTCCTAAGGATAGGGTGGGAACAGGAAGAGGATTGGACGGGGAGGGTGCTAACGGGGAAAAAGACATATCGTTTTTCCTGTCTATGCCCTCCTCTATCCATTAAAGGTAGGCAACGCATTTGCGACCTTGTTGCGGATGTCTATGGGCAGCGTTCACTTTAGATCAGGTGATCCGCTTTCTCGTTTGCCACATTACTCCATAAAAAAAAAGTTTAAAATGAAAAATAAAGTTGGTGCTCACGGTAGGCTATAATTTATTTTGTAACGATCAATGTGCGTTCGCATCACTGAATGAATGAAACAGCGCGTACCTTCTTCCGTTCCGTCCCTGACGCTGGCCGCCGAGAACCCTCGCCAGCCGCCCTGGATAACAAGACGTGTGTGCCTCTAACTTTAAGTGTTTTGACTGATTGATATATTATAAAGTTATTGGCACACTACGGATAAGTTAAGGTCGTGGTTGTTCAGTGATTGGAAGTTAAGATTTCTCTACACTACATGTGTTGCATTGATACTTTTGAAGTGAAAACTTCAATGGCCACGTTAGACGATACTTGGTAGGGGAATCTTATAGGGTCGTGTGCCATGTGTCAACAACATGCTTATTCGAATTTGGATGAATTGCTTTATCATTTATGTTGCTTCTATTCAATTTTGAATTTTATTTTTAAGAAGCAAGGGCTTATTTTCGTTGTTTTTTTTAAACTATTGTCTGGAACCTCACTTGTTTTAAGTTTACACTCCTGTAGGCGGACTCCTCCTCATGGACTGTCTGTGTTGTTTTCATAAACGCTATTCAAACTCGATTGTTTATTTGTAAGAATTTTAAAGTATGTAGATTGTGTCAAATGTTTTTTCTGGCAAACTTAAACCTTAATATTTTAAGGTAGCTAACTTGACTTAACTTACAAATACACAAGACGGAATGAAAAGCGTTTTCCATTGACTTAGGAAAATTTTGTCGTTGAATTATGATTTATGGTGTTCGGGGACATTGTGCTTGACGCGAATGAATTATAGGCTTCACGTACTTTAATAATAACTCCTTGCTTAGATAAAGTAAATAAGCTTGTTTATACAAAATACAACGAAAACAAAAGCTCCCGTGACTATTTCAGATAAGCGGAGTAAACAGAGATTGCCATTTAATTTTGAAATTGAAATTAATAAATAAAAAAAAGAAAACGATAAGCAGTCAGATGACAAAAGTATTGTGTATTCTTTTTACGTACGCAACACCCGAATGCTAAAAATCTGAATATAGGCGGGGAGCCCGAGTAGATATGTATTTCCAGAAATGTGTTTCCCTTAGTAAATTTACTACTACTACTTTGATTGTTGGCATCCTTTTTTTTATTGATTTAAGGTTTGTCATTATTAAGGCCACTTAAATCATAATATCAGCTTTAGAGAATAATCCAAAACTTCGACCATTTTCCTAACTTCTAGTCGAGTAACTTCCACAGAAATACTGCCTTAACTAAATACACGGCCTTTTATGTTGAGCGCAAATAAGACAAATACATTCACCTTTCAAACATGTAAAATTGTATTAAATACATACATAACAAAGTATTCCTCTCACATAGTTTAACAAGGTTAACAATACTTGCTGTCCACTCCACGGGGTCTTATAAGTCCAATATGTGACAGAGTTTGGTCCTATAGACTTCCAACTTGACAAATTTTGATTCCTCCCGGTGTGAAATGTCTCCCCATATAACTGGCTCGCAACTAACCTGCTTCAACTCATTTAGCAATTAGAAATTGTACATAATGAAACATACTATCATCGCAAACATTTCAGAGATTATTGAAACACCGCTAAGTGTGGTTAGGTTACAACCACATTTATTTGTAACAGAAATCAGCAATAAAGGCTTATTTTATTTTAATTTAATTAATATTAAGAACAATTTTTACGTTACCTCTTCAAATGAATAGCGACCATTACAAGGTTGTTCTTGTTACGAGTTGTTCAGCGGTACGTGATTTGGGTTTCGCGAAGAGGTTGTTAATATTTCAATTTTAGTAAGGTTATATATATTTAAGTCTAGTCTATTATATCGCATCACTATTCAATACCATAGGAAATTATAAACGCAGATTGGGTAACATGAACTTCATATACTAAATGATAGCTTGTTTATCTTAATTCATTGAAATTAAATTAACTGGGAATCCCGTGTTTAGTTTTATTTATTTAAATAAATATTCGCTCACGCTCGTAACTCAGTGGGGGAGGCAGAACTCATGGATTTCCAATTGGCGCTATCCTGGCGAGCCTCTTTCACAATTTCTTCGTTTATCTATTAAAAATGACTTATTATATCCTGTGTCGTGATAAATCCGAGGCCGAATGACGAGTGTTCAGGCTGCTGTAACACTGTTCCATTGATAAATAGCTTAGCCAAAAGTGATATAACAAGCAACGTAACGTAACAAATTAATCAGAAAGTGTAATTAAAGTTAGGGCGGCTCTTGAACTAGTTTATATGAATTATCGGCGCGACGGCGCGGCTGAGTCGGTGAGCGCTAATGTACGACAAGTTTCTAGTTGACGAATCGTTACAAATATTTGCTGTACGTAAATAATAAATAAAGTTCCTTATGTTTTTGGAACTTCTCTCGAATCTCTGTGCACACTCATAGTACATTCTATATCTATTATGGACTTATGTAAAATGGGGGGTTAAGTTAAAAAAATAATTCATATAAATTCCCCGGGACGTGTCATGTGTGTCATTTCAATATAAATTTGTCTTGTTACTCTTCCCAACCCTTCATCCTTTCAAACCACCGACACATACTTTTCTCAATTGTAGTCGAACCATCAAATTGTAAGCCACACTTTTCCCTTATAATGAAGGATAAACGAAGAGAGAGTCTCGAAGGAAATTTATATTGCAAAGTGAGTGGCAGCGTTGGACGTCCAAGGAGAACTTATATCGATCGGATTAGTGACATTCTAAAGAAGGGCAATATTTGGAGTAACCCTAACTGACGAGCATGTATGCTTAGATGTATGGATGTAGAAGAAGCGAGAGAGGTATGCCAGGATCGCGCCAAATGGAAATCCATGATGCCTACCCCTCTGGGATACGTGCTTCCCATATAACTCTAATTTTAAATCCTATCATTCAATACGTTTATATAGGGTGGTTATAAAACCAGTATAAGCTGGCCGGATAAAATTCGACTGACAAAAATAAATGCCAAAAATAGATACAAGACATGAAAGGGTATCAGATCCGCAGGGTAAAGCGCTCTGTATTGGATATTTCGTCGTTTATTATGTCATCGAAATGGATGCGTGCATATTTTATGTCGGTCTGTCCCTATTAATGGACTCTGTTTATAGACCCTTTTGGGAAACTGTTGTTATACCATGGGCTCCGTGTATAAAACTTGCAGACAACGGCCACTAAATATTAATAGGGTAATGTCATTTTCTTTTCTTGATAATAGTATTTAGTTCTAGCTGAAAGAAACATTTAATAGAATAATGAATGTTTAACGCTGGAGCAAGAGAATAGAAATATAATGAAATATGCGAGAACGACTATAGCCCAGAGAGGTAGGCAGAGATTACGCATTTCGTTTCTACATATATATAGGTGTACCATTCAAGCTTGTCAGATTTTTCCTCAGTACAGTCACTAATCTTACCGAAATAAATAGATAATAGAATCGGAATTGAAGATACAATAAAATGAAAAGCGGACAGCGTTTGCTATTTCAGATTATGCCAGATTCAAGATAAGGAGATAGCAGGTTATTCTTGTATTAATTACATTTACCCGATTTTAATTCTTTTTTTATGGCAGAAGATGGCAAATGAGCAAGCAAGTCATATTAAGTGACTTCTACCCATAGAAATCTACAAGCTAATGAGTCGTAGATGCGTTCCCTACCTTGGACAGGAGAGAACAGACAGGAAATAAGATATTTCCTTTTCGTGTCCATAACCTATCCCGTCAAAACTTGTTCGCCTTCCCATCCTTTCCTTATTAGAAAAGTGAAGGGGATGGACCAGATTTAGGACTCCGGCACTTCACGACGAAACGCAGTACTTCACGCTTGTTTTCTGTGAGGTCATGGTATTTCATCGGTCAAGCATTTGTGCAACAGATCAGATTTCGATTTGGACAGACCCATATTTTTGACTATTAACCTTTTTACTTTTCTAATTTTAACTCAATCAAGAAAAAGAGCTATTGCATGCAAGCTATTTTTTCTCACACGCATAATAAGTTCTGCAGACAGAACTATCACAGACAAACAGTTGGTTCCAATGAATATAAATATATAAATACAATGTAGCAAGGGAATCCTTACTTAATATTGGTACAACAATTTCAGCTAATAATGTACGGATAAGATGGCACATTAGCGTACTTGGGCTAAATGTGACTCGTCTTTTATCGCGTTAGTGCCAGTTCATTGCTTCTGCGAGCAAATTCATGAGCGGAAAGTGAGGCGAGTATGTCTGAATGTCGCTTTGAGTCGCTTCCAGACATATTGCAAGTTATAATGTTCTTAAGCTAACAGGAAATTGCTTTATTTGTGCCGCGAAATCTGTACAACAAGCTCTTGAACGAATGGAAAATGATTTTTCTTTATGTTATTTATGAAATTGTAGTTGAGTCCACATTTTTTTTACTTCCTTTTTGTGCTTGTTTTCTTTGGACATAAATATTTTTATTTTATTTGGGAAACAAGAACGTCTTCAAGGTATGGATACTTCAAATTAACGATATCACGTCACCTTTTGATTATTTACCGTTTCATATATATGCGCATTAAAACGGTGGTCTTTGTCACTTGTCCTTTCAGTTTGCCATTATTTTGGCTCGGGTTTCCTTACTTTCCTGCGCCGAGACAATCAGTCATGTTCAGACAATTGGGTGTTTTTGTGACTCGGTCACTGTTTGCCTAGAAGAGGCATCTACAGCTACACCGGGCTTGCGGCGGGGCGCAATGGGCGCCTAGCCTAATCCTTTTAAAGAGTAACTAAGCTCGAGGGCCCCCTCCATAGAGGGAGTCTCGGCTCGGGCCATTGCTTTATTATTATTACCGAATTAGGAAGCGGCCGAGCTCTTAGGTCACTTCGGCGGACGCTCCATGGAGTGAGACAACAATTGGGTTTTCTTAAGGTCTCTTTAACCATGTTAAAGGAAGACGGCATACGTCTACTTTGCTCCGGCAGGTTCAAAGTAACGTGGGTCACAAAATCTTCAGAACGATTTTTCAAGTTCCGTATGTATTTCTAATATTGACAGAATCGTTGAAATCAGTTCAATAGTTACTTAACTGGTGGTCACCATTTCCTCGGTCACATTTTAACATAGATCTTAAATATGCATATATTTTACTTGATATATATTATGTATGTATTATATGTAGATCCTTTTTTATAATATCCTTTGATCCTTTTTTTAAATATAATCCGACAAATTACTTTATTATCCATTCCATTCGTCGAATATGTAAATTTGACTTTCGTGTATTCATCATAATAACGAAACTGATGTTATGACGTCATCTGCCAACTGATCGCGTGGAGCACATCTCGATCGGAATTCGGCTCACGTAGATCAAATGAAGCCGCAATTAGTACGAGCCAGATAGGTTTGCAGAACACATTTCGCTGGCTCTCATCACCAGTAATATCTACCAGACATTTTATTTCTTCGAATTTAAAAATATAGCTTGACAAATCAGTTGCCCACCCAGGTGCGCCATCAACTAGCCGATATTGCTTGCGGTCGCGACCAGCCGGATAATGCAAACAAGCTGAGTCCCGCGATTTCACCCACCCTACAATTAAATTTAACGAACTAGTCCAACCTAAGCTGGACCCTATTTAATATATCATATGGATTTGAGGTCAACTTACATTGTATTATAATGATTTCGCCATACAAACTTTCATTCCTAGAGATCTTTACGGGATGAATTTGGAAAAAAAATCCTAAGTGCTCGCTTACGTAATAATAGAAGTGCGAAATGTCAAGTCCCTAGGTAGTCCCAACTATTGGGTAGTTTGGGCAGTACTGTACATTGATATATCAGTCAGTTGGTTACTTCTTATATTTATATATACCTACAGATAAACGCCAGTGCACCCGACAGTACTGATTGATGGGTCACTTAACCTCGGATGGTCCGTTTACTCGTTTCTTTTCTTCTATAATGAAGGTCTTCTGCCGTTGTCTATTGTTAATTGGTTGTCAGTCGTTACATCCGGAGTACCCTATACTCTCTTGCAATCTCCTACTATGATATTAAGCGAATTCGCATATTTCCGTTATTGGATCATTGATTGCATTTCGTCATATTGTTCCCAACGTTACTTGGTTGATGTTTATCAAAGAATGATGTTAGTTGGACAAATTGTACTACAAATATCTAATTTAAATAGAAGTACATTATGTAAATTTTATTTTATTTTTTTATTTTATATTACGATGGAAAAGTAATCTGATCTGGCCGTGTGTGAATAACGTCCTAATATATTATTATTATAAACATAAAATACCAGTTCTTATAACAAGTCATGTTATATGCCAACGGTATCAGGAAAAGGCTTAGGTACCTATAGTTAAGTATATTTACTTCGAAAAGTAAACGAACGCTACGGATTTGCTTCACATGTGTACACAACGCTCGACCGAATGCTAAGTTATGTATGTGTATTGTTACTTTATGTGTACAGATCATATATACACTTGTGAGACAATGTGTAGTACATATCGTGTGTATACCTGTGAGATAATGTGTAGTACAGCTCATGCGTACACTTGTTGGAGCATCTGTTAGCGATTTAATGCCGCTCCACTGCTCGCAAGGCGAACACATTTCGCTCACACGAGGAATACCTACTGAACTCACCATGAAGTCAACGGCTGAGTCTTAATGATCTACATGTTGTAATAAATTAAAATTGCGTTGACTTATAAACGGTGAACTACCACATCACAGAAAACAGGCGTCAAGTAGATGTAGGATTCTGCGTTTCGTTTTTCTTTCCTTTCCTATCTTTTTCTAAAAAGGATAAGATGGGAACGGAAAGAGGATTAGACAGGAAGGGGATGGAAGGGGAAAAGATAATTTCCTTTTTCCTGTCTATCCCCTCATCTGTCCGTTAAAGGTATATAAATCATTTGCCTGTTGCGGATGCTTATGGGTAGCGTAAGGGTAACAACATCAGATGACCCGTTTGCTTAATGAAGAATATATATATATATATATATATATATATATATATATATATATATATATATATATATATATATATATATATATATATATATATATATATATATACATACTGATAAATAAAATCGAAATGTCTGTAAGTAATATCAAAATAACATTTCCATACTCAATACACATGATATATATATATATGGTACTTATAACGCAATTACAATTTTTAAAATTTTTGTCTGTCTCTCTGTTTAGTCCGGCTAATCTCCGAAACGCCTGAACCGATTAGGATGGGGCTTTTACTGGAAGATAGCCAATATTGTCGTGATTTAAATAGGCTAATTTAATTTAAGCAAAATAGTTAGGGTTCCGCGCAAAAAGTGAAACCCTCGAAATTGTGAGAAAACCTACGCGGCGCCGTATTCAAAGCGCCGCCCGCTACCTGCAATGTCACAAAGGTTGCCTCTTTAGCCACGTTAAATGATAGTAGGTAGCGGTAAATATTATAGGTTCGCGGGATCGACATGCGCAACATGCGTTAGCAACAGCGTCAGCAACATGCTTATTGAACTGAAAACATCTTTAACTGCGTAAGACTTTTAGATTTTAGGTTGGTGGTAATCTATAAATAAATTTAAATAGTTTGTTGTAGTGTCAAAATATAATTTTGATATTGATGTTTTACGTTTTATTGTAAAAAATACAATTACATACTTTTATCCTGCGAAGTGATTAATATTTTTTAAATTTATTCCACGCAGACGAAGTCGCGAGAAACAGCTAGTATGTAAGTAAAATTATAATATGTGTTATATTAAAATACGTGCATAAATGTTTTATGAAATAAAATAAAAAATGGTTTCGCACAACCCGGACGACGTAAATTGAATTGCGATAAAAAAAGGTTTTATACTGCCGAATGCTACTCGCTTCTTTATTGGATACTTCACCCCTTATTGTGTAAAAAAATTGGATGTGTGCATATTTTATACTCGAAAATTTATTTTTTTATTTTACGTTACGCATTTTGTTAAGGGATTGTGTTTGTGGATTGTATTTTTTTTTATTTTGAATTACGATACTGTTTGTTCCTCTATTTTGTGCATATTTAATTTAACTGGCAACACTGAAGCGACAGTGGCGCCACTCTGTTCACAAATAAGTTGTTATTTGTACTCTCCTCCGACACAGCAGATATAAAATTACATCTTATATTATATATCAATTAGTAGTTCTGGGTTACTGGCACTTACCTTTAAGACCCAGATTAGTAACCATCTTCCTCTCCAAAGTAAATCTATTATACCTTCTAGTTGTTTACTCTAGTTCTAGTTTTATAGACAGAAAAAGGGATATTTTATTCTCCTAGGGGATGACCCTGCCCCATCCAATCCTCTTTCCCTTCCCGCCCTATCCTCTATATGAAACTGGGTTCAGATAAAAGTCTTGTCCCTGACAGTACGATTAGGTTATCTTGCTCAAAAATGTGAACGTCGATACTCTTAATGTAAATGCTAATTATAAATCGTTAGTTATAATTGAAAATTTGATAACAGTCGTTAACCCTTCCCCCGTCAGTGAACTAACCTCTTCTCATTTGGAATTCGCGTGGCGTCGATCACCGAGGCTCGCAATTAGCTTGGGACAGCTGCTTTTTGGAACGGCCAATTTGTCAAGTTCTAATGGCGGCTTACAATTTAAATATAGTGGTATTGTTTTAAACTTAATGGGGCAGCAATTAAATAGCTTTTATAAAAAAGGCTTAATACCGAATAGCAGATAATAATACTACTAACTGTGTTATAAACGTTATTTCCCGACAATAGCCTAATGGCTTACAGTACGGAACGTTAAACATAAGATCGTAGATTCGAATCTACCATTTGACTATCTCGATGGCTGGCATTCCTCACTGTGCGGTTGTCACGAAATATCCTGCCTCACACAGCCGCGTTGTGGAATGGTTTGTCCTAGGCGGTATATCCAAATCAGTACGACTTAGGGTCCTTCAAGAAGCGAGTCAATCTCTTTCTTAAAGGCCGGCAAAGCATCTGCAGTTCCTCTGGTGTTGCGGGTGTCCACGGGCGTCGTGGATCTTCTCTTATAAAAAAAGCAAATATGGCTAATAAGGGTGTAGAAATCCGTGATGCTTTCAACATACATGTGTTAATGATATCTGTAGCTATACTATATATTTTATGTATTTGCATTATGTAATATTTATTTCCAACCTAATTTAGTTTAAGAAAATTTGTATTTGTTAAGACATAGAGGAAGGTCTTACGAATCCTCTCTTCGAAAGTCCTTGTACAATAAATCGTATTAGACACGGGGTTGGCGCACTTAGCCGGAGCATGTGGCGATGTGGGACCTCGGTTAGCGCATTAGTTCGGGCTCGGTGCCCGCGGTGCCTATCCACGCTCGCTGTGCCGGGGATTAACCTTCCGATATTTGTCAAATGTAATCTCTACATGTTCGAGTACCATGTGTTTAAGTGATAGACAAATATTTACAATTCTTTTAATGTATTTAATGTAATAAATTAAATAAATAAAACATTATAAAGTCGTCTTTAGTCTTTGACCTAGTTGGGAACTAATAAAATCGATGACAAAACAAATTGCCGCAACACTATAGCACAGAAGGGATGGGGTGATAGCTTCGTTATTTATACTCTTACTAGTGATCCACCCCGGCCCCGCCCGGGAAGCGGTGTCGGAATCTATAAGGAGCATCGTCTTTTATACATGTAGATATGCACTCGTAAAAAAACAAAACGTATCCCACGGGAACCGCACATTTATCCGGGATAAAAATAGTCTATCTGCTATTCCAGATTATAATCTACGCCCGTACCAAATTTCATCCAGATCCGTTCAGCCGTTTTTGTTTGAAAGAGTAACAAACATCCATACATCCACGCATATAAACATTCGCATTTACAATATTAGCTAGATTTTCAGATTTCTTGTCAAACATTTAAAAAAATAGTTTTCGTACAAAATATTTTTTCCTAAAAAATATGTAGTATCCTATGTTACTTCTAATACCTCCAAGAATATGTGTACAAGGTTTCATGATGATTGGTTGAGTAGTTTTTACGTGTAAGCGTAACAAACAAACTTACATTCACATTTATCATATTAGTAGGGACTGTCCTTGTTTATAATAAGTAATTGAAATATAAATGGTAACAAGAGTTTACAAGCTGACGCGGAGTGACAACGCGAAAATGATAGGTACGGACATTATTCGGGTAATACAGGAGTCAGAGCTCGTTGTTTTCCGTTTACAACTGTAGGTGGCAGCGGGCATGTAATAACTTCTGAATAAGCATGCAATTTAGATTACAATCACAAGCGTAAACGATCCCCTTTCCCCAACACGTATTTATTTCTCGCAGGGTTACCGTAGCAGTTTAAATTCTAATATTATTTTAGATTAAACTATTGATTTATATTTATAAATAAAATCAAATTGTTTATTATGTCAAAATATAATTTTGATACCGATGGTGTACGTTTTATTTTACACGTAAAAAAATATTGTAAAAAATACGATTATATACTTTCATCCTGCGAAGTGATTAATATGTTTTAATTAGATTCCACGCGGACGAAGTCGCGGGAAACAGCTAGTATGAAAATATAAATCATGCTCCTATTGTCACCATTGGGGTCTCAACTCAGATGTGATAACTTATAAGCCTCCTGTGGAATTTAATAATTGTTAATGGGCCGAAAACATTGATCGTAGACGGCCGAAAAAGTTTACACGTTTACATAGTCCTCTCACAAGGTGAAGATACAATTTGCATACCTCATTATAAACTAATTTTCTATTTCTAGTGATACTTGGGTCAGGCTTGCGTCTTGGACATCTGATTTAATGATGCAATCGAGTCCAATTAACAATCACATCAACATTTGATTCAAAAAATAAGAAATTAGACTCACGATTGCTTAGTATTCAAATATTTTAAGTTACGGGCAAAGCACGGACATGTATGTAAGGTGCCCTATCCACCATATTTGATTAGTGAATCCTTGTTTCACGTCGCGGTGTTAGTATACCTGCTCAGTCCATTAAATCGATAGAGAAGTACAACTAGTTTACACCGAACGCAGTTTTTCAGGGCTGTCCAAGACGTATTGTTTTATTCTTTAGCTTTAATATATGTACAACTAGTGACCCGCCCCGGATTCGCCCGGGTACTACTAATTATGTTAATCCGATCGCTACCAAACACAGTAATGTGCCAATCTGGACAATCACTGTAAATTTCATCGAAATCGGTCCAGCCGTTTCGGAGTCTATAGGGAACATACATACTTCGCTTTTTATATACTAATTTTTTAATAAAAAGTATTCTATGTTACTCCTAATACCTCCAAGAATATGTGTACAAAGTTTCACGATGATCGGTTGAGTAGTTTTCCGCGTGAAAGCGTAACAAACAAACTTAAATTCACATTTATAATATTATTAGTTTGGATGTGTTGACATTATCCTGTTTACATAAAATCGAAAACGAACAATAGCTAACAAAATAATTGTATATATTTTTAGTGACTGTATATTTCACATACTTATTTACATATATTTTTTAGTTAGTCAATTTTCCAGTAATTTTGAATATTCGAACTTGGAGGTATTTGACTTCGCTTACTAATTCCTACTAGTGTTATGTAGTTGTACGTGTCAATAGAAATAAAAGTAATGTTTATTGAAGAATTTTAAAATTGACACACTCGTCTTGATTTAGGAATCCCAAACGTCAGAAGGTTATGGCCAAGTTTTGTACTTTCTGAAGCAATATGTTAGATGGCAACCCTAGAGGCCGAGGTAGCACGGATGTCACGGTGGGCAGCCGACAGCGTGACATGGGAGCGTTAGAAATTACTTTTTGTCACTTGTTGCTGATGGCTTGTTACCGAGATACAGCGTGCAGCGAGCCGAGTAATACTAGTTCGTATTCCGCAATAAATAGAACAGTTTGGAATTGATACAAATGCGAGCATGAGACACGAACGAACATATTTTTTGCATATAAGGATATCTAATAAACACAGTACTGTAGAAATTTTAATTCCATCCCAAAGTTTTGTGTATGTTTTACTTTACGTAAAACATACACAAAATATTTCCCTAATAACTGAGGTCGGCATGAACAAAGCTCACACTCGCTTGTGCCTAAAATTATTGTCTCCCCACCCCTCATTTTGTACTGACACTGCCGGCACCTGCATTATACAGCCGTAAATTTATTTTCCGATTCGGGCCACGGAAATGTGCCACGAATTGAACTGATAACATTCAACTTTATCGCGCGGAAAAGAATTTATGAATCTCATTTGTGTACCCGAACACACCTTTTTACTGCGTAAGGCATTTACGCAGCTGAAGTTAAATATATAGGCGTGTTTTGTTTATATATTTAATAAGCGGGTTCATTTTTCAATTTATATTCGCAAAGATAATAATGTATAATTGGTGCATTCTGTTGCTAACATCAACTTTAGGTGTAAACCTGCCAATTTAAGGCCTTTACTAAGCTGAGAGAGCTCTGCTGTGTTAGTTATGAATATATTGCACAATATGCTCTTTTAATCGTTTTTTCTTATATACGTGAGGGAAGGGTTTTAAAGTGTTGTTGCTGGCAAATGGCCCTGTGAATTGTTTCTCATACTGTTCATTGTTCATAATATCCGGGCATTGTGTTTAATGACCAATGTGACCATAAAACATGCAATGAAACTGTTACTTTGTTACTAGAAACTAATAAAACCCTCCACTCGATGTAGCGACTTTGATTTGACAGCTGATATGACACATGTCATTTTTGACGTTTAATTGAATTGTAGCATCCATTATTGTCAGAGCTTGTGAACGACGCGGTCGATTGGTTAGATTGTGTCACGTTGACGTTAGGGTACGGCCTCATGCAGTTGCTCGTCGCTCGTTTGCGGCTACAAGTCTCATCACGTGACTCGTGACACTGTTTTAAATTTACTGCAACGCAAAGCAAGAAGCCGACGCGTTCATGGCTGCTTGCGGGGATGATCTTGAAAGTGTATTTTATAACCTCCCCTAGCGGCAGCGCATCGGAGTGTATCTGGAGAGTACTATCCTTCCCCAACAACAGCAACAAAGCTCAACATTTGATGCTCGGCCTCACATATCACGTAACCAGACCGACTTCATGAGGCCGTACCTTCAGACCTTAGAGTTAGAATGTAGTTATAGGCAGAGAGCAACAACAAAAGTTTTATTTCTTATTTCTATTGCTTTAATATATAGAAGATACTGGACTTAGATTTCACGAAACAGATGTTGTAGTTTACTTACAAACGCTGGTCTTTTGTCCTGGTACCTCTGGCAACCTGATGCCAAATGGGAACGCGACATTCCGGATCCAATTGGGAATCTAACGTATTCCGGCACCCCCGGAAACACACATACAAAATCCAATAAGAATCACACATTGAAAAAATTCCTACTAATATTATAAATGTGAATGTAAGTTTGTTACGCTTTCGACGAAAAATACTCAACCGATCATAATGAAATTTTGTACACATATTCTTGGAGGTACTAGAAGTAACAAAGAATACTTTTTATAAAAAAAGTATATAAATGGCGAAGTATGTATGTTCCCTATATACTCCGAAACGGCTGGACCGATTTCGAAGAAATGTACAGGAATTGTCCAGATTGGTACATTCCTGTGTTTGGTAGCGAGCGGATCAACATACTAAGTGGTACTCGGGCGAAGCCGGGGCGGGTCAATAAATGAATTTAACTAAATGACAACATTTTTTTACGTCTAGAAAAACAAATAAAGTTTTAAGCGTTGATAGTTCAGACGGCAATACAAATCGTTTACGTAAATCAAAACATGTTACACTAAAGAAATGGGCTATATTTTTTTCGCCAATTCTCACTCTAAGACAAAATAATATGCCGTAACCAAGCGAAGAAATATAAGGCGTAAAACTACTTTGTTACTCGCACAGTGACGCGAGTAACAGGTTATGCGAGAATTAGACGATAAATTCCAGCCAACATGGTTAAAGTTACGTCGCGTTGAGAATTTTCATATTGAACACAGATATAAAAAAGATAATTTACGTCTCTGAAAGCTTATTACAAAAAGGAACAAAAGGTAACACATTTTACTAGATCTGCCCCGCGGCGTAAAGTAGAGTTTTCTGCGTATCATCTGATGAGTGAGGTGCCGGAGGCCTAATTCTAGTTCTCTTCCCCTTCCCACCCTTTTCTTATAAGGAAAGGATGGGAAGGAGAAGAAAACTTGATGGTGGAGGGGATGTATAGAATTTGGAAATAACCATTTTCTGTTTGTCCCCTCCTCTGTCCATTAAAGGGGGGGCAACGCATCTGCAACTCATTAGTTAGTTGCAGATGTCTATGGGTAGCGATCACTTGACATCGGGTGAACCGCTTGCTCGTTTGCCACCTAGTACTATAAAAAAAACTAAATGGTATTCTTGACTTCGAAGCATGGAAGTAAGTTATACATTTCTTACATAAATAAAAATAGAAGTTTGGTAAGGACGCCTCGAAATAAAATGTCAAGGAGCGTGAGTGGCACGTTTAAAGTTAAGTAGGTCTGAGTTGGTCACGTATGTCGGACGTCAAATGTGTCGGAGCTCCGAAGCAATCTCGCGTTAGGGTTGGCGCTTGCTAATGTAACAAAGATGATATACAATATGTTTTTTTTTTACTGTCATTGTTTGTTGCATGTTTTATTTGATTTATTGACTACGCTTCCCTAGATATTTAAGTGCGTTGAGCAAAGTTTATAGAAGCAGGTTTCATTCCAATTTTATTTGACAACTTATTAAAATAAAGTTCTCTCAATAGTGAACTCGTTATAAAATTCAGAGCGGTTGTGCAATATCCAAATATTATTCAGCATTTGTCAAAATCATTTATTTTATATATTTTAACAATATTACTGGTTTTAGTATGAAAAAAACATTTATATGGTTACATTTCTATGGCTAAGGCATTAAGTTACATAAAATATTAAACCATAAGAAAGGACACAGGGACTATTTATAAAATAAAACTTGAAGGTGAAACCAAGGAAATGTTAGAAACTGTATTTAAGTTGCAAAGGAACATAATTCAAAGACTCCGGCAGCTGAACCATAACACATAACTTAGTAGCTATACTTGAAAGTACGAACTTAGCAACAGTAACAATGCGCCCGTGTCATGAGCTTGGTGAGGAGTTTCTTCATAATCTAACCGAAGACAAAGAGCGTGACGTAAGCGATCGCACTTTTCCGCTTCACTGTACATTGTACTCAATCTTGGATCCTTTTATAACTTTTGAATTGATTTGTCTTGTTGCAGATTAAACTATTGATTATTTCGCTCTCTGGTGTACATTCGCTTGTGACTTTAAAGAGAATAAAAGATATTTGCATATATTTAACATTAGTGGTGCATCCCTAATCTTGTGAAGTTTGGTTTCAAGCGATTGGATCAACATTGCAATTTGTCATATTTTTCGTACAAATTCGTCTTCGTTAGTTTTATAAAAATTAGACTTCATAATTGTTAAAGTGTTAATTTTTAAACTAGAAAATTTCTTCAAGAACTTCCTCCGTGGGTCAAGTCAGGCTTTGTTGAGTTCAAATATTATTGAACTCTGGAAAGCTGATTTCATACTTTAAAACTTCCATTTGACTCTTAAAATATTGTTTAAGGGAAAAACGCAAAGCGTTGAAAAGTGTTAAGTAAAATCAATGTCGCTCCGCTCGCAAGAATAAATCTAAGGATTCCCTAAATTCGATTAGGCTTCAAGACAGAAATAGAACGACTTCTCACCTGTCAATGTGATCGTATAGTTCAATAAAAATTTGTTGGGCAAAATCAAGATAATATAATGATAAGTTTTAAGTAAATTGAATTTATCCCACTTCTGAAAAAACTTTTTATTCCAAAGGAGGGTTGGAGTCAGGCAACCGGCCGTAAAAACTGTAGCTAAAACCTATAAAGTATGAACTACGATAATATTGTGCAGATTCTACAAATCGAGACAGAAAAACGTAATTTTAATATATAAAGTCTACTTCAAACTCATGCGACTGTATTAATTAAATTATCTGGACAATTTTAATCAATTGTCATACAAATAATTCCAAATACTTTATTGCACTTTACTTCACTACGTCGCATAATATGCCTGGTCTCACTAAATACGAATAATTAAATTTAAATACGACGAATGAAGAAAACGATGGGACTGTGAGTGTACGACTATTCTGCTATTGACCCCAGTCTCTTTTTCATTCACGTCATGTACGAAATTTTTGCATATTAATATTAATAATAGAATAATTGTATGCTATTTATCTTGAAAGAATCGATATAAATTAACTATTAAATCCAGATTAAGGGAAAAGGATTTCGAATAAAAAAAACCAAAGCTGTCAGGAAAAGTTGTCATTTATATTCCATATACGCGGGAATTTATTGAAGAACAACACACATAAGGAACGTAATCGTATTCAGTAGCGTGGAACAAAGGACATAATATAAACTGCTTTGGTATACTTCACGAGAAAACTTCAAACGATATTTTTCATACATGTATGCGAGGCTTTCGTTGTATTTGCATCGTTATGGTTAATTGAACAGATCTTCAAGCATTGTCAAAGTGTTCTCAAAATTATTAATAATAAATATGTACGCCCATTAAGTAAGAGGTAAATTAGGGTGGCATGATTTTATTTCGCTAAGTGATAAGTCATTTTATATCATCATCTCCGTGCCAATTTTCCACGTCAGGTGCGGTCGGCACAGTATGGAATCCGTATAGGTTTTGGCTAGAGTTATTACGGCCTACCTGACGCCAATTGTTTACAAAAATCCCACCTTGTTGTGAAAAGAGGTAACAAGAATTGATAAGGTACGGTAATGTGTTTATTTGGCATGTTCTTAGAACCACAAAATTCGAAGACATGTGACATCCATCAACCCACAATGGGCCAGCGTGGTGGATTACGGCCCATTCCCTCTCTCGAAGAAGAGGCCTGTGTCCCTGCATTGGGGAACATTCTAAAAAAGGGCGACTTATTTATTCATTACACAAGGATGACATAAATATGTTTATTTTATTCGTGCTTTAGCCAAATCAATTAATAAATTAATTTCACAGACTATCTCACCAACATCATACAACAATTTGAGATTTATAATCCAATATCCTAAAATATAGCTGAGGCATTTTATTTGAGACAAATCTGTATAAAACATCAGTGTCATTTTTAGCAGACGAATAAATTCGAGGTTTGTTCGAATTCGATTTTCTTTGGGACGGAAATAGAATGATGAGGGATCTATCAATCTGAGAAAAAAGTGTCTAACTGTCTTTTGTATAAAAATAAACTTACAGAGGTCATTCGACTAAGCTTTTATGGTGTTTTTAAAAAACTAAGAGAGGAGATAAAATTTCACCAAATGCAATTTTGCTCATCGGGTTTAAGCTGGTAGAACGCAGAGGGCAGTTACCTTAAACCTCGTTTAAAAATCAACTCTGGGCTCCCCTGGGAACCTCGGCTCGGGCCGTTACTGTATTTATAATACCGGATAGGGAGACCGCTGAGCTCGTAGGTCGCTTCAATGGATGGAGTGCATGGGCTCAAGAGCCCCCGAGCGAGGAACTTGGCGTGGACTGTCACTCATGCGTTTAGCATTTCCATTCGGGAGTTCCCAAGAGAGCCGAGCCTCGGCTCGATCGGTATCTATTCCAGAATACCGCATGAAGTGGAGATTTTATACTCCTTATTTTTTTCTGATGAGTGAGGAGTCTAGGCACTATCTCCTCAATCCTCTGTCCATCTCTTTTCCTTATCTATTTCCATTCTTCTTTGTACACAAAAGCTGTCAGCCTGTACATAAGATGGTAGTAAAAAAATACGAACATTCTCACGATTCAGATGAATACAGCTGTAAGATATATTGTTGGGGAAGGTGACTTAAAAAAATCCCGCAGAAATCAAGAGATAAGGCTTGTATTGATGGTTTGTTGAAGATATATGAGCTTTAACTTTGACCTAGTTCAAAATTAACTTAAAGACTCGCAAGTTATTCAGGGCCCTGAAGACCTACTCTCCATTTAATTTACAAATATTATTCAAAGCTTTAAATTTTCTTCAATAGTGTAACCGTATATCTAGTACTGTTGGTCACAGATTCGCATTCATTCGTTTATTTTCCTCATTCGAAAACGAGTGCATATTTTCATGATGAACGCGTCGTTAACGTGTAACAAACAAACAAACTTACATTCATTTTTATAATATTAATTTAAACTTAACTTAAAGTAAGTAACATATACATACAAACTAATTATTCAACAGCAATCGACGATCAAATTTAAAATTATTGTTCGCAACAAATCCACGTAATAACATTATAAAGGAGTTTAACTATACTGGCTTGCGATCCAGAACTCACATCTCTGTGGCTTGGTGAATTATTACGGCTTCAGGAGCCAATCTCTCTCGGCGCCGCCATTTAACCGGAATCTTAGCAATAAAGCAACGGTTGCCGGTTTGAGACAATTCGACTTGCATCTCAAACCAAGATTCGTAACGGAACCAAGGAGTGATTTGATCGAGCGATTCGAAATGGACATGGTCGGAACGTGTTTGAAGGAGTTATCTCAGGGCTTAGCAATTAGACGGATCACTAAACGACTAGATTATGTATTTTGAAATAATATTCGTGCACAAACTGGGATTGAAGATGCAAGAATTTGTTTTTAAGTAACACCAGGGCCATCTTACAGTCATTTTACATATATGTTACGTCACATACACCATTGTGAGAGAAATATTTATAAATATTGTTGACGTTTGCATACAGTGTACAGTTTGCATACAGCTTGAACACTGGAGTTTCTTAATAATAAATTACTAGTTGGGAAATTCAAACCATGCACGAGTATTTCCTACAAAGTAAAATCGAAGACCAGCTCCCTTACAAGCCTAGCGGTTACTTAACCTGTCACGAATGATTCGAGTTTATGCAGCCCGGAATATAACAAACAACTTCATATTTAAAACTGACCTTATTTCGATTCAATTTTTCCCACTAAACTAACAAACTTACAACTAAATATTCAATGATATTTTGAACAAATCCGTAATATCTGCTTACTCCTCTGTGTTGCAGGGTGAGTGTATTTTTATTTTATTATAAAATAAAAGTTCATTATTTATTTTTATGTTATCATAAAAAAATTATAAAAATATTAAATCATAAGTTTTGTTATTAGCTTGTTATAACACAATAAATATTTGTTTTGTTACTCATTGTTTTTAATCAGCAAAATAAACAATCGCACCTTCGCTTTAATCCAACAATTTTGTTAATTGATTGTTATGACCAGGTAACGCGAAATCTGACGTCGACAAATTTGCCAAAGCCGACGCCAAACAAAAGCGAAAGCTCATTATTTAAAACACGCTAATTCTGTGACATTTAAACACAAAATTTAAATATCAAATAGGTAATTTCATAAACAAAAGGACGGCACGGAACTGATCTTTATGGCGGTTCATGAGGAAGGCCTACGGCCAGCGGTGGTCATATGTTGTTGAACACAATACAAAAGGAAATTTGATTAGGACATAACGATCCTCGTCTATCAGATTATGGTAGTGTAATTTAAATTCTCGTTAGTAACACATTGTTCCTTTCTTGAAAGCCTGAAATATTATTCATTTATTTATTGTTAAAGATTATATAAAACAATCTGAGTCCCGATGTTTTCGTTCAATTTAAGTTAACCGACATTCGTTCAATCTACGCTGATCCCTATTTAATAGGATTGATCCTATAGATCTGAGGTCGACAAACCCTAGACCTCTAAATGTATTCAGAAATGGCATTTCCTAATGCTCATGGTAATCATAAAAAATCTATGTAAGATTTCAAGTCCCCCATTAGTTTGGGCTGTGGATTAATATCAATTTATTTTATACATAGAATCTAATGTCTACATGTATCGAGCTAGTGAGGTCGTTTGAGGATAATCTTGGAACGGCCACGGTGAAACCAGAAGTATGCTTTCGGATGAATTAATGACCTCGTCAGAACGGCAGGAGGTCATTGGATACTGAAAACAGAAGACCTCATACTGTGGATGACACTTGGAAAGACCACGTCCAGTAGTGTATGGATACGATTGACGATGATTTAAAGTAATTTAAATTGCTTACAATACCAAATATAAGAACTTAATGTTCCATTTTTTATATTAAGTGAAAAGGGATATTGTAGTTATAACGCCTATCTGGTTTTTGTGTAAGGCACCCATATAATTAGCTATTTATAACTTAGATTGATAGCGTACAGCTATTGATTCATCTCGGTGTGAGGCTGATCGAGATAAGACGCTGTAAACATCGATTAATAAAGTACAGATCACGTCACATGAAGGTCACTTTATCATTACTGTGTGGAGGTCACTATCGAGCTGAGTTAAGCGGATTAGTGTAAGTAGAAACCGTGACAAAATGAGGCTTATTTCTTTTTATATTTTTCTGTATTCCATTTACTTCCTTCAATGTCCTGATCGAAATCAAATCTTTTAAACGTAATCTGAGCTTTTGCATTCAATGTCTATCCTATCTCAACACCTGATGTTGCTCACTCTGATACTCTGAAACAACAAACAACCAACTAACTATAAATAGAAATAAAATAATGTCTCACGGCCGTCACCCGGGCGGGTGGGCAGAGATCATGGATTTCCATTTGGTTTGATCCGAGCACACACTTCTTCTACATTCATACATCTACGCATGCATGCTCGTCGGTTACGGCTACTCCATATATCGACCTTTTTTTAATAAGCCACTAATTTGTTCGATATAAATTCTAGGACGTCCCCTACTAACACTGCCACTCACATTTGCAACTATAAATACACTTTTTGTTAATTAATAATACACATCAGAGTGAAGTTTAATTTGTTCTCTATAATCTTTATGCATAAATAGTTAAATAGATACAGTTTAGGTAGACCAAAAATGCAAGCAAATATTATATGCGGGAAAGATCACTTTAAATAAGCTTTGCGGACGATAAAAAGTGTTGTCAAGATTGAGCTTATACCAGATACGCCGGGACGTGAGGGAACAAATTTATTGCGGTGCAATACAGATTTTCTAGGGACTTTGAAATCGGAATAAAATGGAACTTAGAATCTGAATAAAATGGAACTGAGAATCTGAATAAAATGGAACTTAGAATCTGAATAAAATGGAACTTAGAATCTGAATAAGAGGAAGAATTATATGAATAATTTTGTTAGCATTAAAAATAAAAAAAAATTCGATATCAATAATTATTTCAGTTGATCGAAATTCAAATTCATGGAACGTTTTGTATATAAACTTATTTCTGGCTTTGCGATGTTTTATTTATTTACAACAAAATAACATTTTACGCATCGCGTTTTGCGTATCGATATACAAGAAGCTGTAGCTAGTAGGAAGTGGTAGGAATCTGCAACAGATTTGCTTGTTGCGTCTATGAGTACCGCTCACTAAACATCAGGTGCTCCACTACCTCGTTTGCGCACTTTTTTCATAAAAACAAGGTCAAATAAATAATAATAAATATGTCAGTTGCCAATGCATGTAATATATGTATATTACACGCAGTAGACCATTTTATTAAACCTATCCATACCAGTTTAAACCAACTCAATTGAAACAGGTTAGTCTGCATTCTAAGTAAAATACAATTAGGTTTTTAAATTACATAAATACCAATTTGCGCAAGTAAAACGAAATTCACAAAAAGTATTTATAGCGGCGCCAATTAATCAAGCGTGGTACTTTTCTCCCCAAATAAAACCGGTCACAATGGGAACAATCACGTTTTTCATTTCAACAAATAGTATGGTTTTATTAGGGAATACGGCTTTTCATTTAATAAATTTTATAAGGTTTCTGTATAGTTAATTCGTTCATGGGTTTTATTTTTAACTAGCGATCCGCCCGGCTTCGTCCGGGTAGCCATTTCGGAAAATATACGTAGTCAAAAAAAATCACACGTACATGGTAATACATCACTCATCAGACGAAACGCAGAATACTACTACTTCACGCCTGTCTTCTGTGACGTCGTGGTATTTCACCGGTCGGTCGAGCCGGTCCATTCGTGCAACAGATGTTGTTGCGGGCTCTACCACTGTCGTACCTAATACAAACACCAAAAATATATTACGAAAGGAATTCCGTTCCAACCGGGTGTTCACACACCTCTGTAACTCTAACCCAGATCTGTCAAGTCGATAACGACCGTTGTAGAAATTAACTATCAACACAATAAATACATTGTTACCTGGAATTCAAACAACATTATTTGACACATGCAACATTATAGCACACTTTATGAACCTTAATATAGGGCCGTATTCACCCACACTCGAACAACCCTAAGTTTCTTTGTTCTCGCGCAAGGAGGTGTAAGCTTTAGTTCAACGTGTTACAAATGTACCATAATTCTTGTTATTCACAAAACTAATCTCTCGGCTATACAGCCTATAGAGAAGGGTACACAAAATTACTTGTTACTACGATCCTTGAACGTTTGTTTGTTTGTTACGCTTTCACTCCTTAACGACTCAAGCGTTCATCATTCAATTTAATTTTATGTTCATTATCAATCTGGTGTAGATGTAGTGAGAAATTATTTTCCTTCGGGAAAATTCGTATCTTTATCGGAACACGATGACTCCCGAACTGTCAATGAATTATTGTATTAAATGAGTGACATTAATATGGAACTTTATTGTTTATTGTTAAATGTCTAATAATTGGTACTAAAGCTATTTGAGACAGCACGATAAATGCGAACTTTTCCGAAAAATTACGAAGTAAAATCTTTTCTCACTATATCTTTACTGAGGTACATAAACCTTCATTAACAATATCGGTTGCCATGGTAATGTTTCATGCGAACAACTTATTGACATTTTGATTTTCATCATATACATTATCAATGGCAACCATGACTTTTACTTAGAATTCCAAGTTATACGGCATCAAGTTACTAAAATTTCCAGCGAGGAAGATAAGACAACGCTAAGACGCGGTCAACTATAAAACCTAGTCGACTCTATTAATGTGATACTAAAGGGTAAAGCGAATACATTTAGAGTTATTAAATACTTGGTTAATTCGGAATACATACATATATATATTTAATACAATAAAATACAATTAAACGCCATCAAAAGGAATATCCATAATATACGAAGAACTGAAAACTATTTTATTAACGAAATTGACAGGAAGTTTAACAAGACTTTAAAATAAAGTCGAGCAAACAGTTCATTAATCAACTCTCCGACTCAGTCTCATCCATACTAATTGGTTATTAATGATACATTATACCTGGGATTATCTCTACCGATGATATTGCGGTATCTTTTACGAAGTATTAATCATAATTACGATCTGGTTGTGGTTGCAGGAGTTTTGGTTAACTATTGACATTTTTTTTAATGGTGGCAAATGAGCAAGCGGGTCACCTGCTATCAAGTACCCATAGACATCCGCAACAAACGAGTCGCAGATTTGTTGCCCACCTTTAACTGATAGAAGTGTAATTAAAATAAAATACAATACAGGAAACATCATGTTTCCTCTTCCTATCCAGCCCCTCCCCGTCCAATCCTCCTTCCCTTCCTATCCTTATTAGAAAAGAATGGGGAAGGGAGGAGGACTCAAATTGAGCCTCGGGCACCTCACTCATTAGGCGAAACGCAGAATATTCTACTTAACTTTTTTTTTAACGCTTGTTTTCTGTGAGGTCGTGGTATTTCTCTGGTCGAGCCAGCCCATTCGTGCGACAGATCTGACTTGATTATCTTTACTGAACCGATTATCTTTGGTCATCCTGTATATTTTGAGTGGATTATCGATGCTGTCACCTTCTGTATGCGTATCTTCAACTCCTCCGGCTATCAGTTCTACGAAATATGTGGTCTCCCATAACCTCTTAGTAAGTTCTACAGGCGATTTGAGGTCAGACTTTAATATAAAGATTGGGTTGTCTATCAGTTAAAAATAACGGCTTTATTCTTAATTTTTATGTCAATAGCTTGGATTAAAATGATATTAGAATAAAAACTGCGATGGTAACCCTGCGAGAAATAAATACATGTTGGGGAAAGAGGATCGTTTACGCTTGTGATTGCAATCTTAATTGTATGCTTATTCAGATATTACATGCCTGCTGCCAACAACTGTAGGCAGTTGTAAACGGAAAACACAACCTGTCATTCTAGTATTACCCAAATGTAATTATGATAATCGATTGACTAGTTAAGGAGTTAAAGTGTAACAAACAAACTCTCATTGGTTTTCACATATCCTGAATGTCTTCTAGTTCATAAAAAGAAAATCTTTCGGATATAATATTACAGAAAAAGCTGTAACAGAGTGAAAATAATAGAAAAAATGTTGATGTACATACTTTGATATCCATGCAAAGTCAGAGCAAATGGCCACATAACATAAAAGATCTTAAACCTTATTTAAGATGGACCCTTTCTAAGGCTTATCACGGACGCACGTCAACTATCGGCCGTGGAGGTTAAGGTCACTATGAGGCAAGTGTACGAATAATCTTAGTTAATCGGATGAGAGAAAATTGGAAGTAGCGCCAAATTGCCGGCAAATTTATTTTACGACAGATCCTGTAATTAATTTGCTTCATGCTCTTCCACCTTTTTCTTTTATAAGAAATATAATTTTATTGCTAGTATATTTTTTGCAGAGCAAGCGGGTTATTTATATAATTAATAGGACGAGAGTTTGTATTTAGAAAATAAGTTTTCAATAACAGTGGTAGAGCCCGCAACAACAGCTGTTGCCGAATGGGCCGGCTCGACCGGTTAAATACCACGACCTCACAGAAGACAGGCGTGAAGTAGAAGCGTTTCGTCTGATGTGTGAGGTGCCGGAGGCCTAATTTTAGTCCTCTTCCTCTTCCCACCCTTTCCTCATACGGATAGGAAGGGAACGGGAAGAGGATTGGACGGGGAGGGGGTTAACGGGGAAAAGGTAGGCAACGCATCTGCAACACATTTGCCTGTTGCGGATGTCTATGGGCAGCGCTCACTTAACATCAGGTGATACGGTTACTCGCTTGCCACCGTCTCACTTTAAAAAAATGTTAGATGTGACTTTGAATGAAAGAATTTAAAAATATAGTTATAGGGGAAAAGTGTGACTTAAAAGGGGACGTTGTGACTAGAATTGGGAATGTTGAAAGGATATTGTAAGTCAGTGACAATGTTGGTAGGGACGCCTTAGTAAAACTTATATCGATCAGAGTAGCATACTAAAAAGCAAGCAAAATCCGTGACCGACGAGTATATATGAATGTAGGCGAAACGAGAGAAATGTGCCAGGATCGCGCCAAATGGAAATCAATGATCTCTGCCTACCTAATTGGGTTACGGGCGATAGCGCATTTTATTTACTTTACTAGCGAACCGCCCGTTCTTTGGCTTCGTATGGGTAGTAAGCACTATTGATCTAAGCTCAGAAAACACCACAGCCTAGATGACTGTGTCAATTACTTACACCTTCATTGAAATTTATGGAATTTACAAGCTCCTAGTGATCAGCCCGGCTTCGCTGGGTAGCCGTTTCTGAATATATAGGTACGTACATAAAAAATATATTCTTCGGGAACCGTACATTTTTCCGAGATAAAAGCCGTTTTTGCGTGATAGAATAACAAACATCCATACATTCTCATTTATAATATTAGTGGGATTAGAACATTTAATTCGCAAAATATTGCGTGTCTGTGTGTAACGTTAGCATTCTCGTAAGAAATTAAACTTCTTAGGTGTAAAAAACTGCAAAAGTAACATTCAAAAACAGCTACCTGATGTTAACAGAGAGGCTGTATGTAAGTAAAATAAGTATCCCTGCTATTGAGTAAGGAAATTGGAAATTCTTATTTAAATAACTTTCATATTTGCCATATTTCATTGGAAACGCGTTTGAAGGCGCCTACTTTGCTGTATTCATTTTATGAAATTGATTTAATATTGGCTGGGAAATGAGTAACAGAGAAATTTCTGCGTATAGAAAAGTCATTCGTTGTAAAAAAAACAGTTGAAAGTCCAATAAAAATTAGAAATCTCAAAGTAATTTTAAAGTGCAATTTAAACCGACATCGGTATGTAGTTAGTCAACGTTAACTTTCATTAATCAAAGTAAATTAACAACGATCTTAAGCAAATTCTGCCAGAGACAAATAACAGAGATAGAGCCAGCATTTCACCACCTTCTACCATAAAAAGAAACCTAACTAACCTAACCGGTCTTATTACACATTCGACTCTACTCTCCTACTCTAGGCTGCGGGGCCGCAGCCCAGGGCGCTAGTCTAACCGGATCCGCTGCACTCTAGACTCCACTGTCTACGGTGCCTTGTAGCTGGGGATGGAACAAGTTGATGAGGCGTCATAAGCATCAAGGCATAGGTCACGATCACGACCCTCAAACATGAGGAATACGACTCATGGAGGAGGTTGGATTATATAGCAAGTGAGGCCACGTGAAGACACTGGTCAATAAGTCCAACCTAGTCACTGGACTAGGTTGGACTTATTACTGAATCCCATAGATATCTGATTTTAACATTGAAACTTCCAAAAAGTCACCAAAATGAGAGAACACTTATCTGTCGTTTTTTATCCTTGTCTAGCAAAGAAGTGATAGCGTATCTCATTTTGTGTGATAAAAACTGACTCGTGACTTCTTTCATAAGTCGTTCACGTCTCAGAACACGGTACAGCTTTTAAGGAAAATTGATAATTTTTTACGCACCCAAAGTAAAAGTTGATAGATAAATTCACATGGCTTGATTTACAACTTAAGTTCTCAGGTAAATTGCTAAAAGACTGCGATAAGGGGAGCTTTCGTATGAAGTAGGGAATAAAATCAACTTGGCTACGCACAAAAATGTATTCCGACGAATAAATCACAACTCTAAGTTCACCGAAAAATATGCAGCTTTAAATACTTCCGAATGTAATAATTTTTCTTTATTGTCGTATATCAACTGAACTGAACCTCCGAGTGAATATAAATAAAATAAAATAAGTATCGTGGTAATTATTTTTAGACATATTACCGTTTAACACTATTTGGTATATTAAATAATGCAATTGTAAAGAATAGCCGCAACTGACACATTTATAAATGTTTAAAACAATAATTAATATTAACTGTGTACAGTGGTAGAGACCACAACTGTTGCACGAATGACCCGCCGCGTCCGTTATACCACGACTTTACAGAAGAAAGGCGTGAAGTAGAAGTATTCTGCGTTTTGTATGTGTGAGGTGCTGAAGGCTACTCTTCCCCTTTTTATCCATTTCTAATAAGGAAAGGATAGGAAGGGAGGATTTTACCGGGGAGGGAAAAATAGGAAGAGGAAACATCATTGTTTCTCCTCTGTACGTTAGAGGTAGGCAACGCATTTGCTACTCATTAGGTTGTTGTTTATGGGTGGCGGTTGTTAGTACCGCTGCCTCATGTCACCTGCTGCTATAAAACAGTTAAGTCTGTACTTTTACTATCACAAATTTTCTAAGAAAATAAAAAATGCCTTCTTACGTGTAAAGCTTTGCATAAGTCGGTTTTTCTTTTTTCGATTCGATTTTCAAATCAAAATTACTGGTATAATATATTTTCGATTGAAATAAGTTGAAGGTACCATGCCTAGCAACCAAGTTAGACAAATCGTTTAATATATTAAACCAGTGAGAGTGATTTTGTAAATTGATATAATACTTCGGCAATTGAATTGCTTTGTTCAGAGTTGCTAAATATTTTCCAGGCATATTTACGCGCTTTACCCATTCAGGCCAACCCATCAAATTACAAGTATTCGTCCAAAACACATTTGTGAATTTATCGTTTACCCGAGACCTTATTTACTGAGTTCGTTATACAGATCAATGGGATTCGATTAGACTCAGAGACGAAAATATATTAAGAGTTGTGCTTAATTTGATATTTTTGATATGAATTTTTTTGAACATTATTCATACACGGCCATCTGATCCCAAGCTAAACAGAACTTGCGCTATGGAAACCAGATAACTGATATACTACTTTTCTTTTGTAAATACATACTTACATAGATAATAAATTAAACCCAGACTCAAGACAAACAGACATGCTTGCAGCAAATGTCTGGGTGGGAATCGAACCCACGACCTGCGGCGTGTAAAGTAAGTATCGTACTAACCACACCAACCGGCGCGTCAACTGTCAAAATAATATAAAGTAATTTTTTAAATCTTCAAGCAAAAATAGTGTTTATAATTACTCTATGCTTTTAAAACACAAACTCAAAGTGATACGACCGTAAGCAAGCTTTTGCAAAATCAGTGTGTTTAAAATTTTCCATTTTACCATTCCTATAGAGTAAAACAGCCGTATAGCCTCTTCCTATCACCTCCGTAACACATTTTGTCGATGTTTTAAGTAATACGTTTATTTAATAATGTCGATATAAGTAAATTAATAATGTCAAATTATTTAATTTAAATGTAGTAGATTCTGAAGCATAATGTGTTTTTCCTTGCTGAAGGAAACGTTTAAAAATGTGACTTTTCAATGGCTTTATTGATGGCCTTAGTTAAGCTCACAATAAATCTGAATTTACTTGGTCATATAATACATTTATTCACTTAAAGTGACGTCGCATGATAAATTGCCTAGTATCAGAGGCAGCCATTTTTACACGCGCTTCTAAAGCCAATGAATAATGACTTGAAAATGTTACTTTTTATATTTCAACATTATAAATTCACGTAAATTATTGAATACCAAGGAAGTATTACTGCATACAAGAATAATGCTAACGTTGCATTCATACTAAGCCCATACGAGAGGAAAGCGTCAGGATTTAGTTTTGTCGTAGAAATATTACTATGAAATGAAATAGCATGAGTAATGACTTAATCTATGTGTAATATCTTTGCCGTAGCTTAATTTTTTGACTGCCTTAGATCGCCGTCTGATCTTATCTCCGTCAGACCTTATCTCCGTCAGATGTTACCTCCGTCAGATCTTATCTCCCTCAGATGTTACCTCCTACAGATCTCAACTACCTCAGATGTCACCTCCGTCAGATCTTATTACCCTCAGATGCTATCTCCGTCAAATCTTATCTCCATCAGATGTTACTTTCGTCAGATCTTATCTTTTCAGATGTTACCTCCGTCAGATTTTATCGACATCAGATGTTACCTCCGACAGATCTTATCTACCTCAGACGTTACCTCCGTCAGATTTTATCGACATCAGATGTTACCTCCGACAGATCTTATCTACCTCAGACGTTACCTCCGTCAGATCTTATCTCCCTCACATGTTACCTCCGACAGATCTTATCTACCTCAATGTCACTTCCGTCAGATCTTATTACCCTCAGATGCTATCTCCGTCAGATGTTACCTCCGCCAGATCTTAGCTCTCTCAGATGTTACCTCCGTCAGATATTATCGACATCAGATGTTACCTCCATAAGATCGTATCTCACTCAGATGTTACCTCCATTAGATCTTATCTACCTCAGATGTTATCTCCGTCATATCTTATCTCCCTCAGATGTTACCTCCATCAGATCTTATCATCCTCAGATGTTACCGCCATTAGATCTTATTTCTCTCAGATGTTACCTCCGTCAGATCTTATCTACATCAGATGTTACCTCCGTCAGATCTTATCTCCGTCCGATGTTACCTCCGTCAGATCTTATCGCCCTCAGATGTTGTCTCCGTCAAATCTTATATGCGTCAGATCTTATCTCTCTCAGATGTTACCGCCGTAAGATCTTATCTCCTCCGATGTTACCTCCGTCAGATCTTATCACCCTCAGATGTTATCTCCGTCAAATCTTATCTGCGTCAGATCTTATCTCCCTCCGATGTTATCTCCGTCAGATCTTATCTTTGTCAGATGTTATCTCCATCAGATTTTATCTCTGATAACTATATCCGTTATTGCTAAGTAAATCATTTCTCTAACTAACACGAGTTACTTGTCTGCTTTGAGAACGTATCTCAAATAAATAAATTAAGCCCAAGAGACAGATTTACGTTTCGTCTCAAGACGACTGATTTCTCTTGCAGTTGTAAACTGTTCCAACTTTACAAAGTCCAGAGTAACTTGAGACAGTATTAAATCCATAAATTGTTTGACCAGTATCTCTTACAAAGTTTCTACAACTCCGCTTTAGTTTACTTAAACTAATTTACGAAAAAAAATACTGATCAAAATAAAACATATACAAAATCGGTACGGAAATATCGAATGATTGCGCTATATAATATTTACAATACAGACCACACAGTGGAAGGAATCGGGTTTTAAGCGACTTGCAAAACATACTTTGCTTGTGAATGGAATATGCAACAGGAAATGTTTAGATAAATTATTTTTTACGTGATGGATGTGTCTTTGGGACCTGGACATGCTCCCGGCTCTCTCCAATCTTATTACAGATCTATCATCAAATGATGTAGAGCAATATGTTCAGGAGATATTATTTTCCCATATTTTCGTATGTATACATTTGTCAAGTACAATTGGTCACATCGTTTAAACAAAAACACGGTGAGTTAATGGACTGCCGACAGTACTAAAAACAAGGCGCGACACAATAGCTTAAACATAAATAAATAACAATAAAATAAAGCATTAAATTTAATACATACAAGGAAAATAAATAAAAAAATTACGTCGGAACTGTTCCAAATTCAATCATAAGCATGTTATTCACGAGAACCTATAAGATTTTCCCCTACCAAATATCGTTTGTGGCGACTAATGAAGTTCTCACTTCAAAAATTTCATCTGGTATCTTCTATGCCTAAAGAACCTTATTGGAAAGTTCTATCAAGTTATACATTAAATACGATTGTAAGTTAAGCGAATTGATATAAGGGATCTATTTAGATTAACTACATTAAAAAAAAATCCCGTGCTGCCAGTACATTATAGTTAACGTAAATTAATTGGTATTTGTTATTTAACGTTATAATAATAAAACTTTTATAACAGTTAAAGTCAGAGGTATTAGCTTTAAGTTTGTTATCTTATTGGCGTAACACGAACTCATTCCTTCAATGGCAACTTTGACCCACTTCACTGAGTTCAAATTTAGAGCACAAATGAAAGACATCGCAGATATTTAAACCGTAAGTAGAAATCATTTTAAAGCTGCATATTATTTAAAGGGATTTACATAATAAAATATATAATGTGTTAATTGATATTTAAAAAACCTAAAAACTTTCCTCTGTTTTGCTTTACTGCTGGGGCGTAAATGTTTTCTAAAAGGCTGAATAAGCAACAAAAATATCTAGGCTTCATTAGGCACGTCAGTATCTCTCAGTAAAAAGCTTTACGAGAAAGAACTTTCATAGGCATAGTGTGAACTTTAAGTCCAACGCCTGCTAAACTAAATTACATCTAAGCTTAGTGAACTAAGATAAGCTAAACTGGGAATATGTTGTCCGTCACCGAAAAATAAGCTAAAGTTGGAGTTAAGAGTTGGAGTGTCGAGTTCACTGCCTGCGCACGATCATACTGAATAAAACTAGCGAACGGCGCCATAGGGGTAACGTTAGGAGGTGAGCAGGGCTTAGATTGGCTTGTGTAACTTTGTATCGGCACCTACTAAACTTAGTTTGAGCGTAGCTTCGCTGGCATATATGAAAAACTGGCTCAACTATGCGAGTTAAACTAAACTCAGCTTAGCTGTCAGTGGACGATCGGACGGATCGGACTTATAAGTCATTGTCGTTTTGACGTGACATTATAAATTGATGAAAGCGGGTGGCATCTACTAAAAATGTAGCGTTACGGTCGGGTCCCGCGCTTGAGCTGAGAGTAACCGATCATGCACGATCGTTGTGCCGCGTGTCTGAATGTGTGAGAGCGAGAGCGCGAAACGTTTTCACGAATTTTATGTCCGAGCGCCTTGCACCTAGACATATGGATTTTTTTAGCCTGTTATTTCTATGCTACGTATCCATTACGTAACTTTACAAACAAAACAATGTATTTAAGCTTGTTCGTTGATTTATAATTTGTGGTTCCCTGTCACCGTCAGCTGTTTCGCACCGCAGCTTCATGTTACAGTTCGCAAAATAATTTCGTTTAAAAAACTGACAGATAAAATATATATTTGAAAGAATACAGTGTCAGAGCCATCTGTAATTTCATTGCAATGGTAAAAATGTTTACGTAGTGTGCGGAGGGATTTCGTATTAATAATTCAGTGACTGTGACACACTTTACCGCAAACAAAAACAGTTTGTATTACCATAAATTTATTTATTTTCACATTGCCGTAATATCTGCGAAGGGACTGCTTCATTTTTTACACTTCGTATTTCTCAAGACGTTAAAGATATTGCAAAGAAATTCTGAAGTTACAATAATTGAACAAAAGCTTAAATACTCTTAAGGGCGATTTCACTGTTGAAAATAAACGGGATCCGTTTGACCCAAAATCGGTTTATGCGTTTAACAGAGTTTAGACCTTAAAATTCTATTTCACCAACATAAATTAAACGGCTTTAGAGAGGAACTGAGTTTAAATTCTGAACGGCCAATTTTTGGCGATTAGCTACATAAACGCATTTTCATGATGTCAGAAAATGTGATATATAACATGATATCTGCGCTTAGATTGAAGTCGATGTCTACGCTTTACGTCACTAAACTTGGTGTACGTAAACACGATCAAATTGTAGTTGGTGAAATCCGTTTAACGAAAACCAAGATTAGAATCAAACTATAAACTCCATTAAGCAAAACGTAATTATGTATGTAATATAAAAAACTTGCTTTCGAATGCAATTTTTTATCTTGAGATACCCTACATCAGATAGCGTGATATATTGGACTAAGTTGTACAACATTCGATGCCAACTTCTGGAAATCACAATAAGGTCGTTATAAAAAGGGCTCGCTAAGCCGACATAAATCGGGTAATTCTTATGGCACTGACATATTACCAGATTTTCTGAGATGGAATATGTGAGTCGCGAGCATCATTCATCACAACACATCGCAAGTGCTGCCCCCAGCCGGACGGGTTCTACAAGGTTGTACACAAATATTTTTATTACTTTCCTAATGGTGAAATGCGAAGACGTAAAGTACAATATTTTTTACATTTAACGTACGTTACTTTTGTTGATGTAACCAATTTTTTTATGTCATATTGAATTTTTATGATATCTTAAAGTACTTTATGGTAGATACAGCTAATCAATGCGGATCCATCCATAGATTTATCTATGGAAGACCGGTTCGATTGGTCACATAGAATACAGAATAAGATACAAACCTAAAGTTCTCTCCAGGTCAAATATATCGAATAAAAATATAGTTAATTTTGCTATTTAAATATTCAAAGGCAACTAGTTAAACTTTATTCAAACTGAATTCTTGAAGTGTAAAATTGTCGAAACGGCAAGCCGTATAAACAGAACTCAACAGAATAAACGTCAAAATATGGCACCGCTCCAACTAGTAACGAACAAAAAGTCGGCGTAGGCCCATTGATAACACGCCGAGGGAAATAAAAGTATACAAGTAACATATGGCTATTTAATCTGCAGTACAAAAAAATGATAGCAGTTGTGGTCCAGTGGTGTACGTCGCAGGTTCGAACCCAAACAGGCGCTTCACTTTGTGAAATTTATTTCATCACCACTGGTCCAAGAACGATGAAGGAAAACATCGCGAGGAAACCACCATGTCTTAGAATCACTAGAGTCGAAGATGTGACATCCACCAACACGCACTGGGCCAGCGTGGTGGATTACGGACCCTTCTCTATAGGAGAAGAGGCCAGTGTCCCTGCAGTGGGGAAACATACTAAAATACATGTTAATGAAGAGAGGACATGTTCACGTGATGCAAAGACGGGCACAATAATAACGATTATATATAGTTATTTCAAAAATAAAAGCAGTACTTACAGAACAAGTAAACAAATTTACTTAAGCAATCGCATCAAAGGAAATAATCGAAAATTCCTCCCACCGAGGCGAATTCGATGTTTGCCTGGCTAAATCTTTTTTCGTGCCTCTAATGGAAATCTTTTGGTGCCGACAAATTTATTCGCATTTACGAAGAGCAGATTCTATTACGATCGACATTTTTTTTAAATAACATTATTTAAGGCTTCTCATAGAAGTATCATAACTTCTCACTGGGCACAAGTATCACTCCATAGTTATATAACTCGACCAACATTCGTCAGGAGTTATTTAAGTTTAGGTGCGATTAACTTCCTTTGTTTGCGCATTTCATCACATCATCTCTGATCGCATTTTTGTTTTTCCGTTCTTTTTTCATCTCGTTAAGAACTTGCGATCTGATTTTCATGCCATTTTTACCAATAGACTTGAAAATTTTAATGATTGTTAAACTAGACGTTATGATAGTAACATTGTAACATATGTCTCCCGCCACGTGAGTACAAAATTATATTCATTCTAAAGTATAACCAAAAAGAAAAGACAATAGATTAAATAAGTGTTACTTAAAATATATTATGTAATTTAATTTAGTTTTGTTTAACAATTGTTGTCATGTATGTATACGCTGGTGAACATTCACGGCAACAATCCAGCTACACTTTTAAATGTTGAATTTGTATGGGACGCGGTATCTCGAGGTATATCAATCTATACCACACGCTGGATACTAATAACCACACTAATTATCGCCATTAAACACCAACTGTTTACATTGTAAATATTACTTCGGATAATTTTCGCACAAACACTACGCAGAACTATAATTTATTTGAAAGTTTATTTGTTATTACCACATTTACTTTAAACACAATATTTGATTTGGGGGCTGCTAACTAATTTTGTGTAAGCATTTCAATAGACTAAAACATAAAGCGTAATACTGAATTCCTGAGTTGGGACCTCACAAAATTATATCTTCTAAACAGATTTTGAGGCGTCGTGTACCTACAGGCAAACATTACTGTGTTCGCGTATGAAATTATTGAACTATCGTTTGATTCAGTCCCTCATTGTGACAGGTTTGAATTACGTCTTAGGTTACAGCAATTTTTTTATAAAGGTAACATACGAGCAATTTCATTTGATATTAAGTGGTCGTAAACCATGGGCATTTCCAACAAGCAAATGAGTTGTAGATGCGTTGCTTACATTTAGGAGAAATCCATCCCCCCTCCACACATCAAATCCTCTTCCTCAACCTATTCTTTTCTAATGAGGAAAGATGCGAAGAACTAAGGTTATGTGGCCATGCCGATATACCATCCAATTGTGACATTGAGTTATCCTAAGCTAAGTTATCAATGCTTAAGACCACCACTGCTAGTTAAGGTATTGAATTCTCCATAAGTTTTGCCGTTTCTATCTTACCCAATAGAGTTATATAAAAATATTTCGTAGTCAATATTCAACGATATGATATCAATTATCCCTCAGGCTGAATCGATGGCCTTGGCATAGCATTACACATTCTTGTGTCGGAGCCCGCTGGAGATATTAAATTGTCCAACATTAATTTTTATAAGAATATTCAATAAATATTATTACGATAATACCTTACAGAATAATAATCGACTACTAGCGACCCACCCCGGCTTCGCCCGGGTACCACTAATTATGTTGATCCGATCGCTACCAAAACACAGGAACACCCCCTGTGCCAATCTGGACAATCCCTGTAAATTTTCGTTTCGGAGTCAATAGGTCTATAGGGAACATACATACTTCGCTTTTAATATGCTATTTTTTTTTCATAAAAAGTATCCTCTGTTACTTCTTATACCTCCAAGAATATGTGTACAAAGTTTCATGATGATCGGTTGAGTAGTTTTCGCGTGAAAGCGTAACAAACTAACTTACATTCACATTTATAATATTAGTCATGAATCTATGTAATTATTTTTAAATTCCAAGCTTCAGGAATAAAGCTCATTTGACCATTTTGGTCTTCTGAAATTATAGATACAATCGCTGCCTTCGCTTCTTTCATGTCATTTGTTTACTTATTTTTACCTAAATAAAAAAAGTCACAGTTATTTCGGGTTGGATTACATGAACTAGTGACCTAGCTACTGAATTAAGTCTTCGAGTTTGAATGCCATATATTCTTGACATTACTTGGCCAGTCTTTTACTTTACTTCTAAGTATTACAGGCTTGATATAACTGGTATATCTTCTTTCACTAACCAATAAGACTAGAAATGAAGATGTATTGAAGTGGGATATGTCGGCTTAAGATTTAAAACTCTTTAATGTAAATTAAAACTATAATAAAAAACAAAGCATTAGAAATGAAGTTTTAATCAATGTACATAATAAATAATCAGCCTTTTTTAGTATGTTTCCCCACTGCAGGGACATAAGCCTCCTCTCCGAAAGAGGGAAGGGGCCGTAGTCCACCACGCTGGCCCAGAACGCATTACTGGATGTCACATGTCTTCGAATTTACTGCTTATAAAACATGCCGGTTTCCTCACGATGTTTTCCTTTACCGTTCTTGGAGCAGTGGTGATGAATTAAATTACACAAAATGAAGTCGCCTTGTCTAGGTTCGAACACGCGACACACAATACGTAAACCGGGGCATATAGCACCATCTCTGCTCGTATTTATTCTGGCCTATTGGTTAAGGGTAGCATGCACATGGTCGGTAGGCCGGAAAGAAATATAGCCAAATTTAACCCGTAAATAACCTATTACAGTATGCGCTACGGTCGTACTGTGCCGACCACACAGAAAAAAACTGGGAAAATGGCATTCAGAATAAGAAATCGAGTTAAGCTTAATCTTTGGAGACTGTCTTTGTACACTATAAATAAAACAGAAAATGTAGTACACAGTAGCCGAGTCCCGCGGTTTCACTCGCTGTCCAATTTAATTTAACCGACAAATGTCCAGCTTGAGCTGAACCGTGTTTAATAAGATTAATTTAGGGTCACTTAAAATTGGATTACAAATATTACTCCTTTAAAACTCATCCCCTAATTTAAATCTATAGGGGTGGACTTTTTAGCGCGTAACGTGGTAACAGAAATCTCAGCTCAGTAGTTTTGTCTGTGCGTTGATATATCAAGCAGTCTATAGTGATATATAAAGTGTGTATAAAATTCCATATATTTTGAATATATAGACTTGTTATATTTAATTTAACCAATAAATAGAAACAAAATAGGTATAAAATGTTAACGTAGAAGTTAACAAAAGGAATTAAATGGTTATACCTAATTGGGAACGAAATAACAATACAATAGGGCGTCCGTTGATCCACTTTGACGTTTTTAATTGGCCCTTATTAATCTATTTTTCCTTTTTTTCGGTCTAAAAATAGTTAAACGATTAAGATACTTGCCTGAACTTAATTGATCGAAATTCTGAAGAGCATCGGAGTTTTAGAGTAGGTAAGAAAAATGGGGAACTTACGTATTAACGCCACCGCATGTACACATTTTTTTAATTCAATTTTTTTAAATTACATAAAGTTTGAATGCCTTACAGTAACTTCTGGCAGTCACCGACCTGCTGGAGCTGCACTCCATAACGCGGCTTTGCCTCAAACACAAGAAGACGTGCTTCCAAGCTCGGAAATAATACATTAGGCTTTGAAACGCTTAAGTGTACGTGCTTTACTATTGAAAAGGCTGCATCCATGTGTTCTTTGATGCCTCTGTACGTATTTTCTTTATTCTGTTCCGTTTTCTTTTGAGATTATAATAAAAATGATCCCTACTAATATTATAAATTCGAAAGTAACTCTGTCTGTTACGTTGTTACGCATGTACTACTAAACCAATTTAAATGAAATTTAGTACAGAGATAGTTTTGAGTCCGGGAAAGGACATAGGCTACTATGTTAAAAAGGGTTAAAACAGGGGATGATATATTTGCAAATGTGTTACAGATGCGTTGCCTACCTTAATGGACAGAGGGTATAGACAGGAAAAAGGATATTTCCTTTTCCCCGCCAACCCCCGTCCAATCCTCTTCCCGTTTTCATCCTATCCGTATGAGCAAAGGGTGAGAAGGAAGGACTGAAATTAGGCCCCCGGCACTTCACTCATCAGACGAAACTTCACTTCACGCCGGGTACTTCTACTTCACGCCTGTTTTCTGTGAGATTTTCTATATAACACAATAATTAATTATTTATTTCTTAATTAACGTATCTTTATAAATAAACGTAGCCCGTGGCGTTTTAATAGGGGAAAGGGAATAATGAAACAAGAGAATTTCTGAAACCCGTTTGAAGTTATTAATTGATACTTTCTCTTTTCTTACAATTACGACTCTACAATTTTTTCCTTTGAATTAAAGTTCTTGAAACGTCTTTAAAAATGCTAGCTTTATAATAAACTCTCTTGTAACAAATATTTGTTTTATTATTATATTTTATTTGTTTACATGGGCCATGTTATAAAAAAAAATATGCGCCACGCACGTAACCTGGTAGACAGAGATCATGGATTTCCATTTGGCGCGATCCTGACTTCTCTCGCTTCTTCTACATTCATACATCTATGCATACATGCTCGTCGGTTATAAGTGTTCCTTATATCGCTCTTTTTTAATAAGTCACTAAGATCGATATGTACTTTCGTCTAGGGCATTCACTACTAATACTGCCACGCACTATTGCAATATAAATTTGTTTCGTTATTCTCTCTTCATTCATCCTATCAACATGCCCGAACATTATGTTTTGTTGATGCAAATACGATGTGAACCCAATTTATCCCACACCACATACGTAGGCGATTAAAAATTAATCTCTGGATATAATAAACTTGAGGCATATTACGAAAAAGTTACAACATTTCTGGTCTAAATTTTTTAATAAAAATATATGTACAATTCTCTTGTTATTCTATTATAATGAATTTAGTTTTAACCAGCGCTATAGTAAATTTGACAAATACTTAGAATACTAGGTTACCTGAATATTGTGATGCGAATAAAGAGAAAATGCTTCCACTCCTAAAATGTGTAGCGGAAGCGTGTGTAGACACAACGGCTATGCTTTACGTCCGGAAATATGTTCCTAAACATAAACCTGTATACAAAACTCCGATATTGGAAAATTGGAAACTACATTTCATAATGAGAGTGTTTAAATACATAATCTATCTGTTTTAGTTACTTAAAATTGTATAAATAAATAAAATAAATATGCGCTCAAACCCAGAGAGGTAGGTAGAGATCATTGGATTTCCATTTGACGATCCTGGCACACCTCTCTCGCTTCTTCCACATTCATATATCTACGTGTACATGCTCGTCGGTTATGAGTGCTCCTTATATCGCCTTTTTTTAGTAAGCCACTAATCTGATTGATATAAGTTTTCCTAGGGCGTCCCCTACCAACACTGCCACTCACTTTTGCAACATAAATCTGTTTTGTTATAATAGATAAAAGACTGCTAACTTATCTTTTTCAACTTTTTCAAATTGGATGAGTGTTCTCAATGGATTGAAGTTGCACTGGTAAGATACAAGAGACTATTACTAAAGTTTCTTAAGCTGTTTTTTTAAAAGATAAAAGATTTAAAAGAAAGAATGGGAAGTGTTAGGATACAGCGTAGTATTTCATTCGGTACCGTTGCTCTAGAGCAATGTTGAATCACAGGAAATAAGAGTAGATGGATTGCGTCCGCGTCAAGCTATCGCGCTGGTGTGCGGATTCCATAACGATTTCTTGATAGCATCTGTTTTAGGAGAGTACGATAATTAAAATGCCATTAACAGTGTCCGCGGGATCGCAACGGAAATTAATTTTTTCATCTCGAAATTCCTCTTATCGAATTCGGAGTTTTATATTAATTTATTGTAATCTTATTATTGTGATGATAAAATGTAAATTCGACATTTGAATAAATCAGGGGACAAATAAACATTTTGAAAAGATTAAATAATAATAATAAATCGGCCTTTTTTAGAATGTTTCCCACTGCAGGGACACAGGCCTCCTCTCCGAGAGAGGGAATGAGCCATAATTCACCACTCTGGCCCAATGCGGGTTGGCGGATGTCACATGTCTTCGAATGGGTGGTTCTAGGACATGCCGGTTTCCTCCCGATGTTTTCCTTAACCGTTTTGGAGCAGTGGTGATGAAATAAATTACACAAAGTAAAGCGCCTGCCTGGGTTCGAACCCGCAACCTACAGTACGTAAGTCGGAGCCTAAACCGCTGAGTCACCACTGCTCTGTTGAATAAATAACATATACCAAATAAAACTGAATTGTTTTCAAATATTGCTGTTGTATCTACTACCACTATTTAAGACTTTATAAATGTTTATAAAGTCCTAGATTTGCAAGCAGTTCACCATATTAGGTGACCAATGCACTTAGGCAACTGCAACAGCCTAGTGAGTTGCAGATGGGTTGCGTTTAATGCACACAGGAGGAGATAAACAGGAAAAGGGATATTTCCTTTCCCTATCCATTCCAACCCTCGAGAAATCCTCTCACTCCTTCCATTCCATCACCGGTACCTCAGGTGGAACGCAAAAAACTTCACGCCTGTCTTCTGCGAGGTCGTGGTATTTCACCGGTCGAGCCGACCCATGCAACAGATGCGATTCCAGCCATGGGTATTCAAACTGCATTATATTAATATCTTATTTATTCTGGTATTCAAAATGAGGGTAAAATCACACTGTCCCCTTTGAATCATTGCCAATATTATACAACGCAGGGCTCCGTATTGCCATTTAAGGGATTCGTATCCAATTCACTTGAATAGTTAATAGGTGTTAAAAACGCTGACAAAGGAGTGCCGTCAATACTGAATCCATCAGTCCTAGAGAATTGCCCGAATTACCATAACGCCGTCCGTCATACCTCTGCCGACCCGCGCCCGCATACCAACCGTGAAGCAGGATTTACATAATGACTTGACATTGAGTTATTGATTTTTATCGACAATGTTTTCCTTCCTTGAATATTTTAAGATGAGGGTCTCTATAGGTTCATATACGTCACAGTAAAATTGTGAGCATCGTCAGTTTGTAAACTGACTAGCGATCGTGAATCTATGTATCATGTCTAATCTAACACACCTAATCTATAATAAATTGATTTGTATGCTTTTGAAAATTTAATAATAAAATATTTTTTTTTTCAATTAATTAGAAACAATTTGTAAAAAGAAACAAGTGAGTATAAGTAAAGGTCGGTATGCAATAGAGTTGTTTCGTGGGTTTTTATAATCAGATTGTAGCAAATCGGCCGTTGTATTTTTTTATTTATTTAGGAAACAAGCGAGTAGCTTAAAACACAAAAGCAAATACATATGTATTACATATAGACTTGGAGTGCCATTAATTTATTAAAATACATAAAGGAGCCAAAACCAATAAAAAGGTTAAAATTAAATTAAATCGAGGATTATAATTAATTAAAAAAGATAATTTGTAATATAATTCAAAATTATTACTAAAATTTTACAGCGGTAGAGACCGCAACAACATCTGCTGCACGATTGGGCTGGCTCGACCGGTGAAATACCACGACCTCACAGAAGACAGGCGTGAAGTAGAAGTACTCTGCGTTTTGTTTGATGAGTGAGGTGCCAGAGGCCTAATTTGAGTCCTCTTCCCCTTCCCACCCTTTCCTAAGGATAGCATGGGAACATGAAGAGGATTGGACGGGGAGGGTGCTATGGTGTGGGGAAAAAGATATATCGTTTTTCCTGTCTATGCCCTCCTCTGCCCATTGAAGGTAGGCAACGCATTTGCGACCTTGTTGCGGATGTCTATGGTCAGCGTTCACTTTAGATCAGGTGATCCGCTTGCTCGTTTGCCACATTATAACATTTTTTTTCTTATATTTTTACCTGCGATCAGTCGACAAGACTATAATCAGGTGTGTTGCAAGAAGTTGGCGTTGGGGGACGCAGAGCCACTGCTCCACCTCTCCCTAGTAAGGCAGCACATCGGCTCTCTTGAGTCTTCTAATTGTATTTGTCTGAAGGAGTATAGTGGATAACGGGTTTGGGTGAGTTGCCAAGCGGTCCTTATAGTTAGATGAGTATCGTTTTCCTTCGTCCATTTTGGTTGGGATTTCCAGATACTCATGAATTTCCGAGTTGAGAGCATACCAAGGTGCCGAGGAAAGCACCCTAAGAATATTGTTTTGGGCTCTCTGCAGGCACATAATGTTAGATTTGCTGGCTGTCGACCACATTTGGATTCCATATGTCCAAATCAGTTTTATTATGGAACAATATACCCTCAGCTTTTTGGATAGCGATAGGGTAGACTGCCTACCGAGGAGCCAGAGTAGGTTTTTAAATCTTATATTGATTTCATTGCGCTTGGTTTTTATATGGTCTTTCCATGTCATCCTCCGGTCCATGTGAAATCCAAGGTATTTGACGCAGGTTGATTGTGGCAGTATGTCGAGGCCTAGGTTGACCGGGGGGCAATTTTCACGCCCCAGGGCAAATGTGATGTGTTGAGATTTTAGAGCGCTTGCTTTTATGCGCTACTTGGTCAACCAAACATTGGTGGCATTGAGCTGGCTTTGCAACAATCTGCTCGCTACATTTGGATCATGGTCACAACTGAGGAAGGCCGCATCATCAGCAAAGGTTGCTACAGCTGTGTCAGGTGACTGAGGTAGGTCACTAGTAAATATATTGTAAAGGACCGGTCCTAGTACGGAGCCCCGGCTGTGCAGCTATAAAGACAAGATCTTGCGTCACGGAGCTTGACTTGAAACTTTCTGTGACTGAGATAAGAGTTCATCAGCGGATAATAGGAGTGTGGAAGGTACATTTTAATTTTGCAGAGTAGTCCTTTGTGCCATACCCGATCGAAGGCCTGTTGTACGTCGAGAAAGGCAGCCGAACAGTACTCTTTCTTTTCTAGACATTGTCTTATTGTAGAATAGACTCTATGTACCTGCTCTATAGTTGAGTGGTGCTTTCGAAAACTAAATTGGTGGTTAGGTATGACATGGTCCATATCTAGGCAAGGAGATAAACGTGCCAGGATGATCCTTTCCCATTATTTAGACAATACAGGCGTCAGGCTAATAGGGCGATACGATGAAACTTCGTTAGGCGGCCAGGCTTATGAATCATAACTATTTGGGATATTTTCCAGAGTGCAGGGACGTGTGAGGTTCTCATTGTGGCATTGATAATTGATTGGTCAAGAAGACAATGCACTTCTTAGGGAGCTCTTTCAGTGGCCTAGGGGTGATCAGATCAAATCCAGGTGCTTTATTAGGGTCCATTTTGGCTATTTCTCTAGCAACCTCTTTTGGAGAAGTAGGGCTCAACGGCAGGCATAGTTGGAGATCTTGGTTAAGAACTTGATCTATTGCTGGATCTTATATTACATTAACATTATAACATAAAAAAACAATATCTATAAAAAATATATACATCAACACTACGTCTAAAAAACTTATTACAACTAAATATTGAGTTATACAAAGGAATGACGAATAAATTCTAAAATTAATTTAATTATAATTTTAAATGCGGTTTGATAAGATTCAAAAACGGCGAATGCTCGACGTTCTATTACAGTCTATGCTCACCTTTATGGTTATTAGCATCAACATTGTGACGTCACGCACGCTCGGGAACTGTCCACGGGTTCAGTACTGAATTCACATAATTTTTATTTGTTACATTTTTTGTTAGAATATTTTATATGTATATCGTAATCATTCAAAAATTCAATAGTATCTCTTCATTATTTGCACTGTGCCGTACTAACGCAAGACAAGATATCAGTTTACAATTTGGCTACGACAGATTATAAATTTTTTCTCCGTACCCATATCCCACTTACGTGAGACCGGCGCAGAACGAGCGTAGTCCAAGTACGTTTTAGCTACGGTTTACGGCCAACTGTTCGCTTGACGCCAACCCTCCTCGGGCTTTGAACTATATTTAAGATTATAGAACGAGAACACTAAGCTTAAATTTCAATGGCTCGTTCATTTACTACAGTTCAGTTGCGAGTGCCGTTATAAGCAGTGCTTACAATTTTACAGTGACATAAGCTAAGTCGAAAAGCTAAACCATACGCTAGCTTTATACTATTTTATTATTATTAATAGAAATGGGAAGCCATGATCTCTGCCTATCCCTTTGTGTTAGGGACGTGAGCGCATATTTATTTATTATCAATAAATGCCTACACATAACCAATAATAAAAAAGTGCTTATAGCAAAATCATTTTGAAGTCTAAATTCATTCATTTTCCTTTTTATTTTAATTCGAATCAAAAATAAACAAAGATTATGAAAAAATATGATGACATTCCTAAACCATTTATCAAAAATTCTAAGCGTGATTGATTACTTTAAACGACAGTGTGTCAGTGTTAACGCTTCGCTTCAACCAGATTTCATATCAATCATTTTAAATCGACTAGGACATAGAAGTCAAAGAGATACCGACTCCGAATTGAATTGAGGTAGGAACCTCTACTGTTGCATAGATACGATTGATCGCTAGAGTCAAGTCCGTTAATCTATGGTCCGTTAATATATTATGGCCACCGTGTATCGTACACTCCGGAAGAATTGACACCGAAGTATCTTAAAGTACAAATCCATGCCCCTGCGCTGAGCCTAAGCGCAACACAAGGGAGACTCACTTGCTTTCAGATATTTAACAAGGCTCCTGTTTTAGAACATTATACTGTGTCATTAAATGTTAGATGACTATAATACAATATTTTTCTTTTGTTGCAGTTACATCATGAAAAACGGAGTTGAAATTGGAGACAGAAGGAAAAATAGACATGGATAGTAGGAAACAAATTGAAGATGACGTCGATTCAAGTACGCACTGAGAATCAAATAAATTTAAAACTATATGTATTTTATTGAAGTGGCCATGAATACACGAGTGCCATATTATTACAATAGCGTTACGACATATCCATATGCCTCTAAAAGACCTCCTGATAATATGATAAATCATACAAACGCTAATTACAACGCGACGGATAAAACGAAAGCCGGTTACGACAGAAGGAATGGTACGAGAGATACAAGTGCGAGTTTTAAGATGTTAGTCGACGATTTCAGTGATTATTTCTACGGGAACTCAAGTCTCGATATATTTAGCACTCGCAATGGTTCCCTGGACATTCTGAACGATGTTTACGAATACACAAATTGCACGTTTAACGGCAGTTTAAATATATCGTGCTTCGGCCGTTTGGACGCTACTCCCCAGTACAATTTCTGGGCCTTGTTACTGTTAATATTCCCATTTTTCACTCTATTCGGAAATGTGTTAGTGATTTTAAGTGTTGTGAGAGAGAGGACATTGCAGACTGTGACGAACTACTTCATAGTGAGTCTTGCTGTAGCCGACTTGCTGGTGGCCGTCGTGGTAATGCCCTTCGGAGTTTATTATCTGGTGAGTATTTGAAATAAGTGTTTTTCGTAAGCATTATACTTTTACAACAAGGCGTTTGTACAAAAATCTGACCACACCGTGGTTCCATGCAATTTAATTTAACCGACTATCGTCCAGCCTAACCTGAAACCAATTTAATATAGATTTGAGGTCAACTTACATTGAGTTAAATGAATTCTCCATACAAACATTTATTGCTTTAGACATTTACGGGTGGGATTTAGAAAAATCCTTTAGTGCTTACCTACGTAATAACAAATCTATGTTGAATTATTCAATAGTATTGGTAATGTAAACTAGGGAGCAGTGATGGCGCAGCGGTTTAGGTCCCGACTTACGTTCTGTAGGTTGCGGGTTCGAACCCAGGCAGGTGTTTACTTTGTGTAATTTTTTTCATCATCACTGCTCCGAAAACGGTGAACGAAAACATCGTGAGGAAACCGGCATGTTCTTAGAACCACCAAATTCGAAGACATGTGACATCCACCAACCCGCACTGAGGCAGCGTGGTGGATTACGGGTTATTCCCTCTCTCGGTGAGGAGGCCTGTGTCCCTGCAGTGGGGAACATTCTAGAAAAGGCTGATTTATTATTATTATATAGTATATTAGACAATTTTGTATAAAAAAGTCGTTACTTCGATATACGAATTAAACGAATTAAAATGAATATTGGACGTTTAAAAACTGATGACATTTTATCAACATGTCTGGAATATTTGAATAATTAATGTTTTAAATGTGAATGCAATAAGCTGATGAAATGTCAACAAAACATTTTGCTAACGAGCCACAATGCAGAGGCAGGTTGAGGTATTTTAATAATGAATCGGTTATAATTATTGGCTTTGAGCGTCCACTGCATTGAGTAATCTCCGGCCACCGCATGACGATTGGACATTCCACGAATCCAATAGCAGCGGTTACATCGGATTAGCCGAGAATAACTCGACTTCATATTGCGACTTAATTCAACATTTAGAATCGTCACTGTTAGAGAAGAGCACCCAATATAGCGACAGTCAAGATGTTTTATTTAAGGCGCTCGTGTGTAATTTATTGAATCCTATATGTTTATATATTTCCTATATAAACAATCATTAGGAAAAAATTCACTAACCTAAAGCCTTAAAAATATTTTTCCGTCTTTTTTCAGAAGGATACCAACATGATATTAACTTAGTATCTTCTCATGTGGGTGTACTTGAAACTAGTATTGCGTCCGCAACTTTGACCAGATCATCAAGGTCATCTTTGACCCGGGTACTAATCGTTAAACCGCGTCCAAGCCACCAGAGGACGGGCAGCAAAGTTCCTTTTTGTATGGTATAATATAATACCAGGCATGGCGACTACGGTCCAACTTTTCTACCTAGATGGCGTTATTCTCAATCCAAAAAGAAAAAAGACCCGGTTAGGATAATAGAATAAACTATTTAAATTATTGTATTGTCATCGGTCCTTGATAACTGTGCAGCGTTTCAAATTAACCCGACGTTCAAATCAGTTGCATATCACGTTCGAAGATTCTGTTACTGTTAGTTTGTAACTAATATACATATACACTAGTGGCTCGCCCCGCCTTCGCTCGGGGTAAATGTTGATCTAATCGCTACGAAAATTCACAGGATCACCCTCTAGGGCAATCTGACAATTTCCAGAATATAACATCGAAATCGGTCCACCCGTTTCGGAGTATATATGGAACATACTAACATAGATTGCAGCGCCATCTGCTGGGTTAATTTGTTAATCTAAACCATCCTCGAATCCACTTGAAACACATTTCTTAAAATATATTTCTCATTTTAAAAGAGTCTCAGAGATGAATTTAATTCCAAAAGAAACGAAAGTTAATTTTCTTTAGCTCGAACCAAGCTGAGCGTCCCTAATCCGGACGTTGATGTGGGGACGTAATCATTGCGCAAGTCGGATTAATGGTTAAGCTAAATATGAAATAATACATTAGCAATAAAAATCCAACAGCCCAGTATAGTAACACTTTTGTGCTACGGCCTCCTATACAAGAATTTGTGTCGTAAAACTTTTATGCCTCACGTGAAATTCGTCTGGTCGTAAAATATTTCTAATAAAATTATTTCATGTTCCACAATAGCGCGATGGCTTGAACGATTTCCTTTAAGGAATTTCAGTCAATAAAAAAATGGAATTCCATAAATTAATATTGTTTATTTTAGCGCCATCTTCTTGACGATAAGAAAGCAAATATGCAAGCATTACACTTACTGGTGGTACGAACATGTGTGCAGCGAGTGCAAAACAGTACCATAGTTGCATTACTAACTAAGCCGGAGGCCTAATTTCTGTCCTCTTCTTCCTTACCTACCCTACCCTTTTAAGGATAGGATGAGAACGGGAAGGTAAGAGAAATATCCTCTTTCCTGTCTGTGCCCTCCTCTGTCCATTAAAGGTTGGCAACGCATCTGCAACACATTTCCTTGTTGTGGATGGCTATGGGTAGCGTTCACTTTACATTAAGTGATCCACTTACTCTTTTGCCACCTTGTAAGATTAAAAATAAAAAAACTTGATAAATTTGGTAAATTGCATACACGTACGATATTAAAATCTTTATTAATATTTATGTACCAAACGTTGGCGATCTCTGAACGCTACGTTAATGTTATTCCGGTCACGTACCAATTGATTGCATTCGCAGAGCATATCGGTTGCTGAGAATGCGATTCCAACTCGCATCTTATAGTGAGTACGTAGAAACTTCGCTTCAAACTTAAATTACCCACTTGCGACTGTGAAAACATACTTTTATACGTGAGCAAACTTCCGAATAGCATCCATATATGTATTTACGGTACGGGAAGTAAAATACTGAGGTGTTCTAAGTAATTTTGTTAGTGCGCTTAAAAAGTATCATGTCCTCATGAAATGTTTGTTTGTTTGCATTGAATACACTCCGAACTACTGAACCGATTTGAAAAATTCTTTCACTGTTGGGAAGCTACACTATCCCCGGGTGACATAGGCTATATTGTATTTTCAAAACACTTAGGGATCCTTACTAAAAGTCTAATAATGTAACCCATGGTGTAAAAATTTACATAAAATATTCTTTATTTTGAAATTTTGGTCACTACGTGTAAGTTCGTCCAACTTAAAAGATGGATGGCTTTTAGTGCTAACCGAAGCCGGGCGAATCGCTAGTTTTACAAAATAGATATTGTCACGAAATACAATCGGTATTTTGGTAACAATATCTGCGTTTCGATCGATAAGTAAGGCTGCCGGTAGTCACATATGAGGTATATGCACTTATATATATATATATATAAATATATATAAGTGCATATACCTCATATGTGACTATATATATATATCCCCACTAATATTATACATGTGAATGTAAGTTTGTTTGTTACGCTTTCACGATAAAACTACTCAACCGATCATCATGAAACATTGTACACATATTCTTGGAGGTACTAGGGGTAACATAGGACATAAGTATATAAAAAGCGAAGTATGTATGTTCCCTATAGACCGTATTTATATATAACTTAATTTCTTATCTGTATTCTTACGTAGCGCCCTCTATTGCTAATGGTGGTTTATTGTTTTCTCTTATTAGGAAAACTTGCAGTTGGCGCACAGAGCACGGCGACAGCGTGATCTCATCACGTTTGGGTTCTAGTAATAGCGGATGGTAACTGATATCTTGATTTTCTTTTAACGTATTTTGTAAAGTTGCTAAAATTATAGATATTATAGTACTGACTCAGATGAATGTGTTTTAAAATTACGCAGCAGGATGTATTCTAAACGTAACTTTGGGAATTAATTATGTAAGATAACGCATAATTAAATAGGAATTAGTTAGGTATTCATTTCACTCTATATATCTTAACCTCACCCCCAGGGTAACCGCCCGCTTTGTTTTTACATCGTTAATGAATAAGTATCGCTGAACGGTTAACTTGTTTTAATAACAAAATTGATTTATAGACATTATCAAAGCGTTATTAAATTAAAACAAATGAACTTAATGAATTCAAATTTGCGGGCTAAACTCCAGGGTACATAATTTAATATACTACGTACTATAAATCAAGTTTACACCTTGTATAACTCTAGACCGGCTTTGTATTTTTTGTATATTTGTCTCCAACCCGAATGAAAAATGTGAATAAAAAAAACCACGAATAATTTATATCAAGAAAATGGGTTTCCTAATATTTTTTTCGTATCCTACTTTATATCGTACATAGTATATATGTATAGATACAGAAAGAAAAATTTCATACTTTGTTAGTTATTATTCTTTAAGTTACCAATTAGCTTATTTATTTTTATTGTATGTGTTATTAATTAGTGTACTACTTATTAATGTACTTATATACAATTAAATTTGCAACTCTTTTGACGTTAACCTATGGATAATTTGTGTGCCAAAAACAAGTAAAAAATAGTTAGAAAAAAATAAATATTACATTTATATTAAATTTTATCGAAACCATACGCTTTCGCGGATAATAACGTAAAGCCAGGCCATATATCAGCATCAAATATGACTATCTAGGGCTTGCATTAGAATAGGCGATCTTTTCTACTCCATTAGCTTTTGGCATGACGATAATGGTCCTTACACACTTTCAATAAAAGGCGATGAGGGAATATAAAAAATATCTTTGCACTAATATCTCTTGATGTTTATGTATTAGACATATAAATCCAGTCATAACACATCGTGAATACCAACACCTGTATAATAGAAATTTTCTAGTAAGTTACAAGCTACAGGCTTCAAAAATGCCGAAACTTACATACAAGCTTTCATCCCCTTCCAATCCCTTACAGCCCTTCTTTGCATTCAAAACTAAACTATGTCATTTCTCAGGCTCTACACTATCTCTGTATTAAATTTAAATCGCTTAATTGGTTTAGGCGTGAAAGCGTAACAAATAGACAGACAGAGTTACTTTCGCATTTATAATATACTACTGACCCGCTCCGGCTTCGCCCGGGTACCACTAATTATGCTGATCCGATCGCTACTAAACACAGGAACACCCGCTGCGCCAATCTGGACAATCCCTGTAAATTTCAACGAAATCGGTCCAGCCGTTTCGGAGTCTATACATACTTCGACTTTCATAAACAATTTTTTTTTCATAAAAAGTATGTTACTTCTAGTACCTCCAAGAATATGTGTACAAAGTTTCATGATGATCGGTTGAGTAGTTTTCGCGTGAAAGTGTAACAAGCAACCTTACATTTACATTTATAATATAAGTAGAGATTTGCAGGTGGAAATTTCCACAAATATTAAGCATTTGATCACACACAATTTGGTTATGCAATTGACTGTGACATAGCGCCGCTTCGGAAATTCAATTTGATACGTGCTTTATAATTCTATTATGAATGGTGTGACTCCAACCCGTCAGAAATATATTCTCCCTTTTGATATAAGTTTTGGAGCAAGTCACGAAACCGAGCTACTTACAACAAATCTATGTTTAAGCCATGCCTTTGTAAAGTTGTGTTTTGAAACTTGTCCCTTGATTGAATAGGAAATAAATTAATGTGTTCTGACTGATGAATAAGTGAGAAAGACTACAATTATGTATCTGTGGAAGTAATGCAAAATCAAAATTATGCCAGACTTTAAAGATGTCATCGTGGTAGATCCCTACTAATGTTATAAATGTGAATGTAACTTACATTCACATTCATAACATTTTTGTTACGCTTTCACGCGAAAACTACTCAACCGATCATCATGAAACTTTGTACACATATTCTTAGATATATTAGAAGTAACATAGGATACTTTTTATGAAAATAAAAATAATAAAATAAAATAATGACACGTTTCATAGTAAATTGATCGTAATTGTAAGCATTAAGAACCTCACATTCACTGAGTGTGTTACAGCCTTATATCATTATGATTTACACATAACAATGACATATATTTTGAAATGCAACTAACCTTTCCTATCTCAGATATTGTGTAAAGAATATATCCAAGTTCTAATTTCGTATGGAATAAACCAATGGGCCGATCAAATGCGAAAATGGTAATTGGCGAAGATGTCAACGATGGTTATTGTATGTTCCCTAATATTATAAAACTGGATTGGATTCCCAGCAAACGTACATGTTTGAAATAAACATTTTTTTTGGCAAACGAGCAAGCGGGTCACCTGATTCTAAGTGACCGTTACCCTATATAGGCATCCGTAACAAGCAAATGTTTGTGCTTTTTGTTACGTAAAGTCCAACTCACATCGTCCCAAAAGAAGTTTCACTTCAAAAAGCAATTGATGTGTCGACTTTTAATTTTATAAGCAAAACACAAATTTAAAATATATCGATCCATATAAGTAGATTATATAATAATGTTTTGTACAGCGATATATCAACACCGGTACACAATCAGGATGACTGCGGTCAGCCGCAAACACCGGCGGTGTCGCAAATTACATCGCGTGCGTGCGTGGATTGAAAATTAAGATGTTATCGTTTAAACTTACAATTATTTTAGTTTATTCAGTTTCTTAATACGTCTGTGAACATTACAACTGTCTTACTATCACGGTTCAAGCTATACAACCTGGTGACACACGGACAGCGGAATCCTATTAATAGGGTCCCGTTTTACACTTTGCGTATGAAACCCTAAAAACGAATAACATGTTATCAACCTTACTTTTCACCCAAACCGTGCATAAATATATGGCTAACAGTGCCCAGTTTCCCTACTTGCAATTTAATTTAACTGTCAGCCTACGCTAAACCCTATTTGATATCTCTTATCACTTAAATCTTAGTTCAACTTCCATTGGCCTATAAATATTTCTCCATACAAACTATCACCTCCTATTTTAGATCTGTTAGGAGATAAAATTTAGAAAAGTCCCTTTTCAGTGCTCGCCTCCGTAATAACAGAAGCCTCTGCACAAAATTTAAAGTATTTTGGCCTAGTAATCAGTATTTTTTGTAATTTTATATAAATATATTAAAATTTGTGAGCCAGATTATTTAAGCAAGCAAAAAGAAAATTATTTTGGCCAATTCCTTTAATACTCACAAAGAAATGGTAATGGTTCACAAAGAAAGATCAAAACGTAAGATCCTTTTAAGGTGTCATTTTTACAATGCGAATACTTCTCACCTAACGAAAGTTCGTAATTTAATTTGAATTGATAACAACAAAAAGGAAAAACGATAAAAATTCCTGCTTTGAGACCACAGCTTGTGCTCTGATTCTAATTCTATAATGGCAGACAAATATTTCCACTCTCGAATCAAAGAAAAAACGGCCAAAGGAATACGAGAACCGTACAATAATTGAATTTGTACCTCACGTGTACTCGAAAGGTATTTATAAAAATTGCTTTAAAATCTAGTACAAAGAAAACACGACTCTTATAGCACAATGGCAGTAATTTTTCAAAAAGTAATGGAACTAATTATGACTTACTTAAATTCGACCGTAATTTTTTTCCTGACTTTTCCAACTTATGTGGGGTCGGTACAGTACACGCCTATAACACAGGCGGGTAGGCAGAGATCATGGATTTCCATTTAGCACGATCACACACCTCTATCGCTTATTCTACATACATACATTTAACTATACAATCTCGTCGGTTACGGATACTCCTTATATCGTCCTTCTTTAGTAATCGTAGATCGATATAAGTTCTCCTTGGAGTCCATTGCCACTCACATTATGGAAATCGTTTACAACCTTTCCAACTTAAACTTGTACTGTGACATGGTTCACGATAATAGTCGAATGACGGATTCGAACCCACGACCAAGTTGTCCATGTTTCGCTTTACATATCTTAACCAATATTAGGCTACCAGTGATCCATCTGGCTTCGCCCGGCTAGCTGTTCGGAATCCATAGGGAACATCGCCTTTTATATACGTAGACAAAAACTAAAAAATGTATCCCACGAGAATCGCACATTTTTCCAGGATTAAAAATAGTAAATGCTATTCCAGGCTGTAATCGATCTCTTTGCCAAATTTCATCCAGATCCGTTCAGCAGATTTTGCGTGAAAGAATAACAAACATCCATACTTACAAGCTTTCACATTTATGACGAATAAACTGTGATTTATGAGTTATTCAAATAAATCCATTAAATTTTATTTCGCCCCATCTCGATTCAACCTCCAGGTATCAGAGGGTACGGAAATTTCGCCGTTACATAAACTAGTAGTGTAATAACCACGTAGCATGCATGTTATATATTTTAATTGCGTATAAATTTTTACTCAAGGTACGCTCGAATCTCTATACCTTCAAATAAATTCATGTAATGTATTCTTAGCATACATATTACTATGTTAAATTTATTTGTTTTAGGGTTAAATACCACGTTATTCTTACCAAAACACACTCAATTCTATGAATCTAAAATTATTTATAGACCAATACGGTCTGGTCTATAAATAATTTTAGATTGAGATTTGAGGGATTTCGAGATTGATTTCCAACAAAACAATACACCAAGGCCGCAGTTTTGGGTATGATTAAGATTTGCAATGTTTGGTATGATAAAATTTTAGCTCATTTAAGAATTTGCTGACAGTTTATAATATGCCTTGTCCGATTATTAACTGATGGTGTTAATAATCATTGTTCACATATAAATACATCAAGAAAATATTATTGTTTTACAGAAAGATTCACTGTACATTGTAAATGTAATACGTAAATTTTATCCCGAGCGTAAAAGTGCAAGCAAACTTATAAAACTGTTCATTACACAGGTTTTTTTTAATGGACACAATCCAACTTTCTACAACAAAAGTCTATGTTTTCCTTTTGCTCGCAACACTAGTTGAATATCACTGATATATACTAGAACACTATGTAGTAGTTACTAATATTTCTCTTACAATTTCAAACTAAAGGTTAAACTTGGGCTAGGGTTTTTGGTTCACAGCAATAGCCAAATGGCGGGTTCGAAACCACGACCTCATATTTCGCAGTCCATTAACAATTAAACCATCGACCCTTCAATAAGTTAAGTAATAAGTTCAGGAATTAACTTTGATAAATCTTCTTAAATCTTATTTTCAAGTAATCCGCCCGAGTCCCTTTTAATTTAAGAACAAAATATCAAAACAAGTGCAAAGTGAGTCACTGACCTTTCAAAATTACCAAACTTAAGCAATAAAGAAAACCGCGGGAACGGAGCATTTTAATTAAATAATTTAAATGTCAAACTTGGTAATATAACTGTTCAAATTTACAAAGTTACGAACAGGACACACTCCCAAAGATGTACTTACTACATAGAAGAAATTAAGTGATTTTACAAATGCGGAAATAATAAATGTGACCTTAAAAACGAGTAACACTAAGAGGTTTTTATGCGCTCCGTAGACAAAAAAGAATGCAAGAGAACAAAACTAGGTTAAAACACTAATTCTAGGTATTATTCTGTGACGTCGTGATACGTTTAGTACGTAAGTCCCTAAAAATCAATCCAACTAATTTACCCCAAACTGGAAACTTCTAACTGGTAACCCTATTTGCGTGGCAATGTTTGATACGGGTACATTAGTCTAGTGCTGAGAGCACAAGGGGCCGATATTATGAGGGATTTGTGTTTTCATTGAGTTTATTTGTTGTATTTGTCGATTCTCATTGTATTTTTATCCGCATTTTTTTTTCTATGGAAGAAGGAGGCAAACGAGCAATCGTATCACCTGATGTTAAGTGACTGCGACCCATAGACATCCGCAGCAAGCAAATGTGCCTACTTTTAATGGACAGAGGAGGGCATAGACAGGAAAAAGGATATTTCCTTTTCCCCGTGAAGTCCCCGTCCAATCCTTTTCCCTTTCCCATCCTATCCTTATGAAGAAAGGGTAAGAAGGGTAAGAGAACTAAAATTAGGCCTCCGGCACCTCTTCGGACGAAACGCAGAGCACTACTTCACGCCTGTTTTCTGTGAGGTCGTGGTATTTCACCGGTCGAGCCGGTCCATTCGTGCAACAGATATTGTTGTTGCGGTCTCTACCACTGTTATTTAGTGAGTGTTTAATATTTGTGTTCTTTTTCGATTCACTCCACACACAGACTATTTTTTCTTTAAATTAATTTAAATAACCATCTCATATAAAAGTTGATGCATTTAGCGCTCGTACAATTTAAACCGTGTTCCGATACAATGCCGGAGGGTGTTTTACTTGCACTTATTTTCGAGCGCGTCTATGCTCCGAAAACGTCAAGGCGTTGCAACGGTGAATATTTGTGATAAATTGCAATGTTTACCCGTTTACAGGCTAAAAGACGAGGGGATTTTAGCATAAATTGCGATTTTAAAAGATTCTTACTTCTACTCTGCTGGTATCGTTGTTGAAAGGATAATTCTATAAATGTTTTTAAACAATTTTCAGACGCTCAGCTTCAGTGTTATTATAATTCATTTTAAATATTCTTGTAGCACATAACATAAAAACGTTTCACGTTTAATAGAAGTCGGCAAACTCGCAAGCGGTTAATAGTTTAATAAAAAAACATCGCCATTTAACATCGTTTTTTTGGGACTTACTTGTCACTGTTTGCCTGGAAGAGGCATCTACGGACTCACCGAGCTTGAAGCGGCAGGGCGCCTATTCTAAACCTCTTTAATAGTAACTTAGCTCGAGGGCTCGGAGCCTTGGCTCGGGCCGTTACTTTATTTATGTTACCGAATTGGGAGGCCGCCAAGCTCTTAGGTTACTTCGACGGACGCTACATCGAGTGACTGGGCTCAAGGCTCCCGAGAGGGGCCTCGTTTTGGACTGTCACACATTAAGCGTTTAGCATTCTTATTCGAGGGTGCACCAGAGGGGCTGGTTTTATTACAAAGGGTATAAACTACCGTCTAGGTGTAATATACTAACCGACCAATTCTTAATAAGCAAATTAATATAAGCGCCATCTGTCGGTGGTATTGGTGGACAGCAACAATACCACAAAGCTATTTCCGATAGATCTTTGTAAATTGGCTACTTCCTTCTGACGTCGTATGAAATACACATGCAATATCAAGTCTCTTCAATTTTATCTGAAAGCATAAGCCACCATAGACCCGAAATTAACAGCAATAGAACATACATTATCCCAATACACATAGTAACTATCGCGAAAACGACTCTTATGTAGGAAACAGGAGTTAAGTAACAAAAGAACAAAAGGAGGAAAAGTAAAGTGAACTATATAATACTTGGGTACTGATATGGCTGCTGTATCGGTGTAGCTGGCCTATTTGTGCAACAATCGCTTAAAAATTGATCAATATTATTTATAAATAACGTTTGTGTAATGCAGTTTTCGATGTAAGTTACTCTATGTACAACATAATTACGAAACGCTGTATCTGGTCAACCGCAAATGTACATACCATTAGCTGTTATTTCACTGTTGTAACCAATATAAATCTGAATGTTTGTTCGTATATTTCACACCTTAACGATTCAACCGATCATCATGTACTTACCTTTTATTTCAAAAATGAAACTGTTTCCGAAGTATACATACAACTTTCATTTACAAGATCGGTTGCCATGGTAATGTTTCATGTTTTAACAATAATAACTTTTTGACACATTTTACCTATAATTCTGCTATTATACGCGGAAATATCTTATAGAAATGTTGTGGAAAATGAGAAACGAATGCATGCGAAGTCGCGGGAAATAGCTAGTCAGAATAAACACTAAACTTTATAACATTTATTACTATTAAAGCAATGCATCTTCAGTTAATTCAACAGTATTTGTCCACACCTAAATATAAGCCAGTACAAATCGAGGTTTAATTGATAATTTTAGAGCTTCTCTAGTACTAGAGCTTAACATCGCTGTAGGTTCCCAACAATTATCTAATTACGTCCTGTGACATCAACAGAAGAGCGGAAAAGTGTAAGAAGAAAATCGGGCAGAAACAAATTCCCGGCACTCCAATGCGCTTACACGTAGAATCATAGTACGATTTAACATCTATGATTACTTCACACGTTATTGCCTTAGTTTGCGAAACTGCAGAGCCAACCACGAAAGCGCAGAACGCGAGCTCCGCTTTCGTGGCACAATCGCCAGATGTGGACGCACCCTATTGTACGACGCGATCGACGTTCTACCGGCCAGATTCACTGACTAATGACAGTGTTGACGTTAGAATGCTCTACTTTGTAGCTATATCTACCGATTTTTAAGATGTATCGGAGCCCAGTCAACTTTGGGAACGACGGATATAGCACAATATTTCATTTTAAATGTTTTTAAATAAAAAAAACTCGGATTTCATATCTGTATATCATTCTCGATGTAATTAATATAATACATTAAGTAATCACAAATTAAAAATAGCATCGTCAGTGTACGTTATCAATGGATTCATAATGGATTAAAAGCTTTTAAAAGTTGTTCAAATGAATCACTAGTATTCAGTTTAATTGCGTTGTGCAAAACCGATGTTCATATTGCCAAGAAAAATGTTTTATAAAATAAAATATAATCTTCCGGAGTTAAAAATGTTAATAAATAATATATGTATATCTTCATGACTAACAGAAGTTTGCAAAGATTGTCGGGCGATACATGATGAATGAAAATTTATTTAAATTCTACATAAATTAAAAGATTTTAATTCATAAAACAAATTGATTGTAATTAATAAAGCGAAATTGTTTAGTGAAACAGTTAATCTACTGTCTGTTATTTTATCCGCAAACCAGTTCCCAACAATGTTAATTGAAACAAACAGTTGTTTTGCAGATATAACTAACGATCATAAACAAAAGTCGGTGAGAACTTTGTCCGGAGCATTGCATCGTTGTAACAACATCGCACAAGTCATATCTGAGAAGGAATCCGCCAGCGAGTGGACCACAACCTACAAACTTAAGCAATAAGGAATGCCACCGGAGCGTATTAATTAATTGCGAACTTAAGTTTTCAAATTGTGTACTTGTATTCATTTTGGACTTCTAAAAAGATTTATAAAATAATTACCAGTCAGAAATTTTCCAGTGATATTTTTAGGCATTAGGTGCTTCGAAAATATTCATTCTTTAATAATTATTCGCAGTTTCTTCTCGTTCCTTATTCCTTTCATTATTCTTTTGTATCCACTAATCTCTTAATAAGTTCTCCTAGGGCGTCCCCTACCAACACTGCATCTCACTTTGGTGGCTTACTAAAAAGGGCGATATAAGGAGCACCCATAACCGACGAGCATGTATTCGTAGATGTATGAATAGAACACGAAAGAGAGGTGTGCCAGGATCACGCCAAATGGAAATCCTTTATCTTTAGCTACCCCTCTAGGTCACGGGCGTGAGTGTATACTTATAGCAGGCACACTGCTCCAAAAACGCTGAATGAACATTGTGAGGCAACCGGCATGTCTTAGAACCACCAAATTCGAACATGTAACATCCACCGACCCGCACTAGGCTAGTGTGGGGAAACATACTAAAAAAAGGCTGATTTATTATTATTATACTCCATATATTATCTCTATTTTCTTACCGAACCCAAGATTTATGTTGATATAAATATCTTTTGAACCACTTCTTCGGTTGCTCCAAATTTAATAAAAGAAACTAAGAAGATTTTTACTTAAGTATTAGCTCTTTTTTGTAAGATAATAAAGCTAAAGCTAAAGCTTATAATTGACTAAAAATATAAAGGAGACAAATTGATCCGTGCGTCTGTCCGTACAAATTTAAAGTAAATTGACAAGCAATTACTTACAAATGAATTGAGCGGCCCACAAAGGTTTGAATGTAAATTCACAAATTGGAATGGAACCTTGACGCCGGAAACCAATTTCTAACGTTTCTGCTAAATCAGATTCCACGTAATATTCCGAATACTAATTTCGAACGTTAGTTACAACATTAATCGGCTTCTGTACATTTGCTTCCAACAATAAAATTATGATTTTATATTCAATGTAATTGTACTCTAGGGCAATGGAGGCCTTCGTCCTAGAGATATCAAATTTTAAAAAAAAGAATTTATATCCGGGGAGTACTGGACTATTAGGTTTGACATTATCTCAGTTGTTGTGACTTCAAATAATAATTTAATTGTTAATTTTACCGTGAGTTACGGCAGTACGTGATTATATTATAATGTCGATTGCTTCAAAATCTTTACAGGTAAAAAATGATTCCATACTTTTGACAGCACCCGAAAACCCGAAATTATGATTGTTTGGATTGTACATTTGTTGAAGTTAAGCAAGATTAAATCTGTGGAGACTAGTTTAGATTTATTCTTTTAAAGATACTAACCTAACTAAGCAGAGCTCGTGCTATGGAAACCAGATAACTGATATACTAAACATACTGATTTTATTTTGCAAATATTTAAATATATCACACCCAGACTCAGGACAGACATATATATGCACATAAATGTCTGCCCTGGGAATCGAAACCACGACCTGTGACATGGAAAGCAAGTATATTACTAACCCCAAAATCACAAATGGGTTACTGATTTGTGACCAACACAGCGAGCTTCAAACGAATTTAGTTTTTCTGATTTAACAATGTTGCGCCCAGACTTAACTCGGCGATCCCCTTATGATTTGTTTATATACATATCTAACATGTAATCTAGATCCTGATTATATTTTTTTTATAAGAGAAGGGGGCAAACGAGCGGCGGGAACACCGAGGTGATCAACGGCGCCCATGGACTCCAACACCAGAGAAACTGCAGATGCGTTGCCGGCATTTAAGAAAGAGATAGGCTCGCTTCTTGAAGGACCCTAATATAAAAGATGAGGCTATAAATGTTGTCAGTTTAAGTATATGTTAATAAGGATATACTTTTAGACGTGATATTTAAATGCAAACTTATTTATGATTAATATCTACTCTCCTGCAAGTAGCAATAGCTATGTATACAATATCCCTTAATTAAGCTCCCTGAATCGCGTCCTCTCCAATTCAGAGCATTGCATCTTATGCATATTAAACGAAATATAAGCAAGGAGGGCGGAAGGCATTACCGGATCGTCCGGGAATTATTCCTTACAATCCCTAATTAACGCTAAGCTTATAAAAGCTTACAGTTAAACATGATTAAGGCTTAGATAATAATAATTCTTCGTGACGTTTTTCGATTTGGTTGCACTGAAACGGATCGCTTGTGAAACAGCCTTAACAATCCATACATATGTCGGACTTTAAAATCCACTAGCCTACTAAAGTAGTAAATATATAAATATAGGCCTCCTCTCCGATAGAAGGAAGGTGCCATCATCCACCACGTTGGCCCAGTGTGGGTTGAGGGATGTCACATGTCCTTCGAATTTGATGGTTCTAAGACATGCTTGTGTCCTCACGACGTTTTCCTTCACCGTTTTTTGAGCAGTGGTGATGAAATAAATTACACCAAGTAAAACGCCTGCACAGCGAACACGCGACCTACATTATTACCTATATATACATGGGGAATATACCACTGGGCCACCACTGCTCACACTGTGAGCATGTGTACTGTGAACCTTACATTATGTAATGAAAGCCTGTGCCAGGACATGGCTCACGACAATAGTCGAATGACGGATTCGAACCCTAAACCTCATTATCGGCAGACCCACCATTTACCCGCCATTAGGTTATTAGCGCTTAAAATTAAACTTAATCATGCCTTAAGGTTTCTGTAATCTGGATTATATGAGTGTGTAGACTCCCATTCTTATTGAATACCAGAGACAAGCAGAAGTGAAACATAAATTAAAAAGACGAAACATATTTTAAGGACTCCCTTTTGAGCCTCACTCGTGAGATATATTGGTCGTGAATGGTAGCAATACGCAGTTATTTGCATGTAATAAACGCTGCTCAGGAACATTTAGAGCAAATTAAGTTAAAGATAAAACACAAGGTTAGTTTATTTTAATATTTTCATAATAATATGCGCTCATGCCCGTCACCCAGATGGATAGGCAGAGGTCATGGATTTCCATTTGACACGGTCCTGGCTCTCTCGCTTCTACAACATCCATACATGTAAGCATACATGCTCATCGGTTACGATTACTCCTTATATCGCACTCTTTTAGTAAGTAACTAATTTTTTCGATATAAGTTCTTCTAGGGGATCCCCTGCACTTTTACATACCTTTACAATAAAAAAAATCGGCAATCTCTCTTTATTATTTTCATTATTTTATTTGTTTATTTTAGACAAGCCATCGTCATACATATCTAAATACACAAGATAAACCTGGGTTCAATTAATTAATAAATAACTGGCTAGTGTACTAACTTGGTTATCCTATTTCTGAATACCTCCAAGCTGTCATATCGATGTCTACGTTGTTGATGACGTCATAGTACTAATAAATTTGCATCACAATTATTAGTGCTTTAGTAATTTATTACTAGTGCATGAGTAATTTATTACCCATCTCATCATTTTCTTGCCCTTCTTTCTAGTACGTATGCCGCCATGTCTAAATTTACACCCGTCTTACACACTTCCTTCCGTCTTCCTCTCGTCTTGTAACCATCCGCGCTTATTATCATTACTCCCTTCGTTGTCCTACATGCCCATACCACGCTAACTTATTTTTATTAATTTATTTCGCACCTCGTAAAGACTAAAACAGACCGGAATAAAAAGGATCCTTTTATCATAAACAAAGTCGTGTGCACTAAACAAGTCCAGCACTAAAATGTGTTCAATAAAGTCCGTTCCACTTTACCGCAATATATACCCGACGTGTCTCCGCGCGAATTGCCGAGATTCAAGCCACGTGGCAGGAAAGATATTACGTCCATCTAGTAAGCTTTTATAACCAAGACGAACGTTAGGACCCCTACACACTTATCGAGAACAAATTTATGCTAGGTTTTTTGTTTGCATTATAATTGATACGTTACTATGTGATATTGCAGCAGTATCCACAATGCCAATACTATCTTATTTTAAAAATAGAATATTTAATGCATAGAGCACACTATAATGACCTCCTAAAGGAATAAAAATTGTAGCATGTAATATATATCGCACGCTCGTATGCCAGCTCCTTTAAAAATCAGCGTTGTGTACAATAAAAAATCCAGTTGTGCTCTGCAGAGTTAGCGAAATGTACACTGTGCGCTATAGACGCCTTATATCACGTGTATTTGTACCTTTATGTGAAGAGGCATGGGATAAACGTAAAAGTTTGGGAAAAATTGTGGGCGAAAGTTCAGCGCGGGCCGGCGTAATCCCGACGTAATGTCGCCGCGATACGGTCCGCAAGCCGCGCCATTCACCTTCCACTACAATAACTCGCAGCTTGTCCTTTTATAGCGGCTTTATTGTGAAACTTAGGTAGCTATTTCCATTCCACTAACACACAGCAACTTAACTAACAGATGGATTTAAATCACAGACACAAATAACAGAAGTTTATATTTATATTCCAACTTAAACAAAAGTCAAGTATGCTTTTTGAAATAACTTAACATTATTAACGTCTAAAAGCTTTACGTCATATCCAAAATCTTTAAATCTCTGTACATTTGCTATTTGTCGTAGGTGTGAGAAGTACAAAACTCCTCGCGTACAGAAACTCCAGATTTGAATAAAAAATACAGTAGTACTACTAATTATACATTTATAATGTTCTGTGTAGCCGTGAGAGTCAGAACGCAATAACTTAATGGAGATTATATAATATCAAGTTGAATAAATAAATAAACTTGCGCTCACGCCTGTAATCCAAAAACTACTTGTCCCGATGCTGGCACATTTCTCTCCCGTCTATACATCTACGCCCACGCATACATGCTTATCGTTTACGGGTACTCCTTACATCGCCCTTCTTTAGTATGTCACTATTTCATCGGCTCCTGTTAGACGTCCTTTCAACGCGGCCATTCACTTTTGCGACATATTTGTTACTCTCTCTTCCACCAAAGCATACCTTTTTCGATTCTCGTCTCAACTTCTACTCGTTAGCCACACTTTGCCCTTATAATGCTATTTTTCATCCCATTATTCAACTTCAGGCCTAACATACTTCTTAAGGATCGCATCTGAATTAAGTCGGTAGTCTGCCAATCCTAGAAGTCTCTTCCAAACATTGAAGTGGGGACTAGTACAGCATTGTGTATTGCCAGACGAGCCTTCCTAGACACATTCTGACTCCTCACTACTGTACCTATAGCCCCATTCATTTTATTTCCCGCACTCACTTGTCGTTCAACATCCTTAACATGTCTACCATCTCTACTAAACATACATCCTAAATACACAAATTCTTCCGCCTGTTCAACCTCTTTGCCGTCAACATTTATATCAATTACTGTCCTACTTTGTTCTCTTTCAAACACCATAACTTTCGTTTTGTCTACATTCATCTTCATACCTTTACATTTCATTGAAACATTCAGCATAAATTGTGTTTCCTCCGCTGATGACGCAAACAAGACCTGGTCATCGGCGTACAAGAGACATTTTACAACTAGTTTATCCATCTTTAATCCCCAATCTTCGCCTTTTAAAGTGTAGACGTTTATTAAAATACTTGAAGACAGACTATTATAAGAATATTATATTATCAAATAAACATGTACATGAAATAATATCAATTCCATGACAGTCGAAAGATGTCAAAGCGAATCACAATTTTGAATTTAATATAAAAAGTAAAGTAAAAGTGTATAATAACTCCTTCGCCACATCAGCTTTCAAACAATCACAAAATAATTAACCTAGGTGCTCAACCTGTACGAAATAAAAATATCTTTCACACAAGTCAAATAGCGTGCACCGATATAGTACGCGCATGTTGTCGATATAAATGCCCGGCCGTAGATGTGGGAGCTAATGGAGTGCACTGGTGAAGAATTTATGGGTGAGTGGCTCCAGGCCCGCCTCGCTCGCGCGGAAGAGCCGCTTTCCATATCTTATTCCCTTCCAAACGTTATTTATGAGAGAGGGAAATGATTTCGGTTCGTTATATTTTCGCTTCGGATGTGAGCGTTGTGTAATCAATATTTCCAATGTTCCAAATGAATTCCAAAATTCCAAAAATATTAAATGCATCCTAATTGAAGGTATATACAGTTGGAATTCCATAATACATCGCCGATTAGCTAAGATATTTTAAATAAAAAAAGATATGTGCTCACGCTTGTAACCCAGAGGGGTAGGCGGAGATTACGGATAGCTATTGGCGCAATCCTGGTACATCTCTCAAGTTTCTTCTACATTCATACATCTAAGCATATGCCTATCTTTATTTTTTATTATAATTACTAATGCGACCGATATAAGTTCTCCTGGGACTTCCCCTGCGACATAAAGGAAATATTACAAATTTATACATCTGCTGATAAACATCCATAACATTACAGGGACTGTCACTACTTAGCTGGTATTTAAGGAAGGACGACACGTTTTCCTTAAAGGTCTCCAACTCATATTGCTTTGGAAACGGGCTGATGGAATTCTTATGTCTCAAGGGGTGCCTTGAGACATAAGAATTCCATCAGCCCGTTATAGGAAGCAAATAGTAGTGCGAAAGCCGTACAAATGAGGAATTTAATAATGTGATGATGAAACTTGGAACTCTGTCGAGTTAATTAGTAGAAAACTTCGGTTCTAGCAGATTTACAAAACATTTCCCATACAGACACCAGATAATAATGATTTAAAAAGAAATAATAAAACAATGGTACATGACGTCTCTTCACAAGGCCAGAGGTTTATAACCATGAGTAAGCTCTGTCGTTGGCGAGGAGTGAAGTCCGTGTAGTAACTTTACGTAGGACGTACCGAACACTAAGATCACAGAGCTATGTCAGCCCTAAGATCAAGTATTATCTGGATTCGCCTAATAACGTCACGTGAAGAACGAGATCGCAATATACAAACTCTTCTAGGAATGAAAAAGACGTCGAGTTAATTTTGTCCCTGTCAGAGTTTCATTGTTTTGTTGGTCACAATTTAATTGTCACCAACGAACACAACGCAGTGAGATGTTAAGTTGTAAAATTTGTAAATTATTTTTGAAATATCCTCGAGTAACATTGTGGTTTAGTACCTTTGTGAGCAGAAATCCGATAATGTAACCTTTCATTTTGTAAGTGCTATTTCCAGTTAAATTAATCATGTATTTAAAAACGTACAAGAAATTACGCAATATTAAGGGATGAGTACTGGTGCCACAAATGTTTAAATTTTTTATAGCGTAATTAGCAGTATTAATCAACCAAATTAGAAAGTAGCCTTGAATTGCCATTCACTAAGCTTGTCAGCCAATGTGGATTTGATCGGGTTGTGTTTTCACACATTGTATATCTGTCTCTTATTTATTTCATAAATTATGGAACTTTCGTATCCTGTTTTCGCATTTTTTTCCAAAGTGGTGTCAAAATTGAATAGTCGTATAGCTTCAATAGCTTAATTCAAAGTAATTGAATGACATCGGAGACCTGACGTGTGTCTTTGCGGCGAATATCTGGCAATGTTCCAGAAACAGTTTGATTAATTGCCAATAAATATATTTTGCTTGCTCGTATGACGAACGAACGTATTGTATTTTGTCAGAGTGGTGTCGACTCTCGAATAGTTTACTCCGCTAATTTGAAACAGTATTTAGGTAAAGAAGTTCCATTAATAACACCTTGACTATTGGGATTAATTATGGAACATGTACCTGAACATTTTAAACTAAATAAGATTACCTACTCTTAAAGTTTAAATATTTTAGTCACATTTTCGTGGGGTATTAGCAACAACAACATCTGTTGCACGAATGGGCCGGCTCGACCGATGCAAGACCACGACCTCACAGAAGACATGCGTGAAGTAGAAGTACTCTGCGTTTCGTCTGATGAGTGAGGTGCTGGAGGCCTAATTTCATTTTTTCCCTTTTCTCTCCTTCCCACCCGTTCCTCAAAAGGGGGGATAGGATGGGAAAGGGAAGAGGATTGGACGGGGAGAGGGTTAACGGGGAAACGGAAATATCCTTTTCCCTGTCTATGCCCTTCTCTGTTCATTAAGGCAGGCAACGCATCTGCAAAACATTTGCTTATTGCTAATGTCTATCTCACTTTACATCAGATGATCTGCTGCTCGTTTACGCCACCTTATTACATAAAAAAAACAGAGTCGCATAGTCCTTTTCGATTTATGTTGGCTCCAAGGGGGTCTTAAGATTTGTTATATCACCTATAACATTCCGTAATGATTGGGTTAACAAATTTAAAAATTCAATAGGTGATTCCTGTAATTAGCTTGTTCGAACTAATTCTTCAATTTGATTATAGTATAGATAAGTGTACACGGTGCTTTAGTTTCAAACAAGTTAAAGCAACTGACAAGTTCAGATAAAGCCGGACGTCAGTGGTCTGCCATAATCTTAACATATTATTCCCTAGATGTGATCCCTCTGCGCCAGTTTTATTCACCTTATACTTGCTTAAGTTCCTGATCAGTTGTTTGCCAGTTGTTGGTACTGGAGTTATCAATCATTTAATAAGCTCTCTCTTTCACACACTCATACTTTCTTTGATCACTATGCCACTAGCTGTCCCCTAGTTTCACAAGCCATGCAATTTAATTTAACCGATGGTAAATCTTAAGCTGAACCCTTTTTAATATCATCGATCCTATAGATTTGAGATTAATTTAAATAAGCTTACAAATAGTTTTCGCTACAAGCGTTCATCCCGTTCTTTAGACCTCTAGAGCATGAATTTAGAAACATACCTTTTTAGTGCTCGCAGTAACAGAAATCTCTGTGCGAAATTAAGAGTTGATAGTCTGTGCGTTGATACATCAGCCAGTAAGTCTACTTAGATTTTGGTTTCAAATCGAAAAGCATTTAAGATTAAAAAATATATATGTGTATATAGACATTTAAAGTAGTTGATGTAACAGATAGAAACAATATCAAAACGGAAATTCCATATTTATACAGTTAGTTAGGTCTCTTACAAGTTAACGGATAGTCGTTACTAACAGAATGTGAAAGAAACGAAGTCAGAAATATCCTGAACGTGACAAGAGACCAATATTATTGATGTAAAAAACCTTGTACTATAGGGACCGTCTGTTGACTGGATTATCCAGAATTTGAGAGTACAAGAGTTAAGAGTAACACAACTGCCACTCTTCTGTTTATCTCTATTTCTTCTTCACAAGTGATCTTTGCCACCTTCCAGATGGACCGATGACCTCATAAGGACAGCAGGAAGTCGCTGGGAAGGCCTATGTCCAGCAGTGGACTGCTATAGGCTGGTAATGACGATTAAGCGATCTTTTTACATGCAATAAGTCACTTTCTACTAGTTTCTTTAGAGCGACGCGACGCTTGAACAATTTTTAAGAGAAAGCATAGACCGAGCGAGATAATTTTTCAAGAGTGTGTTATGTGACTAGTGAGAGAAAACTTTGTTGCTCTTGTGAACAAAGTTTTCCCTCTTCTGTAATGTAGTTACGTCTATCATTTGTGGGTAAACATTCGTTGTGTCTGAAATACTAAAACGTGTTCTCTCTTATTTGTAAGTTAAGACATAACTTTAGTCGAACTAATCCGATAACATATCTCTGACTAAGAATAAGTTATCTTTCGTCAGGGAAAATTTATATTCGATACATGATTTTTTTATGGTAGAAGGTGGCAAACGAGCAATTGCTTGGTTGACCTGATATTAAGTGACCTCTATCCATAGACTTTCTATTCAGCCGAAGGTCATCCACTGCTGGACGTAGGTCTACCCCATTGATGGCCACAAAGATGCCCCTGACACCCCATCCAACCAACTCCTTCAACTTTACAAGATCATCGGTCCATCTTGTGGGAGGCCTACCTACACTCCGTCGATCTGTATGTGGCCACTATAGGCATACGGAACAAGCAAATGAGTCGCAGATGCCTTGTCTACCTTTAATGGACAGAGGAGGAGATAGACAGGAAAAAGGATATTGCCGCTTCCTATTCATCCCCTCCACGTTTAATCTTCTGTCCTTTCCCATCCTGTTTTTATTAGGTAAGGATGGGAAGGGGAGGAGGACCAAAATTGGGTCTCCAACAGCTCACCCATTACATGAAACGCAGAAGCATAGCTTCTCGCCTGTCTTCTATGTAAATAATTTTGATACTATTTCAATTGAAACATTGTTTAATTAAGTTTATTAAAATATATAACAAAAATGAGAGTACATAGAAATGGTCTATCAGATTTCCAAATAATCTTATTCGGAATGCCCTCAATTTAGCAAACCACAAATCACCGCAGCGCGCACGTCACGTCAGACGCTCCCTGCCATTAGATAGACAGCCTGCGAAAATAAATCGGGTTACGATTCTGTTCCTTGCCAATCAGTATCAAGATCGGGGAATCGCTGAAAGAAAACTGCGTTCATCAACCTTCTCCCCATTCTAATCGATTAAGCTTTCTTTGGTACGAGTTTAGATAAACGAAAGAAATACCATTTCCTTTACTAAATTAAATTATGGCTTGAATATAAATATTCAATCGTTACTTGAACCAAGAACTTAAAGATAATATTTCACAATGTTAACGTTAAGATTTAATTTAACAGCGAGAAAAATCTTCGAATCCATATAATGAGTTTAACATTGGAATAGACATCATCATACGCCTATATCAGTCCACTGCTGGATATAGGCCTTCCCCAATGTCTTCCACAGTATGCGGTCCTCCGCGCACCACATTCAGCGACTTCCTGCCGTCCTTATGAGGTCATCGGTCCATCTGGAAGGCGGGCGCCCCACACTTTTCTTCCCAATACGTGGATCCATTCCAGGATTTTCCTCCCCATCTGACGTCGATCACTCGACAGATGTGACCACACCCGTTGCCACTTCAGCCTTTTGACTTTAAGAACTAAGTACTACTTTTATAATAAAGTAAGTATAGTAAAAAAATTGTATCATGGTATAACTCATTAAAACTTTTTACTAACTTTACTTACTTGCGCATAGAAGTAGAATTATTAATAAAAATTAAGTTAAATGAGTTTTTTTAATAACTTTATTCATTACTCCTTTTTTTACATAAATTTAGAATTCTGCATGTCTTGTGGCAAACTTCAATTGTCTCTCTTCTCCCATTAATAACGAAACATCTAAGCATCACAATAAACAGTACATTTCTGAAATTAATTAAGTGTAAAATAACCAATTTATCATATTAAATTGTTGTTTTTATTATAGACAATATAACAAATAATAGAGTGAAAAAATCACTGTTGCTATGGTATAATGAAACCTCTCATACACTTTATATTAAAGTGTCGCAGACTCTAATTTCAATTCTCAGCTAAAGGAATAATTTTAAAACTCATTCCCGCAACCTTGATAAGTCTATCGTGTGGGAGGCGTACTCACACTGCATCGACCTATACGTGGCCACCATTCGCTCTGCGAGTACGCCATTCTACACCCACATCGGTCATCCGTTCTGCGAGCAATATTACGGCCACAAGTAATACACGCATATTAGTAATTACGGATAACAAATTCAAAATATAAAATGAACATGTGAATGTTTGTTTGTTACGCTTTCACGTGAAAACTACTCAGCCGATCATGCAACTTTGTACACATATTCTTGGAGATACTAGAAGTAACATAGGATACTTTTTATGAAAAAAAATAGTATATAAAAAGCGAAGTATATGTTCCCTATAGACCTATAGACTCCGAAACGGCTGGACCGATTTCGATGAAATTTACAGGGATTGTCCAGATTGGCGCAGCGGGTGTTTGGTAGCGATCGGATCAACATAATTAGTGGTACCCGGGCGAAGCTGGGGCGGGTCACTAGTCCTCTGTAAGTGTTTGGATTGCTACGCACGATTTTAAATATAGAACATTTGATGTTACGGAATAAAATAGAAGGCTCATTAAAAGAAAAAAGATTTTAAGTGCTTTGCTTCGTTAAAATTTGCCAGCCAATTAGTATTTTTCATGTTCAATGTTGCTTTCCCTTGTTAATTGTAGCGTTTTATTCGCTTTGTCTTTGTTTTGTGCAAGAAGCTTTTAACATGCCAAACAATTTAACACAAAAAAGCTATTGAGTGAGCTAGTTTTGTTTTAATGCATTTTATTTTAAGAGTAAGTATTTATATACAAGTGAACTAACTGCTTACGTTGTTATAGGATGGTAGGGTTCATATGGAAGTATTTTAGTGAAGTATTACACTATCAGAAATTATAGTAATAAATATACAATATAAGGATGTTCTACTTCAGATTTTTTTCTAACAATAAAATTACTTGCCTCTAAAAAATTTATTTAAAACTTTGAAGGGCAACAACGTAAGATTTGAAAGCCCGTTACCATCCTTTTAGTTAAAGTATTGAGGGAGTGTGTATGGTATTAAATAAGAATTGATGTTAAAAATAAATTAATGTGCGCCCACGCCCGTAACTCAGAGGAGTAGGCAGAGATCATGGATTTCCATTTAGCGCGATCCTGGCTTCTCACGCTTCTTCTACATTCATACATCTACGCAAACCTCGTCGGTTATGTCGCCCTATTTTTTAATAAGATCGATATAAGTTCTTTAGGGCGTCCCCTACCAACACGATGAAATAACCAGGTTGTTTAAAGAAACATTTACATTATTCTTAGAATCAAATTCTTAGATTTAAGATTTTCGGTTTTAAGAGAATTTATTCGAATTATAATTAAACAATTCTCCATTCGTTTCGCCGTTACCGAACATCATTCAAAGCGGTTAGTTTTACTTGAAAAAAAAGGCACACCACATATCGATGATGACACTTTTCATCTCAGTGTCCAAAAGGCTATTCAGTCTCAAATGAAACTTATTTCTTTAACATTAAGGTGCAGTTCTCGTATGTTTTACAGTGGTAGAGTCCGCAACAATAACATCTGTTGCACGAATGGGCCGGCTCGACCGGTAAAATACCACTACCTCACAGAAAACAAGCGTGAAATAGAAGTACTCTGCGTTTCGTCGGATGACTGAGGTGCCGGAGGCCGAATTTCAGTCTTCTTTCCCTTCCACCCGTTCCTCATAATAGGATGGGAAAGGGAAGAGGATTGGACGGGGAGGGGGTTAAGGGGGAAAGGGAAATATCATTTTTCCTGTTTATGCCCTCCTCTGTCCATTAAAGGTAGGCAACGCATCTGCAACAGATTAGCTCGTTGCGGATGTCTATGGGTAGGGCTCACCTTACATTGAATCTGAAATTTTATTTTAAAGAAATTCCTTAATTCTATCCTATGTTAATTTTGAAACACTAAGGTAAGTCGTTTGACGCATTTATATTGTAAAAAAAATTATTTGCATTTTTTTCCATTGTTATTTTTTTACAATATCGTCAACTTTCAAAGACACGTATTTTATGAAAGAATGAAATTTCTATATAAGCACGTGCCAAATGTATCTTATAACAGGCTTCGTCACTTGGCACCTGACACTACAAAGCCTTTGTCACGTCTTCTATTTCAGCTTCAGGTCACGATCACACTAGAGTGAATATCAAGTGTAATGGATTTCCCATTAAATGGTAATATACGGAATGTAGTTTAGATTTAATAAGCGTATTAGTAATTTGTCTCGAATGCTTTTGAAGTGAAAACTTTTTTTTGAATTTGGAACAGCTTAGACGAACATTTTTTTTTTTTATTCTTTTATTCAATTTTGAATTTTATTGTTAAGATACACGGTTATATTTTCGTTTTTTTCCATGTGTTTTTAGTTTTCGCTTGTGTCGACTGCCAGTTTTTTTTATTATTTAATTTGTTGCATTTTGCCTTTAGTTTCCATTATCAGTCAATGATATCATTTCAGACCATACAGTGGCATATTGCTGCTTTATTGGTTTTTATAGACGCATATTTTGTAGGACTCAAAAAATATTTCGTTACTTTTACTTTAAAGTTTAATAGAATAAATTGTCAGTTTATTTTTGTTTGTATAAGGTTGTAACTGTTTTAATATAAAACAAGAATTCTCCGAAAAAAGCGTCAAATGTTATGCAATTTATGAGTTTGATTTGTACTCTGCGTCGATCACTTGTTTCATTTAATTTGCCATCGATATTTGAGTCAAGCCATTTGCGTTCATAGAGTAATAACACTCAGAGGATTCTAATACTTAAAAAAAACTATTTTATTTTTACTTCTCGGTCATAGAGTGGTGCTATCACTGTTAAACTTCTAAGCATGTCAGTTTGAAAACAGCTAATAAAATGGGTAAAACTTAGTCAGCGTTAAGAAATATATTTAATTAACATATTAAGATAACAAAAATGATTTTGACAAGTGGAAAAAAACAAGGTTCTAACAATAGCTTAATAAATTCTTATTAATAGAAATACAATTCAATCTCTCTTAAACTAATCTGTTCCGAACATTTTCCTATCTCGCGCCGGCAGGTGGGGTGTGGAGGTCGTAAATTAAAACTTTCAGCTTTATTTGAACTCGGCTGAAAATATGGCGCCTTTAAACCGTGAGACAGCGTCGCGCTACATTTTCACACCCCTACACCTTTTTACGTGTTTAAAATATACATTAACATTTCAAAACTTGCCTGATTCTCTCACATTAACGTGTATATATGATACTGTCAGATTGCGAACTATGTTAGTTAATAATCTCACTAGCGATATTATAAACTGACGGCAAATAGAACTGACTAATTATTGACAATTTGACGTGGCATTTCTCGACTTGACTTGACGACTTAAATCGTTAAATTGTGAACTTATATTTTTCTTGCGTTATTACGTTAAAGTTAAAATTGAAGACAGTTATAGGATAGCTTTTTTACATATGACATGATCGTCAAATTGTAAATGTCTAATTCAGTTCACAATTTTCCATCAGTTATAATGCGGCTAGTTGGATTCTAGACTAACGATGTTCACAACCTGACGGTGACATATATAAAAGAAAGTGTTTGGGATACTAACAAGACAAGGTAACACAATAGTTGCACCATAAACGGGTCCATCGATGCAGTTAGCTTACGTACGCATGGTAAGTTTGACAGTTCTGCATTTTGTTGTCATTTTTGCATGTATTTCAACACTATGTGGTCCAAGTATGAATCACAGTTACTTAACCTCTAGCGGACATAAACCCTAAACGTATACTAATAAAAGAATAACAGGAAGCTATTATTCTGAAACTAATAAGCCATCTGTCACACGTTTGCCAAATTCCAACCTTTCTAAAACTGTCGAAAAACATGAACACCTGTGATCTAAAATTAGTAAACTGTTATTCCAAGTTATAATTTACAAAGGCACTACACCTGAAACGATAGGAATTGAATCTCTCTTACATAATAAGCATTTAAATTCAGACAAACTTACAACAAAATATGAATAACTTTACATTCTTAATGTCGTATTAAAGTAACATTGTTAAAAACGATGCCGTGGTAACTTAAACTGCTTGTAATCCTTAAAGGTTAATAATGTCTTTCATCTAGTTAACTTTAGTATGATTAAATTCGTACGTTATTACCTCCCGATGTTATCGTACAGTATATAAAATATATAATACAAGTAATAATGAACAAGGATACTTACATTGTTAGAGGAAGACCAAAGAAAGGATGGACTGTAAAAGGTGATATGAGTAGGAAGGTTCAGATATGACGGCTGATAGAGGGATATAGGAGAGAGGGACAATACTGTACCGACCCCAAATAGATGGGAAAAGGGCAAGGTCTTACAGTAAACTGATAAATTATTTAGAGTAATAAGGTTGCGAAAGGGAAGAGAACTGAACTTAGGTCTCCTGCACCTGATTCATTAGACGGAACTCGAAATACTTCTACATCACGACTGTCTTCTGTGAGGTCATGGTATTTCACCAGTTGAACAGCTCCACTTTTTGTGTATCCCCTCCTCTCTCGATTAAAGGTAGGAAAGCAACTCATTAGCTTATTGCAGATACCCATGGGTTGTTAGATGTACATTTCTTTGTTTGAGATTGTCCAACCAGTATAAAGCAGATTATAAGGTCGCTCTAGGTTTCTATTTTTGTTAACAACCATTTATATCCGTTGCAGAACGATGTACGTTGTACGACGTTCATACGCTTTGCAGAAATACTAAGCAATTTGTTACAAGAAAGTTAAGAAGAGTAAATTCAAGTTCTGATATTGTAATTCTTGATATGTTACAGGGAAAGTTCTTCGACTTAGATCTGTTTCATACACTCAAAACTCATCTCCAGCGCACCCAACACATTAAGAGCTTCTTTCCTAAGAGTTGTAGTTGTACTCGAACTGGATTTGATCAAGTGTCTGCTATTGTTTGATAAATGCTTCACTAGGTTAGGAAGAAATTTAATATCATTACATACGAATTATTTGACCTGTCTGTAAAACAAAACCCACATTCTAGTAACGAAACATTTATGCTTGACATATTTATCTGTTCTTGTTGGTCTTTCCTGCCGCGTAGAGACTTGTGCTTTGGATCGGAAAGACCAGACCACTTCCAATCTTTTTATACATATAAAAGAAAAAACTGAGTGCCTAATAAAACACTGCACAAACCTTACTACTGCACCTAGGAATCTGTCATTTTGAAAAAATCCTCTTTAAGTCTCTAGACAGAGTTTAAATTTTGTATCAAGGAATCCAGTACTGTGTATTTATCTATTAAGCACACTTGTTTTAAATTGAACCTAAAATAAATAAATAAACAGTTAAATTCATTATAATTACTCAAGCATACAAAACATTGAGAACAAAATGTCAGAGAGGCGGTAAAATCCATTATTATCTGTAGTGACGCCACACTCAAACTCTTCGCGAGTTCTCTAAGCCGCTACGGGAAGCGTTCACTCGGAGTCGAATGGTGTTCGAGCTTACTCCAATTAAGCCAAACTTCCTTTTGGCAAATGTCGTTTGGCTTAGTAACTACTTCGCTAACGTAAGTTATATAACTTATTAGGATTGTAGCCCAGTTTCACTTTCACATTTCACTTACATACTTCGTAAAAATAACATGTGAATTTATATATCGCTTAATTATTAAAAAATAATAAATAAATTAATAATAATAGATCAGATTTATTCTTTTCTCACAATAGATGAAGACGTAGATATAAATCGCTACCCGCTTTTTTTAAGTTACAAAATATGGTGCCTTCTTTTGCCGTAAATAGTACGCCGGTTTTTAATAAGCATTTGTACACTCCACAAAACAAAAAGTAACTTAATTTGCAAGCTGAACGTGACTTCAATACAGTATAGAGAACAGAGTGTCAACGGATCTTTAGTGATCACGGCTGGCCATGGACATTCATTAAATCATCGCATGTCCTCTCCTCAAGCAAACAGAAAACGTAGAAAATGTATTTACAATTTGAAAGGTAAGTATACGGCTAATACTGACCAAGCTTTTGTTTTTAATATCAGTCGTCTTCCAATAATGATACAGCATGACCCACTGAACTGCGTGGTCAGTCATGTTCTTTGACAGATAGTCATGTGATCCATGTACATTTAAACATATCCATTTTTGTTAAATAATCTCTCCAATTTTTTATGTACATTAACGGAAAAAAACATTCTCTAATAGTTTTTCATGCCGAATTAAGCCTAGAACTCGTGTATTCTTGATTCTTTAAGCACACGGCCACATCATTAGACAGCATAAGTTGGGAATCTTAAGCGGATTTCAAAATGGTGTTCGCTAAGTTGCCGGGTTAAAATCAATTTAGAGAGCCGCACATGTTGGCCGCAATGTCACGAGGGTCTGTAATGGAACACTTATGGAGCAATAACTTTGTGGAATTCAGCGTTCGTAATAGTAAACGAAGGCTTAATGTAACTATCTCATACATACGTCAAACATTTCAGTTCTATCAATTTCGTTCTTTTGGATAAAATGAGGTACAATACTTTAGTACCTCATGCTTGTGGTCCTGAGGTGTAGACCCAGTTAATAAGTTAAACAATAGTATAGCCCGAAACAACACCAGTTGCACGAATGGGCGGGCTCGACCGGTGAAATACCACGACCCCACAGAAGACAGCTTTGAGTATTTTATACTTCTGCGTTTTGTTTGATGAGTGAGGTGCCGGAGGCCGTGTGTCAGCCTCCGTTCCCTTTTCGTCGTTTCCTACAAGGGTTAGTATAGGAAGGGGAAGAGGACTGGACGGGGAAGGTGATGTATAGGAGCAAGGATTGTCCTTTTTCTGGCTATCACCTCCTTCGTCCGTCCGTCCGTTGTGGATGCCTATGGTTAGCGAGCACTTAACATCAGCTGAACCCCTTGCTCGTTTGCCTCCGTCTTCCATAAAAAAGTCAGATATTTACACTTGGAACCGTCCCAGAACTCCTCTAGCTAAATCTACGGCTCCTTAATCGTCTTTCTTTATTATGTCCTAAATTTGGTCAGTATATGTTTGTCCAGGATGTCCCCTCCCAATACACGCCACATCATTGATATGGCTTACGCAATAGTTATTTGGTGCATACTGCTTACAGATACAATGCTTGGAAAAAATCTTGATCGTCGCGAGACCCTTACTGTGAAGCATTACAGTGAATATTCGATTATTTATTTTGACACATAGACACAAGGGAGTCGATGATGTAGAGAAGGCGCAACGCGCTTTGGACGTCACTCCGTTGACCGTCACGGCATACTGCTCGATTTTACTCCCAGTAGATCTTTTACACCAAAAAGTTACAAAGTAGTTAAGTTAGTCGGCCATTACTAGTATAGTATCGCAATCAAGCGTTACGGCCGGCCGTTAAGACGCAGGCACGGACGGAAGTGGAACAATAATAGTGTTTAATGAGCCATGTCACAACCTAGTACTTATTTTTTATAATTTTACTACGAAAAATATTCTCCTAAGCTTTTTGTGTTTATAACAAATTAATCGTAATGATATAATCATAAAATCCAAGCAAGGTGCGAAAATCGAAGCGAAATCATAGAAAATACAGAAGTGGTAAAAATAGAAATCTGTACTCCCCGTCTACCCTTTTAGGTGACTGGCATAGATTTTTTACTCTGTCGTTTAGTCAGTCACCGTCACGTTTGCCGAACTCTTTTCCGTAGTTATTTATATAACTAAAGAATACATTTATTACAAAGTAAACGCTTGACAGATTCGTTAAATTTTTTTAAATAATTTTATTCAACAGTAATAGTGAGTGAAAACAAATCTGATACAGAATAGCAAGGGAACACAACATATCGCAAGAGACTTCGATCGATATTTCATCTCAAAGATGTGAATCCATTTTATACACAAAATTATACAAATATATATGCTATTAAATGCGTGTCTTTGAAATAAGGAAAATACAGGGAGCATCTTGAAAGTATCTTAAACTGGACTACACTAAGTTTCAGGGTTGTAATCAATTTTGTGCCGACACATGTTGACCTCAATATTACGAAGCCTTGCTTATGGACATCCACATAGAGCTTGTGTGCGTTATTTAACGTGAGCGTGTGTCCTTCACTGAAATCGTAATATTTGAAAGATCGACTGTTTATTTTCGATCTACCATTCTACGTGACTAAGGAAATATACAACTTAATTGTAGGCTCTGAAGAAATAAAAATAAAATTTAATGAACTTCATACTAAGCTTTTATAAATAGTATGTGGTAACGTATTTGTAATACATCGTTATCCCATTTCTGATAAATTTTATTAAGTTTTATGTTTTTGCATGCAGGTTTAAAATAACTTAATTCGCTAGGCTAGCATGCATAATAATTACATAACGCGAGATCACTTTAAGAGAATGATTCATTAACTAGCTTAGCCCGCCCGGCAAACTTCGCTCCGCCCTATAATTAATAGATGGTTCACTATTTTGGCGATAATGGCTTACACATAACACTATTAAGACTTAGGACTATTTAAGGTAAACATTTCCATTATCCCTACTAATATTATAAATGTGAATGTAAGTTTGTTTGTTACGCTTTCTCCCGAAAACTACTCAACCGATCATCATAAAACTTTGTACAAATATTTTTGGAGGTATTAGAAGTAACATAGGATACATTTTATGAAAAAATTGTATATAAAAAGCGTAGTATGTATGTTAACTATAGGCCTATGTACTCCGAAACGGCTTCGATGAAATTTACAGGGATTGTCCAGATTGGCACATTCCTGTGTTTGGTAGCGATCGGATCAACACAATCAATGGTATCCGCGCGAAGCCGGGGCGGGGCACTAGTGCATTATAAGCTCTAACGTTTTTGCAGCGCACACCAGAATAGCTCGCATATCGAATTTTTCCTCCTTACTTGACTCTTATCGTTATATTTTGTACATTTCACACAATATCTTTATAAATTATAGCCTATGTGTTATTTTTTGTAGTTGAAAGTTTCATTAGAATCCATTCAGTAGTTTTTCAAATTTTCGCATTCATAATATTAATAGGATTAGGATTAGTGTGACTAAATTTGATCCAACAACTCCAGAGTGTATGGGTACTAACAAACAAATCTTCCCTCTTTCTAAAAAGCGATATAATTAACCAAACTGTAAGCAATTAGTTCGCGAATAAACGAACAAGTTATGATGTACTTCTGTACAGTACTAGCAACGAACGAAGTCACTATTGTAATAGAAGGAAAATAAACAACAAACTAATTAGCTCCACAGGAAAGTGACGAAGCATTTGATTTGAGTTAATGAATCAACTGGTCAACTTAATACAGGTTTACAGCCGGAGCTAGTAGAGCTAGCCATTTGTGATAGTAGATAGATAGGTAGAGATTAATGGGTTTCAATTAGTAGTAGATGCGAATGGTGTGCTTGCTTCTCTCCCATGACATACATATTAGGGAGCCTACACTATATGCATTTAAGCGTCGATAGTCTTACAGTGGTAGAGCCCGCAACAACAACATCTGTTGCACGAATTGGCCAGCTCGACCGGTGAAATACCACGACCTCACAGAAGACAGGCGTGAAGTATATTCTGCGTTTCGTCTGATGAGTGCCGGAGGCCCAATTCTAGTTCTCTCCCCCTTCCCACCCTTTCCTTGTAAAGAAAGGATGGGAAGGGGAAGAGAATTTGACAGTGGAGGGGATGTATAGGAATTGGATATAACCATTTTCTGTTTTTCCTCTCCTCTGTCCATTAAAGGCAGGCAATCACCAAGTCTAACCCGCCGCTAACAAATTGCGTAGGACAGCTATCACGATAAACTATCAGCTTGAATACAACTTAAATGTTGATATGAAGTTTATTTGAAAAGCAGTAATTGGTGTGTGGGATATATAAGCTAAGATCGTAGCGAAGTTAACTAGAAATCTCATTACGGCGGCTCGCGTGTGATTAACGCAAACATTATCGCGGACAGACCGACACTCTTAGCACCCTCTAGTGATGTGCTTCATGATTATCGATACATATTTAAACTAAGAAAAAATAATTTAGGTATGTCTTGATAATTGTCACTTATTTAAAAAAAATAGTAAAAGAATTTACAAATATTGTTTGTGTGGACAATGGACTTGGTTTGTAATGCAGTGGAATATCAACAAATGTAATCTATACGATAAACGAAAAAGCAAGTCATTTTAACCATTGTCATATTTTATGTTATAAGGTGGCAAATGAGCAAGCGGATCACCTGATGTTAAGTGAACGATGCCCATAGATATCCGCAACAAGCAAATGTGTTGCAGCTGCATTGCCTACCTTTAATGGACGGAGGACATAGACAGGAAAAAGGATGTGTCCTTTTCCTCAGTAACCCCCTCCCCGACCAATCCTCTTCCTTTTCCCATCCCATCCTTATGAGGAAAGGTTGGGAAGAGGAAGAGTCCTGAAATTAGGCCTTTATTATTTACCCCATTACCATTTTTGCTCGACTGACAAGATGTTAATGTTTGTCGGATATGTATTTTAATTTGTATGTATGTATGTGCATTCCATTACGACTTCATGTAGCTTTAAAGGCTTGACCGATTTTGAGGAGTGAAATTTCATTCGACTCTACTATTCCCCAGAATGTCACACTCTACATGTTAAAGACGGAAGTATTAGAAGCTTTTTTGATTTAAAAAAATGATTTTGATTCGGTGTGAGTTGTTTTACCTTTACGTCGATAAAAAATATTGTAAGAGTACAACACTATACCTGTATTGCAATCAAGGATAATGATCAGCTATTAAGACGCAGGTAAAAGTGGGACAGACCGGGCTAAGGGCGTAATGGGCGACACCGTACTTGATATGTCTTATACAGTTAATAACGTAATTACTCGTACTTACTTCTACGTTTTTTTTGTTGTTTATTATTTTATATGTTAAAGTAACGACAAACATTCATGGCAGTTGACTGGGGAGCTTTTAATGAGCTTTAAATGAAAATGTCTTTTACATTCTAGTCTATCCCATAATCGATTGTTCAAGTTACCAGTGTCAGTATTTCGGTTAATACTAAACAAGTGCGTAATAGATTAAACATCAAGTGGGATTGTCCAGTATATATATATATATATATATATATATATATATATATATATATATATACATATACATATACATATATATATATATACATATATCTAATCTATAAAATTCTCGTGTCACGGTTTTCGTTGCCATACTCCTCCGAAACGGCTTGACCGATTTTGATGAAATTGCGCATATTCTGTAGCTCTGAGAATAGGTTTTTATCTGTCTATAATATTATTAATGTGAATGTAAGTTTGTTTGTTACGCTTTCACGCGAAAAATACTGAACCGATCATCATGAAACTTTGTACACATATTCTTGGTGGTATTATAAGTAACATAGGATACATTTTATGAAAAAAAATATATAAAAAGCGAAGTATGTATGTTTCCTTTAGACTCTGAAACGGCTGGACCGATTTCGATGAAATTTATAGGCATTGTGCAGATTGGCACATTCCTGTCTTTGGTAGCGATGATCAACAATATTATTGGTACCCGGGCGAAGCCGGGGCGGGTCACTTGTTATTAACAAACAAATCTTACAACGATCCTACTCATAGCAAAAACTTCTGAAGGATTTTAATAAAACTTTACAATATTATAGCTTATACACCAGAATAATATATAGGCTAATTTATAAAGATACTGTATGAAATGTCCAAAATATAACAAAATAAGTGTCAAATAAGGAGAAAAAAACCCGCCATATGCGAGCTTTTCTGGTGCGTTGCAAAAACCGTTAGAGTTACGCGTATATGATGTATAATGGAAATGTTCACATAAAATAGTCCTACCAAAAAGCCCGGGACAGCATTTATCTATCTTTTATGTGTAAGCCATAATTTCCAGAAAAGTGAACCATCTATTAATGGCGGCGGAGCGAAGTTTGCCGGGCCAGCTCAACAGTAAAATATATTAGATTTTACATTATTTAAATAATGCTTCTAAATATTTTCAATTATACTTATATTTCAATATCATCAATAAAAAAAACTACATAGCGGCGCTCTTAATTACGTATATCGTGAAGCTAAACTAGAATATTTCTTCATTAGGTCGCAAAGCCAGCGAGCTCGGCGCTCTTACTCTGCACACATCTCTCGGGATTGCACGCGATCTGCAAATACGTGACTAGAATATGCTTTAAAATGTTTCAAATATTACTCAATCAATATTTTCGTGTTTATCTCTATAGATTAAAAATCTCAGGTGTGAACGTTTCGTGCTGTCCCTCACACACATTCAGACACGCGGCACATCGATCGTGCATGATCGGTTACTCTCGACTCAAGCGCAGCGCACCCGAACGTAACGGTACATTTCTAGTGAATGCCACCTACTCTCCATCAATTTATAAGGCGCTGTCACGTCATATCGTCAAATATTATTAATTGAAGGCTTGAGAAGCGTACACTTTATCATTCTTTGTTGGTTCTTTAGGATTCTACACATTAAAACATCGAACCAGTTTTTCGATTTATATCTCAATCTTTTCCTAGCTTAATATAATGTCCAATCTGTTTTCCTTTATGTTGTTACCTTATGGCCCACAATATATCACCTCATAACATAAAACTGCTCCATTTTATGCAAATCTTTCTCTTATATAACATAAAAACTTTTTATTATTTTTCAGGTAAATTTTTGCTGATCTATTAGTATTCTACCTGCAATAGTGTACAACATATCTTTGGTTTATGTAAGTGATCCTTCCATTATTTTATTAATATTAAGTAATAATTTAGCCTTATTTAATATCTTTCCCCACAGCAGAGACAAAAGCCTCTACGAGCGGGGGAAGGGGTCGTAATCCACCACGCTGGCGCAGTGCTGGTTGGTGGATGTAACTTCAAGTTTGGTGGTTCTAAGACATGCTGGTTACCTCACTATATCTTCCTTCACCCTTCTCGGAGCAGGGATGATGAAATAAATTACACAAACAAGGCTCCTGCCTAGGTTCTAAGCCACGACTTAAAGTATGTAATTAGGGGCCTGTACCACTGCTCCCATTTGATTTATTGAAGCAGTTTAATTACTGTATAATTAAGGGTTAATTGATATATTGAATGACTCTTGCTTACCAACAAGATACAATCACATCTACTTAAAATTATAATTAAAGCAATAAGACTATAACTGCAATATAAATTTAAAAACCAGACGGAATACTTTGGTTTGACGTCCACGTATAGAACAAAAAAAATCCCAGGCGCTCGTACGTTAAATTCGTGACAACGAATCCTAAAACAGCGATGAGTAATGCCTCCAAGCACCCTCGGCTTGATTCGGTTATTCTCGGCTCGACCGTAACGGGACAATGAGTCATACTTTTTTGCGAATGCATTATGAGACGTTGTCATGTCAAAAAATACAGGAAAGTTCTAAATGCATCTTGTGTAGAAAAATAATGTAGTTTAATATGCTAATAGTACCTACTCGGCTTCTTACTCCGTTCGTGCCACGTAGGTAGGTCGAAAGTTGTACTTGGGCGTCAACGCTACCTTAAAGTATACAAGAAAGGAACAGAAAGGAAAACCATTGTTGTTATAATTATTAAAATACTAATATTACTACAACAAATCTTGCTGTAAACATTCGAAAGACGAAATTAATCAACGGTTTTTTTAATAAAGAGATTTGTAAAAATTCCTCTGAAGCGCGTCAAATATCACAAAATCATTTGTTTATTGTTTGTTTAGAAAACTTGTTCAATATTTGTATTTACATTGTTTCGTAATGTTAAGGAAATTTCCTTCTTTGTGCCCATTAGCTATACAGTAGCATTGCGCTCTAATTCAAAGTGTAACGGCGAGTACAATCAGACTTCTTGGCAATATACCAAGAGGTTTCATCACTTCAAAAGCTGGAAAGATGTTTTTATTGCTTTAATTGTGAGTTCTCTGGTACCAGTTTTTAAAGTTTATTTTACAACAAGCTTTAATAATGTTAGTTTACATATTAAATAAATAACGCCCGTAGCCCAGAGGGGTAGACAGAGATCATCACATATTTCGTTTATCCTTTTTTTTATAATTTATAGTTGGGTTTAGCTGTATACAGTTTGTTTTTGACCCACTCTATAGATTTCCACATATCCCATCTCTTTGCTTTTCTTATCCATTCCTATCCAGCTATTCTTGTATTATCGTATTCCCATCGTTTTGTTTTTCTTGTCCTTTCCTCTTTTTCCCATCCCGAGGCTACCACTCTCCGTCCTGGTCCATTATTCCTTTCTTTCCCTTCACACGTATCTTGTCCATTACACTTGCTCCATTATGGTTACCAAGCATATCTACTGTGGCATGTAATGGTGGTTTGATGGATATGTGCACGACAGTCCATTTTGTTGATTTATTGTATGAAGACGTATTACTGAACCTTGCGATTCCGGTGCCCAATACGACGTGTTCGAACATTAAACATTATGATACGACAAGGGAAGGCTATAAATAGCGTTAACATGAGTAAACAGTGATGAAACAATCCCCTCTGGGAAACATCGCTCGTAGATATAACGGTGCATTAGATAAACGGGGCAATACAAAGCTGTTTCCGGATCGTTGATCGGATCACGGTGCTCCCGTGTGCCGATGCTTGTTCATGTTCAGAGGAGGTTCATGTTGAACAACAGGTATGAAATCTGTTAAAATAGAAGATACGAGAAGATGTTAGTGTCAGTATTTTTCTTTCAGAAAAATGTTAAATGTTTCTTTAGTCATGAAAAGACTATTCCTTAAGATATTTAGAAGATGGTCATGGCGAATGACTACTCATGCCTCGGTCGAGGCTTACACAGTTCAATTTAATACAGTGGTAGAGATCGCAGCAACATCTGGCCGGCTAGACCGATGAAATACCATGACCTCACAGAAGACAGGCGTGAAGTAGAGGTATTCTGTGTCTGTATTTACGTATTATTTAGTGTATAATCTAGGTACTGATCAAATAACAGATGAAGGTATAAATTTCTTATTCTATCTCGTATTATAATTACGTTCGCCAAAAGAAGTAGCGTTAAGTAACCCAAAAGAAACCAACGAACTGGTGAAGTGAGCAGTTCTCTATACGGAGAGACAATTCTTGGCTTCCTTAATAGTCTTTCTCCTTCGCTTGCACCGCGTAGTATACGTTTTTTAAGTAATAATTAATATTCAAAATACACTTTTAGGTGTACCATATCTATAAACCGCACCATTAATTTATTGTTCACAACTAACCAACCAATAAGTCACGACTAACCAATACTAGGCCCCCCACAGCCCGGCCTATCAGTAACGCTCAATGTAATAATTTATTGGTGTTTGTTTTGTTGGGTTCGAAAAAATGCACGCGATCAGACCAAACTTGAGCAAGACTTATTTAGTTTTTGTTTGTCTGCGATGTCGGGGATATATTTTGTTTATATTAAGTCACGTATTGTTATTGTTCAGTTAGTAAGTAATTGTACGATATCTCCTTTAATAGTGCACATTCGGTTCAATTTTCCTCTCCAATTTATCAACACAAAAATCAGCCCCCCACCGACCTCATCCAGAGGGCTCCAGCAACTTTGACCAGGTCATCGGCCCATCGTGAGAGGCCTACCTATGATGCGCGACTATACTTTCGAATCCTGCGAGCTACGTGGATCGGATTGTGCACTCGATATTACATGTAAAAATGAATAACACAATGTATCTTTCTTTTATATGGGCAAACGAGAAACGGATCGCCTAAAGCTGAGTGACCACCATCGCCCATGAACATCCGCAACACCAGAGGAACTGCAAACCCGGACTTTAAGGACGGAGTACACGCGCTTCTTGAAGGACCCTAAGTCCTACTTGAAAATAGAAAATACCGCTGGCAATAGATCATTCTATAACATATCTTAATGAGTAACATTCAAGGCATGTTTGTTTACAGTATTTTTATATTATTTCCATTAAAGTTAATGCAATAATGAACCATATAACCTGAGAGATAAGGCATAATGTAACGTGATATTAGCATCCCCAAAATAATAGGGCAATGAACATTATTAATATCTAAGCCGGAAGCGCTTCGGTATCGGCCACGCTTATCGCTCGATAACGCACTTTATATGCCCCCGTGGAAATTATTTTACCCGCTTAATGATACTAATTGATGATTTTTATATTACAAGCCCAGTTACCATAGATTCCAAGTTAATAATATTATTAACAACTTAATTTTCAATTGCCATTATCGACTGTCTGTCTGTCTCTTCAACCTAACCCAACTACGCATCTGCAACTCATTACTTAGTCGCAGATGTCTATGGGTAGGAATCACTTGACATCGAGTAAACGCTTGCTCGTTTGCCATCTCGTAGAATAAAAAAAAAGTAATATATTAACTAGATTACTAGTAGTGCTCTGATTTACTGATAATTTATAATAATAATACTAGAATGAAATGAAAAGAATTAATAATTTAGAAATTATTGACTATTTAAACTAAAATAAATATAAATTATTAATAATATTGTTCTTAGTGGATTTCAGAGCTACAAGATCTGGGAGCAACACTGTTTAAACCAAATTAGATTGAACCCTTGCGTAACTCGCCGTTGGTGGTTCTAGGGGTCAAGTTTATGTTGAAGTACAGGGGAATGTTAGACGAGAGATCGACGGCCACTTAGATCGATAGATAGATAGATGTTTTATAAAAAAGTCTAGGACAATATTCGAATTTTGAAATAAAACATATATTGCAACTATATATTTCACGTAAGCTCAACTATTGGTGCTAAAAGAGCGGCTCTTATGTCCAAAACAGAAGAGATAGATAGGTCCCTTAGCGCGCTTCATGTCGACAATCGCCGTGTCTTCCAAACAAAATGATCCCGTTTTCGCAGCACTGGATGTGAGGTTTGAACGCAGACCCTCGCGTCGTTCCCCCGCGAGCTTTCACTGAATCACTTTACTTTCGCCTTGTATTTCCATTTGATCTTCGTTTCTTTGCAAACCGTGGTTTCACTCACTTTCATCTTGCTGTTTTTATTTCGATAATAAATTTTTTTGTTGTTTGTGTTTTTGTCACAGTAGATATTAAGAATGTTTCGTGGAAAATTAGAAAATTTAAGAAAACTTACCAAAAACGTATTTTTTTACAATGTAGCTAACCTTTAACCGCTTTGGGCATAACTGTCAGTCGGATGAACGTCTATATGGAAAACTACCCGTGCGAAGCCAGGGCGGGTCGCCAGTTAGCAAATAACCAACGAGCGAACTATATCTTATGTAATTGTTGTTTATAGCTTAAATGAGAAACTTATTTGCACTCTCTGAATATATTTACAGGAAATAGTTTCTATAGAAATGTATTTGCAGACAAAAACTTGAGGGAGCTGCGATCTTATTGCGCTTTTTACGAGGATCCTGAAAAATAAAAGAACTCGGTCAAAGCTCCCACGAGTATGTAGGTCAAGCGTCTCGTCATTCGGCAAACTTCGGCAACGTTCGGCAAGGAACAAGGTTCGCCAAGATTTGGCAAAGTTGGGGCAGAAGCGACGTGATCCAGATCCTCGTCCCGACGACGGGCGACCCGGATGTTTGCGCCCCGGCAACGTAATACAACGGTCAATGAATTTTAAGTATATATGGGGTCGTTTTCATTGCGAGCCAATGTTAACATAGATTCTTAGTTTATCTTTCCCTATTTACTTTTAAAAGTCATTGTTTTCTTTCATGAAAAATGAATGAACCGAGTGACTATCTATTCTGGTACCTTTACGGCAAATTTAGTGTATATATTTAACATATAAAATTTATTATCATTTTGTAAGCACACTGTGGACTAGCATTCCATAATATGGGCATAGTCGCTACCGCCACATTTGTAAAAGTGCAGCCACCATATTTCCAATTTAAATGTTTAACATCCGTTGAGGCGCCGTGCCCCATAGTCACGCGTGCGATTTGTGGGACGCGTAATGGTGAACTGAGCGGGCGTAGAGATTAACGGATATACATAACTGTAGCGAGTGGCCAGCATTGGCCACACAATTGCGTCGAGTTTTAATGAAATGTATGAACAATTGTGTGAACTGCTTGTCGCTAGCCACCGGTGGCTGTAGTCGAAGGCCCGTTATCGCCGAGACATAATATTATAAAATTATGTAATCTGCAAAGAGATAAGTGTCGCGTTCGTGTAAGAGTACATTACTTGACTTAGACAACTTAGTTTTTCAAACAATAATTGATTGCGCCATACATATTTAATCTAACTGGAATCGGGCTCGTTTATCTCCAACCAAAGATTTATCTTCGCAATAAAATCGCCGCAATAAAAATAAACGTGGCCCATAAAGCTAATGCAGGTGAATCTAATAAGCCCGCTGGAGTCTAACTTACAAATTACTTCAGTTCTCTGAAATAATTCATGATACGTACGCACAACATGTGATGTTTGAAGAATTGCGCGGTCATAATAAATACGTTACGCGTAAGGGTCACCCAATATCAAGCGCTTGATACCCATAGACATCTGCAACAAGCTTGGTCTTCTGTATGACCTGCCGCAGGGTATGTGGTCTACGGTACTGAAACCTTTACGGAAAACGGGTAGTTAATTATGTAGAATCGTAATATCTACATTTTTCTGTACAAGAAGCGATGGAGGTGAGTCCAACCGACTTTACCAAATGGAAATTCGTATTCTCTGCCCACCCTTCTGGGTTACAGGCGTATAGTAAAGAAAGATACACAAATGAAATAATTAAAAACATTATTTATTTAGGTCAATGACTTTTACTTGTTCCATTCTTATTAAATGTAACTTAATATAAAAACAAATGAACGACTTAATTACACTTTCAAGTTAAACAGATGGTTCTAGGAAACGGGTGCAGAATTAGAATATGAGCTGAATTGTAAAGGCCCTCGAGGCATATCTTACAGGAGGTTAACGGTCGTTAAAGCCTTCCTTAACTTTATTCGCTGACTGAAACATCGCTTGCAAGCTCATTTTGAACCATTATTTAATGTACTTTAACTAGTATGCTATTGTCACTCTTTAAATTTATTAGACAGATTCACTTGAAATTTGAAATGGTATTAGATTTTCATTCAAATTTAAAGTTCGTGTACAATAGCCGAAATAATTCGTATTTTAAAAATTCATTTAAATCGTTTTAGGGCAACTTTACATTTCGCTATAGTTTCCTTCATGTTGTGTATAATAGTTTATCCAATAAGTTTATCGTAAAGAATTTCTCAAAGATTATGCCTAACAAGAGGCCGGGGATGGGGTGTATTAAAACGAAATTTATTTCTTAAAGAGACAATTACAAAATAAATAAATATATGAAACAGTGAAAACTAACCTAAAACTGTATTTGCTTAAATTGAAGTTTAATTAAATTATAGTTAATACGTTGATTGTCACAGGTCAATAAAATAAAGATCAACTTTTAATTATTAGCACAATTGCCTATCTCTTTCTCAAAGGCCGGCAACGCATCTGCAGTTCCTCTGATGTTGGTGTCCATCACATCGGTGTTCCCGCTCGTTTGTCCCCTTTTCTTATATAAAAAAATACATCTAAGTTGTAAGTTACATTTGTCATAGACATGTTTAGTTTCATTGCAAGATATGATTTTTGTAAACAAACATTTACCATACATGGCGGCCATTACACTTTATACTTTCATCGGAAATGTTGTAATTTTGTGGAAATCGTGAACAAAGTTGAAGTGAAATTGTGTAATATGAATAGCTAATGTTATAAGTTAATAAGAGACAAAGAAAATGGGAATTTACGAATTATACGAAAAACCTTTGTTTACAAGAATCACATCTTGCTGTGAAACAAGATATCTGTAAGAAAACCACGTAGTTTCGATATAACTGGATTTTATAATTTCTATTCACTTCAATACATATGTTTCCTTACTTACCTACTACTCTTCTAGTTCACAAGACGTGCTGCTTCTCGCTCCAAATGCCACTAACCGGCCCGCCCCAGCGTTCTCTTTCTACCCGCCAGTGTTGCCAGTCCGAATAAATATAAAAATAATAATCGATATATATATATTAATTAAGATAATAAATAATAATTAGGTTTCAATTTATTCTAACCTAACACTACGTCACTGAATGTAAACTCCTGGAGTATTCGTATAAAGTAAACATCATAACTAAACGGTATAGCCCTACCGTTGATTATACCAAAGCGATTAAGTTCCAAGAATGATTATCTGTAACAGTGGTAGAGCCCGCAATAACAACATCTTTTGCACGAATGGGCCGGCTCGACCGGTGAAATACCACGACGTCACAGAAGACAGGCGTGAAGTAGAAGTATTCTGCGTTTCGTCTCATGCCGGAGGCCTAATTGTAGTCCTCTTCCCCCTCCTACCCATTCTAATAAGGAAAGGATGGGAAGAGGAAGAGGATTTGACGGATGGGGAGGGGATGGACAGGGAATGGAATTATCCTTTTTTCTGTTTGTCCCCTCCTTCGTCCATGAAGGTAGGCAACGCATCTGTAAATGAAGTTCACTGTTTAACTATAATTTTACATTTTAGTATTTACTCTGGTATTAAATTGCTTTTTCTAAAATTTTAATCGATTAGTTTTAAAACTAAATTTCAATAGTTAGGTAGCTAAGTATTTTTTATTTGAATACTTAGAACAAAACTTTCATTACGTTACGCCAATTTTATCCTATTTTTTTCTATTATTTATGGTTAGAGATATATCAGTGTTGTTTGTGTCTTTTAATTGTAGTTAATTATTTTTTATTATTTTTAATGTACTAATTGAAAAATTATTTATTTTCATCTGGTTCTTTCTTTTACACAGGACGTTAAGTTTGTGAAATTATACGCACTTCGGAGGCCATTTGTTATGATAATTTGAAATGAAAATACTCGGAAGCGACTGGATTATTCGTTATGCGAGTTATCCCTTCTCCATTCCCTCTCCAAAGACATTAATCATCATTTACACAGGCGCGGCGAAAACTCGAAATTCACTTTAATTGAACTGAATTTACGAAATACTTTATACAATATAAGTCGTAGATCTATAAGCGAAATGTAATAACCGGGGTCGGCAGAGCCTGTATTCTCAACGAGTTTATAACGCTCCAATTTGAAATAGGGTGTGCCAAATACCAGCAACTGACAGCGATGGTCTCCTGCGAAATCTTCATGTACATGAACATTGTCAAGGAAGGGCGATGCTACTGAAACATGATTACGCTTGGGCCTTACCAATGCTCGTTTCTGCGCACCCTCGTCTGGCATAACATAGTAAAAGACTCTGTTTTATTCCTTTTTCTAACTTAAAAGAGTATTCCATATATAAAAAACCCGGCCAAGTGCGAGTCAGACTCGTGCACAAAGGATTCCGTACCGTATCTATAAAAACGGGCAAAAAATCACGTCAGTTGCACGGGAGCGCCCTTAGATATTATTTTTATTATTTATTTTTAAGTTTAAGTCAATATTCTGTAAATATTTCAAGCGTCTACCTTTTTCCTTTATCAATATTGAGCAAAAACTAACAAAAAAATCGCGTTTGTTAAATGGGAGTGATGGTTTAGTATTTGTTGTTATAGCGGCAACAGAAATACATAATCGGTGAAAATGTCAACTGCCTAACTGTCACGATTTATGTATGTATTATTATTTAGTTTGTGTATGTGTATACCTGGTGACAGACGGACAGACAGACAGACAGAGTCTTAGTTACAGGTTTCCCGTTTTACCCTTTGGGTACGGGACTCTAAAAAATTCAGAAAAGACATTTAAATATTTCCTTGCTTACTACAATAATTTCAATTTATGTTCCATAAAATTTAAAAATAAATATTAAACGGTTAATAAAATTGTATAAAATTTGAAATAAGTTCCTTCGCAGAGTTTATTGAGACGAGATTATTTATATCTACTTTCATATTCATAAGTTAGAGTGTCGCTGCATGTAAGCCACGCTTTATATCACGAGGTATATTTTGCAAACATTTATATTGCGCTACGAAGTCGTCGACATACGTTTCTCAATGTTACTATGTATATTGTACTATACTACACCTATAATTACGTTTATATTATTATTTATTACTAGTGACCCGCCCCGGCTTCGCCTGGGTAACAGTAATTGTGTTGATCCGATCGCTACCAAACACAGGAATGTGCCAATCTGGACAATCCCTGTAAATTTCATCGAAATTGGTCCAGCCGTTTTAGGGTCTATGAGAAACATACGTACCTCGCTTATAATGCACTATTTTTTTCATAAAAGTATCCTATGTTACTTCTAATACCTTCAAGAATATGTGTACAAAGTTCCATGATGATCGGTTGAGTAGTTTTCGCGTGAAAGCGTAACAAACAAAGTTACATTCACTTTTATAATATTAGTAGGGATTATTTACCTTGTATAGTTTGCAAAAACATTGATTGAGATCAACTGTACGGCCAACCAGAGCAGATTAAGAGCAGAGCTTAATTTGTTAAAAATTCATGAACAATTTGCTAATAAATCTAGTTGTTTACTAATACATTTAACGTAAGACTAAATGATAAAATAATAAATTATAAGTACACAATAAACTTAATGCTACGCTAAAATGGACTAGTATAACACTTATAAATATGTTGTGGTATCAATATCTTATATTAAAAATAACGAATATGCCGTCCCACTAAATGATTTAACACTTGTCGAGGATGGCGTGCGGCTTAAATTCGTTTTCTATCTTCGGTTCAACGATATTAAGGCGAAGCGACTTCGAGTGAAAGCGAATATGATTATTTTAAATGGGCCCTGCGTAGGCCCCGAGAAGTTTGTTACTCATACGTTTTGGAAATCGAATCATACTTTTATAGAGTATTTATTTGTTTGAGTAGCGAGAATTTTATTGGACTTTTATATGTACGTGCTTTACGATTATCTGTTTCTTGAACTGCAGACACTCTGGAAATGAGGTTGTATGAACAAGGTTATATGTGTAATAAACAGGCGTCTGTCGGTCTATCAAAATATTGACTACACTTATGCAAATAGTAGAAAGTAATATAGCTACTTAGTGTGGACTGAAATATGTTCTTAACATTGTTGAGACGCAGTATACATGCTTACTGTAGGTTTCCACTGGCGTAATTGTGTCTCAATACAAATTTCCTTTCTATCTTTCTCTCAAAAGAAAGTGATATGACAGTATGTCTTGTGTCAATGTTATCGGCAGTGAAAACCCTCGGTTACACAAACACTAACAGTAGTATAGCCCGCAACAATTATATCTGCTGCATGAATAGGCTGACTCGATCGGTGAATTACCGGAGGCCAATTTCACTACTCTTCCGTTTTCATCCTTTCCTAATAAGAATAGGATGGGAATGGGATAACGATTGGACGGCAAGGGGGTGATCATTGGAGGGCGGAGGGGAAAAGAAAATACTATTTTATCCTGTCTATACCTTAACAACGAATCTACAACTCATTTGATTGTTGCGGATGCCTATGGGTAGCGCCCACTTAACAACAACTCCACAAATCACTCAGTCCCCATACATACAGTTCCCCAGTCTCTCATTCCCTCAATCCCCTAATCGCGCAGTCCCCCAATTATGTCTTCGATTTACGCCTGCGCGTAATCATACAGCAATTCCGTACGTATGAGTTTTGGTTAACAATTGCTGCTATATTATGTGCAGGCGCTGAAAATCAGACTACGTGAAACTGATGTGATATTATAACATTATAATTTCATAATTATGTGGTATAGATGACTTGGTTGTTTTTATAAAAATAAATATAATAGGTTATTTAAAAAATATGCGTGTGTTAGCATTAAACAATAGAATATATACCATTTTCCAAAATTTAATCTGATATCCGCCAGTGAAATTGATAGACTCGTTGTATATTAAAAACGTGTGCGCCTCGTGTAGTCTTGTAAAATATTACTTGCTAAGGATTCCCAATAAAGGAGGTAAGAAGGGCTATTACTCTGGACGTTACAATAGTTGTGCTTCAACGGCCATAAATTTCTTGAATCGGGGTTAAGTGAGGTGCCTCGGATACGTTGCACAGTAAACTATAGTCGAAAGAAAACTCACGAGATAGTGGAATTGTTAAAAGATAAATCACACAGATAGTTTTTACTTAAATTAAAATGATTTTGTTGCTGTCACTGTCTTTTTGACACTTTTGATCGTTGATTTTGTAAGCAGGTTTTTTTAAGTATAAGATATCATTGAGTAATTCCTAACATTTAATCATAAACTATATATAGTCTAGGTACTCCTGACCGTGGGCTTTCACTGCCGAAAACATTCACGTGAAACATATTGTTATCTACTACTATTGGTAGCGATCGAATCAAATAATAAGTAGTACCCGGGCGAAGCCGGGCGGGTCACTAGTACATCATAACTCTTAATGAATTAAAAAAAAACAAACGTATAGCTTTAAAGGATAGGACTAAGGTAAAACAGCCACCCTTTACAGTAATATTTCGTGTTGGACAAGACATTTAATATTATTAGGTACTACTAAGCCGTGGCTCCCTCATGGCTGATATATGTTCGGTTATATATGTAGAATAGATACGATATTAAAAGGGTTCGGGGAAACAAAGAGGTATTCAAGCGCCCTCATCCGCGTTCAAAATCAATATGCTTAATATCTGAGAAATTTGCGAATGAAATGTCAAAGCCTCCATGGAGGATCCTCCAGGATCCAATCAATTACAAGGTACGCTTCATTTTGATTAATAAATACTTTCAAAAATAATTCCATATAATTCTTAGAATTATTTTATACTAGCGTTTATGAAAGTTAACCTCTCAAAAGACCTGCATTTCTTGTATCATTGGTTAGGTATTGGTTAGATTTTTTTCCACAATCACCTCCTTCCTTCCTTCCGGTCTACAGTAGTCCACTGCCGAATGTAAGGCTCCTCATTGATCGCCACAAAGATCGGTCCCCTGGTAGCTTAATTAACATAATCACTTAACAGCTTAAATCTTTTTTCGTTGTGTGAAGAAATAACACAAACAAACGAACGGTTCATCTGAATTTAATTTACTAATAAATAACCAAAACAGATTCAGTTTCTGTATATAGAATAAAAAAAGAATAAGCGCACAAGATCGAATCTGGCTTAAGCCAGCCACATATCATATATTATTAAATCTAACGAGTAGGGAGTTACATCAATTGTTAAGTCGCATACACTCTACTAAGGGAACGTAACCAAAGTAGGTGACCTATTCAGGGGAGGTCTTCAAAATACCACGCTTCGTCGGTGTGGGAGTGGGGGAGGGCTTATGTTTCCGTTACGTAGTCAATATCCTCTAGGAAATCCTAAGGGGGTGTGGCTACGACCTTAATTTGCTACTGAGCTTTTTTAATAGCAGATGTTGGCAAACAAACAGTCCATCCGATGTAATACCTTTAATGGACAGAGGAGGACAAACAGGAAAAAAGATCTTTCCTTTTTCCACCCATCACCTCCCACGTCTAATCCTCGTCCCTGTCTTATATTAGAAAATAATAAGGGACAAAGACTAGGACTACCTTTGGTACCTCACTCATCTGAGGATCCGCAGAAATACTTCTACGTCACGCCTGTCTTCTGTAAGGTGGTATTTCACCAGTCGAACCGGCTTATTCGATCAACAGATGTTGCGGGCTCTACCACTGTTAAATTGCTTCTACATCCCATTTCTTTTGGTACATTAAACACTGAAACACTGAATTCAGCAGCGCTATCCACTTACAGTACACGAATAGAATTTAACAGTGGTAGAGCCCGCAACAAAAACATCTGTTGCACGAATTGGCCAGCTCGACCGATGAAATACCTCACAGAAAACAGGCGTCAAGTAGAAGTACTCTGCGTTTCGTCTGATGAGTGAGGTGCCGAAGGCCTAATTTCAGTCCTCTTCCCCTTCCCACCCTTTCCTTATACGAATAGGATGGGAACGGGAAGAAGATTGGACGGAGAGGGGTTGGTGGGGAAAAGAAGACCTTTTTCTTGTCTATGCCACCCTCCTCTGTCCATTTGTTTTTGCGAATGTCTATGGGTAGCGCTCACTTACCATCAGGTGATTCGCTTGCTCCTTTGCCACCCTCTTACATAAAAGAAAAAAAGACTATGTTGACCGTAATAAGAAAACGGGAAGCAGAGCCTCGAGTGTAGTTCTGTTGAGTCCACATCTTTGTGAGCGCAACCCAAACGATTGGAGTCCAGAGAAGAAAGCGCGGGACTTCGATCTAATTACTAAGTTAATTAAAACTGTAGGAGCAAAGGTAAACTTTTATTCAGCATCAAGCAATATTCTACAGTGAAAGCGATTGAAACGGCAAATAAGAAACTATTGAAAGTGGACTAGAAGACTGAGGCACGATATTAATTAATTACTTTGATTAATTTTGTGCATAATTTTTTTTAGTTGTAAGATTTGGGATGGATATTCGCCATAATTTTTCTTCGAATAACTTAAGTTTTGTCATCCCAACTGTTATTGTATTTTAAGCGAGAACTCTCACAGATATACGACCAAACTTTAAACACCTGCTCGCTTGGATTTATGTGCTTCTGGTGAAACTTTAAGAAGGACCAGACAAGTTGTATTCTATATTAATTTTTGTTCTAATATTTCTACTCTTTACAAATTTAAACAAAAATGACGTGATCTTAATTCATTATATCACGCCGCAGAACATAGTTAAATGTATTTAAAAAATATATACCACTATATACATACACACATATATGTATATAGAGGAGAGATACTAATAGTAATCCTTACGACATACACAACATGAATTCCTTAACAAATATGACAATGAAATAGTTTTTTTAAACTCACAAGTGCAGAAACTTGGAATTAATGATTTATTATTAAACAATACAAGTATGTACACAATACACTCATTGGTATTAGGGACACTTGATCCTCGACACATAACAAATGGTGTGTGTTGAGTGAAGCTGTTTTTCATTTCACGGAAGCGCGCCAAAAGAAGTCATTACTCTAAGGCTCAAAACTCACTGGGATATATTCTTCCGCACAGACCAGCTGAAATGCTATACATAATAATGTTATAAATTCAGATAAACAAATTAACTTATAAGCAATTTTTCTCCTCATCTAAAAGGTAAGTTTTTTTTACATCATCATGATTATGACAATATGGCGAACCGAAGATTGTAAGAAATCTGCTCAACGCCAAGTTACTTTTCGTCGCATTATTATTATTTTTGCATAATTATGAGCATAATCTACCATTAAGAAACAGGTGTCTGGGCGCAAGGCGCTCGTACGTTCAATTCGTGACAACGTTCCGTAATACAGCGACGAGTCATAAGCACGCTCGGCTTGATTCGGTTTCTCTCCGGCTCGAGCGTAACAGGACACCGAACGTAATGTACATCGAGGCATACTTTTTTGCGAATTACTACTGAATCACGGTATACCGATTTATAAGACGTTGTCACGTCAAAATAGCCGCAACCAAAGAGCTGTACACATACCTGTAACTTTTTTATATTTAGCTTTTTGGTTTATTTTACACTGTATGCAAGTCTGAATATTTCTGGAAGCGCGGTAGAATATCGCTCCGTGTGTTCGCATCGTTAACCGTTACAATATTTGTAGTAGAGTGTCGTGTCGGTGCTTCTGACATATATATTCCGAATGAAGGTTCAAACAGGCGGATCGGAGGCGCAATTTTATGTAGCGTGTTCGGGAACGGGAACGCAAGAAAAATACGCTTCCAAGTTGGAATGTCTTTGATGTAAATTTGAAAGGGAATATTTCGTTGTTTGCACGAAAAAAACTTATTGAAGTATATATTAAAATAGCCTTGAAGGATATTTGCTAAAATATCTATTGTTCTTGATATATTTTTTATTCTTAGTTATTTTCTAAAACTTCTCATAAAAATTGAGAAGGGATTCTGTAACACACTAACTGTGTACAAGTAGTACGGACTGGTGAAATGAATGTATCTTCGCTAGGTGTATCTAGTATTACTATTTGATGACGTCACTGAGCGTTTATCAGTGACGTGTATTGAGAAATTTGCATAAATATCGATAGCGTCTTGTACAAAAAACTATTCAATGTGTACATTATTACTTTAATTATTAGTTATAATTGACTTGATTCTAACGTATTATTAATTTAAGAATATACCTTGCTAAAGTCAGTTATTTATACAGTGTATACTAGCTTTTCACGCAGGTCGTGCGTTCGATTCCCATCCAGGACAGACATTTGTGTGCTTGAACAGGTCTGTTTATCCTGAGTCTGGGTGTAATTATCTATTTAAGTATGTGTTTACAAAAGAAAAGTAGTATATGTAGCATATCAGTTAGCTGGTTGCCATAGCACAAGCTCTGCTTAGTTTGGGATCAGATGGCCGTGTGTGAATATGTCCTAGGATATTATTATTTCATCTATTATTTACAACGTAGAAGTGAGTAGTCAACTTTATTAACCAAATGAACTCAATTTTACAGTAAAATAACATCTCTATCTTAGTAGAGAGATTGACATTTTTATGAAGCTTAATAAATTACACCAGATATAAAGTCAATCCTTTATGAGTCGTAAAATTTTTATCAAAGCAAGAACTTTTATAGCGACGCACGTAACGTACGTGTTCTATCGAAATACTCGAGTTATTCTTCGATCTTCGACCAGTGAGTGTACTGCCTTGTCTTTCTAAGGTGTTAGAGCGGGTAGTATACTTGCAGGTAACTGAATACTTGGCAGCAAGCAATATTAGCTCATTTACAGTCAGGTTTTATAAAGGGACATGGTACTACTAAAGCATTAAGTGATGTGGTGGGAAATTTAACTAAGGCACGTGTTCAAGGGGTTCCAACCAAGGGTCAATACTTGTACTGGTGGATTACTCTCGCGTATTTGATGCTATTAATACATCAATATCCAAGCTGGCCTATTACGGTTTTACAATAGATGCCATCCAGTGCTTCAACAGCTATATAACTAACAAATAAACAAATAGTCCCAATTTTGGGGCCATTATTCGACTTCAATACAAACAATTATCAGTCTTTCTGTCTGGATTACATCGTAATGATATGTCTTACTGGTAATATCTGCACAATGGATTCATTAATATTCATAATACAGGATATGTTATATTTTAAAATTTATAAGGCATTAAATACTATTTTATTTTAAAGTTCAAAGCCACTTTATTATCATTAGAAGACCTTATTAGGAAATTTGTTTGTTTTATCATTGAACATTATGTAAATGCTCGTTTGCAACCTAACCACATTGTCTGCGAACACAGCTTCGCTCTGCGTCATTTGTCATCGTAAGACTATGTTAATCTAGCATCGTCTCACGGGTACCACTAAGATTTTTCAACCAAATTATCATACAAAAATTAGTTATTTTAATGAGAATTCGCGTTTTTAATAGTAAGAAGCCGTTATAGATAAATTTAAAAACAAAACTGTAGGTACACATATAAACTTTCATCTGAATCATTAGAGACTTTTCCGAGATAGCCGCGTATAATTTGAACAAAAGGTTTAGATTAGTTCACTTATTCGAAGCAAACAAGATAAAAATACGATAAATTATTAAAATTTCCGTAGAATCGGATTGCAATACAAAGCAATTAAAACTTTTTTAACGAAATAGCTTTTATTTTCAATTATACTGCAAAGTTGTGGTAACCTGCGGCTTAAGCCGATAGGATCAATGAAAATTGACTTTCCTTTAATCTAGTCTGTGATTGTAACAGTCCAACAAACTTTTAATATAATCCGGTCGAAAGCTCCAATGCTTTTGTTATTTCAAAACATTGACGGTTAGAAATTACACCGTCCTATTGCTACAATCGATTCCAGATAAAACAATGATTCCATTACAACATTTCTTAATTTTGCTGAATTTGTACTAGACCAAAAACTAATGGCCTAATTTCAGTCTTCTTCCCCTTCCCACCCTTTCCTCATAAGGATAGGATGAGAAAGGGAAGAGGATTGGACTGGGGTGGTTAACGGGGAAAAGGAAATATCCTTTTTCCTATCTATGCCCTTTGTCCATTAAAGGTAGGCAGCGCATCTGCAACACATTTGCTTGTAGCGTTCACTTAACATCGGGTGATCCTCTTACTCGTATGCCTGATTATTCCATAAAAAAACTCTGAGGGCTCTACAAAATAATTCGTGATTCGTTGTTATTGTAAATTAAAGTATGAAACATGAAAGAAAAACTGAAAATCGTAGCGGCATTGTAGAACACGTGTTGGCAGTTATCTGTTACAGAATTGTGTGCTCGCTGGCGCGGTCCGTCTGGCGCATTGCCAACTGGAGGCACTTCTTGTTTTCCACTTCATAATTCCTTGTATTGAACAGTTGCACCGTTTAGATTTCAAGTCGTACTTTTTAATACTTGATTACATATTTCTGTTCATACTAATTTATTTAGAATACTTTTTTCCAATTTCTGATATTAATTTGATTGTTCATACATGACAGCATTTTTTTTTTATATTACAAAGTGGCAAACGAGCAAGCGGCCCCTGGAAATAAGTACCGCTACCCATAGGCATCCGCAACAAGCTAATGAGTTGCAGATGCGTTGCCTACCTTCATGGACGAAGGAGGGGACAAACAGAAAAAAGGATAATTCCATTCCCTGTCCATCCCCTCCTCATCCGTCAAATCCTCTTCCCATCCTTTCCTTATTAAAAAAGGGTAGGAGGGGGAAGAGGACTACAATTAGGCTTCCGGCACGTCACTCATCAGACGAAACGCAGAATACTACTACTTCACGCCTGTCTTCCGTGACGTCGTGGTATTTCACCGGTCGAGCCGGCCCATTCGTGCAAAAGATGTTGTTAGTGCGGGCTCTACCACTGTTAAATTTTACATATATATAGTCAATTAATTTTTATTAATTGACTATATATATGTAAAGCGAACTTTCTTAATAATAGCAATATTAGAAAACTTAAGGACTGAAAACAAAACCAACCACCAACAACACAGCCTCTATCTCCTACCTTAGGTTACTAAAGAGTAAAATTTGAGGAACAATTTTGAGATTGCTTTAATACTCGCCATCTATCACATTCAAAATATTACCATAACTTAGAATTAATGAACTCTTATAATGATATAACATAGCAATTAAATAACGTTTATATTATTTCATTTCATAGATGGAGCCTTAGCTATTAGCTTTTTGATAATCTAATTGTCTTCTAACTTCCAGAGGGAGTGAAGAATACTGAAATTTAATGAATGATTTCTGTTTGCAAGGATTCGAAGAACAGCCAGTAATCACCTCCGTTGTAAAATCAAATAATAAAAATATTAACTCCAGCTATCTTAGTATAGAAATACATGAATGGATTCAAAATAATAATAATAATAACTGCGAAATTTACTGTAGCACAGAACATCACAAATAAAAATAGATCGACCAGATTGGCGATATATCAACGGAAGGCAACATTAAGAATCCGTAACCAACGAGTATGTAGAAGATATATATATATATATATATATATATATATATATATATAAGAGCCGAAAAACAAATGTTATAATCGTACCAAATATATGTTCGTGTTACTTTTCTGGGGCATAAGTGTAAATATTTACATATCCAAATATGAACGAAAATTACATATCTACAGAGCAGTGGTGGCTCAGCGGTTTAGGCCCCGACTTACGTACTGTAGATTGCGGGTTCGAACCCAGGCGGGCGCTTTTACTTTGTGTAATTTATTTCATCACCACTGCTCCAGAACCGGTGAAGGAGAACATAGTGAAGAAACTGGCACGTCTTAGAACCACCAAATTCGAAGACACGTGACATCCAGCAGCCCGCACTGGGCCAGAATGGAGGATTACGGCTCATTCCCTCTCGCGGAGAGGAGGCCTGTGTCTCTGCAGTGGGGAACATTCTAGAAAGGGCCGATGTATTATATTAATATTATATATTAAGTTTATTAACATTTAACTCATTGGGCCAACATAGCAGGTGATTGATAACAGATGTCACTTTTATTGCGCTGCAGAAATGAATCTTGAATCCATGACTTTATTATAGAAGAAAAAGGAAAACGAGCAAGCTGGTCACCATGTGATCGCTAAGTAGCAACATCCGCACCAAGGACAAAACTAACAGATTTGTTGTCAGACTTCTAGGGAATTGGCTCAGGAAATAGGGAGAAATGAGGTATCGAAATACAAGAGTCTGACGACCTTTCCTTTACGATCATATTCTGTGTGTTCGTGGGAAATCCGGTCGATTCCCGCATTTGTGTAGTCGTCTCCATACAGATCGTCGACTCCATACATAACAACTATCGCAATCCAAATATAACAATTGTTTTGAAATTGTTACGAATTACTTGCAGTAAAAGAGAGTAAATGTCTGTCTTCTTCCTTAACTTATATTGTTATTGCCTAACTTATAACATTACGCTCGTAACTTTTGCAATATATCCCTTGGATTGCAGTGTAGCAAGTATAAAATAAAGATTCCACCGCAAATCACTCAGAACACGATTAAGGTTTGATGTTTTAGTAAAATTAGCAGAAATTGCAATTCAATATTTAGGAATAAAAATTCTGAAATATTAAATCCAAATTGCGCCGTATGAATAATTTTGATGACAATTTGATATTCCATCTAACAGGCACAGTGTACAAAGTTACTCAAGGTTAGCATTCGAACCTAAGTAGCTCATGGGAATTAAATTGTCTTCCAAAGTAATACCATACAAATGACTTATCGTTAGTGGATTCTACTTTAATAATCAAAAGATTAATGTTGGAAGTTTTAATAAAGCTGCCTTTAGTTTCATCTTTAGAGTATTGCAGATTAAGGAGCGTATTTAACCTGGCTAAGCTTAGACTTGAAACATATCAAAACAAAACCAATTTATTTCTGCTTAAATCGGAGCATTGGTGGCTCAGCGGCTTAGGCCCCGACTTACGTACCGGTTGCGGGTTCGAACCCAGGCAGGCGCTTTACTTTGTGTAATTTATTTCATCACCACTGCTCCAAGAATGGCGAAGCAAACATCGTGAGGAAACCGGCATGTTCCTAGAGCCACTAAATTCGAAGACATGTGACATCCAGCAACCCGCACTGGTCCAGCGTGGAGGATTACGGCTTATTCCCTCTATCGGAGAGAAGAAGGCTTGTGTCCCTGCATCGGGAAACATTCTATAAAAGGCTGTTTTTTAATTATTTTTTAGTTTGTTTACAAGGATTTTCCCGCTATGTGATGGTCACGATAAAACCCAAATATGACACTGGCTACTAATTTTCTAATATCCTGGGTAGCTCCGAATTATGGCAATACAGTGTATAGCATATCGTAGTCTACGCCATCTGATCTATATCTGAACTCTTTCTTTGTTATTGTAGTAAAGCAAAAAATTATATAATTAATGCAAAGCACGTTTCACTAAAATATTTTTATTGTCTTTGTATACCTTAAATTTGTTCATGAGCGCATTTAGTTCTTGGAATTCAAGTTCCATAAATATTTCGCAGTAATTTAAACGGATTAAAGTCGAGCTAACTAATCCTCTAGACGACAGGACGCTCGCGTCCAAAACGTTTCGTTATTAATTTCAACAATGAATTCGTGCAAAGACAAGATAAATTCCCTATTCTGTTTGCGTTACATTTCACTTTGATTGATGACTGTACCGCTGTGACGTCACATTGTTGATCGAATTATGATTCTAAATATTTTATTTGTAAATTAACCTTCGTAAACCTTTAACACCAAGGGCTATAATATGTCTCCAGGGCGAGGTATACTTATATCTTCGTTACAGACACTTGGAATTTAAGAATACTTAAAAGCCATGTTTTTTTAATTTGTAAAAGTGAGAAACGAGCAAACGGATCACCTGATGTTAAGTAAGCGCTGCCCATAGACATGCGCAACAAGCAAATGTGTTGCAGATATGTTGCTTTCGTTTAATAGACAGGTAAAAGGATATTTTCCTTTCCCCGTTAACCCCTTCCTCGTACAATCCTCATCCCTTTCCCGACCTATCCTTATGAGGAAAGGGTCAGAAGGGGAATAGGACTGAGTTGCGGACTCCGGCACCTCACTCGTCAGACGAAACGCAGAGTACTTCTCTACTTCACGCCTGTCTTCTGTGAGGTCGTGGTATTCCACCGGTCGAGCCAGCACATTCGGCAACAACTGTTGTTGCGGGCTCTACCACTGTTGATGATTTTCTATTTATTCCTAGTGATTAATAAAATATGATTTCAGAGTTTAATATTATTAAATTAAAATTTTACTAGATGCAACCTTGTCAAAATTAGGTCATCCGCTGCATCATTAATAGATAGTGTACAGTTATAATGAACGAAAGTATTTTAGTTAGATTATTTCTTGATTGATTTACTTGAGTTGTCTTTAAATTGATGGCTTAAATGTACCTCAGCTGTTCTTCTCCCGGTGTATTCCAAATACAATCTAGTTTATAGAACGCAATCGAATTTTACCAGTTATATATCGATACGATGACATCGAACCGCCGCGTCGATGTTTACGATCCCCTCACTAAACTCCGGGGCTTTTATTTAATTTATTGTCGACTGAGTGGTAACGATTCTGCCTTCAACTTCGAATTATTCAAAAGCGAATGAATCTTTTGAATTAAAAGCTTTCTAACCTCAAAATTTAAATATCACCATAAATAATACTATTGTGTACGTAAAGGGTTTACATTAATGTAATATTCATGATTTTGGAATAAGTAACTCATTTAATTGTAACTTATAAGTGATTACCTAGATAGGTATGCCACTAATTAAAGTCGCTTACATAAGCTTTGTGTTGTAACTAATTTCAAGATGTCTCAATTCTTGGTTATCTACCAAATGTTAATGTTAATGTTATGAATAGGTTATTATACAGAATGCCCGAGCATTATTAAAAATGACCCAAAGGAGAGTGCAATGTCGACTTTTCAGCTGATATTCGTTCAACGCTGAACTTAGGGCGCCCTCATTGGTCGCCATAGATATCAGTCCTCTGTCGTCCTCATCCAGAGGGCTCCCGCAACTTTGACCAGATCAATGGTCTGTTGTGTAGGAGGCCTACCCACGCTGCGTCGACCTGTACATAAGCCGCCACTCCAGGACGTCGTCTCCAGGAGCAACGTCTGTAGCCCATTGCCATCTCAGTTTTGCAATTCTTCGGTTAATGTCGATTACCTTGTTTTCACTGCGGATCACATCATTTGACCATGTAGAGAAACTCCCAGCATTGCCCTCTCCATTGCCCTTTGAGTGACCTTGAGGCGTCTTATGCAATGTATTTAACAATAAAGTTTAGATAATTATTAATTACTTGGCCCAATTAAGCTAGTCATTATTCATGATAAATTAACCACTCTTATCATAACATCCGTACTAATATTATAAAAGTAAATGTAAGTTTGTTTGTTACGCTTTCACGCGAAAACTGCTCAACCGATCAACATAAAACTTTGTACGCATATTCTTGGAGGTACTAGAAGTAACATAGTATACTTTTTTTATGAAAAAATGTATGTTCCCTGTATACCTATAGACTCCGAAACGGCTGGACCGATTGGCATTAAATTTACAGGGATTGTTCAGATTGGCACAGCGGGTGTTCCTGTGTTTGGCAGCGATCGGATCAACATAATTAGTTATACCCGGGCGAAGCCGTGGCGGGTCACTAGTGTAATATAAATATAAAAGCCATAAAGTTCTGGATATCACGTTTTAACATTAATTTCATTTATTTTATTTGAATATTACGTGACTACATCTGAAGGGAAATTTATTCATGTATACAATTCATTTAATGTTAACTGGATATGAATTCAAAGCATTGAAATATATTTTTGTAAGGTCGAGTTCACCTGACGCTACTGATTCGATCAGTCATTTACATTTAATTGTATATACAAAAATGGCCTTCAAATAAATAGTTGGGGGAGAAATGTTGGGTGACGACACAGATACATTTTACGCTACGGCTCCTGCTTAAGTGACATAATATTGGCCCAGTGGCGGAAAGCAATATAGCTTTAAAAGATTACGAATAGTAAGAGAGATATTTCCGTTCATAAAATGCTACGGCTTATCACGGCAGAAGTCAACCAGCCCTATGTTGAAGCACAAATTAATAAAGTCATAAGGACTGCCGATAGAAGTGAAAACTCAAAACAGGTGGGAAGGCGCGACAATAGTTCACAATAAATAAACAGAAATAAACCCTTGTACCTTAACAATAAAATTCAATATAACAAAAATAAATGAAAAAAGTTCCTCGAAACTCACAAATTCAAATAAGCATGTTGTTTGGGCGAACCTATAAGATTTCTCCCTAATAATTATCGTTTGATGAGATGTAATGTGAATGTAAGTTTGTTTATTACGCTTTCACGCGAAAAGTACTCAACCGAATACCATGAAACTTTGTACATATATTCTTGGAGGTATTAGAAGTAACATAGGATACTTTTTATGAAAGCAAATTAGTGTATAAAAGCGAAGTATGTATGTTCCCTATAGACCTATAGACTCCGAAACGGCTGGACCGATTTGGATAAAATTTACAGGGGTTGTCCAGATTGGTACATTCCTGTTTTTGGTAGCGATCGGATCGACATAATCAGTGGTACCTGGGCGAAGCCTGGGCGGGTCACTAGTAGTTTAATAAAGGGCTGTATTCATTAAATATCATAAAGTAGCCAAAACATTTCAAAGAATTCTGTATCGCTGTATACGCACATGGATAGATACTAAAATGTACAGATATACAGACACACACATAAAAGTCAGCGAGCCCTTAATGGATAGATCTGGTTAATGGAGTGGAGTCATTATTTATTTTCAAAAGGCCAAAACGTAGCTCGTACTCGTGTTTGATTTACTTTTATTGGCGACATTGCGAACCGCTTTTTATTAAATCGTAACAACTCGTCTCATCTTTGAAAGGTTAGTTTGTTTTCAAAGTTCAAAAGAAATTTACGGAGTTGTTCATCACGAGGTCTCGACCTTACTAACACTTGAAACATTTAGTTAAACAGTTAACAAGGACTTTGGTTACTAATTTCAATGATTTGGCGATAATGGCTTACACTTAAAAGAGACTGACACTGTCCTGGGCGTTTTGTACGACTATTTAAGGTAAACATTGCCATTAGACATCATATACGTGTAACTAACGGTTTTTGCAGCGCACACCAGAATAGCTCGCATATGGCGGAATTTTTTCCTCCGTACTTGACACTTATCGTTATATTTTGGACAATTCACACAATATCTTTATAAATTATAGGCTTTGTGTTATTCTGATGTACAATATGTATTATCGTAAAGTTACATTAAAAGCCATTAAGTCGTTTTTGCGTGAAATACTACATCCATTCATACAAACTATCGCATTTATATTATTAGTGATAACACGAGCTATAGATTCAAATAAAATGTTGTTATAACTCATTTAGATCGTAGGCGGTGTGTGTGTCTGTACGTCTGTGTGTTTCTGTGTGTGCTAACATTTCCCAATGAATTTTTATGACTTAGAAAGATCTCTTTTATTTTATTTTCGAATTTAAAATTTAATTGAATCTCAACAACGTGGCTAACGTTCCGCCTCGTAAAACTACAGTTCCGATATTTACGACCGCCTCAAAAGCGTTGCTCGAAACGTTATTTATTGTACACTAAAGGCTGTTGATTTGATCGTTTTATTTATTTTATTTCGGAATAAGTTTAGTGTCTTAAACAGAGATACTTAGAATACCTTGAAGGTACACGTAGTATATTCTTCAGAGCTACCAAAATGAAATTATAATTACTAGGCTTCCCAAACTGACCTCCCATTCACCCGCTCACGATCACCCTCTGGACCAATCTGAACATTACCTGGTTTTATTTTTTATTCGACAGGTGATGCTTGTCATGTAGACCCAGTTTTTTTAATGAAAGAGTGACAAGTAGTTTTTGAATTATTGAAATAGGACAATTTTGCTTTCTTAGCTTACGTAGGCTAAACTATAGGACTTACATTAAAATGATGTATGAAATAATTGTAGCTCTTTAAATATGCTAAATAAAAGTCCGCGACGACATATATCTATATTCTATGGTTGTCTCACAATAACCACTTTTTCTTAAGAAACATTAATTAGAATGCCCACGCAACTTACTACGCTATTATTAGCGTTTGGTATGAATCTTCTTCGATATTAATGTGTTAATTATCAAGAGAATTTAATGTGGGTTATAATTGCAGCTTAAACTATATAATTCTGACCAATAGCTTAGAAGATATTAGATATTAGAAGATAGAAGACATGTTATTGCATTTTTCAGTTGCGCAGATTAAAAATATGCGCAATTGGAAAATGCAATAACATGTAACAAAGAGGAACAACACTAGTCCGTTAAAGTTTCGCTTCTACTGTCTCCCAGCACACATTTATATTTTTTTTATTCTACGTGTTTTTACAACTTAAGATAGAAATATTGCATATCAACTAGAATTGAGTCAAAGGAACCAATTTTTTTAAGTGGCTATTCCGTTTTCATAATCCCGCTTATATTTCTCATTCGGAATGGACGCCGTCGCCTTTAGAATAATGCAATATTCCGGGCTGTTGGTGCATTTCGTTATACTTCCATTCATTTTAATAAGTTTCACTTCAGCTTCGTTTTACTTAAGAATGAGATTTGAAAACGAGTCTTTGCTCAGTTGAATTCTATTTAATAACAAAGGAAACGCTTTGTTGATAATAAACATTTGTACGTATACCTTTAAACTACCTGCTACTTTATTTAATATCATTTTGTTAAGTGGTGGCATCTTTAAGTCTGATCACTTTTCTCCTTGGTTCGTGTGTTCTCCTCGTCGTCAAAATATTGAAGATCATTGGCATCCCGCCAATGATCTTCAATATTTTGTTATACATACCAATAGGTGGTGAAGATACAAAACCTAATTTGGAAAAGTGTTCCTGTAAGAGTTTCTCGTGTAAGGATAGCTTAAGCTGCCTAGAACTGGAAATTATTGGCAAATGAAAAAAAGATATCCGTTAACTGATTTGCTTAACAAAGACACGCATTGATGATATATTTTTAGGGGAGCTTTTAACAGTGGTAGAGCCCGCAACAACAACATCTGCTGCACGACTGGGCCGACTCGACCGGTGAAATACCACGACCTCACAGAAGACAGGCGTGAAGAAGAAGTACTCTGCGTTTCGACCGAGTGAGGTGCCAGAGGCCTAATTTAAATCCTCTTCCCCTTTCCACCCTTTCCTTATAAGGATAGGGTGGGAACGGGAAGAGGATTGGACGAGGAGGGGTTTGACGGGGAAAGGGAATTATCCTCTTTCCTGTCTATCCTCAATGTGATTCTCAAACTCAGGTGATCGCTTGCTCGTTTGCCACCTAATTCCATATAAAAGCTATTTACCTCTACTGGTCTGCACTTGTTAATGTTTCTATGAAGTTCAGATATGCCAGATTTATGTGAAACAGCGACATCCACATTTCTCGACTCATTAACCACCTCCTGGTTTGTTTATGTAAGGAAATTGTTTCAACTAAATTCTGTACACAAGAACAGTATACGCAGTATACACCGAAAAAGTATACATTAAATACTACACTTAGATACAGTAAAAGAAAAATTGTAAATTTATATCGCCATGACATGAAATTATAAAAAAAGCTTCACGAAACGGTAATAAATAAATTTCACCTAAAATATATTCGTGCCCTTAAATGTCTGTTTCACATAAATCACTTTTGTAGACAATATTAGATTGAATTTTAAGGTAAATACGCGATGAAACTGTAGATTCTTGTTATACATTTAGAGTGACAGAATCAGAAAACAACCAGTTTTGAGATCGTTCGGCTTAATGTTACCCATCCAGTAATTAATACAAAACAGCTAATGAGGTAATACAACATAAATTAATTCTAAAACTTAATTAAGTTTGCCGCGTAAGCTGTAAAAATAGCAATTTATAGTATCGTTTAGCCGAACCTGCATATAGTACACGTTAGAGGTTTTTTTGTAACAAAATTATCTGACCCTCTTACCCTTTTTAAGATCTTTGATATTCTTAATGTTATTTGAACACGGTCATAATCCCATAATATATGTACTTCTTAAAAGATTATACATTGTATGCAAATTTTGTCTCCCTTAAGGACCTTTCACAACTTGTGACCTGTCCGTCACAAATTAAACGAGCAGGGGTTGAAATTAGTGCGAACAGTTCCTTAATATAAAATTATATAATAACTTTTCGTATTACGGTTTTAGATAAATATGCAAAGTTTTGACATTTTACAAAACATATTCGTAAAGAGAGAGTTTGGTAGAGTCCGCAACAACATCTGTTGCAAGATTTGGCCGGCTCGACCGTTGAAATAGCATGACCTAACAGAAAACAGGCGTGAAGTAGAAGTACTCTGCGTTTCGTCTGATGAGTGAGGTGCCGGGTCCTTCAAGGCCGGTTGCAGATGTCCTTGGGCGATGGTGATCACTTAATTGTAGGCGAATTACATCGTCACACAGTTAAAATCTACCAGCCTGTTAAAATAAAAACTTTACATCTGAGGGTGCTCGCCCTTCATAAGCTACACCAGTACAAGGTCGGAGTCACAGAGCAGGGAGAGTGCACGCGAGTGTCCAGTGTAACAATAATCTGCGGCACGTGGCCACTCTGTTATGCGGGGAGCGTACGAAGACCGGAATTATCACTTTACTCCGTAGAGCTTGAATTTCTTTATGAAGGTCATATTTTTATTCACAGTTTGTCTTTGGATTGGTTATTTACATTTCTAGCATTCAAGTAATTTGTTTTAAAGCGACTAAATGATCTTCTACATTCTTAATACTTTAAACAATTGAATTTAACGACCATTGTTAAATATATTACCTCAAATGAAGTTCCTAAGCTGTAGTATATTTAAGCGGGGAGTTAATAACTTTCAATAGATTCTTCGAACAAAAGGGGTCACCAAATCTACCCCCGATTTAAACTGGAACCACCCTCCGCCGTATCTCCGATGCACCTACATCAAATGAACACCGTGAATTATTTCACCGTTCATTGTTGAAGTCAGATCGCTGGAACCGTTGCCAAGATATTGTGGACAAGATATTGACATTACCATTACCTACTACATTTGAACACTTATACGACTTCAATAAACTATTAAATGACCTGATTTGGTATGTAATACCAGCAGTATGAGTAATAGACTCGGGGTTACAATCGTGAGCGTATATTTATTTATTTTTATTCATATATCCCTACTAATATTATAAATGTGAATGTACGTTTGTCTGTTACGCTTTCACGCGAAAACTACACAACCGATCATCACGAAACTTTGTACACATATTCTTGGAGGTATTAGAAGTAACATAGGATACGTTTTATTAAAAAAAGGATATAAAAAGCGAAGTATGTATATACCCTATAGACTTCGAATTTCGATGAAATTTACAAGGATTGCCCAGATTGGCACATTCCTGTGTTTGGCAGCGATCGGATCAACATAATTAGTGGTACCCTGGCGAAGCCGGGGCGGGTCACTAGTAGTACAATATAAGATAAAAATCATCTTACTTTATCACCGAAGCAAATCAACGACTGTTGTACCGAAGACAATTGTATTCCTTAAGAAATTAATATCGTATCTGGATTGACGTAGTTACGTGATTGGCTTATCCTTTGCATGACTTTAAGCAAGATTCGTTGCGATTTTACCATAGTCAATTGATTTAATACGAGTTCTAAGTGCATCCTGTTCTTGGCCTCCTCAACTGTTGTCACAAGCCATAAAACAAATAACCGATTCAACGAAAAAATCCCTAGTGGCTCTTCCATAAATATTTTTAAAAATTGCAAGGCACAATTTCACCGATAAAATTAAGGGTTCGCCAGACGTATTTTATTTAACATGACCCAATGATGAAATGAGGGAAGCAAAGGGTTCCCTTTATTCACATAATATGCTAATTTTGGCCCCCATAAAGCAAATGCGCTGAGCCTTCGACCCTTCTCCTCCTAACCTGAACGTAAATAAGGGACCGAATTAATGCCAACCATGCACTTAGACGCATATCCGGTATATGAATATCCCTTTAGTCAGCGATAAAATTATAACATCAGAAATGATCAAGCTGCCAATAGCGAGCAACCGCAAAGTAGCACAACCAGCGTAGTGAGTACAACAAACGCGCGGCTAGCCGCAGTGCTACGATCAAGCACCTCACATAGTGGAGGGAATAAAAACTAAAATTTCATGAATATTTTTAACTGTACGGCTTACAGCATTATTCGTTGAATGAGTAAGGTATGAAAGTCAAGCTGAGTCAATGATCTAGCTTGCAGGGCACTTTACGATGTTAACTTAATAAGCTGTACCAAAAATATAATCAGCCAAACATTATCAGGGCCATTAAAATAGGACAGATAGACTGGAAATGTCGCAAAAATGGATAACTAGAGTTCCAAAGTGCTTGTTGGGAAGGCAACCAGATGTTCGTAGCACAGGGGGTACGACGAATAATATAGCTGGATCATCAAGCGAGATCTTAAAAATATCGACGTCAAGAGCTGGCGACAAAAAGTCCAAAGTAAACCATACATGGAAAATATTACTTGATCAGGCCCAGGCCCACAGCTGTAGGACCCCAGATGATGACAATAAACATGAAAAAGAGTAATTTTTGCGAAAGCCAATTCCCCTTTTCTGTAATAAGCCAGACGTCCAGCTGGGCGCGCTGCAATCGCTTTAAATCATGCTAATCGGTAGCTGTTTTATGACCCTCTTCTACAAATTTATTACGCTATGTATAATATAAAATTACATGATATAAAAACCTTCTAGGTAAGGTTAAAAACAAGTAAGCTGCCAATATAAGAGACGTGATGTACAACTAATTCGGATTTTTATTCGCGTTCCGTGTATTCTACCCCGCATGGAATACACGAGCGGCAATTTTGACCCTTCCCATGTCAAATTAAATACCCTAATAAAGTAGTCGTTTCGTGCGAGATATACCCAAATAAAATTTACTTTATATATTCGTGAGAAAATTTTGTAAAAAAGGGAAATATAAGTTGGACTATTTATATTACTGCGACGGTAGAAAACCGCCATATTACCAGTCCGACAAGTTACAATTAACAGGGTCTGTAATATTAATAAATCAGCCTTTTCTAGAATGATCCCCACTGCAGGGACACAGGCCTCCTGTCCGAGAGAGGGAATGAGCCGTCACATGTCTTCAAATTTGGTGGTTCTAAGAACGCGCCAGTTTCCTCACGAAGTTTTCCTTTACCGCATTTGGAGCAGTGGTGATGAAATAAATTACACAAAGTAAGGATGGTCTGCCTGGATTCGAACCCGCAACCTATAGTACGTAAGTCGAGGCCTAAACCGCTGAGGCACCACTGCTCCTACCTACAGGGTCTTCGTAGGAGGAGTTAGTAGTAACAGAGTCTACCAGCGTCTAATTAGGTAAACCATTTTAATTATAGTAAGTGTATATTCTCGGCTAACCAATAAGGTATTTCTTGCCTGTCCTGTTTTGGCATAGAGAGAAGACATGTATGAACTTGAAAATCTTAGGTTCGATGTGGATATTTTGGACAGCTCTTCAGGTTCTTCCATTAAGAATATCTGGTCAATCTTGTGGAGGCCTTTTTTGGTTTTGCGGGGAAATCTTAAGCAAAGTACCCAGCTTCTGGGGAAAAGACAGGATTATAGGAGATTTTACTCACTAAATCCCCCTCGGTGGCCATCCTCGAGTGCGAGATAAGTGGAGGCTAACTACACTGCGTCAACAACTTAGCGGCAAGGATTAAAAATTTAAAAAATATTTAAGTAAGCAAAAATGACTAGCACGTTCTGAAAAACTTATCTCTTGTCTATACTTTGTTTCATCGCAAGGTATAATAGTTGTAAACAAACAAACGTCATTTACCATACATAGCGGTTATTACACTCTTTTTATATTATACTTCCAACGGAAATGTTGTGTGTGAAAAAAGTGAAGTGAATTTTGTAAATTCGTAAATATTTTGGTATTTACAAATTTTAAAATCACATCTTCCTGTTAAATGAGGTACACATATCTATCTCTCGTACATACATGTGTAAGCATAATGTTTATTTTGAACGTTTACGAGTAACTTCCTTTCAATAACACAATATAATTAATTACGCTCCGCTCCTGTATTATTTGCGTACGTCACATTTGCATAATTGTGTTGTCTCTGCCGCGCTTCACTTGTCTCACCAGTTATCTGACTGCTGAAAGCAGAGCACCTGATCAATGTAACGATATGACAGGATGATTTTAATTAACGACGACAGCAAATCAAATCGATTACACGGTTTAGTTAAAGCTTAGTTAATAGCTATTCCTCTGTATGTACATTGATATTCGTGTCTGTAACGTTTCTATATTATGCGAGTACGTAATACTATGTAATAACCCTATGGTATTGTACCAAATAGAGGGAGCTTAAATTAATTTTTAGAGGATTTCTCAGAACTGTCTAACCAAAGATTTTTGAAACAGCGGTAGAACCCGCAACAACATGTGTTGCATGAATGGGCCGGTTCGACTGGTACTACCACCGCACAGAAGATAGGCGTGAAGTGGAAGTATTTCTGAGTCTCATCCGACGATTGAAGTACCGTAGGCCAAATTCTAGTCATTTTACCCTTCTCATTTTCCTTTAAGAGAATGATGGGAAGAGGAGGATTTGACAGGAGAGGGGATGGATAGGAAGGGTAAAAATTGTTCTTTCTGTTTATCCTCTCCTCTGTCCATTAAAGGTGGGCAAAGCATCTGCAACTCGTTAGCTTGTTGCAGATGATTATGGGTAGCGCTCATTTAATATCGGACCCGCTTGCTCGTTTGATACCTTCTTTGATGGGTAGGCAGGTAATTTTAAATTACAAAGTGAAAATTGACAAGCGTAATCCTGAATTATATTTCATCGGGTAATAATAATTAAACTATATAAGCATCAACAAAAGATACTAAAGAAAATCAAATAGCAGGGACAAAGGCTTTCAACGTTTACACGCTTGATTGTAAACATTTTCCGAAGTGCATGCTTTTTAAACTCTTATTGTAATAAGAGTATGACAATAGTTCATTAATGCAACGAAACCATCCGTCCGTGCCGTTGATTGTACCAAAATTTTGTGTGTGGAAAGTCCTGTGTTATTTGTTCCGAGCAATTGTTCGTCTGTCGTTAACTGGTTCATTTTGAACTTCCGTTCCGTTTATTCTCCAGAATAACGTTTTAAATCAAAATTTAACAATACTACGTTCCGGTTTACAAGTTGTGTTAATAATAGAAAATATTCGCTATCTGCTTTGTGTACTTTTGAATCTAGTGGTATTGGTTCTTCAATTCTTTTAGCTCCCTAGATTTGTGTCTTATCCGTTACTACAAATTGTACTTTATCATTTCATCACATCGAAACGGAACAATTTTCAGTTTGTGCTAAAATGTATCCTTAAGTATTTAAATTAGAATTGAAACGTCACTCAAAACTCATATACGATATATTATTGTCATTCTCTGAAAATTAGAGAATGTAAAGAAGAGTAAAAAAATTACTTCAATATGATTAAAAAAAAACTATCGGCATAAGTAGCTAGTAGCTTATTAACTTACACTCAAAGATGTTACACACCACCAGTTGGAGCATCCGGGACTCAAAAGTGAAGCCACGGCCAGTCATCGTAGAATTCAGATACGTCATTCGTTTCCCGCGACACGAATACAAAATCGCGGTGATTGTTAATTACAAAAGATGACTGTTTGTAATACGAAATTGTGTAAACTAAACCTCAAAGATCAATAACTGTACGAACATCGGATTTCACAAGAAACTAAATAACTTTTGAAATTTGAACAACAAAAATCCACTGAGATTTCTTCGCCTACACTTTATCTTTCCATATTTACCTTCACGCATCTATTCCGAGACAATACGTAATCTTTATTTCTGACCAGATCAATTTTGTCGTAGTATGAAGTTGATTTAGTTAGCCGACAGTTTAACATTGACATTGTACTAATCAACGGCTTCAGCCAGATTAAACTAATTTGCTCCACTGAGTTCTTGTCATCCGAATCCCTATTTAATGTAGTAATTGTCGTCTACCATTATTTACATAATGAAATGAGTTTCAATAGCTTGCTGTTATATTAGCATATCTTTTCATATTCCATTAACTGATACAACAAATGGAGTTACAAGTTGTATAACAGTGACTTGTTCACTTTACCTAAATACATACATCTAATATATTTGGTCATCACATTAATTAATACATGTGATTTAATTAATTTCTTATGATTATTTAAGAAATATAACTGCACTAATAATCCGTCCCGGCTTCGTCCGGGTAGCCATTTCGGAATCTATAAGGGACATCGTCTTTTATATTTGTAGCACCTGTAAAAAAAATGTATCCCACGGGAAATTTACATTTTCCGGGATAATAAGTAGTGTTCTGTTCCAGATGTAATCTAGCCGTTCATCCGTTTTTGCGTGAAACATGAACATCGCAAGATTCATGTTAATTAATTCCTGTGGGCGCGAATATCTTCCAAAAATAATTAAACTCAAAGTTAAATTTATGTTTCAATTTTTGTTAATGCTGTATATTAAATAGTTGAACTCCGGGGTCCAATAATACGCGTTGATGTAGTATCGTGCCAATACACAAGTCCCAGCAGTACAACCTTTTTCATTAAGCTGCTTTTCGTCACTCATTTTATACTAAACACTACCTGTTGCCCGCGGCCTCGCGCGCGTTCGTTTCTCATTTTCCTCGCAAAAAAATGTTATAACTTGTTTTCACGTATAACTTGGAATTATAGGTTCACTAGTTACCCGCCCGTTTTCGCCCGGGTACCACTAATTATGTTGATCCGATCGCTGCCAAACACAGGAATGTGCCAATCTGGACAATCCCTGTAAATTTCATTGAAATCGGTCCAGCCGTTTCGGAGTCTATAGGTTTATAGGGAACATACATACTTCGCTTTTTATTATATATTTTTTTCATTCAAAAATTTCAAAAGTATCCTATGTTACTTCTAATACCTCCAAGAATATGTGTACAAAGTTTCATGATGATCGGTTGAGTAGTTTTCGCGTGAAAGCGTAACAAACAAACTTACATTCACATGTATAATATTATAGATAGATAGATAAAAACCTATTCTCAGACTACCGTATGTATATGCAAAATTTCATTGAAATCGGTTAAGCCGTTTCGGAGGAGTATGGCAACTAACACTGTGACAGTAGAAATTTATATATATAGATGTCAAAAAGTTGGTCGCCATGGTAACGTCATGTCATGAAACAAAATGTCATATAGATGTTATTGTCGTTTCATGCGTTACCATGAGTACCGATATTAGATATTATTTTCCTATCTCTCTGGAAGATTTTGTTGGGGATGGATGTCCCCGTGTCATTTTCTATTCTCCTGACAATGTTTTTGTTAAATTCCATTATGTTCGGTTGAGTCATTAAGGAGTTCAAGCGTGACAAACAAACTCACATTTCCATTTGTAATATACGAAATAATCTTAACTCCACTCCACATACCAAGTGCCTAGTTAAATGGTGGGCAATTTTTCAAATTTAAATTACCAAGAACAATTCCGCGAATGCTAGTAATCGTTCTGACAGTCCGGAAACGTTTCCCTCGCGCAGAAGCGAAAAAGAAAATGACCGAAAAAATCTTTCCAATCCCGAGGGTTATTACAATTAGTGGCGTTTCGTTGGTGCTGGCGAGATTTGACTTCGTTAAACTGAATAAAAGTTTATCTGATTTAGTAATCGAATTACCAAAACCAATGTCGCCTAAATTTGTTATGTATTAAAATGGAAGGAAGTCTTCTATATATTTTAAGAGCGATGTATGTATGTATGTTCCTTTTAAACGTCTAAATGGCTTGACCGATTCAGATGAAATTTTCTGGAAAATCCAGATTGGCCCAGCAAGTGTTTCTAAGTAACTCGCATGAACAACATATAGAACTACCTGGGCAGAACCGGGGCGGCTCACTAGTATCCCTACTAATATTATAAATGTGAATGTAAGTTTTTATGTTACGCTTTCACGCGAAAACTACTCAACCGATCATCATGAAACTTTGTACACATATTCTTGGAGGTACTAGAAGTAACATAGGATACTTTTTATGTATAAATATATAGAATATAAAAAGCGAAGTATGTATTTTCCCTATAGACCTATAGACTCCGAAACGACTGGACCGATTTCGATGAAATTTACAGGGATTGATCAACATAATTGGTGGTACCCGGGCAAAGCCGGGTCAGTTCACTAGTATATTACATATTTCTTCTACGTGTGTGTATGAGAGAGTTGTGAGAGTTTGAGTGGGTATCGTAATGATTAAGAATCTAAACTCCGAAACTCATTTTCACGCTTGGACCCGGGAGATGGCTACACCACTGAATTCCGCATTTAATTTTTTTACGGATAACAATACATCAGCTGAACTTGCTAATAACAACCTAATTTAGTTAATCTATTAGTTGGCAACATTTCTTGAAAGAGCATTGGGCAAACTCCTATGTATACTAATGGGTAGAATTCTTTATGTATCCCGTCGTAATCGTCGGGTCACTTTTAACACAAAACGAAACTTTGCACAGATTCTGGTGGGAGGTCTGTTGGGTTGTTTCAAAAGATTAATTAAAAAAAAAACTTCTCCTGAAACTTGCTTTCTCAGATTAGTTTTTTACCATTCTATTTCGACAGATTGTTTATAAAACTTGTAGAGTTTTTTAATGTCCAAAGTTGCGCAATATAAATTACGATCCTTGACTTTATTAAAAGCGGCACGCGACCTCCCCCCCCCTCCCCTCGTCCAAATGAGCTACTTACCTTTCTTCCGTTGAATAACAGCGCCCTGATGAAAGTCACACCCAATTTAACAAGTTAATTACCCCCTCATTACGTGTGCTACCCTTAAGGGGAATATACCTTTTATTCCAACATTTTGTTTGTTTTTATTCTAACAACATTACTTTTCAAAAGGATATAATAAAGTCGTAAGGTTTGGATTATGTTGTATCAATGTAAGCTACGAGCAGAACCTTAATGTTGTGATATTCATCCTGACTAATATTATACATGTAAACGTGTTTGTTTGTTTGTTACGCTTTCACCCGTAAACTAATCAACCGTTCATGAAATTTTTGCACATATATTTTCAAAAGTAACGGACATAAACGACATTTATGCCGAAATAAAACCTTCCCAAGGGATAGAAATATATAACCCACTAGTGAACCGGCTTCACAAGGGTAGCACTAATTTTATCGATCCGATTGATGTCAAACTGTATAGGAACACTCGCTAGGTCAATCTGAACAGTTTCTGAAAATTTAATTGAAATCGGTCTAGTCGTTTCAGAGTCTAGAGGACACATACCATAGTAAGTCAGATCAACCTTTCGACATTTTGTTATCGTCATTACCATGTTGACTGGCAACAATCAAGTTATTTGCGATAACATAAAAATTCCGACTAGGAAAATAAGAAATGAATGCGTGTGAAGTCGCGGTTTTTGTTTCATTGGATTCTTGAAAATTTGTACCGTAATGATCATTGTCCGTAAATCCTATGTCTACCCGTGCTGCGTGGTGTCCCGCCACAAGAACCTTTCGGCGTCCATCAGTTCTAATATCATTATATCCTGCACATTGTCCTTGGTTCTGCTGCGGTTACCACCATTTTTGATTCGATCTTGAACAGAGACTTCGAATATTGCTCATCCGTTCTTAAGGGATAGTCTTCCATTCTTTATCCGAACTGAATCAATAACGGGTATTACCATGACATCTCTTGGCTTATATCCTGACACGTATTTATTTCCTTTCAGTTCACTGAAATCCATACAGTTAAATGGATTTAGTTCTTTTGCAATGTTAAATTTTCTAAGCGCTCATCCGTTAAAGAATCACTCGAGATGTGTTAAACGTTCGTTCCGAATGAGTGAGCCGGTTGATTGCTATCCGCACTTCCTACACTTACCCGGCCCCGAAGCGGATCGATATGCTTATATCAAATGGCATAACGGGAACCTCACGCCTGTCTCTCCCGTGGTAGATACATCAGGACTGTTTAAAAATTACCATGAAATTTCTTAATTTTTACTTTACACGTACAAATTTTAATAGACCTGGTCGATTTTGTAAAACAGCTGTCGAAATCAGAAGCAATCAGTTGGCAATATTCAAATACAGGTCTTGATAATAATTCATTACCCATTTTCATTTGGTTCGGGCACGTTGAAAGAATGAATGAAGTGAGAATAACGAAACAGATTTATGTTGCAAAAGTGAGTGGCAGCGTTAGTAGGGGACGCCATAGGAAAACTTATAGCGATCAAATTAGTGGCTTACTAAAAAAGGGCGACATAAGGAGCACCCATAACCGACGAGCATGTGTGCGTAGATGTATGAATGTAGAAGAAGCGAGAGAGGTGTGCCAGTACCGCGCCGAATGGAAATCCATGATGCAACATCAATCCATCATGCAATGAGCGCAAATTTATTTATTTTCATTTGAGATTTAATTATAACGTACGTTGGGACTTATTTTGCCACTGGTAGAATCGAACTCGGTTCTTTCTAGGCATGCCAAATTGAATTCAGTAATATATTCCCATTCCTCTGCACAGGCTTGTTCATCTCCATTTTTTCTGTTTATTTTATACGAAATTAATAAGGGATCAACGTATTCAAACGTAAAGGAATCACTTGAAATGTGTTAAACGGATGTTCAAAGCGGTTGAGCCGGTTGATTGCTCCCCAGTGCTGGCGGCACGCGACCTCAAGCGAACTGTGTCTTTACTAATTTTCTAATTTTTTTTGTGACTAAAACAACAAAGCATGTTTTCAATGCGTTCAAATAATTGAAAGTTTCAGAAGATTAAACAATTTTGTTCACTTGATTTTTAATCAGAAATAATCATTTATCACATTTTTATTGATAATTGTAACCTTAAGGTAACCGGAATCATTTTTTTTATGGAATTAGGTGGCAAACGAGCATGCGATTCACCTGGTGTTAAGTGAACGCTACCCATAGACATCCGTAACAAGCTAATGTGTTGTAGATGTCTACCCTTAATGGACAGACGAGGGCATAGACAGGAAAAAGGATATTCCTTTTCCACGTTAACCCCCTCCCCGTACAATCCTATTCCCGTTCCCATCTTATCCTTATAAGGAAAGGGTGGGAAGGGGAAGATGATTCAAAGGCCTCCGGCACCTCACTCATCGGATGAAACGCAGAGTACTTCTACTTCGACGAGCAGTTATTAATAACGTTTCAAGTCATGTCTTAAATTCCTACGGCATATTAGATTTTAATAAACGTATAGTACATAGTTGAAAGCTAACCCAAAGGAAAACATCCACGCTTGGTATTGCAATATAAAAAGTTAATATTCCTCTGATCCCTGTGACCTCATTACACCGGCTTGGGTCAGTAGTCAGGAAAACTTTTTTAATTTACTGAACGAAATTTAATGTGGTCACATTGACATAGCCCTGTTTGTATAATCAGGACCAATGGTTTATGAGTTAAATAAGATATTTAACTGGATTAAAGTGGACATTCTTATCCAGTTCGGTTTTTCGAGTTTTTAAGTATTTCTTGTTCTTTTATTTTAAGAGAAACAAATAAGTTTTAGGTTATAATTTTCATGTTCATTCGGCGAGAGCACCGACACCAACGACGTTCATGGACACCCGCAACACCAGAGGAATTGTACATGAGTTGCCAGCTCTTGAGGAATAGCTAAGCTTGCTTCTTGAAGGACCCTAAGTCGTACTGGCTTGGAAATACCGCCGAGGATAGGCTATTACAGAACAGGAAAGCAGAAAGCAGGAAATGTCGAGAGAACCGCACTGTTGAGGAATGCCAGCCATCCAGATGGCGGTCTGTCGTGTAGTACGATCTTTTATTCCCTTTCCACCTTGAAAAGGAAGCTATAACAAATTTGTTTAAATTAATTGACCCAAAAAATACTATAAATTATATTTTATATATTTTGTAGCTAGGAGACGGCTCCAACGATTTTCATGGAATTTATTATGCAAGGGGTTGTGGGGGCTGTAAATCGATTTAGCTAGGATTCATTTTTAGAAAACACTGCACTGAATACAAGCGGAGCAAATCTCGGTCATCCAGGTATTATAATATCCAAATAATATCCATTCCGAAACAACACGACTCAAGGCCGAGTAAAGCTTGGTCCACACGGCTAGTTTTGTTTATAAGCTTTCTGCTTCATTAGAAAATATTGGTGTATGGCTTGACGTATAAACCTCAACCGTCAGACTATAAGTATGGATCGGTTAAGTAAAACAGAGACCGTCACAAATTCACACGTTGCACTTGTGTAGTGTCTGTGAATAACCAGAGTAGAAAGAATATCCCTACCAATATTATAAATGTGAATGTAAGTTTGTTTTTTAAAGTTTTCATGCAAGAACTACTCAACCGATAATCATGAAACCTTGTACACATATTCTTGGAGGTATTAGAAGTAACATAGGATACTTTTTATGAGAAAAAAGGATATAAAAAGCGTAGTATGTTTGTTCCCTATAGACCTGTAGACTTCAAAACGGCTTGAGCGATTTCGATGAATTTACAGGGACTGTCCAGATTGGCACATTCCTGTGTTTGGTAGCGATCGGATCAACATAATTAGTGGTACCCGGACGAAGCCGGGGCGTGTCACTTGTTGTAAAAGAATTGCATTTTCTTTCAAAATAATTTAATATTTATAATACTGTATAGTAAATTTGCATCAGTGTGAGTACTGTGAAGATGTAAGTTTAGGGTAAAATCTATAGAATGATCAGAAGCTGAACTCCCAGTCACGTTGGTTAATTTACTAGGAAAAGACATATAAGACATACGGTGATAAGTTCACTCCTATTGCTTTCCAACAAAAAAGGCCATTAAAAGAAGATGTCGAACTTAATCTGTCAAGACTTAGTTCGTTGTATTAACTTCTTGAAGAAAATAAAGCTAAGCCATTTAGCAGAAAATAAATAACCGCGATGGAGTCTTAACGGTTTCCAACGATACAATAGCGCTATCAGTCTATGGATTATTATAGCGCCAACAATAGGGTTGAACACAAAAGGAATGACATGTACAACCAAAAAGTTAACCCTTATCACGCGCACCCCTGTCAGCCACATAACACCAGCTCAGCGCCGTCATCAAAGCAGTAATAGCCACTTAAAGCGAAGATTTTGAAACGATTTTAAATTATAATTAGTTTATTTATTAAAACCGGGCGTTCCTTAAATCCCTGACTTATATGTCTATATATTTTAATTCACAAAGACAATTTTTTTTTCCATAGTTCCTCGTTCATCGTACAGCGGATCCTCTTCCGCTAACCAGGATCTAACCTTTCCTAATAAGGATACGGAAGGGGAAGAGGATTAGACGTGGAGGGAGGAAAAAGCAATATCTATTTACCCGTCCATCCCCTCAGTCATGACTCCTTTGCTTTTTGCAGATGCCTATGGGTAGCGGTTACTCAAAATCAGGTGAACCGTTTCCTCGTTTGCCATCTTCATTTATAAAAAAGGAATGATGGGATGGATAATGGATGGACCTCGAAACCAGGCTACCTATTCTACCCCTTACACTTTATTGGGATATTTTTTGTGCCGTTTAACAAAACAAATGACTATGTGTCGATGAAACTCTTTATTTGGCATAAAACGTTGTTAAGTAGAATTTAACAATTCTCTCGGGTAGTAAGTAACTTAATGCTTTGCTTAATTTAATTTGGGAACACGTCAGATAAGCAAGCAAGTATTTACTTAGGCCTCCGAGCTGTATAATTAGGAGTCTATTAGGAACCGGCATGGAGGCTCGCATATAAACAGAGCCCTTACATTGTAGCAGGGACTTAATACATTTGTAACGAAATTTTTAATGACGGTCTTATGTAAATAGGTAAGTATGGTATAGTTGAAATGGTAATCAGAGTAAATTGTTGGTGTACTTCAAAAATCTTCATTAACTGAGGTGTACACGCATACCAATTTCAGGGTTCCGTACCCAAAGGGTAAAACGGGACCCTATTACCAAGACTCCGTCGTCCGTTTGTCACCAGGCTGTATCTAATGAACCGTGGTAGTTAGAAAGTTGATTTTCACAGACGTATTTCTGTTGCCGCTATAACAACAAATACTAAACAGCAGAATCAAATAAATATTTAAGAGGGATCCCATTCAACAAATGTGATTTTTAGATAATGGTAACCCTTTTAGCGCGAGTCCGACTCGCACTTGGCCGGTTTTTTATTTAGACTTATAACTTCTAATTTCAGCAGGTTTTTGACCTAATTAATATTTGTACATAGTTAAAATGTTAGTACATTAAATATTTTATTTTATTTGTGTAAACTTTATTGCACACTATGAGTTAAAATTTTATGAGTAAAAAATTACAATTGGCGAACTAAATTCCTTACAATTGGCGGACAAAATTACGTTACAATTGGCGGACAAAATTCCGTTACAATTACGCACCTAATAAAAATGAACGTGACTTAGATCCGATCATGCTTTCATTTTATTTCGTTTAATATATTTTAAAAATTAAAATATTATTTGTACTGTGTTGAAATATGATTATTAACTGTGGATTTCCACTACCGAAAAGATTCACATAATCGTCATCAGTTTTTAGAGAGGTTAGAGAGAAAGCTTGTATCGCGACAAGACCTTACGTCAGTGGACGCCCAAGGTAATAACTAGATGTTCAGGCAACGCGAGGGCTTGCTCGCATTTTCTTATGTTTCTTGGTGGAAAATTTTGTGACTTTATTTCGCGTATAATCATTTGTAATTATAAGTAAATGTCAAAAATTTATTATGGTGTATCATGAAAATAGTAAAAGTAAGGTTTTTCCTGTAGCCCTGACAATGTGTGCGAAATTCGTGTGCTCGACCGGTTGAGTAGTTACATAGTGAAGCGTAACAAACTAACCCACATTCGCATTTATAATATTAGGTAGGATTTGTAATGTATACAAATATCACAATATTTTCAAAAAGAAATACATAAAAACAGTGACGATTTAAGCAAAACAAAACTGTTTAATGATAAGGCGAACAAAATACAACGTGATTCAGTCGTTCAAACATAATGGACCACTCTCAGACACGGAGCGAGTTAAATCGCAAATTGAAGGAGCGCAACAGTCTCCAAGGTGTTCCTGTAGGAATACGGGACTCGTTACAAACAGCGCTCTACGACAACAGGTGGCAATTCATAAAAGCCTTCGTTTGAAACAACAACCTTAAATTGAGTGACATTTAAAGCTTTCCGAGTAGAAAATATTATTTTTTCCCTGTTTTTATGCTGTTTTTCCCGGCAAGCATTGCAACACCATGTAAATTGAGAAAAGTGTTTGCTTGTATATCGACACTATTTTTTATATTTTAGTTTGTTTATTAGTTCAAATGCTTTTCGATTCCGTTTGTCTGCTTGAATTTTGACGTTTCGACCACAATCCCATAACAAGACAGACAAGAGCTAATTTTATTGATGTTTTTTTTTCAATATATCAATGGATTGTCCTTTGCGTGTGCGGAACACCCTACCATTGATTCGTCACAATTTCATCAATGGTTTAGGAAAGCATAGAGGACAAACAAACATATATATACATACGAACATTGATTTAAAGTTTTATAGGTAACAAGCTGAGAAAATCTACCCTTAGCTAGCTAATATATTATATAATAATAATAAATCAACCTGTTTTAGAATGTTCCTCACTGCAGGGACACAGGCCTCCTCTCCGAGAGAGGGAATAAGCCGTAAACCACCACGCTGGCCCAGTGCGGGTTGGACGTCACATGTCTTCGAATTTGGTGGTCCTAAGAACATGCCGGTTTCCTCACGATGTTTTCCTTCACCGTTTTTGGAGCAGTGGTAATGAAATAAATAACACAAAGTAAAACGCCTGCCTGGGTTCGAACCCGCAACCTACAGATCATAAGTCAGGGCCTTAACCGCTGAGCCACCACTGCTCCCTTTTATATAATAGATCATAATGTCCAACTATCGGCCAATATAACATAATCACCGGGTAATTAGCTTTAAGAGGTCCAACTGGGAGCGATTTGACTTCCAAATGTACTAATTAGGTCCGCCCACGTCGTACCCCGCGGGTATTCGTGCTATTATTTTTGGATGACTATTATATTTTCGTCATAATAACTGTGGAATAAGATGTTATATTTCCTCTCTCAGGGCCTGTGTCCCAGCAGTGGGGAACACTCTAAAAAGGCTGATTTATTATATTATTATTAGATCTTATGACAAAGATTTATCGGAGAAACAATATATTTATGACTTATGTGACTCCAGATAAGTTGCATACAAATTCTACATTCAAAAGTGTAGCCACTTTTTTAACCCATCTTCTTTTATTTTTGTCGTATTTTTAGGGGTAATATAATTTTGTAATGTATTTTATAACACTTATGACATCAACTGCAATAAACTGAATTAACACAACTTTTTATTCTTATATTATTATTATTAATGCTTTGCTTATATTGCGTATAATGCTTACATTATTATTATTAGTGAATTGTTGATAATTATAATTTAAACGTCACCGGATCTTCATGACCAATTTATATTCAACACAACAATTATTATAATAATTAAAATATAAATAATAAAACCAATAATTAATATAATTAAGCTATTTTTACAAGAATAGTTTTAAAAAAAAGTTTCGGACCTGTCGGAGGTCCTTCTTCAGGGTGAGTGGTATTAATTCACGGTCGCGACCTAACGAAACTTTAGGTACAAAATACCGAAAAAACGCGAACGTGAGTAAAACCGTTCTTATAAAAACTTTGACACACTTTATATTTCGTGTTTTTTGCCCGAGATCATACCAATACGGTAGCAGTGAAACGAATGGCCGATTGACATTCCGTTCTTAAAAACATTTGATAAGCCAGTCACCTTAAGTATTTTATATCGCTACCTGTACAGGAAACTAATTGTGTTGCTACTATTGTTAAGGAGGCAGTCGTTAATTCTATTGGATTACTTAAAGTTTACCCGACACAGCATTATTCTTAACCCGATTAACCCAAACATGTTTTGAGGTACGTAGTAAGTTTATATCTGGCTACCCCATGTGATAATAAAGCGATGATTGCTTGTTTAATACAATCTAATACAATGATTGTACATACTTAAGCATTGTTTTGATCGTCAGAACTATGTACATAAATAGCATATGTCCCATCAATTAAAGTTAAGGAAAGTGCAATAAACACTTTACGTGATTTTGGTAAGTTTGTTGCTGGAACCTTTAAGCGTGCGTGTCACGGCGTTATAAGTTGGGCCATACAAACAGCTTTAAATAATTCATTAATAAAATATTGAACGAAGTGCTGACTTATGATAAATAATACAAAAATGTTCAAGAGATGTGAGCGAAAAGTGAAGACTCGAAAACGTCCTAATTGGTTTTTTTTCTTTAGTTCCCGCGTAAGTAACAAACAGTAACTGTCCCCCTTTTTCATATTATTTTAATTACGCTATCCCTTTTACACTATTCGACTTGTATGAATGTGTATATCACTGTCTACATTTATAAGAATTATATTTCGTACTCTTTCCCACTTCAGAAACAGAGGCGAATATGTCACCATCTGATGTTATTAGATGGTGACATATTCGCCTCTGTGAAATGTCATTTATAAGAGGAAACTGTCCATAATAAATAATGAAATATATTCGTAATGAAAAACAATCGACGTACATAAATCCCTACTAATATTTAAAATGTGAATGTAAGTTTGTTTGTTACGCTTTCACGTGAAAACTACTCAACCGATCATCATGGAACTTTGTACACCTATTCTTGGAGGTATTAGAAGTAACATAGGATACTTTTTATGAAAAAAATAGTATATCAAAAGCGAAGTATGTATGTTCCCTATAGACCTATAGACTCCGAAAAGCTGGACCGATTTCGATGAAATTTACAGGGATTGTCCAGATTGGCACATTCTCGCGTTTGGTAGCGATCGGATCAGCATAATTATTAGTACCTGGGCGAAGCTGGGGCGGATCACACAACTATAACAGGCAACTTTTCGTTACACACATTTTCATTCTATTAAGGTTCCTTTAAAAATTACACATTCGTTAAATATAAAGTTCTCTTCTGTCTGTTATTAAGACTATGGCCGTGTGTTCTTATTAAAAACATCATAATAAGTATTAAGTCCAGTAACGCAGTACGGCAAGCCAACTTTATGGCCCCATACTGCCCCGCTATAAACACGAGAACAAACAGCCCGCGCGGTCCACCTGAGACCGGATGTTAAATTTGTTAGTGCCTCCCCCTGCCCGCTCCCGGACCGACCCCGGAGGGTTTAATCACTCCGACTGTATTATTTCATTGTTAATATACAAAGGGACTAATATCCAAATATCATGGCACTCGTAGTTGGTTATTTGAATTTTACATGTCGTGATTTTACATAAATCTCAGATAAATATTTGTGTATTTATTTACATTTTTAGTTTAAATCTATGTTGTACACTACCTTAAGGATTGCTACCTTATCGTTTTAAATTAAAATATACTTGTAACAGGTAACAGGTCTTTTCATTACGTATTTTGTATTCTATAAGGCGCTAGACTCCTTTCACTCTTAACTCTAATGTCATGTAAACAGGTAATGAAGTAATTTATTTATAGTAGTGTATCTCTTTTTGTGGGAATCTACGACAGAGAGACAAAGAGAGAGAGAGAGAAAGAGAGATGTAACTCTAATAGGCACGAGACTGCCTCACTGGTTTTGTCACTGTAACTTAGAACCTAAGAAAAATCCGATCCGTTTACTTATTCGTAAATTCAAAATGAAATTGTGACGTATTTTATACACGAGTTAAAAGTTTTTGTATCATCAAAAGTAGTTGTTGACTGAAAGCGCTTCCGCTGCGGCGGCGGCCGGCCGCAACGCGAGCTCGGCGGGAAATTGCACGCGGGAAATATTGCCCGCCATTTTGGTTTGTTTGAAAAAATGTTCGCTGTCCGGGGAATGGATTTGATAAGTGTATTAGTGTATATTTTATATTTTTGAAGTGAAATCTTCTTAACAAGGGAACATCTTAAAGTCTCGTTTAAACGACGTGATCAACACGCGTCAGCAACGTGCTTATTTGAATTAGGAACAGTTTCGGCAAACTTTTTTTTTATATTGATTTATTATTTTTATTGATTATTTATTTATTTTTAATCTGTTATCCCACCTTTTTTCACCAGTTTTCACTCCTGTCGGATGTCTTTTGTTTTTTATTCAAGGAATACAAATGTTCGTAATATTAGCAGGACTAGGCTAATCATGTCTGTATCATGTTTTTTTTCATAGAATTTTGTGCGGCTCCAAGCTAAAGTAATATCTAAGACATCTATATTTGTTAATAACAATATAATTGAACTATGTTACTAAATAATTAATACATCAATAATGGATTATTAACACAATTACATAGCGGACGCATCAGTGCTAAGTGCTATCACTTGCTATTTCTTTCGACTACGTACCAATTTATAATACATAAATATATAAATTCAACACTTTTGTTTTATAAACATTATAAATATTTAAACATAACATAAATTCTCAACGATAAAAATAAAAACATACCAAAAGAATGTTAAATATTATTTTTTTATTAAAAATATTCACAAACGAATGATTTTTGAACGCAGCCGAAATAAAAATTAAATGAGGGTATTAGGAAATTATTTGTCAAAATGTTGCGTGAATCGGTAATTGTGTAAGTTTACTCTCAGACATTGTCACCATTTACATTGTAACTTAATTTAATAATGTAATGGAAACAGTGTTCCGTTGTAAAGTATACTGGGTAAAGTGACAAAGGACAATCGATACAATATTAATAATCATGAACAGTCCTGCGGAGGTGAGTACATTTTGTTTACTATTAATTTGCAATAATTAAGGCTTTTTCTTAAATAATTTATGCCGTGAATGCATTCTATTGGTTACATAAAGACTAGTAGACATAAAATGTCGGTTTAATATTTTTTATAATTGTGTTTATTACAAAGCAGTTGGAAATTACAAGGTAAAAAAGTATTATAAAAGTGGGAGGAAGGGCAAAATTTTTGAAGGGAAATCATATCGCATAGTGGTATGTATGTAAAAAGTACAACAATGTTGGTTTAATAAATCAAACCCTACTTCAAATGTTGACAATGACGTTACACGCAATTTTTTCTGTATATTTATTTCACACACACATATATAGATTTTATTTTTGTAATTGTTTGTATTTTTTAAGTTAATATGTTTTGTATAATGTATAACCGAAATAAGGCTTGCGCCATACTTTGAACCTTCTATTTGAATGTCAAGTATAGTAATAGTGTTGTTTATATCTATATCATATATACGCTAGTTGTACGCCAATAATTAAGCTTGACATAATTAAAAAACCTTTTTATATATTTTTTGTTTTAGGTTCGATGTATTGTGTGTCAATTGGTATTTTGTTGCGCCAACTGTCGCAGAAAACACGAGCGATCAGAACACAAGCTGAAGTACGACTGCCCGATCTGTCGCGGCAAGAGGTTCCTTTGCCGACCTGAAGACATCAACCAAGACCTTATACAACACCTCGCCGACGAACATATACCGCTGCAGTGCAGAAAGTGCAATAAATTATTTAAAACTATGGATGATCTGATTGATATAGATAAATGTGTAACCATATCGGAATTAGTTGATACAGAATGTTTACATAAAGATGAAGTTGCCGAAGGAATAGATAGTGATTTTGATTCCTTATATCATAATGTTTTAAATAATAATGACGGCGAAAATATTGCTGCGATTGTTTCAATTAACAAATCCAACAGAACAGCAGTAATAACACCGTTGAGTAAAGGCCAGCACTTAGTGGATTACGAATCGAGTGACGCTGAATCTGAAAGCAGTCCAAAAGTTCAATTTTTGAGAACCCCACACCCTAAAATAACACCAAAAACTCCTGTTGCCAAAAAGTTTAGGTCTGCCACGCCGCACGTCAATAAATTCGTTCAATTGATGAGACAGAAAGCTGTGGATGATTACGAGGAAGCGATGGCTAAGGACGAACATACAAACATGTCACCGATCAGCGGAGCTATGTCTGGCGTCGACCGTTTAGAAGGTAATTATACTAATAGATGTTTTTAACTAAGTTATACAGCCATATCACTACTAATTTAACACTTTTTACAAGTTCTAAATGACTGAAACTTTCTATTTAGGGTTCTAATCCTTACCTACATTACAACATCTACATTACCAAATAACTGTGTGCTTTACGGTCCATATATAAGTATTAGAACATTGACCGCGGTTTCACCCACCTCTCCATTTAAATTACTTAAAAGCATATGTGTGATTTCTTTCTGCTCGGCTTATAAGCGTCGTAACGTTAAAAATAGGCTTTAAATTTCATTGATAATAGGGCTACGTAGTTAGTTAATTAGTTAGTTAGTAGATAGCGATGGTTATTTTGCGTGTGGGTGTGACATGAATCACTCCAGCCAACCCAGCTCCTCGACGTATTCCAGCAACCACTTGATGTTGCCGGTGATCTCTGAGAGCGATTGAGCCAGTGAGCCCAGATATTTAACCCCGTATACAGACACTGCAGGGCAGCGTAGCTTGGTGAGGCCGCAGACAATGCAGGCTGAGTTTGCAGAAATCATTATCGCCAGGTCGTCAACGTAACCAACCATGTAAAAATGGTTCCCATTCAACTTGGTCAGGTTATCGTTCATCATGTTCCACAGTAATGGTGAGAGAACAAGTCCACAAGGACATTTTCGATTGCCACTCTTTTAGAGTTATCTGTACGGATTATCCTTTTGCTGAGCATCTGTGTAATCGAATCACAGATTGTTTTTTTAGCCCCATCTTGAGTATGGATATTTTATTAAATTTGAAGCTTATCTTGTCAAAGGCCCCCTCTATGTCAATAAAGGACCCTAAGCATTATGAGTTCTTATCCAGCGCTTCTTCAATTTTATTAACTACGTGATGAAGCGCAGAGTCTGTAGATTTACCAGCGCTGAAGGCATGCTGTAGTGGAGATACGTATAATAGAACTATTAAATACAAAAAGAGTTTTTAAATCTGATTAGTAGTGAGATTAGCACTTTCAAACAAACAAACACTTCAGCTTTATTATATTTGTAGATGCTTACGCTAGAGGAAAATTAACTTGTGATTATCGCTCGAGTTGCCAAACCAACCGTGCTAAAACACAAAACATGTATTAAGTGAGAAAACCCCAACAGTTACAGATTCTCAAAAAGAGGCCACCACACCAACATCCCAGTTACCACACTTGATGAACTTGGTTCAGTCTGTGACCACCAGTACGCCGACACACCCGGCGAGCGGAGGGTGGACACTGTTCCATGAACAAGGAGCAGACTCGCCGCTCTCTGAAATAGAAAACGCGGAAAGTCCTGCACAAACAATTGAAAGCGATGTAAGTTAATATTTTATTTTAACTCCCAACTTACGGAAGGTCCGTGACCAGGTTTATTTACGTACTTAACGTTCCTTTATTTAATCCTTTGAGACTTGAACCCAAAAATTTAATTGGAAATTTAGTTAAATATAAAAAAAATTGATTTTCCTTAATTTTCAATCACGTTTCAGATAAAAACGGAATCAGATATTGTACAACCAAAACTGAAAAGTATAATAGTGGCGGCAAGTCGTAACCGCTTCAGCAGCCAGGATAGTTCGGAGAAGGGAAGCTTAACGGAAACGGGAAATAGCACAGAGTCGTCGATAAAAGCGAAAAGAGTCAAATTCGCACAAGATACTGTTTTTGAACCGGAACCAAAGGTGAAACGAGGTGTGTTCATATCTGATATCTGTGATCTGTGTATACGGAAGAGGTAGCTGATGAACCAATATTAATTGAATCATGAAACGAATCATTGTAAAAATTATTTATTTATATAAAATTATGTAATTTTAACTAATATAAAAGATACACCATAACTTCATAAAGATATTTCGGGACAAAGATTGAACGTAAATAAATTCGGTTTATGCTATTAAACTATTACCATACAACTATTTAGTAGTAGTTAGTAGTTTAGTAGTACTAGAAGAATCTCAAAGAGGAAAAAAAGGAGATCTCAAATCACCTTGATATTATCCATTTGATTCGCAAAAAGCTAAAATTGAAATAAAATGTTGATTTTGCCTTTCAGAAATCCAATCATAATAGTTTAAAATTCTATTGTGCATTTTTTTAAAAGTACAATGAACATGATATGAAATCGTTACTATATTTATATCGATACAAAACAAGTTCAAAAATGGACAAACAATAATTTAGTTTTTTTTATATTGTATGAACTAGCGTTTGACAACAATCTCAGCTAATGTTAAGTGGTGTGATGTGGTTTAAAGATGGTACGCACTAGTTTAGAGACAAACTCTTCTCTTGAAGGTACCCACGTCATAATCGGACGAAATTACTAAATATAGTTTATAAAAAATTATGCGCTCACGCCCGTAAACCAGACAGACAGAGAAGTAGACAGAGATTATGGATTTCCCTTTAGCGTAATCCACATCGCTCTCGCTTCTTCTACATCCAATACAAATACGCATACATGTTTAATTTATGTTCTTTTATATTTTCAGTATTTAGAAAACCAAAAAGAATGCTGACACCTGGGCCACAAAGACAACGATTTTGTTACAATCCTCGCTTTCAAGCTCTTGTCAATCGATTCGAAACCCAAGCGAGAACTCCGTTGCATATAAAAGCGGAAAAAGATCAGGAAACAACACCGCCTATTGGTCAGCACAATATGCAAGCAAGAGCAATCGATTTTAAGGAAGAAGCTTTTACAGATGAATTGCCAAGTCATTCCAAAGAATCGAAAGTGTTATTCAAGTCGTGCGTAGACACACCCCCGAACCCCGTCGATAACACAATAATGACCGTCACCACAAATATAGCAACTACTTTAGAAACCTGCATCAAATCCGCTTTGCGAACTTCTGAAGATGAAACTGAAATAGAGTTCAAATTCGTAATAACAAAAAAGAAGGTTAGCGTTAAGAGGATTGAAGAAGACTGGGAGAGTGCAGACTTAAAGAAGAACAATAAGCAAACGGAACCGCAACACAATAAAGAAAACATTTGGTCATCCGTTGCTAGGGCGATCAAAAACGTATTTTGGAGCGAACAAGGTAATAATTAACAGATACAAATTTACAGTTGGAATATACTTTTAACTGTAGAGTAATGGTTATATTGCTTGGTGAACTATAGATCTACGTACCTATCAAGTCGCTGTGTAGTTTTACCTCAGTTTGCCTGCCAAGCCAAAACATGCTATCTCATAGCAGGATACATAAACTTTAATATTCTTGTATATTACAACAGTATAATGCTTTGTTACGTGTTAGAACTTTTTAAATAATAAAAAAGAAATAAATTGTGATATTCGAATTTTCTTCGGCATTACAAAATTTCACGTTTGCACGCTCACGATGTTGCATTCTCTTATATCTACTCCAATCACTTTATTTTCACACGGAGGGTCGACGTATTTTAATACACTTTATTTCTTTCCCCTTTTTACTTCCGACGCTATGGCACGCATTTACGTTGATGGATCGTAATTCTGTCCCTACTTACCACGTTCCGTGGGATTTTATTTCGTACTTTGCACAGAAGTTATTCGAACTCGGAATATATTAACTTAGGGAAATTATACATTGAATAAAGTTCAAGAAATTAATGTTGAATCATTTATTACGTAATGTACATAGGTTAGTATGAATCATATAAAATATATTTTTTTTATTAAGTTTTTGCTTGTTTTCACTTTCTAATAATGTCCGCCAACAGTCAGCAAAGCACCCGAAACTATTCTTATATAAGCATAATTTCCTCAGCCTTTCATAAAAATAGAAAATATTGAACTAAATACAATGCCATTGCTTTGTCCTAGCTTGCTCTACACCAGAGGGATCGCTGGAGAGCAATGACTCGACGTCGTCGTCGGCATCCAAACGCAAATGCGAGCAGATGTCGGACTACAACCTCAGCCCATTGAACCGCAAGCGTTATAAGTATGAAGGGAGGATCCCGGGACGACCTCCTCTGAGGCGCACCAAATGTTGGGGACTCCCCGGATTGAAACCACAAACAGAGGAATGGGGGAAGAACACTTCTGAATGGAGTCAGGATTAATTAAACACAAATTTATTTTTAAGTTAATTAATTTTAAGTTCTAAGGTTATTTTATTCACAACTATTTATAAAGAGAATATAGTTAGTGCAATTCAATTGTAGAAGCCATTATTCATCGCCAGATTGATATTCTCGCCGGGAACTGAATCGGACACAAATATCGATTTTCATATTATTGTATCATTTTATAAATGAGTGTTTTAAATGAAACATATATTGTAATTGGTAAAGTACAGATTAGTAGAAAGAAGAAGAAGAAGAAGTATGAAGATTTTCACATCAATCCTTTTAACTGAAAATTGTTTAATATTAGTCGTTTATTTATAAATATATTTTAATTTAAATAACCAATTTACTTACTTTTTAGTCTAACCTATGTATAGATGTATGTAGACCCAATACCTTACTATGTATGTACACAAATTTAATTTGATCTGCTAATAAAAACAAATGATGAAAAAACTTCCATTTGATTTTTAACTAACTTTTGTCAGAGTTTGGGGCGGGGCACGTCACGGAGTTCAAAGGCCAAAACAATTGGGCGCTACCTCCTTCTTCTGGAACCATTTCGTCCAGAGGTTGACCGTGAGTTAAGAGGTCCTGAAATAATAGTTTTCCGGGCACCTACCTACAAAAACCTGACATTTTAAAGATAAATTATCTCGATATAATTTTCAAAAATGCCATGTCTGAAATACGCTGATTTCGATTCCCTGCCTCAATCGCTAATGATTATTAAAATTCTAGAATATTTCCAAAAGCCCTAGAAGCATGTATTTTGATATGTAGGCTAGGAATAGCGACAGAAATAATAAAATTTCCCAGTCGAACCTCTCGTCGAGTATCAAGGTTCCAAGTCAAACGGTAGTATCAAATTTATTGTCACCTGAAATATGTCGATCTTGTAATTGCCTATCAAGAATAAATGAAAGCCTTTTGCTGATAAAAAGTTAAACTATTTCTAATAGAGCTTAACTTCGTGCTAAAATAACGCAAACCAGAAATTTAAAATATTTTACTCCGCGATCGTTGTAGTTTACCTCAAGGGTTTTCCCATCTCAAACATACCATTAGGATCACGTTCACGTACCATATAAGGTTTCCGTTTTCTTTTAAATTGTTACACATTACGATATGCTCCACAATTTTTGACATTCGCCAAGGGTTATGAAGAAAATAAGATTCGAAAGCAGGTATCTTATTCCTTATGGTCTCGAGTGAATGACACGTCGGTTTAAAATTCTCCCTCGCGCCCGCAAAACACGACGGAATGCATTCAAATACTTTTTGTTCAAACATAAAAAGAAGATTTAGATTGCGCGTCGGGTTATTCGTATCACGATCACGGTTCTACGTGACGATATTATACCAAATCCAAAGGGTATGAATCGAGAGGAAGCGTATTTAAAAAAAATCGCTCTCAGATTTTGTCGGATCAAACGGCTACATGATGAGACGTTCGATGGTTTCTAGATGAAATATAATATAATAATATCCTAGGACAAATTCACACACGGCCATCTGATCCCAAACTAAGCAGAGCTTGTGCTATGGCAACCAGACAACTGATATACTGCATATACTAATTTTCTTTTGTAAATACATACTTAAATAGATAATTATACCCAGACTCAGGACAAACAGACACGTTCAAGCACACAAATCTCTGTCCTGGGTGGGAATCGAACCCACGACCTGCGACGTGAAAAGAAAGTATCTTACAAACCACGCCAACCGGCCCGTCAATAAATAAAACTTTCGTTAATAATGTTATAGGTAACACAAGAGATAAATGCAATAACGATATAAAATCGAATCTAGAAAAGTAACACGGTAAGCACGTCACACAATAAATGTATAAAGTATTATATGTATAGTAGTATTATATGCGATGTTAAATAAGTTGTTATAATTTGAAAAAGTTGTGAGAACATTTTCGAATGTATTTAGTTGCATAGTACGATAACAACGGTACTGACTACTTGATTTGTAAAAATAATTTAATGGTAGCTCTTATACAGATCAGTGTCATCTAGAGTTTAACGTTAAAAAACTGTATAAGTATAGCACAAGCGAATAGAGAAACCATCTACAGAGGGTCTGTAGGAAGTACAACCGAAGGTACGCAACTTCTCATAACAGAGGGAAGTGTATGAGGAGTTATATATGATAATTGAAGGAAGAATTTCATCCGCTTTATGTACATTATGTTGATGTTTGCATGAATAAAGACCTATTGTGTTCTGAATTAAAAGCGAAAATTGCAACTTTTAATTTTATTAGTTATTCGATTCGAATTGATGTTATATACAGGAAAGCGGGTATTTTGTTTGCTCACAAATGAATGTTAATTTAGTATGCAAAACTTCAGCGAGCTGTTAGCCCGGACCGGATTTTTAAATAAAACATTTAACTAATTGATTTCACACACACACACGACCTTTTATTTTCAATTTGAAATCAAATTTTTGCATATGTAAATTGGAATGTGCTACGAGGAATAATAAAATAATGCTATTACATTACTTTTTTATACTGAGTGAAATTCTTGTTCAACATCTCGTTTGGTAATCTAGAAAGCTGTATAACTGGCTGTGGATCGAGCTTCGCTCCACAATGTCTTTTATATTTAAGATCGCGTTTTTTAAATACAGCGCCATCTAACAAAAATATGGGATGAGTAAGTTAGCCCTTGACAACACTTCAACAATAGATAAGGCAAATACCTATCAAAAGATGGCGCACGTTAATTATGCACATAATTTTTTTGGCGTTTTTATGAACAAAACATCTATATAGGTAAATATAAAAATAAAAACCGAATCTAAATACAACATGTAATGAAAATCGTTGGATACGAAGCACCGTTGCTTGTTACGACCCATCTTTTTTTTTTATATTACCAAGTGGCAAACGAGCAAGCAGCCCCTGGAAATAAGTACCTCTACCCATAGGCATCCGCAACAAGCTAATGAGTTGCAGATGCGTTACCTACCTTCATGGACGAAGGAGGAGACAAACAAAAAAAAGGATAATTCCATTCCCTGTCTATCCCCTCCTCATCCGTCAAATCCTCTTCCTCTTCCCATCCTTTCCTTATTAGAAAAGGGTAGGAGGGGGAAGAGGACTACATTTAGGCCTCCGGCACGTCACTCTTTAGACAAAACGCAGAATACTTCTACTTCACGCCTGTCTTCTGTGACGTCGTGGTATTTCACCGGTCGAGCCGGCTCATTCGTGCAAAAATGTTGTTATTGCGGGCTCTACCACTGTTGTGTACCATCTGTTTCTGACTTGTGTCGGTGGTGTTATTATTCCAGTAATATATTTAATTTTTTGTTTTTGATACTTTACAACGTCAGTATTATTAACTTCATTCAACAAAGATGTACAGATAATTTTAACTATCTATATACCTGACCACCTATGCAGATCACACATTTGTGAAAGCTTTTTAATTGTATTGCACGTCTACAGAAAAGTGCAATTGCTCGAAGTAATTAATCGCTGGAAATAGAACAAAGGAGACAAAAACGGTTCGCGTACTGCGGACGCTGGTTTTAATGTTTTTGGTCCGGAATTAATGGCTTGCATCAGCCACAACGATCAAACGCAAAAACACATTCGCAGTGTGTACGTAGACATTTTATTAAATTTTGTTGGTATTGCACCCGTCAGTATCATTTTATTAAACTGTGAGAGATAAGGTGATATGTCTGAAAACGTGTTTGAAGTACCTCGATTCGCTGAGTTTGCACCTGAAGTTCGTTAGCAACTTAAAAGTATTCCTGGGGTTCCTCAGAGAGTTGCCAATGCATTTGGTATATTGCCACATACTGTCCACATTAAAACAGCCCTCCACTACTTACTAACTAGCATCCTTACAATATTTTAAATAAGTGTATTTGTTCCCAGGTGCACGGGTCCTGGGGCTTACCGGCGTTCGTCTGCGACGTCTACATAGCTATGGATGTCACATCTTCAACTTCCAGTATATTCAATCTAGTTGCGATATCTGTTGACAGGTAACTATGTAATATGTAGTTTTCTATAACTCCCAGAAGCGTGTTCTCAAAATGTATCCTGACCATTGCAACTCATTATTTATGCTTCTATTTTGTAGACAAGAAAAGACGTTAGAGATCAACCACGAAATTACGTATAGTAACCGAGGAAAATGTATTTATATTTCACGAGGGTTTGATTTGCTAAGCGAAAAGAGACAGGTTTGAAAATTCTAAAACTCTCGTCTATAAAACAGGGTCGAGTCAACAAGCAACTTTGTCAATCCCGGAAGGTTTTTGGCACTCGTACCAAAGAATCATCTCAATAGTGAATAGAATTTATGTCAGAACAATATAAGTTTGAGGATATTGCGTTTTTAAAAATTCGAATTGATTCAATGAAATCTAGTCTCGATGACTTAATATTAGAAGTTGTGAATTATTTACATTAGTAATATAAATGAAAATGGGAATAAAAAAAACAATAAAGAACTTGTATACACTATTAACTTAGACAGTTAGACAAGTTACGGATTTTTGATATTTGGCACGGTCCTAACACACCTCTTTTCCTTCTAAATCGATACATCTACAATAGTCGGTTATGCGTACTCTTAGAATTGTCTTTATTACTTCTTTCATATTTACCTCCTGTATCACAGATCTTGTAGATATAGCACGCCCCCTTCGAAACGAGAAGTTGGTTCCTATCTAAATTTATTTATTATATAAAAAGTAGTTTTTTTTTTCCAATTATTGTTCCACATTGTCTGTACTTTATAAATACGACTCATTAGCTGATACAATATTAACCATAAGTTTTATCTCAGGTACATTGCGGTAACACAGCCGATAAAGTACGCGAAGCACAAGAACAACAGGCGAGTGTGGTTCACGATCGTGCTAGTGTGGCTGGTCTCAGCGGCGATAGGGGCGCCCATCGTGCTCGGTCTCAACGACACACCGGACCGCAACTTCGACGAGTGCCTCTTCAATAGCCAGAACTACGTGCTGTACTCCTCCCTCGGCTCCTTCTATATCCCCTGCATAATGATGATGTTCCTCTATTATAACATATTCAAGGTGAGAGATTCTATAACTATACTAAAGAGAATTACTTTCTTCTTCTTTCTTTTTCTTAACTTTCAAGCGATCATCTGACGATAAGTAATACTTTTCAACATGTCAATACGGTGTTACCTATTTTTTAAATATTCAATTCAATCAGCATTGTACTCGCTGTACAATAATTTACCTTAACGATGGAGCCTAACCTAAGAGCATATTTGCAACAGTATAAAAAGGAAAGTGAGCAGTGGCGGCTTAGCGGTCTAAGCCCCGACTTACGGACAACAACATACGTACGGTTGGTGGCTCGAACCCAGGCAGGCGCTTTACTTTGTGTTATTTATTTCATCACCACTGATCCAAAAACGGTGAAGGAAAACATCGTGGTGAAACCGGCATTTACTTAGAACCACCAAATTTAAGGACATGTTATATCCACCAACCCACAGTGGGCCAGCGTGGTAGATTACGGCTCATTATCTCTCTCGGAGGCATGTGTCCCTGCAGTGGGGAATATTCTAGAAAAGGCTGATTTGTTATTATTATTATTAAAAAAGTATGATCAGTTAAAATAGATATAGATAGGTATACTCAGCTATTAAAACATTAAAAAAATCACGGGCAATACAAAACTATGGTTTATTCTTCATGCAAATTCAAATGAAATAACCTTAAAGCGAGGATGGCGCGTGGTCTCGTAAAAGCGAGTGTTACAAGACATTTCACTAGACTCGTATAAAAATTCAATTTTATAATGCAATTGTTTGCTGTTTACTTGAATACTGTATCGACTTTTCAATATAATATTCATTTACAAAGAGTTGAAAACACTAAAGTCTATTCGTAAGCCTTGATCTTTTGAATGTATTTTCATTTTGAATTCGGCACGAATACGATCGGAATCCGTTAAGTCTGAGAACTGTACTGTAAGGTCAATTCAATTATTAATATTTATACACACACACACACACACATATAAATCTAATTAGTATATGAAATAAAACAACTGGCCTTAAATTTAAATACCTTATGATTAACTAATCGCCGTCATCCAAGTACAAGCGCAATAACACCGTGGAAAATTGTAAATTAACAATTGAGTGTTCTACAGGCGCTTAGAAAACGGGCGAAAAAACAACGCGCTGCAAAAAAGCCTCCTGTGTCCGGCGACCCAATAACCGGAGCCACGACTGCCGTGATCATCGAGAATGTGGCGCAGACCAGGAGACTGGCGGAGACCGCGCTGCACGAAGACCGGCCTACTAATACCGGCTCAGGGAGCAACGAGGACGATCACGACGACAGGTGAGTCAACGGAACGCGGCGTAGACCAGGAGTCGGGCGGAGACCGCGCTGCACGAAGACCGGCCTACTAATACCGGCTCAGGGAGCAACGAGGACGATCACGACGACAGGTGAGTCAACGGAACGCGGCGTAGACCAGGAGTCGGGCGGAGACCGCGCTGCACGAAGACCGGCCTAATAATACCGGCTCAGGGAGCAACGAGGACGATCACGACGACAGGTGAGTCAACGGAACGCGGCGTAGACCAGGAGTCGGGCGGAGACCGCGCTGCACGAAGACCGGCCTACTAATACCGGCTCAGGGAGCAACGAGGACGATCACGACGACAGGTGAGTCAACGGAACGCGGCGTAGACCAGGAGTCGGGCGAAGGCCCCGCTGCACGAAGACCGGCTCACTAACACCAGACCATGTCACCGGATGTAATGTGGCCACCGCTACACATCGACATCTCACACCCGTACCACAACTTTCATGAGTTACAAATGTTAACTCTTTTTAGATGAGTGGGAGGAGGGAAAAGGTTGGGGCGGGATGACGGGGATAAGGCCTGCTACACTTCACAACACAGAAGTAGAAATACAACTAGTTTAAGCCTCTCTACTGAGAGTTTGTACATGCGGTGGACTGTAATACTAAATCTTTAATCTATGACTATTATTATTGCACCTATTACTATAATGGAGGTATGACTTCCCAGGAGATGCGGTAATAGAACTGATGTCATTGTTTCCTTTGTTTTAGCTTCGATAAGAGGTCAGTTGAGCTGGAGGCGGACACTGACGACTGCCACATCATACCCAACGACAAGTCCACGGACTTTATGCTCGCTTCGGTCACCGAAGAAACAACTACGAAGTAACTTCTTTAATAATTGCAATCATACTTAATTTTTTCGATAAATTCGATAAACGGTGATTAACTGATCACGCCTTTGAGCAGCAGCCTTAAGGGCGGGCAATTATATTTGTTTCGATAAATTATATTATAGGATAGGTGTTCATTATTTACTTTACAGATAAAGATACAATATGTTACTTACAGGACCACAAAGAAAACATTTAAGATGCAAATATTGCCTGACACAAATGGGAACAATGATTCGGGATACGTGGCGTCCCACGTGGAGGAGACTCGGGGGCACGCGTCGCCACCGGGATCGCCAGGAATGCGGGGAGCGACGGTGCTCCGCAACATGGCCTGCGATACTAAATGGAAGAAGAACGGGAAGATGACCAGACTCGATCCCGATTCCAGGTTACATTTCCCTTTCATAGCAATTTTGCTTAACATTAATAGATTTATTTAATTAATTATACAATTGTTTTGTTGCAGTTCAGATTTTTCATTTTAAATGTATGACGACTAGACGGACACTGGCTTATGCACTTTGGCTTTATTTATTTAACACTCGCGGTGCGCTCGCCGTTTACAATGCCTGTACTTATTGAATAAAACCTATTATCGTATAATATCTAAAATGTACCAAATAAAATGATCTGTGATTTAAAATAATCTTGTAAAGGTGTCAAGAATTCTACGACCATTTTCGCGCATGACTATAAAAAGTTATTTATACCTTCTTAAAACCATAGCATATTCTGTAATAAGACTGAAATATTTTAGACACGCGTCCCTCGGCATGCGATCAGAAGACGACCACGAAGCCAGCACGTACGACCTCCGGGACGGCACGTCCAGCAAGAAGGAGAGGAAGGCCAGCGCCGCCACCGCTCGCTTCACCATCTACAAGGCGAACAAGGCCAGCAAGAAGAAACGGGAGAAGTCTTCTGCCAAGAAAGAACGGAAAGCTACGAAGACTTTAGCGATCGTGTTAGGTAAGAGCCAATACTAAAACAGTTCCAACCATCAACCTTACAATTTTAAATATTTTAAATGAATATTTCGATGTGTAAGAATCAATTGGCATGGGAATGAAATAAAAGCTTGAATTATTATCCAGTCTATGTCCATTAATATAGTACGGAGAGTACAAAAGGTACCATGAAGTAGCATAAACGATTACGCGTCAAGATCACAGAAGGATAGATTGCGTATTCAAAGACTGTAGTTTATGATAGAGGTTTATTTTCAAAAATGAAGTAATTACGAATAGAAATTGTACTGGATTTCAAACAAGCGAAATGATTGTACACACTCTTTATATTAATTTCACTTATATAGTAATCCAATCTCAATGATTAATCAATAAATAAAAAAGGCAATGTGTGTACGCGTATAAAGACAGATTTTGATCAAGAAATATTCAGGTTAACCGATGATAATGATGTGGAAGTTCGATAGCGATTGGATCAACATAATTAGTGCGGATAACTAAAAAACTAAAATATTTTTATCCATACAGGTGTATTCTTATTCTGCTGGGCGCCATTCTTCACGTGCAACGTTTTGGACGCGATCTGCGGCAAGCTGGGCCTGCAGTTCTCCCCGGGCGTCACCGTCTTCATCCTCAACACCTGGCTGGGCTACATCAACTCCTTCCTCAACCCCGTCATCTACACGATCTTCAACCCCGAGTTCCGGAAGGCCTTCAGGAAAATATTAAGGTGCAGCACCTAGCCCATAGATTATTTGGTCGTTTTCACACAGTAGATCTCGAAACATTCGTGTCCAGTACAGGTTGATACTTGACAAATCTGTTAAGTTAATTTAACTTGAACATAACTTTATGTATAGTTATATTATATGTATTCTAATGACAACGAACTGCTGAAATTCGTAGCTCTGTTATGTATTAACCTGCACTCGCGATCTACTAACGGCCAAATAATTAAACCGAATAACAATAATTGTTATGTTGTGATAAATCAATAATAAATTAACTATCTGTCCTAGATCTAGTTATTTAGCATATCAAAGTTAAATCTATGTATTATTATATAAATAAATTGTACGTTTAAATTTGAAGATATATACGTCGCGTACAATTCAGTGCTTCTCTTGTATTCACATTCCTTTGAAAATGCGCCAAAATTTAAAGCGACATCACTGACCGTTAGGTTTTTTTCAGGTTGTGATATATTTACTTTTTACAAATAATTCTTATTATTTATTATCGCTTATAAAAGACCTGTATTCATCTTTTTAATGTATTAAGGATATAAAATATATTGCAAATACTAGGTAGAGGTAGATGTGTAATATAAGTGTAACCAGATATTAAATTACAAACCGCACGTTGAATATTTGCTGACTACCCCTCCCCCAACCGTCGGTCACGGTAGACGAATGGAGGAACGGTAGTCAGCAAAATTTCACACACACTTAAATAACAAACATTATGGTAGCTAAATAATGTTGTATTTGTGTTAGCCTCTATTCAATTATTCATCGGTAATATTTAATTTTCTGCCTTTCCGTCCAGGACGTTGATTTCTATGCTTATTGTCCTATTTTGATCTATAATGCATGCAATTAGGAATTAAATTATATTAGTTTTAATAAATAACATTTAGAAACACTCAAGCTTCGTAAACCGTAGGAAGACAGACAAGTCAGTGGTTTTATAATCGTATCTAAAGTACATGAAGTATTTAATAGTTAAATGTCTTACGTGACGAAAATGCACTGCGCGATTTGATATAGTAGTATGTAATTACTGGTCAAGTCATATATTTACCATATCAACTGATTAGAATAGGCAGCCTTTTTTAGAATCCAATTTTTGATGGTCACTGTAAAATTATGCCTGTAGATTATATGTATGTATATCCAACGTATGTTTCTAATTCTTTTGTGAATACTTCATCACCTAGAAAACTTAAGTGATGCTCAAACCAGAACTTAATCGATACTCATTTATAATTCATATCTCCGGAGCATTTGTTACGAACAGAATAGCGATGCGGGATTTTCACTATGATATATGTCAATAGGTTATTGCGTCTCGTCAATATCGCTCACCGTACTTTATAACGGAACCGTTTACACTGTGATGTAAGGGGCTTTACACACGACGTTTGTGCGCGCTGACGACGCGCTTTGAGCGCATTTAGGACGCCTGGCGAAAGCAAGACCGTTTCTTTTGTGACTGGTCACAGTCGGCAGAGCGCAGAAGGCGCTTAGCCTAAGCCTCTTTTAAGAGTAACTTGGCTCGAGGGCTTCCTCCGTATAGGGAGCCTCGGCTCGGGCTGTTAGATTAATATTATTGCCGGATTGGGAAGTCGCCGAAGCGACCGAAGAGGTCGGTCCATGGAGTGACTCGGCTCAAGGGCCCCTGTGAGGGGACCTCGGCTTGGCCTGTCACTCATTACGATTTAGCATCCCCGAGAGTTCCGAGCCTAGGCCCGATCGGTAGCTTCTATCTGATAACATGAATTACTAGAAGAGCTAATATTACTATTTATTGCAAGACCGTCGATGCGTTGTGACCTTTATACGCACAGAGGACGCGCTCATCTGAAACGCGCGTCAGCTCTAACAAAGCTCGTGTGCAAAGGCCCTAATATATATTATATCTATCGATTTAACTATATATTTCTTGTCCTTCTTCGCACACCTTCGCCCCTCAATGCCACGATCGAATGGCAGAAACTGGTCAAAATATATCTCACAGTATGAAGGCCACTTGCGGGATACAATTTATATCTCAGAATATAATGTATATCATATCCCACAGTGAAAAGCCAGCTTAATATTAACTACGATAGACCTAAAACACGAACGTCAGACACATCTTTGTACAAACTTTAGTGCTATTTCTGATAAAACGACATTTTATTTAATTAATGTAGCTACTGTAAATTTAATATATTCGTTATTTAAATGACCTACCATATGTTTATTTGTATGTACATATAATGAATCTCCTAAATGTGAGGAGTAAGGGATATTGATTTGCTCAATTAATCTGTATTACTCAATTATTTTAATGATCCTATCTTATATTGATATTGAATTAGGCAATACATTTTATTTAATTATATTAATCATCACATTCTAGTCCCAATTATACTGATTATGGCAATAAATTTTATTTAATTGTATTATAATTATATTTTAATGATCATATTTTAACCACAATAAGATTGATTTGAGTAATTAATTGTATTTCGTTATTTTAATGATCCCACTCTAGTCTCAATGTTATTGACATTAGCAATAAATTTTATTTTATTATTTTAATGAGCCTACTCTAGTCTCAATGTTATTGACATTAGCAATAAATTTTATTTTATTATTTTAATGAGCCTATTCTAGTCTCAATGTTATTGGCATTAGCAATAAATTTTATTTTATTATTTTAATGAGCCTATTCTAGTCTCAATGTTATTGGCATTAGCAATAAATTTTATTTCATTATTTTAATGAGCCTATTCAAGTCTCAATGTTATTGACTTTAGCAATAAATTTTATTTTATTATTTTAATGAGCCTATTCTAGTCTCAATGTTATTGGCATTAGCAATAAATTTTATTTCATTATTTTAATGAGCCTATTCAAGTCTCAATGTTATTGACTTTAGCAATAAATTTTATTTCATTATTTTAATGATCCTATTCTAGTCTCAATGTTATTGACATTAGCAATAAATTTTATTTTATTATTTTAATGAGCCTATTCTAGTCTCAATGTTATTGAGTTTAGCAATAAATTTTATTTCATTATTTTAATGATCCTATTCCAGTCATAATTTTGAGCAATAAGTTTGATATAATTATTTTAAGGATCATATTCTAGTCACAATGAGATTGAAACTTGCTCAATAAAACAGTATTATTTAATTAATTCCATACCTTAGTGCTTATGAAAATAATACATTCTGTGTGTCCCTTCGTTATCATATGTGAACATAGCTTCAGTGGGTAACTTTATTATGCAAACATTTTAATCTCGAATCGGTTATAAACGCAAAGATTGATTGAATGCAGTAACACAAGTGTATTTAACGTATCTTTAGAATTTTACTATCAACAACAACCTATTATTTTACTAGTTATTATGTATATCTTTTAAGTAGTATCGAGTATCTTTCGGGTATAAAAGCGCCTTATGTAGTGCCAAATTCTGTCACAAAGTGTTGGTTGTTACAAGTCGTCCGTTTTGTTTATTGTATTAACTTAATTTTAAGTGTGTTTTGTTATTCGTTGTATTGAAAATTTCCTTGTTGTGTTGCTTTAATCAAGTCTTATAAATTGTTTTTTTTTTGTTGAAATAAAATGATGTACCATTGAAAGTGTTTCTACAGATAGATAAATTTAACAGGGTTCCTATAATGAATCCAGTATAATATGACTACACATGTAATTAGTATATCAATATTTGTAAGGTTATATTGACAAATATAATACTGATTACTTTAAAATAATGCTTAAGAAATTTATAACTGTTAAGTATAGATACTAATGATACGACCGCTTACTTCGTGCAGACTGTTTATTCGTGTCACTGTCACATTGACAGCGGGGGCAGCCGCCTGTTCCTATACAAGCATAGTACATGCGCGTATACAACAATAACGAAACATATTATGTAATGAAGCACTACATTCATGTCATATCTTCCTCGCTGGAAATTATATCTTGATTTCATATATAATATATACATTACAGGTAAATGTTAACAAGGTGTTATTCGTTGCCATGGTAATGTATATGACAATAACAAAATTTAAAAATCTGGTAACCGATAGTAGGTTACATTTAACTATCCCTAGGGAACAGTTTTATTTTCGGGACAAAAGGATTTTCTTTCTGTACAATGTGTGCAAAATATGTTAATTGAGTCATCGAGGAGTTAAAGCGTAACAAACTTAAAATTGCATTTATGATGTTAGGATAATAAAATTAATGATAACTGTACTAAAACTGTTGTAGGTATATCGAATGTATATGCTATTTTAATCGCCAAACTGAAAACTCTGTAAAATATTTAACGATCTGTAAATATGACTTTAAGATTATTAAGGTTATTAAGTATAGGATTTGAAATTGTTAAAATGATAATTTACATTGAATTATAACATAAATACCGCGATTTTTAAAGTACAGGCAAGTTGGAAAGTCCAAAGCGGAAATTATATTATATCACGAGTGTGTCATGTTTTAACTCATAACTAAACAAAACAATAGAAATGTACTTAAATTAAAAACGTAACTAACGGGTTTTGTATGTAAATTAGTTACTTTTTATTTTTTACGCGAGTTGTGATGATTCTTTAAATAAATATAACATTCTGTTTTCGAAATCGAAAATCTCGTTTGATTTTGTTCCAATGTTCTGTTTTTTATGGAATAAGTTGGCATACAAGCAAGCGGATCACTTGAAGTCAAGTTTGTGTTCGTACTTGTAATTGATAAGTAAAAAAGAGTGGGTTTTTTTTCAAAAGCTCTCTTTTTACTTATGAACCTGTAAGAATTTGTCGGTTACAAGCTGAGCCCCGTGGTGTCACCCGCCGTCCAGTTTAATTTAACTGTTGATTGTACAGCTTAATCTGAACCCTATTTAATATGTTTGGTCTCAATAGTCCTGAAGTCAACTTATTATTCCTCAATACAAAAACATCATTGCAAAACTCTACAAATTTTCAAGTCTCCAGTCCAGTTTAGTCTTTTAAAGTCTTTGGACTGTGCGTTAACATATAAGTCAGCATACAAATATATATATACATATAGATTAAGAAAATTCATTCGTTTTGGTCGTATGTTATTCGCCTAGAGTCTTCTAACAAGAAGTGGAGCACCAAAGGAAAGGTAAATTATTTTATTTTAAGATTTTCGCCATATTAGTTTAACTTATGTTCTTATTTCAAAGTGCAACTTTGAACTTATGTTCAAAGTTTGCACAGGCGGTACGCAAGTTAAGCTTGAATAAAACAAGCGAGTGTAAGAACCTAGCAAACAGCCTATTATAACCAGCAAGTCACGTGAAACACCTTTTGTTGGGCATTGTACCGGCGCGTCGTTGGCACTCGCTCGCTGTTATATAGACGACCAGGTAGCCGCATAATATAACGGTATATAATTACTACATATTATATACATTAATACATATATATATATATATATATACATATTGTTACATAATATAACGGTATATAATTAACAATGAAACAAAATTTTAAGCAACTTGTGTGGTATTTATATTATGGAATGGCTAACCGCTGTGAATTTTAGTTCCTAGTTCCATTGCTAATAGTTCTCTAAGCGAATAAGAGATTGTAACAAGAAAAAAAATATTAATATTACACAGTTAATTTAATTTTAATATGAATTTGATACTGGCTCTCGGCTTCCAAAGATTATGTAATAGTTATGTTATTATGATATGGTGCTTAACTTTGCTGACAACTGGACGGAAGCATTATGAGGCCACGCTTCGACAGAGTCTGTCCATTGTTTGTTCGTACAGTTTGGGAGATCGAAGCTTACTACTCTGCGAATCCGCTTGGCACACAACTCGTCTAGGAAATGTCTTACGTGTATGTAAAAGTACTCGTGAAAGTCTGTCTTGACGTGACGATGGTCTTCCCGACAGGACTTCCAGTACAAGACACCCCTTTCTCGTCTAGTCTCCGACATATGTATATGTTCTTTTTTATTCAACATTCATATCTGCGTTTTCGAGAGATCCCGCACAGTCATCAGACTATTATCAAATAACTAAGAGATAACATGACCGTCCAAGTTAGTGCACGGGGAGGGGTCATAAAAAAATGATCGCACTAACGTGGGGCCGACAGCTTAATTAAAACACCAGCGTTATGGAAGCGGAGTGACGTCGGTATTATTAAAACTTCCTCTTTGTGTGCAATGAAAAATATATTAATAGCGTCCCGCGCTGATTGAAAGAAATCGCTGCGGTTTTTATGGCGCAATAAAAAGTTCACGCGAGATTTTACTGCTTTTATAATAGAAGTTGGCAAACGCGCATTAACTGACCTCTACCTATAGGCATCTGCAACAAGCTGATGAGTTGCAAATGCGTTACCTCGCTGTAATGGGCTGAGGAGAGAATAAACAGAAAAAATTATACGATTCTTATCCCAAATTCTTCTCTCCTGCTCATCCTTTGCTTATTATAAATGGATAGAAAGGGGAACAGGTATAGACTTAGGCTTAGAGTTAGGCAAGCAGCAGACAACCAGAATAATTTTTCTTGACGCATGTCTTCACCGGTCGAACCGCTGTCGCTTGATTTCTGCTTCATCCATAAATCTTCATAAATCTTAGCATACTAACCGTAAGACAAAAACACGTATGAGAAAAATCAACAATACATACTGCCATCTAAATGAATCATAACTCCGACGGCTTATAATCGGGCTAGGCGTAGTATACACTGTCAGCAAATTGTGAACTTAACGAATCATTGACAATTTGACGTCATTGTTTGACATTTTATAACCTGTCAAAATCAAATCATGAGATTGTTTCCTAATATTTCATCATTATCCGATTATTGCATAAGTGTTCACGTAATGTACAAATACTATATGTACCTTCCTGATGCATAACCTCTGGGCTGGATAGTGCCCAAAGAAATATAAAGAAAAATTTTATTCACGTAAGCTGGCTCGAGTCCAAAACGGAAAATATAAAAAATCTGCAAAAATTTGTAGGCCAAGCGAAATTATTTTCGATGACAAGTTTGCTGAAATGACATTCTCTTACCCTGGTTTGCGAAAATTCATTTTATAAAACCCTGACTTAGCGTTTTCACTTCGCTTTCATCTATGCAGCGCGAAAGTGATGCTTGTGGGAGTTATGAATTTAAAAAGAATATTAAAACACAGCTTCATGGATTACAAAAGCGCTCACACGTCCAGGGAAATTTGCAGGAATTACGAATTACCATTTAGCAGCGGTAGTGTCCGCAACAACATCTGTTACACGGATAGGCTTCAGAGAAGAGACGAGAAGTACAACTATTGCTTCGCCTAAATCAGGTGCCGGATGCCTGATTCCAGTTTTTTCACCAATCCTATCCTTTGCTAATATGGGAGAGATGGGAAGGGGAAGAGGATTGCAAAAAAATATATGCTTTTTTGTTTATCCTCTGTCCATTAAAGGTATACCTATGGGTAGCCGCTTGTTCCTTTGCCACCGTCTGCTATCAAAAAAATGATGGTTCATTTATATTTCTTACCTATTTTGATTTAAGGTATTCTAAATATTGTACTTCTTTAATACGAAGGCTTACACTGTTACAGGATTATCAGCAATCTGACAATAATTGTTTCTTTTTTATGTGAGAAGGTGGCAAACGAGCAGGCGGTTCACCTGATGTTAAGTTAGCGCTGCCCATAGACATCCGCAACAAGCAAACGTGTTGCAGATGCGTTGCCTACCTTTAACCTAAAAGGAGGGCATAGACAGGAAAAATAATATTTTTTTTCCCCGATAACCCCCACCCCGTCCAATCCCCATCCTATCCTTATTCGGAAAGGGTGGGAAGGGGAAGAGGATTGAAAGAGAGGGTGCCTCCGGCACCTCACTCATCAGACGAAACGCAGAGTACTTCTACTTTACGTCTGTCTTCTGTGAGGTCGTGGTATTTCACGGGTCGAGCTGGCCCATTCGGAATGTTACTAAAAAGTACAGTTTCTTGTAAATGCGTTAAAAACGTCAGTTTTTTTCGTATTTTTAATGATTTTGTAATGAACAACCATGTCCAGCCAGACTCATATTAATCTTAAGATAAGATTATCTCGGCCCATGTGCTCCAGTTTATTCGGTCGCAGCTTCTCGCAATTCGATTAGTGTAGCCAATCCATTCGCGAAGCGAACACCAACCTTGCGATATTGATTCGATTGCTAAAATAAACGTAGCCAGAGTACATAACATATAAATAAATAAATACGGTGCAGCCCATAACCCAGAGGGGTAGGCAGAGATTGCGGATTTCCATTTGGCGTATCCTGGCACACCACTCGTTTCTTCTATATCCACACATCTACGCATACATGTTCATCGGTTACAGGTACTCCCTTTTATAAGTCTTCCTTAGACGTCCGCTGCCAACACCGCCACTGTTACTGTACATAATTTCTAAACTTTGTACAATATAACGCGTCATTACTCGTGTATATTTCTTGGATGATGATAAAAGAATAAATATATTCTGTAATTTGATCCAGCGCCACTTCAATCTGGCTTACTGGCTGATCGAGAAAGGAATTTATAGATTTACTTACGCAATAAATGATTAGAAGCGCCAATAGCCTAATGGTTAAGGGTACGGATTGCCGCTAATAAGATAGTGGATTCGAATCTGACATTCGACTATCGTGAACCATATCCTAGCACAAGATTAGTTGGAATGGTTAAAAGAAATATTAGTTAATTAATACAAAATCAAGTAATATTAAAAAAAAAACAGTAGTTGAGTCCGCAACAACAACATCTGTTGCACGGATGGGCCAGCTCGATCGGTGAATTACTATGACCTAACAGAAAACAGGTGTGAAGTAGAAGTACTGCCGGAGGCCTAATTTCAGTCCTCTTCCCCTTCCCACCCGTTCCTCATAAGGGGAATAGAATGAGAAAGGGAAAAGGATTGGACGGGGACGGGATTAACGGGGAAAAATAAATATCCTTTTTCCTTTCTATGCCCTCGTCTGTCCATTAAACGTAGGCAACGCATCTGCAACACATTTGTTTGTTGTCTGTCTATGGGTCTCACTTTACATCAGGTGACCCGCTTGCTCGCTTGCCACCTTCTCACATAAAAAAAATCTACTTATGTAATCTGTTCTTAGACAAATATTTATGTAGGACAAAGTATGATCGAGTTATCCGTACGATTTGTCGTTTGCACAAATTCCTGAATTTAGGATGAACGTTTGAGACCACATATTGGTTCTTGATAGACGCTCCCATTTGTGTCATTATTATTATTATTTACATGCAGAGCCCACTCTCAACTGTAAAGCATGCAAGATCGGTCAGTTCCAACTGGAACAAGTGGCATGATTTTTTTAAAGACGTAAACCCGTCGCGTAATTCGAACAGCTAAAAGGCGGTGCTACTAATTGGTTATACGGTAATAAGGAATCCAAAGAATAAGACACCGATAGGAATTTGATTGCGGTACATGACCTCTGTGGTAGGGCTGCTAATGAACAAACAATTCAATTAGTTCCGCCAACGTGACGAAGAGGGGAATTGACTTCGAAATTGCGTAGAGCAGCCGATACTCGTTAAAGAGCTGTATACCAATTAAGCGAATACGAACGTATTTTACTAGGACTGTTATTATTTGTACACTAATTTTCCAAGAGATGTTATCGTTCCTTGGGGAACCTGTGACCTTCTTCATTAAATTGTGCTTGTCGACAAAATTCACAGAAAACAAAAATTAGCAAAAAGATAGAAAACATAACTGTGTCACTAATTAGTAAAGTATTAAGTGTATAGTTAGGACTATGTTTTAACAATACAATCATTTAATTTGTTAATAACTTGTAGTGCATAAAATAAATCGCTACTAATATTATAGATGTGAATATAAGTTTGTTTGTTACGCTTTCACACGAAAACTACTCAACCGATCATCACGAAATTTTATACACTTATACTTGGAGGTATTAAAAGTAACATAGGATACTTTTTATGAAAAAATAGTATATAAAAAGCAAAGCATGTATGTTCCTTATAGACCTATAGACTTCGAAACGGCTGGACCGATTTCTATGAAATTTACAGGGATTGTCCATATGTGCACATTCCTGTGTTTGGTAGCGATTGGATCAACTTAATTAGTGGTACCCTAACGAAGCCGGGGCGGGTCACTAGTTATAATATATATGAGAAGTAAGGCGGAAGAAACCTTCACATAGCCTAGAGGTCAAGATATACGCTGTCGCTTAAGTTCTACCGATAAATATAGGTACAGATATGACATAGCAGTTTTAATATTCTCAAGCAAAGGTCACCAGTAACTCTAAATTAAAGATTCTATCACATAATACAACGTTAGTTCATCGCGGGATTGAATCTGGGAAATTAAGATAAACCACATTAACTATCCATTAAGTGTTCCATTAATAGCGTGCAGTCCATAGCTTGAGTAGCTTAATAATCTTTCTATTCTCATTGAAAAATATTCTACGTTTTCTATAAAGGTAGATTTCCTCTTCACCACTTTCAATTAAACATTTTGCTCCACGGGAATAAAATGGATAGAACATTTTAATTAATTTATGTTTCATTCGGCGACAATCTATTAGGACAAAAATATCGGTATTAACAACGTGAACACAATGGAAACAGATGAGCATATCGTCAATTTATAATTGGAATATGTATATCATATAATAATAATAATATTATCCTAAGACATTATTGACACCCGGCCATCTGATCCCAAGCTAAGCAGAGCTTGTGCTATGGCAACCAGATAACTGATATACTACATATACTAATTTTATTTTGTAAATACATACTTAAATAGATAATTACACCCAGACTTAAACAGACATGTTCATGCACACAAATGTCTGTCCTGGGAAGGAATCGAACCCAAGGCCTGCGGCGTGAAAAGCACCTTACAAACCACGCCAACCGCCTTATAATCGATCTGAAACAAGTAATTAATAGTACAGTTGTTAATGTGCTGGAATATCAACGCCATTTCATGTAAATATGCAAATGACTAAACTTCTTTATGTCAACAATGCCATGCCCAATTTCATCGCTCGCGATGATGCGATGCGCTTTCGCGAATTAAATTCAACGACACAAGTGAAAAATCAAAAGGAAGGAAGGCGCGACACTTGCAATAATAAAAAAATAATCAACAAAAATAAGCCCTTGCATCTTAACAATAAAGTTCTAAATTGAATACGTATGTGTGCAAAATAATGTGTCTTTCTTTTCGTTTTAAGGCAATTTAAATGTGTTTTTTTATTATTTTTTAAGGATATTTAGTTGAAAACAATTACCTTCTCATGTAACTGTGCCACGGGGAAATGATTACAGCGTAAATAGGTACCCATAGACAAATTTTAATTACAATTCTCAAGCTTTATGAAATATCAAGTGACATGACATTTAATTAAATTATATATAATATTATTCCTTTGATATCCCAGTTCCTCGTCGTGATGTCAGCGTACTTATTGCGAAGATGAAATACTTCTCCATTATTCATTTTATAAAATGAAATTAATTTGATCCTTGATACAAAGTCCTCGATGTTCTTTAATTTAAAAATATAAACAACCCTCTAGATGTGAAGGGAAGCCTGGGAGCGCCATCTATCTAGATAAGCAAGTGAATAAAAGTAAAACGTAGCCAAATGATTTTTTAGGTCTAGCCCTATCCGATAAAGCTGTAAGAACCCTCTAAGGTAATTACGGACATCACCGAAAACTAACAAAAAAAACTGTCAAGTTTATTCGTTGATAGAAAAATCTATAGCTGTTTTTTCAAATCGATTAAGATATTATTGTTTAAATATAGCGCCATCTAACAGAAATATGAGATATCAGTACGTGAGACATTGACAACGCTCCAACAAAAGACAATGTATAAACCTATTAAAAGAAGGCGTCATATGTTTACATTAATAATATGGATAAATTTAAAAATATGAACCTAATCTAAATATAAACTGTCATGAAATTCGTTGAAGCCGTTTCAGAGATTCAGGTTATATACAAATAAGACTTGCCCGTTTAAATATTATACTAATGATATAAATATTCGACAATTCAAATTAAAGCTAAAATATTTATATATATTATATAAGTTTATAGTTAGATATCATTTTAAGTACAAGGTACAACTTGCGGCCAATTTTTCCGTTTCATCGGCACTGGTTAGCGTTGCAGCGGCTGCCAACAAATTATAAATTTTACCAGGTGTAATATATTACATATCTTAAAGCATCACACCTCCTAAAATTTTAGGTAGAAGAAGACACATAATTTTAGTATTTATATATACGTACAGGGAAATATAATAATACATACAAACCCTATCAGCTTACACGACACGTGTTCTATGTCGTTACCAAGGCGAACATTAAAACAGGACTGCGCCATTTCACCGCGACATATTGTTGGAACAGAATCATAAAAAAAATACATGACGCATTCGCTAACAAATATTTTTAACTGAAACATATTATATATAATAACTAGTATACACGTAACTATAATTTTTATTACAATTTATTTGTCTGTAAACTCTTTGATAAATTCATTATAAATTATGTGACTATACACTCAGTCGAAGATTTTCCTTTGTGGAGTCAACTTACACAAGCATATGCATGGACTGCGGTTATTGGTGCTCCTTATATCACCCTTTTTAGAACGCCACCAATCTGATCTCTGATGATGATATATATTCCGCTAGGGCATCTCCTAACAACACTGCCACTTATTTTAGCAACATAAATTTATTTCGTTACTCTCTCTTCATTCATCCTTTCAACGTTCCCGAACCACCGAAGCATACCTTTCTCAATTCTAGTCATATCAGTTAACTTTTAAGCCACACTTTTCCCTGATAATGCTATTAATACACTGTGTGTATTTCATTTATACTGTTAGATACATATATATGTAGATTAAATTACACACTAAGTAATCATTTGTAGTAACGTGTATGCCTAGCTTTATTTCCAGTTTGTAACAAAATCACGTTTGCCCGTTTGCGTACCATCGTGATATAATTGCGTTAACCTTTTTTTGCTTTCGTAACAAAAAAACACTGACCCACTTATACATATATTTTTTTTATAGTACTAAGTGGCAAACGAGCAAGCGGTTCACCCGATGTCAAGTGGTCGCTACCCATAGACATCTGAGACTGAACTAACTAATGAGTTGCAGATGCGTTGCCCAGCTTTAATGGACAGAGGAGAGGACAAACAGAAAATGGTTATTTCCAATTCCTATACATCCCCTCCACCATCAAGTTTTCTTCCCCTTTCCATCATTTCTTTCTAAGAAAAGGGTGGGAAGGGGGAGATAACTAAAATTAGGCCTCCGGCACCTCACTCATCAGACGAAACGCAGAATACTCTGCTTCACGCCTGTTTTCTGTAAGGTCGTGGTATTTCACCGATCCAGCCGGCCCATTCATTCAACTGATGCTGTTGTTGCGGGCTCTACCACTGTCAATATATGCCTTGATTTGAACATAAATTAATAATCAAGTAATTTGAGAAAAGAAAGGAGTTGTCCTCTTGGATTTGATCCTTACGCAGGCCCATTTTTTAAACATAAAAGCAAGATAGTAGTAGATAGATAGTTGTTGGAAATTTTATTGGTAGGGATTGGCACTACACACACACAAATGGTAGCTGGCTTCTGTCACAACAAAACACAGGTCACCTAAATCTTACAGCCGTGATATAGGAACGTATTTTTTTAATAATTATGTTGTTAAGGTATGTAGTAGTGTCGATCTTACCTACGTAATATATCGATCAGGGGCTGATTTTTAAAGAGCAGTCGAAATAAGCAATTTGAAACAATTTCTGCTAGCGCAAATAAACGGCTTAGTTAAATATTTTTATCAGACAGGCAGACTATTATATTTATTTATATATATTTTTCTGATAGTGTCGAATACGAGTGGTTAATACCAAACTTTTTTACAAGAACAAGAACACACCATATTTATTTCATTTAATATTCTACATACAGCCTCTTAATTTATCATAATAAATTTAAGTTAAATGTGTAACACAAAGCCGCAAGGGAACGTTGCGAATAGTGTTGGGACCCTGAGTGTTTCAAAGGGCCCGAACTAAGTAGGAATGCGTATGCTAATAAAGGTCCGACGGCGACCGCCACCTGCCACCTGCCTACAGTCTGCAGCCTACAACAACGGAAATACACTACGAATTTATTTGACAGCTCCGAATGAATATTCAGAGGGACCTTTGAGGTAACTCCGGCCCGTACCCGCGCTGTTTAGGCAACATTCCGCACTGCGAGCAATTAGTAAAATGTGTTCTGACGGGATGCTAGCCCAGTGATTTGTTTTCAAAGATAACCTAGCAACGACTCTTAAACATTGTCGTGTAGAAAAAAACAAACGTTTTAACTTTTAGAATATAACAGTTATTTTTAAATTGAAATGGTAAATGTGTTGGTAGAAGTTACAGAAAGGAAAATACCTACTAATATTATAAATGTGAACGTAAGTTTGTTTGTTACGCTTTCACGCGAAAACTACTCAACCGATCATCATGAAACTTTGTACACATATTCTTGGAGGTATTAGAAGTAACATAGGATACTTTTTATGAAAAAAATAGTATATAAAAAGCGAAGTATGTATGTTCCCGATAGACCAATTCAATAATAAAAAATAAATTTATAGGGATTGTCCAGATTGGCATACTCCAGTGCTTGGTAGCGATCGGATCAACAAGCTTGGTGGTACCCGGCGAAGCCGGGGCGGGTCACTAGTACTATATAATACGACATATGAAATTTTTACCTTAAAATTCTAAGAGCTCTTAGAATTGTGAGCACAAAAATTACTGCACTTAGAAGGAAACGTGGATTGACATCGGAGATCAAAATCGAATGCCTGAAGGCCCTGAATCATCAGGACTATGATGTACAAGCTACAGTGTATATGTACCAGTTTTTGTGCGCTATGTGGCAATGTATGTTGCTGGAGCCGCAGTCGCAGGAGCGCTATGTACGAGCTATCGACATGGAATATGGATGATCATATAAAATGCAGCCGGGGCGAGATAACAAGCTGTGTCCGCTACGGTACATTTATCCGTTCGCATATATCCCCTTGATGCTTTTCTACATGTTGCATTTATTTATTTTAAAACATGCCACGATACAAGTTCTACAATCCTCAGAAATATATATATTTTTTAATCCAATCAATTATTAAGATAGTGCACTCATTGTATGGATACGTAGCCGCGTTGTAACACACAAAAATAACTGTGTAAATATGAAAACACTATTTTCATACGCACTAAGCTCGCGAGCGGCTCGCGAGATATACATTCGAGGCACATTCGCCAGATCTGGACGCACCCTTAGCTTGTTTCGAGTCGAGAACAAGTATGCATATGCATTATACTATTGCATTATATTGGCTTACATTTTATCGGAAGTACTTAAGTAATACATTATAGGATCTTAAATTTATTGGCATGAATTTGATGAACACTCCACGGCGCGGTCGAAGTAAAAGTTTTAAACGCTTAAAGAAATCGAGAGTTGAGGGAAAAAGGAAGTCTGCGAACTTTCCCCACGCAGCCTGCAGCGGGCTTTTGAATATAAAGCAGTTGGCGGAGGGGGAGGGGTTGGTTCAAACGCTGGCCGGCTGAAGCTGCAAAAACTTACATTTCATTTTTGTACTTCATCTGAAAGAAAAGGCAATATATCTTACCATCTGTGCCCGTTACTTCGTGCACGTGGAATAGTGACTTTAGGCAGCATTTTAATGTTATAGGCTAATTATTTTGCTAATTAAATTCATACATACATTAAAATAATCTACTCCCAGCGCGGCGCTTGGCAAGTTTCATTTCAGTTCCACATTTTGTAATGACTCCGTAAATTCAAACCTATCTTAATTCTACTCTGTGTTTCTCTAATACTTTGTCTCTCGTCGCAAATTTATGAAACATTCATCTAAGCCATACATGTACCATACAAACATTCATCCCCTTTTTTAATTTTACTTAATGGTATTTTTTTACAAACTTTGTATGTCATATTTAGTTATATCTAAACAAAAGCCTTAAAAATAAACTTCAAGCTTCTAGATTCAAGAATGACGAACCTTCCATATAAATCCTACAATTGCCTACTAATTATATATTTTAAAGATCGTACAAACAGATCAAGAGGAAGACCAGATATGGCTCAGTTCGCGGCACTTTTGTAGCTGATAAATGGATGCATCGCTTTCCAATTGAATCCGGGAGTGCATTGCTGTCAGGATATCCACAATAGACTGACTGTCACAGTTCCGCGTGGAGTGGGTGTAAAAGTTGTTAATAACTTGTAGTGCATAAAATAAATCCCTACTTAATATTATAAATGTGAATGTAAGTTAGTTTGTTACGTTTTCACGCGAAAACTACTCAACCGATCATCATGAAACTCTGTACACATATTCTTGGAGGTACTAGAAGTAACAGAGGATACTTTTTATTAAAAAAACAGTATATTAAAAGCGAAGTATGTATGTCTGTATAGACTCTGAAACGGGTAGACCGATTTCGATGAAATTTACAGGGATCATCCAGATTGGCACATTCCTGTGTTTGGTTGCGATCGGATCGGAAGGTACCCGGGCGAAGCCGGGGCGGGTCACTAGTAATAAATAAATTTATTTCAAGACTAATGAGTTCTATAGTTTGTAACAACACAATTATTAACTAATATTAATAACAATACAATATATTATTTTGCGTTAAAATCGTTTAGTCATTTTATCGTTTAGTAAATCCCGATTAGACTTAAAGACTCGACGAATTTGTTTTAACGTTACATCGTCTTATAAATTGATGGATAGTAGCTAGAAATGTAGCATTACGGTCGGGTCCCGCTGCGCTTAAGCCGAGAGTAACCGATCATGCACGATCGATTTGCCGTGTGTCTGAGTGTGTGTGAGCGAGAGCACGACATGAGAGAGAGAGAAAGATAGTAGCGCCAATAGATAATGCTCACTCGTTGATTTAGGGAAAGTTGTCACGAATTTAGCGTCCGAGCGCCTTGCGCCCAGACACCTGCGATTTTTTTATGATATCCAGTATTAACTCTGATATAAGTTCCAGAATTCTATAAAACCTATATTTACGAATTCAAAGTGTGCACTTTTGAATAAACCAAACGCTAGGTACGTAATTATGAAGAAAAAGCGAAATTCGTAAATTACCACAGTTCCGTTCGTCTTAATTGCTCGGGGACCGTTTTTATTATCGCCACGCTTTTAGCTTAATTATTTTCGCTCGAACTGTTTATGAATAAAAAAAATGTTCCTTTTAGCTTCAAAGGAGGTAAAGGAAAACACAAAATAAAATGTCATTTCGGATTTAGATTTTTCATTCGTTAAATACGTGAGGTAATCATATTTAGTTTTGTAACATTACTTAACTTTTGGGTCATTCATAAAAGTGTGAAATACTCATTTAATTTCCCAAGGAATCAGCAGACGTTGCAGACTGGCACACTTCCTCCTGGCATACCATCTCGACTTCTACATCATACACCTACTCAGATCCAGATTTACATTGACCTGATATCGTCTACTGGTCCAAATATTATCTATTTTATATAACACTAGTGACCCGCCCTGGCTTCGCCCGGGTACCACTAATTATGTTGATCCGATCGCTGCCAAACACAGGAATGTGCCAATCTGGACAGTCCCTGTAAATTTCATCGAAATCGGTCCTTTCGGAGTCTATAGGTCTATAGGGAACAAACATACTTCGCTATTTGTATACCATTTTTTTCTCATAAAAAGTATCCTAATGTTACTTCTAATACCTCCAAGAATATGTGTACAAAGTTTCACGATGATCGGTTGAGTAGTTTTCGTAAATTTACATTCACATTTACAATATTAGTAGGGATTATTTTTCTTCTTTACAAGGTAGTTAAGGCTTTAATTTGCCTAAATAAAGAAAACAAGTTAAAATAACAATTGTAAACTGGGCTGCACAAGTAGCTACAATATACACGGGGTTCAGAGTCGGGGATTAACGCTATCAGCACGAACAGTTCCTCCGGCCAACTCGATTTGAATTTACGACGAATCGAGGACATTTTATTACGTCTTTTACTATGAACTTCATTTAAGATAGTAATTTTATTTCAAAACCCATCCCATTCCCATTGTAGTTTTCTTTATGTACATACAGTTGTGTTGCGAATAGCCGAATGTATCAAAACGGAATTGTACAAACATTAGCGCGATTATAAAATTAAAATGTGACAGTGTAAATGTCTAAATGCAACAACATGGCATAAGCATTTCATTATTAAAATAAAATAAAACATTTGAAGTATAAAATAAAAAGCAATTAAGAAATGTGTTCAACGTAAAATAAAATTGTCAAGTGAGTTCACACTGCCCAATAAACACAGAAAACATGTTGCCATCTCAGTTTTTTCGGAGACAAAGAGGACAACACGTTAGCAGCCACGCTGACCGGATCTGAATCCACCGGATTGGAATTGCGCGGGAGCAGGAAAGCGGTTTACATCGCTTGTTTTTTTTTGTTTGTTATGGATTTTTTAATCTGTAGTTCATCAAAACAAACCCTACATTTATTATCTGAATTGGTATTCTTAAGATTTTTTGATGTATGACTTTGACTGAATAAAAATTGAACTGTCCGGTGTAGTATTTATCTAGTGGACTACCCCAACCTTGACTATAATCGTCGGTTCATCTTGTTGGGAGTGTACTTCCGCTGTACCCGACTACTTCTATAGTCTACAGCCGTGTTTAATAAATATAAAAACATAGGAAAGAAAGCAAATGTAGCCTGTTTTAGGCAAATTCTACGAGGACCAATTGTTAGAATGATGGACTCTTAATTAAAATCATATTTCTTCCTTCTGTTAACTTTATTGTATTACATATTAAAGTGCTAGAATCACACCGGATTACATTGTCCGTACAGAGCGAATATCAAAAGGGAAGTGGGAAGTGACGCCATGACAAATATTTTACCACACATGAATAGATGGCGCTATACTATATTAAATATTTAAGAGGAGCATAATATTTTCTAATAAAACAGAAATTACAACACCAATAAACTACAAGCCGAAGTAGCGAATTTTGGCTAGATAAAAGCTTTTAACTCACTTTTGTGACACAGCTCCGGCCGCAGAAGTTCGAATCGATTCCATGCCGCTATAAACGGAGTAGATTGAAAAAGTTACACGTTTGTAACAGACAGCTCTAGATCTTGCAAATTCTTCTTGATCGCTGCAAATTCGTTGCAGTTTGCTTTGCTCACGTTTCATATCAATTTTATTTCGAAGTGATAAGCTGATATCTTTTTCGGACATGTAGTACCTTTTTTTTTGTTTTCGAGGGTGATATCTTAACCAAGATACCCTGCTTCTGGGGGAAAGACAGAGTTATGTGAGGTTTTTACTCACTAAAACCCCCCGGTGGCCATCCTCGAGAGCGATAGATGGGGGCTCCGCTTAGCAGTGCTACGGTAACACAGGGCCACGCCATGTTGCCGTCTTCCCGGGAATATCCATGCGTACCTAGTAACCTCAACTACTCTCCTGACCTTACTTAGACTCTTGGTTATGTTTCTTGACTTCTTGTCTACTTTTTACTTTGTATATTATTTATTGTTAGCTAGCTTTTAAATATTTGGTCAAATTTCATTAGCGTTTCTACAAGTATGATTGCCAACTTTATTGTCTCTTCTTTAGAAACTGGAATTCATTTGCCGTAGTTAACTTGACAAGAGTGTTTTGAATAAGAATTTGACAAATAAAATAAATTAGCAGACATTTAATTTACAGTTACAAGACCAGACAATTTAATTAAATCTTGAAGAAATGCATAAATACGCTGCACTGCGAGAAACGCTGAAAACTAAATTAAGTGTACCCATTAAACATGTTTGGCGAGACTGTTTCACTTTTCCTCGACCGTTGAAAAGACGGTGAGTGATCGAAGAATAGCGTGGACATACTTACTCACCAGTACGATGGAATTGAGTGAAGAGTTGATCTCCACAGTGCTTTAGAAGGGAGAGCATTTATCAATGCATTGTATTGTTTATATTTGGTGCCAAATTTCCTCAAGGTCATTAACTGTTTGTTTGTTTGAACAGGAACTACAATACGGATTTGAAAAATTATTTTTCCATTTGACAGCACAATTATTAAGGAATGTTATAGGCTATTTAATACCACACTAAGACTCTTAGGAGCGGGCTAACCATAAAGGCGAGTGATGTGTAGCACGGCCGAATGAAATGTCGGGGCACAGCTAAGGAAATTAGTGCGTAATTTATTTCGTATTTTTCCTCTATAGATGTGAAGTTTCAGTGTACTATGTGATGTACCTAACATTTCGTCAAATCATATGTGTCTGCAATCCGAAAACTTTTGGTAACCACGAAGACGGATCCACAATAAATCCGATACCTTAAATACGATGAGGGACCATGGGTAAATAATTAGTTGTTATATGAAAACCGCTTCAGCTTAACACTTGAGAGTAGTATGAAATGTTAAATGTTGCGACACAACATAAGATATAGTATAATAGAAACATAGAATGAGTCCAGAGATAACGAGCTCTGGAAGGCAACGACTAAAGAAAGGTTACAAAATAAATGCCCGTTTTTATCTCAATATACGTATATTAGAAACATAAAAAAACTGTTTCACATAAACCCGCTGAAGGCCAAGACGCAGAACACTATCATTGGAATTAACTGGATGCCGCTTTGATAGGTGTCTTAATGCTAGGGAAATTACTGGTCATATAATCGCAGCATAAAGTGGTTTAATTATTTATAATCTGTAGTTTTTAAAAATATTACAAGTCTATACATTTCTACAGTTCATCAGTTTTCAATTTAGAAACCCAAAGTGATCATCTATCTATCATTCCATAATACATTTTTGATTTCGCTCCTAGATGGCGTTATTCCCAAACCTAAAAGAAAAAGTAAGGATAATAGAATTAACTATTTAAATTATTACATTGTCATTGGTCCTTAATAAGTGTACAACGTTTCATATTATACCGACGTTTTGGAGGTTGTGAAAACGACGTTCAAAGCTTCCATTACATACAAACAAACATTCATACATACCAAAGTAATAAAAGCGTGTTAAGAAAAGCGGAAACATTCATACAACCTGCGTAGAATTGAAATCTAGGTTATCGACATATCGTCCATTTTTATTTATCCCTACTAATAAATGTGAATGTAAGTTTGTTTGCTACGCTTTCACGCGAAAACTACTCAACCGATCAAAATGAAACTTTGTACAATATAGGTGTTAGAAGTAACATATGATACTTTTTATGAAAAAAATGTATATAAAAAGCGAAGACGAAGGCACATTCCTGTGTTTGGTAGCGATCGGATCAACATAATTAGTGGTACCCGGGCGAAGCCGGGGCGGGGCACTAGTATATATATAAATCACCTCATGAACAAAATCCTATTGTCTTAAGTAACCGAGCACACAATAGACTTAGAAAATAAGGAGTCAACAATACGTACGGCGAATGAGAGATAACACAAGCTATTCTTGTGTCCCGGATAATATGAACGGAATTGACTTCGGGGTTCGAGACAACTACGAGGTAGGAGCGGTGGATTAAAGCTACAAGTGACAGGATGTAGCGGGAACAAAACAGTGGAGATATTTGAATATAAATTTATAAATTGTATTGTCTGTATAAAAGTCAATATTGTTTGACAGGCATTACAACCATAAAGATTAGATTTTTAACAAATGCTCTTAGTACTTGGAAATCTGTTAATGCTACATATAGGTATATAAATAGCTCTTTAATTAACTATACGGGAAGTCGAACGGCGATGCCACATCCAGGCAAAGTACCTTAAATATTGTAGATTTTAAAAAAGTTACATTACTTATAAAAATTGAACTGCATTTAACGAATGAGTCCTTAAAGTCACAGTTTACCGTATAAGGTTTAATGCGGCGTTACTAATATTTAACAGTGGTAGAGCCCGCAATATCATCTGTTGCACGAATGGGCCACCACGACATTTGAAATACTGCAACTTCAAAAAAGAGAGGCGTGAAGTAGAAGTATTCTGCTTTTCGATTGATGTGAGATGCCGGAGATTTAATTCTAGTCCTTTTCCCCTTGCCATTATTTACTTATTAGAAGGGAAAAGGATTTAACGTAAGAGGGGATGGATGGATGAAGGAAATTCCTTTTATATGTTTGCCCCTCATCTGCCCATTAAAGGTAGGCAACGTATCAGCAACTCATAAGCTTGTTGCAGATGCCTATGGGTCCCTTCTTCCATAAAAATAATATTTTATACATATATGTTTGAATTTTCCACCCAACCGCCTTGTATGTTAGAATCGGGCCACGGGCGAAGATAAAATTCTTGCCGGCGATGTATTGTCCATTGTGTGATCTGACAATGCTTGATATTGCCATCATTTCCGAATCATGTCAGTTTGAAGAGTAACCTGCGACATACATACATCGAGACATTTTACAATTAATTACAATTTTATAGATACTCCCTAACTATAAGTTACATGGTTATTTGGAATTCCAATATTTTACTAATAAAATTATAAATATTAAAAACACGCAAGTTCCATTACATATGTATTGTTATGTAACATTTACAAACATAGATGGCGTTATTCTCAACCTAAAAATCACATTTGCTGAAGGTCCTGGTGTGATAAGCTATTTAAATTACTGCAGTGTTATCCTTGATAAGAGTGCAACGTTAAAATTTATCGAACATTTTGGAGGGGTCAAAATCATATTCAAAGATTCCTTAACACAACATGTGTACATGCACACCTTAGTGTGTATGTACATATGTTTGTGTTAGTAAAAAAGTGTATTAGTTAGTAAAAAGTTAGTAAAAAAGTATGTGGAACTAACTTAACAAAAAAATCCATTAAATAATTATTAACAATTATTTTAAGTGCACAATCATAAACTGGATTACACAAGTAATTAATTGAGCCCAAATAAAACGAATGTAAGCTGTGTTTGCTTCAGAACCATACAAGAATGAGGAATGCCTTTAATTTAACCCTCTATATGTCTGCATTAATTTATATCCACTGAGAATAGTTTCTATTAATAAATTGCTTATATTTCGGAGCGTTACTGAGCACCAAGTGATTGTTAGGTGTCTAGATTTTGGGTGGAATTTATCTGAATAAGAATTCCCTTGACGAAAATATTTTATACATTGACTTTAGTTCAACTTGATATGTATCGACTAGTTGCGAGCACGTCGGGGGCTTTGTTTACTTTTATGTGTATATCAATATTAATAAATTTGAATTCATATGATTAAACCTATCGGACACCACTGCGGACACCATTAGACGGCTCATGTTCATGTTCGGAGTGTTTCTGCGGTATCGCATCAGAACCAAGGTGACTTACATTGCCGGAAGAATTGAAAAACTTAAGTGGGAATAGGTCGGACACATTGCTCGCAGAACCGATGGCCGACGGGGACGCAGCGTCAGTAGGCCCCTCACACGATGGACCGACGAGGGGAGATCGAGGATCTCTGTGGCGATCAACGGGAGAGACCTCCGTCCAGCAGTGGGCGACTGTCGGCCGAAAGGAACGAAGGAAGGAAATCGGAAGAAAAAGGAATATCTGATGCAAGCCTGATGTACTATTATCAGAGGTTGAAATCACACGAACAAAAGCTCCATGAGTATTACTATTTTTGTATAATTTCAATAGAAAATTAGTTTCGCTAAGCAAAGTAAACGCCGGAGAGTAGCTCGAAGATAGATTACGCTACGAAATTTAGTTGCTCGCAGTTCTGTTGGAGCTCTGAGAGTATGCTTTGTGAGATGATCGATTTGCCTTCATTTAATGCCTATAACGTTAATGGAATGATTTATTATCTGTACAGCGCTACTACTGTTTGTGTACATCGAAACAGAATGAAGTATAGTGCGCAATGCAAAACTACTCTTCCATGAATACTATTCGAAACTACCAACACGCCCCAGCTTCGTTCGTGTACGGATAGATAAAAAGTCAATAGTTTTTGGGTTTAGTCGGATCAAAGAATCAGTCAAATATTTTCTTTTTTTATAATACATATTTTAGTGGCAGATAATATGCCCATAATTACTTATATATCTTAGTAAATGACTATGCCATTATCGGTTCCATAATTACAGCATACATATTTGTATAGATCTTTTACTCTTATAGCCTGTATAAAACTGTTTACGCATGCGCAGCAGAGAACCGCAGGGCAAATCAGATGATTCCGCCGCACCCGCGCCGCTCCTGTCACTTGCCGACAGATGTCATACGAGATAGACGCATCACAATAACTATTGTAACAAATTTTATAATAAGTTAAAATCAAGTGACATTTTTATTGAAAATAAGTTCAATCTTGAACAACAACCTTATGTAGGTAATGTACCAATATGTAAGTCACACTCATGAACTTTCGACCTGACAAAACACCTGACTGCCGACAGAAGAAAATCAAAACGGGCTTAACAATAATTTAATAATAAATAATCAACAAAAATAACCCTTACCTACCTTACCTAGTACCGTCACAATAAAATTCAAAATTTAATACAAGAAAAATAAATTTAAAGTTCGTCGAAACTATTCCAAATACTTAAACTTCCAATCGCCTCTCCCGAACACTCTTTTCGTAACGTTCTCTTCAAGTGCGACTAAACAAGTTCCATTACTTCTAATTAATATGTCGAATTCGCCGACCCATAACTCCTAGAGACAACATCCTTTTCTAAGTTACTTTTTTCCTAACAGTAGTTCTTAGTAGGTAGTTTTTTAATTGCATGATATACTCAATAAACGAATTAGTGTTAATACATTCCCGCTACATGAAAGCGAAATCAACGAAAACCTCAGAAATAAATTACGAATAAGCATTAATTTACGAGTGATGCACGATCTGAGGCGGGAAACGTCGCCCGAATGTTTCTTTTTAATATAAGAGCCACTGGTCCCGTATAATTTTTATTCCTGTGGAATTAATTTATCTTCTCAAATGATATTCAGCAGAATAACGCAGGTGTTAAGCGTTTAATATTTCCATCGCTTATTGTTTTTGCGTCTTTCGCTTTTATTTTATTATATCCTTTGTTTTTCTCTCAAATACGCTTTTAGCTAGGTGAGTATGTATGTCTGTTTGTCTGTTTAAACGTCTTAGGAACGTCCGAGTACTTCGAGACTTTGCGCACTTAAGGACCGATGACAATGAAATTATGTAAAGTATTTAGTAACGATTTGTTTGTGAGTTTCATGAATAGCGCCATCTATTATTACTTACGTTCATTAATCGTGAGAGGGACCTATTACAAAAATCGATTATCAAAGACTATTTTGATATAATTATACATTGATACACGATGTGCAATTCCCAAGAAGTGCCCACTTAATAATCAGATAGGAATACTTAATTATCTCTCACAATCAATCACATTTATACAATTTATGAAGAGTCACTAATGAGCAGGGGACTGGTGTCCAAACTAGGGATGACCCTGTGTGATGGATCACCAGGCCTTCGCCCCACAGATCATAGCTACATTATTAAGCGAATACATATAAGTGGTTGTGTGAGAGTGCGTGTGTGTGAAATACTTAAAGCAAAATTAGCACAATCAACCAAAATTCAAGTAGCATCATATAAAGCGACTTGATAATGTTATTTATTTGCAATGTAACCGGTACGTATAATATTTTGATGACTTTATACCGCAGAGATACAGTATGCACTGCGTCCATTGAAAAGTCAAGAAGTTCTTTAGAAGTCAAATTCCCGTTTTTAATAAAACATCGCGGCGCTTAGACATTTTCCGGCAAGCGCTCTTTGCTCAAGAAAAAAGAAAGCGCTTTATTTTTTTTCTGACAGACGGAAGCTATTTTATATTTCTCTTCAGGCTTAATGCAACTTCATGACAAATTGTTTCGTGGTCTCTAATTTCAAGTATATATCCCTCCCTCGGAGACGAGGGCTGTGTCCCTGCAATGAGGAACATTCTAAAAATGGCCGATTTATTATATAAATAATTTTTAATTACAAAACGAAAGAAAATAACTTAGGAAATTGGTATTTAGTACAACTTATTTATTATTAATTTAATTTAATTTTGTTTTCGACATGAATAGTCGGCGTTTGAAAATCAAAAAAGTAATTGTGTTGTAACAAACGTTACAGAATTATAATTTACTATGATTAGTTATTTTCATTAGACTTAAAATGTTCCCGAAGAGAAAGGTAACAATTCCAATTTAACTGAACCCATTGCAGAACACCAATCAGCTTGAAATATACCAAAGAAAGGTGATATAGAATACCCGTTATTGACAAGAATGGATGCGTAAACACCAGTATGGGTGTCAAGGAGAGGCGGGCTCTACAACTGTTAAAATGTTGATGATTTTAAAGGCTTAAAAACGTCGGTTTCATTTAAAACGTTATCAAGGACAATATTATAGGTTGTCCCATTATCTTATCCAATATCAAGATTTAAACAATTTGATATTAACGCCATCTAGATGTCAAAATTTAAATAATAATGATACTTTAAAAAACGTAATGGAACTAAGCGTGTTTATTGATTTTTTTAAACTATTATTTATGTTAATACGTCGTATGTTAATACGCTGACAGACACAGCGCTTGGTGCAAGTTAAGAGATGTCAGTTACAGCCGACGTCTTCTAACTTGCACCAAGCGCCATTTCTTACGAAACGAAGTAGTTGGTTTGAATCCTGAAGTCAATTTCTTACCCATTGTCCTCGAAGAATGGTCGCCATGCGATGTGACATTGAAAACGCTCATAATGCCACGTAATAGAATTCATTTTAAGATTATCCCGAGTCACAATAGATTCATCTCAAGATTTAGGATCTTGAGACATTACAAAGGAAATACAATCCCTTTCACACGATCGAAATTTATTTAAAAAGTGAATAGCGCTGACGTAAGACCGTTCTCTAGTCATTTGTCAAGATTGATTTCTTACAAGAGTTGGTTTTTTTACGTATAATATAGCAAAAATAATAATTATAACATACTGGTACATTATTCACACACGGCCATCTGAACCCCAACTAAGCAGAGCTTGTGCTATGGAAACCAGATATACTACATATACTACTTTTCTTTTGTAAATACACACTTAAATAGATAATTACACCCAGACTCAGGACAAGCAGAGATTATGCACTGAGATTACCTGAAATATACGGACGGACAGACAGACAAAAAATATTAAAATTATATTTTTGTTATAAGTATCGTATATACATCATGTGTATTGAGTATGGAAATTTTATTTAGATATGACATACAGACACTTTATTTATTTATCTGTATAGATAAATATTGGAGACAGTTCATTGCAAACATTTATTCGCAACGCCCTCTTATCCCGTACGGGAAACGATACGGGTTACGTCACCGTTACATCGAGACGCGCATTTCTGTCGATTTTTTACGTCGAAGAGTCGCACGTCCCCGGGACGCCCAATCGCGAAGAGCGTCGACGCCTATGGAGTCGAGCGTTTACGCGCATTGACGGGTTTTCCTTGTGCGCGTCGAGGTCACAACAAAGCGACGGACCTCATTGTACCCTACTTATACAGAATAAGCCTTTTTATCGGCTATTATAATTCGAGCACATTACAGCCACGTTTAGAGCAGTGCTTACGAAAGGGTGTAAAGTTAACTTGGACGTCGAAATGTTCGCTTTACAGCCGCGCTTAAACAAACATGTTAGAGTGTGTCTCTTTTAATATGCCAGTTAAATTTTATAAGTAAATTTATCAAAGCCCAAATACGCGAGAGCGAGCTAGGACTTCATTTATTAACAATTTTACTTAAATACATAAATGAATAAAAGAGTTGTGTGCCAGAAAATACAATTGATATTCAAATTTATTCAGTTAAGTGGTAATATAATAATAATATAATAAATCGCCCTTTTTCAGAATGTTCCCCACTGCAGGGACATAGGCCTCCTCTCCGAGAGAGGGAATGAGCCGTAATCCACCACGGTGACCCAGTGCAGGTTGGATGTCACATGTCTTCGAATTTGGTGGTTCGAAGAACATGCCGGTTTCCTCACGATGTTTTTGGAGCAGTGGTGATGAAATAAATTACACAAAGTAAAGCGCCTGCCTGAGTTCGAACCCGCGACCTAAACCGCTGAGCCACCGCTCCTGTAAAGTTGTAATCTATACTAATATTATAAAGAAGAAAGACTTGATTGTTTGTCTGCTTGTGTTGAAATTGCTCCGAAACTACTGAACCGATTCGAATAATTCTTACACTGTCTGGAAGCTACACAATCCCCGGGTGACATAGGCTGTTTTATATTTTCAAAAAATTAGGGATCCTGGTAGACCAGGATCCCTAATTTTTTAATATATGGTAAAGTAAAATAAAAGAAGGTGTGTATGTATGTGTAATTTCGTCCAATTTAAAAGATAGGATAGTTTATTCTTTTTTTAGTGCTACCCGTGCGAAGCCGGGGCGGATCGCTATACGTTAAATAAAATGATTTGGTAAACGTGAATAGCGGAGTTGGAATCTAAATTATTCAGGAGAACATTATACATTTGTATTATTTGACGCGAAATCATTAGCAATACAAACAAAAATATTCAATAAATGGTTTTGTATCGGCAGCCCCAAAATTTATTCGAGGATATTAGGAATCTTATGAACAAGGTCAAAAAGCCAACTGTTACCGAGAGAGAAAAATGTCTAAGTCGCTTCAAGTCTCTCTGTTCACCCGCCGAAAAAGAAATGTTGATCCGAGTTTGCTCTTGCAAAATGAATTTAAATTATCTTGTTCACAAACGTAGCTTAAGCTGGACAAGATACAACCAATATTATAGGTCCTAAAAAATAGTTGGTAGGATAAGTCGGTTAGATAAGCGGACGAGTTACAAGGAAATCAATTTATTTAGGTGGTGGTTAACCGGTTCACCTACTTTCAAATAAATTATATGTAGCGGTGAAATTTGAAATTTGTTTTATACTTTAATAGTTCAAAAATCCCTACTAATATTATGAACGTAAATGTAAGTTTGTTTGTTACGTAACATGGGATATGAAAGATGGACATGTTTCATTTGCAAATAGAAAAGTCATAACTGATCTTTCTCCGTATGCTGTATTAAACCTTAGTTGTGGATAAATTATGATGTGTTTTTGATTACATAAGGAGCACAGGGCAAACGCGCAGCAGGTCGTCTAATATCACCGTCAACACCAGAGGAACTGCAGACGCGTTGCCAGACTTTAAGGAAGGAGTACGCTCGCTTCTTGAAGGACTCTAAATCGTATTGGTTTGGAAATACCAATGGCGACAGATCATTCCACAAGGCGGTTGTGTGCAGCAGAAAATTACGTGAAAACCACACGGTAGTGGAATGGCTTTGCAGTACCACTGGTCTGGTTCTGGATATTCATGGGCGGCGCTAATCATCAAGATGGCGTAGGATAGATGCTGATAAGATAGATACGATGGATGTTGTGTGGATAGTACTCTCTCGAGTTGATGTGAATGAAATAATAACTCGGCCCAGAAACTCTTTCATGTTACCGGCGGTTTTTCCAAGCAACTTTAGTAACCCGAGGTAATTAGTTTATTTAACTTTGTGTGAGTTAAAGTTTAATTTGTTTCTATTTCGAGACAACATAGTCTTCTTAATCCTTAATTAGCCCGTGTGGTTTTAACATACAAGCAACATAGCTAAAATTATCGTAAGGGTTTTTATTAATTTATATTTCTAAGATGTTATATAGTAAATGCTTAATAATTTCAATTTAGGAGTTGTTACAGCGAAGCTACAAAGGGTTTTCGAATTTTAATGACATCGTAACAAAACTCCGTTCCCTTGCTAGACAGGAACAACACTTACTTTAAGGGTCCGTAAAGAGATGCTTGAGTTTTAAGGGGCAATTTCGTTTTCGAAAGGGCTTTGCAATGATGAGCTAACCATTCCTGAAAGTTTAACCGAATTAGTTTCCGTTATTTCAATGTTATTAATAAAAAATCCAATTGTTAAAAACTTTGCGTATATTAATAACACAAACCTCATCATTGCTATGCATAATATAAAAAATATTAACAGTGGTAGAGCCCGCAACAACATCTGTTGCATGAATGGGCCGGCTCGACCGGTGAAACACCATGGCCTCACAGAAAACAGGCGTGCAGTAGAAGTACTCTGCGTTTCGTCTGATGAGTGAGGTGCCGGAGGCCCAATTTCAGTCCCTTTCCTCTTCCCACCCTCTCCTCGTACGATGGGAAGGGGAAGAGGATTGGACGGGACGGTTAACGGGGAAAAAGAAATATCCTTTTTTCCTTTCTATGCCCTCCTCTGTCCATTAAAGGTAGGCAACGTATCTGCAACGCATTTGCTTGTTGCGGATGTCTATGGGCAGCGTTAACTTAGCATCAGGTGATCCGCTAGCTCGTATGCCACCTTCTTCTATTAAAAAAAAGAATATGACCCGAACTATCGCCATTTTGGTCCTTCTTCTGACTTTCAAATTTAATGGATCTCTGATATTTTCTTTAGGTCAGAGGAGTACAGTGTGGGTGATGTGCATGGTCTACTTCTATTGCGTAGACTATGAAGTCTATGCAATAGAAGTAGACAGGAATGATCCCGTTCTATCGTATCAATCCTCGTCTTTCGAACAATGCAGCCTATACATTACCGCTTTATTCACTAATAATAATGATATTCAAAAGGTGTGGAACGAAAATATCTTTCTAGCAGTTTCAATCATCAGCGTATGGTTGACACCATACTTTGTCATATATGTGTTTATCGTACACTATGAAAGCCCAATTTCTACAATATTATAATTTATATGTTTTTATAATGTAGTGTTACAATCAAATGAGTCACTAGAGTGAGTCACATAGCTGCCGCTGTGTTGTTTTTATTTATTTTCCACCCCTTGTAATTCATGCGGAGTGCGCGCTTTGACGGAGTAGAGTACTCACTTCAAGCTTTGCATTTATTTGCCGAAAGTATTCTTACATTGAGGCCTTTTAAGCCATCGACACTTTATACGAAGTTGGTTAAGTAATTTTCTCTCAGTGCAACAAGCTAATGGGTTGCAGATACGTTACCTTTATCCCTTCATAAACAGAAAAAAGGATATTTCCTTTTCCTTTCCATCCCCTCCCTATCACATCCTCTTTAAAACTAAGATTAGGTGGCACCTCACTTATCAAACGAAACGCAGAACTTTCGTGGGACAGATGTTCTTGCGGGTTCTACCAACTAAGATTAAACAAAAATTTCAAGTAACTTACAACGCCCTCATGGTCATCGTTTCAACCGACAGTCGTACATTGTTGTAGGCCTACCCCACTGATCGCCACAAGGATATCTCCCTTGTTCTTCCAGAGGCTTCTTCTTCTTCAAGAGGCTTCCTTTTTCTGGTTCAGAGGGAAATCTTAAACCAGATACTGCTTCTCCTGAAGCAGTTCCTCCTGGAAAAGACAGGGTTATATAAGATTTTTCCTCACTAAAACTAATTTGGTGACCAGTGCTATAATCGGGAGCTCCGATATATCCTAGTGCCCCCTGCACTGAACTTGCGTGTGACCCTGGGGATCTACTCTACCTACTCGTGCGTCGACTTTTATTTGGCCACCATTAATAAATCAAATATTATTTTTATAGGGTTAATCTGATTTAAGTCTTTTGACGACGTTCTTGTTATCTGCAACTAATCTGGTTGCTACAGATATCTTGAGGTAGTAATAATTACTTTACATGCACTTACCGTTAAACAGTATAGTCAGAAGGCAATATATTAGCATAAAGGGTAATATAATAGCATAAAAGTATGAAATGTTATACTTATAAATTAAATAAGACTAAGTAAACACGAGGTACTAAGTTTTAGAATTGATCCGGGTATATCTTGTGACAGAGATCACAAGTTGGCAGTGAGCGGCTTCGCTGAATCAAGAGTAGCATTTTTATGGCTGCCACGGTCGAGGGCTTTGTGATAATTCTAGATGTAATATCTTGCGATCCCTCCGTGGTTACTATAAATTTAATACCTTTAAAGTATTAAAAGCAACACGTCTCTCTACAGCATTCGAAGTAGACAGAAATATAGATCTGTTTTCTGTCCTTTAATATTTCGAGTTTATGTTTTTACAGTGTGGAATATTTTTCTACTCTAAGTGCAATGCAAATGTGTGGTTTTCTTTATAGAATATTAAAAACGTGCAGTTGCTCAGCAGTGGGGACGAATTCCCTAGGGTAACTTTATTTATCCTTTTTTTAATTAAAATCTATCGAATCAAGAATCAATAAACATTTAAATATCGAAGGAGTTGTTTAGTTGGCGTCCCATATACAAGTCATTTATAGAAATCATTTTTCCTTTCTCTTTGGGTATTTGTATCTTCAAACACATTTCACAAATTCTGTACGAGTGTACATACAGACGGTAAATGTAAAATCCTAAATCAACAAATAGCTTGTTTCGCTCGTGGTCCCGTCGAGGGGTACATTGATATTTATGCCTACGTTCGCAGTATTACAATCATTTATTTGCAGTTGTTATATTTTCTCTTGAAATTCTATTTATTTTCTATCAAGCTTTACCGATACATATTACAACAATGGTTGATACAATAAAAAAAATGTAATTCGATTTTAAATTATTTAATAAACAAAATAAAAAATAACTAAATGACTCATTGACTCAATAATGTTTCTTATCGAGTCTAAAATAGTGCGGCAGGCTAGTTTTTTGTCGCACTTGGGTCTAGAGCTACACCTAATCTTAATTCCAATAACCTGAATAAGTTGTGAGAGAATAAAAATAATATAATCAAACTGTTTTGCGCCGTCTCGTTTCAATAACCAGATATCATTTCAGACGACAGGCCAGGTACAGATTCAGTGGAATGTTGGGCCGCAATATAGTAGACCAGACGGTGAACCAACATTATTCAAAGCCATTCAGCAAAAACATTTCGTCTAGTACAATCGTGTGCATATTTAATGTGCTGTATTCAATGTCCTCTCCACTTTAAACTAAAATAGAATCTGCATCGCAAATGAGTTTCGTTTTACGACTGAATTCCTTATTCTGCAAATACAAACGTCTTCTTGCTTTGGTAGTGGCTCTGAAACTATATTCCTTCACTAATAAATTAAATGTTTGATATTTGATTGTATGGACATATTGGAAGGAAGATTGAATTGAATACATAAATGAAGGTTAAGAACAACTAGATTATTTATATATTTATGCCGAAATTCAGACAAAATATCCTCTCAGTTATTTCACATAGAAAGAGAGAATAAGAAATATGTTTTGTTATGGTGTTACACAAATGTTTAGCTAAGTGTTGTTGTTAATCAATAAAAAATCACAATTAACATCGGATAAATAATAAAATCATAATGTTCGCACTAATGTGCTTTAGAATTACACGATATCTGATGTTTTAGATCGTTATTTCCTGCGACTTCGTCCGCGTGGAAATAAATTCGAGAAATCAATTTCAAGGGTTTTTAATTTTTGCGCGGAACCCTAAATATTTTGCTTAAATTAAATTAGCCTATTTGAATCCCGACAATATTAGCTATCTTCCAGTAAAAGTCCCATTCGAATCGGTTCAGTCGTTTCGGAGATTACCCGGAATAAACAGACAGACAGACAGACAAAAATTTTAAAAATTGTATATTCGTTATAAGTACATTATATACATTATGTGTTTTGGGTATGGCAATGTTGTTTTGATATTACATACAGACACTTCAATCTTATTTATCAGTATAGATAAATCGATATTACCATCTGATTTCTGAATACCTCAGTCCAGTCCATAGATAATTTTGAAATACTTTCCTCTTTATAGAGATTTATTGGGTAAAAATGAAATAAAGATCTATGAGTAAAATGTTTTGTAGTTAAAGCAAATGTAAATTGCAATTTATAAATGTAAATCTAGGTAAGGGTAAATTCTAGCATTAAATATTCCTTGAAAGAACAAAATGTTACATGCCGAAGCTCATATTTGATGCAGATTTAGTTGGCTTTGCGGACGGCTCGCGCGATCCTGAAGACAGAAAGAAATAAATTAAGAATGGACATTGTCGCACCCTCTTGAAACTTGAATGGAAAGGAGGAGTTGTAAGTTTTTACTTTTAAAGTTGAATAAAAAATATCGTATTGTCGGCCACAGAATCTTGTGCTCTTCGGATGTAGACGTACATTTAATTTTTAAACAACCTGTATATAAAAGCAGTCAGTCAGTCTGGACTGATATATTACATCAAAAACAAATGAAATTTAATACATGGCTTCCTTAACAGTCACAACAGTCGAGTACAAATTCCCTGCGACGTAGTGCACCTTTGCACAAGGTATTAGTGTCCAGGCTTCTCAGAAGTCGCACTAAAGTCCTCATTTATAAAACTGTGATTAAACCAATTCTCATGTGAAGCTTGAACTCGAAGCTCGTAGGGAGAGAGGACGGAACATGGCGAATCAAGAAAAACGCAGCTATTGAGAAACTCGTGGCCGAACTGAACATCATTGGAGAAATAAAAGCACACATAATGCGCTGGCTGGGACACCTGGAAACAATACATGAGAAGATGAAGGTTAAGCGTGCACAGGTATCGATGGATAGATGAAGATTAGAAGGACCTGCTTCAACTTTAAATTCGAAACTGGCAAAAGATGCCGCGGCATCTGCGAGAGTTGAAACTTTGTTGCCGGAGGCCAAGGCGTACTTTGGCCCACCACGCCACTCTTGTTTGTTCCTTTTATAATGTGCGCAAATAGGAACCGATTTTTGGAAATACCTAAATATTTTTAATTTTTTGTCATGTAATATCAAGGTAGGCATAAATTTAGATAAAAAAGTAACGATTTGATTTTTTCAATGTTGTTACATCACCATCTTCATCGCTTTAGGCCGCACGTAATCCAATGAAAGTTGACCTCACATATATGTGATCAATCAATAAATAGGATTCAACATAGGCTGGACAATTGTCGGTTAAATTTAATCGCACGGCGAGTGAAGCCGAGGGACATAGCTAGTCTTATGATAAAATAATAATAATTATTATTTTGGCGGAAGAACACTCAGGTATCGCATTCCTTTGTTGTTTAACGAGATGTCATCTAAGCTAAGAATGGAAGAAAACAGAAAGAAATTCGCTGTAAGTTATAAAAACTTCTTATTTGAAAGCATCAGTAGTGAATATCGATGAAAAGTTCTAATGTAATGTTTGTTTACTTGTTTTCTTTTGTATGTAAGTATACCAGGCGTGGCTACAAGTCCACAGTCAAACCGAACAATCGGTTTTGTGGAGCAATTTGTATTCGTGTATTAATAAATAAATAATTAAATATAAAAAAATGCTGTTCCATCAGTGAGGTCGTTCATGTATTAATTTTGTTCCATTTATAAGTTTTTTTTTCCTTTTTTTGTGCTACCCGTGCGAAGCGGGGACTGATCGCCAGTATCTTATTATTATAAAGTGTTTTTCCCGTGTACGTAACTTCGTACATTTGTCCAAAGACTAGTCGCTTCTGAAATAAAATTTATTTTTTGTTGCCTTTATCACTTATTGGTGTTTCGCTCCAAACTTCCAGGTCTGACGTGACAATTTGTATCTATCGAGAGAAAAAACTTTTCTGAAATCGTTTACGTTTCTTGTGAGAACTTTCGCCGAAAGGTGCGAAATTTCGGACATCAAAAAACGTCACACCTAAGAAAACTTGTTAAAACTTGTCATCCGAGGCAACTCGTTAAATATTGACAATGAAAAGGAAAAATTGTAACACAGATCTCGCAACACCGTTGCTTATCGTTGATATATCTTTTAAAAAGGTATTTTATTAGAAACTAGTCATTGCATAGACGGTTGCATGACAGTCAGAAAAGGGAAGTAGATAATAAAAAGGTAAAGAATGCAATAACCACCTGCAATAACTAAGTCGTCAGACGAAAAATTCTATGTTTCATTGATTGCAATAGATGTTAGTTATATATATAGTTATAGATAGAAGTTATATTTGATACTTTTTAAAATCCAATAAGTTATTTCCATTGATAACCCAAAAATTGGGTTGAAAATCATTTGGAGCATGCATTTTTACGACTTCGCCTCGACCTCGGATTATCTTTGACTCTCGTAGCTTACAGTCTTCCGAGCTTACCTTTTGGAAAAATTAGTTGGATACAGTGTACAGAAAAAATATCAGCATGTCCGAAAAAACATAAGAATAATAAAAAGACCAAACTGTTTTTTCATTCCTTCAATTCCCACTCAGTGACCACCTGTAGTATATACCGCCACCATTACCACTACTATTACCACCATAGTCACCTCCACCAGCATCACCAACTTAACTGTGGTAGAGCCTGCAACAACAACATCTGTTGCACGAATTGGCCGACTCGACCGGTGAAATACCACGACCTTAAAGAAGACAGGCGTGAAGTAGATTGTTCTGTGTTCAGTCTGATGAGTGAGGTGCTGGTGCCTAATTCTGGTCCTCTTCCCCTTCCCATCCATCGTTAATAAAGGAAGAATGGGAAGGGGAAGACTTAACGGTGGACCATTTTCTGTTTATCCCTTCCTCTGACCCAATCCGGTAATAATACCCAATTCGGTAATAATACCCAATCCGGTAATAATAGCCAATTCGGTAATAATTCCCAATCCGGTAATAATTCCCAATCCGGTAATAATTCCCAATCCGGTAATAATTCCCAATCCGGTAATAATTCCCAATCCGGTAATAATTCCCAATCCGGTAATAAACCGGTGAGTTCTATTTTTTATGGAGTAATGAAAAAACAATCCAAAATGTACACGTCTGAATTTGATTTTTTGTTAGTATTAAAATAACGGAGCAAAAGTAATTACTGTCGCCTTGTGTAGACAGAAGTAATTAATCAAAACAAAATGCATTAGTTTTCCAGCAATACAGATCAGTCACGTAGCTCGGAGGCTTCGTGGTGCGCGTTCAATGATTCCATTATTATAGGAAACAGATTAAACGAGATTGATTCAATGGTTTATTTTTCTGTTGATCAGAAAATAAAGTTTAATCGTATAGAGAAATACTAAAAGCATCTACATTTTCCTAATTTACCATTATTAATTCTATTCATCTAACACTAGCGGATTCAACCAACATATCGTTGGTGTATTTTTCGACATTTTAAATAGTTGTATGGACTTTTCCTAAAAATCCCTTTCTTGTTTTCGTTGGGAAATTAAAATTTGAATTCAGCACGGGTTACATAGCGAAAACAAGTCATTTTATGCAGTGCGCTATTAATAAAAGAATAAACAGTAAAACAAAAAAATCATATTACATGGAATAAATTAAACGAAATTTCTAATTATTTCTTACATTGTCTATTAATGATTTATTCTAATTAATATAATTACGTACCGAGTTTAGTTATCTATGGTATTATTAATTTGCTCATTAAGTTTATCCTTTAGGTGAGTCGTAATCAACATGTGTCCAATATTTTGTAGCCGACTGTAGATATACTAATAATAATTAACATGAGCGGCTAAACGCAATTGATTGCACCGCCTGCCGCTAATTCGCTCGCTCAATTAACGTCTTTATAAATAGCAGCGAGTTAATTGGTCCATAATCGTATTACAACGTAATTTAATGGTGCATTACATCTGATTGTGATTGCATTTAATGGAGCATCTAATTCACTTACACTGAGATTTTCTTAATCTTAATATGTAGAGGACAGAGATTGTAGATTTATATATACACAGATCGGACCTCACTCAATACTGTTTTTTAAATTTAAGCAAACATGTGTATCTATTGTATTTAAGGTTATTTAAATAACGAAACATTCTCATATTTATAGGTTATTCGCTCAGTTATTTCGTCCTATAATAGCTATATTGATATGAACCGAGAAAACAATGTCCACCTAGTTTCGTGGTGCGCGAGGTGGTTAGCAGAGGGTTAGTTCTGAATCCATCAACCAAACCGAGTGAACTGCCCAGAGTCTTTCGAAGACCTTATAACGCTTGCGTCCCGTTGTCAACTAAACGTTCTTGCAGCTATCGTATTCTACATATACTATACATCGTCTTTCAAACTACGTCCGTACTATTGACATCTTCTACGCTTTCGTACTATTGACATTTTCCCTTTCTTCCTTTTTTTCCTTCCTATTCACGGTTCTTAATGGGACAGATATTGAACCCAATGCGCAAACTCGGAACTGACAGGTCTGAAAAGAAATATTGGTTATATACACCTTGGAAATATAATAATTACATAATTTAATGGAATAGGCCAATAGGATGGTTCTGAAATATATTAACTTACTAATAGGCTTAAAAAAATAAAATTTGCTATATTGTGCTCAGTAGCCTAATGCCTGTTCAGTGGTAGTACGTTAAAAGAAAACATCCGTTTTCCCTAAACATTTCCATGGTACAACGCGTTCACGCGAGTGGCTAATAATTTAGAGCTGTGGGTTACCGTTTTCCCGTAAACTGACGCTATAAGGAAACGTAGAAAAGAAACAAAGGGGTCGGGAAAAGGTTTGCATAAAGAGCACTCGGCCTCAAGACGACCTACTGTCATTTAGAGTGCGTTCCCACAGCTAAAAATGTGCTCAATCCTAAAGCGATAACGAATGTGAACAGGGATAAAGATATGACTGCATCCTTCTTCGATATTTTCTATTCTATTGTACACACTATAAGCGACTTCTTATAATAATCAGTCAAGGTTCGGGCCTCAAGAGGTGTTGTCACGACCGTTGACAGGAGTACAAACTGAGTCTCTTTCCTTTGACAAGTGCGACAAAGTCAAATGCGTAACTTCCCGTTTCAGTACCGTACTCATACATTTACGGCAAACTGAACAACAGTTGCCATTGTGTTGTTGTGTTGTATGACGCCATGCAAGTTAAAATCATGTTTTTGCCAAGTAAGAGTCATACAAACCATTGCCAACCAAGTATTATTTTCCTATCACTTGGGATATAAAGACTATATGTCTCTGTAATTCTAACAACGTACGTGCAAAAAAATTTCACAAAGGAGTTAAAGTTTTGTTACAAACAAAGTCACATTCGCATTTATACTATTATTAGTACACAATCAACATATACAAACCTCATGGGATACGACAGTCTTCGTATCTGTTGCCAGATCATCTTATCATTCTTAAGTGAAACCCAAAATCTGTGATAGAAGATGACTAAAGAATACAATTTCTACTTTAACAACTTACATACTTCAAGACATTTAAAACAGATCAGTAAATTTGAAGACGGTAATAGCAAAAGTTGAGACAATAGGAACAATCCGCTTGTATTGAATCTGCAAGGATCAAGAACTATCAACTACAAGTTAGGAACAACTTTTTCAATCTACCGACGAGTCTGCTCCGTGTCGTGAGGAATTCATTTAAACTTCCGATATTGACGAAAACTACCTAATAGCTGCTACAAAGTATTTTATATACATTTTAACCATTGGACCATGGCCTATCCTAACGTACTTTTAATTTATATCAAACGCAAGAAGAAAGCTTAATAAGCTTTGAACTAAACAGTGGTAGTGTCCGCAACATCAGTCGCACGAATGTACCGGCTTCACCCGTGAAATATCTATCCCAATTCCGATTAGAAAACAATATAGTATCCGAAATGTATTATGTTATATGTATTATCAATAAAGTATACATTTTGATATATGGTATTATTTTAGTTTGACTGACGGGTGTTCCGCGGCCGACCCTTTACGTCGGAACATTTGCATAGGACAACACTTAACATGAAAGCCTGTACGACGATAAAAAATATTGCGAACACGACTGACTCGAATAACTTTTATAAAGCAAATATAAAATTAAACGACATGATATTTTTTTGTTTTGCTTGTATGTCAATCGCGACTTTCATAAAAGAATTGTAATGAATGTATTGCGCAAATAAAAACGTACCATAATTATAATACACTAACGAAAAGCGGGATTAAGGTACCGGTAACCGGCAAACACTAGTACACAATGTGAGTGTTGAAGAAGCGAGAAAGAACCTGAGAAAAAACAAGGATCATGCCAAATGAAGAACAACTACGACCTCACAGAAGACAAAGGTGAAGTATAAGTATTCTTTAGTCTGATGTGTGAGATGCCGGAGGCCCAAATTCAAGAAAGGATGGGAAGGGGAATATTTAAACGGCGTGCAGATGCCTACGGGAAGCGGTCGGAATCAGGTCAATTGCTCGTTTGCCACCTTCTTCCATAAAAATGCTATGGGCGTGAGCGCTTGTTCAAATGCTTATTCAATACCTCGATATACATTACACATAATCGACCAATACGTACAGAAATGTCAACATAATTTTCCAATAAGCCTTTGAGCGCACTCAGAACGAAGAGCTTAGGAGTTTTGATTTCCCAAGACACGGGGGATTCCCGCAATCAGCAACGATTCACCTGTTATACGCGGGGCATCCCCACAATAATGCTGGATTTTCAAATTATACTTCTGTCGATATTTCGAGGCGACACGTTCGCTACGAGCTTGCTACTACTTTGCATCCTGATCGCTAGTCAAATTAACAATTACAATTTCAATAGCGTTAAGCCATAAGTCAGGTAAATATTACACTGATTGGTTAAAAAATGTTCGTGTGTGTGTGTGTGTTTTCTTTATAGTACTAGGTGGCAAACGAGCAAGCGGTTCACCCAATGCCAAGTGATGAGTTGCGGATGCGTTGCCCACCTTTAATGGACAGAGGAGGGGACAAACAGAAAATGGTTATTTCCAATTCCTCCCCTCCCCCGTCAAGTTCTCTTCCCCTTCCCATCTTTGTCTCATAAGAAAGGAGTGGGAAGGAGGAGAGAACTAAAATTAGACCTCTGGCACCTCACTCGTCAGACGAAACGCAGAATACTTCTACTTCACACCTGTCTTCTGTGGTGTCGTGGTATTTTACCGGTCGAACCAGCCCAATCGTGCAACAGAATGAGTGATGAATTTTTGAACTTTCCGTTACTTTAAACAAACGTAACAGAAAACATAAACTAAAGATTCTTTTGTTACAAAGACTTTCTTAGGGAAACGCTCCTTAGTCATTTAATCGTTTAATCCTAATAATATAGTTTAAGTATATTTTTCTAGAACTTACGATGATTTTAACCGGATAAATTAAAGGATTAATCCTACTTTTTATCCAATCTACATGATCGATTGCTTAATGTCCTTTCCGCGTTTACGGGACTTAGTTCTTTTTGGTATATATTTGCATAATTTACGGAAAAGGGTCCGGTCCTGAAAAGAATAATGTAAGTTGAAACATTTGTGCAACTTGTCTGTAATTGCCCAGCTTTGGAAGCTTTGTTTAAATCATTATTTAACTTATGTTAGAAGCTACCTAATGATATTTCTTACTGGTTGTAGCTTAATATTTCCACTATACAATATACTGTACACACTATATACGACTACTTATAACAATCAGTCAAGGCTCGGGCCTCAAGAGCTGTTGTCACGACCGTTGTCAGTAGTTCAAGCTGAGTCTCCTTCCTTTGACAAGTGCTTATAAAGACTCTTGCTGTCTAAAGTCAGCTACGCAACTTTACGTTTCAGTACCGTACTCATACATTTCTGGCAAACCGGAAATGTGAGCGACAACACTAATGAATTATAAAATACATTTTAAATTAATTAGTAAAAATAAGCACAGATTAAATTTATATCAATAATTTTAATTTTATTGTTAGCAGTAGTACAAAACATGGTAAGGAATAGTACTGCTCTAGGTCACCAGTTTATAGGTTATGTTGTGTGAATTTAAAGTTTATGGTTTGTAAGCAAGAATAATAATATAGCGGTACTTTCACAATAAACATAAGAATTTAGATAAAAACAATTCACAGAAATAATTAGCTCAATGTCACACGCGACTTAAGGTTAGCCGGTTAACTGTTGCCTCACGCCTAGACAAAGTAACATTCGATTAGCGATATCTCTAGTGGAAAAGTAAAAATGTATGGAACTGACATGAGCTTTAGAAATGTCAAGTTATCTATTCTTAACAAATCGACAAAAGCTAGACAATGTAATCCACAAATTAGCGAACCTGTCAATCCATACTAAAGCGTTGACAGTTGGCAAATTTTGACAAGCGATATCGCTAACTAGCGATTGTATATCGATACTTAAATTCGCTATGGAATCGCTTCGGACGATGGCTCTGCGCGCGCCGGTAAGGGGCGACGCTTCACGCCCAGAAGGAGGTACGTAATCTAGTTTTAAATAAATTTCCTTTTCGTGTATTGTTAGGAGCTGACTAAATAATATAAAGTTTTGTTAACTACTAAAACGACTACTTAATACTTAGGCTACAGGAAGTCACAATAGAACTGTACACACATACATGCATGGACACGAAAACCAATACGGACCTTCAGGCCAGTCTAGTAACGGAAATGAATCATAATTCACAGCTTGTTCCTTATTATTCATTTTGTAGGTAATCATTGGCAAAACAATCATTAAAATATATCTCTGAGGAGAAATCCTATGGAGAAATAACACAAGCCGCGGCTTGCAACTGTTGTGCAACTCCCATTTATATTTGTAACATGAGTAACAGAGTTGGTAATATTCCTAAGCACATATATATCTGTTTATTTTATTAGTTTCATTTCATTATTATTTTAAAATTTTATTATTTTCTACAATAAACTAAAGGTTGGGTTTTCTTAAATTTTCTAATTTTCGACGCAACTTTATTTAACAAATACAAAAAAAAAGAATTAAATTGAACCGTTCACGCGTAATGTGACCAAGGGAATTAGGGATTTAATTTTATATATATACATTTTAACATCTCGTATTAGTTTGCAATGATATAAATTAGTTCTCATTGTAATGAGACACGATGATCGGTCAACAGACTATCCAGGGATTACCGCAGAGCGGCGATTGAATGCGCCGCCGGACCAAATAATCCCGTGGGATTGCGGCACAGGTCGACGGGATTGGCGTTAATTGTCAATTTAACAACATGAAGCATTCCCGATCTAAGAGGTAGAGTATTACTACAAATATTATCTATTTAACACAACTAATCTTATGTCTTTAATTGAATATGCATCACGCCTTGAGGGGTACGCGGAGTTGAAGGACTTCCATTTGGCTTGATCCCGCTTAACTCTCTTGCTCCTACATCCGTATATCTACGCATATAGACTGAAAGTTTCCATGTACGCTTAATAATTCTCTTACAATATTATAATCCATGTTGATATTAGAAATGCAAATGTATGTTTGTTACGATTTTACACCTTATCGATTCAACAGGTCATCGTGAATTCTGCACACCCGTTGTAAGGGTTACAGAAAAGGACATAAGTTTTCTTAATACACACGCATATGAATAGTTGATAGCTTGTATTGTCGCTCACATTTCCGTTTTGCCAGAAATGTATGAGTACGGTACTGAAACGTAAAGTTGCGGAGCTGGCTTTAGACAGCAAGAGTCTTTATAAGCACTTGTCAAAGGACTACTCAGTTTGTACTCCAGTCAACGGTCGTGACAACACCGCTTTAGGCCCAAGCCTTGACTGATTGTTATAAATAGTCGTATATAGTGTGTAAAGTATATTGTGTAGTGACACACCGACAATCTGTCGACTCGCGCGACATTGTCGATGGCATCACCATTCGATGGTAGTGGGGTCAATCGAGCGATGCACTGGTGGCGGCCGACAGTCTTGAGAGGGAAACAACAAGTGACTCTGTATGTAAGTCCCCTGGCCTAAACTCTATTAAAATAATAAGTATTGTTTAATTTACATTATTTGATATACATTTTACACTTTAATCTACAGCTTGTCCTTGGACATGGGTTCCTCTAGAGACTTCCGATTTCACAGAAAAAAACATGGGGTATGTTTAATCTGAGAAAAAGCATGCGGCACCACTAGCGATACCTAAACATATTAACGATAAAAATATTAATTAATTTTCTACCCATCCTTCTACCTCCTCACCAGCGTACTTGTAAAATCAGGGAATATCTGCATTGTCAACTATGCTAATCACGACTCCATATAACGGTTTTATTTTCATTGTATTCGTTATTTGTAATTTCTTTAGTTGACAGCAACGCACCGGGCCCGTCTAACCCTGTAACAGTTCAACCCTTTAGACGTCCCGGGGGAAAACCAATTAACGTCAAAGGGTGGTCACAATCCCACCTTATTAAGTCCTTGAGTAATTAGGCGCCTCGAAGGCATTTCTTTTGTAAATTTTAATTGTATCATCTGCTATTTCTATTTGATAATCGTTCCCATAATTATCCTTGTACAATTTATAAAAAAAAACTATTTTAAGGCGATCGCAATAAATCTGAATAAGATTTAACATTTCACACAATACAACAGAGCACCATCCACATCTTGATGGTTGGCATTACACTACCACGCGATTTTCTCGTAAAACCGCCTTGTGGAATTCGTAGTGAACGGTATTTCCAAGCCAATACGACTTAGTGTCCTACAAGAAGCGAGCGTACACCTACCTTAAAAACCGGCAACGCGTCTGCAGCTCCTCTGGTGTTGATAATGTTCATGGGCGGATGAACATTTAGCTTTCAGGCGACCCGTTCATTTGCCCCCTTTTATAAAACAAACCACGGATGTCACATTTTGCAGTCGGCGTAACAATAACCCTGTGGTTGTTTCCAGTATATGATTTGATAAGGTACAACATACTACGTAACAATTACTGTCGGAAAGGTTTATTAATATACACCCAAAGTACATTCATAAATTAAGCCGCCGAATGAAATACTAAGGCATATTGTATAAATTATAACACACAAGCCTAAGCTAACATTAGCATGTAACCATAGTGTTCATGAGCAACTTTAATTTTCGAAATTCCACTAGCTTAGTGATATAAATAAAAATATACCTATTTGTTTTTAGTCTGACTCAATGATATATTATATATACGCAGATATGATACTAGTGAAGACTCGAAAGCGTCCTAATTAGGACGCTTTCTATAGCTTACGTCATGTTTTCATTTATGCGTAAGTAACAAATACTAGCTGGCCTCTTTTTCCGTATTGATTTAAACGCTATAATTTTTATACTATTTTAAATATGCTAATGTAGCTGTCTCTGTCTTCGGAACACTTTTGGAGAGTAGGGTATGCGGAGCGGAGTTGCCGACTGTGTCTTAGGTAGTGTAGTACGAGGGAGGGTGGTGTGTTCGCCTCTAGCCTGAGCGCACTAGATCGTGACGACGTCACTCGACGGAACGGTATATGAATTTTGAATTGATTGTTTAATATTGGAATAGCTCCGCCCAATCTAATGGACAAGCAGCGTTAAGCTCAGAAAATTGTTGAACATGATTAATTGTCGAAAATATATTTAATTGTATAATTATATCAATACCAAAGCATATCTCTCGTGACTTGGGCCACACCGCGAAATGCAACGATATGTAATAAATAACGCGAGCTGCAGGCGACCGCTAAATTAGCTCGCACTAGATCTCGTCCGCAGCTGTTTGTTGCAGCGTGGAAAGGAAATTACATTGGCAATTAAGCACAAAAAGCGCTGCCATTTATCAGGTAGCCACCGAGTACTGCTTTAAAACGGCAAACAAATTCCTAATTGTAGCTCTTTCGGCGTTATTGTTAAACAATTGTCAACCGTAAGTCCTTCTAAATTTGATATCGTCATTAATTATTTTAATTATTACGTGCATTCAAAACATCTCGAGGGCTTCACAGCGCTCCTGTAGGAATTAAGGAATTTAAATGTTTCATTTGTTTTTTTTAAGGTGAGTTCGTACTGCCGAAAAAATTTACATTTTTTATCATCTAAATTTTCTCCGAAAATTTCTTTCTTTGGTGAGTATATATCAACTTTCCAGCCAATAAGAAGACGACATGAAAGCGCACTCGGAAGGAGAGTACCAGGACTTTGGATGTCACCTATAATGTGACAAGCATTTTTCCATGGAAGAAGGTGGCAAACGAGTAAGCGGTTCACCTTTTATTAAGTGACTGCTACCCATTGGCATCCCAATGTTGCCAATCTACATTGCCTACCTACATTTGGAAACACGACTGGATAGATAGGAAAAGGATATTTTCTTCCCCTATCCATTCCCTCCCCTTTCCAATCCTCCTCCTCTTCCCATTCTATCCTGATTTTATATTTTGATAAATCTATCACTGTTCAACAAAGTTCTCATTTTTTTTAAACTAAGTAATTTACAAGGTATGGCGTTATGTTCCGGTACTTCAACTCCTCAGCAGGTATCTGAATAAAACATTTTTCCTTCTTGCACTCTAATGAGAGTTGGGCCATTCGCTCTCGAATGGAACGAGTAAGTGTAAAAAGAGCGCTTTAAGAAGCCCTGTGCAAAGTCATTATGAATAAGTTACTTTTTATGGCATTTCAAGATTCAGTTTTGTTGAACACTCGCGCTAAAATCTTTTGTGTTTTTTACTTATTTTTATTCGCATTTGTTTTTATATTAAGAAACTAGATGTGCTGTGTGAATGTTTGTCATAGCAATGTTTAATATATGTTATCTTTCAAATATACATTGTACATATAAATAAATATATCCCACCTTTATCAAACTCAACCCAAACTACTGGGCCTAGAGACTTTGCACAGAGATTTCGGTTATTACGTAAAAGAGGATTAAATAAGGATTTTTATAAATTCATAAAAGTCTTAAGTAGGGGAAAAGTTAAATATGTAAGCTTGTACGCAAAGATATTTGGGAATAATGTAAGTTGATCTGATGCTAAATAACAAATTGTATTGCATAGAGTCCAACTAACGCTCGACAAATGTCGGTTCAATTAAATTACACGGTGGGTGAAACCGCGGGGCACAGCTATACATCTATAAAACTCAATTATTATATACACTTTCCGCGTATAAGCTTATTTGCTATTTTATAATGGTAGGCGTTTTGCACTTACTTTCTATACAATTTTCTGAGTACCACTATATTATATAATATATTATTAAAAACTATAATTAGGAGACAGAATGGAGGCATACAACTTGTCTGTTGATGCATGGTATACAGAGACCGCGCTACACTTATCAATTGCAAACACAAAAATTTTCGGGGGGAAATTAGTACGATAGACATTGAATGTAGATATACATGTTTAATTTCTTTTATGCTAATCGCAATCTACAGAACCTTAGAAATGTTAAGTAAATTAAAAATATAAAACTCCACTTTGCCGCACTTCAAACTAATTCTAGTTCTCTTCCCCCTTCCCACCCTTTTCTTATAAGGAAAGGATGGGAAGGGGAAGAAAACTTGACGGTGGAGGAGATGTATAAGAATTGGAAATAACCATTTTCTGGTTGCCCCTCGTCTGTCTATTAAAGGTGGGCAACGTATCTGCAACTCATTAGTTAGTTTCAGATGTCTATGGGTAGCGATCACTTGACATTGGGTGAACTGCTTGCTCGTTTGCCATCTAGTGCTATAAAAAAAATCGTCTAACATTACCTAATCACGTTACCCAGAGTTTTGAATACGTGTAATGTCGCGGAATAGAAGGTGACAAACGAGCAAGCGGCTCACCTGATGTTAAGTGAGCGCTACCCCATAGACATCCGCGACAAGCAAATGTGTTGCAGATATGTTGCCTACCTTTAATGGACAGAAGACGGGATAAACAAGAAAAAGGATATTTCCTTCTCCTATTGATCCCCTCTCCCGTCAAATCCTTATCCCCTTCCCATCCCTTCCTGTGCAGGAAACGATGGGAAGTATTGACACCGGTCCTACAGCACCTCACGAGGAAACGCAGAAGAACAATAAAATGTTTGCTCTTCGAAATAAAATGAAGTGTAATATTTGCAACATCTGGGTAAACTTGTCCACAAAATACATTTTACAGTTACCACTTAATTTTTCATTCGGGAACATTCGTTCTACGTAGGGCTGTCGAATTCACAAATACTATTTTGTGTATTTATAATGAAGACGGTCGTAGCACCCCTATTTCATACGTTGGATCGTTTTAGATTTTAAGTAAATTTAAGTTCAAGCAAGGACGTTGCGGGGATGACCTGCAAGAGGTTGTTCGTATTGGCGTGTGAAAATAAACGCTGGGAAAACTAAGGAAATGTAGTCATCTAGAAATAACTTGTTGCCACTTTCACTAGATGGCGTAAACATTGAACGAGTGCAGCAGTTTGCTTGCGTTAGTTATGTGTCAGACTCTGGAGGAACCGATTAGGATTTCATATCGAGGCCCGCCTTCCCACACCTTCGACTCGTATGGCGGTCTAAGAAAATCCCCCGTCATGTGAAGTTTAAAATATTTCGATCCAACTTGAAACCCATGCTGTACTGGTGTGAAACGTGCTAGGTGACAAAAGTTACAATTCAGTAGGTCCAAGCATTCATCAATCGCCTTCGAGAGGCCGGAAACAATCCGCAACGAAGAGCTGCTGAGCATCACCGATCAGTCAGTTGATTAAGCGATTCAAATAGCCATGGATTGGTCACAAACACCGTCGGGAGAAAGGATCCCAACGATCAGTGGCGCCGGATGTAAACGTCTCCGCGTGGATACTGAACGAAATCAAACGTGTAGCCCAGGACAGAGCAAGATGACGGCACACTGTGCCCTCAACGCAGAGAGGAATTAGGACTATAAAGTATTCTTGCTTCTAGAAAACATACAAGTAGTTAGATAACTACTTGTATATTTTCGAGACAACGACAAAAGAAACATAGATATGTTCTCTCGTTAACTGGCTCAAGAATATATACATAATTATGTATTATAATTGAACAACAAAAGCGAACCAAAGTTGAATATTTTTAAATATCTAATAATTAATATATATAGAAATAATTTCAATTACATTTATAATTTTATATCCACTCACAGAGGATTGGTTCTGAGCCAAAATATATATGTTAATTCAAGGCGGTTCGTGTTTTGTGAATGTTTAAAACAAAACCGAAATAAAGTTTCGCCGTTGACAGCCCTGTAATAACGGTTGTATCTCATTTCGCGTATTCCAAAAGCATTCGTGATTCCAGCGGACAGGACACCAGAGGAATAAACAATCCATTTTAAATGTGTAGTTTATTACATATTTACAAAGGCTTGGCGAATTCGTTGTATAGCATCAACAAACCAATGAGAAACTAACAGGCGCATTTTTTTAAAATCAATATTTATATACATTTGCGATCACTTCTTAGATCTCGAATTGTTTAATATCGGTAGTATCCGAGGCCGCCGTATCCACCCAGACCGCCGTATCCACCCAGACCGCCGTATCCGCCCAGACCGCTGTATCCGCCGAGACCGCCGTATTCCTTGTACCCATTGTATCCGTAACTGTAGGGTCCGCCGTAGTATCCGTAACCTGAGTTTCCGCCGTAGCCTGAAATTTTAAACACATTATTGTATACCAGTGGCTTTGCACGCATTCTTTTCGTATCGTTCTCGCTGAATAGTTTTTATACATTACTCAAAAGTTGCAATAATCTTACACTTATATGTAAATTGTAGAGTTTATAAACTCCTAACTACAACTCTACTAACTCCTAAAAACAACTAATATGAAAATAATGAAATCTGAAAAAAATCATATCATGCGTTGCCATGGCAACTTAAATTAGGTTTTATTTTCCTATCCCTTGGGAATTTATTTTATCAGGATAAAAGGTACACCCTATGTAGTTTTCTGCACCCTTGACAAAGTTTGGGAGCCGTTATGGAGTTTAAGCGTAACAAACAAACACATCCACATATAATATTAAATGTGTTATTTCCTTCGCCGAGAACAACAGATAAGAAACTTCCATAGTTATTGATAATTGCAAATATATAGCATACTAGTGAGTCGCCCCTGCTTCGCCCGGGTAGCACTAATTATCTTGATCCAATCGCTACCAAATACAGGAATGTGCCAATCTGGACAGTCCCTGTAAATTTCATCGAAATCGGTCCAGCCGTTTCGGAGTCTATAGGTGTATAGTCTATATGTATATATGGAACATACATACTTCGCTTATTATATGCTATTTTTTTCATAAAAAGTATCATATGTTACTTCTAATACCTCCAAGAATATGTGTACAAAGTTTCACGATGATCGGTTGAGTAGTTGACGCGTGAAAGCGAAACAAACAAACATACATTCACATTTATAATATTAGTAGGGATACTGCAAGTTGTGTTTTTAGATTATTTATATTCAAAGTGTTTAGACATTTTCGTGTGAATGAAATATCATTGTTTATAATTTTAATAGTTGATGCAATCCTTCATACACTTACCGGAATATCCGTAAGCACCGACACCGCTGACAACCGGGGTGTCTGTGAACAACAGTAATATTTTGTAAACGAACAAACCTAAATTGATATTTAAGAATTTTGCGAACTTCATGTTAAGTAATAAAATGAGTAATTTTTTTAAATGAATGTGTTTCGCACTTGTCCGAAATTAACTTGGTACTTGTGACCTAGATATTCCCGAGGAGGGTTGGCGTCAGCCGGCCTTTACAACTGTAGCCAAGACCTATACAGTATGGACAATGGTCATACTGTGCCGAGCCACATGAGTGGGAACAGGGCGGGGAGATTTATTTGTGTTTTTGATTGATTTGCTTTTTAATTCTATAAATTCGAATTATCAATGTAGATATATTTATTATTTATTAAACACTGAAAAGAAATGTTTGTAGTTGTAATGTTTTTATAAAAATAAATTGTACAATAAAATGTTTAGAAACTTCAAAATACTACCTGAATAAAACTATTACAAGGAACAATATACAACAAATATGTTTTTTTTTATTTTCCATTATATTTCGTAAAAAAAGCCGACAATTCCGAAATTTTTGTTACAATATACCTACGATAATTCGCACGACCGATCATTCCCGTAGCAAAGTTTGAGTCGAAACATAGAAAACTTTTTGTATAGAATATTACTTTTTACTGAGGGAATTAATATTTTTTCTATAAATTAAACAAGTCGACTGTAACCGCGTTCTTTCAACTGGACAGCACAGCCTCCGCTGTATCGCTCGAGCGAACGCGAATACAATGTTGAATGTTAAGGTTAATGCGGTATTGGCAGGGCCTGCTGTCTTCTTTCAAGCGCTAATATCAAATTTATTATCATTCCCAACATGTGGTTTGATTCAGCAGTAATTTTTTACATCCAATATCTTCATTTTCCATTAAATTTGCTCTAACATCTACGTTCAATTCACGCAGAAGTTTCTTTCTTTTTTTTGAGTTAATGCCTATTTTTTCCTTCTGTCCCTTGTTGTCTATTGTTAAAATCCAAATACTATTTGTTGATAACTTTTTAAGAAACGGGATTCTTATTCCGATTACTCTTCAAAAAAACTCTCAAAAAACCAAGAAAGTTTCAAGTTATACACTATATTATTGGCAGTACATAAAGTAAAAACAAAATAAATCGAGAATAAATACGGCAAAGTGCACCACGTCATTCGCGTCACGAAGCCAATTGTCTCTGGATCGTTAACTTTTATGGAAATTAGTCTCTTTTGATATAGACACGATAACAAATCAAATATATTAACTATATAAATAAGAAATACTTGGAATAATTGAATTGCGTTGATAAAAAGAAAATTCAATTGAAGGCTACACGTGGATTGGTTTGTCTCACAATTTTTTCGATGAATGAATCTGTTCAAACTCTCAGCAAACCAGAAAAGATAAGCAAAAGTCGAGTTAAAGCAACAAGGATGCCGTCCGGAATGTTCAAGTTGCTTCAACTAAAAAGTTGAGAACAACAAATAACTTTCGGTGAACTTTTTAGAAATGTCCCTTAATTCAGGTGGAAGTTTTACAAGGATTTAATTAGTCTTTGTTTATTTGAAACATGTACTAATTGCATAAGTTCTTAAATTGGTCTTTACTATCCAACACAAAAATTCACGCCTTTATTTCGGCAATTTATATTTTTTATATATCTTCACCAATTTTGTATACTCGCAAAGTGTAGATAATCTATTACGTGCGCTCTCAAAGCGTAGGTAATCTTTTACGTGCACTCTCAAAGTGTAGGTAATCTTTTACGTGCGCTCTCTAAGTTTAGGTTATCTATTACGTGTACTCGCAAAGTGTAGGTAATTTATATAATATTTTGTTTCTAGAAATACCAATATGTCTATAAATATGTTTTTATAAATGGTTCACAACGTTGATAGCTCGGGCCACTTTTCGACATCACTATCGCCACTTATCACATATACGTATCTACGCAAACATCGTTATATTTATTTGTTACATGTATACTTTATTACCTGGTTAAACTGTATGTTTTAATATTACTATGAATAACTTCACACTATTATTATATTATATATTTCTTTTAGGTTTGACTATAAAATTTCGTATGTTTTAAGTGGTGAATATTCGAGATACGCACAATACTGCAGTCTTTGCGCTATCAGGTAACGTGGGAACTGTTAAGCCTTGGCACGACAACGCGCATAATTACCAGTTACTGTGTCACCTTCGATGACTACTTGATAGACACTGAGATTATAAGTTAATAGGGAAATAATTAATGACCATACTAAAATGATGTCACATATTAATGAATCATCGCGGACTTTTAAATGTTAAACAGATTTCCAATTCTGAACAAGCAGCAGACTAAGCTCCTGTTCAACTCAACTCCTGTCAAGTTAACAGGGACGTCAAATCAATTACAGTTTAAAGAATAGACGAAAACCATGATTTCTAGCTACTCACATAACATTTGATCCCACATTTAACAGCTAATTAGTTAATTTTTCTATTGATCTGTCTCAAAGAGATATGCAGAGATTTCTGATTTTAATTCAATACTATAGTGGCAACTTTCTTGCTTTTTACATCAATAACTCTACACATACATATTCCGTTTGCTTCATATTCCATAATCTAAATTACACCAAAATTTGGAAACAGAAAAATTTTAACATCATTTATATTTATGTTCTAAGCTGAATACAAAATGAGCCGTGAACTGAAGTCCACGACACCAATTTAAGCTTGTAAATTGAAAAAGAATAAAACATTATTTCCAATGTCGATATCGGCGAACGACGCCGCGAGAATTCTTTAAATGTATCCAAGGGAATCGACAATGAGTCAAAGAAAGAAACTTTAGCTAGAATTTTATTCAGAACTATTTTAAGAGATGGAATCGACACTATGAATAGGAACAAGACCCACACGACGTGCGCAAGCCGCGAGTCGAAAGCTTTTGGTCAATTTACACTTGGAAGTTACTTAAGCTTTGAACTATCTAGAATTTGTAGTGTTTCAAGTTAAGTAAGAAATATTCAAAGTTATCCTCTGTCGTAACAGAAGTTGCTTTAGTAGGAATAGCCATCAAAAAGTAGGTAGTAGAGTAGTTGGACAACCTATGAAGCCCAAATTAAAATCCAAAATAGCATTAACCCATACATCTTGTCACGTTGATAAGTCGGGCTTCCTCGTAAGTATGAATTGTTAACTCTCACCGTATCCACTGTATCCACCATACCCGCTGTACAGGGGGGCATTGTAGTAGCCAACGAGGTTGCCGCCGTAGCCGCTGCCTCCGTGGCCGAGACCGCTGTAGCCGTACCCGAGACCATAGAGACCACGTTTCTCGGTCTTCTTCACTTGGTCGGCGCACACCGCAGTGATGGCCAGAACAGCAATAAGCTAGTAAAGAATAGTAATATGATTTACCTTTAATAACATACATACATATAAGTACGTAATATATAATATGCAGAATGTTTTGTTATTTATATTATCCAACGATAGATTGCTAAGCGACCTGCAACTGCAGTGGGTATGGAATCCAAAAGAGACCTCTACGGAAGGAGCCCTCGAGCTAAGTTACTCTTAAAGAGGCTTAGGCTAGGCGCCCTCTGCGCCCTGCCACCTCGAGCCCGGTGTAGCTGTAAATGCCTCCTCAAGACAAGCAGTGACCTCTCAGTCACAAAAAATAGACAAAAGATTCTGTGCAGCGTAAGGCCTCCCACAAGATGGACCCATGATCCAGTTAAGGGGGTGTACTGGATGAGGACGGGGACTTATGTTTGTGGCGATTAATGGAGCTTCGCCCAGCAGTGGATGGCTGTTGGCTGAACGCCGATGCTATCTAACATATGACATTCCCAATGGTAAAAAAAAATTGCAAGTTGAAGTCATTAATGAGTACGTAATTTGAACTCCAAAACAATGGCGACAGTTACACAGATTCGCCGGGTGTGTCACGCACATTACAGCTACGTGCCAATGACATACTGTCGCAAACATATGCCAAGATCACTTCCTTGGCTTAAAAAAGTTTCGCTTCGTTGAGTTCAATTTGATAATGTTCGATTGTCTTACAACACTTGTGAAATATCCTGGAATTTTTCGGACTTGGGAAATGTGCTATTGTGCTTTTCTCTTCAACGATGTAGGCAATTTCCTGTCATTCATTAGTCACTATTGTCTTGATTAATATCATTAAAAAATGTAATGAGTAGTTTTTAAGAAAACCTTTGTTTACTAATTAAGCAAGAAATAATAAATGAATTAATAGAAGCCCACAGATAACTCTACTAATATATGTTATGTACATTTTCATGTACATTGTTTGTTACGCTTTCACGCGAAAGCTACTCAGCCGATCATCATGAAACCTTGTACACATATTCTTGGAGATACTAGAAGTAACATGGAATATTTATGTAAGAATATTTGTTACGAAAAATAAACGCCATAATATTATAAATGCGATTGTTTATGTGTGTAGATGTATGGATGTTTGTTACTCTTTCACTCAAAAACGGCTGAACGGATCTGGATGAAATTTGGTACAGGGATAGATTATAATCTGGAATAGCACATAGACTATTTTTTATCCCGGATCAATGTACGGTTCCTGTGGGATACGTTTTGTTTTTTTACGGGTGCATATCTACATACATAAAAGACGATGTTCTGTATAGATTCCGAAACGGCTAACAGGGCGAAGCCGGGGCGGATCACTAGTAAGATAATATTGAACAATACATGTTTCAGAAAATACTGAGTACTGAGAGCTATATAATAATAATAAATAAATCGACCTTTTTTAGAATGTTCCCCACTGCAGGGACACAGGCCTCCTCTCCGAGAGAGGGAATGAGCCGTAATCCACCACGAAGGCACAGTGTGGGCTGGTTGATGTCACATGTCTTCGAATCTAATGTTTCTAAGACATGGCGGTTTCCTCACGATGTTTTCTTTCAACGTTTTTGGAGCAGTGGTGATGAAATAAATTACACAACGTAAAGCGCCTGCCTGGGTTCGGCAACCTACAGTACGTAAGGGCCTAAACCGCTAAGCCACCACTGCTGAGAGAAATATACGACCATAATAGACCAAAGGAATCCTGGATGAAGCAATTTAAATATCGCATTGAATCTTGGACCTCGTACCAATGATTTTACAATGCCTTTTGCACTTAAACGTGCTTTATCTGATGAGCTTACAGTATTTTTTCAAACCAGATTAAGGCTATGTGATCATTTGGATTACAGTGTTTTTCTCTGTGATAAAAATCCTCTTACGCAATTCGTGAAAAATTGTAGATAATCTACAATCTTCACAAACGGCGCTCCCACCGCTTAGCTTTTAAATTAGGCTATATCAAACATTAGGGCCTGATATACTGGCCTCGAATTATGATAATCGGCCAAACAACCCTCGGGTAAAGCGTCAGGGACGGAACTGTTATGCTAATGTTATACTTCTCCGGATGGTGCGTACGTGAGGCATCGTATTCTCTGATGAAATTCACAGAATTACAATTACGTATGATTGTATAAAATATTTACAGCGTGTTCGGTACTCGTATATAAGCATTGTTTTAAAAAAACTCTCACGTCTTCATAACCGCAGTATAGCATTTTGATCCTTTGTCCTATGGGAACTACAAAACCGGCAATGCGACGCGATTTAACGTATTGTATTCTTCCTATGGTTTATCTAGCGCGACTAGTCGCATTATGTCGTACAATATTGCGTCGCGTCGCACAGCTGTAGGTCTCGCTGCTTTTAACCGGATTTATAGAAACCCAACAATATACAATAAAAGTGACCCGCCCGGCTTCGTGCACCACTAATGATGTTGATCCGATCGCTACCAAACACAGGAATGTGCCAATCTGGACAATCCCTGTATTTCATCGAAATCAGTCCAGCTGTTTCGGAATCTATAGGTCTATAGGAAACACACATACTTCGCTTTTTATATACTATTTTTTTTCATAAAAAATATCCTATGTTACTTCTAGTACCTCCAAGAATATGTATACAAAGTTTCATGATGATCGGTTGAGTAGTTTTCGCGTGAAAGCGTAACAAACAAACTTACATTCACATTTATAATATTAGTAGGGATAAATTTGAAATAATCCGCTTTATATTAAGTACGCCTTTTTTAATATTAGCGTGATCTACTTATGTCATTGAATTTGGTGTGCAATCAATTCTTATGTGTAAATAAGAATCTTCTTTATTAATTTATTTATTTATAAAATAAAATAATTAATTATAACAAAAGTATTTTTAATCTTTCTAATAAACAATAGAAGTCTTACCAAGAATTTCATGGCGATTGAATTGAGGGGTCCTTTGATGCAGTGAAGGTTCAACGGTCACTCAGCGACTGATGCCTTGCAGCACCGGTGACTGCTTATATAGAAATTTCATAGATGCGGCTCTTTACTGGGCTTTTTTTATGTTCCAAGGATGTTCTGAGCTATGTGGCGTAGCGTAACGCACACGCTGGCGGCTGCTCCGGCTGAAACGACGTTTTATTTGTTAAGGTACAACATAAGTATAATTCAAACAAAACAGAACTTTTTCAAATGTTCTAATAAAACAGACTGTGAGTTCATCTGCGGGACACAGTGTATACTTGATTTAAATGTTAATAAAGCTTACTTCGCAGAAACGCGTTCGGCCCAGAGCATATCGTCTTATCCCCCGCGTACTAAAGTCAATGATAGGGAAGATACACCCTTCACTACGTCTTATGAAATAACTTGACCACAAACAAGAGAAGCCATGCCATAAATTAATGAGCAGTCCTCGAAGAGATTACTTCATTTGAATGAGTCACAGAATAATTTTAATGTAGGTTCCTCTACGAATCTGCTGTGTCTGTATATAGGTTTAAATATCTCGGCTCATCCGGATCGTAACCTGAGTTCGACTGCAACAACAAAGGGTTGCTGGAAGTCTTCGAGGGCAACGGTCGGCTGTAGTGATGTCTCAATCATACGCAAAATACGCGCTAGAAGTGGACTTGCGTGAAAGTACCCTCCTACTACTAACTATACCTAGTTTCACAGCACAATGAAAATTATACTCTAATTTTAGACACTAAACAATTATAACCTAACTAACTGGCCCAGCAAACTTCGCTCAGCGCTATAATTAATAGATGGTTCACTATTTTGGCGATAATTACAAGGTAGATATATGCTGTCGTGGCCATTTTTGTAGGACTAACAGGTTAACATTTCCATTATATATTATATATGTGTAACGCTGTAACAATTTCTGAATATTATGGCAACACCCTGCCGAGTCAGCAATTAAAATATTCATGTCAATATTGAGAACAATATAACCAAAAATAACACAGTACGTTGCTTTTCCCACGTTAGCTGTTTTATTGAGCTACAAAGGACGTAGCCTTTAAGTCGGCGTAATTTTTTACTAAGGTTCTTTTTAATGTTATATGAGTTACGTGTGTGTGAGTGTTACGTGACAAGAATCATGCCTGGCTCGCGACCTTCCGGGTCCCAACTCTCATCTGCTGGTCCTATGTACTAAGAAAAGACTCTATATCTTAGACATTATGTAGCGTCTAGATGTGCAGATAATATATAGTACCCAGGCATTTAAGCAGTATCTACTGACATTCTACGTATCAGAGAGTATCAGGGAGTATCAGAGAACATCAGGGAGTATCAGAGAGCAAGGAGTATTAGCTCAGTTAGTGTACTATTGTTTGTAATAATGGCGTACGTAGTAGGATCTGAATTTTATTCTATTATTATTATTCATTCGGGCATGTTGAAACGATGAATGAAGAGAGAATAACAATACTAATTTATGTAGCAAAAGTGAGTGGCAGTGTTGGTAGGGGACGCCCTAGGAGAACTTATATCGATCAGATTAATGGCTTATTAAGAAAGAACGATATAAGGAGCACCCATAACCGACGAGAATGTATGCGTAGATGTATGAATGTAGAAGAAGCTAGAGAGGGGTGCTAGGATCGCGCCAAGTGGAAATCCATGATTTCTGCCTACCCCTCTGGGTTACGGGCACCACCGTACATTGTTTCTGCGTTCACTTCTCCCATTAACTGTATAATTAGTACAAAGCAAGATAATATGGGACTAATCAGGTCGACAGAGCAAGCGCAAACAAGATAGGGAATAATAGTTAATCCTCTGAAAAAAATTTTTTTCTTTGACAGAATTGAACTTAGGATTTGTAGACGTATAGCTGAAATATAAAATCGTTGGGCCATGAGGTAGTAAAATAATGAAATAGTGAAATATTATTTAGTTGCAAATCGTGTTGATATCGCAGCTGTAACGTGCGTGTACGGATTGTGCTGCAGTCCGTGACCTCGCCACTGCCGACGCGCAGGTGGTCGTTGTACCTTCACGCTGTACGTGACGGCTGCACGCTCTGAGGAACTCGCATTGCAATCAACGAAGATCAATCGCCACCACAACATCGATAAAAGATATTATAATAGTTATCTAAAGGTTTCCTTCCCTGGTGCATGATAGGATTACAGTCTAATCTTATTTAATTTGGAACCGAACCCCATGGATCCAAATGGACACAACAGGGTTAGTTCCAGTTCCTTCACCTTCACAGTTTAGAGCGGTGGGCATGGGTAACTATAGTACCAGGATCTCAGAAAAGACAGTCGTAGATACAATGACGAAACTCAGTGACAGGAATTGTTCCAAACAGTTCTTCGAAACATTTTGTTTGCGGCTGATTTGCCCATTTATTCCATAAAAAATCTGCTCTAATCGTGAATTCGGCAACGAACGTAAACTCTTTAAGCGAGTTTCAATTAGAATTGGTTTTTATGTTAATTAATTTAGTTCTAACTTGGCGTAAAATTACAGAATAATACATGTTTAAATAGATCCGTGGTCGTGTTTATTACGTGGCTAAAAAAATAGACAAGATAATAGACTCCGTATGTTAAATCGCCACAAGAAATACGTATATTATTGTAACAACTTCTATCTTAAATTACCCGTACAGGAGGGGGGGGGAGATTCGCAATACGAGTCGTAGGTTTTTAGAGGATACCTCTAGGCATTAGAGAAAAGATTTCCCTACAGTCTAGGAAAATTCCTCCCCTTTTTGAGCTATTTCAAATTACTATCGTGCAGAGTTTAGCACCTTTTTAAGTGACGCCGGCCATATTTGGGATATACACGCAAGAGATAAATTTTTAGTTTTAGTATATACTTCGGGCGGTCACCGAGGGGTCAAGGGGGGGGGGGGATAAAATTGTTTTTATGTGTGCATATTGTATGTAATTGTGTTTAAAAAAATGAGTCACGACGCATTGGTACGTTCTTTGATGGAAGAGTACTATAAATATTAAATAATTTTATATAAATGTACGTTACAAAAAGATTTTAAGCTGAAAGTAGAACGCGGGGAATGGTTTTATAGCAGTAAAGCCTGATAGATAAACAGCCCCCACGCCTTCCTGCCCTACCAAATTCTAGAAAAGCCTAAAAACTTTGATAATAAATTGGGAAAGAATTATTTATTAAAATTTGACAGCCATAAGACATCAAAGCATCAACCAATATCCAGTGACCATGTATGAACAATACTTGTCGTCGTCGGAAATTAAATGTTAAAATTAAACGTGATATAATCTGAATAATAATTTTATTCCGTGAGACTTTTTGTGAATAATAAAGATCTAAAGACGGAATACATGTAATATCCAAAAGTTTACATTGTTTTTAGTAGCTTATCAACGTATAATAGACTAGTGATCCGCCCCGGCTTCGCCCGGGTAGCCGTTTCGAAATATACAAGATGCATGTGCAAAAACAAAAAAAAAATATCCCGTGGGAACCGTACATTCTACCGAGATAAGCAGCCTGCGTGCTATTCCAGACTATAATCTATCTCTGTGCCAAATTTCATCCAGATCCGTTCAGCCGTTTTTATGTGAAAGAGTAACAAACATCCAAACATATATTAACTATAGTAGTATAGATTTAAATTTGTATGCCAGTAAATATGTACAACTAACCTTGCATTAAGCTATAAACGCAGGTAGGTTAAGCCATGGTATATAAAACCTCAAACGCAGGTAGGTTAAGCCATGGTAGATAAAACCTCAAACGCAGGTAGGTTAAACCATGGTAGATTAAACCACAAACGCAGGTAGGTTAAACCATGGTAGATAAAACCCCAAACGCAGGTAGGTAGATAAAACCATAAAACAATCTATTGGCTTATTCTCTGCATTTACTTTTCTTATTGGAGATAAAGAAGAATTTTGAACATTGAACATCAAATGGATTACTGGCCATTTATTAGCTTTGGACAATAAGAAAGATACTTTCTGTGTGACCTATAACATTTTAGAAGATTTCGTTAAGCTCGGAGGAGAAACGATGTGTCCAATAAGTAAACACACATATATTTACTTATTGGAACAAAAGATGGCGTTGTAATCTATTCAAATTTCATAAACTCTTTTTTTCCAAAGGTTTTAGCCCTTCAAGGAACGTTATGTCCATACTTACTTTCAATCAAAATGACATTCGTATTTATAATATTAGGTGGGATGATATTGACATTGAAATTATAAATTAAGGAATTCACTGTATTGTTTCACTTGAGTTAAAGTGATGTTTCAATATGCAACAATACAGTTGTTGTAAAATTGACAATGTAGTGAAGCAGACCAATGGCGAAGTGATCTTGAGGTATTGCGAAGGTCCATGTGACCAAAATATTGTTGTTGGGCACTTTTATGCCTATTAGTAATTTACTTTAATATTGTTAAAAAATATAATGCATTTGGTTTAGAATCAAATATACTATTAAGAATTATTCTCGTTATTTGCAAAAGAACTTTATTATTAAACAGTCCACTCGGATTCGAACCCGGCCAGTTTGTTTGTTTCGGAACGCGCGAGCCGGACTACAATCCTTTTCTCACGATAACTTAGTTTGCAAATATTTGGGGAACAGGGCTGTGCCAAACACATTTGAAGTTCAAAAGTTCTTTATAAACCGGTTCATAGGATTGAGTAATCTGACGATTAAGATTTAAATTTTTTGTCAAGGGATATAGCCCTAAATGTATGTACAAAATTTCCTAAAACCATTCATAAATTTTTTATCGTATTGTGGACTTAAATAGAAATAAATAAAATAAATATGCGCTCACGCCTGTAACCCAGAGACGTAGGCAGAGATCAGGGATTTTCAAGGGTTTTGGCATACCTCTCTCGGTTCTTCTACAATCTACATCACAGTGGCAACCCTACAGCTATAATGAAGTAACAACAAATTGTGACGGAGCCCGAGCTGGGCGCGGACGCGTTTATTTGTTGCTTTGTTATTTAATAACGAGCAAACAAGTTTTGTGTAAATCTCATATTTCGACTACGTGTGACTTAGACACCCCCGTTAGCGCAGCGGCCGGACAATACCCAGTATTTTCTGTTATTATCTAGTATTATATCTCTCTTCCTTTCTCTTTCTCTTTCTCTCTGTCTCTCTGGTTTTAAGTAAATTGGGTCTCTGGGCACACACAAAGTGCTCACGTGACCCGGGTCAGGAATAGCCTTCGTACTAGGCCGCCTTTATTAATCAACAAAAAGTCCTAAATGTCCCGGAACAAGATGACATTATAAAGTTGTCATCATGGCGTATGCTAGTCCGACTTGCTACGAGTATGACTTGCTTGACAATGTCTTGTTCTAAGAATAAGTGTTTTTTTGTTGACAACGTCTTATAAATCGGTAACGCTAGGAGGGATTCGCAAAATAGTTTAACTCGTTGTCCCGTTACGAACGATTTCCCGTTACGCTCGAGCCGAGAGTAACCGAATCAAGCTTAGAGGCATGACCTACAGTTATTTCCGACATTGTCCGTACTGAGTATGTAAAATACCACTTTTTTCAAAATATAATGGACACAATTATTTCTGTAGCTAATATTTTGATTCGAATTAATATACCATGACCGGTTATTGTTTAATTAACAATAAATGTATGTATTTAGGTATTATTATTAATTCAATTTTTAATGAACTGAAATAATCTGTCCATGCTAACGTTAATTTAAGTTGGTAACGGGTACTTTAAGTCGAGCCAAAGTACTGTCACCAGTAATAGGTACTTCTGACTCATGTAACAACTATTCACCTCGGCCGTAGATTCCAAAGTTGCAAAGCCACATATTTTGTAATATTGTTCAACTAAAACTGTCCTTAGTGCGATTTGAGTTGGTTCTATTCAAACTGGCGCCCTTCACACGCAACAATTCTCGTTGCTAACACATAAACTTTCGACTTGGTAAATTATTTTATTAAATGCGTGGATAATGCAGTGCTACGTGGTAAATGTTTGTTCATGTTTCCATGATGTATTACTTAGTAATGAGCGCTTCGAATTTTTATTGAGAAGGTTTTACGTAAGCAACATTTCAAAGATGCTTGTACCACATAAGATTTCTATTAGAAATAAAAACAGGCACAAATATGTGACCCATAATTGACGATAAGGGAACTTTTAAAAACGGAGCTAGGCGAAATATTTATTCAGATTGTCAAAAAAAATCCCAGGTGTCTGGGCGCAAGACGCTCGAACGCTAAATTCGTGACATGGAGTAAAAGCACTCTGCGTTTCATCTGATGAGTGAAATGTCGGCCTTATTTCAGTTCAATCCTTTTCTCATCCTTTCTTAATAAACATAGGATGGAAAGGGGAAGAGGATTGGGTGGGGAGGGGATGGATAGAAAAAGGAAGAGAATTTTCCTTGCCCATTACTTCCTCTGTCTATTAAAGGTAGGCAACGCACCTGCAACACATTTGCTTGTTGCGAATGTGTTAGGTGATCCGCTTGCTCGTTAGACATCGTCTTCCATAAAAAAAAAGCTTTTAGCAACTCGAAATGGCATTCGGTCGGAATTTCGACGGCCAGTTGGCTGTTTTTTGATCAGTGTTCCAGACGCTGGCCGTGACGTAACTATCAATTGTATCTAGACAATACACTCTGATAATTAATTAGCTTTATAAAAGTTAAAATTATCCTTAAGGTATTTCTATTCAAGTTCACTATTTTTTAAAATATTCAAAACTGAATCTCGTTCTTTCAATATGATCTTATAAAGTCGGCATGGGGTTTAGTTTGTAAGTTTACAATGAAGAGGTTGAGTTGCGTCATTTTCTCACAGTAAATATGATATATCTCACATCACACAGTTTGTTTGTCCGTCGCTACGTGCCTCGCATTCTGTCCGCGACACGCACTCATTCATGGACACCTGACAAATTGACGCTATTAAAAGAACTGCAAACATGTCTTATATCCCAAAAAAAGGACAGTTACAAATTTTAATATATGTCGACCGAGTGGTGGCCCATCTGATTTTTAGTTTATAATCTTTGGTCACGACTATTGAAGTACAGAACTACACGTATCTGGCCTTTGAGAAAGAAATTACGTCCTTGTATTGCGGTTTTGAAAGAACATTTATGTTTGCAACCTTTTCCAGCTCATTTTAGCAGTTTTAAGGAGTAAGGAAGATTGGAAGACCTATATACTTCAGTGGCTACGTAGCTACCAATGATAAGTTTAGAAGAAGCAATTGGTACGGATCTTCGGTAATCTTAAATGGGTTTACATTCACTGTAACGAATTCCCTCGTCTGTTAAATTCATATAAACTATGTATGCAGGTGTAGGTATGTAGTTTGTTTGTCGATTAGCCCCCGCCGAATGCAGGACCTAATGACTACACTTGATTGATCACCGAACATCGCGTCCTTTTGTCCTGTTAATTTGATTACACTACAAGCTTCACCCGCGGTGGTGTTCGTTTTATTTATTTATTATATTATTCAGTTAGAAAGCCAACAATAACTATGAAAATATAAATTACGAAAAAAAATTAAATCATTTCTCGATGAAAGTCCAATCGTATCTCACCTTCAGTGTTATAAATCCCTCAACAGCCATTTCAAATAAATATTAAATTAAAGTAAAAAAAACTGTAATTTTATTCCTACTGGAATAGACAGTGAGGTAAACGATGAGAACATTAAACAATAATGTAATTAAATAATAACATAAGCTAGTTTTCGTGCTATGAAAAATAAAATAATTTCATTTTAGTTTGCATTATGGACCTTTAATAAAACACGATGAGCCTACAACTAAACTCTTATTCAAGATTGGGAAGTAATCAAATAGACCATTCACACAATTTCGTAAAAAATAAATAAAATAATTATGGAATCCAATTTTTCTTACATTCTGTTCAATAAAAGCGCCACCTTTTATCGCTGTAGGAAAGTTAATTTACTGTTACAATTAGTATTTAAATTATCTAAACGTCTTTTAGTCACTAAACAATAAACATGATAATTTCAAATAGATTTATAAAATATAGTTTGTGCTAAAGAATAAATATAGCATTGACATCTTTAATATATTTAAACAAAATATCTAAAAGTAAAGCGCCATCTCTTAAGCCATATTAAAAACTCGAAATACTTTTTATACATTTCTCTCGTTCATTTTTTGTTAATTGCAATATCTTATTTTGTGTATTAAAAATATTTCTAAAAAAAAATATTTCTAAATACTGCCAATAGTTTGTTTCAATATCTCTCTGTAAAACACAGTAACAAAAAATTTAAAACGCTTCGACCAATCGCGAGTTTACACCATAAATTCGTCCATTGTGCTCGTATTGAAGTGAAAACTTATTTAACCGCGTTAGACGATATGTTGTACGGGAAAATTTACAGATTCGGAATATCGACGTGCAAAATGCTTTTATGATTTTGGAACAGTTTCGACGAAGTTTTTACATTTATTTTTCTTTTATTCAATTTTGAATTTTATTGTTAAGATCCAAGGGGTTATTTTCGTTTATTATTTATTTATTTTGATCTATTGTCGCGCCTTCCCACCTGTTTCGAGTTTTCACTTCTGTCGACAGTCCTTATGCCTTCTTATGTTTTTTATTATTTTACAAATACATAAATAAATATAACAACAGACAAACACGGGAACTTTATTAATGAATTACGATAAAAATACATTACAATCATTTTTTAACAGTGGTAGAGCCCGCAATAACAACATCTTTTGCACGAATGGGCCGGCTCGACCGGTGAAATACCACGACGTCACAGAAGACTGATGAGTGTCGTGCCGGAGGCCTAATTGTAGTCCTCTTCCCCCTCCTACCCTTTTCTAATAAGGAAAGGATGGGAAGAGGAAGAGGGTTTGACGGATGAGGAGGGGATGGACAGGGAATGGAATTATCCTTTTTTCTGTTTGTCCCCTCCTTCGTCCATGAAGGTAGGCAACGCATCTGCAACTCATTAGCTTGTTGCGGATGCCTATGGGTAGCGGTACTTATTTCCAGGGGCCGCTTGCTCGTTTGCCACTTTGTAATATAAAAAAAAAAATATATTGGGAATCAGTGCGTTGCAGCCTTGATATCATAATAGAAGTTATTTAGATCCATTTACAATTCTTTTGACAAAATATTCAACAACCTTGAAATCTAGTGAAGCGTCATAGCTCATGTCTATGGCTTGATTAAACACTTTTTCGGCACTGTCGTAACTATGTGTATGTAATCATACGCAACGGTCCGTACTGAGTAGCAGTAGTATGTGAAATTGTCAACGGTAGCTATTGTAGCAATGGTAAGAAACAGTCCCGCCACCTCGCGGGCATCCATAAAACACACAAATGAACTTGACAATGGCTCCTAGAATGTCGCCATATCGACTGGTTGAATTTATTACTGTATATTTTATTGATTAATCTTATAATTCTTATACATACCAAAAGTGTGCTGCGTCTTTTAATGTAGACACAGAAAGAGCGAGAGAGAGAGACAGCTCACTTGCCCTTGCATTGCAATTAATAAATTAACTTAAGAACGATAAATTCTCTCACCCAGCATTATTAGCTAAATAGGATTAGTTAGCTGGGTAGGTTAATAGGTAGTGCGTGTATGCATGGCATGACTTGCATGCACTACCCCATACATATTTTTTTATTTCTTTATAAGTGGCCCAAAAACAGCGTCAGTTATTTTCGGCGACCGCCTCTGCGATAGTTGAGGCGGCCGCGAGCGGAGCGTAATCAAAGAGATCATATCCCTAATCATCACTCGCTGTTCAGTCGAGTCAGTTAAGACCCTCCTGATGGCAACGAGAATTTGTCAGGTGACGCTCTTACGGTTCGCAACATGATACATTATAGCGCGATTTGAAGTACGTCTAGCGCCATCTAGGAGTGATAATTTAAAATATATTTTTGTCTTTCGCAAGATATTGAAAGTTGAAAGGAAGTAAATCATTTTATTAACTTGATCTAAAAAAAATATCCCCAAATTAAATTGAAGTAATTACAACGTCTTAAACATTAAATAACGTTTGTAAAAACATTTCAACACGATATACATTAGCGCCATCTAGTTGCTCAAAGTTTGAGACTTTACGGATTTTTTTAAAAATATAATCAAGATAAGAGTACATTAATTTATTTTGTTAATGGCAATTCAAATATGAAACTTTATAGTATTAGAATACCGTAGCAATAATTATCGTAACAAGTTATTTATAAACGTTCGAATCAAAACATAGTCCTCCATATATATATATATATATATATATATATATATATATATATATATATATATTACAATACTTTTTGTAAATCTTGCGCTTGTTTTCTTGCACGGTTAAAGAAACAATTACGGGAAATACGCCTAGATCTCTCTATGATTGAATTGTGTAATAAAGGCTTTGTGTAAATCTAAGCAAGGCAGGGACCCATTTGGGAATAGCTTATTTTATGTATCAAATTGATTTGTTCATTTTATTTATTCGATACTCACATACATCACATCAGAGTAAGCTGCTTACTGTTGGGAATTTACTTCTTTCGAGTTCATTTAGATGTATTTTTATTGATGAATGTATGAATGAGGCTGGCACTGATTTAGTAGTGGAATGTGCCTGTATGAATTTTGAGCATACTATCATTACCTACAGTTTGCTATTACCAAGTCTGAGGCGTTTTTTATAGTTTTGTATTTCAATTTTAATTAATATTTATTAATAATATTTGAAGTCTTCAAACTTTGTAGCCGCTGCCAAACATAACTGCTCGGTAGTGTACGGGCCATCTGGAAAAAAGTTTAACAAGTAAATCTACAATATCACATCAAATATCATATTTTTAGTCTGTGCATAGAATGAATTAAATAAATAACCTTTTATATTTCTGAAGGTTTCTATGTTATCTACATTTTAAAATTGAATTAGTCAGTCTCCAGGTCTGAACATGATAATTGTAATTTTTTGGTATTTACGTTAGTTGTAATCTGTTTATAATATATCTGTTTTGGTCTTATATCAGCTCGCAGTATTACATTCATGTAAATAATATAAAAATAACTTTACATTTACTGTATATATGTATCAAATTACTTCAAAGTAGAACCAAAGATAAAGTGCCTTAATTGTAGTGCTAGGGAATTCCTCGCAATATTATCACTATAAGATTCAAATGGTAACAAAAGGAATTAATAATAATCTCACCGATTTGGAACCATTGGTTGGTCGGTAAGCCGGCATCAAGTCTCGCCGATGAGATCGCTTCACGCATTGCCAACGGTATTGCTATTGCCAAAGAAGCCCCAGGTTCACCGGTAGCTAGGCACAATAGAAAATAGATGGATTGAATCTTAACAGTTTTTCCTTGTCCGAATACAATTTCAAAGTGATAAGATGGAACTTAACACTGATCAAACCAACAGATATAAATGACATTTATCGAGCGAAGTAGCGTGTAAAGGAGTCTCGTGAAGCTCGGGTGGTGCGAATCGATGTATGAAGCAAATTACAAAGTTACGGGCGTGAGCGCATATTTATTTATTTAAGTGATTATATGCAATTAATTAAATCCTTTGATAGTTTTAAAATAAACTGTTTCATCTGATGTAATTATTTTATAAAGTTTATGTATCGCACAATCATATGTCAAAAATAAAATAAAAATGCCGTTGAACGAATGAAACATGTTTTTATTCGTTCATTGTAAAATTCGCATTACGAAGAATTAACGATGTTTCGTCCGAGCATCGACGCGAGTTTGCCGCCTGACGGATCGACGTTGCTGGCCAGCGGAGCGCGACCGGCTCAGTTACAAAAGGTCACATCGAATTCTGACCGCACGCGTATTATAGTTACGTTTCTCCATTCGGTTTTCCGATTTCATATATTTACATGCACGCACACACATCGCTTACCATTGTACTCAATATGTTAAGGAATACAAATAAAGTAGCCTTATCTTAATTAAATTAAAGGACGTAATTTATTTTTGGAAGGCCTCTTATGGTGTCGAAGAATTTTTAAATTAAGGAATTTAATTTATCAATATTTTTAATTTGTGCAATTTAATTGATTGAAAGTTGGTGTAGATTGAAGTAAATTTCGTCAACTTTTTAATTTATATTATGTCTGTTTCTTGACGCGAATTATTTAATTGCCTATAAATCTGTATTTCATACCTTTAGCTCCTAGGTAAGTGTTAGAGCTATATGACTTCTCTTTGAAATAAATACGAAAATCTTGTGATATATCCTTAGCTTGAGGCACCCAGTAGTTCCAGGTGCGATCGGAAAGCACCTCTCCAGTGTTTGGGTCATATTCCATTTTTTCACACGTCCAATATCCTAGACCCATTATAAAGGCGCCTTCGATCTGCCAAAAATATTAACAACTTTAGATTGGAAATTTATTATTTCTAATACTATCACATAAATATGTGTTTTGAAATTCTGTTGAGTATATTTTTGACAACGGGCCTCATGATAAATAGCAACAATGGCTACGGCTTACCTGGCCTACGTCTATTTGAGGACTAACACTCTGACCTACGTCTTCTATCAGATCTACTCGTTTTATTTCAGATTGTCCAGTTATTACATCAGTTTCAACTTCAGCTACGACAACACCATAAACGTCATAAGAATATTCGTCTTCTGACGTAATAATTCCTCGAGCTTGTAAGTCAACGTTCGCTTTGTATGCTGCTTCGATAAGTTCTTCCCAAGTGGGGTTACCACCCAGTTGTTGCCTGATCGGTTCTAATCTTCTAAGTAGATCTTCGCAACATCTTTGAACACACAATGGTATGTTAAGTGATGTCACACTTCCTGCAGTTACAACTGTATTAGGCGAACTAATAGTATTTTGGCCTTTTACTTGAATCTTACTGAGAGGTATTTTGAGAAAGTAAGCACATATTTGAGCAACTTTAGTGTTAATACCCTGGCCGATCTCCACCCCTCCGTGGGTAATGGCAACACTTCCATCTGCTTGAAATACAGATATAGTTGCCGATGTGAACGTAGTATTTAAAGCCGACCACCTCATGAAAGCAACTCTCATCCCACGTTTCAGCCATCTGTTCTCTGCATTGAATATCAGCACGGCGGATCGTCTCTCGTCGTATTGTGATTTTATTTTTAAGGTTTCCCACATCTCCTGAAGTACGCTGTCAGCCAGGTCCAGGTTAGCCAGACGCACGTGCACCGGGTCTAGACTCATTTCGTATGCAATCCTCTCCATTATTAACTCTGTGTTTGCTATTGCTTCCGTCGTACCTTTGAAAAAGTTTGAATATTTAGCCTTTTCCCGCTATTATTTAAATATATTAACTGGGACCTTCCTCACCTGGAGATCTGATCCATGTATTCGATGCGGTGTCTGTGACAACGTTGTAGGACTTGAAGTTGCAAGTCGCCTTGTTGTAGCAGTTGTAGTATACGGGCGTGGTGAGCATCACTATGGGCTCGTTGTATATATGCCCGTTGTCGGTATACAGGTTGGAATTTAAATATTGAACTACACCGGCTGCATTTACTCCAACCTAGAAATTAATTTATTTAAAAGAATTGTTTGGAATAAAGAGACGAATTCAATATAACATCGCGTTTGTGCCTGTGATATACACACATATTTATATATTTTGTTCACAGAAGATGTAAGTGAGCAAGCGATGCTGCCAACATCTAAATTATACATTTGATCATTATTAACAGGAATGGACAGCATGTACCTCGTAGCTTGTAGTACAGGGACACCTTTTGCCAACGGCCTTGAAGTTTGTGGTGACGTGCTGGACGAAGCGACAGGGCCGGTTGAGGCGCAGAGCCGCTAGGCTGGCAGCGACGGCGCCTTGGATATTGCGTGTTAACTTGTACCCATACGCGCCGCCAACTTGACGGACATACACATCTACCCTGTCAGTGTAAGCATTACATGTATTTAACGTCTTCAAATTAAATAAAGCTGTATATCAGACCAGAATGGGAACTTTCAAAGACGTTGACACGGTGCGACAGTCGGCAAAATTAAAATGTAATTCTCACTCTCTTTGTTGTTTAGCTTCGCGAAAGAAAAAAGGCAATACAGGCAGTCACAACGTGAAGTAGAATGCCTGTTGAGTGAGGTGCCGGAGGCCTAATCTCAGTCCTCTTCCAGTTCCCATACCCTTTCCTCATACGGATAGGGTGGGAACGTAAAGAGGATTGGACAGGGAGGGGGTTGGCAGGGAAAAGGAAATATCCTTTTTCCTGTCTATGCCCTCCTCTGTCCATTAAGGTAGGAAACACATTTGCAACACATTTGCTTGTTGCGGATATCTATGGGCAGCGTTCACTTACCATCTGGTGATCTGCTTGCTAGTTTGCCACCTTATTCCATAAAACAAATGTAATCATTATGTTTAACATAATAGCTTGTTTTGAGAATTTAAACTTACTTATTTTCTGGAATATTTAAGGCACGGGACGTCGCAACCTGTACGCCCATTGAAAATTGTGAAGCCGAGTGCACTTCTAAACCATCTTCTGAGGGTATGGAAATGGTGCACAAAGTTTCCATACAAAATGGATATTGTTGGTATATGGTCATTGACCCGTGTATCACCTTGGCTACATCCGAGCCGTTATTTGTTGCTAATATAGATGTATAGAGAGTTACTCTATTAGGATCTTTTATCGCTTCCTTTACATCTATAACTGGTTTCCTTGTATTGCTGTAAGTGGCAGTTACAAGTTTAGCAGCTCTGTCTGCAATCTGTTGCGTTTCAGCTGCAATCATCCCAATAGGTTGATTGTGATATTTAACTTCACCACTGCAAAATATCTCTTCATTTGCTAAGAAAAACGCACCATCAACCGGACTGAATGAGTTACTTCCGGGTATATCTTTGGCAGAATAAAACGCTACGACTCCAGGCATTTTCTGAAATAAAGAGCATAAAAGAGTTCCAAACAGAATAGTCTCAGCCTCATCTCAATTAGTTTCGTTCGCTTTTTTTGATATAATGCTTTAATTGTTAATTGTAAGAATCTTACCAGGGCTTGACTGGGATCAATAAGATCTATGTGTCCAACGGGTACAGTGCTCAGTACGAACGATATGAAGACTTCGTTTTTGATTGGTGGCATGTCCTCCGTGTACACTGTCTCGCCAGCACACTGCCTCTAAATAACAACATAGACATACCATTAAGACGAAAGAAAATTTAACAGTGGTAGAGCCCGCAACAACAACATCTGTTGCACGAATGGGCCGGCTCCACGACCTCTCAGAAGACATTAGAATGTTAGACTCAAGTTGGATTGTACAGTATACTGTGGTCAGTAAACGATAAATTGAATATGATTTCGTTCACTAAAATGTGTTTTGTCTTACCAACGCCTCGATCTTCGGAATCGGCTTGGTGAGGGGCCACAGGGTAGGATTGGTCTGGATCTCTTGGGTCCCTTGGCTGACAGGGCGCGTGTCGTGGATGGCAACTGCACCGGACCGGTATCTTGCACCAATTACATTCGATGGACAGAGGTGTAAAAGACCCTGTCAAATCAAAGATACACTTCTCATTAATAGAGACGACAAAACATTTTCCTAAGTATATTAATAATGCGAACGTTAGTTTGTTTGTAACAAAACTGTTTCCGAGGGATAGGAAGACACATTATAACCTTCACAATATTGGTTGCAATGTTGTATACACCAGTGGCAACCTACAGTAAGATAGGACTAGAACTAACTAGACTATTTTCAATATTGCCACTATTTGCTAATACTTTACCTTGTAAAACAAGCCAATAGCAAGCCGTCTTCTGTACTCCTCAGAGAGCTCAGGTCGCTGTCGAGTTATGACCAGTTCACCGTCCAAAACCTTGATGGCATTCTGCAGAGTCTCATTTGCAAACAGATACTGTCCCATCAAAAACTTTTCAGTTTTACTCGCTCTAGTAAACGCCGGGGACAGACCACCGAACACTAACCTGCATTCTAAGACTTTACTGTTTCTATTTAGTTTATAAAGGAACCCAGCGTTGGTTATGGCATGGACACTTTGTGACCGGGGCATTATCTGTAATATAAAATAATTTTTAACATTTATAGTATTTTTCTGTATCTACAGCGTGGTCGCATAGTTTGTCAAATGATGGGAAGGGGAAGAGGAGATGATTAGGAAAAGGGAATATCCATTTTTTTTGTTCATACCTCTCCCCTTTACAATTTACAATAAAGGTAGGCAAGGCATTTGCGATTTGCTTATTGCGGATGCCTTTGGGTAGCGGTTAACAACAGCCGACCGGCTTGCTCGTTTGCTACCTACAAAATTTACCATTGAAAGCCTTGCGAAGATCTTAAGATGGCATGACGATGGATGCCTTGGTGTTACGAATGACATGTAAATTCTGCCGACTGTTTTACTTTCAGATTTGTATATTATTTTAAAAAGATTTTAATCTATTGAATAATCCTTAATAATCTTACCTTATAAGTGACCAGGCTATAATCCTCAGACAACGGCGGAAAAAGTACGTTCAGAATTATTTTTCCGGTCATATTAACGTTTAAAAATTCTTGCATTGTTACAGTACTTTTTCCTGAGGAACTAACTGAAATAATTATGTCAAAATTAACATTTATTTTTCTAGTACTAGGTGGCAAACGAGCAAGCGGTTCACCCGATGTCAAGTGATCGCTACCCATAGACATCTGCAACTAACTAATGAGTTGCAGATGCGCTGCCCACCTTTAATGGACAGAGGGGACAAACAGAAAATGGTTATTTCTAATTCCTATACATCCCCTCCACCGTCAAGTTTTCTCCCCCTTCACACCCTTTTCTTTTAAGGAAAGGATGGGAAGGGGGAGAACTAGAATTATGAGAAAAAGCTATAATTGGTCAAAGTAAAATAACCAGAAACGAATATCTGTGATATATTTTTTGTAAGCTTTAAAAACATACGGAACTATCTCGAAAATAAAAAAAGAATGTTCGTACAAATTGTCAATTGCGCTCCCACAGTTTCAAATAACAGATACAAGTCGGACGCAAAGCTACGATGGTTGTGTTTAGTCATCAAGTTGCCAGCTATGGTGCCGATCTGGAAATCGAATGGTTATTTTAAATTTCAATTATAAAACCATATTCACCTTCCCTAATGCTTGTCACCATTACAGTCCTCCCCTTTCGCATTCACTGTCGTGAAAGGTGCGCCACTTTGACCAACGGTAGCCACATCGCTAGAAACCTTTACTCAACCTTCCAGGCTTAGTCTAGATATTTCTATTCTTATGCAATTATTTCCAAGACGACGAATAAAGAATTAAGAAACTATATACTTACATTCCTCACTGGAATGTGAGCTACCATTTGAATGTGACCGTGAAGTTTTCTTAAATAACGGAAATTTTCTTTTCCAGTGGATATTGTGTCAAAAATAACTAAAGCTTCCGAAATAGTAGTTCCTGCTCCCAAAATTAAATTTTGGTCCAACACAAATCCCTTTAATTCTGATACCCCACTAACATCAATTAACCTTCGTGGATATTCGGCTATCGGGTATGCTCCTGTACAAAAAGTATCTATTTAATTTTGATTCATTAAATCCATTACTTAGTCTTTCTGTCTTAAACTTAGGGATTTCACTTATTTTGCATCTAGCAGCGAAATAGCAAAGGTTTCAATCAATCAATCATTAAATATTTAAATGTAAGCTGCACAAAGAATAATTGTGAGTACATATAAGGTAGGTAAATTACTAACCTTTAGCTGTGTTGCCTGCAACGAACATATATGAGTCATATCCTTTCGATAGCAGAATATCAAACACGGTCTTCAAATCGTATACCCTGTACCAATCCCTTCCATCTTCTAGCTTAATGTGTACGGTGGAAGCCTGACCAACTTCTTCCTTTAGTACCATGCACCAGTCATAGTCGTCGCAATTACTTTTCTTGCATCCGTCGCCATTGTGTTTACATATATGCAAGTCTTCTATGTCCATTATTCTTTTGGATATTGGAGCGTCTACTGCAAATTGTTTAAAGGCGTCAAGGATCGTTCTGTACCCAGTACATCTGCAGATATTGCTTCCAAACGACTGTTCTATTTCAAACATGGTTAAGTTTTTTCTGCTTTGAAGCAAACTGGAAAATTAAATTCCTGTGTTATCCCGTACCGTCAGATCAGATTTCTTGGAAAGTATGGCTTCGGATGGAAAAACAAAATCAATTGAGATACGTTGGATTTCTTTCGTAATACATTAATCTGTAGAAGGCAAAAAAGAACTCGCTGACCTGTATTTAGCGGCATTGGGAAGTTTTTTTTCTAGATTATAAACGATTTGACAGTTCAATATGTATTGTGATGGTACATATTATGGGACTTGCCTTAGCTTAGTGGTTATAAATATTATTGGTCGTTACCTGTGCATAGCCATGACCCAGCCGGGGGTGCAGTAGCCGCACTGCGTGCCGTTGTGTTTCGCCAGTGTCGTTTGTATCTTGCTGTAGCCCGCCAGACGGTTGCCCACGCCCTCTACAGTCGTGATGTCCCATCCCTGGCATGACGTCACTAGCACCATGCACTGATAAGCAGTCCGTAATAAGTATTAGTTTTGCTTACAGTATCTGTGACTTATTCTTCTACGGCAAGGTCTTACTTACCGAGTTGACCGCGGTGGGCTTGGAGTCCTGTCGCTGATTGACGGTGACGACGCAGGCGCCGCAACCGGCCTCGTAGCACATGTACTTGGTGCCAGGGAGCCGCAGATGATAGCGAAGGTAGTCCAGCAGGGTCACATCGGTGCTTATTTCACTACCAACTAGCAGAAACATTAATTACCTATTGGATTAGAGGAAGCATCTGACTGACTTACAAGTGTAACCATTAGATCCCTAAATCCATATGCTGAAGACGCTTTTTCTCTGAACTGTTCCCCAAATAAGTTTTTACCATAATTATATGGCGCACATAGCCTTCCCATGACAAAAACATTTGAGTGGTTTTTCGATGGTGTTGTGAGGAAGCGAGCGACTTTCGTAATACCAAAACTTTTTGAAATAAGGGTAAATAGATAGGGAAAAAGATAAGCGTGTGTTGCTAGCCTGTTCATCATTGATCCTAAATTATAAATATGTATATTTTAAGTCGGCGTGTCACGTGACATTGTAGTATTTACGCATACTATTGCAAAGGCTCACTTACCAGAATATTGAATTCCATTAACTTTAAATGTTATGCGATCCATAACTATTTCAAGTGACTAGAGGATAGACACTGACGAAAGTCGCCAAAGAGCTTATACAGATTGTTTTATGCTTTTTGTATATTTATTTAGTCTTTCCTTAGTACTAATATTTACGTGGAAATTAAATCCCAGGTAGGACTAGCGAGATAGTGTTATTTTGGTTCCGTAGAAATTTCTTTTCAAAACATAATTTAAATGTTACTCTAGGGAAGAAAAGGAATTGTGTTGTATAAAATATATACAATCAAGATATAAGAATAACTGACAGCACTGAGTGGGCAACAATCCCCAACTAAGTCAATGTGGAAAGAAATTTTGACTACCCTATTAGAGTACCATAACACTCCCATTGTATGTGCATAAAAAAGTTATATAAAACTAGCTTTTACCCATGCCTGCGCTCGCTTTGATTATTACATCCGAAACAGATGCTATACTTAATACAATATTGAACTGTTCGCCGGTATTTACTGATTGTGACGACAGATGGCGTTAACTGTCGTTCAAACTGCTGTCAATTTATTAGCCTTCAGAAACAATATTGTTTATTTTTAATAAAAATTGTCCTGTCTTCTATTACTTACACTGTTGAAAATATGTTTACAAAATTTCATGACGTTCCGTTGAGTAGTTTAAGCGTAACAAACAAAAAAGTACAATATTTAAAATTGTCGCAAGACGTTCAAGGTGACCTTGTTGTATTAAAAATACTTGTTATCAAATATTCCAACATGCAACGTTATATTCAGATTAACGCTGCAACGTTTTATTTATTTAATTTTATATTTTATCTTTCACACTACAAAAAGATTAAAATTATACAAACAATATATGACGCTATTCAATAACTCAGAAGACATTACAAAAATATTCTAGTAAAACTTTTAACTCGAGTCTAAACTGGAATTCCCTTGGGAAGATTCGTCATCATCGAGCGGAGCGGAAGAGCTCTTAACTTAATGATATATATATATATATATAAAAAATATCGGTGGCAAACGAGCTAGCGGATCACCTGATGAAGTGAACGCAGCCCATAGACATCCTACCTTTAATGGACAGGGGAGGGCATAGACAGGAAAAAGGATTTACCCATCACCCTTTACCCGTCAACCCCCTCAACGTAACGTGGCGGATGGTCCCCTTCGTGTGTTCCGAGGGGGGGCAGCATCATAGGGTGATGGGAGGGTCTTAACATCTGACCCCTCCCTACACGTGTCGTGCCCCTACCAAGCCCCCTAGCCGGGCCGTGGATAAACTTATGTAGATGCCACGGCCCGGTCGGGCAAAGGAGAACACCGCGGGGTTTAGTGGGTAGTCCAGCCCAAATCTAAGGCCGGGAGTCCAACACGAAGTCGTCCTTTCTGCCCTCGCAGCACGGACGGCGAAGTGCGTAAAAGAATTCCCCACGTAAAAAAACCCCTTACCGTCCAATCCTCTTCCCCTTCCCGTCCTATCTTTATGAGGAAAGGGTGGGAAGGGGAAGAGGACTGAAATTAGGCCTCCGGCACCTCACTCGTCAGACGAAACGTAGATTACTCTACTTCACGCCTGAATTCTGTGAGGTTGTGGTATTTCAGTCCAGTCGAGCCAGCAAATTCGTGCAACAAATGTTGTTGCGGACTCTACCACTGTTAATGGTTACTGTTTTTGTGAGGTAGGTGCGAGTTCAATAGTATAGTATATCTTTCATATCTATTATAAATACGTAACCGTTAAAATATGATAAGCAGGCTGCTTGTACGCGCCATTAAATTCTTGGCTAATTAAACAGCTTTCTAGGCCATTGATAAAAATTACACAATACGTATGGTAAACAGGCAATAAACTATTTATTAAAAACTTGATAACAGAGGCATTTTAAACGTTTTATAGTAGAGTCTTAGAGACGTATAGGTTTGATATTTGTTACCAATGTAACATTACTATTTACAACTCATTGCCATAAGTTTTGCAGTTCTTCAGGCAATATCGGTGCTACTGCGGATCACGGCATCCCTGATCCATCTCGTAGAAAGACTCTTACAATTGTCCTTGGAAGCATTTCCATCATCCTTGCCCTTTGAATGACCTTGAGCCATCTAATGGTCTCGTAGTGTGGGGCCACGTCTCAGTACCGTGAATCATTACTGGCGATACACGTCAAAGACCTACCTACATAATCAACGACTTAGAAAATACAGAATCCAATCGTCTGAAACATGGATATTCGATGTACCTATTTTTTTTATAGTAGAAGGTGGCAAACGAGCTCGCGGTTCACCTGATATTAAGTGATCGTCACCCATAAGCATCCGCAACAAGAGTTGCATATGCCCTGCCTACCTTAAATGGACAGAGGAAGGGAAAATGGTTATAACCCTTTTCTGTTCACCCCCTCCACCGTCAAGTCCTTTTCCCCTTCCCATCCTTCCCTAATTATCAAAGAATGGGAAGGGGACTCTTCCCCTGACCAGAATTAGGCCTCCGGCACCTCACTCATCAGACGAATCGCAGAATACTCTACTTCACGCCTGTTTTCTGTGAGGTCGTGGTATTTCACAGGTCGAGCCGGCCAATTAGTGCAACAGCTGTTGTTGTTGCAGGCTCTACGACTGTTATTTCGATTTTGATATTTCGTCTTGTCCATGTTAATCTAAGGACCCACTCTTTCGGTCTTTCGAGGTCTTTGAGCATTATACCAAGTTTCTCCATGGTATCAACTATGACTACAATGTCATCGTAGGTGAGTGATGAACTGGCCGTTGATGTTGGTGTTAAGTCCTTTCCTATTCGGGTCTTTGAACATGTCTTCCAACGATGTGGTGAAGAGTATCCTTAGATAGTTCTATGAAGATTAAATATCTTCCTGTCTTAATCCAACCTCTGGTGTTAGTCATAGGCGACAGCGATCGCTTAACATACGTCACCCCGCGGCTCGTTAGCTACTTTTTTCAATAAATTTCGAAGTACAAGCTGTGTTCAATAAGGTATTTCAAGATACAGTGAGCTCATTCTGCGTAGATCGGAGCAGAAATAATTAATTGAAAATAAGTGGGTACTTCGCCATCAACTTCTGACATCGGGACGTCTGACACCTCAGTCCTCCCGTGACCATGAGCGCTGTAAAGTACTGGAAAAGTCGAGAATCAAAAAACGTGAAATAAACGCGATAAAAACCGTTAAATTAGTTTTATTTCAATTTGTAGTATTCACGTTAATATAAGAATCATTAATTTCTAAAATGTTCAGTATAATAATAATAAAAGTAATTATGTAAAAATATTTCAAAGTTGTAATAAGAAAGTGTCACCTCACGTTACCTTATTGATACAGTAATATGCTAATACAATTCGTTTACATGTGGAAGCACCCATTAAGAAAGTAGAAATAAATATATAATTTTAATATCAACTATACATAAATTTAAAATGTATTATTATTAAGGTAACAGTATTGTTTACTTCTTATAAACATGAGCTGGTAAGTAGGCGAGCACACGGCAAGCAACCGACCTGCTGATATTGCATGATTAGTTGATGTGTGCCGCTTTCGACGGTTCGTCAGTTCGTCAGTACGTCAGTTAATATCAAATGAAACAGTTATGGATCGCATCACACTTAAAGTTAATGGAATTTATTATTCCGGTGAGTTATAATTATAATATTTACTGACATTAAAGTTAAACTAATATAATAAATTATGTAATAATAAGAGTAGTGAAGGCTCAGCGGTATAGGCCCCGATTTACGTACTGTAAGTTGCGGGTTCGAACCCAGGCAGGCGTTTACTTTGTGTAATTCATTTCATCACCACTGCTCCAAAAACGGTGAAGGAAAAACATCGTGAGGAAACCGACATGTTCTTAGAACCACGAAATTCGAAGACATGTGACATCTACCAACCCGCTCTGGGCCAGCGTGGTGGACGGCTCATTCCCTCCCTCGGAGAGGAGGCCTGTGTCCCTGCAGTGGGAAACATTCTAGAAAAAGGCTGATTTATTATTTTTATTATAGTATTATTTAATAAAGTTGAGAGTTTTTGATGTTAACTTTTTAATAATGTAATAAATACATATATAATGAACACACAGACACAATCACGAATTGAACCGATTTGAGGTATCTAAGGCGTTACAGATACTTGTGTCCGTTGTCATGATGAAGTCGGGAGAGAAGTGATGGTTGTGCTGTAATGCCAAATAGAAATCCATGATCTCTGCCTACCCCTCTGGATAACGGGCGTGAGCGCATTCACTCTACACCTCAAAGATGTTAGTCATTGTGCCATGAACTTATTCTGCAAAACGTAAGCCTGGCTTATTTGTCCCAGTTGGTTGTGAAGTGAACACCGATGTGACATTGCTGGACTACCTGCGTTGCTATCTGCGGCTGCCGGGCACCAAGTACATGTGCCGCGAGGCCGGCTGCGGCGCCTGCATCGTCACCGTCGTCCAGCGTGAGGATTGCACACCCATCGCGGTCAACTCGGTAAGATGATATGATTAATTCTAGGGCAGGACTCTGCCGATACCGCTGTTAAGTCCATGAGAGGACATTGTGTTATAAGTATATAGGTTACGAATAATGCAAGAAACACTCCTGCCAAATTTGGTAAAAATGAACGTACGGAATGTACTGATAAACGAAAACGAGTAATCAACTTATAACGTGATAAACGGTCAAAATCAAAACAGATTAATCTCAAATACTACTGTCAGTTGCATGACAGTAATTACTAATAATGGACTGTTTATCAGTGCATGGTGGTGGTCACGTCATGCCAGGGCTGGGACATCACGACTGTAGAGGGCGTGGGCAACCGTCTGGCGGGCTACAGCAAGATACAAACGACACTGGCAAAACACAACGGCACGCAGTGCGGCTACTGCACCCCCGGCTGGGTCATGGCTATGCACAGGTTAATTTAGTAATAAATATTTGATTCAATAAATTCATTTGCTTCACTACCAAGAGTTAAGTCTTTTGCATTTCGACCGTCGTTCGCTCCTGTTGCTTTTGTTCTGTTCAGACGTTACGTGATAATACGACAGTTAAATTTTCCAGTTTGCTTCTAAGCAGAAAAAGCTTGACTATGCTTGAAATAGAACAGTCGTTTGGCAGCAACGTCTGCAGATGCACTGGATACAGATCAATTCTCGATGCATTTAAAAAGTTTGCAATAGATGCACCCGTATCTGAAGGAATAACAGATATAGAAGACTTGCATGTATGTGAAAAGAACGCTGATGGATGCAAAAAAGGCAACTGCGTAGACTTTGACTGGTGCATGATACTAAAAGAAGAAGTTGATAAGTCTTCCTCCATATATATTAAGTTAGAAGACGGAAGAGATTGGTTCAGGGTGTATACCTTAAAAGAAGTACTTAAGATTATTTCTTCTAAGGACAGCAACTCATACATGCTTGTTGCTGGTAATACGGCTAAAGGTAAATATGTATCTAACACTTTTCCCTTCTTAGTTTAACGTCTCATCGAATAGACCTATTGTTACCAAGGTGTAGATTAATTTACCTCTGAGTACCTTTTTTATCTCTGAGTTTACACTAAAATAATTCTATATTTTTCCAGGAGCATATCCAATATTCGATTATCCTGAGGTATTAATAGATGTCACTGGTATATCAGAACTAAGGGGTTTTGTTATAGATCAAAATTTAGTTTTAGGGGCAGGATCCACTCTTACTGAGACTTTGGATATATTTAGATCACTATCCAGTGAAAACACTTATTTCAAATATTTAGAAAAACTTTACGATCACATTCAAATGGTGGCCCATATTGCAGTAAGAAATGTAAGTAGTTCCACTTGATGTACTACACTAAAATGCAACCAATTTATATATATATATATATATATATATACCAATAAAAAAGCAAAAACCAAACTTCTTGAGCATTAGAAGTCGTAGTGGGAGAAGACCTCTCGCATCGTACACTTTCATACAAAAAAAACGTAAGTGTAATTTTGCCATGATGTGTATGAAACAGAATTATTTATCTGCACCGACCTTATATAAACCTATTGCATTGTGTAATTAAAAGTTTTACAATAATAAATAATCTGACAAATATGTCGGATTACAATATTTATTAAATACCTTTGCCTAAGATTAAACGGAGGGCTTAGGAAAGAAACAAAGACTAGGAACATTTTATTAGAGCCGTGATAATTATATTTTGAAGCTGTGTTACTTCCTCATGGCTTAATATTTTCCTTATGCATTCATACATAAGAACAACATCTGTTGCACGAATAGGCCGGCTCGACCAGTGAGCTACATCAGAGAAGACAGGCGTGAAGTAGAAGTATTCTGCGTTTCGTCTCATGAGTGACGTAAGCCTAATTGTAGTCCTCTTCCCTTCCCACCCTTTTCTAATAAAGAAAGGATGGGAAGGGGATCTGACGGATGAGGAGGGGATGGACAGGGAATGAAAATATCCTTTTTTCTGTTTGTCCCCTACTTTGTCCATAAATGTAGGCAACGCGTCTGCAACTCACTGGCTTGTTGCGGATGTAGCGGTAATTATATTTATTTAAAATAAATATCAATACATAGTTAACATAAAATAATTATAACACTACTTTACATAGAATGGGTGCGGTACGCAAACTTCAAGTCTACTTATCACGTAGCCTAGGCCCTCACCTACCTCCAATAAGACTTAAAATCCGCTTCTGCTCAAGTTGTTTTGTTCAAAAGTTTGCCACCTCTGTACATATCTCTTGTTACTCCGCTATTTATCTATTTGTACCTCTCCTGCCCTACAGGGTTGCCTGGAAGAGATCGCTTATAGCGCCGCCGTATAAGGCCGCCCTTGCCCACATTTAGGTTATAGGTTTAGTCTTAGTAAATTTGTATTTAGTTTAATGTGAGCAATAAAGTGTCAATTTATCTATCTATCTACATTTAGGCCGCCCTTGCCCACATTTAGGTTATAGGTTTAGTCTTAGTAAATTTGTATTTAGTTTAATGTGAGCAATAAAGTGTCAATTTATCTATCTATCTACATTTAGTTGTCGAAGTATATGACATCTTAAAAATTCTTTTGATATATTGTATTTCCAGATTGGAACTATTGCTGGGAATTTAATGATAAAACACAAGCATCCCGAATTCCCGTCCGACTTATATGTTTTGTTTGAAACTGTCGGTGCGCAGCTCACACTACGTATGTACTGTTAATGTAAAATTCGATAACATTGCGATTTTATTTTAAATATTCCGAAGAATTCTATTTCATTAGAACAAAAATACATTCTCTGCAATTTCAGTGACACGTTTAAAAACTAAAACAGTGACAATGCTGGGTTTTCTAAAGGAAGATATGACTGGAAAAATTATACTAAACGTACTTTTACCACCTCTAACACAGGACTACAAGTTGGTCACCTACAAGGTAATAATTAATACATTTTTATTGATGATCCTTTGAGATACAGAAAATCATATCGCTGTTGTATTATTAACTTATGTTCTCATTGCTGCTCATGTTACAGATAATGCCACGGGCACAAAATGTGCACGCCATAACTAACGCAGGCTTCCTTTATAAACTTAACAAAAATAATACAGTTGTGGAATGCAGACTAGCATTCGGTGGTTTGTCACCAACCTTCACTAGAGGTTATAGAACTGAAAAATTTTTGGAGGGCAAGTTCTTGTTCACAAACGAGACTCTTCAAGCTGCCATCAAGGTGCTGAATGACGAGCTGGTGATAACGCGGGAGCGGCCCGAGCTCTCCGTCGAGTACAGAAGACGCCTTGCAATTGGATTATTTTATAAGGTAGCAGTTGCAATAATTGCTAACATTTTTGATAACACGTTAGTAAAATTTAACCATTGATGGGATAGGATAAAACTCGTAGTGCACACATTTTGAAACCTTGGAATCCTACAAGAACTAACAATATAAGTGCCTTTTTTTAACTGACACTTTTATATTTTAACCAAAGAATTCGGTGGATACTATGTGTCTATACACACATTTATAGATTTAGGGTAAAGAATAATTACTCCGTGTGATTTGGAATTTAAATTCTATTTGAAATTGTAACAGTGCTAGAGCCCGCAACAACAACATCTATTGCACGAATGGGCCGGGTTGTAAAAGGCAAGCATGAACTAAAAGTATGCTTTTGCGTTTCGTCCGACGAATGAGGTTTTCCTCGTTTTCCCATCCTGGAAAGGAAAGGATATGGGATAATTAGGAAATATTGCACGGGAAAAGGAATGGACGAGGAGGGGATGGATGGAATATAGGTCTATCCCATCCTCAGTCCATTAAAGATAGGCAGCGTATGCAACTCTTTTGTCTGTTGCGGATGTCTATGGTTAGTGCTAAACAGGGTGACCCGCCTGCTCGTTTGCCACCTTCTTCTAAAAAAAATGAATGAAAGACATCATTCAAACCCTACCTATTAAAAATGGAATAACGAAAGTGTAGCCAGGCCCTAAACGATAGGAATTATGTTGAGAAAAGTATTTAAAACGAGAACTCCGTAAGTTTTACTTCGATTCAGGTAATTGATACATTTGCGTTACGCTGCGTGAACATTTGCACATGCTGGTGATTTGCCCGGATGACATTATGAAGTTTCACTTATTCAAATATATAGAATACAATCAAACTAGTTAGTATTGTGCACAAATAATTCGCTAATATACGATGATTGCAAAATGAAATTTGTTTCCACACAGACACACACTTAGTGTCTTTATTCTTATTTAAAATTACACAAATTATCAAAAATTTGTTGGTTGATGATAAAAACTTATTAATAATAACTTATTGAACCCTTATCCAATCATCAGGGCCTTCTTCACCTCTGCCCGACGGATATAGTAGGGTCAAGGTACCGTTCAGGATCGGTAACTGTACATGACACGCGACCAGTCAGCAGCGGGAACCAAGTCATAGAGACTGATCCGGCGCTGTGGCCACTGACCAAGCCGATCCCTAAACTTGAAGCTCTGGTAAGATGAAGATACTTAAGATATATATAAGATATTAATGAGATAAACTCAGTACTAATAATAATAAAACATGTGCTCTTAAATCCCTACTAATATTATAAATGTGAATGTAAGTTTGTTTGTTACACTTTCATGCGAAAACTACTCAACCGATCATCATGAAACTTTGTACACATATTATTGGAGGTACTAGAAGTAACATACTTTTATAATATTAGGATTAGGATTAGATTAGAAACATAGGATTTTTTTTAATAAAAAAGCGAAGTATGTATGTTCCCTATAGACTCCGAAACGGCTGGACCGATTTCGATGAAATTTACAGGGATTGACCAGATTGGCACATTCCTGTGTTTGGTAGCAATCGGATCAAAATAATTAGTGGTACCCGAGCGAAGTCGGGGCGGGTCACTAGTAAATACATATATTTGGATCTTACTCTTAAAAGACATGCGAATAAGAAAATCTGAAACAAGCAGGTTGGCGGCATCCATATTGCCAAGCCAGTTAGTGAAGCAAATAACTTAATTCCGACGGCAGCTGCCTCAATATGTCTAAGTAAAAAAAAAATTCTAATATTTCTAACGTAATTCAACAGTGGTAGAGCCCGCAATAACAACATCTTTTGCACGAGTGGGCCGGCTCGACCGGTGAAATACCGCGACGTCACAGAGGACGGGCGTGAAGTAGAAGTGTTCTGCGTTTCGTCTGATGAGTGACGTGCCGGAGGCCTAATTGTAGTCCTCTTCCCTCTCCTACCCTTTTCTAATAAGGAAAGGATGGGAGGAGGAAGAGGATTTGACGGATGAGGAGGGGATGGACAGGGAATGGAATTATCCTCTTTTCTGTTTGTCCCCTCCTTCGTCCATGAAGGTGGGCAGCGCATCTGCGACTCATTGGCTTGTTGCGGATGCCTATGGGTAGCGGTACTTATTTCCAGGGGCCGCTTGCTCGTTTGACACTTTATAATATAAAAAAAAATCCGTAATTTCTGTAGTTAGTTGAGTAACTGAACTGAACTAGACTTAGCTTTAAGAATTCTATAAATATTATTACTCTATTGTGAAAAATATATTGACCTTCTAACTTCAATAATATTAGAACTATCGCCAGTATTTATTTTAATTGTTTAGCTGCAATGCTCGGGAGAGGCGGTGTACACGGACGACTTGCCGCCCATCAAGGACCAAGTGTTCATCTCCTTGGCATTGAGCACGGTGCCTGTTGGACATTTGGATTCAATCGATCCCAGTAGAGCTCTGGTGAGATGACAATAGTCGACACTTTATTTATTTATCAGAAATAAATATAATATTAGACATTAAAAATATGCAATACAAAAAGCAATACATTTTACTTACAGTTGTTTTTATTTCTCAGAAAGAATCCGGAGTTATTACGTTTTTTTCTGCAAAAGACATACCTGCATTGAATTCTTTCACGCCTATGGACAAAAGGGGATTTTCGACAAATGAGGAAATATTTTGCAGTGGTGAAGTAAAGTATTATAACCAGCCAATCGGTATGGTAGTGGCAGAAACGCAACTAATCGCAGATCGGGCTTCTAAACTCGTAGTCGGACGTTATAGTAAAATAATAAAACCAACTATAGATATAGAAGTGGCTAAAAACGATCCGAACAGAATATCCCTTTACGCAATAAGAGAAGCAACCGAGAGGGGTTTGGATGTTTTTAATGTTATCCACGGATCGATGACAATATACCAACAATATCACTATTGTATGGAAACTCTGAGCACCATCTCCATACCAGTTGAAGAGGGACTAGAGATACACGCAGCCACACAGTACACGGAAGGGACACAGGTTATGACGTCACGCGCCTTAAACATTGAGCAAGCCAAGTAAGATTCATAATGCACTGGCTAACCCGGCAAGCTTCGTCCCAGCTAAGAATTAATTCATGTTGCGTTTGTTACCTTATTAGCTGCATTAATTGCTAAATGGGTGTCACTCAGAAGTTCAGAGACATTTTTCGTTTTGTAGTATATGTCAAGTTGTACACCAACTATTTATAGTTCCTGTCATTTCATCACAGATAACTAATATTTAAGAGGCCGCTACCCATAGGTATGTGCTTCAACGAGTTGCACGAGCGTTGCCTATCTTTTGTTGTTCTGTTCTATTCCAATATCAAATCGTCCCATAGGATAAGGAAAAATACTAGAATTAGGCTTGTGACAATTAGACTATAAGACAGAATACTATTCATGCTTGTTTTCTGTGAGGTCGTGGTATTTTACTGGTCGAGCCGGGCTATTTTCCAATACAACGATGTTGTTGTAGGCTTTATCACTGCCATATTAATTTTTCGATCTGATCTGTCGCCATTGGTATTTCCAATCAATATGACTTAGGGTCCTTCAAGAAGCGACCGTACTCCTTCCTTAAAGACCGACAACTCGTCTGCAGTTCCTCTGGTGTTGAAGATATTCATGGGAGTCGATACCCCTTACAGGGTTGATGTTATCGTCCGTCGTGTGGGAGGTGCGTACGGCTATAAGATTTCTCGGGCAATCCAAGGAGCAGTCGCCGCTAGCCTGGCGGCTCATCTTTTGAATCGTCCGTGCCGATTTATCCAACCTCTGACTACAAATACAAGATCAGTTGGGAAAAGGTTGCCATGTACTACGCGGTACGAGGTATTTACTAGCAATCTTTATCATCTCCCTGTTCTATTCCCAATCTACAAATTCTAAATCTATGTTATCCGTATTATATTGCATTATGTTTTTTAGAAACAATTAATATCACAAGCTATAGATCTAACACCACGATAACACATTTGTGAATTTTAGCACTGGAATGTGTTCTAATAAGAACATTTACTCATTAATCTGTTGGTAAATGACGTTTCTAGCCGTAACAATGGGTTCAGTTCAATTTAATTCATACATCTGTAGCATAATTTGTCACATCAAATGTTTGTGCTGTTAACGCTAGCACTTTCTTCATAAGCACGTGTTTGTGAGCATTTATTAAATCTACAATAATTGTGTTCTCCGCTGCCGTTGTGGTCAGGTCGGAGTAAACGCAGCAGGTGTTATTCAGTATCTAAGCTGCAACTTGTACACGGACAATGGATACATAATTAACGAACCTCTCATCGAGGCCAGCATTCCTACCTATAATAATTGCTACAACAAAGCGACTTGGAGTTACAAATTTTATAACACCGTTACCGATACTGCATCAAATTCGTGGTGTCGATCACCAGGTAAGGTTGTTTTTTTTCATCTTACGTTAGAATTGCACAATAAATATTGGCTTTAATTTACAGTCCCAAACGAGAAAAACATCAGGAAGTTCCTTTCCGTGTTTATTAATCGTGTTACTTCTGGTATCGCTGCACTTTCTACTTAATTCTTAGCGAGACAGTGTTCTCACGTTTTATTTTTAGTGGGAAGTGATGAATTTTCTCCCGTATTGCTACATACCAAATTATCATCTTTTAAATTTGTAGGTACCTTAGAAAGTATTGCGAACGCCGAATTTATAATGGAAAGAATATCATATGAAATGTCTTTAGACCCAGTGCAAGTGCGCTTAGCTAATCTAGATAACGCCAATAGACAAGCTATTGAGGAAATGTGGGAAAATTTGAGAGCTAAATCACAATACGACGAGAGACGGGCTTCCGTGAACCAGTTTAATGTACGAAATAGATGGTTGAAGCGTGGACTGAAGGTTGGCTTCATGAGATGGTCTTCGCAGTTGCCTCAATTTACCTCGGCAACGCTATCAGTATTTTACGAAGATGGAAGTGTTGCAATTTCCCACGGTGGCGTTGAAATCGGGCAGGGTATCAATACGAAAGCTGCTCAAATATGTGCCTACTTTCTCAAAATACCGCTGAGTAAAATTCAAGTAAAGGCCCTAATCACCTTCGTTTCACCCAACGTAGGCGAAACAGCAAGCAGTGTGACATCACTTAACATCGGCTTAGCCGTTCAGAGATGCTGCGAGAAAATACTAAGCAGATTGGAACCTATAAGACAAACGTTAGTTAATCCTACATGGGAGGAACTTGTTAAGGCGGCACATATGAATGATATTGATTTACAAACTAGAGGTACCGTCAGCCAGGCAGAATCATTTCTATATGACATTTATGGGGTTATTGTGACGGAAGTTGAAACAGATATAATAACCGGACAAACGGAAATAAAACGAGTAGATCTGATAGAAGACGTAGGTCAAAGCGTTAGCCCTATAATAGACATTGGCCAAGTAAGTCTTAATCAATCATTTGTATTGAAGCGAAGGCAATTTTAATCAATTTTTAAATTGGACCTTATCCAATAAAACCTCAATCAGACCCGAGATGGTCAGATCCTTGCTATCTTAATTAATAAGCCCATAGTCATAACAATAGAACCGAATCCCAAGGCACGGAAACATGCATAACCTTTTCAAAAGTCCATAACAGTAAAGCATTACTTGTTTCACTGCTTATACCTTTTTATTCTTTTATGTTTTGAAGATTGAAGGAGCTTTTGTCATGGGTCTAGGATATTGGACGTGTGAAAAAATGGAATATGACCCAAATACTGGAGAGGTGCTTTCCGATCGCACCTGGAACTACTGGGTGCCTCAAGCTAAGGACATACCTCAAGATTTTCGAGTATATTTTCGAGAGAAGTCACGTAATTATGAAATATATCTTGGGGCTAAAGGTAAAAATAAGCTGTTTCCTTATTGAACTAACGTGTATTGCTACTAGCTGCAAACACACGCTTCCCTGTGGTTTTTCTTTTTCTTTCTAGTCTACTCTTTCTTCTCAAAGTATCTATGCAATTATTAATAACATATTATCGAAAGATACATTTTCTAACCTGTTCCACCCTTACAACCATCCACATGAAGCCGCCATGGTAGTAGCACATGGGTGCATTGAACCACCCACAATCACAACTGCTCCGTGATCTGTAGTTTTAACTTAAAAGTGAAATATACCATAGACACGCGCACGCCCAGTTTCATACACTACTAGTGACGCGCCCCGGCTTCGCCCGGTTTCCACTAATTATGTTGATCTGATTGCTACCAAACACAGGAATATGCCAATCTGGACAATCCCTGTAAGCTTTATCGAAATCGGTTCAACCGTTTCGGAGTCTATAGGTCTATAGGGAACATACACTTCGATTTTTATATACTATTTTTTTTCATAAAAAGTATGTTACTTCTAGTACCTCCAAGAATATGTGTACAAAGTTTCATGATGATCGGTTGAGTAGTTTCCGCGTGAAAGCGTCACAAACAAACTTACATTCACATTTATAATATTAGTAGGGAAATATTAATCTATGGCGAGCATCGTTCACTTTTTGTTGTTATTTGAACACTACATTTTTATGACCGGATTACCGAGATTTCTAAATCTGATCGTATTATACTAAATCTTTAATACGATTAGATTTACATTATTCTTCTATTACCCATGTTTTCTAACTTTGCTTCTGTATCTGTGTGTTGTAAATTTTACAACGACGGTATATAAGCTTTTAGTTTAAATTTTTAATTTAGCCATATTTTTAAACATACATATGATGATGTAGAATAATTTTATCTTTAAATTGGAAATAATTCAGAAAATATTTCAATCAGAAATTAAATGAATTTTTAGCAACTGGCGAGCCCGCAACAAGCCTGGCCGTGGCGGTGCCACTCGCTATGAGAGAAGCTATCGCTTCCGCAAGACAAGACTCCGGTATACCGACTACCGAATGGTTTCAAATAGGTGACGTGCTCAGAATTATTATCATGTTCATTATTACCGTCTTGGTCCCACACATAACCATCGCTTATTTTATGATGTGTCTTGTTACGTATTTTTGGCACTATCATTCGATATGACTTAGGTCCCTAGGGTTGTTAGGGTAATAATGTTAATTTCATTTTTCCAGATGGCCCGTACACTACCGAGCAGATTTGTTTAGCAGCGGCTACAAAGTTGGAAGACTTTAAGTATTATTAACATTATAATAATTGTCAGGGAATACGTGTAATTTATTTATTTTATAATAAAATAGCAACTGAATAAAAATCCTTACCCAGCATTTTAAAATCAGAGAATCAATGTCTCGTTGACATTCTCTCGTATACCTTAAGCTGTGTATCTCTCATAAACTCACAGACCGATTTTCACCCGCCTCCGCCGCGTTTGCAGGTCCGCGACTACTGTAGTATGTAGATGTGTAGTTAAAAATTTTAAGACATCACCTGCGCGCTTTGTGAGCGGCTTGCGTGCGAACTACACTGAACAATCATATCGATCGTAACTAACCCGTCTCACGATAGCCGCAACTGCGACGGAAGCGTAATCGCACAGAACTCCGGTCACGTGAATTTAGAAATACAACCGGGGCCTGCAACCGCGGCTGGCACCAGTGAAAATCTCTCTGTGAGAACTTATTCTAGACACCCTGTGCGCTAAGACGTGGGGTGCGCGTGGACCGCCTGACAGTATACGAATGACAGTTCGCTCGTTCATCTGTTTATTATTATAACTATGAGTTCAAAAAGTGTGTTTTGTTATCAGTAAGGCCCATTCATCAAATGAGAGACAAGGAATATAATTCCATAAAATAATAATTCATTAACAAACGAATTATTATTGTACTAGAAACAACTGTTCGTTTGTCCTCTTTATCTTATAAAACAACTTTAATTTTTTCTTGTTTTATTCAATAAATTAGCCAGGATTAGTTTTAATGTACACTAATTAAATTTATAATCTTCCCACCTGGTTTCGGCCGCTAAGCTTATACGTTCCACGGTCCAAGGTCCATCTGAAAAAAAAAATACGGGACAGTAATTATTTTGAAATTAGCCTGCAATATTCCTTAAAAAGTGTAATAGATACAGATTTTACAGTAGTAGATAACAATTGCAGCTTGGACACGCTAAAGTAAGCTATAATGCACCAGTAACATATATATAAACAGCACTTCAAAGCTAATATAGATAAAGTGAAACAGTTTTGATTCATTCCTACTATGTTTCCTTATAGATCTAAATTTTTTGATATTTTTCTGTTACTTTAAAATAAAAATATAATTTATCTCACCAATCTGAAACCATTTCGTAGGAGAAATACCGCCGTCTGATCGAGCTGAAGTTAATGCTTCTCTCATAGCAAATGTAACGCCCACAGATAAACATAGAGGTGGTTCCCCAATCGCTGCGAGAGGTATACATTAAAATTAACTTGTGAAAAAATCTCCAATGAGTTCTGTTAAATTTTACTTTCTTAATTCTTACAGAACTCATTACACAAAAATACAAAAGCATAGTGGTAGATTCTACAATCAAAACAAAGAATGGATTAGGTATCCATCCACACATTCTAGTATTAAGGTGGGTATTCTTGTAGCAATGGTATTTGTACCTTTAGATCCAAGAAAGGCAGGTGTACTATAAGAATTTTTCCTAAAACTAATCCGAAAGTCTTGAGGTATATCTCTCGCTTGCGGAACGAAGTAGGTCCACGTACGATTTGTTAGATTTTCTCCAGTTTTAGGATCGTAAACAAGCTGCTCACAAGTCCAGTATCCGAGACCCATTACGAATGCCCCTTCTGCCTAAAAAAATTGTATATTTTTTGTTTGAGTGGCGCAAAAGTTGTGTCATATGTCAATGTCCTTTAAATTTTGCAAATGGCATCAAATATCAGTGTGCTTTGACATCACAGACAACTTTGACAATGGAAGTGTCAAATCATCAATTTTAGGGCCGAGTGTTCACCCATTTTGGAGATGAGAACTGGCCGTCCAGATGTCCGAATCTAACGGCGCCGGAGTTCTATCCCAAATATGTACCAACTCAAGAGGTGGTCATTTGACCATTATATTTTTTTTCAACTTAATATCACAAATTGGTATTATGACATTATGACATTACTTTTGCAGCACCTTATATAATGATTTACCCTTACTTGACCAACATCAACTTCTTGGTTGATACTCAAGCCAGCGTCTTCTAATAAATCAACCCTGATCACTTCACTCTGTCCTGTTAATATGTCAACTTCAACTTCGGAAACTGCTACGCCGTATACATTGTAATTTTGAACATCTTTCCTGCTAACAAAGTCATGAGCCTGCAGGTTCACGTTTTGTTCGTGTGCAGCGACTATTAATTCTTTCCAAGTCGGGTTTCCTAGTTGCTCTCGTATAGGTCGCAGTCTTTCAAGCAACTGTTTACATGCTCTTTCAACTCCCAATCCAACAAATTGCGAAGCGAGACTTCCACCGGTTATAAACCCATTACATGCAATGATAGTATTATTGGGTTTTATATTTATTTGGCTTAAAGGAATTTTTAAAAAGTATGCGCAAATTTGAGCCGCCTTAGTATTGATACCTTGACCCATTTCTACACCACTGTGAACGATATCTACGGTTCCATCGTCATGGTAAACAGATAAAGTAATGACGAATATTGGACCTCCTGATGGGGCCCATCTCATTAGAGAAAACCTTAAGCCTCGTTTCATCCATCTATTATCTTTATTGAACTTGTCAACCTTAAGCCGTCGACTGGCATACTCTGAACTTTCCTTTATGGTATCTATCATTTCTAATAAATCTTTGTAGTTGTCCGTGTCTAAGTTAGCTAAGCGCACTTGAACAGGGTCCATCGATATCTCGTACGCTATTCGCTCCATTATGCATTCAGCCATAACGATGGTCTCCAACGAACCTGAGTTAAAGAAGAAGAAAATTTTTTTTTATTATTTAATTATTTATTATTATTTATTCATTTATAGCAAGTGAAATAGAAAACATAAGCTTAAGAACAGTGAAGTAACTTTCCACGTGCAATTCAAAATTATTAATTAAAAAAGAAACCTGGTGATCGACACCATGAGTTGGAGGCGGTGTCGGTGATACAGTTGTAGGAGGTGTAATCCCATCGCGAGGCTGTATAGCAGTTGTTGTAGACGCCATCCCCGATCATGATGAACGGCTCGTTAGTGATGTAGCCATTGTCCTCATATAAATTGTACTTTAGATACTGAATGGTTCCTTCATCGTTGACTTCCACCTACAATTATTTATTTATAAATATCAGAGTTAAGAACTTATACTTTTTGGATTGCTCGGGTTTGATATTTAAAACTCAATGTGACAATGATTCAATATACCTCGACCGGAAATAGTTGAATCGCAGATTCGAACCCACGACCCTGTTGTACATGTTTCGCAGGCCATACCCTTAACCATTAAGTTATTACAACAAAACATTACCGAGATACACGAAATAAATTTATTGATATATGTAATTAATACACGGTTCACTATTTTGGCGATAATGGCTTACACATAAAAGATAGATATATGCTGTCGCGGGCTTTTTTGTAGGTCTATTTAAGGTAAACATTTCCATCATACATTATATACGTGTGACTCAAACGGTTTTTGCAGCGCACACTACCATAGCTCACATATCGCGGAATTTTTTTCTCCTTACTTGTCTACCGTTTATTTTGGTCAATTCATACAATATATTTATGAATTATACCCCATGTGTTATTCTGATGTTTAAGCTATATTATTGTAAAGTTTAACTAAAATCCATTCAGTAGTTTTTACGTGAAAGAATCTTCTTTAAAATATCTATTTTACCTCAAAAGTTATAGTACAGGGTAGCCTCTTCCCAACGGCTCTCATGTTAGTGGTCAGGGATTGGATGAACCGACACGGTCGCTTTAATTTTTGAACGATCATGTTGCAGGCCACTGCTACTTGGTTTGACCGTGATATCTTCATACCATAAGCACCACCGAGACGACGAACATACACATCGATACTAAAAGAGACATACAGATTACTATACCTGTCACGATATAACAACGTTTAACTGCAAATCTTTCTTTGCGATTTTTAAACAATACGTGTTTTAAGATATATATTAAAAATAGTAATTTATTGAATATTAAAAACGAAATATCACAACGCTTTTTGTTACGTGCCAATTTCTACAAGTTCGCTCATCCGTAGGCCACGTAAACGAACTTCGTTCCAAGAATAAAATTGATACAATACAAGCCATTTAGTTATAGGATTATCTTTCATTTTAAAAGCCTTACAACTTACCTGTTTTGTTGCATGTTCAAGGCACGAGAGGTCGTAACTTGTACTCCGTCAATCCATTGAGATGCAGTATGTACCTTCATACCTTGTTCAGTTGGCTGCGAAACACATACTAAAGTTTCCATACAGAAATGGTATTGTCCATAAATGGTATTATCTCCTATTATCTTTTTACTTATATCAGTACCAATTTCTGTAGCATTATGGGTTGTGTATACAGTGCGCCTGTTAGGGTCATCTTTTGCTTCCTTAATGTCTAGTACTGGTTTCCTAACATTGCTGTATTTGGCAGTAACTAGTTTTGCAGCTACGTCTGCTATATAACGTGTTTCAGCTACAATGATACCAATAGGTTGATTACAATATTTAACTTTTCCTGCGCACAACAGCTCCTCGTCCGTTTCATAAAATACCGTACCAGCTGGCGTGAATGAATTCACACTTGGTATATCTTTAGCTGAATAGAATCCTACGACTCCTGGTTGTTTCTGGCAATTTAATAAAGAGGCTTTATTGTAATATATTTCAGGTCTACTTTGAAAAACATTAATGTTAGAAAGTCGTTCGATTAAACTTACTAGAGCTTCGCTTGCATCAATGGATTCTAAAATACCCAATGGTACCGTGCTTAGTACAAAAGAAGCAAATACTTCTTTAGGGATAGGTGCCATGTCCTCTGTGTAATTCGCTTCTCCCGAACATTGTATCTAAAAATTATTATATTTCAAATTCCTTAATCATCATCAACTCCCTGCCCTTTTCCCACTCACGTGGGGTCAGCAGAGTATGATTGTAGTCCATATACTGTGTAAGTTTTGGCTACAGTTTTTACGGCCGGCCGCCTGCCTGACGCCAACCGTCCTTAAGGAATTGGAAAATCGTCGTCAATCATATTAACTATTAATTATTTCTATTAAGTACTTATAAGGATTCTACTGCTTACGTTAGGATTAACGGGGCCTACTCAGACTTTTTTAGCATCAACAAAGGTGAACACAGAGCTGTGTAGCAACCCTGTGGGTATTCAATCGCTTTATGCACGATTGTTTGAAAGCTTTGAACCACGAAGATTGTGGACTAAGAATGGATGAGCAATCCTTTAGACGACACTGAACGATAGGTTTAAAGATAGCATTATAAGAGAAAAGTGTGGCTTAAAAGTGGATGTTGTGACAAGAATTGAGAAAGCTATGCTTCAGTGGTTCGGGCATGTTAAAAGGCTGAATAAAGAGATAGTAACCAAACAAATTTTTGTTGCTAAAATGCGTGGCAGTGTTGGTAGAGACCGCTCTAGGAGAACGTATATCGATCAGATTAGTGGCTTACAAAAGGGCGATATAAGGAGCACACATCACTGACGAGCATGTATGGATGTAGAAAAACCGAGATGGGTGTGCCAGTATCGCGCCAAATGGAAATCCGCGACATCTGCTTCGCCTCTGGTCTTGAGTGAGCGCATCTTTGTTAACATTATATTCAATATGAAAGACTTTTCCTTACCTCCGCTTCTAATTTCATGACGGGTTGGTTCAGCGGCCACAAGGCGGTGTCGGTGTCGAAACTTTGTTTTCCGCTCGACAGCCGCCTGCTGTCGTGTATTTCAGTTGCTCCGGATTGGTATCGTGATGACAATATGTTTGGTGGACACAGTGACAATAGGCCCTGGAAATTTGAAATTTATTAAGTAAATAATTATTTCATCGTATATTGAAAATTCGGATATTTTGAGTAATGTTATTTTGGTACATTGCTATTGGCTCTAAGATTTTACCTTGAGACTCAGGAGGACAAAGAGTAGTAAAAAAATCGTACTGTTTAAAATATTTCAATTCATGTTTGACTTAAAACCCGATACTTCTGAACTCTGTCTTAATTTTTTTCCAGGATCAAATCGTATGAATTTTATCCAAGATATATAAACTGAATAAGCGAAATGATAAACGTAAGATACGTTTATACGTGCAATTTGAAAAAAACAGTAAGTCGGACAATAATTTAAACGTACTCACTTTGTAAAACAAGGAGATCGCCACATGCCTTCGATATGCTACCGATGGTTCTGGCGGGTTTTCCGTCACCACCAGCTCTTTGTCTAAAACTTGTATAGCTGACTGCAAGGTGTCGTTAGTAAAGAGAGTTCGGCCTACAAGAAACTTTTCTGTAGCAGTCGCCCTGGTAAAACTTGGCGATAGTCCGCCGTATGTTATTCTTGCCGAAGACACTTTACCGCTTGATGTTACGTCAAACAGAAACCCTGCGTTTACTATCGCATGAGCGTTTTGTGACCGGGGTGCTATCTGTAACAGATTCGTTGAATTAACTTACAAAGCCATGCAGAGAAGTCCGGAAAGACGAAAGATATATTGGATTAAATATCATACACACATTTAATATCAATAGGAGTTATTTTGAGATTCCAAGTGACTATCATATTCGTCGAACTTCGGTAAAAGATAACATACAAAAAAAATATGAAAATAGTAATATTACCTTATATGTAACAATTTTGTTGTTTTGATTTAATGGCGGCAGCAATGCATTAACAATAACTTTGCCTTTCAAATTTTGTTTTAGAAAATCCTGCATACTTAGTGTCGTTTTACTGATCAGGGAATTTGCTGTAAAATATTAATATCATGTACAAAACAGATAATAGCACCGTATATGTAAAGTACCATCGTTCTACCTATAGTAACTTGGGCCCCAACAGTTTCCAATAGCAGAAAAATATCCGATTGGAATTCAGGATTTCGATTTTTAATCACTAGGTTTCCAGCAATTGTTGCAATCTGTGAAGCAAAAATAGTTCGAATTTGAAGGTGCAGCAGGTCCTTTGCTACGTCATCTATCCAGCGATACCTGGGATGGCCGACTGGGCCTCTACCAGTCGGCCATCCCAAGCATGCAGGCCTCGCGCTCCTATTCTTATTCATTCTTTCCAGGTGCCGAGCCAGCGCAGTCTTTTATTTCGTCGATGAGGCTCAGCTCAGCCACCAGTTTCTTAATTTCTGCATTAATCATATAATTAATTTAGCGTACTTTAATTACTGCAATGATTAATAGAGTAAAAGAGATACAAATATTTTGTTTGAATAATTTATATTACTTACGTTGCGCACAGCGACGTGTGCAACCTTTTCTAAATGTTCATTGACTGTCGACAGATAGCGAAAGTTTTCTCTTTTCGACACCGTCTTAAATATTTCAATAACTTCGTTGACTGTCAACCCTGCACCGATTACTAAATTTTGATCAATTACGTAGCTCTTTAATTCAGAAACTTGTGTTACATCGATTAGTACCCGAGGATACTCAGTAATTGGATAAACTCCTAAAACAAAATAGCTCTTATAATTCGTACAATTTATATTTTAAAGTAATAAAAATATTTCATCCAGTTTATTATTATGTATTCTACCAAACCTATTTACCTTTAGCTGTATTTCCAGCTACCAGCATATAAGACTTGCAACCACTTGTTTTTAAAATACTAAATATTTCATTAACAGTTTGTACTGAATACCAATCTCTGTTATCACATAATGATATATGTTTTACAGTTCCTTTGTAGATATCATCTTTTGTAACGATGCACCACTCCTCGTCTTCACAAGAACGCCTGCACGCAGCACCGGAACGACTGCACATATGTATATCTTCTATGTCTTTTATTGTAACTGGATCCGGGGCATCGCTGGCGAATTTCTTAAAAGCATCCAAAATAGGTCTGTAGCCAGTACATCTGCAGATGTTACTTGACAACGATTTTTCAATCTCGAGCCTAGTAATTTTAGGTTTACTCAGTAGAAGACTGAAAAAGTTGAGACGTTAGGAAAAGTGATTTTTTAGATTATTTTGATGATATGTGGTACCTCTAACCTGAACATAGACATGACCCAACTGGTACTGCAGTAGCCGCATTGGCTTCCATTGTCTTTCGCGAGTCTCTTCTGTAACTCGTGATAACCTTTAAAGCGATCTCCCAGGCATTCAATGGTCGTTATTTCCCAGTTCCGACACGACGTGATGGAAACCATACACTACGAATATACATATAAGCCATAAGACATAGAACTCATCATCTACCTAAGAAGGAAAATGAACTAATTAATTTACTGCGTTAACAGCCATATGGAGCGCGCCGGGGCGCTGCACGGTGACGATGCAGGCGCCGCAGCCGGCCTCGCGGCACATGTACTTGGTGCCGAAGAGATGCAGCGACGAACGAAGATAGTCCAGCAGAGTCGTGGTGGAATCCACTTCACATCCCACTGTCAAAATAGCTTTTTATGTAGTAGAAGCTGTGACCTATTTGTAGATAATAATAATTTGCGTACCCACCCTGTAACCCAGAGGTGTAGACAGATTTCCATTTAGCGCTATCCTAACACACCTCTCTCGCTTCTTCTACAACCATACATCTACTCATCGCCCATATTTAGTATGTCACTAATCCATTCGATATTAGTTCTCCTTAGACGTCCCCTACTAACACTGCCACTTAATTTTCCAACATAAATTGTAAATGGTAAGTAATACACATGAAATCCTGGTGTTGCATACGATAGAAAAGAATCCTATTTAATTCAATTTACAATCATCATGAGCGATTGAGTTGTGGATGTGATTGCAATCACCAAGTTAAACCATGTCAGATGGAACTACGGGTTCGATGAAAAACTTGAACAGAAAATAAAAAAATCGACGTACCTGAATATTTATCACCGTTGACTGTAAACCATATGCGGTCCATTGTGTTACTGCCCCGATAAGCTCGCATCAGTCGATGTTTTAATTTTTGTAGTACAGATGGCGCAAGTCACAACTACATTACTTTCTACTACTAGCTTATCTACTCAATGAAAGATATAAAAATGTAAATTAAATGAAAAGTAAATTGACTTACTTTATCAAATGGTGTGACTGCTACAAAAGGTTTGGGAACGTTAACTACGATAAGGTTGATTGATGGTGCTTGACAACTACCAATTCAGTACATACCTTGTGTCACTGCTCCAAATAGCCCTATTAAATTTGGCTTGAAACAATCCTTTCCTTAATACATATACAAATAAGATAGCATAGAACGTTTCTGTGGGTGGCACATCCAAATAATTGATATAGTTTTATTATATGCTTTACTTTTGCATTGCATTGCTGCCCTCGATAGTTTCCTCTACCTGTACCTCTGTACAGACAGACAGACAGAATTAATTAGTCATTAATTTTGACGATAAATGTTATCAATTAATTTATTTCGCACCTGTTTTCTCATTATTTAAATATCTTTCGAATTAGTCGCTACTTCCCATTTACCTAAAGCAACATTTTACGTATAGTTTCACTAGCTGTGGGCCAAGTTTCACTCTGCGCTGTCTGTGTTTAATGAGAGTATTTTTTTAAATATATATTCAATACACATGATGTATATAGAGTGCTTTTAAAAAAGAAAAAAAATCTGCCTGTCTGTCCGGTAATTCTGGGTAATCTCCGAAACGACTAAGCCGATTCGGATGGGACTTTTACTGGAAGATAGGTAATATTGTAAGGATTCACATAGGGTAATTTAATTTAAGCAAAAGAATGAGGATTCTGCCCAAAAAGTTAAAATTCTTAGAATTTGTAAAAAAATGACGCGTCGCTATATCGAAAGAGTCGACACAAAGCTTGCCTTAAGCAGTACAATAATAAAAACATAATAAATTGCATGGCGGTGATGGTGGTGGTAAAAATATCAGTTGGAATTTTTAATACCTTTTTTTGGTGCCGCAGCTTACGAGATCGTACAGCCGTCTTTTCTTGTTAGTGTTAATTGCCTTGAACACGTGCGTTATTACTTTACCATTTTTTTTACTTTAAAATTGAATAGCAACAACACCGGGTGAAATGTAGCTCTATACAGATAAACAACATTAAATTGTTTGTTATATCAAGATATAATTGTTATACTAATGTTTTGTATATTTATGTTACGTATTTTCTAGATTTATGTTACGGTAAAAACAATGAATGTAAAAAATACGATTATAAACTTTTATTTTGCGAAATGATTAAAATGCTTTATATGATTTCGCGCACACGAGGTCGTGTGTACAAGACTTTATCTTTTTTGTTTATGGTTCGTCTTCTGAGAGCTTGGAGCAATGCATGAGGATCGTAAGTCTATAGTTAGATAAATTGGTTTTGGTAATAAGTCAAACTATAAGCGACTTACCAAACGTTGGTCCATCGAAGTCAAACAACAATAATGTAATAAAGTTTTTACTAACAGAAATTAAATTACAAATTTATCTTATGTCAATGCGTCACAATTAGTAAAATTTAAACGATTCAATGCTGGTTGCTGCTGCGAGACAGATTTTCTCGTACGTGTAAGGTCCATCTGTAATGTAAGATTGTTATTATTTTCAAACATAACTGTGTATGTTACGTCGCGGTACAAAAAGATTCGCGCGCTATCTGCTTGCACTATAAACACTGACAATTGAATATAACATATTTGAGGTGAACTATATAATCACTAGGCATTGGCCTTTGTATTGACAAAGGATCGATGTTTATATAATACCATATTATAGCTGTGTGCTGTGAGTAAGCAGAATTTTTTAAGTATCAATGCCTAGATAAGGTATGAATTTGAAAACTGACTGAAGGTTTTCGTACCCAGACTCTACCTATAATTAGAACATCCAAACAAATTAGCTTTAATATCCGTATAAAGCATTAGTATTGAAGTGAAAATTAGCCGATGTTTGGAAGGGAAAAAATCTTACATTTGCAAATTTACCAATTCAGAGTTTTAACTACTGAAATGTAAAAACTTACCCATATCAAACCATTGATTTGTGGGTATACCACCTTCCAGTCTTGCAGAGGAAATGGCCTCTCTTATTGCAAATGGCACAACTATCGCCATACATGTGGCTGGCTCCCCAGTTGCTGTAAGGTGACGACAAGAAGGTGGCCGCTTTATTATTGTCGTAAGAAAAGAAAGCTGATTTGTTTATCAGATGTGGAAAACAACAGTCCCGATAGTTCATCCCAGATAATAAATTTCAAAGTTCTCAAATTAATTAGAAGACATGGTTCATGTACCTTTGGATCCGAGTATAGCATCGGTGCTGTAAGATCTTTTTCTAAAGTATATTCTAAAATCTTGTGGTATATCTCTTGCCTGAGGTACCCAGTACTCCCAGGTGCGATTTGTTAGCAACTCTCCTGTATCGGGATCGAATACTAAATTTTCCGAAGTCCAATATCCAAGACCCATCACGAAAGCTCCTTCAACCTGTAAAGTTTTGATTTTTTAATAGTCCCATTCCATAAACAAACACAACACAAGCAAAATTGAACATTACTGTAGATTAACGTCTGGTTTCTGAAAGACTTATCAAACCTTAGCTATCATATGTGCTATTAAATTCGAGTTGTTAGCAGCGGATCATGGTTTTGTGATCAACATTTTTTTCTTTTAGTAACTGAATCCGATTCGAAATGACATTTAACTTGACTAGTGTTTGAGTTGAATAAAAATTTTACAAGCTTTTCAGAAACCAGACGACACTCTCTAAATGTTATTATGGTCTGAACTCTTTGAAGATATTTATGGTAAAACCAATTCACTTACTTGTCCAATATCAATTTCCGGACTGACACTCCGACCAGCGTCTTCTAATAAGTCAACCCTTAGCACTTCCGTTTGGCCAGTCAATATATCTACCTCAACTTCAGCTACTGTTGCACCGTATATGTTATATTTCTGTACGTCAGCACTATTGACGTGGGCGTGTGTTTGCAGATCCACGTCAGCCGCGAACGCACTTCGAATCAATTCTACCCAAGTCGGGTTAGTCATACGATTCCTAACAGGTTCTAATTTCTGTAAGAACGCTTCACAACATTTCTGTACTCCGATACCGACGTATTGTGATGTCAAGCTTCCTCCTGATATAAAACCGTTCGGTGCAATGATAGTATTATTGGCTTTAATCTGTACCATGTCTACTGGTATTTTAAGAAAATACGCACAGATCTGCACAGCTTTAGTGTTTATGCCTTGACCCATTTCGATGCCGCTGTGCGTAATAACGACTGTTCCGTCATCATGAAAAACTGACATGTTAATATCTAAATAGAAATTACCCACTGGTACCCACTTCATGAACGCAACTCTCAATCCGCGTTTCTTCCATCGATTGTCCCTATTGAATGTGTCGACTGCTCTTCTACGGTCCGTATACTGGGAATTCTTCATAATTGTCTCAGACATCTCTGTCATATCTTTTTGTACCTCTGGATCCAAATTTGCTAAGCGTACTTGTATAGGATCTAATGAAACCTCGTAGCAAATTCGTTCCATTATTGATTCTGTCATTGCTATACATTCTAGAGTACCTAACAAGAAGAAAAACATTTTTATTGACATGGTGATGGTATAGGTGTGAGAAGGGTGTGAATTCAGATATGACGGCTGATAGAGGGATATGGAAGAGAAGTAGGTACTCTGCCAACCCCAAATAATGTAGGTGGTATAAGGGACGAAGAGAATGATTAAGTTTAATTCTTTATTTCATTTTATTTTTTAACTTTATGTTATAAAATGAATGAGACGAGTGATACTAATGAAATTGCTTGAAATTTCTTTAATTCATACGGGGTGCATGGTATATAACCTGCGAAACTTGTTATGCTTTTTCCTTCGTTTAGAAAACTACAAAGTTCCTCCTTTACTAAGATAAATCAACGGAGATCTTTTAATTTATTACCTGGAGATCTACACCAAGTATTCGATGGATTGTCTGTAGTGGTATTAAACGACCTGTAGTTCCATCTGGATTTGTTGTAGCAATTGTTGTAAATGTCTGTAGTGAGTGCCAGGAAAGGTTCATTAACAACGTAACCGTGGTCATCGTAAAGATCGTAATTTAAATATTGGATGACTCCTCGCTCATTTACACCAACCTAGAATAATTAAAGAATATTATTAACAATATTTACACCTTTTAATGTGTAAATAATCCTTTTATCACTACGAAGTTAAAAAATGGCGTGTAACATTGATAAACGCAAGAATATGATGTTGGTCTGCAGTTTAATGGCACAATTTACACAGGACGTTTTAATTCCATTTAATTTCAAGTTGTATAAAAAAATGTGTCCCTTGACATACTGTCGACCTCTTGTCATAGTTTATTACATGGAATACCTCGAAATTAGTGCTGCAAGGCAGCCTTTTGCCCACAGCCCTCATGTTGTTAGTGAGCGACTGTATGAACCGGCAGGGGCGGTTCAGCTTGTGCACCACCAGGTTGCAGGCCACGGCCACCTGCAGCGCGCGCGTGATCTTGTAGCCGTACGCTCCACCGATCCGGCGCACGTGCACGTCGATCCTTGAAAATTAAAAGTGAAATCGGAATTAGCGGCTTAACTATAAACTACTAATATTGAAGAATCGGACGCAAAAATGAAGTACTTTTTGAAGTGAAAACTTCTTTAGCCGCGCTAAGCAATATTCGGTTCGCGTGAACAACACGCTGAACACGCCTCAGCAATATGCGTATTTGATTTCGGAGCAGTTTCGAGGAAGTTATTTTAATTTGTTTGCTTGTATTCATTTTTGAATTTTATTGCTAAGACACTAGGGTTTATTTTTGTTTATTATTTGTTCATTTTTGAACTATTATATATAATATTTATTATGTTTTGAAATATTCGCATTGCCAAATTAAAAAAAATGGTTACTCGTAACTTACTTGTTCTGTGGTAGATTCAGAGCGCGCGACGTGGCCACTTGCACTCCGTCCATCCACTGCGTGGCCGAGTGCACCTCCAAGCCTTCCTCAGTGGGCCGAGTGACGCAGACCAGCGTCTCCATACAAAAATGATATTGCCCGTAGATTGTAAATGCACCATTTATCACTCTAACTATATCGATTCCCCTGTCTGTTTGAGGCATGTTCAAAAACACAGTATTTCTATCCGGCTCATTTTTAGCTGCTTTGATATCAAGTAGAGGTTTTTTCAGTTTACTATATTTAACTTTAACCAATTCAGCTGCTCTGTCGGCTGTTATACGGCTCTCAGCAACGACTATTGCTATTGGCTGGTTGTAGTACTTAACTTTACCGTTGCATAACAGCTCTTCGTTATTAGGACTCAACAAAGCGCCTGAGGGTGTAAACGAGTTGACACCTGGTATATCTTTTGCCGTATAAACCGCAATAACACCGGGCTCCCTCTGCGAACAGGCGACTTAAATATAGCATAAGTATATACTAGTTGAGTACAATTAGTAAAGCTAGCTTAAGTACCTGCCAGTGTGCATTTGACACGCTGTAAAGGTATTTATATTAATATATTTATGAAAATCTTTTTGTGTTAACTACTTTTTAGTTAACAATGTTGTCGTAAGTATGGTCGATTTTTTTTTAATCTCTGGCAAGTTTTTGCCGCAATAATGTACCCAAGGATTAAATTTTGGCTATGATTACTAAATCAAAAGTGTATATTTATAACCAATAATTATACAATTTTGGGTAATTTTACATTACATCAACTATACCGTGTATTGTAATGCCATGAAATTAAAACAATTATGTAATGGTGCTTATGACAAACCATTTAGTTTTATTATTATCTGTGACCTATTAAGTTACCCTCCTACGCTTAAAACGTTTTGTTGTAAGTACCAACAAAATAATAGTATCATCAGAACTCCAAACACTATCTACCTTGAAGGTCTTCATTCCACTAACGTGAGAGTTTGGCGTAACGTCCAGCCACATAACTGTGTGAAATGATCTACCTCTGTCAGCCCCCTACTCTTCAAGAAAAGATCGTACTCCTTTCTTAGAGGTTGGCAATGCATGTGTAGTTTCTGTGGTATTTCATTGGCTGCCCCCTTAAAGAAATTACGTACCAAAGCTTGACTGGAATCAACGAGGTCAATATCCCCGAGGGCTACAGTACTCAGGACGAACGAGGCGAACACTTCTTGCGACAAGGGTGGAATGTCTTCCGCGTACATCGCCTCTCCCGAACACTGGATCTAGAAATATACTGCGTACAAAATATTTTTACAACCTGGACTCAATTAGAACTTTGTCAAAGTAAACTAGCAAAAAGTTGTGATTGTTCGTTTATACGTTCTGTTTGACGCGAGCTCGACACCACGTTACCATAGAACATCGAATCAAACAACTACTCTAGTTTTTTTTTATACTAGAAGGTGGCAAACGTGCACTCGGTTCACCCGACATCAAGTGATTGCTACCCAAAAGCATCTCCGTCATCCATCTGCAACAAGAGTTGAAGATGCGCTGCCTACCTTTAATGGACAGAGGAGGGGATAAACAGAAAATGGTTGTTTCCCTGCCCTATTCATCCCCTCCACCGCTAAATCCTCTTCCCCTTCCCATCCTTTTCTTATTATCAAAGAATGGGAAGGGAAAGAGGACCAGAATTAGACCTCCAGCACCTCACTCATCAGAAGAAACCCAGAGTTGTTTAGTATTGCTTTCGATGAACTAAATTACAAATGAATTGATTTTACTTACCAACCCTTCTAGCTTTGGTATTGGTTGATTGACAGGCCACAGCGTTGGGTTTGTGTCAAATATTTGTCGGCCATCTGATACCGGGCGGGTTTCCTTGAGTTTGATCGCTCCGGAACGATATCGCGCTTGCAAGATGTTTACGGGACAGAGCGTCAATAGACCCTAAAGCATAAAAGAACAGATTTTAACGTATATTATTAAGAGATAGGATGCTGAACTGATTGTACGCGCCAACGAATGACAGTCTTTGATAAAAATAATCTTTCGATCATTCTACAGTATCTATGTTATGAGGAACAATTTGTGATGCGGTATAAAGTACCTTATAAAACAATGCCAGTGCCAACTTCCTTCTGTATTCGGATGAGGCTTCTGGAGGCTTGTCAGTCACTATCAACTCCGAGTCCAGGACATGCAAAGCGGTTTGCAGCGTCTCATTCGTGAATAACGGTTTGCCGATCAGATATTTCTCGGTGTTACTTGCCCGGACAAACGTCGGCGACAAGCCGCCGTACACTATTCTTGTTTCGTGAACTATGTTATTTTGGCCTTTATACAAAAAACCGGCATTCACTATTGCATGAGCGTTTTGAGCTCTTGGCATTATCTGCAAAATACAATCTTAAATAGTTTTATAATCTTTTTCTAACTTTATTATTGTATAATAAAAAGATTGTACTAAACCTTAAAGGTAACCACTTTATAGTCCTTCAGAGGAGGTAAAAGTACATTAAGAATGAGTTTTCCTCTCATATTTTCTTTAAGAAAATCTTGCATGGTCACAACCGTTCGGAGTCCCAGAGGATGCACTGAAATAAAATTTTGGAAAAAAAGTTCGATGAAATAATCCTGACTGAAATTGCAAAAAAAATGAAATTAATTAACATAGTATTTATTTTTAAAACAACCTGATTTCATCTTTTTTTTTGTGGAAAATGGGACATTCTTAAAAGGATCCAATGTTCATTTAAATGCCATTGAACCTTGGAAAGATATATTACTTATCGTGAGCTCGCTCGATTTGCTTATATCTGCATAGACTTGATCCTTATTATGGCTAGCGGCGAGCAACGCAAGGAGTCAACCTAATTTGGTTTTACACAAGGACATTTCGCTCCCTTGTACTGTGAGTTGATTTTGTATTTTATGCGCAGTTTAATCGATTATTGTACTTACATATTGTGACTTGAGCTCCAACCGTTTCAAAGAGTAGAAAAATATCCGAAGGGAATTCTCGATGCTCGTGTTTAATCATCAGATTTCCAGCTATTGTCCCCAGCTATAATATTATAAGCATACAAATAAACACCCGTAATCTCTGTCTACCCCTCGTAGACAGAGGTTACGGGTTTCAATCTGGCATGATCCTGACACATCTTTCACATGCTTAATACATCCATGCATTCATTCTCGTCGGTTACGGGTTTTCCTAACGCCGTTTTTCTTTAGTATGTTGCCAATCTGATCCATATAAGTTCATCTACCTTGGTCCCTATCAACATTGCAACTCACTTTTGCAACATAAATTCACCTTCTCCTTTTTTCTTCATTCATTCTTTCATCATTTTCCCAAATTTTCTTCGAAAACGATTTCAATTTAGTCACTACGTTTTCTGGTCACTCTACAGAATTGAATCGATCAATGAGCAAAAATTAAAGTTAGTAAGGAAAATGTCCAACATAAAATAACCTACATTTCTGACTGGAATGTGAGCGACGAGGGTGAGGTGATCATACAGCTGCAGAAGATATTCGAAGTACTCGTGCCTGGCCAGTCGCAGGAACACGTCCATCACCTCGGAGATCGTCGACCCGGCGCCGACCACTAAGTTCTGATCCAACACCACTTGCTTCAGTTCGTTCACCATGCTGATGTCAATTAATATTCTCGGATATTGGAATATCGGATACGCACCTTCGAACCAAAATATATAAAGTTAAAAGTAGCTCTAGCAATTGTTTTCTGTTGCTTTATTATTACCTCTCTTATTTGAATTTATCAGTAATATATATCATCTACGAATTGCTAGCAAATATGATTTTAGAGTTAATTTAATAAAAATTGTTGCGTTATAATATTTTTGTTTACAAAGATATAAGATTAAAGATTGTTATTTCCAGTAAATTCTAGCATACCTTTAGCTGTGTTTCCGGCGACCAGCATGTAAGAGTCGTCTCCTTTCACTCGCAGTATATTAAAAGCATCAAATAGCTCCAGAACTCTGAACCATTCTCGACCATCCTCCAACTTTACATGTAACACCGTCTGATGTGTAACGTCGTCTTTTGAAACTACACACCACTCGTAGTCTTCGCAGTCGCTCTTACATTCATCACCAGTCTTTTTGCAGATTTGAAGATCTTCTATATCATATATTTTCGTCCAACTTGGGGCGTCTTTTGCAAATTTTTTGAAGGCATGTAGAATTGGCCTATAACCTGTACATCTGCAGACATTGCTACCGAAGGACTGTTCTATTTCTAACATAGTAAGGTCCTTTTTGCTCTGCAATAGGCTTTTGTATTGAGTGTAATATTAAAAAAAAACTATAATTTATTTTCTATACTTACTGCTTACCTATTCATAGCCATTACCCAACCGGGGCTGCAGTAGCCGCACTGGGACCCATGATTGTCAGCAAGCGTTTTCTGTATCACGTGGTAACCTTTTAGTTTGTTTCCCAAATGTTCAATGGTCGTTACGTCCCAGTCCTGGCAGGATGTTATTGATACCATACACTGTAAAGTTCAATACTAAAGTTGAAGTTATATTCATTGATTCAAAACCAGCTCACGTACTGTTACTACAAGCTCTTCCTCCTCATGAGAACTGTTGAAAATTAGATGCAAAAAAGCGACCTCAGCATATATCATGAGGAATTGGCGATGACTATAGCAATTTAAATACAGTTTAATATTGACTTTAGAAACTACCGCGTTGACTGAAGTGGTAGGTGCTCCGGGGCACTTGATGGCGGAGACGACGCAAGCGCCGCAGCCGGCCTCGCGGCACATGTACTTGGTGCCCGGCAGCTTGAGGGTGGACCTGATGAAGTCCAGCAGCGTCGTGTCCGAGCTCACCTCACAGCCCACTGAAACAAATATAATATACGATATTACAACTTAACATACTTTAAAATAAAAAAAAGATATACAAAAAATGAAAAAAAAAACGATTTAAAACAAAAAACAACGCAAATATTACATACATAAATTATTTTAATAAATAAATCGGCCTTTTTCGGAATGTTCTCCACTGCAGGGCTCCTCTCTGAGAGAGGGAAAGAGCCGTAATCCACCACGCTGACCCAGTGCAGGTTGGATGTCAAATGTCTTCGAATTTAATGGTACTAAGACATGTCGGTTTCCTCACGATGTTTTCCTTAACCGTTTTTGAAGCAGTGGTGATAAAATAAATTGCAAAAAGTTAAGCTTCTGCCTAGGTTCGAACTAGCAACCGTAAGTACGTAAGTCACGATCTAAACCGCTGAGCCACCACGCCTCTAATAAATTAAATCTTATGAAATGAACTACTTACAAAATAAAATATAAATAGATACATAATTAGTTTTCCTAATTCCTTCACGGTCTAAGTACTCGGAACGCAAAAAACAAACGACTTTAAATTAGTTTTGTAATTCAGAAACTTAATAATGTAATGACGTAGTCATCAGTATATAAGCCCATTGTTGGAAATGAAGTCCAAAGATCTCCTATCATCTAATGCAGCGGTCTGCAACATGCGACCCGGGGATGTCTCGTGATTGTTTTGTAAATTAGTTATAAATATAAAAAATATTATAGATTCTAATTGATTAAAGAGTAAGTACGTTTAACAGTGGTAGGTAACAACAACATCTGTTGCACGAATGGGCCGGCTCGACCGGTGAAATACCACGACGTCACAGAAGACAGGCGTGAAGTAGAAGCATCCTGCGTTTCTTCTCGTGACTGACGTGCCGGAGGTCTAATTGTAGTCCTCTTCCCCTTCCCACCCATTTCTAATAAAGAAAGGATTGGAAAGTGAAGAGGATCTGACGGATGAGAAGGGGATGGACAAGGAATGGAAATATCCTTTTTTCTGTTTGTCCCCTCCTTTGTCCATAAATGTAGGCAACGCATCTGCAACTCACTGGCTTGTTGCGGATGCCTATGAATAGCGGTATTTATATTTATTTAAGTGCCGCTTGCTCGTTTGTATATTTCTTATTGTATCTTATTGTATAAAAAAAAGTACTTAATAGCACTTTTTTTTCATATTGTCTGTGGGTTATGACCAATTGTACGAACATTAAGCTTCTGGGGTGATCACAAGTGAGGCCCGACTTTACTATATTTCGCCAACTTATGGCACCTGTTTGGTAAAAGGTTGACGACCCCTGATCTAGTGGACACCCGCAACCACGATCATAACATAATTTTGTATGCAGGTCGACCAGTATTTTCCACTTTAAAAACTCTCCGTCCGTTTAAGATTTTGCTGTTTTTATAATATTTCGTGTTTCTTTTTCTAGAGTTTTTAACAATGGTAGAGCCCGCAAAAACAACATCTATTGCACGAATGGGCCGGCTCGTCCGGTGCAATCCGACGACCTCACAGGAAACAGGCGTGAAGTGGAAGTACTCTGCGTTTGGTTCGACGAGTATAGTGCCGGAGGCCTAATTTCATGATGATGAGGATATGAAGGGGAACCGTTAACGGGGAAAAGGGATAATAATAATATCTTGTCTATGCCCTCCTCTGGCCACTAAAGGTAGGCAACGCATCTGCAACACATGTGCTTGTTGCGGATGTCTATGGGTAGCGCTTAACATAAGGTGATCCGCTTGCTCGAAAAAGTCATTAACAGTTGATCTATCCGTACAGGTTCAGTCGTCACGAGCCTTTAACATCGGGCGAAACACGCTCGTTTATTTCCTACGTACAAAAAACCGACAACAAAAAGAAAACACGTTTAAAAACACAATTGTCGTCGACTCGTGCATCGTACGTCACAGAATTGCAAGAAGCTTGTAGAGCAGGATATCTTGTGGCCTACACTGCGGTGAAAGTGCCTGGCTTGAATTTTTAAAATGCAGTTTAAAAACTCTCCATGTAGCTGCGCAAGGCTAGAATGATAATAAAATTGTCTTGATGACCATTCACTTTGGCGCGAATAAATAAGAATAAGACGATGTGGTCAGATCTTTTCACTTTAATCTGTACTAGCTGACCCGGTAAAGTTAGTTCCGCCTTAGAAATAATCTATGTTGCGTTAACTTATTATCTGATATCTTTATTGAACGCAAAGCTCAAGTACAGTGGTCATCGCGTCAAGCGAACAGTCTCGACATCGCCGTTGAGACCCGCGCTTGATTTTATTTTGCGATAACTTCTAAGATTACCATTTAAATCATATGGTGCAAAGGGTTGTCATAATGTGCATGAAATTCTTAAAGTAACAAAAGTATTTACGTTGATAAGAATTAATACTGTATGCGTGTAAATGACTTTTCAATTACTGCATTGTTCGTGACTATTTCTTTAGAAGTTAGAATAGGTCATTTAAAGATAGATGACAACGCAGACTGTCTTGTAGATCCTTTTAAGATCTACAATTCCGTAGAAGCCGGCGTAATATAATCGCACGAAAATATGTTGTCCACGGCATGTCACATTACAAATCTTGAAATTCTTTCCTTATTAGATATAAGGACTACTACTATACTGATAAATAAAATTGAAGTGTCTGTATGTAATATCAAAATAACATTTCCATACTGAATACACATGATGTATATACGGTACTTATAACGAAAATACAATTTTTAAATTTTTTGTCCGTCTGTCTGTCTGTTTATTCCGGGTAATCTCCGAAACGACTGAACCGATTCGGATGGGACTTTTACTGGAAGATAGCTAATATTGTCAGGATTCAAATAGGCTAATTTTATTTAAACAAAATATTTAGGGTTCCGCGCAAAAAGTGAAAAACCCTTGAAATTGTTTTCTAGAATTTATTTCCACGCGAACGAAGTCGCAGGAAACAGCTAGTCTAGTATAATATGCATGTATTAATAATTAATATATATATATTAACTTTCCTCTTGAATCACTCTGTCTATTGGTGAAACCCGCATTGAAATACTTTGCGTAGTTTGAAAAATGTAAGGGAACAGACAGCGGAAGTGACCTTGATATCTTTACTTATATTATAATCCCTACTGTAATATTATAAATGTGAATGTAAGTTTGTTTGTTACGCTTTCACGTGACAACTAGGCTAGTTTTATCCCAAAAAAAAGAAAATGTTCCGTATACATTCCGAAACGACTACCCGGGCGTAGCCGGGGCGAAGCCGGGGCGAATCACTAGTACTATACATGTAAAGATTTATCTAAAGCTTATATCGACGTAACAAGTAATACAAATAAATCGAAACCGACAGCGAATTGAACATGAAAACGTAATAAGCAACCCAATCATATAATCGTAAAATTGTATTGCAATTTCTCGCATTGGTCATATAGCGTTAAAACTAGCTTTCTCGACTTCCTTGGTCCTGGATTACTTATATTAATACTCATATTAAATTATCCCACCGCGACCGGGGGTGAAGGGGTGCAAGGGACCCAGGCACCTAGGGAGCGTCAACCCTTTTTAAAATTACTAAACATACATAATACCCCTAAAAATCATAACTTTTTCATAAATTTACTTACTTCATATTTATTTATGAATGAATAAAAATAATGTACCATATTTTTTATTATAAACAATTGGCACATTTTCATACCTGTAAGTGTATACAATGAAATGTAATCTAGTATAAATGTTTTCTGAATATAAACCTAGCAACACGCCCCGGCTTCGCTCGGGTCGATCGAGAGATAAATAAGAAATAATGGTGTAACTAAAACTACTCACTAGCAACAGCTTTCTATAGGTGAAGTTATTTTTAAAATCGTTTTTGAGTTTATCCGGAACAAACAATCAAATCATTTCTCTTTATAATAACAGTATAGACAGAAACGCCTCACCACAACCGACGTATGCCTTCATTCTGAGTTCTTGAAGTAAACAAACGTAAATAATCAGGTTGATTACACCTGCTGGAATAAAACACATGATCAAGTGAAGCTTGGTTAAATAAATAAAATAAATAAATCTGTGCTCACGACCGTGACGTAAAGGGGTAGACAGAGATCATGGATTTCCATTTGGCGCGATCCTGGCACACCTCGCTTCTTCTACATTTATACATAAATGCTCGTCGGTACGGGTGCTTCTTATATCGCCTTTATTAGTAAGCCACTAATCTGATCGATATAAGGTCTCCCAGGGCGTCTCCTACTAACATTGCCACTCACTTGTACAACATAAATTTCTTATTTTCTTCTCCAGCCTTTCAAATTAAATGTACGTAAATAATTTTTGGTCAGCTAAAAACCTACCGGGCTTGAGTCCCGGCCAGATTATAACAAAAAACGATTTCTTTAAATGTATGTACGTATATAAAATGTATACTATATCAAAATTACCGAAAAAAAAACGTAAAATTAATGAAAACAAAAACATACCGGAGCACTCAATTCCATTGACCTTGAATCTGATACGATCCATGACCACCTCTGACGCGCGCTTGCAACTGACTGCTCCAACGTCACCATATCGTGACCACCACTCCAATTCTGGTATACTTTCAATGCGGGTAGCATTAAGGGTCTTTTCCTCTAAATATCAAGCCTGTACAATTGTTATACACAACTTTTTAATTATTAATATAGCCAAATAGTACAAGTATCTTACGTGCTACCGTAAAGCCATCCCTACTAATATTATAAATGTGAACGTAAGTTTGTTTGTTACGCTTTCACGCAAAAACTACTCAACCGATCATCATGAAACTTTGTACAAAGATTCTTGGAAGCACTAGAAGTAACATAGGATACTTTTATAAAAAAAAAGTATATAAAAAGCAAAGTATGTATGTTCCCTATAGACCTATAGACTCAGAAACGGTTGAACCGATTTCGATGAAATTTACATGGATTGTCCATATTGGCTCATTCCTGTGTTTGGTAGATATCGGATTAATATAATTAGGGTTGAGCGAAGCCAGATCGGGTCACTAGTAATATTATAAACGCGAAAGTTTGTATGTTTGTTACTCTTTCACGCAAAAACGGCTTAACGGATCTTGAGAAAATTTGGCACAGAGATAGATTACAGTCTGGAAGAGCACACACGCTACTTTGTATCCCGAAAAGATGTACGATTCCCGTGGGATACATTTTTCGTTCTTTTACAGGTGCGTACCTACGTGTATAAAAGGCGTTGTAAGTATGTTCGCTATATATTCCGAAACGGCTATTCGGGCGAGACCGGAGCGAATCACTGGTTAATAAAGAGAAAGTGTGAGGGTGTCAAAAGTGAAGCTTAAATTTTTGCTCTAAATAACATAATAACTTAGTATATCATGTACATTTGCATATGTGTGTTAAATTCAAAACACATGAGAGCAATTAGTGTTGCCATGTTGAAATCGGGTTTTTTATCATTCTGGTCAGGTGTTGCGGCAGAAGGTTTGTTTTTATTCATTGCCAGCAATATAATAATAAAAATACAAAAACAATAAGGTAATCAACCTAATTGTTTTTGTAATAATTAAGTAATCTAATCAGATTACTTCAAAATTATGTCTGTACAGATGAATAAGAAAATAGATCAGTTTTCCTATTCAAGACACTATACGGTTTCTTATTCTCCCAGAATCCTAAGACGGAACCAAAATTTAGCCGTCTTGTTATAAATAAAATAAAATTTATTGTCCCAAATTATTTACATTTACATGTGTCTCTGTCTTCCGAACCAGGACCTGTAACGATTGCGCCTTCTCTAAAGCTTGTTCCCTATGTTACTAATTAGTTACGTTTGTAATGTTACTAATAGATGGAAACGTTTCACATCATAAAGTCAGCTGAAATTGACATTATGCGTATGCTATACATGTGTACTTTGAAAAGCTACCGAGTACCTGAACTAAATCCTATTACCAAAAGAATCCCAGGTATCTCGGCGCAAGACGCTCGGACGTTAAATTCGTGACAACGTTTCGCGCTCGCTCACACACATTCAGACACGCGGCACATAGTTCGTGCATGATCGGTTACTCTCGGCTCGAGCACAGCGGGACCCGACCGTAACGCTACATTTATAAGACGTTGTCAAGTCAAAAATATGATTTTATTGGTAGAAATTTTAAACGGACAAAATTGTATGGACTTACTCTTTAAAAAACGTAAGAGGTTATATAGTTGTTACACTTTTTCGTTTCATGAAATCCTAAGTTTCACTTATGTTGGACGTAATAATATCTAATTCTACTGCATCCACATTTACTATACAATGTTGTTCAATGCTGCCCCAGTCACAATAGTAATGCTGTTTATTGTTTGTTGGACTCCTTGGATCTAATTACAATGGAACCGCGCTTGGCGAATCAACAAATGGAGGAAAACGTTTTGAAAGGTGATTTGTCTGTTGTCCTCGCACAAATGCTGAAATAATCTTGTCTTTCAACATTTTGTCGTTAAAAACAAAGAATTTTAATGGTTTATTAATATAAAAATGCAATATTGAATACAAGAGAAATAAAGTTCGTACGAAGCAATTCCGAATTAAATCAATCATGGCTGACGCGTGTTGATCATGTGTCCACTCGAACCTTTAATAGATCAAAATAGTGGTTTTAAAAAAGGGCCATAACCGACGAGTTTGTATGCGTATGTATGAATGTAGAAGAAGCGAGAGGTGCTAGGATCGCGCCAAATAAAAATCCATGATCTCCGCCGACCCCTCTGTGTTACGGTCGTGAGCGTAAATAATTCGTTAAGGATTTACTCTACTTATCTTCAATGAAATGTAATTTTATGCAAAATTAATTCAAATTATATTAATATTATAATCTTTGTATTGTTCCGTTATCACTTGCAGCCATCTTAGAACTTGCGTTACGACTTGTTGAACATTGTTGAAAAATATGTAAAGTATGTAAAGTTATAACATATCTTTATGAGAGTAAGTGGAGTGGCATGTGTCAATGACCTTACTTTTAATTGTAGGTTGGATCTTTGGCTGGTACCAATAGAACCTTACCAAAACATATAGCCATATTTGTTTTGGTAAGGTTCTATTGGTACAACTGCCGTTAATACTTTACTAATAAGATAAAAATGTATTTGAGTGACAGATCTGGGTTGGTGTTCATCGTAAAAAAGCACACAAACACACGGCGACTAATTTCTAATTGAATTACTAAAAACGAGCCCAAATCAATTGAACAATTTGCAATTATTATGAATGTAATCCCCTCAATTAAATTGTAATTGGCTCATCTAATTGACCGGCTATGAACTACGAAAATTAATTGTACATGGCCTGGTAAATACAAAACATACAAGATTAATACAATTATCTTTTCGTTTACTGGTTTTGTTTTTTTTTACTTTTACTGGGGACAGCTCGAGGGCTTCCATGGTAGCATCACCTTGGGCTATTATTTAGTTAAAAATATAAGATATGACATTATAAATTCATATCTTTTTCAATTATTTTATCAGCGAATTGACTATATGTATATTACACTCGGGTTATATTTAAATTCTACATGAACATGATCCTAGGGTTCAACCTAATTTGGTTTTACAATTAAACATTGTTGGCCTTAACTTAGCTCGGCAACGCACTTTTGATTTATGAATGTACATATTATATCTAACATGTAATCTAGGTCCTGAACATGTAACAGACGTGGGAAAACAAGTTAGGACGTATGGATGAGTCTTGCGGTGCCTTAATTTTATATTTTTTTTATTAACGCACGTATGCTGTGGGGTCGTGGTAAGTACTTCCCTGGTTTTTACGTATTCCAAGCTCATTAACTCCTATTACTCTGTAGCATCTAAAGGTAATGTTGTCAAGCTTACGATCTTTAATCTTATAATTTCTACCGAATATTTCTTTACGTTTTACGATCTATTTTTTTAATTTATCAAAATCATGATAAAAGATTGCTTTCAGTTCTCAAAGATTCTGTTCACAAATTGTTGCATTCGACGACTACAGCCTTCAGAAATATATCGGGAGAGTTCGTAGAAATAGCCAAAGCATCGTATTTGCGCCATTATATCGGATGCGAAGGCAATCATGCACAACACGCACACCGCGTAAACTAGCTTCATATAATTTGCACCACCGATATCTAAAAATTGCAACAATTTCCGTTCACTTACATGGTTACGATAATAATGTAAAAGCGTAGACTTTCAACCTGACTTGAGGTTGTGGAAGATATTAAATATCAAGTATTTCTTGAAATAAGAAAAACTAGTGAACGAAAAAATAGTCAAGATATGTCAAAGCCTTGTATTCTCTTAAGTGAACCCTTGTCACATATCGGCTAAATTATTTCAAATTCTTAATACCCAAATTACCGATTACCTTAACGCCCATATCATGGTCTAGTTAGGAACTTCCGTTTCATTTCCCGTGTCCCATATGTGTTACGAAACTTTTGAAAGGCTTAAATGTACATCATGTTTACCAGAGAAACGTACGAAGCCAGCAACGTAAAACCACGTAAATCATAAATTTACCAGAGGAACGTAGAGAATGTATTAAAACAGCACACCTCAATATCGTCGTCGCTGACGTGATTTATGACAATTCGTACACTGCCGTACGTGCTCCACCATTGATCGTAAACATCGGCCCCAGCCGCCCTAATCCGGCTCTCGCTCTGGTCAAGACCAGATCACCGGTCCATCTTGTGGAAATCCTAACGCTGCGTCGACCTGTCCTACGTGGCCCTCCCTTCCCATATATGGGCCCTGTACGGTATCTAAACGGATATTAGCAGCTGGTGCATGTGGCTCCAAATGTTACTCCGTTCGGTTTCGAAGGCCATCGTAATCTAGTGAAACTACTATGGTAACAGGCTCACTTGCCATCAGACTAACATCTTACTGTCTTCATTGCATGTTTTACGTCCGCAATAGTCGAAATAAATCAAAATTATGAAAAGAAATGCGAATTAAACTTAAATTGAAACAACAAATTATTAGGCAAACGTAAAATGTGTATTGCTTAGTTTAATACTTTTAATAACAATCTCTACGTGGTAACAAAAATATGGTTTGTACATTTTCTACTTCAGTGTTGTGTTCATCATGCCAATAGTTACTTTTTTTTTAATGGGATAATCAACTGTGACACTGGCAATCTTCCTAGCAACGTCTTCAATTTCCTTCATTTGCCTCTCCTTATCATCGAATAGCTGTCTTTTGAATCTGTTATCTGGTTCCATGAATACATTTTTTGTGCCTTTAGTTTTTTTTTCTTCGGTAGCTGTATTTTGAAAAAATTGCCTACAATTGTGAACAATTTGTTCGGAAAGTTGCCTTGTTTTGGGAGCGGTCTTAAGACTCTCTTCGTACTTTTTCCTACACGCAGGGCACATTACGATTCCGTAAGACCGTTTATGTTTATTTTTAGAATCTAATCCATATAAACTATAATCAATACCTATTTCATTCTGTTGTCCGTCCACCGTAACCGGTTCCTTGGATTTGCCAAGTTTTGAACGCTTCATCGTTTTTTTCTTACAATCTTTCTTTGGCGTCATCGAGGTGGTGGTCTTGTTACGGAAAAAAAATGGGAATTTGAAATTTTTTAACACCCTGCAATGAAAAAACACTTTGGATAATAAAATATTTTTAATGTCAGTTTACCAATTTCACATAAGAAATTTAAAAAGTTACCCTTTCTTTTCTGGGTGGTGTACTGCTGTGTAATCTACGATATTACTCTGATAAATATTTTTCGATGGATCCTCCTCATTATTAGCAGAATTGTCTTTTGTTGGTTCGGCCAGCGATGCAAAATTATACTCAAATTCCTTTTGAATTGTCAATTCGTCTAACGACTTAACTGGCTCGGTCACTTTAGCTGCGTCAGTTTCTTCGATGTTCAGGTAATCAGTCCAGCTGTCGCGTCTGTCGCCGCCTGTGTTTTGTTCCATGAGATTCCTAAGATTTTCATAATCCATAAAACCGTTAGAATTAAATTTTCTGTTTCTGAAACATTTAAACATAGACTTAATATTGATAAAGATTCCTTCCGACCCATTTTGAGAATATGTTTCAAGATCTAAATCCGATTCGTCTGGTCCATTTTGCGGGTTGCAGAATTACAATATTTTATGCGTAGCTCTGCTCTGTCAGTAATAATGTAACATCTATTAATACAGTTCAGGATAAAACAGATGATATATCTTCTATATTATATTCTTCATATTGACTACATTAAGATTACCACAGAGTAATACAAAATCGGCATACACACATGATAAAAAGGACAGTGATGGTCAAAATTACCCCTTTGCTACTTTTGCCTCTAACCATAGCTGCCTGAATCTTTGCATAAATACATACACAAGTAAATTACATACAACTAAAGGAACGAATAAAATATAAAAAGCTTATTATCCAGACATAGAAGTCTATCCAGAATAATTTCTTTTTTATTATGAGTATGGATACTATCACTTTATAATCTGTTATTTCTTTGTTTTGTTTTCGGTATCATTCGGACTATATTATTAAATCATTCTTCATTTCCTTGCTTAAGTAATAATTAGTAGCAATTATACAATTAATACAGAAAGTAGCAGATATGCCATTAGCAGTCGAAAAGTGAAGATTCAAAAGCGTGTGCTAGAAAGTAACAAACACTAGCTGTCTTCTTTTTCCTTATTATTTTAATAACGCTATCCTTTTTCCGCCATTTGACATATGTGAATGTTGCTGATGATCGGTGATTATAACATATCTATAGTATCATATAAAATATCATTGGTGTAGTATAAAATTTGTTCTTACGTACTCTTTTCTCGTGCCATCTCCATATGGCAGTTTGTGTTGCCTCTTGTTATCGGAGTTCTGTATGAAGCTGGCCACGTCGAACTGCGCCACCGGGTCGTTGTTATCCAAAGGGAAATCGTATCGCTTCTTGTACAAGTTTCTCTTCTGAGTTTTTAATTTTTTATAATGACTCGCACCCTCGTGTCTATGGTTAGGTTTCAGTCTATAATTTCTTGATTCATCATTTATATAATCATAACAAAACGATATGTGAACATAAAATAGGAAACTTAGTAAAAAATATCGTAACATCTTTAGCGTGACATGATCTGTCAAGTCGGAATCAAATGTTCTTTTAAAACATTATATTACCGTGCTGATATTTTAATAGGTTATAAAATAGTTTTGTGTATGCAATCTCTTTGGTGAAACCTCTTTGTAAATTACCACAATCCCTATAAGGTGCATGACCAAATTCATGCCCTCATAAACTTCTGTTACAACTGTTTACAATCAACTAATTTCACAGAAAATATTGGCAACATTGAATTTTCATTCGACGATTGTTTATAAGAAATATGTATTTTTGAATATCTCAGATTACTTTCGCTATGTTAACACTCATATTTAGAAGGTGGATTATACCCGAATGTTACATACTATGTTCTAACCACGTGATAAAGTTCTCGGGATCCTCCCACAACCGCAAGGTACACTTCGGAGCGGAACGTTTCTTGACGGCTGCGTCGCAAATCTGATTTGCCTAATGGTGTGGTCACCATAAAGCTCCTTAATTTATTTTAACCATTTGTCGGCTCCCATTAAGTTGACCATGATATAAATTTTTCTGAGAATGTATTACTTTTCACAGAGGTATAAGGTAAGGCTGTTTAGGAATAGAGCTTAAAGATGATTTTACAGTAGTAAAATCTGTTGCGTCTAGAAAGCACCAGTTCGTTCAACAGGAGATCCCGAAGCCCATTTAGTTAATAAAACCTCACCGTGTATTTACCCCAGAAATAGGGTATTTTTTTAAGACCCCTCAACAAAAAAAGGCTTACGGGTTGCAAGAAACGCAATATGATTACAAAGTTAAGTGTGGGCTTTATTAAGTTATTCTTTTTTAACTTGTTTTAGCTATTTTCGGTCTTAATATATTTAAATTCGAAACGGTAGGAGGAGAAATGTTAAAGGAAATTCAAAACATGTGCGTATGCTTTACGTTAACATATCATTTAATTCTGTTTTAATATATCTTTGATAAATTTTTTAACGTTTACATATATACATCCAGATGAATGTGTTGTATGATTCGCTAAAGCCAACGACTCTGAGAGAAGCCTACGAATGAATACAGAGACTAGAGGTTAAACTTAAAATCTATCTGATACGGGTCACGGGTCTTCTTGGATCCTGGCTTCAAACCAACAAAATCGAGCAGCGTCCCGGGTGCGTTGTCACTCGAGCGCTCCGCCTGCTTTATGTAAATGATAAGTTATGCAAAAAGGGATTCGACTAACTTAGTAGTTTGGAGAGGATCACGCCTTACACTACTTAATTGAAATATTATAAAGGTAGAAGGGACATCGAATGCAAACAATTTTATACCAAGTTATAAAGCATATTAAATAATATACAAAATAATAAAATGAACTTTCGTGGTTTTCACTAATAAAATGTTTGTAAGAGACGGGATTGTCACCACCATTAGCCTTTTTGAACTCCCGATATTTCGGCACAATTGCATGCGCCATGGGCTGACTGGAGTTATGTGGTAGTGCGAAATGTTATAGGTGGCCGTTCTTTCTATTTCTGCGACCACTATTACTGTTCGATTTCTCACTGCAGTGACGCGTGCAAATTTTCAGGTTTTATAAAATTACTTAGATAGGATCGTTCCTGGCTCTTGGGATATAAGGCAAGGATTGTCCAAATAATATTTTCCGAAATTTGTTTCTTGCTCGTGCAAAATATTGGCGATATAAATCCTACGTATCCCGATACGGTTCGGCTAAATCCTTTAAGCCTATCGGATCAAATATGTTACCTGTTGAGTTAGCACGTAATCCCCGAAAATATTGTGAAAATAGATACGAGGCGTGTCACGCCTTGAATTATTCAAGTTCCGAGAAGGTAACTTGTATCTAAACTGTACCTATTACTACATGTTTTTTACTTAAGAAACCAATATTTCAAAGCACATTTAAATGAATTTAGAAATTACGGCATTAAAATTGAATTGACTAAGATCGAAGGGTCTGCTTCCTTAATTTCTAGTTCCTTACTAAACAAAAAATCGTGTCTATCCACTCCTGTGTCCATTAAATTCCTATCGTTATTTGGAAAGGATGGGAAATGGAATAGGCCTCCGGCATCTCACTCACCAGATGAAACGCAGAGTACTTCTCTTCGCGCCTGTTTTCTGTGAGGTCGTGGTATTTCACCATAATAATTTATACATTTTTATTTAAAAAATATATTGAAAATTGTTATCTGTAATACGCAAGAATTTGCTTACTGAAATAACCTTTACAATTTATTATTTTCTTAAAATAATATTAATAAATTTTGCTCAAATTTTCCGGCGACTACATCGAATTCCTTCATGAAAAGATCGGCTTGGGAATTTGAGAGTTATGTCGAAGGGCTAGTGAATACCGACGTAAATGCTTCCCTTCAGCGACATTCAAACTGCGTTCCTGAAAATCATTACATTATTTATATAGTCTTCGTAGTCGACACAACAACGAACATTTAATAAACGAAACCTAACTGTTGCGTACTTTAAACTAATATAAAATACAGAAAGTTTCTCCATTTACGTAAATTAGTTGACATAAATCAAATATTTGCAATTGTTTTACTCAACACACACAGAATTCACGAATAAAAAACCTTATTTCACTCATATATGTCAATAATGCAGGTGGAAATTAAAAAAAAACTTTTTGTCATCCAAAATGATATAAGACTACCTCTAACTCTACCTGAGGTACTCAAAGTACCACAACAACTGTACCTAAATTAAATGGAACGTAGATAGAGGCCTAAATAACTGAGATAAGGTAGAGAGGCGGCCTCCGACCGCCACCGCCACAACCCATTAAGGAATTTTGCTGCGGTCGCGCGGAGAGCCCTACGAACCCCATTTAATAGAGGTAGTAAACTAAATCTTAATTAATAGTTACGAATTAAAAATGAATAGATCAGCTTCTTAGGTTTCTTAAGGGCTGATCAACAATTAGCTAGGTAGCTGCCAAATGTCCGATCCAATGTCTTTTGAGTTCCTAGAATTATCTAATTTTTCTCATAGACAATCAAATCGATTTGATTTAACTTTTAACTTGACAGGACTGTTAATAATAAATCGGCGTTTTTTAGTATTTTTCTTCACTGCAGAGATACAGGACTCTTCTTCTTCGAGAGAGAAGGGGCCGTAATCCACCACGCTGGCCCGGTTGGGGGATGTATTAAATTTGGTAGTCCTAGAAAATGCCGGTTTCTTCCCGTTTTCCTGTTTGCGAAATATGTTTGAACATTTGTATGGCGCTTATCGAATTATAGTGTTGAATACAAAAAGAGAAAAAAAATCGCAAAATATAGAGCATTCAAATTTCGAATATCAAAGTAAAAGACACGGTTGTTTATGGTAATTGTTGCGGTCAGCGTCGTGTCTGCCGACCCCGCGCCGCCGCCTCCGCGGTAGTGCAGAGCGGACACACAGGATGAATATTCAAAAAGCCTTTGAGGTCTCAGTCGAGTTTGTGAAGCGGCAATGCAAATCTGCGAAATGTTTCACAAAGCAACTTATAAATTTGTCATCAAGTATACATAAATACATTTTCAATTTACGACCGACATGTTAATTCTTCCGGCTGTCCTACCAAAAGAATAACTATTACATTGACATAAAAAGGAAATTATTTAAAATGAAGTCTGAGTTCAAGTAAAAACTCAAATAAGTTAAGTTAAGTTCTATGCTGTGGTGATACAAAAATAAAAAAGATAAATTAAATGAAGCTGTTAAAAAATAAATGAATATATCCCGCGAACCTTGCGATGCAATGATTCGCTTAAACATGAATCTAGTTGTATGTAGACGGGCTATTCCATTAACTTTCACCGAATTATAAGCATAAGAGAATAGGTAAAAAAAACTTTAGCTTATTATTACCGGACACTTCACTCCGTAAAATTTTAATAATAAGAAAAATATTAATATTTTAGAATATTTTTAAGCGCTGATCTTTCCTACGGCTACTGAGAAAGTCTGAGTATATCTGACTCGGTCACACAGATGGATTAGATAATCACGTAAGTTGTTTATTCCCACCATGTATTATACAACTGGTGAAAGCACCAGTTTAGAGTCGTCATTTTTATGTCTTTATTATCCCTGGTATTAATGCACCCTGCTAATGAGTTGCAGATGCGATCCCTACCTTTAATAGCCTGAGGAGGAATATACAGAAAAATGCTATTTCCTTTTCCTGTCCATACCTTCGCCGCTCAAATCTTCTTCCCGTTCCCATGTTTTCCGTACTAGAAAGGGTGGGAAGGGGAAGAGAGGAAGCGCATACTTCTGCTTCAAGCCTGCCAAGCCTTTCTTGTGTGTTAGGATGTGGCTTTTCATCGGTTGAGCCAGCCCATTCGTGCACTTAAATTATTTTCCTTAAAAAATAACTTCTGGCTTCGGAAATGACATGTAACACAATTTCTTTCTATCCCTTGCAGGAAACATTTGGTATCTATAAAAGTCTAAAAGTCTGAATTGGGGGACGAAAGTTTTAATGGAGAAATAACTATAATCCAGTGTATGTTGACCTCAGATCGACGGGCCGTTTGGCGTGGTTTGTAAGATACTTGCTTTTCACGCCGCAGATCGTGGGTTCGCTTCCCACCCAGGACAGACAATTGTGTAACATGTCTGTTTGTCCTGAGTCTGGTTGTAATTATCTATTTAAGTATGTATTTACAAAAGAAAAGTAGTATATGTAGCATATCAGTTATCTGGTTGCCATAGCAACAGCTCTGCTTAGTTTGGGATCAGACGGCCGTGTGTGTGTGTCCTAGGACATTAAAGATCCATATGAACATGTATATAAAATAGGTTTGAGCCTTAGCGGGTCAATAGTCGCTAATGACTCCCACGCTTGTACTAATTAATAAAGTGTCATTAGTGTAAACTAAAATCTAAAATGAATTGAATGCATCCCCGGACATACGACGGGGAGGCTCGACGCGGGACATCCGACTGCCAATCACCACGAAAAATAAGCTTTTATAAATATGACTTAGCGTGAGACCATTTTACAAAATTCATAAATCATTTTATACGATATTTCATTTTAAAAACCACTGCGGTCTTATTATTTCTTCTTTCTTATTAGTATTGTTCTAGCTAAGTTTTACAGGTTTACGTGAAATTTATTACATTATAGTAATTATAATGTTTTAAATCTAAAATTACATATGCACATAACCAATTTCAGAAAATTTGACTAAACAATATTACTACACGTAACAGTAACAGGTAAATTAACATTACAGCAGTTGTAAAATATTTTTTTACAAAAGTTCACATCCCTACTATTATAATAATAAACGAGAATGTAACTTTGTACACATATTCTTGGAGGTATTAGAAGTAACATAGGATACTTTTTATGAAAAAAAATAGTATATAAAAAGCGAAGTATGTATGTTTCCTATAGACCTTTAGACTCCGAAACGGCAGGATCGAATTCGATGAGATTTACAGGGATTATCCAGATTGGCACATTTTCGTGTTTGTTAGCGATCGGATCAACATAATTAGTGGTACCCGGGCGAAGCCGGGGCGGGTCAGTAGTAGGTTATATAATTCTCTTGTGACAGATATTACATATTTATTTTAAATATTATTATGTCTTTATCTATAGCTTTATATTTATTAAACTTTAACCAGGCTTTATTCGCTCACTAGTCACTGCTATGAATCTAATTTATTTCTTCTTCTAACTATACCCATAGCTCTTAATAATTAGTGGTACCCGGGCGAAGCCGGGGCGGGTCAGTAGTAGGTTATATAATTATCTTGTGACAGATATTACATATTTATTTTAAATATTATTATGTCTTTATCTATAGCTTTATATTTATTAAACTTTAACCAAGGTTTATTCGCTCACTAGTCACTGCTATGAATCTAATTTATTTCTTCTTCTAACTATACCCATAGCTCTTAATAATTAGTGGTACCCGGGCGAAGCCGGGGCGGGTCAGTAGTAGGTTATATAATTATCTTGTGACAGATATTACATATTTATTTTAAATATTATTATGTCTTTATCTATAGCTTTATATTTATTAAACTTTAACCAAGCTTTATTCGCTCACTAGTCACTGTTATGAATCTAATTTATTTCTTCTTCTAACTATACCCATAGCTCTTAATAATTAGTGGTACCCGGGCGAAGCCGGGGCGGGTCAGTAGTAGGTTATATAATTATCTTGTGACAGATATTACATATTTATTTTAAATATTATTATGTCTTTATCTATAGCTTTATATTTATTAAACTTTAACCAAGGTTTATTCGCTCACTAGTCACTGCTATGAATCTAATTTATTTCTTCTTCTAACTATACCCATAGCTCTTAATAATTAGTGGTACCCGGGCGAAGCCGGGGCGGGTCAGTAGTAGGTTATATAATTATCTTGTGACAGATATTACATATTTATTTTAAATATTATTATGTCTTTATCTATAGCTTTATATTTATTAAACTTTAACCAAGGTTTATTCGCTCACTAGTCACTGCTATGAATCTAATTTATTTCTTCTTCTAACTATACCCATAGCTCTTAATAATTAGTGGTACCCGGGCGAAGCCGGGGCGGGTCAGTAGTAGGTTATATAATTATCTTGTGACAGATATTACATATTTATTTTAAATATTATTATGTCTTTATCTATAGCTTTATATTTATTAAACTTTAACCAAGCTTTATTCGCTCACTAGTCACTGTTATGAATCTAATTTATTTCTTCTTCTAACTATACCCATAGCTCTTAATAATTAGTGGTACCCGGGCGAAGCCGGGGCGGGTCAGTAGTAGGTTATATAATTCTATTGCGACAGATATTACATATTTATTTTAAATATTATTATGTCTTTATCTATAGCTTTATATTTATTAAACTTTAACCAAGCTTTATTCGCTCACTAGTCACTGTTATGAATCTAATTTATTTCTTCTTCTAACTATACCCATAGCTCTTAATAATTAGTGGTACCCGGGCGAAGCCGGGGCGGGTCAGTAGTAGGTTATATAATTCTATTGCGACAGATATTACATATTTATTTTAAATATTATTATGTCTTTATCTATAGCCTTATATTTATTAAACTTTAACCAAGCTTTATTCGCTCACTAGTCACTGTTATGAATCTAATTTATTTCTTCTTCCAACTATACCCATAGCTCTTAATATATGGGTTTTAAAAGTGGTACAGTCCGCAACAACATCTGTGCCGTGAATGGGCTGGCTCGACTGGTGAAATACCACGACCTCACAGAAGACAGACGTGAAGTAGGAGTATGCTTCTGCGTTTCGCCCAATGAGTTAGGTGCCGGAGACCCAATTTCAGTGATCTCCCTTTTTCCACCCTTCCCTAATAAGGTTAGGATAAAAAGGGTAAGTGGATTGGACGAGAAGGGGATCCCATCTCTCGTAACAAATACTAGCCTGATCAATATTATCTCTTGTCCTCGTTGTAGCAATTTAAGTGTGATTCAACATGGCCTGTAACAAACCTATGAATTAGTATTTACCATTGCAAACAAACAACCAGGATCACTTGTGCTGGACTAACTGCTGACGGCTACCTAAAAATATTATAAAAATCCAAATTCCAACCTTTTTGATTCCATACGGAACATACATACATCGGTAAGTAAAGTAGACATTTACGCTCACACATACACGCAAAGATGCCTGGACAAGTTTAACAAAGAGTATCCCTTCGCCGTGTTGTCAATGCGACCGGCTTAGTTTCGCCATTTGCCTTTGATAGTATCGGAAATGTGAAAGACTATAAAGATTTACATATTTAAACAACAAAACTTGTATGAGAAAAAACGACCGCCCGTATAATTTCGAGCAATAGTGCAAAAGTATATTTTTGCGTATGTTTTGCGGCAGGCGCTATCGCCCGCACAGGAATAGTAAGCTGTATCGCATTCGTTTTGCAACATGCTGGAGCGAATTTATTCTACCTTTGTGTGCCCTTTATTTTTAATTTAAATTGAGTAAAAATGAAAAGGATCTACAAATCGAAATCTATCAGTACCTTTCAGATTTCACCATTTGATAATATATAACGACTTATAACTGACAGGTTGTTAAAAGTTTCCACCTAAAACTAGTTTACCTGGAGAGGGAAATCATTTAAAGGCCGCGTCATGCTGGCAGCGGTGCGTGAGAACTCGACGACGCAGCGGCGCGGGCTAACGATAGGTCAGGAGTCAGGAGCGACGGCAGCGAGTCGAGCTTGCCACTAATTGCTGACGGCAGAATTTAATGAGATATGTTGAGGAGTTTGCACGTGTAGTTGCCACGGACGGGTGCAAGCTAAGAGTTAGAATGTCATATATTAAGCAACATATAATTACGCCTGGTCAAATAACATACTAACTAATACTGACAGGCCAACTAAGCCAAAAAAATACTCCAGGAGAGCGCTTTTTGAAGCAAAATGAGGAAAAAGTCCATCTGGTTCTCTCCTTTCCCTTATGTTCCAGTATGTTCAAGAATTTAATTTTACAATATTGTTACCGAGCCAAAACAATTGACAGCCAAAATGTAGTACTTATGAAATGAGTCCTATACGATACGTTAGCGGAACACAGTGGACAAATTTGGTTCAAATAATTCCAAGCAGTTTACACTTGAACACGAGAATCTGTACCTCGGCTTACGGCACCAATGTTGGTTTATGTTCTTTATAGCAGCGGAGCCGACGATGATAAGATTGTTCATTCTCCAACGTTGGTACTTATTGAATCTTAAAGATTAAATGGTAAAATGAAAATGTTTACTTTAAGACATTTTAACTTTTAGTGACGCGTCAACAGTCTTTACGATTTTTGATACTTCGGCTTGTTGAAGTCGTTAGATTATCTAATCTTTGAACTATTTCCTTTGGAATAAGAAAATGACTGACATTCAGGTGACGGTTTGTATAACAAGTTTGTGATCCCTGAACTCACAATGAAACACCCTGAAATGCACACTCATTGCTATGTAAACAACCCCCGCTATCTTTATCTGACGCGCTCTAGTATGCCCGACATTTTATTTACTTAGAAAATCTATAAGCTACACTAAGCGCGCTCGAGGAAGTACAGAAATGCCCGCTTCGGCTCCCTTACTATTTATTTAAAAATTATGAACAATGACTAACATCAAGGATGGGAACTTGGTTTAAGATAAGTTATCTGAACGCAGCGAACGTAGTATTTAATTTGCAATTCGTAAATAATGTTTTCCTTAGGCGTTTTCCTTTTAACGGATTATTTATTAAAATTGTTGCCAAACAGCCGGCAAAGTGAAAACCCCTGCATTATTGTTGTGCAACTTGGCTCGTAAATCGAGTGGTGGGCGGGCATTGGGCTGGGCATCCTAAACTACTTCTTTGGGGTTGAAACTTTATACATTTTCTTCGTTTACATTACCAATATTGCTTTCAGGTTCACAAACAATTGTTACGCTTAAAAATTATATCAAAATATAAGATTTAGTATTGTATTTTATAAGCATTTTAAGATCAAAAATTATTTAAACTTTCTTGAGAAATAAATAAATAAATAATTAATTTAATTAAATTATTTAATTAAAAAAAAACCCCACTCATCCTGAAGAAGGATCTCCGACAGGTCTGAAACTTGTCAGTTTTGAAATCTGACTTTAAATCAGTACGCAGTCGCATTATAAAATAAGGCAATTGCTTTTTATATAACTATACGAAAATACGAGCATAACAGCAAAATCGCAGAACTAAGATTTTGAAACCATTGCGTACCCTCGTAGCATCGAGTCTAGTCTAGTCTTGTAAGTCCAGACCTAACGGGTACCTTTAAATTGCAACAATAATAACTAAACATTGAGTTCAATTAACAACTTTTCCCATCGCACCGCGTATGCAATGTGTACAGACGTATAACCAATCGCCAATAGCCCAATGGTTAAGGGTACGGACTGCGAAACATTCACAACATGGTCGTGGGTTTGCAACCACCATTCGATTATTGACGTGAACCATTTCCAACCTTTCCAAGATTGGTTTGAAATCGGTAAAAGAAATTTTAGTTAAATATTTCATATACTTGCCCGAGGAGTGGCGGTGGTAGGCAGCTGGCAGTAAAAAATATATAGCCAAAACCTATTACAGTGTAGTCTATAGTAGTACTGGGCCGACCACACAGAAAAAAGTGGGAAAAGGGCAAAGAAAAGGAGAAGAATGCGTACAAGAGTATTTAGATTTGGCTGGAATACAGCAGGCAGTAATCATTGTTTTATTAAATAAATCAAAACATCAAATTAATATAAGTCCCAAAGGCCGCCGTAATAATAACTTCCTATCGTCTAATGAGCTATTGTGTATAGACAGAGGCAATTTTAAATTACCATAGTAATGCTATAATGGACAAAATATTCCATTCCATCTGTCATCATTTTAATGGCGGTTCATTATTTATTCCGCATATTAAATATATGATTAACTTAGAACTACATTCTAGTGCAAGCTCCAAGCATAAGAGAGAGTACACTAAAACTAAATATGACCTATACAAAGGTCAAGTATGTGGATTTTATGTGAATTGCACCAACAGAATTCGTGAGGAATGGTTGAGTGCACTAATTATAAAAAAGGTAACAAAATTGTTTTAAATATTACAATAATTAATGAAGATATGTCAAAATGAATAAACGATATTACAAAGATAAAAATGTAAATGCTCTAATCCCATGCTTAGTCGGGGCGCACTAGTAGGCAAATACGACATCGTACTATGAAACCAATCTTAAGGAAGTACTAATTACTACTAAGGCATTTAGTAGGAAAAAAACAGATAGTTTTGATTTTAAATATTTTATTTTTCTTTAATAAATATAATCTAAAATTATGGCTCTGTCTGTCTGTAGTCTTCAAACCGTTTGTATCAATTACTCAGTGGCCTGTTCCGTTAGGTAACTTTAATAATCAATACAACAATTTAAATTATTTATTAACCTTTTGTCAACATTGAATAAAGAAACAGACGAATTGATAACTTCCTCCTTTTTAAAGTCGGTTAAAAATATACCAATGACAGGAAACAGATTAGGAGAGAAGGAATCTTGGGGCCAACAGGCATATGACATGACGAGTATTTTAAGATTTTTCAATTAGGAAAAGTAATTAACATTTTGAATGGTGGTAATGATGAATATACATAATTTGGCAATACTGGTGTTGAGGGTATTCGTGGTGAATAACAATGATTGCCTACGTAATATATCGTAGAATGTAAGAAATCCCACATTCAACCATGGACACACGCTATAGATGTCTTACAATAAGTTTGTACTTGTAGAACATACTGTATTTGTGTTTCTACTTACATTCAATCATATAATTTACAATCAACTTAATTATATCAAGAATTTATTTACACTTTTATACGATAAGTTTTTAGCTCTTAGAACCGATATTACCATATTTTTTACTACAATTTAAACTTACAGAAAATAAATCATACTGTATCATTGTTGATTTTTACCAAAAATGGAATGCGCGTATTTTCCGAAATATTGCACTGGTGGGAAAGAGGGAGAGGATGTAACCGGTTGAACTTTATAACCGGGATTGGGTTTTGAGTACTGAATTTGAGGTTGGGTTTCGTACGTCTGTGGTTGGCCTTGGGATTGCAGGACTTGTGGTTGGATTTGAAGTGGAGGACCAGGTCTGAGGTATGACAGCTGGTCGTGGCCCGCACTGCCTTGTGAGACAGGAGCCTGTTGCTGAAGATTCTGTTGATGGAATGGGTGATGTATGATGGATTGAGCTTGATCTTGAGAGAATTTAGCGAAGCTTACTGGACCTTGCGGCTGCGTCGGATAGTTCTGGAAAAACATCGTTCTGTTTAAATGATAGGGATATTGTTACCACGTACGTTAATATAATGTAATATAATCTTATGTTAACAAAAAAAGTTTTTAAATAGTTTTATCTCTGCCAAGCTTAATTGATCAAGAATTATCATGGCACGAACCGAAATGTGGTAAAGAAAAATATTGTACAATTATTGATGCAGATAAATGAATACCTGTGCCACAAATTGTTGCCTGTCGAAGACTCTGTTCTGCTCGGGTTGATTGAACACCTTTTGTTGAATTTCTTCTTGGCGTGCGTATGTGACGTCCGGTTGAATGTACTGGACATTCTGGGCCGGTTGTTCCTGCACGAACTGTTGTTGATATTGCTGCTGACCTTCCGAATAATACGGTTGAGATGCCAAGTTATATTGGTTATTAAGCAGATTCTGTTGATTATCTGAATACAACGCCTTAGCCGAAGGCTGATACTGAAGCGCTTGTAAAGCTTGGTTTTCTAATTGTTTGTATTGCTGTGCCGAATACTGGGCAGGTTGTATTTGATTATATGCTAGCGGCTGTGCCTGAGCTTGATAATTCACTTGAGGAAATTGTTGGTAAGTTTGCTGCAAAGGTTGCTGGTTAAATATTTGTGGAGTCTGGGCTAACGCTTCCTGTTGTAAAACCTCTGGTTGTTTAGGTCCTTGAGAGGCGTACTGCAAGGCGTTTGGCTGCTGGTAGGCTAGCCTGTGCTCGCTGTAAGCCAGTTGCGATGGGACTGGTGCTGAGACTTCGTATATTGTCGGAGTTCCAGTCTGTTAAATAATTATTGCCCTTGATTACAACAGTAAATGAATAAATATTTCGGGAGGGAATTTATAAGAGTAGAAGAATTCCATAATTTTGCGTTGTATTTCATGAGCGAGGTGCTCATGATAAACACAGGCTGGAGTTATAATTCCACTATTCTTCCAATCCCATTTCTCTTCTTTAATTTATTTAACCCCGACCCGATACATACACGAGGCTGATACACGGAAACAGGTGAGAAGAGCTGGTTAGCGATGGCGGCCTGGTACGAGGGCGCCTGTCCCGCCAGCAGGTCCGAGAACTTTGCTAACTGCGGCGCTGGCGTCGCGTACACCCGCTGTGAATGAAATTTTCAAATAAGCTAAAAATGTATAGAAGGTTATATGGCATGAACAGAAACCAAAACACAGCACAAATAAGAAAGCTGTTGTGAACAGATGTCTAATTTATTGTCTTATAAATTGTTTGTGTAAAGCAAGCAGTCTCCATAAAATGTCATTTGTAATCTGCGTTTGTCGTTGACAGATGACTTCTAAATTTGCGCGCGAATAAAAACGCCGTTAAATTTTGGTGTTTTGCACTGCCTCCAATGCTTATCCTTAGTAAATATATTAGTAATTTTTGTTCTAATGCAAAGTTTTAATAATTAAGACATCTGTTAATTACGACTTTAAAGTTTGTGTATTGTCATTAGTCAAGTCTTTATTTTATTTAGGAATTGACATCAGTGTGATTTGCGAGAACAATAATATCAAAGGCCCTTACTTTAAGCGACATAACTCAAAAATCGTTAAAAACCAATTAGAATGGATTCTATTGTTCAATAAGAAATGAAAGAAGCCAACGATTGCCACAAGAACAGACCATAGACGTTCTCGTTTTCCGAGTTATGTAACATTTTCCGGTTCCGTTTTAACTCTGCGGTAACCGGATTAAAATTAATGTTGAACTGCAGAGTGTATGACATAATGACGTTTGCGATGACCGCATAGATAAAGCATACATCATAATATCTTAATTTTATTGGATTTATGTAATAGTAAGTGGCTTTAAAAGCATTATAAAATAATATTATTAAATTAGCCTTTTCTAATGTTCCCCACCTCAGGGACACAGGCCTCGTCTCCGAGAGAGGGAATGAGCCGTAATCCACCACGTACCAGACAATGCGGGTTTGTGGATGTCACATGTCTTCGAATTTGGTGGTTCTAAGAAATGACGGTTTCCTCACGATGTTTTCCTTCACCGTTTGGAGCACTGGTGATGAAATAAATTACACAACGTAAAGCATCTGCTTGGGTACGAACCCGCAACCTACAGTACGTAAGTCAGAGCCTAAACAACTGAGCCTCTGTTCTCAAAGCATAAAGGAAGCTTTTTTATCAACAATTAAATATAAAATTGATTGATATTCAGATTTAAATTTGTATTTAATTTTAATCAGGTATTTTTATAAGAAAGTGGCAAGCGAAATGCGTTGCAAATGCTGCCTACCTTTAATGAACAGAGGAAGGGATATTTCCTTTTCCTAATCCAAATCCTCTTCCCCTTTCCATGTGAGAAATGGAAGGGAAATGAACTAGGATGAGACCTCCAGCCAAAACTCATCAGACGAAACGTAAACTATTAAAACACTAATTTACGCCTCTCTTTTGTGAGATCGTGGTATTTCACCGGTCGGGGTCTGCACTACATCGAGTCTCATAAGTCTTAGAACATATCGCTTGTGGGTATGCCACAGCCCTCTTGTAACTTAACATCGCCCGCAACGTACGCAGCGTGGGAACCGGCCGCAAGGTCGATCATAGTCTTTTCTAACGAGCATTGAGGCAATAGATAACAATACTGCGCAGGCGCACGCCAGCCGTCATAAAATTCTATTAGAAATACAGGAAATTAGAAATACAGGAATATACTTTTGTTTTCATTTTAACTACTAATTCCAAAGCTAGACTATTCAAGACTATATATTTTAACAATATATTGAAATAGTGAGACGAAATGGTTTTTCCTATTACATCTTACAGTGGTAGAGTCCGCAACAACAACGTCTGTTGCACGAATGGGCCGGCTCCCGGTGAAATACCACGACGTCACAGAAAAATGCGAGGGTGAAGTTGAATTACTCTGCGTTTCGTCTGATGAGTCAGGTGCCGGAGGCTTAATTCTGGTCCTCTTCCCCTTCCCCTTCCCATCCTTTGATAATAAGGAAAGGATAGGAAGGGAAAGAGGACTTGACGGTGGAGGGGGAGAATAGAAAAGGGATATAACCATTTTCTGTTTATCCCTTCCTCTGTCCATTAAAGATAGTCAACGCGTCTGCAACTCTTGTTGTGGATGCTTATGGGTAGCGATCACTTGATATCAGGTGAACCGCTTGCTCGTTTGCCGCCTTCTACTATAAAAAAAATCTTATCACGGTGCTCACTGTACTGTACGAACGTTATCAATTACGATTTGAAACTTTATTGGTCTGAAATATATAGAAAATATAGACACTTTAATACTTTACTAATTTGACGGGCCGGTTGGCGTGGTTTGTAAGATACTTGCTTTTCACGCCGCAGGTCGTGGGTTCGATTCCCACCCTGGACAAACATTTGTGTGCATGAACATGTCTGTTTGTCCTACGTCTGGGTGTGATTATCTACTTAAGTATGTATTTACTAAAGAAAAGTAGTATATGTAGTATATCGGTTATCTGGTTTCCATAGTACAAGCTCTGCTTAGTTTGGGATCAGATGGCCGTGTGTGAATATGTCCTAAGATATTATTAAGATATTATTAATTACTTTCTAGCTAATGTAATAGAAACAAGCACAATACAAGTCTTTACGGAGCCTTTAGTTATATTTCACAACGAACTTGGTGAAAATTTAAAAAAGAAATGATGGTGAATAAAGCGGTGTAGTTTTAAAAAGATTTTATAGTTTCTGCGCATCTTCGTTTTGGTTAGGTTGTTTAGATGTTCTTTTGAATAATGCATTCTGTTCTTGCATTGTTTCAACAGAAAGCTTCTGAAATAAAGATGTGATCACGTCCGGATTTGTTTAAAAACTAGGCGTTTTCTTTCAACTCTAAAAAGTGCTTCAAAATTCCTTATTTTCCCACAGGCCTAGTAGATGTATATAAATGTTTAATTAGTCGAGATAATTAGGCTTCAAATGTTAGTTAACATATTAAACGAATAAATAATGCAGAGGACAAAATGCGACCCATACCAGCAGCAGTCGGTGGCACAAATCATGAAGGGCATAAAGATTCTTTGGTTCGCACATGATCTCCCAGTACTTTACAGTAAAGTTTATCGTAATTATATAGAATAGCAAATCAGAAACAAAATTAATAATTCAACATTTCATAAACAGCTAACCTTAAAGTTGTTGGATTCATTTTAGTTCATAACTTTTTTATGGACATTTACTACAGTAAGTTTGTTAATACTGTGATTAAATTTGCATGGTATTATTACCAAAAAACCAACTCACTATCTTCAAAGATATACAAATAAACATTTTGGTAATGCTAGAAAATGGGCTTACTCCGGCGCAAACGATAAATACCGAAATGCCAGATTCCAGGACTCGCTTGGAATTTTTAATAAATTCAACAACAAACACTTCCACAATTCCACTCGCCGTGTCACCGGAATGTCCGGTTGTATCTGTTTAAATAATATAACTGTCAAGGGACTCGTCTCTTGCAGACAAACGTCCGGTGAAGGTTTAAAATTTTGATAGGCTTATATAAAAACCAAAATAGTACAATAATCCTTTCTATTATTAAGGTGTAATTTAAGAGCAGTTATCATTACTTTATACAATCATTGTTTTGGTGCTACAAATGCCACAAGAGGATGGCAACACGGATTTACTTCGCTACGCATAAAAAATGAATAATCAAATGAAACTGACCAGATAAGACACATTAAAGCTCGTAAATATTAAGATGTCGTAATGATTACGAATAAAGAAGGAACTGAAGTAGAAAGAAGAAGGAAGAACAAGCTTATGATAGGCACTTAATTAGATAAAACTCTACAAGAGAAAACCCTAATATTAAACTTGGATAGTGCAGGCAAATCTTTGCAATATGCACGATATTAAAAACCTGCCCGGACAGATGGAAGCATCTGCACAAAAGAATTAAAACATATTTGCGTCAATACTGATGTTTATAACTGTATGAGTACCAATATTTCTTAAGAAAAAGCTGCTATTTTATTCTTGGCTAAATTAATCAGTGTAATATAATATAGTCATGTTATTAATACACAAACAACACAAGCTAACGAACGCTACACGTCAGACAGCGTCCTGTTTGTTTCGGATGTAATTAGCAACTCGCTGCGGCGCCATAGATCTCTGTTTGTCTGGGCATGTCTTACAGGATAATACAGCACGAAATGATTCAACAATGCATCCAGTAAGTCGAAATACGTATTTAAAGATGTTGTGATCTGCTTCCACCCTTTTAGAATGAATGGATCAAGAAATCTTTTCTCAAATAGTCACAATGTTTTGGACTGTTGTGTTGTAGGAAGGACTTGATATGAGTGCTCGTACCTGCGAAGGAGACTTGTCAGCCAGCTGCTGCTTGGTGTCTGCGTACTCGACGCCCGCGTTCACAGCCGAGCTCACTGCAAACACCAACATCGCCATAAACGACAATCCGGGAAACTTTAAATAATACCGAGTTAACCGATGTTTTTTTTAACCTAGAATTTAAATTTTAATATTATCCATCTATAAATGCTAAAATGTACTTCACTGCTCGATGTAGACCTTCCAGCCGACCCCCGAAAGTTAATCGAAAGAAGATTCGTTATTGTAAAGGATCTTCTATCATGGAAGCATGATAGCAACAATACAATGTACGTATGTGGTTTCCATACATTTCATACGCATGGAAAGTAAGTGCGATGTTTATTATAACGGGTACTGTCTCTACTTGACTGTTCACGTGATAACCCTAAGGCAGATTGTATACTAGATGGTGCAAATGAACAGTGAACGCGTGATATTCTCACTAGACCTTTATCTATCACTAAACTGAAAGAACGAGACACCGCCAAATACCGTGACATAAAAGTTAACGGAGTAGAAATATTTATAGTTGAGATAAATACGAAAACGTGTATCAATATTTACTCTCGTCAAAATTTAGAAGCAAAAATTGAATCGTATTATTACCGAGCTATAAAACTTTATTATGAAAGTTTATTCATTTCAGCAGAAATTTATCGTTGATACACTAAAGACGGAGTCATTGGATTGTCTAACAAATGGTATCCAACAGTAAAGTTCATTGAGGGGCGTAAACTTCGGTCGTCTTCATACAAAGTGAAATTGGAATCTTTTAGAGATTGCTGGCTCGCTCCTCAACTAACCTCTTTTGTACGCATCAACATTATTTAATAAAAAATATTTCATCTCATGCTATTTCTTAGAAATATTTTCCTTCAGTTCGACGCACGAAATGCTGAGTAGATTAAAGTTGATGTATTTATATTTTAAATTAAAAACACGAAGATTTTGTATTCGTGTGGCGAGTAACTAATGTCTAGAGCTTTTAACGAAGTCGCCAATCGGCGACTTAAGTTGGCTTGGCTTTTACCTGCATCTGGAGGTACGCATCTTTGCCTTATTACATTATATATTATCAAATTAAAATCACGAATATATCTAAGCTAAGTTAAATATTTAAAAAGCCAAGTAACCGACCTGTAGACAGCGCCGGCGCACGTTTCTTCAAACCTCCATTGTTTTCTGTCAACGCGCTATTTTCCGTCTTCAACAAATTTCTTTTGTTATCGAAGTCACAGTTACCCGCCGCCAGCAGAAGGAAAGTTACCTGAGGAAAAATATTTATTATTAAAAAAATAAAAGTGAATGACGAGGCAACAGATTAAAAACCTCGATTCATAGATTAATATACATACCTGCAAATACCTCGTTCCATACAAATTCAACATTCAAAAGATTTAAAATTAAGTTACATTTTGTTGTATTTTGAGGGTTAATGTGATTTTGTAATGTATTTGACAACACTTAGAACATGTCATGGCGTCGCATTATTATTGTTAACAATTTAATATAATTACCTGTCAGGTTACAACATAGAATGTATTAATGTGATGTCGTAATCTTATTTATCTTTGACATATAATTTCTGCACCATTTCAGAACACAAACCGACATATTAAATTAATAACAAGAACATTTTGTATTTGTGTGGCGAGTAACTAATGGCTAGGGTTTTTAACGAAGTCACCAATCGGCGACTTAAGTTGGCTTCGCTTTTAGCTTCATCTAGAGGTATGCATCTTTGCCTTATTACATTATTACAACTGTATTCGCAATGCAAACATTTTTAACACTAGTTTTCGTTCGTGTATAGTCTATACAAACTTGTTTGGCAATTTGTAGACTGCAGAAGAGAACGGGATGTGTATAGTATTATCATTTAATGCTAAAAACAATATTAATACGAGATAAGATTGTAAGATGATATTAAGAGGAGTCGTTATTTGAGGAAGTGCAATCTCCGATGTCGACGGCAGACGGTGCTCGTGTTTCCTGCGAGTGTTGCGTCACTCTCTGTTTTATGGCTGCCGTTTTATACTGATTTGTAATGTTTTTTTGAATGGTAAGCTTGTCTAGTCGCACACGACATTTGGTAGGGGAAAATCTTATAGATTCGCGAGAACATGCATTAGGAACACGCGTAAGCAACATGGTTATTTGAAATTGGAACAGATTTAACGAACTATTTTTCATTTATTTTTCTTGTATTCTATTTTGAAATTTATTGTTAAAGAGCTACGGTTCATTTTTGTTGATTATTTATTTTGTATTAACGTTTTAACAGTCGCGCCTTCCCACCTGTTTTGAAATTTCGCTTTTGTCAGCAGTCCTTGACTGCCTGTGCTTTTTTTGCTAACGGTATTGGTACAATACAGGACGTGCAGGTATGTACATATACGTATACTACAGAGTCAAATAAAGTTAACAAAAAATACTTTTGAAACTAACGGCTAACTAAACGCACTTATAACATTTTAGGAGCGTAAGAAACAACAATCCATTATATCCATTTCGTTGACAGACGTTAGGATTTTGTACAAATTGATTTTATATTATTTTTAAAATCCTAAAACCTTACAATATTTACAATTAAACTAAATGGTAAGTATAAAGTAATAAAAAAACATCACATAACATACATAAATAGTTGAACGCATCTTGATTGACCACTATCACTTTAAAAAAACTATCGAACTGAAGTGCGCCTGCGCAGCGCGAGAGCACTAGACGGTCAGTCCGTGTGGCGGCCGCGCGCAAGCTTATATGGCCTGCGCGGTGACCTGCCCCAATCTGTCACCTTACACCACGTAGACAATTAAAAATCAATTACATGTTTTTTTTAATACATAAAACCTGCTAAATTCTTTAATTTTAAGTAGCCGTAAGCCACAACAATATTACGATTAGCCAACAGTGGAGTGGAGGACTGGAAGCAATACAAGAAATATTATTAATGGACTTTTTGTTTTGTCGCAAATTTAAAAGACATGCTAACGTAAAGAACAGGTGAAGAGAGATTCACACAAATTTGTGTTGCAAAAGTGAGTAGCAGTGTTGGCAGAGAAAGTCCAAGAATTTATATTGATATCAGGAGTACCAGTAACCAATACGATTGGTATGCGTAGATGTATGGATGTAGAATAAGCGGGAGAGGTGTGTTAGGATCACGCCAATCTCTGCCAACCTCCTGGGTACATATAAAGTTTCCCATCTATCAATATAGCAATCATTTCCTGCTATTCAAACTTATTAGATCTCCAATATATATAGAAAAACTAATGACCCGCCCGGGTACCACTAATTATGTTGATCCGATCGGTACCAAACACAGGAACACCCGCTGTGCCAATCTGGACAATCCCTGTAAATTTCGTCGAAATCGGTCCAGCCGTTTTAGAGTCTATAGGGAACATACATACTTCGCTTTTTATATATTATTTTTTTTCTCATAAAAAGTATTCTATGTTACTTCTAGTACTTCCAAGAATAAGTGTACAAAGTTTCATGATGATCAGTTGAGTAGTTTTCGCGTGAAAGCGCAACAAACAAACTTACATTCACATTTATAATATTATCGATAGATAGATAAAAACCTATTCTCAGACCTACCGAATGTATATGCAAAATTTCATTGAAATTGGTTTAGCCGTTTCGGAGGAGTATGGCGACTGACACTGTGACAAGAGAATTTTATATATACAAATATCTTCATAAAGAGGTGTCATTTAATACAAAATAACGTTAAAAACCATACAAATCATACCCGAGACTACTCTTCGCTTACTATTGTAATTGATACGTCGAAAAATATAATACAAACAGCGTTATGATATACCAAAATATTTCGCCTTGTAAAACCAAAGCCCAATAATCCAAAATGACAAACAATATTTTCATGTGGCTGCGACATTCGCAACACCCTTTATTTACCCAGCGGGGTATTTGTTTGAGTTGACAATTGGCAGAAGTTAAACAGAGTTGGCCGCTTTAATTAACTGAAACGCCTCGGAGTCGAATTAAAACAATTAATTAGGGTCACAATTCTGTTAAAACCATTATGAGCGAAATTACTTTTGCAAAATCACTTCACGTTCGTTTGTTCATGTGTGTTGCTTAGGGAACTATCCGTCTTGAAGACTTATAATCTTTCATTCGGACGAAGCAATAGGTAGTGTGTTTACTATCTACAATTTACAAGTGTCAAGTATAGTGACCATGGCGCATGCAACTGTGCCGAAATATCGGGAGCTCAAAAGGCTGATCGTGGTAAGAATCCCGTCTCTTACAAACATTATATTAGTGAAAACCACGAAAGTTTAAAGTTATATATTTAAATAGATCTAGTTAGTGTAGTGAAGGTACACTTGACAACCTCTACTTCAATTCTGTAAGACTAGTTCAATGTGGAGCAACGAATTCCAACACAAGATCTGAACCACACATCGGAGCAAAATAAGGTGTGCCTGTAGACATTGATCATTGTGTAGAGGTTGACATAAACATGTTTCTTGTTCAAGCTACGGCGGCGAAGGGCCGGGGAGTTATTGATGGCGGTCGATGTCTCCCTCTCAGAGGGAAGTGGTATGTCGAAAATTTGTGGCGTTGCTCGTTGGTAATGAAGTCAAGTATATATTTATATAAGATTTGTCAATTGTTTCAACGTAGTATCATGTTTTTCGTTGGCTTTACGAAGTAAAGAAATGGAATTAGACAGTAAATCTTGTTGTCAACAGTGGTCAATTCTAATCGCAACAACATCTGTTGCACGAATGGGCCGGCACGACCGATGAAATACCACGACACCACGGAAGACAGGCGTTCGTCTTATGTGTGAGTTGCCGGAAGCTTAATTCTTGTTCTCTTCATGCATCTTCTATTCATTAGCTTGCTGCAAATATCATGGTAGCGGTCACTCAACATTAATCGAACCTTCTGACCTCCTTGAAAAAATCCTAAAGTCACGTGACAATGTAATTGAAGAATTGAATGCACGCTCACTCTAATATCCACGACATATGTTTACTTATTCGCCTAACATCAGGTGGGATTGTGGTCAAACGCTTCAAAAAATCTCTTAATCTCTCGTTGTATTCGTATTACTCATTTTGTTCATTTCATTAGTTCTCGTATTTCTGGCTTCCAGACAGACGGATACTCCGACCGCTAGATCGTTAATTTCAATAATTACTTAGTAACAGCTACGTCAGACCACCAATGCAAAGAGCGAAAGGGGTCATTTGGCACAAGCGAGTGACTGCTTGCTCCTAATCGTATCTCGCAACGGGCACGTGCGAGTGATAAGCTAATTAGGTAATGAGGGACGAATGTACCGCGCGCCTGCGACTTTGTCGTTAGGAACTTCACTCTGGTGGGATTAGATTCACTTGTTCGCAGCCACATTCACTAATTACCACATTTTCCTCAGCAAACGCTCAGGCTTTTGGCTCCGAGCTTCTAATTGAATCCTTTATGAACCCAGAATGATAATCTGCGACATCCGACCGCTACACACAAGCCGACTGTTTTTATGTCTCCTCTAGTTGATAACTTTGTAGAACAATTAATGTTAAGGTATTTAGATTGAAACCAGATTACAAATTGCCTTAAAATAAATTCACAACAGAATTGTCATGGGATTAGGGATCACTAAATTGTGTTGAAATTTCTTGGGAGTTCGAATCCTAGTTTTTATAGTGCGTAGTACAGAGGTACAGAGCGTTGAGCTTATGACACAGGAATGTTGGATCGAAGTATAAAATGGCTTTACAACCTTCATCCTGACCCATTCCGTCACCACGATTGAATTACATCTTAGATACAAAGAACTAATGAAAAATCTATACTAATATTATAAAGCGTTAGAGTTTGTTTGAACGCGGTAATCTTAGGAACTCATCTTATTTATAAATTCTTTTTGTATTCACAAGCTGAGCTATAACGACATTTGCTAGGCTATTTAATATCACGCTAAGAAAGTAAGGAGCGGAGTCAAATGGAAAAAACTGTATGCGGAAAAGGGATAGAAAAAACGTCAATATTTTATCACACAAATATAACGGTAATTGTTGAAACTGTCTGAAAACACCAAGTCTCTTTCATCGGAAGCCCCTGTCTAATTCCCTTCGATACATAACAAAGCAATGTATGCTGAGCAATTCCTGTTTTAAGGTAACTCAATATGAATTATTTCTTAAGCAGAACGAAGTTTGCCAGTCAGATAGTTATACATATAAGTCAAGGATATATTTCTGTTAAATAGATTCAATTTAACAATGTACATAACTATTCCGGCACACGTGTGTATCTATTTTACAGTAGTTTTATCATCTAATATCGTACTCAAGTTTTTTTTTATTTATTTAAATTTACGAACTTTTAATACTTCTAAGAGTTGTAAATAATTAAGCACTACATTTCATTAAATCAACTAAAATTACCATCAGACAAACTCTCACCACTATCTCATAATAGATGCTTGAATGCTAAACATAACTCAATGTAATTACTTCTTTCACTGGAACATTAGATGCAGTCCATCCTTGTAGTAGGTCGATGACCACATATGGCAGACGCTGACGACTTGCCATTGCGAAATAGTGGGCCTAGCCTAAGCTAAGTCGCTCCACCACCCAGCCCAGTGCCCGTGCGCGTTCGTCTAGAAACAGAATTCTTATTAGATTCACTTGCTTCAGTTGATATAGTTATCACTATGGGTATTTCTTCAAGCTAGTCACTTGTGAGACGCCTAACCTTTAAGGACTTTTAGGATATATTTTTAGTAAATAAGAATCTGACCGACTTGTTTAATACAAACAATTAAATTATAGAATTGATAGTCTGAACTTAACCAATGAGAACTGAAACCATAAAGGTATCGGCACTGGGAAACATATACAGTGAAATTGTGATACAACCACCGGTTCTTAAAATGTTTGCCAGTTTGTTTGTTTCACTGTTCTCACTGCCAAGAACATTAACATAAAATATATTGTCATTTCAGTTTTTTTTATAGAGAGAGATAGAAATAACAACGTGTTTGTGAATGGTTTCAGTGTAAACACGCAGTTGCACACAAACACATGTATAAATTAAGTTCACTGTCGTAAATATAAATAAATATTACGTAACGGACATATAAATATCCAACTTACATAACTACTTTTCATTGAGAAGCACTTGCGGACCAACAAGGCGTATCTATATATATATAAAATTCTCCTGTCACAGTGTTAGTCGCCATACTCCTCCGAAACGGCTCAACCGATTTCAATGAAATTTTGCATATGCATTCGGTAGGTCTGAGAATAGGTTTTCATCTATCTATAATATGATAAATGTGAATGTAAGTTTGTTTGTTACGCTTTCACGCGAAAACTACTCAACCGATCATCATGAAACTTTGTACACATATTCTTAGAGGAATTAGAAGTAACATAGGATACTTTTTATGAAAAAAGAAATATATAAAAAGCGAAGTATGTATATTCCATATAGACTTTAAAACGGCTGGACCGATTTTGATTAATATTTCAGGGATTGTCCAGATGGGCAAAGCGAGTGTTCCTGTGTTTGGTAGAGATCAGATCAACATAATTAGTGGTACCCGGGCGAAGCCGGGGCGGGGCACTAGTGACTTTATGTAATTTAATACTTCGATAAAGTGATACGCATTATGTAATAAGTACATATAAAGTAAATATCTCTCATTATGAACATCCGTGCACCGTGAACCGACATGTCGACACATCCGCGCCCCTACCGGCGCCCGACGACAAACATTATTCGGTAATATCTGTTACTAGCTGTCCCGGCAAACTTCGCTCCGCCTTATAATTAATACATGCTTCACTATTTTGGCGATAATGGCTTACACATGAAAGATAGATATATGCTGTCGCGGGCTTTTTTGTAGGTCTATTTAAGGTAAACATTTCCATCATACATTATATATGTGTAACTCAAACGGTTTTTGCAGCGCACACCAGAATAGCTCGCATATGGATTTTTTTCCTCCTTACTTGACACTTATACTTATATTTTGGACAATTCACACAATATTTTTATAATTATTGTAGAGATTCATTAAAATCCATTCAGTAGTTTTGCCGTGAAAGAATAACAAACATCCATACATATGTACATTCATCGACACATCCATACTTACAAACTTTCGCATTTAATAATATTAGTAGGATTTACAGACATTTTAGCTTGCTATGTACTTAGAAAGAGTTTAGTTCATTAGAAGTTGGTTTAGTAATGCCTTAAAAAAACCTATCAATCATTTGTTACTCCCATTATACCCTAGCCTTGAGTCCACGATTAAGAAACCTTAGCTAGTGTCGAGACACGATGTTACGGCAGTGGAAACCCACGGTTAATGTAAAAATTCAGTGGTTCAAGATTTCAAAAAGCTAAATTATTCCTTCTAGTTTTAGTATCCAAAAGCTCATAGACGAGTCTGTTAGAATGTAAACATGGAGTGTACAGTGTAGACCATTCGAAGACTTTGGCGATAATTGTTCCCAGTCACAAGAATTTGTATTTTGAATTTGAAGTTTTATACAGAAATCTATCGAAAAATACGCAGTAATTATCACCTACAAGCACACCTTAGACCACAGTAATTTGAACATATCTAAACATGCGATTAGTTTGCGCAACCTGTGCACAGTCGCAGGCCTCGAGCCGCGACGCAACTGTGCATATGTCCACCACATACAAGTCTCTCTGCCGACGACCTAATTATATGACAGGCTTAAATTTACGCACCGGTGCCTCTATAATACATTTAACATAAGCTTTATACTGGTTCTATTTTACAGCCTTTTTTCGGAATCATTCATTTAACTAAAACTGATGCATAAGAATCCAGAATAAGGATAAGGGAGTACTAAGCTATCTAAATAAACTCATTGTCAAATTTAAAATTATTTATCCAAAATCTAAGCCCGACATACATAATGTACATAATTATCAATTAATATTTGACATCATTCTAAATATTTTTCTAATTGTTTAAACACCCTGTAATAGCTGTCTATTTTTAAACAGCACTTAGAATATTTTACGTTTTTCCTTTCACAAGATGCTTGAAGAGGATCTTGCTAAGTATCTTTTAATTGGTAATAAGTAAAAAAGATGCCGTGTTACGTAATTTACGTTTAAGTGGAATGTAACGAGATCACTTCATATGTTAAAAGTTTTTAGTAACAACACTTTCACACTGGCGCGTTTAAACGCCGGTTGTTTATGTGCGTTTTGTGTTAATTTGCTATTTAAAACATGAAAATGATAATTTAAGTCCCTAAGGTTATAATAGTTTTGACTGTACGTTAATAGACCAAGTGGACAGGTTTCCTTTTATTGAAGTGAAAACTTCTAAAGCTGCGTCAGACGATACTAGGAAGGGGAAAATTTTATAAGTTCGCGTTAACAACATGCAACACGCGTCAGCACCATGCTTCTTTGAAATTTCTCTTGTAACTTTTAATTTTATTGTTAATAAATTAACGTTTATTTTTATTGATTATTTATTTATTTTTGAAATATTTTCGTTTAATATTATACCTCTTAAAACTTATAACGGTCATACAAACAGCTTTCTTTTATTTACACACAACAATTTAGATTATGCCAGACAAAGTAAGAAGAAAGTATGTATATTAGGCGTGACTTTGATAGGGTTAAAAATAGCGTAATAAGGGAAAAGTGTGGCTTAAATGTGGATGTTGTGACTAGAATTGAGAAAGGTATGCTTCGGTGGTTCGGGCATGTTGAAAGGATGAATGAAGAGAGAGTAAAAAAACAAATTTGTGTTGCAAAAGTGAGTGGCAGTGTTGGTAGGAGACGCCCTAGGAAAACTTATATCGATCAGATTAATGACTGATTAAAAAGAGAGATATAAGGAGCACCTATAACCGACGAGCATGCATGCGTAGATGTATGAATGTGGAAGAAGCGAGAGAGGTGTGCCTGGATCGCGCCAAATGGAAATCAATAATCTCTGCCTACCTGGTTACGGGCGTGAGCGCATATTTCTTTTTTATATTTTTATCCCAGACAACGTTTTCCTAGCCACTGGATAAGAAGGTGTCACATAGTTACAAAAATATTTTTACAAATGTATACTCATACGTCACGCTTCTTTGCCAACGAAAATGTTACCAGAATAAATAACAACCAAGGTTCCAGAAGGGTAAGAAGGATTACTTCATAATAAAACAACCGCCAGCGGCGACAAGCGCCAGTGTGAACACGGTCTAGATCGACAAGTCAAAATGAGATCGACTTTCACCGTCGCGATCTTTAGAACGTCAGGTGGCGTGCCCGGCGGCCGCGCTTACGTCACGCATTGCTTCGAGGAAAGGCGCAGCCTCCCGGATCGAATGCTCATTAATATGGACGTTTGAGAACTCGCACAGACCAGTTCGACTTCTACTTATACCAATTGCGGTTTGTCATCGAGAATGCAGACCGTGCTGATTATTTGTTTTATTCGTAAACTTATTTGTTTTCGATATCTAGGTAGAAGTTCGAACAATCTTATCGATATCTAGGTCGAAGTTCGAACAATCTTATCGATATCTAGGTCGAAGTTCGAACAATCTTATCGATATCTAGGTCGAAGTTCGAATAATCTTATCGATATCTAGGTCGAAGTTCAAACAATCTTATCGATATCTAAGTCGAAGTTCGAACAATCTTATCGATATCTAGGTCGAAGTTCGAACAATCTTATCGATATCTAGGTCGAAGTTCAAACAATCTTATCGATATCTAAGTCGAAGTTCGAACAATCTTATCGATATCTAGGTCGAAGTTCAAACAATCTTATCGATATCTAAGTCGAAGTTCGAACAATCTTATCGATATCTAGGTCGAAGTTCGAACAATCTTATCGATATCTAGGTCGAAGTTCAAACAATCTTATCGATATCTAAGTCGAAGTTCGAACAATCTTATCGATATCTAGGTCGAAGTTCAAACAATCTTATCGATATCTAAGTCGAAGTTCGAACAATCTTATCGATATCTAGGTCGAAGTTCAAACAATCTTATCGATATCTAAGTCGAAGTTCGAACAATCTTATCGATATCTAGGTCGAAGTTCAAACAATCTTATCGATATCTAAGTCGAAGTTCGAACAATCTTATCGATATCTAGGTCGAAGTTCAAACAATCTTATCGATATCTAAGTCGAAGTTCGAACAATCTTATCGATATCTAGGTCGAAATTCGAACAATCTTATCGATATCTAGGTCGAAGTTCAAACAATCTTATCGATATCTAAGTCGAAGTTCGAACAATCTTATCGATATCTAGGTCGAAGTTCAAACAATCTTATCGATATCTAAGTCGAAGTTCGAACAATCTTATCGATATCTAGGTCGAAGTTCAAACAATCTTATCGATATCTAAGTCGAAGTTCGAACAATCTTATCGATATCTAAGTCGAAGTTCAAACAATCTTATCGATATCTAAGTCGAAGTTCGAACAATCTTATCGATATCTAGGTCGAAGTTCGAACAATCTTATCGATGTCTAGGTCGAAGTTTAAACAATCTTATCGATATCTAAGTCGAAGTTTGAACAATCTTATCGATATCTAGGTCGAAGTTCGAACAATCTTATCGATATCTAGGTCGAAGTTCAAACAATCTTATCGATATCTAGGTCGAAGTTCGAACAATCTTATCGATATCTAGGTCGAAGTTCAAACAATCTTATCGATATCTAAGTCGAAGTTCGAACAATCTTATCGATATCTAGGTCGAAGTTCAAACAATCTTATCGATATCTAAGTCGAAGTTCAAACAATCTTATCGATATCTAAGTCGAAGTTCGATCAATCTTATCGATATCTAGGTCGAAGTTCAAACAATCTTATCGATATCTAGGTCGAAGTTCAAACAATCTTATCGATATCTAAGTCGAAGTTCGAACAATCTTATCGATATCTAGGTAGAATATCGAACAATCTTATCGATATCTAGGTCGAAGTTCAAACAATCTTATCGATATCTAAGTCGAAGTTCGAACAATCTTATCGATATCTAGGTCGAAGTTCAAACAATCTTATCGATATCTAGGTCGAAGTTCAAACAATCTTATCGATATCTAAGTCGAAGTTCGAACAATCTTATCGATATCTAGGTAGAAGTTCGAACAATCTTATCGATATCTAAGTCGAAGTTCGAACAATCTTATCGATATCTAGGTCGAAGTTCAAACAATCTTATCGATATCTAAGTCGAAGTTCGAACAATCTTATCGATATCTAAGTCGAAGTTCGAACAATCTTATCGATATCTAGGTCGAAGTTCGAACAATCTTATCGATATCTAGGTAGAAGTTCGAACAATCTTATCGATATCTAGGTCAAAGTTCGAATCATCTTATCGATATCTAAGTCGAAGTTCGAACAATCTTATCGATATCTAGGTAGAAGTTCGAACAAACTTATCGATATCTAAGTCGAAGTTCGAACAATCTTATCGATATCTAGGTCGAAGTTCGAACAATCTTATCGATATCTAGGTCGAAGTTCGAACAATCTTATCGATATCTAGGTAGAAGTTCGAACAATCTTATCGATATCTAGGTCAAAGTTCGAATCATCTTATCGATATCTAAGTCGAAGTTCGAACAATCTTATCGATATCTAGGTAGAAGTTCGAACAATCTTATCGATATCTAGGTAGAAGTTCGAACAATCTTATCGATATCTAGGTCGAAGTTCAAACAATCTTATCGATATCTAGGTCGAAGTTCGAACAATCTTATCGATATCTAGGTCGAAGTTCGAACAATCTTATCGATATCTAGGTAGAAGTTCGAACAATCTTATCGATATCTAGGTCAAAGTTCGAATCATCTTATCGATATCTAAGTCGAAGTTCGAACAATCTTATCGATATCTAGGTAGAAGTTCGAACAATCTTATCGATATCTAGGTAGAAGTTCGAACAATCTTATCGATATCTAGGTCAAAGTTCAAACAATCTTATCGATATCTGAGTCGAAGTTCGAACAATCTTATCGATATCTAGGTCGAAGTTCGAACAATCTTATCGATATCTAGGTCGAAGTTCGAACAATCTTATCGATATCTAGGTAGAAGTTCGAACAATCTTATCGATATCTAGGTCAAAGTTCGAATCATCTTATCGATATCTAAGTCGAAGTTCGAACAATCTTATCGATATCTAGGTCGAAGTTCGAACAATCTTATCGATATCTAGGTAGAAGTTCGAACAATCTTATCGATATCTAAGTCGAAGTTCGAACAATCTTATCGATATCTAGGTCGAAGTTCGAACAATCTTATCGATATCTAGGTCGAAGTTCGAACAATCTTATCGATATCTAGGTAGAAGTTCGAACAATCTTATCGATATCTAGGTCAAAGTTCGAATCATCTTATCGACATCTAAGTCGAAGTTCGAACAATCTTATCGATATCTAGGTCGAAGTTCGAACAATCTTATCGATATCTAGGTAGAAGTTCGAACAATCTTATCGATATCTAAGTCGAAGTTCGAACAATCTTATCGATATCTAGGTCGAAGTTCGAACAATCTTATCGATATCTAGGTCGAAGTTCGAACAATCTTATCGATATCTAGGTAGAAGTTCGAACAATCTTATCGATATCTAGGTCAAAGTTCGAACAATCTTATCGATATCTAGGTCGAAGTTCAAACAATCTTATCGATATCTAGGTCGAAGTTCGAACAATCTTATCGATATCTAGGTCGAAGTTCAAACAATCTTATCGATATCTAAGTCGAAGTTCGAACAATCTTATCGATATCTAGGTCGAAGTTCAAACAATCTTATCGATATCTAAGTCGAAGTTCAAACAATCTTATCGATATCTAAGTCGAAGTTCGAACAATCTTATCGATATCTAGGTCGAAGTTCAAACAATCTTATCGATATCTAGGTCGAAGTTCAAACAATCTTATCGATATCTAGGTCGAAGTTCAAACAATCTTATCGATATCTAAGTCGAAGTTCGAACAATCTTATCGATATCTAGGTCGAAGTTCAAACAATCTTATCGATATCTAAGTCGAAGTTCAAACAATCTTATCGATATCTAAGTCGAAGTTCGAACAATCTTATCGATATCTAGGTCGAAGTTCAAACAATCTTATCGATATCTAGGTCGAAGTTCAAACAATCTTATCGATATCTAAGTCGAAGTTCGAACAATCTTATCGATATCTAGGTAGAATATCGAACAATCTTATCGATATCTAGGTCGAAGTTCAAACAATCTTATCGATATCTAAGTCGAAGTTCGAACAATCTTATCGATATCTAGGTCGAAGTTCAAACAATCTTATCGATATCTAGGTCGAAGTTCAAACAATCTTATCGATATCTAAGTCGAAGTTCGAACAATCTTATCGATATCTAGGTAGAAGTTCGAACAATCTTATCGATATCTAAGTCGAAGTTCGAACAATCTTATCGATATCTAGGTCGAAGTTCAAACAATCTTATCGATATCTAAGTCGAAGTTCGAACAATCTTATCGATATCTAAGTCGAAGTTCGAACAATCTTATCGATATCTAGGTCGAAGTTCGAACAATCTTATCGATATCTAGGTAGAAGTTCGAACAATCTTATCGATATCTAGGTCAAAGTTCGAATCATCTTATCGATATCTAAGTCGAAGTTCGAACAATCTTATCGATATCTAGGTAGAAGTTCGAACAATCTTATCGATATCTAAGTCGAAGTTCGAACAATCTTATCGATATCTAAGTCGAAGTTCGAACAATCTTATCGATATCTAGGTCGAAGTTCAAACAATCTTATCGATATCTAAGTCGAAGTTCGAACAATCTTATCGATATCTAAGTCGAAGTTCGAACAATCTTATCGATATCTAGGTCGAAGTTCAAACAATCTTATCGATATCTAAGTCGAAGTTCGAACAATCTTATCGATATCTAAGTCGAAGTTCGAACAATCTTATCGATATCTAGGTCGAAGTTCGAACAATCTTATCGATATCTAGGTAGAAGTTCGAACAATCTTATCGATATCTAGGTCAAAGTTCGAATCATCTTATCGATATCTAAGTCGAAGTTCGAACAATCTTATCGATATCTAAGTCGAAGTTCGAACAATCTTATCGATATCTAAGTCGAAGTTCGAACAATCTTATCGATATCTAGGTCGAAGTTCAAACAATCTTATCGATATCTAAGTCGAAGTTCGAACAATCTTATCGATATCTAAGTCGAAGTTCGAACAATCTTATCGATATCTAGGTCGAAGTTCGAACAATCTTATCGATATCTAGGTAGAAGTTCGAACAATCTTATCGATATCTAGGTCAAAGTTCGAATCATCTTATCGATATCTAAGTCGAAGTTCGAACAATCTTATCGATATCTAGGTAGAAGTTCGAACAATCTTATCGATATCTAGGTAGAAGTTCGAACAATCTTATCGATATCTAGGTCGAAGTTCAAACAATCTTATCGATATCTAGGTCGAAGTTCGAACAATCTTATCGATATCTAGGTCGAAGTTCGAACAATCTTATCGATATCTAGGTAGAAGTTCGAACAATCTTATCGATATCTAGGTCAAAGTTCGAATCATCTTATCGATATCTAAGTCGAAGTTCGAACAATCTTATCGATATCTAGGTAGAAGTTCGAACAATCTTATCGATATCTAGGTAGAAGTTCGAACAATCTTATCGATATCTAGGTCAAAGTTCAAACAATCTTATCGATATCTGAGTCGAAGTTCGAACAATCTTATCGATATCTAGGTCGAAGTTCGAACAATCTTATCGATATCTAGGTCGAAGTTCGAACAATCTTATCGATATCTAGGTAGAAGTTCGAACAATCTTATCGATATCTAGGTCAAAGTTCGAATCATCTTATCGATATCTAAGTCGAAGTTCGAACAATCTTATCGATATCTAGGTCGAAGTTCGAACAATCTTATCGATATCTAGGTAGAAGTTCGAACAATCTTATCGATATCTAAGTCGAAGTTCGAACAATCTTATCGATATCTAGGTCGAAGTTCGAACAATCTTATCGATATCTAGGTCGAAGTTCGAACAATCTTATCGATATCTAGGTAGAAGTTCGAACAATCTTATCGATATCTAGGTCAAAGTTCGAATCATCTTATCGACATCTAAGTCGAAGTTCGAACAATCTTATCGATATCTAGGTCGAAGTTCGAACAATCTTATCGATATCTAGGTAGAAGTTCGAACAATCTTATCGATATCTAAGTCGAAGTTCGAACAATCTTATCGATATCTAGGTCGAAGTTCGAACAATCTTATCGATATCTAGGTCGAAGTTCGAACAATCTTATCGATATCTAGGTAGAAGTTCGAACAATCTTATCGATATCTAGGTCAAAGTTCGAATCATCTTATCGATATCTAAGTCGAAGTTCGAACAATCTTATCGATATCTAGGTCGAAGTTCGAACAATCTTATCGATATCTAGGTCGAAGTTTAAACAATCTTATCGATATCTAAGTCGAAGTTTGAACAATCTTATCGATATCTAGGTCGAAGTTCGAACAATCTTATCGATATCTAGGTCGAAGTTCAAACAATCTTATCGATATCTAGGTCGAAGTTCGAACAATCTTATCGATATCTAGGTCGAAGTTCAAACAATCTTATCGATATCTAAGTCGAAGTTCGAACAATCTTATCGATATCTAGGTCGAAGTTCAAACAATCTTATCGATATCTAAGTCGAAGTTCAAACAATCTTATCGATATCTAAGTCGAAGTTCGAACAATCTTATCGATATCTAGGTCGAAGTTCAAACAATCTTATCGATATCTAGGTCGAAGTTCAAACAATCTTATCGATATCTAAGTCGAAGTTCGAACAATCTTATCGATGTCTAGGTAGAATATCGAACAATCTTATCGATATCTAGGTCGAAGTTCAAACAATCTTATCGATATCTAAGTCGAAGTTCGAACAATCTTATCGATATCTAGGTCGAAGTTCAAACAATCTTATCGATATCTAGGTCGAAGTTCAAACAATCTTATCGATATCTAAGTCGAAGTTCGAACAATCTTATCGATATCTAGGTAGAAGTTCGAACAATCTTATTGATATCTAAGTCGAAGTTCGAACAATCTTATCGATATCTAGGTCGAAGTTCAAACAATCTTATCGATATCTAAGTCGAAGTTCGAACAATCTTATCAATATCTAAGTCGAAGTTCGAACAATCTTATCGATATCTAGGTCGAAGTTCGAACAATCTTATCGATATCTAGGTAGAAGTTCGAACAATCTTATCGATATCTAGGTCAAAGTTCGAATCATCTTATCGATATCTAAGTCGAAGTTCGAACAATCTTATCGATATCTAGGTAGAAGTTCGAACAATCTTATCGATATCTAAGTCGAAGTTCGAACAATCTTATCGATATCTAGGTCGAAGTTCGAACAATCTTATCGATATCTAGGTCGAAGTTCGAACAATCTTATCGATATCTAGGTAGAAGTTCGAACAATCTTATCGATATCTAAGTCGAAGTTCGAACAATCTTATCGATATCTAGGTCGAAGTTCGAACAATCTTATCGATATCTAGGTCGAAGTTCGAACAATCTTATCGATATCTAGGTAGAAGTTCGAACAATCTTATCGATATCTAGGTCAAAGTTCGAATCATCTTATCGATATCTAAGTCGAAGTTCGAACAATCTTATCGATATCTAGGTCGAAGTTCAAACAATCTTATCGATATCTAAGTCGAAGTTCGAACAATCTTATCGATATCTAGGTCGAAATTCGAACAATCTTATCGATATCTAGGTCGAAGTTCGAACAATCTTATCGATATCTAGGTAGAAGTTCGAACAATCTTATCGATATCTAGGTCAAAGTTCGAATCATCTTATCGATATCTAAGTCGAAGTTCGAACAATCTTATCGATATCTAGGTAGAAGTTCGAACAATCTTATCGATATCTAGGTAGAAGTTCGAACAATCTTATCGATATCTAGGTCAAAGTTCGAATCATCTTATCGATATCTAAGTCGAAGTTCGAACAATCTTATCGATATCTAGGTCGAAGTTCGAACAATCTTATCGATATCTAGGTCGAAGTTTAAACAATCTTATCGATATCTAAGTCGAAGTTTGAACAATCTTATCGATATCTAGGTCGAAGTTCGAACAATCTTATCGATATCTAGGTCGAAGTTCAAACAATCTTATCGATATCTAGGTCGAAGTTCGAACAATCTTATCGATATCTAGGTCGAAGTTCAAACAATCTTATCGATATCTAAGTCGAAGTTCGAACAATCTTATCGATATCTAGGTCGAAGTTCAAACAATCTTATCGATATCTAAGTCGAAGTTCAAACAATCTTATCGATATCTAAGTCGAAGTTCGAACAATCTTATCGATATCTAGGTCGAAGTTCAAACAATCTTATCGATATCTAGGTCGAAGTTCAAACAATCTTATCGATATCTAAGTCGAAGTTCGAACAATCTTATCGATGTCTAGGTAGAATATCGAACAATCTTATCGATATCTAGGTCGAAGTTCAAACAATCTTATCGATATCTAAGTCGAAGTTCGAACAATCTTATCGATATCTAGGTCGAAGTTCAAACAATCTTATCGATATCTAGGTCGAAGTTCAAACAATCTTATCGATATCTAAGTCGAAGTTCGAACAATCTTATCGATATCTAGGTAGAAGTTCGAACAATCTTATTGATATCTTAGTCGAAGTTCGAACAATCTTATCGATATCTAGGTCGAAGTTCAAACAATCTTATCGATATCTAAGTCGAAGTTCGAACAATCTTATCAATATCTAAGTCGAAGTTCGAACAATCTTATCGATATCTAGGTCGAAGTTCGAACAATCTTATCGATATCTAGGTAGAAGTTCGAACAATCTTATCGATATCTAGGTCAAAGTTCGAATCATCTTATCGATATCTAAGTCGAAGTTTGAACAATCTTATCGATATCTAGGTCGAAGTTCGAACAATCTTATCGATATCTAGGTCGAAGTTCAAACAATCTTATCGATATCTAGGTCGAAGTTCGAACAATCTTATCGATATCTAGGTCGAAGTTCAAACAATCTTATCGATATCTAAGTCGAAGTTCGAACAATCTTATCGATATCTAGGTCGAAGTTCAAACAATCTTATCGATATCTAAGTCGAAGTTCAAACAATCTTATCGATATCTAAGTCGAAGTTCGAACAATCTTATCGATATCTAGGTCGAAGTTCAAACAATCTTATCGATATCTAGGTCGAAGTTCAAACAATCTTATCGATATCTAAGTCGAAGTTCGAACAATCTTATCGATGTCTAGGTAGAATATCGAACAATCTTATCGATATCTAGGTCGAAGTTCAAACAATCTTATCGATATCTAAGTCGAAGTTCGAACAATCTTATCGATATCTAGGTCGAAGTTCAAACAATCTTATCGATATCTAGGTCGAAGTTCAAACAATCTTATCGATATCTAAGTCGAAGTTCGAACAATCTTATCGATATCTAGGTAGAAGTTCGAACAATCTTATTGATATCTTAGTCGAAGTTCGAACAATCTTATCGATATCTAGGTCGAAGTTCAAACAATCTTATCGATATCTAAGTCGAAGTTCGAACAATCTTATCAATATCTAAGTCGAAGTTCGAACAATCTTATCGATATCTAGGTCGAAGTTCGAACAATCTTATCGATATCTAGGTAGAAGTTCGAACAATCTTATCGATATCTAGGTCAAAGTTCGAATCATCTTATCGATATCTAAGTCGAAGTTCGAACAATCTTATCGATATCTAGGTAGAAGTTCGAACAATCTTATCGATATCTAAGTCGAAGTTCGAACAATCTTATCGATATCTAGGTCGAAGTTCGAACAATCTTATCGATATCTAGGTCGAAGTTCGAACAATCTTATCGATATCTAGGTAGAAGTTCGAACAATCTTATCGATATCTAGGTCAAAGTTCGAATCATCTTATCGATATCTAAGTCGAAGTTCGAACAATCTTATCGATATCTAGGTCGAAGTTCAAACAATCTTATCGATATCTAAGTCGAAGTTCGAACAATCTTATCGATATCTAGGTCGAAATTCGAACAATCTTATCGATATCTAGGTCGAAGTTCGAACAATCTTATCGATATCTAGGTAGAAGTTCGAACAATCTTATCGATATCTAGGTCAAAGTTCGAATCATCTTATCGATATCTAAGTCGAAGTTCGAACAATCTTATCGATATCTAGGTAGAAGTTCGAACAATCTTATCGATATCTAGGTAGAAGTTCGAACAATCTTATCGATATCTAGGTCAAAGTTCAAACAATCTTATCGATATCTGAGTCGAAGTTCGAACAATCTTATCGATATCTAGGTCGAAGTTCGAACAATCTTATCGATATCTAGGTCGAAGTTCGAACAATCTTATCGATATCTAGGTAGAAGTTCGAACAATCTTATCGATATCTAGGTCAAAGTTCGAATCATCTTATCGATATCTAAGTCGAAGTTCGAACAATCTTATCGATGTCTAGGTAGAATATCGAACAATCTTATCGATATCTAGGTCAAAGTTCGAATCATCTTATCGATATCTAAGTCGAAGTTCGAACAATCTTATCGATATCTAGGTCGAAGTTCGAACAATCTTATCGATATCTAGGTAGAAGTTCGAACAATCTTATCGATATCTAAGTCGAAGTTCGAACAATCTTATCGATATCTAGGTCGAAGTTCGAACAATCTTATCGATATCTAGGTCGAAGTTCGAACAATCTTATCGATATCTAGGTAGAAGTTCGAACAATCTTATCGATATCTAGGTCAAAGTTCGAATCATCTTATCGACATCTAAGTCGAAGTTCGAACAATCTTATCGATATCTAGGTCGAAGTTCGAACAATCTTATCGATATCTAGGTAGAAGTTCGAACAATCTTATCGATATCTAAGTCGAAGTTCGAACAATCTTATCGATATCTAGGTCGAAGTTCGAACAATCTTATCGATATCTAGGTCGAAGTTCGAACAATCTTATCGATATCTAGGTAGAAGTTCGAACAATCTTATCGATATCTAGGTCAAAGTTCGAATCATCTTATCGATATCTAAGTCGAAGTTCGAACAATCTTATCGATATCTAGGTCGAAGTTCGAACAATCTTATCGATATCTAGGTCGAAGTTCGAACAATCTTATCGATATCTAGGTCGAAGTTTAAACAATCTTATCGATATCTAAGTCGAAGTTTGAACAATCTTATCGATATCTAGGTCGAAGTTCGAACAATCTTATCGATATCTAGGTCGAAGTTCAAACAATCTTATCGATATCTAGGTCGAAGTTCGAACAATCTTATCGATATCTAGGTCGAAGTTCAAACAATCTTATCGATATCTAAGTCGAAGTTCGAACAATCTTATCGATATCTAGGTCGAAGTTCAAACAATCTTATCGATATCTAAGTCGAAGTTCAAACAATCTTATCGATATCTAAGTCGAAGTTCGAACAATCTTATCGATATCTAGGTCGAAGTTCAAACAATCTTATCGATATCTAGGTCGAAGTTCAAACAATCTTATCGATATCTAAGTCGAAGTTCGAACAATCTTATCGATGTCTAGGTAGAATATCGAACAATCTTATCGATATCTAGGTCGAAGTTCAAACAATCTTATCGATATCTAAGTCGAAGTTCGAACAATCTTATCGATATCTAGGTCGAAGTTCAAACAATCTTATCGATATCTAGGTCGAAGTTCAAACAATCTTATCGATATCTAAGTCGAAGTTCGAACAATCTTATCGATATCTAGGTAGAAGTTCGAACAATCTTATTGATATCTAAGTCGAAGTTCGAACAATCTTATCGATATCTAGGTCGAAGTTCAAACAATCTTATCGATATCTAAGTCGAAGTTCGAACAATCTTATCAATATCTAAGTCGAAGTTCGAACAATCTTATCGATATCTAGGTCGAAGTTCGAACAATCTTATCGATATCTAGGTAGAAGTTCGAACAATCTTATCGATATCTAGGTCAAAGTTCGAATCATCTTATCGATATCTAAGTCGAAGTTCGAACAATCTTATCGATATCTAGGTAGAAGTTCGAACAATCTTATCGATATCTAAGTCGAAGTTCGAACAATCTTATCGATATCTAGGTCGAAGTTCGAACAATCTTATCGATATCTAGGTCGAAGTTCGAACAATCTTATCGATATCTAGGTAGAAGTTCGAACAATCTTATCGATATCTAGGTCAAAGTTCGAATCATCTTATCGATATCTAAGTCGAAGTTCGAACAATCTTATCGATATCTAGGTCGAAGTTCAAACAATCTTATCGATATCTAAGTCGAAGTTCGAACAATCTTATCGATATCTAGGTCGAAATTCGAACAATCTTATCGATATCTAGGTCGAAGTTCAAACAATCTTATCGATATCTAAGTCGAAGTTCGAACAATCTTATCGATATCTAGGTCGAAGTTCAAACAATCTTATCGATATCTAAGTCGAAGTTCGAACAATCTTATCGATATCTAGGTCGAAGTTCAAACAATCTTATCGATATCTAAGTCGAAGTTCGAACAATCTTATCGATATCTAAGTCGAAGTTCAAACAATCTTATCGATATCTAAGTCGAAGTTCGAACAATCTTATCGATATCTAGGTCGAAGTTCGAACAATCTTATCGATATCTAGGTCGAAGTTTAAACAATCTTATCGATATCTAAGTCGAAGTTTGAACAATCTTATCGATATCTAGGTCGAAGTTCGAACAATCTTATCGATATCTAGGTCGAAGTTCAAACAATCTTATCGATATCTAGGTCGAAGTTCGAACAATCTTATCGATATCTAGGTCGAAGTTCAAACAATCTTATCGATATCTAAGTCGAAGTTCAAACAATCTTATCGATATCTAAGTCGAAGTTCGAACAATCTTATCGATATCTAGGTCGAAGTTCAAACAATCTTATCGATATCTAGGTCGAAGTTCAAACAATCTTATCGATATCTAAGTCGAAGTTCGAACAATCTTATCGATATCTAGGTCGAAGTTCGAACAATCTTATCGATATCTAGGTCGAAGTTCAAACAATCTTATCGATATCTAGGTCGAAGTTCAAACAATCTTATCGATATCTAAGTCGAAGTTCGAACAATCTTATCGATATCTAGGTAGAAGTTCGAACAATCTTATCGATATCTAAGTCGAAGTTCGAACAATCTTATCGATATCTAGGTCGAAGTTCAAACAATCTTATCGATATCTAAGTCGAAGTTCGAACAATCTTATCGATATCTAAGTCGAAGTTCGAACAATCTTATCGATATCTAGGTCGAAGTTCGAACAATCTTATCGATATCTAGGTAGAAGTTCGAACAATCTTATCGATATCTAGGTCAAAGTTCGAATCATCTTATCGATATCTAAGTCGAAGTTCGAACAATCTTATCGATATCTAGGTCGAAGATCGAACAATCTTATCGATATCTAGGTCGAAGTTCGAACAATCTTATCGATATCTAGGTAGAAGTTCGAACAATCTTATCGATATCTAGGTCAAAGTTCGAATCATCTTATCGATATCTAAGTCGAAGTTCGAACAATCTTATCGATATCTAGGTAGAAGTTCGAACAATCTTATCGATATCTAGGTAGAAGTTCGAACAATCTTATCGATATCTAGGTCGAAGTTCAAACAATCTTATCGATATCTAGGTCGAAGTTCGAACAATCTTATCGATATCTAGGTCGAAGTTCGAACAATATTATCGATATCTAGGTAGAAGTTCGAACAATCTTATCGATATCTAGGTCAAAGTTCGAATCATCTTATCGATATCTAAGTCGAAGTTCGAACAATCTTATCGATATCTAGGTAGAAGTTCGAACAATCTTATCGATATCTAGGTAGAAGTTCGAACAATCTTATCGATATCTAGGTCAAAGTTCAAACAATCTTATCGATATCTGAGTCGAAGTTCGAACAATCTTATCGATATCTAGGTCGAAGTTCGAACAATCTTATCGATATCTAGGTCGAAGTTCGAACAATCTTATCGATATCTAGGTAGAAGTTCGAACAATCTTATCGATATCTAGGTCAAAGTTCGAATCATCTTATCGATATCTAAGTCGAAGTTCGAACAATCTTATCGATATCTAGGTCGAAGTTCGAACAATCTTATCGATATCTAGGTAGAAGTTCGAACAATCTTATCGATATCTAAGTCGAAGTTCGAACAATCTTATCGATATCTAGGTCGAAGTTCGAACAATCTTATCGATATCTAGGTCGAAGTTCGAACAATCTTATCGATATCTAGGTAGAAGTTCGAACAATCTTATCGATATCTAGGTCAAAGTTCGAATCATCTTATCGACATCTAAGTCGAAGTTCGAACAATCTTATCGATATCTAGGTCGAAGTTCGAACAATCTTATCGATATCTAGGTAGAAGTTCGAACAATCTTATCGATATCTAAGTCGAAGTTCGAACAATCTTATCGATATCTAGGTCGAAGTTCGAACAATCTTATCGATATCTAGGTCGAAGTTCGAACAATCTTATCGATATCTAGGTAGAAGTTCGAACAATCTTATCGATATCTAGGTCAAAGTTCGAATCATCTTATCGATATCTAAGTCGAAGTTCGAACAATCTTATCGATATCTAGGTCGAAGTTCGAACAATCTTATCGATATCTAGGTCGAAGTTCGAACAATCTTATCGATATCTAGGTCGAAGTTTAAACAATCTTATCGATATCTAAGTCGAAGTTTGAACAATCTTATCGATATCTAGGTCGAAGTTCGAACAATCTTATCGATATCTAGGTCGAAGTTCAAACAATCTTATCGATATCTAGGTCGAAGTTCGAACAATCTTATCGATATCTAGGTCGAAGTTCAAACAATCTTATCGATATCTAAGTCGAAGTTCGAACAATCTTATCGATATCTAGGTCGAAGTTCAAACAATCTTATCGATATCTAAGTCGAAGTTCAAACAATCTTATCGATATCTAAGTCGAAGTTCGAACAATCTTATCGATATCTAGGTCGAAGTTCAAACAATCTTATCGATATCTAGGTCGAAGTTCAAACAATCTTATCGATATCTAGGTCGAAGTTCAAACAATCTTATCGATATCTAAGTCGAAGTTCGAACAATCTTATCGATATCTAGGTCGAAGTTCAAACAATCTTATCGATATCTAAGTCGAAGTTCAAACAATCTTATCGATATCTAAGTCGAAGTTCGAACAATCTTATCGATATCTAGGTCGAAGTTCAAACAATCTTATCGATATCTAGGTCGAAGTTCAAACAATCTTATCGATATCTAAGTCGAAGTTCGAACAATCTTATCGATATCTAGGTAGAATATCGAACAATCTTATCGATATCTAGGTCGAAGTTCAAACAATCTTATCGATATCTAAGTCGAAGTTCGAACAATCTTATCGATATCTAGGTCGAAGTTCAAACAATCTTATCGATATCTAGGTCGAAGTTCAAACAATCTTATCGATATCTAAGTCGAAGTTCGAACAATCTTATCGATATCTAGGTAGAAGTTCGAACAATCTTATCGATATCTAAGTCGAAGTTCGAACAATCTTATCGATATCTAGGTCGAAGTTCAAACAATCTTATCGATATCTAAGTCGAAGTTCGAACAATCTTATCGATATCTAAGTCGAAGTTCGAACAATCTTATCGATATCTAGGTCGAAGTTCGAACAATCTTATCGATATCTAGGTCGAAGTTCGAACAATCTTATCGATATCTAGGTAGAAGTTCGAACAATCTTATCGATATCTAGGTCAAAGTTCGAATCATCTTATCGATATCTAAGTCGAAGTTCGAACAATCTTATCGATATCTAGGTAGAAGTTCGAACAATCTTATCGATATCTAAGTCGAAGTTCGAACAATCTTATCGATATCTAAGTCGAAGTTCGAACAATCTTATCGATATCTAGGTCGAAGTTCAAACAATCTTATCGATATCTAAGTCGAAGTTCGAACAATCTTATCGATATCTAAGTCGAAGTTCGAACAATCTTATCGATATCTAGGTCGAAGTTCGAACAATCTTATCGATATCTAGGTAGAAGTTCGAACAATCTTATCGATATCTAGGTCAAAGTTCGAATCATCTTATCGATATCTAAGTCGAAGTTCGAACAATCTTATCGATATCTAGGTAGAAGTTCGAACAATCTTATCGATATCTAGGTAGAAGTTCGAACAATCTTATCGATATCTAGGTCGAAGTTCAAACAATCTTATCGATATCTAGGTCGAAGTTCGAACAATCTTATCGATATCTAGGTCGAAGTTCGAACAATCTTATCGATATCTAGGTAGAAGTTCGAACAATCTTATCGATATCTAGGTCAAAGTTCGAATCATCTTATCGATATCTAAGTCGAAGTTCGAACAATCTTATCGATATCTAGGTAGAAGTTCGAACAATCTTATCGATATCTAGGTAGAAGTTCGAACAATCTTATCGATATCTAGGTCAAAGTTCAAACAATCTTATCGATATCTGAGTCGAAGTTCGAACAATCTTATCGATATCTAGGTCGAAGTTCGAACAATCTTATCGATATCTAGGTCGAAGTTCGAACAATCTTATCGATATCTAGGTAGAAGTTCGAACAATCTTATCGATATCTAGGTCAAAGTTCGAATCATCTTATCGATATCTAAGTCGAAGTTCGAACAATCTTATCGATATCTAGGTCGAAGTTCGAACAATCTTATCGATATCTAGGTAGAAGTTCGAACAATCTTATCGATATCTAAGTCGAAGTTCGAACAATCTTATCGATATCTAGGTCGAAGTTCGAACAATCTTATCGATATCTAGGTCGAAGTTCGAACAATCTTATCGATATCTAGGTAGAAGTTCGAACAATCTTATCGATATCTAGGTCAAAGTTCGAATCATCTTATCGACATCTAAGTCGAAGTTCGAACAATCTTATCGATATCTAGGTCGAAGTTCGAACAATCTTATCGATATCTAGGTAGAAGTTCGAACAATCTTATCGATATCTAAGTCGAAGTTCGAACAATCTTATCGATATCTAGGTCGAAGTTCGAACAATCTTATCGATATCTAGGTCGAAGTTCGAACAATCTTATCGATATCTAGGTAGAAGTTCGAACAATCTTATCGATATCTAGGTCAAAGTTCGAATCATCTTATCGATATCTAAGTCGAAGTTCGAACAATCTTATCGATATCTAGGTCGAAGTTCGAACAATCTTATCGATATCTAGGTCGAAGTTCGAACAATCTTATCGATATCTAGGTCGAAGTTTAAACAATCTTATCGATATCTAAGTCGAAGTTTGAACAATCTTATCGATATCTAGGTCGAAGTTCGAACAATCTTATCGATATCTAGGTCGAAGTTCAAACAATCTTATCGATATCTAGGTCGAAGTTCGAACAATCTTATCGATATCTAGGTCGAAGTTCAAACAATCTTATCGATATCTAAGTCGAAGTTCGAACAATCTTATCGATATCTAGGTCGAAGTTCAAACAATCTTATCGATATCTAAGTCGAAGTTCAAACAATCTTATCGATATCTAAGTCGAAGTTCGAACAATCTTATCGATATCCAGGTCGAAGTTCAAACAATCTTATCGATATCTAGGTCGAAGTTCAAACAAGCTTATCGATATCTAAGTCGAAGTTCGAACAATCTTATCGATATCTAGGTAGAATATCGAACAATCTTATCGATATCTAGGTCGAAGTTCAAACAATCTTATCGATATCTAAGTCGAAGTTCGAACAATCTTATCGATATCTAGGTCGAAGTTCAAACAATCTTATCGATATCTAGGTCGAAGTTCAAACAATCTTATCGATATCTAAGTCGAAGTTCGAACAATCTTATCGATATCTAGGTAGAAGTTCGAACAATCTTATTGATATCTAAGTCGAAGTTCGAACAATCTTATCGATATCTAGGTCGAAGTTCAAACAATCTTATCGATATCTAAGTCGAAGTTCGAACAATCTTATCAATATCTAAGTCGAAGTTCGAACAATCTTATCGATATCTAGGTCGAAGTTCGAACAATCTTATCGATATCTAGGTAGAAGTTCGAACAATCTTATCGATATCTAGGTCAAAGTTCGAATCATCTTATCGATATCTAAGTCGAAGTTCGAACAATCTTATCGATATCTAGGTAGAAGTTCGAACAATCTTATCGATATCTAAGTCGAAGTTCGAACAATCTTATCGATATCTAGGTCGAAGTTCGAACAATCTTATCGATATCTAGGTCGAAGTTCGAACAATCTTATCGATATCTAGGTAGAAGTTCGAACAATCTTATCGATATCTAGGTCAAAGTTCGAATCATCTTATCGATATCTAAGTCGAAGTTCGAACAATCTTATCGATATCTAGGTAGAAGTTCGAACAATCTTATCGATATCTAGGTAGAAAATCGAACAATCTTATCGATATCTAGGTCGAAGTTCAAACAATCTTATCGATATCTAGGTCGAAGTTCGAACAATCTTATCGATATCTAGGTCGAAGTTCGAACAATCTTATCGATATCTAGGTAGAAGTTCGAACAATCTTATCGATATCTAGGTCAAAGTTCGAATCATCTTATCGATATCTAAGTCGAAGTTCGAACAATCTTATCGATATCTAGGTAGAAGTTCGAACAATCTTATCGATATCTAGGTAGAAGTTCGAACAATCTTATCGATATCTAGGTCAAAGTTCAAACAATCTTATCGATATCTGAGTCGAAGTTCGAACAATCTTATCGATATCTAGGTCGAAGTTCGAACAATCTTATCGATATCTAGGTCGAAGTTCGAACAATCTTATCGATATCTAGGTAGATGTTCGAACAATGTTATCGATATCTAGGTCAAAGTTCGAATCATCTTATCGATATCTAAGTCGAAGTTCGAACAATCTTATCGATATCTAGGTCGAAGTTCGAACAATCTTATCGATATCTAGGTAGAAGTTCGAACAATCTTATCGATATCTAAGTCGAAGTTCGAACAATCTTATCGATATCTAGGTCGAAGTTCGAACAATCTTATCGATATCTAGGTCGAAGTTCGAACAATCTTATCGATATCTAGGTAGAAGTTCGAACAATCTTATCGATATCTAGGTCAAAGTTCGAATCATCTTATCGACATCTAAGTCGAAGTTCGAACAATCTTATCGATATCTAGGTCGAAGTTCGAACAATCTTATCGATATCTAGGTAGAAGTTCGAACAATCTTATCGATATCTAAGTCGAAGTTCGAACAATCTTATCGATATCTAGGTCGAAGTTCGAACAATCTTATCGATATCTAGGTCGAAGTTCGAACAATCTTATCGATATCTAGGTAGAAGTTCGAACAATCTTATCGATATCTAGGTCAAAGTTCGAATCATCTTATCGACATCTAAGTCGAAGTTCGAACAATCTTATCGATATCTAGGTCGAAGTTCGAACAATCTTATCGATATCTAGGTAGAAGTTCGAACAATCTTATCGATATCTAAGTCGAAGTTCGAACAATCTTATCGATATCTAGGTCGAAGTTCGAACAATCTTATCGATATCTAGGTCGAAGTTCGAACAATCTTATCGATATCTAGGTCGAAGTTCGAACAATCTTATCGATATCTAGGTAGAAGTTCGAACAATCTTATCGATATCTAGGTCAAAGTTCGAATCATCTTATCGATATCTAAGTCGAAGTTCGAACAATCTTATCGATATCTAGGTAGAAGTTCGAACAATCTTATCGATATCTAAGTCGAAGTTCGAACAATCTTATCGATATCTAGGTCGAAGTTCGAACAATCTTATCGATATCTAGGTCGAAGTTCGAACAATCTTATCGATATCTAGGTAGAAGTTCGAACAATCTTATCGATATCTAGGTCAAAGTTCGAATCATCTTATCGATATCTAAGTCGAAGTTCGAACAATCTTATCGATATCTAGGTAGAAGTTCGAACAATCTTATCGATATCTAGGTAGAAAATCGAACAATCTTATCGATATCTAGGTCGAAGTTCAAACAATCTTATCGATATCTAGGTCGAAGTTCGAACAATCTTATCGATATCTAGGTCGAAGTTCGAACAATCTTATCGATATCTAGGTAGAAGTTCGAACAATCTTATCGATATCTAGGTCAAAGTTCGAATCATCTTATCGATATCTAAGTCGAAGTTCGAACAATCTTATCGATATCTAGGTAGAAGTTCGAACAATCTTATCGATATCTAGGTAGAAGTTCGAACAATCTTATCGATATCTAGGTCAAAGTTCAAACAATCTTATCGATATCTGAGTCGAAGTTCGAACAATCTTATCGATATCTAGGTCGAAGTTCGAACAATCTTATCGATATCTAGGTCGAAGTTCGAACAATCTTATCGATATCTAGGTAGATGTTCGAACAATCTTATCGATATCTAGGTCAAAGTTCGAATCATCTTATCGATATCTAAGTCGAAGTTCGAACAATCTTATCGATATCTAGGTCGAAGTTCGAACAATCTTATCGATATCTAGGTAGAAGTTCGAACAATCTTATCGATATCTAAGTCGAAGTTCGAACAATCTTATCGATATCTAGGTCGAAGTTCGAACAATCTTATCGATATCTAGGTCGAAGTTCGAACAATCTTATCGATATCTAGGTAGAAGTTCGAACAATCTTATCGATATCTAGGTCAAAGTTCGAATCATCTTATCGACATCTAAGTCGAAGTTCGAACAATCTTATCGATATCTAGGTCGAAGTTCGAACAATCTTATCGATATCTAGGTAGAAGTTCGAACAATCTTATCGATATCTAAGTCGAAGTTCGAACAATCTTATCGATATCTAGGTCGAAGTTCGAACAATCTTATCGATATCTAGGTCGAAGTTCGAACAATCTTATCGATATCTAGGTAGAAGTTCGAACAATCTTATCGATATCTAGGTCAAAGTTCGAATCATCTTATCGATATCTAAGTCGAAGTTCGAACAATCTTATCGATATCTAGGTCGAAGTTCGAACAATCTTATCGATATCTAGGTCGAAGTTCGAACAATCTTATCGATATCTAGGTCGAAGTTTAAACAATCTTATCGATATCTAAGTCGAAGTTTGAACAATCTTATCGATATCTAGGTCGATGTTCGAACAATCTTATCGATATCTAGGTCGAAGTTCAAACAATCTTATCGATATCTAGGTCGAAGTTCGAACAATCTTATCGATATCTAAGTCGAAGTTCGAACAATCTTATCGATATCTAGGTCGAAGTTCAAACAATCTTATCGATATCTAAGTCGAAGTTCAAACAATCTTATCGATATCTAAGTCGAAGTTCGAACAATCTTATCGATATCTAGGTCGAAGTTCAAACAATCTTATCGATATCTAGGTCGAAGTTCAAACAATCTTATCGATATCTTAGTCGAAGTTCGAACAATCTTATCGATATCTAGGTAGAATATCGAACAATCTTATCGATATCTAGGTCGAAGTTCAAACAATCTTATCGATATCTAAGTCGAAGTTCGAACAATCTTATCGATATCTAGGTCGAAGTTCAAACAATCTTATCGATATCTAGGTCGAAGTTCAAACAATCTTATCGATATCTAAGTCGAAGTTCGAACAATCTTATCGATATCTAGGTAGAAGTTCGAACAATCTTATCGATATCTAAGTCGTAGTTCGAACAATCTTATCGATATCTAGGTCGAAGTTCAAACAATCTTATCGATATCTAAGTCGAAGTTCGAACAATCTTATCGATATCTAAGTCGAAGTTCGAACAATCTTATCGATATCTAGGTCGAAGTTCGAACAATCTTATCGATATCTAGGTAGAAGTTCGAACAATCTTATCGATATCTAGGTCAAAGTTCGAATCATCTTATCGATATCTAAGTCGAAGTTCGAAAAATCTTATCGATATCTAGGTAGAAGTTCGAACAATCTTATCGATATCTAAGTCGAAGTTCGAACAATCTTATCGATATCTAGGTCGAAGTTCGAACAATCTTATCGATATCTAGGTCGAAGTTCGAACAATCTTATCGATATCTAGGTAGAAGTTCGAACAATCTTATCGATATCTAGGTCAAAGTTCGAATCATCTTATCGATATCTAAGTCGAAGTTCGAACAATCTTATCGATATCTAGGTAGAAGTTCGAACAATCTTATCGATATCTAGGTAGAAGTTCGAACAATCTTATCGATATCTAGGTCGAAGTTCAAACAATCTTATCGATATCTAGGTCGAAGTTCGAACAATCTTATCGATATCTAGGTCGAAGTTCGAACAATCTTATCGATATCTAGGTAGAAGTTCGAACAATCTTATCGATATCTAGGTCAAAGTTCGAATCATCTTATCGATATCTAAGTCGAAGTTCGAACAATCTTATCGATATCTAGGTAGAAGTTCGAACAATCTTATCGATATCTAGGTAGAAGTTCGAACAATCTTATCGATATCTAGGTCAAAGTTCAAACAATCTTATCGATATCTGAGTCGAAGTTCGAACAATCTTATCGATATCTAGGTCGAAGTTCGAACAATCTTATCGATATCTAGGTCGAAGTTCGAACAATCTTATCGATATCTAGGTAGAAGTTCGAACAATCTTATCGATATCTAAGTCGAAGTTCGAACAATCTTATCGATATCTAGGTCGAAGTTCGAACAATCTTATCGATATCTAGGTCGAAGTTCGAACAATCTTATCGATATCTAGGTCGAAGTTCGAACAATCTTATCGATATCTAGGTAGAAGTTCGAACAATCTTATCGATATCTAGGTCAAAGTTCGAATCATCTTATCGATATCTAAGTCGAAGTTCGAACAATCTTATCGATATCTAGGTAGAAGTTCGAACAATCTTATCGATATCTAAGTCGAAGTTCGAACAATCTTATCGATATCTAGGTCGAAGTTCGAACAATCTTATCGATATCTAGGTCGAAGTTCGAACAATCTTATCGATATCTAGGTAGAAGTTCGAACAATCTTATCGATATCTAGGTCAAAGTTCGAATCATCTTATCGATATCTAAGTCGAAGTTCGAACAATCTTATCGATATCTAGGTAGAAGTTCGAACAATCTTATCGATATCTAGGTAGAAAATCGAACAATCTTATCGATATCTAGGTCGAAGTTCAAACAATCTTATCGATATCTAGGTCGAAGTTCGAACAATCTTATCGATATCTAGGTCGAAGTTCGAACAATCTTATCGATATCTAGGTAGAAGTTCGAACAATCTTATCGATATCTAGGTCAAAGTTCGAATCATCTTATCGATATCTAAGTCGAAGTTCGAACAATCTTATCGATATCTAGGTAGAAGTTCGAACAATCTTATCGATATCTAGGTAGAAGTTCGAACAATCTTATCGATATCTAGGTCAAAGTTCAAACAATCTTATCGATATCTGAGTCGAAGTTCGAACAATCTTATCGATATCTAGGTCGAAGTTCGATCAATCTTATCGATATCTAGGTCGAAGTTCGAACAATCTTATCGATATCTAGGTAGATGTTCGAACAATCTTATCGATATCTAGGTCAAAGTTCGAATCATCTTATCGATATCTAAGTCGAAGTTCGAACAATCTTATCGATATCTAGGTCGAAGTTCGAACAATCTTATCGATATCTAGGTAGAAGTTCGAACAATCTTATCGATATCTAAGTCGAAGTTCGAACAATCTTATCGATATCTAGGTCGAAGTTCGAACAATCTTATCGATATCTAGGTCGAAGTTCGAACAATCTTATCGATATCTAGGTAGAAGTTCGAACAATCTTATCGATATCTAGGTCAAAGTTCGAATCATCTTATCGACATCTAAGTCGAAGTTCGAACAATCTTATCGATATCTAGGTCGAAGTTCGAACAATCTTATCGATATCTAGGTAGAAGTTCGAACAATCTTATCGATATCTAAGTCGAAGTTCGAACAATCTTATCGATATCTAGGTCGAAGTTCGAACAATCTTATCGATATCTAGGTCGAAGTTCGAACAATCTTATCGATATCTAGGTAGAAGTTCGAACAATCTTATCGATATCTAGGTCAAAGTTCGAATCATCTTATCGATATCTAAGTCGAAGTTCGAACAATCTTATCGATATCTAGGTCGAAGTTCGAACAATCTTATCGATATCTAGGTCGAAGTTCGAACAATCTTATCGATATCTAGGTCGAAGTTTAAACAATCTTATCGATATCTAAGTCGAAGTTTGAACAATCTTATCGATATCTAGGTCGAAGTTCGAACAATCTTATCGATATCTAGGTCGAAGTTCAAACAATCTTATCGATATCTAGGTCGAAGTTCGAACAATCTTATCGATATCTAAGTCGAAGTTCGAACAATCTTATCGATATCTAGGTCGAAGTTCAAACAATCTTATCGATATCTAAGTCGAAGTTCAAACAATCTTATCGATATCTAAGTCGAAGTTCGAACAATCTTATCGATATCTAGGTCGAAGTTCAAACAATCTTATCGATATCTAGGTCGAAGTTCAAACAATCTTATCGATATCTAAGTCGAAGTTCGAACAATCTTATCGATATCTAGGTAGAATATCGAACAATCTTATCGATATCTAGGTCGAAGTTCAAACAATCTTATCGATATCTAAGTCGAAGTTCGAACAATCTTATCGATATCTAGGTCGAAGTTCAAACAATCTTATCGATATCTAGGTCGAAGTTCAAACAATCTTATCGATATCTAAGTCGAAGTTCGAACAATCTTATCGATATCTAGGTAGAAGTTCGAACAATCTTATCGATATCTAAGTCGAAGTTCGAACAATCTTATCGATATCTAGGTCGAAGTTCAAACAATCTTATCGATATCTAAGTCGAAGTTCGAACAATCTTATCGATATCTAAGTCGAAGTTCGAACAATCTTATCGATATCTAGGTCGAAGTTCGAACAATCTTATCGATATCTAGGTAGAAGTTCGAACAATCTTATCGATATCTAGGTCAAAGTTCGAATCATCTTATCGATATCTAAGTCGAAGTTCGAACAATCTTATCGATATCTAGGTAGAAGTTCGAACAATCTTATCGATATCTAAGTCGAAGTTCGAACAATCTTATCGATATCTAGGTCGAAGTTCGAACAATCTTATCGATATCTAGGTCGAAGTTCGAACAATCTTATCGATATCTAGGTAGAAGTTCGAACAATCTTATCGATATCTAGGTCAAAGTTCGAATCATCTTATCGATATCTAAGTCGAAGTTCGAACAATCTTATCGATATCTAGGTAGAAGTTCGAACAATCTTATCGATATCTAAGTCGAAGTTCGAACAATCTTATCGATATCTAGGTCGAAGTTCGAACAATCTTATCGATATCTAGGTCGAAGTTCGAACAATCTTATCGATATCTAGGTAGAAGTTCGAACAATCTTATCGATATCTAGGTCGAAGTTCAAACAATCTTATCGATATCTAGGTCGAAGTTCGAACAATCTTATCGATATCTAGGTCGAAGTTCGAACAATCTTATCGATATCTAGGTAGAAGTTCGAACAATCTTATCGATATCTAGGTCAAAGTTCGAATCATCTTATCGATATCTAAGTCGAAGTTCGAACAATCTTATCGATATCTAGGTAGAAGTTCGAACAATCTTATCGATATCTAGGTAGAAGTTCGAACAATCTTATCGATATCTAGGTCAAAGTTCAAACAATCTTATCGATATCTGAGTCGAAGTTCGAACAATCTTATCGATATCTAGGTCGAAGTTCGAACAATCTTATCGATATCTAGGTCGAAGTTCGAACAATCTTATCGATATCTAGGTAGAAGTTCGAACAATCTTATCGATATCTAGGTCAAAGTTCGAATCATCTTATCGATATCTAAGTCGAAGTTCGAACAATCTTATCGATATCTAGGTCGAAGTTCGAACAATCTTATCGATATCTAGGTAGAAGTTCGAACAATCTTATCGATATCTAAGTCGAAGTTCGAACAATCTTATCGATATCTAGGTCGAAGTTCGAACAATCTTATCGATATCTAGGTCGAAGTTCGAACAATCTTATCGATATCTAGGTAGAAGTTCGAACAATCTTATCGATATCTAGGTCAAAGTTCGAATCATCTTATCGACATCTAAGTCGAAGTTCGAACAATCTTATCGATATCTAGGTCGAAGTTTGAACAATCTTATCAATATCTAGGTATAAGTTCGAACAATCTTATCGATATCTAAGTCGAAGTTCGAACAATCTTATCGATATCTAGGTCGAAGTTCGAACAATCTTATCGATATCTAGGTCGAAGTTCGAACAATCTTATCGATATCTAGGTAGAAGTTCGAACAATCTTATCGATATCTAGGTCAAAGTTCGAATCATCTTATCGATATCTAAGTCGAAGTTCGAACAATCTTATCGATATCTAGGTCGAAGTTCGAACAATCTTATCGATATCTAGGTCGAAGTTCGAACAATCTTATCGATATCTAGGTCGAAGTTCGAACAATCTTATCGATATCTAGGTAGAAGTTCGAACAATCTTATCGATATCTAGGTCAAAGTTCGAATCATCTTATCGATATCTAAGTCGAAGTTCGAACAATCTTATCGATATCTAAGTCGAAGTTCGAACAATCTTATCGATATCTAGGTCGAAGTTCGAACAATCTTATCGATATCTAGGTCGAAGTTCGAACAATCTTATCGATATCTAGGTAGAAGTTCGAACAATCTTATCGATATCTAGGTCAAAGTTCGAATCATCTTATCGATATCTAAGTCGAAGTTCGAACAATCTTATCGATATCTAGGTCGAAGTTCGAACAATCTTATCGATATCTAGGTAGAAGTTCGAACAATCTTATCGATATCTAGGTCAAAGTTCGAATCATCTTATCGATATCTAGGTCGAAGTTCAAACAATCTTATCGATATCTAGGTCGAAGTTCAAACAATCTTATCGATATCTAGGTCGAAGTTCAAACAATCTTATCGATATCTAGGTAGAAGTTCGAACAATCTTATCGATATCTAGGTAGAAGTTCGAACAATCTTATCGATATCTAGGTCGAAGTTCAAACAATCTTATCGATATCTAGGTCGAAGTTCAAACAATCTTATCGATATCTAGGTCGAAGTTCAAACAATCTTATCGATATCTAGGTAGAAGTTCGAACAATCTTATCGATATCTAGGTAGAAGTTCGAACAATCTTATCGATATCTAGGTCAAAGTTCGAATCATCTTATCGATATCTAAGTCGAAGTTCGAACAATCTTATCGATATCTAGGTCGAAGTTCGAACAATCTTATCGATATCTAGGTCGAAGTTCGAACAATCTTATCGATATCTAGGTCGAAGTTCGAACAATCTTATCGATATCTAGGTAGAAGTTCGAACAATCTTATCGATATCTAGGTCAAAGTTCGAATCATCTTATCGATATCTAAGTCGAAGTTCGAACAATCTTATCGATATCTAAGTCGAAGTTCGAACAATCTTATCGATATCTAGGTCGAAGTTCGAACAATCTTATCGATATCTAGGTCGAAGTTCGAACAATCTTATCGATATCTAGGTAGAAGTTCGAACAATCTTATCGATATCTAGGTCAAAGTTCGAATCATCTTATCGATATCTAAGTCGAAGTTCGAACAATCTTATCGATATCTAGGTCGAAGTTCGAACAATCTTATCGATATCTAGGTAGAAGTTCGAACAATCTTATCGATATCTAGGTCAAAGTTCGAATCATCTTATCGATATCTAGGTAGAAGTTCGAACAATCTTATCGATATCTAGGTTGAAGTTCAAACAATCTTATCGATATCTAAGTCAAAGTTCGAACAATCTTATCGATATCTAGGTCGAAGTTCAAACAATCTTATCGATATCTAGGTCGAAGTTCAAACAATCTTATCGATATCTAGGTCGAAGTTCGAACAATCTTATCGATATCTAGGTCGAAGTTCGAACAATCTTATCGATATCTAGGTAGAAGTTCGAACAATCTTATCGATATCTAGGTCAAAGTTCGAATCATCTTATCGATATCTAAGTCGAAGTTCGAACAATCTTATCGATATCTAGGTCGAAGTTCGAACAATCTTGTCGATATCCCGGTCAAAGTTCGAATCATCTTATCGATATCTAGGTCGAAGTTCGAACAATCTTATCGATATCTAGGTAGAAGTTCGAACAATCTTATCGATATCTAGGTAGAAGTTCGAACAATCTTATCGATATCTAGGTAGAAGTTCGAACAATCTTATCGATATCTAGGTCGAAGTTCGAACAATTTTATCGATATCTAGGTCGAAGTTCGAGCAATCTTATCGATATCTAGGTCGAAGTTCGAACAATCTTATCTATATCTAGGTAGAAGTTCGAACAATCTTAACGATATCTAGGTAGAAGTTCGAACAATCTTATCGATATCTAGGTAAAAGTTCGAACAATCTTATCGATATCTAGGTCGAAAAATAGAGAATACTTTATTGAACACAAATACATCGAGTACTCTTCACCAATTTATTTTCGGTAGTAACCAAAAAATCGTACAATGGATGATGTGCTGGCGGGTTTTAAACGATAATACTTACACTTGTATTCCATTATAGTTCAGGTAGAATATCAAGTATCCATAAAATAATTGATAATCACAACACAAATGATAACAAGTTGCTAGCTCTGACAGACAGTCAAGCGATATGTATTGAGGAAAATCCAAGAGGTCCTCGGTATCATAGGCACTGTTGAAGCAAAACATGACAAACCATGTAATTAGAATCCAAAATAGGCGACAAGTCATTGCATGATATATATTGTTTGGCCCAAAGATTTCTTGATACTCTAAACCCCTTTACAAATCCAACGATCATCAAGAAACAAGATTTAACTTATTAAACTAAAACTGTTTCCGAGTTATAAAACCTTCATTTCCAGTATCGGTTGCCATGGTTATATTTCATATTATAAATGCATATAAAACCGCGGGTAATAACTAGTTAAGAAACAAATGAGTATATTAAAAGCTCTTGTGTATTCAAGTTTAAAAATGAATCCTTATTATTAATATCTACAACCGTGGACTTGTAACCTTGTGTAATTCTGACGGCTCAGTGACTCGGTATATTTTGCTTTATAACAATTTTCTAGTCTGGTTGACAGAAATTAAGTTTACGGTACGTATATTTGGTTATTATATAGGTATACAAATAATACCATAGTCGTCCCACAAACACCTTACACGCCGCAGATATACGGTCTGTCCGTCTTTCTTTGAGATTTAAAGAATCTGAACAGATTGGCTTAAACTAAACTTCCTGTTGAAAAGTAGCCTAATGTTATAAACACGAATCCGTTATCCAAAATACCTCCAGCATTCATACAATGCTTGTTAGGAACATTATCTAAACTGTTGATTACTGAATCTAAGCATACTGCAAGGTCCTCGACAGTGCAAGGACTTTGTAAGTATGCGGTCTATCTTTGTTACGATTTAGGATTACTCTGTAAATCTTGGGCTCCTCGCCAACTATCAACTGTATCGCATCAGATAGTTTCAGATCTTTACTTTTCTATCGCAGTTACAATACTTTCGTAACAGTGGTAGAGCCAGCAACATCTGTTGTACGAACGGGTCGGCACAACCGGTGAAATACCACGACCTCACAGAAAGCAGGCGTGAAGTAGAAGTATTCTGTGGTCTATTCATGTGTATAATGATTACGAACCTTATGTTGAACTACTTAATGTTATTATTATTCATTAGGAATCTTTTACTTTAGGAGATGTAGTAAAATGACACCCAAATGTTTCTCTTGTTCCTAGTCCTACAAGAATCACGGAGTCATCTCCGTTATCGTGGATAAATGATATTTTATTACACACTAGCAGTTGGCCGCGGCGCTTATCGTAGCAAATTGCATGATAATCGGTTTTTTATAATGTATAAACTAGCGCTTGACAACAATCCCACCTTATGTTATGTGGTGATGTGGTCTAAAGATGGTACGGACTCGCTTAGTAACGGCCTATTCACTCTCCTCGTGATCCACGTCGTAATCGGACGGAAATACTGACGCCGGAAACTTATTCCAATCCTTTGCCGTTCGCAAGACGAACGAAGATTCGAGTCGCTTCGCTTGAACGCGCGGTATCTCTACTGTGAAAGGATGGGGCCTGCCGTACATATGTCTAAATGTCCTATTCTAGATAGGGGGAATTAAATCGCGTAATTCCTGCGCGCACAGTTGAGTAGTATACGCGTGAAAGCGAAACAAACATACATTCGAATTTATTATGCCATGTGTAAAAACGAAAACACTCGACAAACCGGCTAAGAACCAAAACAAATGCGGAATGAAAGAGAAATATTTAAGTAGTGCATTTTTAGGGTTCCGTACCCAAAGGGTAAGACGGGACCCTGTTACTAAGACTCCACTGTCTGTCTGTCACCAGGCTGTATCTCACGAACCATGATAGTTAGACAGTTGAGTTGATATATTTCTGTTGCCACGACAACAAAAAAACTAAAAAACTAAATAAAATAAATATTCAACCAGCGTATCAGAAAGTAAAATAATTATATATTTTGACCGGCTGATTGGTATGGTTACTAAGATACTTGCTTTTCACGCTGCAGGTCGTGGGCTCGATTCCCAGGACAGACATTTGTCTACATGAACATATTAGTTTGTCCTGACTCTATGTATGTAAATATCTATTTTAGTATGTATTTACCAAAGAAAAGTAGTATATTAAGTATATCTGGTTGCCATAGCACAAGTTCTGCTTAGTTTGGTATCAGATGTCAGTGTGTGGATAGTGTGCCAGACTAGGATTATTATTTAAGGTGGCCTCACAACAAACTTGTCTTTTTGCTGTTTTATGGATAATGGTACGGGACCCTTCTTGCGCGAGTCCGACTCGCAATTGTCCGGTTTTTCATTGTTCAGCATTGTGGCTGCCGGGACGAGTGGCGGGAGCGGGACGGGAGGCGCATGCTGAAGCAGAAAGGGACTACGAAAACCGGTCTGTTTGATTAAAAATCGTCTGCGGAACGATGTGGCCGCCCGTTCTTTATTTCCCGGGGCTTTAATTTGGCTTCACGGAATGTTGAATTCACTTTGTAATGTACTTTAAGTTTTTTATCTGCTTATGGAGATAATTACAGAACCATAAACGCAATAGAATCAGACCAGAGATAATTTGAGCTTTCTGAAACATGTACACACGACAATGTATTACGACCGTTTTATAAGTATAGGCCACTAAAAAATATGACAAAACAAACTTTTTACGAGTCTGTACATTTAGGAATACTGCCACTATTTACTGTAAATATACATAATATAATGTATGGGTTTCCACTACCGAAAACATTCACATGAGACAGTTTCTCATTTCAGTTTTTTCACGAAGAAATATAGAGAGAACGGCATACGCCAGTGAAAACCCACGGTTAGTTCGATTGATGTCAACTGCGAAGTCTCCCCTGGGGCCTGGGTCGTAGGCTCAGTAAATACGAGTGTCAGTATGTTCCTTCGGAGATCCGGAGCTCTTTCCCGTCGCACTTGAGACTGGCCACCGAGTGGGTTTTAGTGAACACAACCCTGTCTTGACCCTATATAAAAATATTCGAATTCTGTATATGAATGTTATGATACATTTTATATTGTTTTAATTTTTTTATCGACTGGCTAACGCTGACTGACCAGACGAACATAAACTACATACTTACAATTTACTTGCCGTCTTTCTGTTGGCTTCAGATTAGTTGCCAGAATAAGAATGATAAAACACAAGCTAGCACTACACTACACTTTTAATTAACATATATTGAAAACATAACTTCAGTAACATACTTTGTGATATGCTATGTCAGCTGTTATTGCGCTATGTCAGCTGTTATTGCGCTATGTCAGCTGTTTCAGTTTTAGTAATATATTGCGCTGTGGATACAAAATGTAATAATGCAAAGCGAGCTAATCGTTCAGAGTGTGTGAGCAGATAACAGGCGGCCAGCGGCTGCGACTAGCTAGGACGAATAAGCTACATACAGTCTCGTTAAATTAACATACTGTTGCTCTCATGCTGTTCTGTTTGTATTTACGTATGTATGTGATAATATACATTGCGGCCGCATTAGGTCAGTGGGTCGCAAGAGACAGTATTTATTTGAGAAACTAAATATGCCAGCCCTTTTTTGCTTTTGTTGAATTCATCAAGCCTACCTAATTTTTTTTTGTAATATTTAAAACGCTAAATTCACCATATAAGCGTTGATTGGTCTTCGTTAAGGGAGCAAGCACCGGATCCCATGACGTTAAGTGATCACCACCCCTCCTACCAACATCTCCAATCCAAGAGTAGCTGTTTTTAATCGTACGATATTTAAAAGGCTGGTGACAAATGATTCCACAAGACACTACCAAAACGATTACAGGATGCTTCAAGTATCAATAAATACTTTTCTATTCGACGCCACAGAAATACAGATTTAGTCTTTTGATTTTTTTGATTCAACTTTCTTTCTTTTTTAGTACTAGGTGGCAAACGAGCAAGCGATTCACCCGATGTCAAGTGATCGCTACCCATAGACATCTGCAACTAACTACTGAATTGCAGACGCGTTGCGCCCTTTAATGGACAGAGGAGGGGGAAAGACAGAAAATGGTTATTTCCATTGCCTATACATCCCCTCCACCGTCAAGTTCTCTTCCCCTTCCCATCATTTCCTTATAAGAAAAGGTTTGGAAGGAGGAGAGAACTAGAATTAGGCCTCCGGCACCTCACTCATCAGTAGTAACGCACTCTACTTCACGTTTTCTGTGAGGTCGTGGTATTTCACCAGTCGAGCCGGCCTATTCGTGCAACATATGCTGTTGTTGCGGACTCTACCACTGTGCTTTCAACATCTGGGCATATCGTGTAGCGCCTGTTAGTTTATAACCAGCAAAATTTTAAATAGACAAAATAAATATTTATGGTAGGTTATTATAGGAACATAAAAAATATTATTATGCAGTGTATAGACCGAAAATTGATCAACCTTTTTTTTCTTTGTACTTCTATTTATACGTGTGCCACTAACAGACAACTCGAGTGTGCACATTATTGTATACTATATAAATATGCATAATTGTAAATACTTTACGAAAAAAAAACAAAAACAATGATGCTAAATTACTATCGTATTTTTATCAGCTACAAACCGTGTGATACTGCCCACCTCACGAGGGGACTATGGTAAGGGTATGTTAATAAGCTTCTAAACATGTCCTACCGCTACGCTCACCTAGTGGTCGCAGTCGAGTAAGCCACGGACAGACTGGTTCACTCAAGTACAGTGCACACAGACTGTGTGGTTGTCTCAAAAAAAAATTAAAAATATAAAATGCGCGCGTAATTTTATAACCTTAAACAAAAGGAGTAGTTCTGTCACTTCTGTATAAAGGTATGTTTTCAAAGCTTTATTGACATTAAAACAGTGCTGCGAATTCATTTTAAATCTTATTGTTTTAGACTAGCAAAATAATGTTTTAATAGGATTTCAAATTTTAATTATGCGTTTTAAGTATCTTTCCTTGTGCTATTGTATTATTCAAGAATAAACACGTGTATTGGACGATGTCAATATATACCTCGTTTCATCGCAAGATATGATTGTTGTAAACAAACGTCATTTACCATACATGGCGGCCATTACACTTTTTTATTCACTCAACCGAAATGTAATTTTGTAGACAAAGTGAGATAAAAATGAAGTGAAATTTTGTATTATGGATAGATAATATTGTAAAGTAATGAGACAAAGTTGTTTTTTTTCTAAAATATTTTGCAATTTACGAATTTTGACGTAAAATCATTTGTTTACAAAAATCACATCTTGCTGTGAAATAAAGCATAGTGCGTCAATTGTCACCCGTTCAACGGATATTTAGGTGGGGAATATGCTTTATCAATTGAAATGTTCTTTTTAGATTTTCTTAATTAAATATCTTCTGGTTAATAAATGGAACCGTTGTTCGCGAGGACAAGTTTCCTCTAGTTGTGATTAGGATATGACCAGATGGCGGTAAGACTCACATTGGTAGTGTTGATATTAACACCTGCAACACATCGAATCTCTTATACGTCGCATTTACTTACACCACATAAAGGACTGGTTCCATCTTAACAGACAAGAAGTTTGCAGTCGATGTAGACGCTGCTGCCAAGAGCGCGCCTTAACATACCAATTGTACGTATGCTCAGATAGCGAAAATTATATAGGAAACAATGATGTTAGGACAGTGTAGCAATTTTTAATATTAGTATACTATAATAAGCACAACAATATACTAACAAAAAAAATAAGCTTATCGCCTGACCCGTAAAAACTTTTTTCTATGTTAACGCAAATTCATCATGGCATTCGGGAGGAATATTCATCATGGCATTCGGGAGTAATATTCATCATGGCATTCGGGAGTAATATTCATCATGGCATTCGGGAGTAATATTCATCATGGCATTCTGGAGGAATATTCATCATGGCATTCGGGAGGAATATTCATCATGGCATTCGGGAGTTATATTCATCATGGCATTCGGGAGTAATATTCATCATGGCATTCGGGAGTAATATTCATCATGGCATTCGGGAGGAATATTCATCATGGCATTCGGGAGTATATTCATCATGGCATTCGGGAGGAATATTCATCATGGCATTCGAGAGGAATATTCATCATGGCATTCGGGAGTTATATTCATCATGGCATTCGGGAGTAATATTCATCATGGCATTCGGGAGTAATATTCATCATGGCATTCGGGAGGAATATTCATCATGGCATTCGGGAGGAATATTCATCATGGCATTCGGGAGGAATATTCATCATGGCATTCGGGAGGAATATTCATCATGGCATTCGGGAGTTATATTTATCATGGCATTCGGGAGTAATATTCATCATGGCATTCGGGAGGAATATTCATCATGGCATTCGGGAGGAATATTCATCATGGCATTCGGGAGGAATATTCATCATGGCATTCGGGAGGAATATTCATCATGGCATTCGGGAGGAATATTCATCATGGCATTCGGGAGGAATATTCATCATGGCATTCGGGAGTAATATATAGGTTACATTATATTGCACCCCGGGTGAAACCGCAGGACTCAACTTGTTAATTATATAATGCAACCAACTCTTGTACATAAATATGTATAACTAAGTTTCGCTTAACCCGATATAATTTTACATTTGGATACTGTTTTTGTTTTTGAATTTATCTAAATAGGTACATAGCTAAGCAACAATAACAGGAATTTGCACGAAAAAAAAACGGATTCTTAAAGCAACGTCTCTTAGTCATGGTTATCAATGCATGGTTAATTGGTTGACAAGTATGCAAAGTATTAGTGGTATTTCTGTGAGATGACACAAGTCCATTATTCAAAAAAATATCTTTCGAATGAACAAAATTTAACGATGACATATGTCATACGCTATTAGCAGCTAGTAAATATTATTGAAAGATTTATTTTCAACTACTGACCCGCCCCGACTTCGCCCGGTTACCACTAATTATGTTAACTCGATCGCTACCAAACAAAGGAATGTGCCAATCTGGACAATCCCTGTAAATTTCATCGAAATCGGTCCAGCCGTTTCGGAGTCTATAGATCTCTAGGGAACATACATATTTCGCTTTTTATATACTATTTTTTAAATAAAAAGTATCATGTGTTACTTCTAATACCTCCAAGAATATGTGTACAAAGTTTTATGATGATCGGTTGAGTAGTTTTGAAAGCTTAACAAACAAACTTACATTCACATTTATAATATTAGTAGGGATAGGGACAATATTTTGACTGTATATAAAAACTACACATAATACAGCATGCTGTCTTAGATCTGCCTCTCTAAGCCTTGTTGGCCTCACCTGCAGGACATCATTCTCTCTTCCCTTATATCCTCACTGTTTGTTCTATTAATCAATGTTTTTGTGTCCTTGGAAGCGACAAATTGGCGGCAAATTATAGTGACAACATTCTAACCGATGTTGCCACATGCCACACGCAGGGACAAGTAACGGTGTCTAACCTCTGATATGTCGCGGGCTATGTTAATTATTTAAAATCAAACCTGACTTCGGCGGCTATGGCACACTGGACGTAAAGGTTAGCGACTTTATCGTAAGAATTTTATTATCTGTCGCCCACTCCTTGTATTGACCTAGACATGAAAGTACAAATTTGCCTTCGAAATCGATAGTGTTACAGTTTTAACGAGTGGTTTGGCGCCTTTTTTGAATGGAACGTCACGGTCAATTTATGACGCGCCTAAAGGCTGCGTACCACTAAGCGTTCACAATCCAAACTGCTTTAGTCGTTCCACTTGACGATTTTGATCGTTGTGGTCGCGGCGAAAACGTCACTAATGTCATCATCGATTTCACACGCAGCAAGTTCACAACGACCCATCTGAATACGTGTTTCTTTGCTTAACCCTTAATAACCTAGAGTTTCAATTTTGATACCAATCTTTAAAACCGAATGTTCACATTACTATTAGTTTTTTTTATAGGTTGGCTGTACGTATTTTACTGTAGTATAATATTCTTTCCAGCTCTCAAACTTGTTTTACTTTATCTATGACATATTACTTGCGCGGCAAAGTGAACAAGTAAACACATTTTACTGAAAGATTTGTTGAATACAAATTTGATATATTTTCTTTTTCTAAAGACTATACATATACCTGTTTTTTTTCTAAATAAGTATGTTAAATAAATATTGTGTTTTTTTAGCTATTTTTCCCTTCATCTAGACCCTCAAGCAAACACAGGAATATTAAAAAAAAACACTGACGTAAATCAGGCTACTAAGGGTTAAATTAAAGTTAGTAGTAGTTAAACAAAATTTAATTTGTAGAGCATCATTGCGGCGTAAAAAATACCAAATATCCTGCTATCGCCGTATAAGATTTCTTATTATGTCATATTTATACATAAATTAATAAAGTGCTCCACTAAAATTAAATATAAAATTATTCTCTTGCTTTATTTTTCTAACTCGGCATTTGTATTATTTACATCCACGCTCAAAACGCATAACACAACAATAACAACATTTTGACATTTCTACAATATACATGACATAACCCATGACGACCATTAACAACTTTTTTTAACTATTATCAATTTCATTTAATGTCTTTTTTCATAAACAAAACAGTAAAGTATATTATAATATACGGGATATTTTTTTGTTACGCTAAATTATAACTTCTTACACATAAGTACACTCATTTTTTTAGACAAAGGGCAATTGACATACAGCCACAACCGTACTTACGTGTTGAGGAAATATACTATACATTTTAGTTAGCTCATTTCCTTTAATAAAAGCATGTTTTGAAGGATTACAGGAAATGTTATTAAACCTCGGGAAGATACAATATGCCCAACACGAATGTAATTCAATTCAATACCGGAATAAGGATTTGTCCAAACATAAATATTTGGCTTAATTTTATAATAATTATAAACATCCAATACACAAAAATATGATTATACTAACAATAAAATATATATTCCTTATATACCTGTAAAAAAACAAATAAATGTGTATCCCACGGGAACCGTCCATTTTTCCGGGATAAAAAGTAGCCCATATGCTATTCCAGACAGTTTTTGCGTGAAAGAATAAGAAACATCCAAACATCCATACTTACAAACTTTCGCATTTATTGTAATTAGCATAGATTTAACCAAATTGCTCACATACTATGTGACGTGTTCAAAATTGTGCCTTATTTGTAATGAATTTTGGTATAGAATTGGAATACAACGGTAAGTTGCCCGCGTTACGCTAGCGCCAGACACCGAAATATGGTGCAAAATGCTTAAAACTTCTTAAAATTCCGCCTTATTCCTTTTTTTCCTTTCTGTTCGCAAGAAATGATTTAAAACTATATTTATTATTTACTTCATATAAACTAGAGAGAGAGGTGATTCCTGAGAGGAGTGGGGATGGGTAAAAGTTAGAATTTACTGTCATTTTACGATTTTTTAATTTTAATTTTTCTTAAATCTCTGTCTCGTGTCCTAAATTATGTTCCAAAAATAAAAATATGTTAATTTTATTATAATATTTCAACCGCACCGGTTTGGCCGTGGAAGAATTGACACCTACTAATTTACAGATAGTCAGAGACGCTTCTGGAAGGTGATTTATTGTGGACACGGTAACAACGGGCCGGGGAGTGGGACCGCACCGACAACACAGCGATCAATAAAGTTGTTGGTGTCAAAAGTTTGACGCCAACAACTTTCTACGTCCGATTTGCTAAATTGCATCGAACTAGTGGTCGCTTTTATTTATTATTATTCGTGAATAATGGATAAGATATTGGAACTTGCTTTAGTAACCTTATGTATACCAACCAACTGTATACAATATTTACTAAGTCTGATCACAGATACAATTGTGGATTTCGGATTCAGAAACAAAGGAGGGACCGTTATATTGCGAAATCTTTTAGCCAGGCGTTCTATTTCTTTTAAATGAGGAATAGTGTTGTATGTCAGTTCGTATGCCTTTATAAATCTAGAATATAAGCATGAAATGTAACCTCATTTATTATACAACCCATACTATATCAACATCTCGGTAGCGTTACCTACCAGTTATGGATACCACATATGAAGCTTTTTCACCTAAAGGTATTAAAAATATCTTTTCTCTCGACAATGTACTGAGTGCGTTGAAAATATAATACTATTACTAAAAAGTACATATGACCCTCCTTAGTGCATCCAAATTATCATAAAGTTATTACGAATTCGGTTGAGCTTTGGCGCTGTTAGTTAGTAGGCCCATTTCTCTTTGATCTAGCCGATTTGATTAAATTGAGAGTTGATTAATTTCGGTTGGTTCTGGGATACAATCATACTATGATGACAACAATTCCTATAGTATTGTAGAATTTATTTTTATTAATACAATGTAATTATGGAAGTGAGAGCTGAGTTCGGCAGGAAAAGTAGTTAATGCCGTTGTGATGCGATCCTTAAGAAGTATGTTAGGCGTGACATTGAATGATAGGGTTAAAAATAGCGTTATAAGGGAAAACTGTGGCTTAAAAGTGGATGTTGTGACTAGAATTGAGAAAGGTATGCTTCGGTGATTCAGACATGTTGAAAGGATGAACGAAGAGATAATGACGAAACATAATTATGTTGCAAAAGTGAGTGGCAGTGTTGGCAGGGGACGCCCTAGGAGAACTTATATCGACCAGATTAGTGACATACTAAAGAAGGGCGATATAAGGAGTACCTATAATCGACGAGCATGTATGCGTAGATGTATGAATGTAGAAGAAGCGAGAGAGGTGTGCCAGGATCGCGCCAAATGGAAATACATGATCTCTGCCTACCCCTCGGGGTTACATGTGAGCGCATATTTTTTTTTGTAAATTTTTGGAACCTGCAATAACTTCTTCACCCTGAATCAATTAATACATTACAAACATTTAAATAATAAGATTAGAAAACAAAGGCTTGTATTTAAAAAGAGTTTTTAAGCTGGTATTTGTGTATGTGTAAACGGAATTGTGTTTAAATCATAGACACGTGTCCTGTGGTTAGTACGAGCGACCGTGAGTACTTGACAGTGTCATAGTGTGTAGCCAGCGGCCTCCCTGTTAGTTGTAACAAGTTAGTTAATTACAGTTTGACCTTGTAATGTCCGGCGCCGCCGCACTTCATAAATGATGCAGAGTCTTCAACGCTTGTCGCTATAGTTAGCAGATGCCCGAACTTTTACCAGCAATTGTTTGACCATGCAGCACAGCCGTGCTCCACGCTAGGACCACCAGATGAAACATTAAACGTTCGTTGAAATAAATTAAAACTGAATTCAACTTTCTCGTTTTATCTCGACCAGAGACTAACAAAATATTATTCACAAACCCAGATACAAAATCATTTACTGCCTACAAAAGAAGACTGATATAACTACTGGATATGGTATATCTCTGTCATGTTGGTCTTTGCCACAGTCGGTGTACTAAAAAAAACGATTAATTGCTTAATTAATAAATCCCCTGTGTAATATACAGGGGGCTCCGAATTGAACTTCGGTTACATGTATCGTCGGCTAACAATGTCAGTGACAAGTGACAGGTTATTACGCGGCGCACCTGACACGCTTGAGTAATTGCGCGAAACACACACGTCACATTACGTTACGAACATCGCGGTTATAAATACACAGGGTTGGCAGAATATATAGGCAAAAACATGACTAGAATCTTTAGATTGCAGCCCTGATAACGTTACATGTTTTAAATGGTCGTTTTCATCTTTTCAGATGCCGAGGTTCAGTGCTCTGTTGCTTCTGACACTGACACATTGCAATTTAGTCGTGAACATACCGCAGATGCACCACGTGAAGCGATCGCTCGCCGACTCGAAGCACACCTCACAAACTATCGTCAAACATGACACGGAGAAGATACCGCTGCACAGCGTCGTCATTGAGCCTGCAAGAAAACAGAAGGCAGCCGCATTGCCCATACCCATTGCCCTACCGCATCAGGTCATCGTGCAAAACCTGCACGTCATACCGATATCCAACGTCCACCAAGTCCATGGAAACGCGCACCATGATGGGCCCACTATCATATCGCATACAGTAGCCCACGGTTCACCGAATATCACTCACCAGTTGGTACCAGTTTTGATACATCATTTGGTGCCGGTTCACGACTTGACGGTTATACCGCTGCATAGTGTTGTGCACGAGAATACAAAAATCGATTTTAAAATAACCGATAATCGTCCTGATGAATCCATGAATAATTATCGTAACCCGCTCGGCGGGTACGGCGCGGGATGGTATTTCGGTGGTCACGGCGCTGGTCACGGATTTCATTATTCGTATGGATAGTTAATTATTTAATGTATATTATTGTAGTGATTATTTTATTGTATTTATATTTACGTTATTTATTTTATTGTATAGTAATTATTAAAGTTTTATTTATTATCTATGATTTTTATTTCTATGCACCCAATCTAATGTGTAGAAAACGTAATAATAAATCAGTCTTGTTCTAGAATTTTCCCCACTGCAGGGACACAGGGCTGCTCTCCGAAAGAGGGAATGAGCCGTCCACCACGCTGGCCCAGTGTGGGTTGGTGGATATCACATTCCACACATTCTTCCAATTTGGTGGTTTTAAGAAAATGCCCGTTTCCTCACGAAATTTTCCTTGATCGTTTTTGAGCAGTGGTGATGAAATGATGTGTAGTTCAGTAAACGCCTGCCTGGGTTCGAACCCGCAACCTACAGTACGTAAGTCGGGGCCTATACCGCTGAGCCGCCACTGCTCTCAGGTCCATTCCAGGAAACTTTAGGAGAGCATAATTCAACATAAGCAACAAGTCAGGGAAAAGTTATGAATCAGGAGTTTTTAAGATATGTTATTATATTAAATAAAGTTAATTAGACGCCATGACGGTCAGCTTTTAGGTTTTTATATTGAGTTATGTATGTGTCTCTAATTTAAGAAGATACTAGGTGTGCCCGCGAATCTGTCCTCGTGGATTAACGACTTTGGGCAGCATTTTTAATTTTTAGGCTACTTTTGGAACTAAATTTTGCTAATAAAATTCATACATACATTTAAATAAGCTATCCGCTGCGCTGATTGTGGCGCGGCGCTTGGCAAGTTTCTTACTTGCGTTCATTTCAGTTTTACTATTTTAATGACTCTGTAAATGGCACTACCTACTTTAATTCTTCTCTGTATTTTTCCAATATTTTGTCTCTTGTCGCAAATGTATGAACCTTCTTCCCCTATTTTTATTCAACCCCTTAAGAGTAATGTTTAAATGTCATCTTTATTTATATCAAATCGAAAGCCTTTTTTAGGCTAGGACAAGTTTCAAGGTTCCAACTTCTACTAACGAACCTTCCATACAAATTTCCTCCCCTATTTCCATCCCTTACAACCCATTATTCGCATTAAAAAGTGTCCTTTGTCAGGCTCTAGACTATCTCTGTGCCAAATTTCATTTAAATCGGTTTAGTAGTTTAGGCGCGAAAGTGTAACAAACAGATAGACAGAGTTACTTACGCTTTTAAAAATTAACTAGGTAGACTAACACCAGACATGTCGTCATAAGAATGTGTCGAGCCGTCTGGCGTTAGTCTGCGAGATAACTTCCTTCACTGTGGTGATACCAGTCAAGTGGCTAACACGTCACTATCTTTACATCTGTCTGCGTTTAAAAAAAAACTTAACATTTTTCCCATCGCAACAAACGCTTACTCGCTTATCCGCCGGTAATACACGAACAATTGCTTTATTGTAAACTAGTGACCCGCCCCGGCTTCGCCCGGTACCACTAATTATGTTAATCCGCTATCAAACACAGGAACACCCGCTGTGTCAAGCTGGACAATAGTGATAGTTTTATGGAAAACATACACCGGCTTTTATATACTGTGACATCTGACCTCAAAAATTCAAATAGGTTTATACTGCATGCATAATGACAATAAAATAACTATAATATAAATATAGAAAAATAGCAAACAGCTGGAACTATAAACAATTGGATTAGATATTGATGTGATATTGGTATTACAGTACTCAGGGTTGGAACTTCATTACAGGCGTAATTTTTTTTTTCATAAGTAGTAGTAAAAGTATCCTATGTAAGTATCCTAATACCTCCAAGAATATGTGTACAAAGTTTCATGATGATCGGCTTAGTAGTTTTCGCGTGAAAGCGTAACAAACAAACTTACATTCACATTTATAATATTAGTAGGGATAAGGTCCCCATGATATGAGCACCTCCACTTACGGACATCATAACAGAGGCGCTGTAAGTGAGGTGCAGAAAGGAATTAAAGGCACCCTAAGTCTCGTATATATACCACTAGAGACAGACAATTCCCCAGGGACGCTGAAACAAACCACTGGAACCACAGATTCATTCTGTATCGATATTCTAGTATCGAGGTATGGATTAAATTTAAAGCTCTGTCGTGTTGAACGGTAGCGAAAATATCGGCAGGAATTGTCCTAAATAGTTCTTACGAAGTATAGAATATAGTACCAAAGGATATCGGAATGTTTGACTATATGACCTCGCACCCAGGAATACCTCGCTGGTACAAGCGCCCTGAATTAGATTCATAGCCAGAAGAAAGAGTTGAGATATTGCGTGCGTTTTTATTAACTCACAAATACTTACTTTAACTCTCATGTATTTGTTTACGTATATACAATATTACTTTCAATCACGTTGGTAAAACGTGTTTAGTCCCAAAAAAGCTTATCGTGAACAGCACAGGTCAGTGGCAGGAGCGTGATACGCCGAGGCCGGGTCGTGGCCGCTATCTGCCAGTTGAAGCACCACCTCGGTGATACCGGATGACGCGAGGTTCGATTCCCCTGTACCGTTACGCGACTAACAGCCAGTGGACGCGCACGTCTCGACTCAAGCGGACCGGTTTGTGCTTAAAATACAGGTTCATTTGTTTATCGGCAAATATTTTGTGCAAATTGTTTACATTTCAATGAAAGGCTGACCAAGTAAGTAAATTTGTCATAATACCCTCTTAGCGTTATAATTTCATTTGACTAACGTAGAATAGATATAAATAGCTTTCCACAATCCACTGCATATAGCTTAGTGTAAGTTGATATTGTAAGAAAGCATTCACTCGGAGCATGACTGCTGACCCCGCGTCGGGTCAGATTGAATTAATTTCAAAATATGTAAACAATATTTTATTTTGTTGCAGAGAGCAAGAGATAAGGTCCTCTACTTGTGATAATAAGTACAAAAGAGACGATGACCACAATGAGGTACTTTCGAGCACCGTTTTTTATATTATTACTTCTATTTTACATGAAATTACCTTTAATTGAACAAGCCAACAATTTAAGATTTAACAGTGGTCGAGTCCGCAACAACATCAACAAGATATGGGGGGGGGGGGGAAATGGAAATAACCATTTTCTGTTTGTCCCCTCCTCTGTCCATTAAAGGTGGGCAACGGATCTGTAACTCATTAGTTAGTTTCAGATGTCTATGCGTAGCGAGCTTGCCCACTCGTATAAAAAAAGAAACAAGCTTTTTAATAACCTTCTACAACTTCTGTCTAACTAAAACTCCTTTTTGTTTTCAGATTACAAGATATTTGCATCTTTTTTACTTTAACCACTATTGTATACTTCGTAAACACCAGCTCCATACACGGTAAGTCTAAGTACTATTACTAGCATATACACAAGACCATACAAACAAACATTTAAATACAGAAACACACAAAAATAATCATGGGACAACCAATTTTTATGGAAATTCTAATCCACAACACGAAATCAATAAACCTTTAACGTGTATGGTTCTAATATTCTTGTTTGTCAGGATATATAAGCAATGAGAAGACCAGGACGGCTTACAAGATAGCTTACCGATCACAGCCGTGGCCGGTGGCGAGGGATGCATGTGAAGCTGAAGGGGGAAAGCTTGCCGTGCCCAGGTCTGAGGTAAGATATTGAAGGAATAAAGGACCACGAGGCCTATAAAATAAAGGAACAGTTGACTAAGCATACGATGCGATCATAAAGCTAACAAATATACTAATTATCAAGACATTTCAGCATCTTAGGCACGCATATGCACAGGCAAGCTGAAGCCCTCCAGTTGAAATTACAAAATTAACACGAGTATCGCTTAAAACTTCAAAGCGTCAGTGCTTTTATTTTCATTTCTAATTAGAACAAAGAAGCAAATGAGTTAGCGTTTCACCTGAAATTAAATGACCGCTACCCAATCTGCAAGAAGGTAATGAGTTGCAGGAGGGAATAAACAGAAAAAATGAATTTTTCTTATTCCGTCTTCTACGTCACATTCTTTCTTTCTAAGAAAAAATAGTGCTCGCTCAATGCAAGTACCATTAGACGCCTCAAGGTCACCCAAAGGGCAATGGAGAAGGCAATGCTCGGAGTCTCTCTGCGGGATTGCATCAGAAATGATGTGATATGCAGTAGGACCAAGGCAACCGACATTGCTCCAAGAATTGCAAACATTAAGTGGCAAATGGCCGGACACATTGCTCGCAGAACGGATGGCCGATAGGGCCGAAAGGTCCTAGAGTGGCGGCCACGTACAGGTCGATGGAGCGTCGGTAGGCCTCCCACACGATGGACCGACGATCTGGTCAAAGTTGCTGGAGCCCACTGGATGAGGGTGGCAAGCGACCGATCTTTGTGGCGATCAATGGGGGAGGCCTACGTACAGTGGTAGACAAATATCGGCTGGATAAGGATTAGAATTATGCCTCCGACACATTACTCATCTGACTAAGCGCAGAGTACTTCTACTTCACGACTGTCTTCAGTGACGTCGTGGTATTTCACCAGTCGAGCCGGCCTCGTGCAACAGATGTTGTTGTTGCGAACTCTATCACTACTGCTTGTTTTTTTTGTTTTGTGCCCTACGATTTTAGTTCCATGAAGTAGTCCAGCAGTTATTTTAGGGGATGTCAGTTCTTGTAGTTTTTCACATACAAAAAGACATTCGGACATACATTTCATTCGTGAACGAAATATAACATTTACTTTAACTGTGCTAAGCCGACGACGAATTCATTAGAGTTGTGATTGCAGGAAGAGTTCCTGTTCATTCAGAAACTGGTCCGTGGCATGCACTACCCGGCGATCACCGACACCAAGGAGAAGCTGGTGGTGTGGCTCGGCATCACCAACCTTAACGACTACAAGACTTGGACCAGTGTCGATGGTAAGTCATACTATTTACTAACACTTGGCGTCTGGTGTTCAAAAGTTGATAGCCGGTGGTGACTAGTTGTCTTACAAAAAATCTAATTTTAACTCTTAGGCCATATAAAAACCTTACTTCGAATTATGCTTTGAAGCAGGCGTTTGGTAATAAGCCATAAAGATTCAGCTGCTACAGTAAACTGCACCAAGGTTTTTGCTTGTATAAGTATGCTAAGGATTTATATTAAGCAAATATTACCTTAACTTAATATCTAATGAGTGATATTAACGCAGATGCACCTTGATGGTTGTGGTACACTGGCACGGGGCAAGGGGCGCGGGGTGGGAGGGCAAGAGGCTCGGCTATAAAACTGAATGTAGAGCGAGCATTGCAGTAAAACGCGGAGATAGCGCACCCACTAACGAGCCGTAAACATACGAGCGTTTAGTGTGCTGACACACCAACACCTGACCGTATTTTCATTCTTACCACTGCGTACTTGATTAGCCTCATTTGGTATATTTCCCCAATGCAGGGTCACAGGCCTCCTCCAAGAGAGAGGGTAGGGGCTGTAATCCACCACGCTGACCCAGTCTCAAACCCAACTAGTCATAACAACAAGATCATAAATGTAAAACGGATTAGGCAAACGATATATACAAAGTATGTTATGTTCATGTGCGACGGTGAACACTTAGCTTTACGCGACCCTTTGCTCATATGCACCTTTCTATTTAAAAAAACGTTATTTTCGACTCCATGGTTGTCGTACAGTGTGTCACGATATTTAGTAATACACCGAACCATTAGCGATAGTGCAAAGTAAATGCTAGACGTATAAACTAGCTTCTTAAAGGTAATTGCTTACTCAGCATGGACAGTGCAGGTATGGTTTATACTAGATTACCACCACCGCTATAGGTGGTTTAACAGTGGTAGAGCCCGCAACAACAACATCTGTTGCACGAATGGGCCAGCTCGACCGGTGAAATACCACGACCTCACAGAAGACAGGCGTGAAGTAGAGTATTCTGCGTTTCGTCCGATGAGTGAGGTGCCGGAGGCCTAATTCTGGTCCTCTTCCCCTTCCCACCCTTTGCTAATAAGGAAAAGATGGGAAGGGGAAGAGGACTTGACGATGGAGGGGGTGAATAGGAAAGGGATATAACCATTTTATTTTTATCCCTTCCTCTGTCCATTAAAGGTAGGCGACGCATCTGCAACTCTTGTTGCGGATGCTTAGGGGCTTAAAAAGGGTCCTGCAATGATCTTTGACCTTATTATCAAAATGTTTTAGATTTCTGATTTGAATTATAGATTCATCGCCATCAACACTAAACATATATGATGTTAGATTGAAAAAGGAATAAATAATTCAATTGTAGGTATCATAGCACATTAACCAAACAATAAACCCATGTATCTTTCGGTGTTTTAAGACATATTCAAGTATACAGTATTTTGACAATCAAAAGATAGTAAACCAATCTTATTTAGAAATTCAAAACACCTGTATATTGCCGAGAATAACAGGTGCAGCAATGGTGCGCAGTCGGCATTTATAGACCATTATAAATACCTACAGTAATACATGTATGTATGTACATTTCAATATTTCTTAAAAATTATATGTTATTTATATATGTTAATGATTCTACTATCAATGTAGGTGACACGAATGTTATGCAAAGACCATTAACATTATCATACAAACATATTTAGATGAATCATCAACAGTTGGTTATTGCTCTGATGTGTTCCTCCAGGTGAAGATATCAAGGAGATTGGCTTCAACCGCTGGGCAGGAGGGAACGGACAAACGGATAGGTACGAACATATTTAATAGTATATACAAGCCAACCTACTTTTTCTTCATAAATTATTAGTATTAATAAATAATAATAATAAACCAGCCTTTTCTAGAATGTTCCCCACTGCAGGGACACAAGGCCTCCTCTCCGAGAGAGGGAATGAGCCGTAATCCACCACACTGGCCCAGTGCGGGTTGGATGTCACATGTCTTCGAATTTGATGGTTCTTAGAATATGCCGGTTTCCTCACGATGTTTTCCCTTCACCGTTTTTGGAGCAGTGGTGATGAAATAAATTACAAAATTAAAGCGCCTGCCTGGGTTCGAACCCGCAACCTACAGTACGTATGTCGGGGTCTAAGCCACCACTGCTCACTCACTTAAATAAGTAGATTATTGAAATAACTTACTAATATCTCTTTTAATTATTCCAACTAAGCTTAAAAGTTTGTGCTAGGATATGGTTCATGACAATAAGCGAAAGGGGGATTCGAAGCCACGACCTCATGATCGGCAGACCATTAATCATTAGTCTATTGGCGCTTTAAATTGAATTAAATTTACTAATGAAAGTTTATTAAAATTATTTCTTCTTCTCTACAGTAATGCTGTCGAAGAACCACACTGCGCCGCCCTGGACGCCGTCAACCCTGGCCTGAGGGACTGGTGGTGCCACCGCAGCCAGCCCTTCCTCTGCCAAATGGACCTGGACAACTGAACACATTATTTGTTGTTTAATTTACACACATTCAAGTATTACTTGTAGATTTAACTTTTATAATAATTGTTAAAATACAAAATGTAAAGAACTGATTTATATTTTATATGTTCAAAATTCAAATAAAACAATAACGCATATGTTAATTTTTTTTTAATGTTATTTCTATATATATAAAAGTTGATCTGTGTATGTATGTATGTTCCCAATAGACTCCGAAACGGCTAGACAGATTTCGATGAAACTTTTAGGAAACACCCAGTGGGTGTTCTTGTGAAATTTGCTATCAGGGCGAAGCCGGGGCGGAGCACTAGTTTAAATTCACAAGCTTAAAGTTTATTCATTATCAAAATGGAGGATCTTATCCTTAAATAAAGAATAGTGTAGCTGCTAAAAGTACTGGTGACGCAGGCTCTGACAAACCGTAATAAAACAAAAAAAAATATAAAAAACCAACAAGCCTTAGCCTATTTCTTGTATTGTATTGTATTGTTTCTATGACTTATGCCACCTACAGTTACTAAACGGTCGCGTAGTTTCTTTTGCAGACGATACGGCTCTTGTGTTCTACGCGGATAATTACGAGGATTTGTTCAGATACGCTCAATCTGGTCTCAACTCGGTTACTCAAGGGCTTCTAGATAACTTGCTAACACTCAACGTTGACAAAACAAAATACATTATATTTAAAAAGAAAGGCAAAATACCCAATCTTCTTTACTCTATAGACTCACATAATTGCCTACAATCTAATGAGTCTTTAAACTGTGATTGTCCGAAGCTTCAGTTAGTTGACACAATTAAGTACCTTGGAGTACAAATAGATTACAAACTCACCTTCAGCAATCATGTAGATATGCTGACATCCAGGCTACGCAAATTGATGTATATATTTAAGAGCTTGCGCAGTGTAGCTAACCAGCGTACCATAAAAATGATATACCAAGCGTTATGTCAGTCTTTATTATCTTATTGCATAACAACCTGGGGTGGGACCTCAAAAACAATATTTTTAAAACTTGAAAGAGCCCAACGTGCTGTACTCAAAACTGCCTATTTCCTTCCATACAGATATCCAACTAAGGATCTATATACAAAATGTGGAGTAAAAACCGTACGCCAACTATATATTCTGGACACGGTAACAAGAAAACACTCCGAGTTATATTTCGATTCAAGTGCCCTAACAGAGAAAAGGCGCAAATTTGCAGTTTGTCACATAAAAACCCACTCTCGATTCTCACAAAAGTCATACTCCTTTCTAGGGGACTATTTATACAATAAACTGAATAAAATTTTAAATTTATATCCGCTAACTAAAAGATTATGTACAACCAAAGTTTCAAAATGGCTAGACAGCTTAGATTATGAACATACTGAAAACGTACTTCATATAATAATGTAGAATTCGTATCTTTGTTTTATATTTGAATATACCCACGAACAAACACACACAGACACACACTCACACACACAAACACATACACACATGCTCACACACACATTCTTATAAAATTAAAGATATGTATACTGTTTTGATCCCCTTGTAACCTAAATTTTGTAAGATTATATTAGTTAGATAAGATTCGCGAGGCGAGGGCCTGGTGATCCATAACACAGGGTTATCCCTAGTATAGACACCAGTCCCCTGCTTAATAAAGTTGTAACGACTATATATAATGTATTATTGTTATGGGATAAATAAATTATTTTTTTTTTTTTTTTTCAAGAAAAAGAAAGATAATTCGAATGAAGTTAAAATAAGTAGTCGATCTTATAAGCACAAGCAATGAGCAGGCCGTAATAAAATCACATCGTTCAAATTCTCGGTTTAATAAAACGATAATAGGCGAAGATATTAAAAGATGGGCTGCCGACCCCCTCCCTGCGGCGGTATTATGTAAAAATTCCAATATAAATGTTAAAATCTCTCTCTTGAGCTCAGACTCAATAAAACTTTAGAAGATCCCGAGGGAAGTTTTAACTCAATCACATGGTATGAGGAATACGCGACCACCTTCATACATCATGTTACGGCTTGTGTTATTTTTCATCGAAAATTCAAGCTTAACTTATTAAAACTTTGAGCAAATTGCATGCCAATGCTTTTCTTATTGAAGGGGATATTTTAAATATTTTTCATGTGTTGTATTCTTTTATTAAGTACTATCTTATATATTTTATTGTAACTACACCATGAGTATAAAAAGAGTAGTGATACTTAAGTTATAGCGGTAACTTATTAGATCCTAAACCTAAGTTTTCAGATTACGACCACCTATCTACATTTTTAGTCTAGCGTCATCTGCTAACCGATAGTAGAAAGTACTACAGAACCTCCTTTTGGTGCGCCATCTGTTGATGAAAAGTAAGACTAATTATACACACACTGGTAAATAAAAGAAAAACTTTTTATCTTGAACGAAACAACCACAAAATCATTCGTAATATACATTAAAAAATATTTTACTAACGCTTTTTTTACATTAATTGTAACAATAATAGAAAGCTGACAACTATCAGCCCCGCTGTCAATGTCAGCTTCAGCTGTATTGTAACTGTCACTGAATAGGTTATAAAATTATAATTGCAGTTATCCATAACTTTTACGGGAAAAGTCTGATTAATAATTTACACAGACCTTTAAATTTAAGGTATCACGACTTAAGTATGACCATCAATTTTATCTGTAATAATCTCTGTAATTAATCTTTACATCAAACGTTTTGTTTATTTTCAGATGAATCTAATAAGAAGGGGCATAAATCTTCTGACTTCAGGAATTAGAACGCAGTGTTATCAAATACCAGGTATCTCCTAGAATATATTTTTTAAAGTTGTTTTAGTATTACCCTTTAATTTTACCGAATGAACCACACAGTCCTACTGACAGCAGTCTGAAGCCTCTATCGAGAGGTTTTTAACGGACAGTGAACTTCTAAATAGTGGAATTGGTTGCATTTCCAATCATAAATAGTTTGGTACTTAATATATTAACACATTATGTGTTTATAGATTAATTACCAAACTGTTTCTCCATATCTAAGCTTCATATTCTATGCATTTACAACACTTGTATATTGTGAAATAGCAAGTTATATTATATAATTCCAAGCTAAGGCGAGTTGATGGTAAGTAACTATGAAGATTCTTAATCACAACATACAGGAACTCTCTTTTTATTTATACTCCGCTGAGTTTTAGATGTTTGTCATTTAGCTATTTACACAAACGTATGGAAAGTTTTTTTTATATTATTGTCTTGTCATATTTAAATAAGACAGCTTTTAAAAATGAATGCACGGGGCGGTGTGTACACATTTGGGAAGTTACAATTTGTTCAGTAAAGCAAATTTGTCACAAAAAGTTACCAATTTTGAATATTATGTAAATAAGCCTGGTATATGAGTTACTTTAGGATCACTATTATCTATAATTAACTATACACAATAGAAAATATATCTTTTTGATACATCTTGTCATGTCAGTGTATTTAAAACAAATTATGAATTAGTTTGCACTACTGTTAAGCCCAAACATTACATGCATGTTCGGAGATGGATTTTTACCAATACCAAGAATAAAACTGATCTTAATGTATACTACATTTGTCAACACACAACAACTTATACAACTACATTGTGTGTAGCGAAAGTGAGTGGCAGTGTTGGTAGGGGACACCCTAGGAGAACTTATATCGATCATATAAGAGCATGCATAACCAACGAGGATGCATGCATATGAATGTAGAAGAAGCGAGAGAGGTGTTCCATAACTTTTTAAAACAAGTGAGCTACCTTATGTTAAGTGACCGCCACCTATGGGTATCTGAATCAAGGTAATGAGCTTAATGAACAGAGGAGGAGGTATAGAGATAGACAAGAAAGGATATTTCCTTATACAATCCATATTCCCTTGCATCAAATCCTCTTTCCCTTCCCATGCTTTCCTTTTTAGAAAGTGATGGGAAGAGAAAGAGTATTGGATTTGGGCCTCTGGCACCTCACACAGAAGCATACTTCTACTTTACGCCTGTCTTCTGTGAGGTTGTGGTATTTCAACGGTTAAGTTGGGCTATTGTATGATGTTCCGAGATCCACCACTAATGAAATGTCAATGAACAAATGGTTTAGTTGAATCCTTCTATTATTTAGAATAAACAAAAATAATTAGGTTACACCCCTGCTGTACCCTGATCGTGTGAAATGATTTTTCAAATGTTAAAACACTTTTCAGAATTTTAAATTTAATTTTATCTGTATCAAAATTCATAGCATTTATGATGAGTTTAGAAATATGTATAATTTGTAGTAAAATTGAACTGATGAGATTTACCTCATTGGAAAGTATTAGTAGGAAAAAGTATTTCCATTGATATCTATTAATATATAGATACAATGTGAGAAGGGAACACAACAGGCGACGCGTTGCATTGTTTGCCTTTTGCGCGTGTATACCGCGAGTACATAGGAAGCCGGCGGCTCTACATAGCTGTCAATATAGCGGCCGTCTCGATTTACCGATGCTGACACATCTGCATCATCAAATTTAGCAGCTGCCACTTCTGAAATGAGCGATTATGGCTACTATTGCTAGGGACTAGAGACGATGTTAGCATAGCGTGTAAACGGTCAGCGTATTAACAAGGGATAGTTATGTCGCGCCTGCATTTTGCGAGGAACCCTTCCGCGTGGACCCGGATTAAGTATTTCGGTGACGTTAGCAAAAGAAGTTCAGATAAATACGACGTAAAAATTCCTGTTTTATTACTTTATTTTAATAGTAACTCGGCCCAGTTTTTGTATTTATTCCTTAGACACAGAAGATTTGTATGTTGATTAATAAAAATGAACTAAAAATTAAGTACATATCTATATGTACTAAGTTTTTAGTTTATTTCTTTGTGGGAGAAGGTGGCTAACCATAAGCATCTGCAAAGCAATGCCCAAGCTATGGTCCTTTAAGTTGGTGTTCACATTCTTGACCAGTTAATCGGGCTTACAGAAGTGCTATCAAAATATGCCCTGTTCCCATTTTATGTGGAGTCGGCACAACACATTCCTTAAGAGTGTTAAAAAATATTTGAAATATTTATTTCCTACTATTGTATTCTGCTGACGCTACAGTCCATCGCATCCTACCGTCCAAACAAAAGGGTTGTGGAACCGGCGTGAGTCAGCGCAATGACCGCAGCTCGTAATCTGCGCCATTCACACCTCGGTCCATCGTGCGAGCTGCCCGCATTGTGCACTTTGTGCATTGTGCGCGTTGTGCATTGTGCACTATGTGCTGCCACTTTGCATGCGCTAGTATTCATCGTCACAACGACGTCAATGCCCTCTATTGGCCACTTTGGTGCACTGTGACGACACAAGTTACGATGCCATTTGCACCATTGATACCTCGGTTACGTAGTATATATAGTATGTAAAGTATTATAAAGAAACGCAATAGGCCACAATTTCAGAACGGCACGCGTGTGTAAACTTGGGTTTAATTATATTAAGCAGCAAAACAACATTTAGAACATAATAACTAATTTAGAGAATATTTTTAAATATGCAGAATCCATATCTGGCAAATCGTAATCCTTTTAAGTTTATCTGTTAAACAAATTTAATAAGTTGATCAACGTGTGTATTTAAAAAGGCTATATTTATATATATTTATTTATATATATATATATATATATATATATATATATATATATATATATATATATATATAGGCTGCGTAGATATTTAACTCCATCTTGAATATCTCGGGCGTCGGGCGTTAGGGTAAGGCGAATGACACGTGGCGAAATGCATTAGGACATTACAAAATATAATCTTGGATCGATAGTACAGTAAGTAGACTGGCTTCATGTAGCGACACTCCACCGAACACGTAGCACGTGTCCACGACGCACCCCGATTGCCGCCACTCTTCGTAATGTAATGACCGCTACCAGGTCCGCCGTTACGCTAGAGCTCGGGGTTGTGTCAGTGACTGACAGCTCGAACGTTTTACTCGTCAAGTCACTCTGTATTCGGCCAGTCCCCGACATACAGAATATTATTTGACATGTAAACATACGTTCAAGTCAATTTATGTTGTACATGCCTTGTTTCTATTGACGTTGATTTAAATAAATGGAAAGAAGCACACTTCGAACTAGAATATAAGTATATGTCTAAATATTTATGCCTAGTATGTTTACACGTAAAATGGCAGAGTGACGCTTGTCCCAATCAAAAGTCCTTCCCAGAAACTGTGTTTCCATTAACAAGCCACAGAAATACTCAAGGATTAGCTGATAACAAAACAGTTATTTGCAGATCGTAAAGCGTTGTGTCAGTAGCGATGTCACAATTGCGAGCTGCGAATGCAACTCACAATAGAAGACATACCTTAAAGACGATGCTACACCGAGCGCTATACTATACTATACATACAACATATTTTATTCTATGTAAAAATGAAGATTCAACTTTTTGGAAGTGAAAGTCGGTGACGGTGGGAATTGGATTTTATCAAACGACAAAGTGTGAAAGCGTCTCTATATTGAATCGAACAATTTCTATCATTTTTAACTTTCTATCGATGTTACTTAACAGTAAGTTATCTCTCGTTTTCGTTCTTTCCTACTTGAGTCAACAAATACTAGGTAAATTTGTTAGTTCACATCGCTTTAGCCACTTCTTCGTGAGCCCATGTAAGAAACAAGACATTTACCCTACTGTAGGTACACCTAAGCGACTATTTATAATGGTGGAGGACAGAGATTATCATCTCTATAAGATCACTCCTAATCTATATATTTTCTGTCTTACTGTAGCAACGTATACATCATGTCATATAAGTATATTATGTCTTGTAATAGCAATTAATATAGAAACATATAAAATTTGTGAGTACTCGTGTTTTGCAACGCATAGCCACCAAATTATTAAGATTGTATTTTATTTAAAGTTTGCTTAAGTTTAAAAACAATTATATTATTTATATCGCGCTTAGTGTGACCACACTTAACCGCGTGCCCGATAGAGATGTATACAAAAATATGATTTATAACAATTCGTAGAATGTCCGCCGGCGGAGCGACCGGACAACTCTTGCCCATTGTCACCGGGCGGGTTTTCTAGCTACGAATAGGAGTCAGAGATGGGATCATTTTTAAATCTGCGCCCGTCATCTGCGCACAATGCCCGCTATTAGCGGATTATAATCTGCAAAAAGTGCAGGTACTTGTTGTTAAGGCACAAGCTCCAGCGAGATGTTTTAAAAAAAAATCAGACATTAATAATTTGATATATTTTTAGTTGTGGGCTATTTTGAATTACATCAAAGTAAGGTCACGCTTCCTCGTCCCAATCATTGACTGTCAGAAGTGGTCATCACACATCCGATATGAAAATTGGTACAAGAAATTTGATTTGACAATTGTTTGACTTATACCCAACTAATAAAATATCCACGTACCGCCCAAACTACTGAACCTAGAGGCTTGAAATTTAGCACAGATATTTCTAATATCAAGCAAGCGAGCAGGGGTAGGGGGTGAAAGTGCATGGCAGCATGGAGATTTATAATTCAATGTAAGTTGACCTCCTATCTAAATGGTCAATCGTATCAAATAAGGTTTAGCTTAGCCTGGACATACGTCGGTTAAACTAAATGGCACTGCACAAAGTACAGCGTATCAATATAAAACGCTCCCGCTTGTGCATTACCAAGCCGCAATGTTTTCTTGCATTTGGCAGCAGATGCAAAGTGCGCAGTCCCGCGGGACGCTCGACCGGACAGTGACAATAATACCAGTCGGACACTACGTGACGTAGCTGAAATCCGGACAGAAGTTTATCTTAGCTGCAACACAAATATTATCAACTCCTGAAAAGTATTCCGGCTACTAACGAGATAAATAAATAAATATGCACTCACGCCCGTAAGCCAGAGGGGTAGGCAGAGTTTATGGATTTCCATTTGGCGCGATCCTGGCACACCTCTCTCGCTTCTTCTACATTCATACATCTACGCATATAAGCTCGTCGGTTACGGTTACTCCATATATCGCCCTTCTTTAGTGTGTCACTAATCTGGTCGATGGACGTCCCCTACCAAAGCTGCCACTCGCGTTTGCAACATATTTTTTTTGGTTCTCTCTCTTCATTCATCCTTTCAACATGCCCGAACCACCGAAGCATACCTTTCTCAACTCTAGTCACAACGTCCACTTTTAAGCCACACTCCTCTCTTATAACGCTATTTTTAATACTATCATTTAATGTCACGCCTAACATACTTCTTAAGGATCGCATCTCAACGGCATTAACTCTACTAGCATGCTTTTCTTGCCAAACCCAGCTCTCACTTCCATAGATTAATTAGGGGACTAGTACAGCGTTGTGTATTGACAGGCGAGCCTTCATAGACACACACTAACGAGATGTTCTACCAAAAGCCGTTTATTACCATATTGCCTATGCTTTTTGAATGATTAATAAACCTTTTCATTTATTAGGAGTACGCGTTAGGTTCATATGATTCTCTGTGTGTGCTGACGGGGGCTTTACAATACTATGTATATATTATCCTGCAATGTTCACTTATCCCTACTAATACTTTAAATGTAAGTTTGTTTGTTACGCTTTCACACGAAAACTACTCAACCGATAATCATGAAACTTTGGACACATATTCTTGGAGGTATTAGAAGTAACATAGGATAGACCTTAGATAGGATAGATATTCCCTATAGACTCCGAAACGGCGGGACAGATTTCGATGAAATTTACAGGGATTGTCCAGATTCGCACATTCCTGTGTTTGGTAGCGATCGGATCAACATAATTAGTGGTACCCGGGCGAGGCCGAGGCAGGTGACTAGTGTTTTGTAGTTCTTGCACGCAACTTCTAACGCGTTATTTGAATGAGGCCTTAATCAATAGTTTAAAAAGATTTAAATAGTTTTATAAAATGTAAAATAATATAAAAGTAACAAACTAAGTGAAGGTGAATTTATATCGAACAAATTAGTGACTTATTAAAAAAGGGCGATATAAGGAACACTTATAACCGACGAGCATGCATGCATAGATGTATGAATGTAGAAGAAGCGAGAGAGGTGTGCCAGGATCGCGCCGAATGTAAATCCATGATCTTTGCCTAGCCCTCTGGGATATAGGCGTGAGCGCATATTATGCGCGTTTATTTTGTAGTACAGAATTGCTTTTCTCACGGTTCTGTCATATTATTTTTTCGTTTTTATATTTTAACTCATTTGTAATAATTTGAATATCATAGACATCGATTGCCGATAAAAGACAAGACCACCCCTCTTTCGTTTCTCGCATTACCTATATCCCGTAACACATCTACAACTACTTTAATAGTTGTTTACGAGTCGGCTATCTTTCTAAATCACAATTAACAGTTAAGGCACATATACGACTTCAGCACTTGTTTATGTAAAGGTCTGGCACAGCTCTCATGGGATCTCTCAAGCGTGCAGCTGTCAATCAGACGCAGAGTCCCGCTAGCCGAGCGAACGCCCCCGGGATGCGTGGTTAATTGCCACACCCGCTGTGCCCGCACAATCGATACAATTCTCACAATACTTGCGCCGCCCAGTCGCGGTACAATAACACTTATGTTATAAAATGTCAATAAAAGGCTTTCACAATCATTTGCAAACTACTAGCACATCATTGTATAAACATATCCCAGATTACTGTAAATTATTTCATTGCGTTAAGTTAGTTAGTTACAATGTCCGTCTGTGTGTATTCACATCGGTTTTTTAATGAAAGAACCAAAAGAGCAAGGTAGTTTCCACATGAAGATAAGTTCTACCCTTGAAGATATGCGAAGACCAATTAATTATAAATCCAGTGATACAGTACTTTTTTTTAAGTGACAAGGTGGCAAACGAGCAAGCGGATCACCTGATGTTAAGTGAGCGCTACCCATAGAAATCCACAAGCAAATGTATTGCAGATGCGTTGCCTACCTTTAATGGACAGAGGAGGGATAGACAGAAAAGAGTATATTTATTTTTAACCCCCTCCCCGTCCAAGCCTCTTCCCTCTCCCATCCTATCCTTATGAGGAAAGGGTGGGAAGAGGGCTGAAATTAGGCCACCGGCACCTCACTCATCAGACGAAACGCAGAGTACTTCTACTTCACGCCTGTTTTCTGTGAGGTCGTGGTATTTCACCAGTCGAGCCGGCCAATTCGTGCAACAGATGTTGTTGCGGACTTTACCACTGTTACTCTACATAGAAAAGTAAGGAGAGAGGAATGGAAGGGGCTTCTTGTGTTCATCGGTTGAAATCGTTTAGTCTGACTATTCTCTGTAAGGTCTGTACTTTACAGTACTATAGTAATTATTTACTATCTGTGATGTTTTAAGTATGTAATATAATAATTTACAACTTTATGCCAACTGTGCAAGATTGAAATTTAAGTTGTTACTTGTCAGTAAGATATTTCCAATAGATAAACCCCGGTACAGTTGAAGCCGAGCCATTATTCGCGGGATGATCCGTAAACCGAGTGCAGTTGGCACCTGCCATCTTAACCGCACCCTGTTATTTGTAACGGTGCGATACTGACGGCTTACGGATCGCGTATATTATAATGTTACGCATTATTCTTATACATAGGCTTCTGAATTTACGAAATGTAAATTCATCGGAATACAAGTTGCAATAACCCTCGTTATTAGATTGCAAATCGAATGAGTTCCTTTCCCTTCAGTTTAAGGTGCAAAAACAATACATAAAAAACAGAAAACAAGCGGTGCACAATTTTTAAATATCTAAAAATGTATAATTAACCAGTGATCCGCCCCGGCTTCGCCCGGGTACCACTAATTATGTTGATCCGATCGTTACCAAACACAGGAATGTGCCAATCTGGACAATCCCTGTAAATTTCCGTTTCGGAGTCTATAGGTCTATAGGGAACATACATACTTCGCTTTTTATATACTATTTTTTAAATAAAATGTATCCTATGTTACTTCTCATACCTTCAAGAATATGTGTACAAAGAGTCATGATGATCGGTTGAGTAGTTTTCACGTGAAAGCATAACAAACAAACTTACATTCAGATTTATAATATTAGTAGGGAAGTAGTACTAGATGGTGCAAGCTAACCTAAATTATAAATAGATCGCAAACTTCCTAGATTGTCACAGATAATTTAACTGGTCGCTATGACTTAATATTTAAGACATCATTCAGCAAAGTATATAACTGGGAGTAATTTTCTTTCCAGCTGTAGGCCACATCATCCCGCCGGTGGTGCAGAGTGCAGCAGCCTCGCCGCTCAGCCTGCTCGGCCGCGCCATGGCCTCGCTCGCACAGATGCACAAGACTGGCCCGCACAAGAAGAACAGGAAATCCAGGAATCCACTCAACGGCAACCCATTCGCTAAGGTAGCATTTATTTATATAGAAACTTGAACACAATCCCTGTTGGTGTGATGTGACACTATTGTGATTATGGTGGCAATCAAAGGCTTTATTGACAAATTAAAGGAGGTTGCAATCGTTTTCCATGTTTTATTGCTTGTTATGTTGAAAGGGGCTATTACGTAACTCGTCGGCTAGCTTTTTGCGTGTGGCCATGACAAGGATGATAGCCAGTCCACCTTCTTATCCCTGAAAAGTCTTTTGTGATTCTTGGTCGTACGGTTATTGATTTTTCTTTTAGATTTTTGAATTTTATATGTCTTACTATCGTAACTTTGATATTATAAATGCGAATGTGACCGAAATTTCGTTTTCACGTGTAAATTACTCAACAGATCATCATGAAATTTGCACACATTTTGTTAAGCGTACAGAAAAGGCACTGGGTACATTTCATCCCGAAAAAAACTTCCCGAGGGATAGGAAGATAAAACCTAAAAAGCCATGGAGTCTAGACAATAACAACTTTTTGACATTTACGTATAATTCCTAGTTACTATACGAGTTACCAAGTTAAGAAACGAATGCGTGTGAAGCCGCGTATTAGAGAGTACAAGTCAGACCCTAAACTATTTTCTAGACCTTGTCCTCAACGGCTCTAAATCGTTCCTCAATCACCATGTTCTTCTTTGTACTCAGGGCGTTGTGCTAAAGACGCTGATAAGGAAACCGAAAAAGCCAAACTCTGCCAACCGCAAGTGCGTGCTGGTGCGGCTCTCCAACGGCAAGGAAATGATAGCCTACGTGCCCGGCATCGGACACAACCTGCAGGAACACAACATCGTGCTGGTGCGCGTCGGCAGGTAGGGTAGCCACACATACCTCTATAGCTACTACCTCACTACCACCCACCGACTTAGAGCGTCAACCCTTATAAATGTCCAGTACTTCGGTACTTGAGGGTCGTATTCATACGACTAGCCCAGCAATCTTGACTAGACCGATGATCTAGCCAAGATTGTGAGGATCCCCTGGATGATATCCCTATGTCAAACTGTGTTAATTTATGACCTTTTGTATGGAGAGAGAGGGGTAACTTGCCTTTCTCGGGCAGGAGTTGAGCCATTCAAGACATCGGGCGTTAATGAAACAGACTAGAACAAAATCAATATAATAAAGGAACAGTGACAGAAAGCACAAAACAGGGGAAGCACGATATTACTTTAAAAATAAATACATAACCAACAAATGTAAACCTTTTTGTTTTAACAATAAAATTCAAAATTGAATACAAAAAAATAAAATGAAAAATTTCGTCGAAACCGTTCCAAATTCAAATTCATTCTAGATTGCAGCAACTCCGGTGTGAGCGGGACAAGAACACGCCAGCCATCCCACTTCCTCGTACATATCCTAACAATAATTAATCTGTGTTTCAGAGTGAAAGATTGTCCCGGGGTCAAACTAAAGTGCGTGCGCGGGAAATATGACCTGTCGCACGTCATCAAGCAGAAGGCGTAGTGTGAGTGAAGACAATCTGTGAATAATGTTTAGTGTTGCCAGTTTAATTATATCTGCTTAGAGTAAGGGAATCATGTGTTTTATTTTTCATTCCAATACTTTATTAGTTTACAGTTCAACGCAGGTACACGATTGTGTGTAGACTATCTTTACTTGAAACTGACTTTATGAAGCCGCTAGTAATGCAGTAAGTAGTTGTGAGAAGAGACGCAAGTGTGTAGGATAATGTTTGTTACGCTTGGTAAAATTTAATTTAGTTTTACAATAAACCATGGATCGTATTAGTAGCCAAATATTAAGATTTGCCATTCATAACCCATTTTTTATGTTATATACTTATCTGTAGATATAAAACAAGAAACTGGCTGGCTGATCAAGGTACAACCAAAACTACTGAACCTAGAAATTTTGCTCAGAGGTTTCTGTTATTACGTAAACGAGTAAAGGATTTTTCTTAATTCATCCCTTAAAGATTTAAAGTGGGTGATCAAAATTTTAATCATCAAATCTATCATATTAAATAGGGTTTAACTTATCCTGCATGGTCGGTTAAATTAAAATGAACGGAAGGTGAAACCGCGGGGCTCAGCTTGTGTAGAACAAGGATATACTTTGGTCCTGTGAAAAAATAAAATTAATAGTCTGAAAAATGTTTGTTTTTACATATTACAAAAACTTCCATTCAATTTAACGTTTTAAGAATCTTAGCGTAATAATAGTCTTTATTGTGACGTCACGCGCGCTGCTATTGGTCGAATTCAATGCGGGCGCCTGCGCAGGCCGCGCCCACGGCCCTGCACGTTTATTGTGCAACATAAGAACACCATATAACGGGTAAACTGTTCTAAAGCTTCTGTTGAAGTAGAGTTTATGAAAATATAAGTTGGAAATGTAATAACTTCAAAAAGACTATTATTACTTGTTTACTATGAACTTGAGAACTTTATAAGAATATGTATGAAAACTATATCTAAATATATATATATAAAATTCTCCTGTCACAGTGTTAGTCGCCATACTCCTCCGAAACCGCTTAACTGATGTCAATGAAATTTTGCACATACATTCAGTAGGTCTGAGAATAGGTTTTTATCTATCTATCTATCCCTCCTAATATTATAAATGTGAGTTACTAAAAGTAACATAGGATACTTTGTATAAAAAAAATAGTATATAAAAAGCGAAGTATGAATGTTCCCTATACACTCCGAAAGGGCTGGACCGATTTCGATGAAATTTACAGGGACTGTCCGGATTGGCACATTCCTGTTTTGGGTCGCGATTGGATCAAAATAATTAGCGGTACCCGGGCGAAGCCGGGGCGAGTCACTAGTAAGATTATGAATGTGAATGTAAGTTTGTTTGTTACGCTTTCACGCGAAAACTACTCAACCGATCACCATGAAGCTTTGTACACATATTATTGCAGGTATTAGAAGTAACATAGGATACTTTTATGAAAAAAAAAAAGATTTTTTAGAAAAATAAAAAAAAATGTTTGTCAAAAAGTCTAGCTACTTCAACGCCATAAATAAATGCGAGTGTTTATATGTGTAGATGTATGGTTGTTTGTTACTTTTTCACTCAAAAATGGCCAATCGCATCTGGATGTAATTTGGTACGGGAATAGATTATAGTCTAGAATAGCACATAGGTTACTTTTTATCGCGGAAAGACGTATGGTACCCGTGGGATACTTCTTTTGTTTTCACGGGTGGTATATCCACCTATGTAAAAGGCGATGTCTGTATGTGTGTATGTTCCCTATAGATTTCGAAATTCCTACCCGGACGAAGCCGGGGCGGATCACTAGTTAACCATATGTAAACAAATAAAATGGTTCAAGTAGAAATGAAAAAGTATTTGATTTCATTATTTTATTAATGTTACGCTTGTATAAAATGTAATATATCTGTAGTATTCTAACTTAAAACTAACATAAATTGCACTTAACCTCTTAAATTATTAACAAATAAATATTGCACTATATAAAATCTCTAAGTTGACAACCCTTCAATAAGTTAGACCTAAAACTATCTACAATACGAAATATTTCCAGGACTCAAGTTACAAGAGTCGGCGTCAGTAAGGGAACGTCTGATGGCAGCGGACACAAGACTTCGAGGACAATTGACTCTTGAGCTTGGCCACTTCGTTTCTTAAGTAAGTCACTTTGAGGGCGAGGTGGATCTCTCGAAGCTTCCTCCTGTCTCTACTCTGCTTGGCGGCGTGATTGTTCCTCTCCCGCTGCTTCCTGTAGGAGTCGTCCGCGGCCTGGCTGCTCTGCACGGCGCGCCGCATGCGCGGGTTGTTCCCGAGCAGACAGCCACCGTTTTTCTCCGCCATGGCTCTCAGCGTGTCTTTCTCGAAGGCTTGGAAATCCGGATCGTCCGATAATGTGTCCACGTCCATGTAGCTTGACCTCTTCCCACTTATCTGTACTACGTGTTGAGAGGTCGGTGACGCTGGAGGTGAGATTGTTCCCATTCGAGGGCTGATCGGCGGCATATAAGAACATAAACTATCTCCGGACAAAGGTGATGATTTTGGTACCGGTACGTACGTATCCGCAGAAGGGTACCCGTAGTACCCATAAGGATATTGTTGTTCCGGTACTGGATATGGGTATCCATAAACAGCATTGCTTGGATAGTAGTCCGATGTTAGATTTTGGTTCTTGCACTTGGTTGATAAATCCAGGGCGGCGTCTTCAGCGTAAGGAGTCCACAAGGCCATCTTTCTTGTTACGTGTGACCGGCTCGGGGGATCGATCGCAATTGACTACCCCGTCCGTTGCCCAAGCGCCCTTCTCGGTGACGTGGGCGGGGCCTAAGGGGAGTTACCCCCACTTTTTTCGCAAGGGCTAAGCTACCTGATATCTTAACGGACCTCCGTTAATAGAAAACAATAGTTTATTGCGGTTTATTGCGATATTTAATCCTTGCGTAGTTTTGCGGCTTAAAATCTATTATGTATATTTTTAATTCTCTCTCGGGACATTTTTCTTTGTCTCTGTGCTGGTGTTAGTGTTTATGTCGCGATGCAGTTTCTAGAAACTTCTTGTTTTGAATAATTTAGTGTTTGAGAAATAATTACGAAGATTTAATCTACGCTACTGACTAAGCTCGTGTAATCGTGCCCGTGTCTTAGGAGCAACATGCAAATGTAATACATATGTACAGTTACGTAAAACCATGAAATTGGGAAAATAAATATTTAAAATTGAATCACATTTTTGTGTTGTTTGATTTGTTACATATTTTATTTAAATGATAGCATTTGAAGGCTGTATTTTATAGGACTTGAAGTACGACGCAGTACGACGAGGGTGAAAGGCATTTAAGTTGTTATATATTTGTTTGTCTATCGTTAACAGACCTGGGGGAATATTTTCAATTAATATTCATTATAATTTTCCTTTAACAAGTTTCAGAAATGTCGTTAATTCGATCTTTAATTACCTAAAAATATCTAAGAACACGGATAAAATTAACAGAAATATGATTATAAATTTTTGTATTAATTAAAATGTCCAGAAGAAGATACATTTTGACGGGCCGGTTGGCGTGGTTTGTAAGATACTTGCTTTTAACGTCGCAGGGCGTGGGTTCGATTCCCACCCCGGACTCACATTTGTGTGCATGAACGATTGTTTGTCCTGAGTCTGGGTGTAATTATCTATTAAAGTATGTATTTACAAAAGAAAATTAGTATATTATAATATATTCTTTTAAAAACGACGCAAGTGATGTCTATACAGTTTATTTGCAATTTGGTTTCAATTCATTTTATATACAACTAGCTGGCCCGGCAAATTTCATGCCGCCCTATAATCAATAGATAGTTCACTATTTTGGGCGATAATGGCTTACACATAGAAGATAGATATATGCTGTCGTTCGCTTTTCTGTACGACTATTTAAGGTAAACACTTCCATTATACATTATATACGTGTAACTAACGGTTTTTGCAGCGCACGCCAGAATAGCTCGCATATGGCGGAATTTTTCCCTTCTTACTTGACAAATGTCAATCGTTATATTTTGGACAATTCACACAATATCTTTATAAATTACAGCCTATGTGTCATTCTGATGTATAAGCTATAATATTGAACAGTCTTATTAAAATTCATTCAGTAGTTTTTGCGTGAAAGAAAGACAAGTTTTCGCATTTTTAACATTAGTAGGATTAGGGGAAAACGCGCTGCATGTCGCCTAATATAAAATATTTGCATTTTTATTATGGGGTTAAATAAACTTAATAACATACTAAAGAAGGGTGCACCAGCAGCCTAACTCCATTGATTTTTTATTTTAGAAAAAGTTTACGTCCGGTATAATTGATTAGGTTGGAACCAATAACAAATACTGTCCCATAAAAACAAAAACAGCGTCGTTTGCGATTACTGACATAATTACAATATTGTTTAATTTGGTGTTGTGACGTAAACAAATTAAGAAACGAGCATTGCCTTAGTGTGGCAATGCCCTAAGAGAAAAACAAAATAATTACATGTCATTATCATTGGTGTACAGTTAGGTTGTTTACTTGTTACGAATTAATGTTCTAATGGATACAATATAGGTGAGCAAATCGTTATAAATTTCTTCTTTTTAACAAATTAAAATCAACGATCGTTACAGGAGCTTATTGTCTGGACTATACCTACTGCATTTAATTTGTTTGTCAATCTTACATTTTATAGACGGATGGATGGAAGTTTATGTCAAGCGAACTGTCATATAATTAACTAATGAACCTCCCCGGCTTCGCCTGAGTACCACAAATCATGTTAATACAACTGCTACAAAACTTCAAAACAATTGCTGTGCCGATCTAAACATATCATGTAAATTTAATCACAATCTGCCTAGCAGTTTCGGAAGCTATAAGCAACATACATACACACCTCGTTTTTTATACAATTTGAATCTTTATGAAAGAAATATAGGTATATACTATAAAATTCGCCAATTTCTTTCACTGTCCACGTAATTAAGCTTCTTTAAACAGACTAACAGATGTCAGTAAAGTACAATTTCGAAAAGTGTAATTATTTACGCAAGGGCTACACTGAACGATCAGCAGACTGGCACTTTGATAATCATGTCCGGTAGTTTTCATAAAACTCATTTGACCGTGACATTGACAACTGTCACTTCGTCCCTTCCGGTTGAATTAGACAGAAGCAGCATTCATAATATAATTGAGTCTTGATTCTTTTTCTTAGATATTCAGATGATTCTCATTTTTTTATTATTTAAATAGGTACTAAATAAAGTCACCAGCAAAAGACCAGAGATCATAACAGACTATAGATAACGAAAGAGCGATGTATAAATTATATGTAAGAATTATTAATGCGTCAATGGATTGAAACTGCCGGCTCTCGTAGAGTTGAAAAACTAAAGAAGAGTGAACTAGTTGAGTAATGCTTATATCTGTATTTCTAAACCATTCTTACTTAAAGTAGGATTGCGAGTTTAGATACCAAACCTTAAAAAATAATTTTTATAAATATGAAGCACCTAAATTAAGGTAAGGGCTTAATATTTACCGTTTCAATATCAAAGAAGCAAAGGCAGTCGTTTACTTATGATGATTTATGAATAATACTTTACAATGTAACTGGTTGTTCTGAATCATGAAAACTTTTTGCCCGTTTAAAAACAAAACAATTTAATAATCTGTCAGTCGCGGTCGCGTGCCGGCTACCTGCGCTGTCATAATCTGTGCCATAAAGTGACGTTTGCGCAGCCGCCAGCCGCGATTGCCCGCAATAAATGCACCCGTATTATTAAACTCAGGCGAGCTCCTTAATTTTAAGCGTATTAGAAAACTAAGATTTAATCCTGATACAAATATTTAACTAAAAATACAAATATTTTCTAGAATAAAGATAATGTTAGGTTTCCTGTTTAATTATCATATATTTTTTACGAATATTTTGTAGATATTGGCCACAGTTAATGTCATAAATAGCTTTCGCTGCCGATTGTTCCAAGGAATATCTGTCTTGTTATGTGTAGTTACATGGGTAGCATTATACGATACTATATGAATAGCCAGAAGTAAACCTACGCAACAAACGTAATTAAATCTAGACAATACATATATTAAGAAACAAGATTGCTCAGAGATTATCTAACATCAAATGACAATGGGTAGACTATATCCATTGCTCGTGGAGACTGCCGGTGGAGACAGCATGTTTTGCAAAAGGTCAGGTAGATAGATGCAGCGTTGGTGGGACACTGACAAGATAAACCGATCTGGTCAAGGTTGCAGGAGTCCACTAGCTGTAAAAAGTATCTCAAATTAAGGATAAATTAAGGGATTCCAATCTTAGTCTGTCTTCGATGAATCAGAGAGAATAAAACAATTCAAATACACTAATATTGTACAGTTAAAAAAATAATTGAGTTTTTGAATTGAAAAGCAAATTTAATAATTTCTCAGTAAGTACAGATTGTACTTTGTATTTAGGCCGGTAGCAATATAGAACGCTGTGTCTGTAAATAGGACTGGTTTATGGCCGGGATTGGAAGGATTACGTATTAGTTATATTACCGGGACACAACAGGTAACGCGGATAAATTGTGGACCTTCATTTGACTATTACTTTGCTGTCGCGGGGACGCTGACGCCAAGTCAAGCTCGGCGGTATCATCCTTTTCTTTAACGTACCACGATTGCAGCTTTACCGAGTTTTTTAGGGATCAAGAGATATACTATATTACGAATTTATCTTATTATATAATTATAAAAAAAATCGCCATATGCGAGCTATTCTGGTGTGCGCTGCAAAAACCGTTCGAGTTACACGTATATATGGAGATGTTCACCTTAAACAGTCTTACAAAAAAACCCGCGACAGCATATATCTATATTTTATATGTAAGCCATTAATTATTATTATTATTATAGGGCGGAGCGAAGTTTGAATTTTACCAAAAATTCTCACAAGTCTAATATATTTTTTAGTTGTTGCCAAAGGTACCCTTTTAATACAGCATGCGAAAAGCCTCATGCAAGTTGTAATACAACCGCTCTGCATGTCTCCAGGGATTAAGATAAAAGCTGTCAGTCTGTTTGTTCTCTTGCAAAAACTTACGAACACGCACAAATAAGTAACGGTACGGTAACAAGGAAGGCGTAACATTGTCGTCCCGTTCGTATTGTCTTATGCCAAAGTGTTTGGCGACTATCTAAGGATAGAGTAGTTTTACACTGACTTTAAATCGCTAAGCAAATATTTACTTTTGCGATCGTCCGTCTTTGGATCTGTATCCCAGGCTTTTTGCCAAGATAGGGCGTCACATATTGACACACTCGCGAACATCTTGGGGTCTTTAAGTTAGTGAGTTATCTATCCGTTGGTATACGTCACAAAAGCTCAAAGGAATCACTATAGAATAAAACAAAGTCGCTTCCCGATGTCTGTCTGTCCCTATGTGCACTTAGATCTTTAAAACTACGCAACGGATTTTGATGCGGTTTTATGGTGATTCAAGGGGAAGGTTTATATGTATAATACATGCATAATATATGAGACAAACACTGATAATTTTATAGGTTTCTAATGTAATGTCATAAACACATTTTTATGTGCTTACATTGTAAACGCTGGCTTAACCCTATGAGATACATCAAAATAATGTACAACAGTACAGCTTAGATAGGAGGACCGCAGCGTTCACAGGACACAAGCCTAATCAATAAACACCTGTACAGTTTTTTTTTATATTACAAAGTGGCAAACGAGCAAACGGCCCCTCAAATAAGTACCGCTACCCATAGGCATCCGCAACAAGCTAATGAGTTGCAGATGCGTTGCCTACCTTCATGGATAAAGGAGGGGACAAACAGAAAAAAGGATATTTCCATTCCCTGTCCATCCCCCCCTCATCCATCAAATGCTCTTCCTCTTCCCATCGTTTCCTTATTAGAAGAGGGTAGGAGGGGGAAAAGGACTACAATTAGGCCTCCGGCATGTCACTCATCAGACGAAACGCAGAATACTTCTACTTCACGCCTGTTTTCTGTGACGTCGTGGTATTTTACCGGTCGAGCCGGCCCATTCGTACAAAAGATGTTGTTATTGCGGGCTCTACCACTGTAAAACACTGTTTAGGAATCACTGACAGCCTTCTTTGCAGAGCGTGTATGGAGGAAGAGGAAACGGCGTCACACGTCATGCTACACTGTCCTGCAATGTCCCAGTACAAGGTTAAGTATCTTGGTTCGCTGGGACCGCTCCCGGAGATCATCGGCAACGTTAAGGGGTTGCTGGGATTCTTCGGGGAGTTGGGCTGGTTGGAGTGATCCATGTCCCGCCCACACGCAAAACACGCGCTAGTCGTGGAGTTGCGGTAAGGTAGCCCTCTACTGCAATTCAAATGAATAGTTTCGAAGATATTACACATTTTGGCAGGTACATAGCTGTGAACGTTGTAGGACATTCCGTAGTACATACATTATAAGCTTCTTGTCTCACTGGACACTTCAAAAGTACCTTATTACGATTACCATAGACAGATAGAACGACTTGTCTTATTCCAGACGGAGAAACTTTAAGGGATCAATATGACAGTATTTAATAATGCCACAAATTTTAATTTCAACAACAAAACTGAAGTATTTTGTCTGCATTACACATTTATTACATTGCAGTAATGCTCCTCATCCCGGCTATAAACCACAGTTCTGCTTACAGATACAGCTCACTACTGCTGAAACCTAGACGTTAGTAGTACTATTATGTAGACTGTGCTACAACTAGAATGGATAATAACGGCTTGCTTTAAACCATAATTCCCCTTTATACTAAATTTTAAATAATAAAATTTTGTAAAAAATAACAAAACAGCTAAGAAAGTCTTAAATGAAACATGCCTACTGTATTCCTACAATTATTCTATATAAACCTTTGGTAGCTCGGCGTAAATAGAGGGTTCGGAGTTATATACATAAGTGGGGCTGGGGCTGCGCCCCTGCCTGCGCCCCCGTGTTGCATCTTGTTGGGTAAGGATCATTGATTGCATTGGATTATCGATTTGATGTGGGCAGTCGCAATGTCTCTAGTGATGTGACGATATCTTTTATTCACGAGTTCCAATAAAAATACTATAATATTAATTCCTATGGTCTTTAGACTATAACTCAATGCGGTTGAATACACGTCTACAGTTAAAGTTATCTGAACTAATGTATTTGCGCTCTCCGGTCCCAACAGATTGCTGGATGGTACGTCCTGAGGTCCCGCTCGTTCGTTATGTGACCTGTTCTTAGGGGGGTTAAAATATCACACTTGGTCACAAGAGGTAGCGGCTTAAGATTTTTAAACGTATTCAATATCCTCTAGGGAAATCTCGCGCTTTTTCAGAATACATTCAAATATGGGCGGAGCGTTTATTGCGTTTTAAACTCAAGTATACGTAAAAACTAATATTTACGAACCAATTAAGATACAATTTTATTACCAATTAAATAATAAAAAACTGACGTAATCGGTATAACTTTTTAATTAAATAATAAAATATTTAATAACTCGTCACATCTCTTCATCCTCGCTGCTCTTGTATGGGCGGTGCATGGGCTGCAAGGGTGCCGTTCCCCCACGATACTCCCCTAGCTCAGGCGACCCTTTCACAGCCTACGTATTTAATATTCTCGTCTTGCAATGCCCTTCTTTCTTTCGTGTCTTTGTTAATGAAAACTTTAATATCAAATACTTGCAGACACATTATTGACTTAATTAAAATATTTAAATAATTAAGTGTAGGTCACGGTTTCCGAAATATAATTTGGCTTGAAACCGCTATTAGCTTACTCTGACAGACTATGTACAATAAAGATTTAGTTGCAATGGTTGCAAGGAATGTAAGCTTACATTTGTTGACATTAAATAAATGTTACTTTTGATTTGAATCGATTGAATAATGATTGATATATTTATGAACAAGTAATAAGACATGTTAAACAGACAATTTCTCAATCTTACAACAATAACTGAGGTTATACGCAGATTGCTCGCATAACAAGCTTGCATTTGTTCATCATATACAGATAAATGACACGGCATCTGGTGGGCGAGTTTATCTCACAATCTTTCCTGAAATCCGCAAGCCGTCTCCGGTCCGGCTGTGCAACTATTGAAATAATTGTTTATCACATCATTGTCACAAAGTGTTAGATAGATAGATCATCTGGGAATCGTTCTTAGTGGCGCGCGTCCTGCGGGTGTTAAGATATCTTGACACCAGTTCATAAAGATATTGTTCGCAATACGTACGTAATGGCGTTAAGGTATAATACGGCTGGCGTATCTTGGCGAATTTGAACATAGACTCTGCGAACTTTAGCGCATGTACACTCGTGAAGAAAACTGTTACTGGTCGTCATTCTCTAGCCTAGACCACCGCCCCACGTACGTCGCCTCATGCCACCATATTGTTCCTAAACCAACGACAACTGCAACCAGCCGTGCGATATTCAGACTCGTCAAGATACGTACTGTATCCATGAGCGCACGCATTTTGAATTATAAAATCGTACACATAGCGTGCGTTAGAAGCTAAATTTTTTGCCAACTAATATTGATTTACATAGCCGCTTAAGAGCCACATTTAGATTAGAGAGAGCGTCATAGAGGGCGCCACGGGTTCGATCTTTGTGGCGATGAATGAAGGTGCCTACGTTCAGAAGGTGACGAATACCGGCTGAAACGACGAATACGATTGCAGATTTATGCATAAACTAGTGAACCGTCCCGGCTTCGCACGTAGCCGTTTCGGAATCTATACGGAACATCATCTTTTGTATATGTAGATATGCACCCGTAAAAAGACAAAACGTATCCCGCGAGAACCGTACATTTATCCGGGATAAAAAATAGCCTATCTGCTATTCCGGATTATAATCTATCCCTGTGCCAATTTTCATCCAGATCCGTTCAGCCTTTTTTGAGTGGAAGAGTAACAAACAACCATACATACACACATGTAAGCATTCGCATTTATAATGTTATGGCGTTGAAGTAGCTAGATTTTTAGATTTCATTACAGTTTTTTTATTTTTTGTAAATTTTTTTTCATTAAAAGTATCCCATGTTACTTCTAATACCTCCAAGAATATGTGTCCAAAGTTTCGTGATGATCGGTTAAGCAGTTTTCGCGTGAAAGCGTAACAAACAAACTTACATTCACATTTATAATATTAGTAGCGATAATACTCAAAACCTCGCTATTTTATTACAAGAAAAATATAAGTCTTAAAAAAAAACTATATCTGGTCTATTGTCTATTGTTTTTAGACGCTAGCAACCAACGAGGCTTTGAACCAAGGACATACTATAACACAATTGTTTGGTATTACGGTATGACTTACTATAATTTGTAATGTATGTATGTAATGTAACGACTTTGTTTGTGACTATATATATGCACTGTTATCACCCTCGTTAGGGAGCCAACAGAGTTGCGAAACTCCTAATTAATCTGTTTATTTACTTTTCTTCCGACTTATGATGTATTGAAATTAATAACAAATCTCAAGATAACGCGTCGCATAATCATAAACTTTATTATTGTGACAAAGTGTTAAGTATTAGGTTTTAGTTGAGAGACAATTCGCCATTAATCATTTTGTCTCGTTAAACTCGTAAGCAACGTTTGGGTGTATATCCAAGATTTAAATGAAATACCAATTTTGTTCAGTTATAAGAATATTTATGTTAAATACTTTATACAATATTACACTTACAATTTTAGGAACTTTCTCTTACATTTCATTATATTTATTTACAAATTAAATCTCGTCTAAAAATACATTGTTCTTAAACACATCGGAAGCAAAAATACATTGGGCACACATCACAGTTGTTACTCTTAAAGTTCTGTACACAAAAACCCGAATATTCCAGATTTATCTTAACAGATGCACTGCTGGCAACGCACGCAGATCCGGTCCTCTAGCCGCATTCGTAGATCTGCCAGCTTCTTCTTGAGGAACGTAACCTGAAAGGCGAGCCGCACCTCCCGGAGCTTCCTTCTATCTCTGCTCTGCTTGGCGGCGTGGTTATTCCTCTCCCGCTGCTTCCTGTAAGAGTCGTCAGCGGCCTGGCTGGTTTGCACGGCGCGCCGCATGCGCGGGTTGTTCCCTAGCAAAGTCCCACCGTTTTTCTCTGCCATGGCGCGCAGAGCGTCCCTCTCGAAAGCCTGGTACTCAACATCTTCTGAGAGAGATTCCGCTTCGTAAGCGTCGAAGGATTCCGACGGTGATGATGACTTGCGGCAAGACCTGGGTGACCAGGCGCTGTGCACCGAGTTCGGTGATATCTGGGCTGAAGGTACACAAGGAGCTTCGTGGTAGCTCATGTAGTACGGGTGCGGTACCGGCAGTCTATCGTGCGGTGATACCGGCTGTCGGGAGTAATATTCGGGAACGGTGCTGTATCCCAAGGCTTCCGGCTCGGGAGACGCTCGTTCCTTCTTCACGGTCGCTCGGCTAAGATCCAGAGCCTGCTCCGCGTACGGGGTCCACAGCGCCATGGTTCCAGCGGTGAAGTTTGACTGTTTCGTAAAGTGTGCTTGTCGTCACTGGGAACGAGGTTGTTCCGGCGCCACGGGGGTGCGGTGGGCGGGGCTTGTTTGCTAGGGAGAGGGTAAGTGAAGGGTTGACGGACCGCTACCTGTGGTTAAGCTTAACGGGACAGCCAGCTTCCCGGAAAATGTTTGCGTGGACCTCCATCATAAATAGTGCAAGATGTTTTTGTACCGCTTAGCAAAAAATAGTGGGGAATTGCTAATTGATAATATTTTCATTTTCGTTTACGCAATAATTGCTTAATATACCCCTATAGCTCTAGATGTCTTATTAAGATTTTTACTATTACGTAAACAACGACAGGGCAGATAATGTAAATTAATTCAAGTATAATTAATCAATATTAAATACAATATTGTAATACAAAAAGCAACAGATGTGCTATTAGATGTCGAAATGTGAAAATTCGAAAGCGTCCTAATTAGGACGCGTTTTCTAAGGCTTACGTCATGTGTTTACATTTACGCGTAAGTGACAAACACTAGCTGTCCTCTTTTTTCTTATTATTTTAATTACGCTAACCTTTTTACACCTGACATGTGTGAATGTTGTCACTGTCTTTGGAGCAATAATCAAATGAGTACAAATAACTAAATATACCCTCAAACCCGCAACCCAGAGGATTAGGCAAATACCGCGGATTTCTGGTTCCCCTCGCTAATATTCAGTACTGTCATTAATCTGATCCATATGAGTTCTTCTCAGTCGTCCCCTGCCAACTGCCACATACCTTTGTAACATATATGAAGTATGTTGAATCAAAGCTACCATTAACGGTACAACACATGGAACGAAAACTGAACCATCGTGGATATTCAACCGTTTATTTAATCTGTCGTAATCTTGTCATTGTTGTAGTATGCTGATTGTAACCGTATTTTTATGCTATTAACTCGTTGTATAGATTCTATATTTTATGGCATCCCGTTGTAGGAACTGCTAGATGAGTTTCTAGATGGTTCTTCTTGGAAATTATAAGTATATTATTTTATATAGCATAGATCGAGGCAAGGATTCATTTCGTTTTCAAAGGCATGTGATATTTATAAAGTCAACATTTTTCTTACATGTTAACATATATTTAATGCAGTTCCCGGTGTAATAAGCTCACTTATGTCTGTTAAACAATAAAGAGTTTAAATATATGGGAAGCCTTCCTGTTATACTACTACCTTATCGCCATTCTCTAACTGTCCATTTTATTCTTTTAACTCTAATATTTTAGTCAGAAGTTAATGACTTATCCATCTGTTGGTACAGCCGGGACACTTCGCGATATTCCACTTACAGGAAAATTTACTTGTTCCTTGCAACGAGACAAGCTTCGTCCCTTCTTACAAATAACTAATTGGATAGCAGTCTATTATAACAACATTGACCTAACCATTTTTTCGTACAAGCACATATAAAAGCTGCCTCCTATTGGTTATTCTTTCCGCGTGGTCGTCTCAAGGCGTACGAAACGCCGCTACGTGGCTACGTCGCTTTTAAGGTTGAACACCGCCAACGGGCCTGATACTACCTAGAACGATGTACTTAACGTAAGTAGCAGTAAGAACAGACCTTAGGGCTGTTATTATATCTGTTTAAGAAACGTAAAAATATATGTCGGTGAATGGCCGAATGCAGAGTGAATTCACGAGAGAAACGTTCGAGCTGTCAGTCACTCTGACACAACTCCAAGCTCTAGCGTAACGGCGAACCTGGTAGCGGTCATTACATTACGAAGAGTGACGGCAATCGGGTTGCATCGTGGACACGCGCTGCGTGTTTGGTGCAGTGTCGATACATGAAGCCGGTCTACTTACTGTACTATCGATGCAAGATTATATTTTGTAATGTCCTAATGCATTTCGCTACGTGTCATTCTCCTCACCCTAACGCCCGACGCCCGAGCTATTCAACATGGAGTTAAATCTCTACGCATCCTATCTGTACGTTCCTATATATATGGAATTGATTGAGTAATTTTGCAATGATCATGTAGAGTAATAAATTACCATATATTAAATTTTAACTTTATTAATTTTTTGCTGGTGTTCGTAATTTTAATGCCCGTGTGAAATTATCAATAAAGATATGTCACAGGTAGGTATCGATGTCCATTCAAGCCAAATAGAGAGATTACGCTCTGTCCAAACCCGTCACAAAACACTCGATCCTCAATGGCCTTTGCAATACACCCTTTAATATGACCGGACAATAAATCAGACCACCGTGCTAAATGAATTCATACACTTCGCAAGATGGCCACCGGAAACGGTCACAATGCTCCGAATAGAGTCGCACATGACAGTTGCTTCCTATGACGCTTCACTTGCGTTCATGAAAAGTTTGGACATCAAATGATATTATCTATGGTCAGTTGCATGTTTAGAAATGGTAGCACAAAAATGGTTCACAAAGTAACATAATTTCAATCCCTTCTATTTTAAGCCACCTTATCAGAATTATACCCCTAATTCCTTATATATTTAATGTGTAGAAAGACACAGTCTAATTTAATTTAAAAAAAGATATAAGACATGGAACATTCATGTGCCCGTTTGAAACAGTTAGCTACATAGATAAGATAAAGCTGTGCGCAGCTTGGGGACTGCCAAACTGGTTTATCTGTGATCTCATTGATTTAAATAAGAGAATGTAATTTTTTGTATTTCTTATTATTTAAACTAATGTAGGTAGAGCAGCAATCATTATTATTTTATTACATTATTACTTTCCAATAATACTTAGTTTAAATACCCAAGAATAATATGGTTAAGAAAAACTGCACAAAGTATTGAAACGCTTAGTAACAATTTACAATAGGTACATTTTTCATCAATAAATATTGTGTGGGAAACGGTGTTACACATTTCATCAGGAAACGAAGAAAAAATGCTAACTGTACTCCATTGAATTCATAAAATAGATATCAAATGCACGCATTATTGCGGAACAGTTATACCCATCGATCTTACACGTCCACAATACAAAACGGTCCACCGCAGAGAGAAAAGGGTTGCGACAATGGCCGCGCGTTGGCGGGAACGGATGGCAGGACGCCATGACCGCCATGCTGGCGAGTCCGTCCCACTTTCAATTGAATTTAAATTTACTATTAAATACGGTATTTTAGTTTTTGGATTGAATAAAGCAGATGTTAATTTTAATAGTAGACAAGATAAGTTGATACGTTGTCTAGAATATTTTGACGAGAACGCGGGAAATAAATATATGTTGCTGACATTAATTCCAATATTTAGTTGTCTTTAGGAGAATAATGGGACAGATTATAAAGAAACCAGAAATTGACATTGAAAAGTCTTAGATCTCTTATCACATTGTAAAGTACAACAATCTCTCTGTGAAAGCTGGAGATTGTAATAGTTAAAAGATAAATATATGTTTTAATACTTAGGAGTGTTTTAGTGAAGAAAACCGTTAGATTCTTTGTTGACATAACCTTTAAATGTAACAATTACTTCTTTTAAATAGCCAGAAACGGAATTGACTAAAAATTGTATCCGTGAAAATTAAAGTACTTGCAAATTATACAATTTGCATAGAGCATTGTGCTCGTCACATTGCCAATTGTCGCACAAAAGGGTTGGACTATTCTGCATAAACAATGGCGGACCAATTTCGTTAGAAATAAATGGGACTTTCTCCCGCCACAATGCCTTTTATTTTGCGAGCTGTTTTTGCAAGGATATCGCCCCAAATGCCTAACACAATTTTAATTTCTTGCCGAATGTCTTGTCTAATGTAAATTGTCAATGATTCGATGACAGGTTATAATATGCCTAGTTGGATAATAAACTGACGGAAGCTTACAAAGACGGTGACAGATAAATTATACAATGTAGGTATGGATGTAATAGTCAAAAAAGAAAACGAGAGGGTTCCCAATATGTTTTATGTGCGAACATGGTATCCCATAGGCCTGTGTACGAATAACTTCTGCGATGTTTTCTTTATCACCCCTTTTTGTCCGCGCACGCGCGCCGCGACATCTGTCACGCGTAGTGTCAGCCGCCACTGCACTGAGCCACGTGGCGATGTTTTCTCAGCGGAAGTTCTCATGGCATATTGTTTATACACTAAATATTAATCTTATAGATATTACTTGTAAATACAAAATGCCATCATGATATAAACTAGCTAGTACATTGATTGATAACTAGATAGTAAGTTGACTGCGGTTAATAGGTGTCTACTGACTTCAAGGCGAATAAAAAAATCTTTAAAACCCACAAAAGCTTTTATTCAGGTCTATCTAGTCCCGGATGCATGACGGTTAATTGTTACACCGGATTTTAAATATGATGTTTTATTTTACTATCGGAGGTACATTAATAATGAGAGAGACAGGGTCGGAATGGAGTAAATGAGAAATGGAATTCGCAGGCGGCAGAAGTGAAACCTTATTAGGTGTATATAACAAAATGGGTTAAGCGATAACCAATATTCCACCCCTGTTTACCGTGGGTTTCCACTAACGTGTAAACTTGCCGCATTACAAAGTTACTCTCTGAAAAAACTGAGACGACAATATGTATTGTGTGAATATTGTGGCAGTGTGAACCCACGGTTACGTTTACATATCATGCAACATTTGTACATATTATCTGTATGAATAACAGTCGTGCCCCCATTGGTTGCGCAACAATGTACTCGTTCAGATCGAAACTATTAAAAGGGCGTGACTTGCGCAAACGCATCGCTTCTCGCTTGTTCAACCAATGGGGCTCCGTTGTTGACATTACAGGTTTAAAAAAAGTTTACTGCTTCGGGAAAGCATTGAAGCATTTAATTTAGGGTTCAATAAAACTTTTGTTCACCGCCGTAAAAGAATTGCGTCTTTTTTCTATGTAAACTCAAAGTCGTATTTTATTCTCACAATTGTACTATGTACCAACTGACACATGTATTCGTTGGTATAGATATCATACTAACAGTGTAAAGACGAATGTGTGAATGTTTGTTTGTTACCATTTAACACATAAGATGCTCTGCCTATCATCATATTTGTACACATCATTTCAATAGTAGAAAATGAAACTCGCTTTATCCCAAAAAAAACATAGTGTCACAATGACACGACAATAAAAACTTCTTCATATTTCATTATTGTCAGATGTAACTGTAATACCAAGTTATAACACGTTATATCAAGTTACAAAAAAATGCAACGAGAAAAATAATTAACAAATACGCGCGAATAAATACTTTGCCAAAAATAATATAAATAATTTTGCGTATTATTCTTGGTTCTTTATGGTATAATTCCCCGCTGTGGGGCAGAGGGCGTCTAGAGTGCGCTGCCATCTTGCTCTATCTAGCAATATTGGTACCCTTATTTACATTTATAGCGTCATCCTCGTATAGTACATATATATAGTATTTACAAGGCATTTTTTTCTTGAGAAAAATCTCTTTTAATTTTTTATCCATCTTAAATTAGAAACAAAGTGTTTTAAAAAAGAAATCAAGTGATTTCGAAAGATTAAAAGCAATCTATAAAATCAAAAATAAGATTTCCGTGGCTTTCAGAAAAGGAGTTTATAACGGAATGTTCCAGAATTCATAGAATAAAAATAAAAGAAAGAAAGAAGGCTTAAGTAGTGCGCCTCGCGGTGAAACAATAGCTCTCTAGCGCCGCCCGCCGCTTCTCGTCTGTCTCTATGACAAAGACTAAATCTATAATTTATGGAAGAGTAAAATATTAAGATCCTTAACTTTTATTTTAATTCAGGTAGAGTTTGGAATGTTGAAAGCGTGGACGTACAATAAAGTAAATATTAATTGTGATAATGAGCTTTGAAATTAAAGTAATTTTATGGATCCTATCGAGTTTAATTGAATTTTTTAAGCGATAATGTTCAGTAAAATTTCAATGTGTAGTATTTACGTAAATAAAAAATAATTGGATCAATCTGTGCGTTTTGTAACGAAATTCAAAATAGATGAAGTGTACATATCACCTTCAAAGTTATGTTCATTTCTATTGAAGGTCTGCAAAAACTTCCAAGCAATTATAAGTATAAACATTCTAATCATCTGTACAACAATAAGTTATGACAGTTTGAGAATCCAGAAGTCTGAATCCCGGTGAACATTTTCTGTTCAATTTCAAACAGCGTTGCCAGTACAATGAAAAAAATCACTTAAAATTTATCTTAGAATAGACGTAGGATAATATTTAAATCTATTCATGATACAAAACTGAATCGCACATCAGTATCGCAAGCGGCTGGACCAACAGTGGACAATGGCCGACGTTAAAGGATTAAAATTCTTCGAATAAATCTTTGACGCCTTCAACTGGTGCCTTTGTCACATTTCTTAAGATATGATTAAAGATAACTATTTTGAATCGTCCAAGTAAATCCTTTTCCTAGCTGTAAATAGCTTAGTGACTGAAGGAATTGTAATCACTGGCCAGTTATGTACAATTTTTTACTTTCACATAAAATACAATTTCTGTTAAAACTGGAACCTTTCTTTATTTTTCTATATTTTTGATCGAAGACACTGTATGGTGGAAAATTACTTTACCCTAAGCCCCTCCTCCTGCTTTGAATTAATTATTTATAGTCGATAAACCGAAAATATGTTTATTTTAATTGTTTTACAATTTAAATTAATCTACAATTTATGTTGCAAAAGTGAACAATGTTGGCAGGGGACGCCCAAGGAGAACGTATATCGATCAGATTATGACATAAAGAAGGGCGATAAAAGGAATACCGACAAGCATTTATACGTAAATCTATGAATGAAGAAGCGAGAGAGGTGTGCCAGATGGAAATCCATAATCTCTGCCTACCCTCGAAGTCGGCTCCAGTATACGAGAATATTGGAAGAATCTAGAAAATTTTATTATTTTCGAATCGAAATCGAATAATCGATTTTATAGAATCTATTTTAAAGCACTGCCAAGGTTAAGCAGATTTGTACAAAGACTATAAAATCCGGTGTGGTCTCGGGATTTAAGGGTCCGCCGACGAGCATGTAAAAAAATTGTCTCTAAAGCCATCCGTAATTGTGTTGTAAGCCATTCAAAATTGACGCAACATACGCTTGATGGAACACAAAACAGCAAAGTACCTACCGCTATAGCGCGGTGGATTATTATCTGTCTCTTACATAATCTGGGGTATTGTCTGAAGGGCCACCGTAGTGATAGGCGCCTCGGGGCGACGTGACAGACTCTTAATCCCTGCATTATGCAACTGTACGTGCTGTCCAGGTATCTTCTGATATTACTTCTCTAAAACAGCGTTGTAGTGTCACTATAACCATGGGTTTTACTGCCGAATGAATTGACACATAACATATTGTCAGTTTTTTTAAAGAGAAGGTTACAGAGGAAGCTTACATCGTGATACAATTTTACGCCAGCGGTAACCGACGGTAACAGGTTCTAATATACGGAAATAATATCTTGTGGATACTGAATATTATGGCATTAGCATTGTAGTGTTTTAAATTTTTATCCGAATGGGCAGTGCCAGTTCCTATCGTTTTCTAATAAGGACAAGAGAAAGAGAGGATTTGACTACGGAGGCAATGGGTAGGAAAAGGTCCTTTGAAGCTGTTTGTCCCCTCCTCCTTCATTAAAGGTAGGCTTGTGGGTAGCAGTCACTTAATCTTATCAGGTTAAATACTTGCTCGTTTGGCAACATGTTTCATAAAAAAAATGCAAAAACTTTGCTAAACATGCTTTAAACTATTTTAATAGATATCTGTAATTGGTGACGAAATCTTCAGTGCTACGTACTAATGTAACTGTTTAAAAAATACTTACATGCTTCGCAAACTCAATAAATGATTAACTAGAATTAAAACTACTTCCGCCATCTGTTATTGGACGGTTGAATTCATATTTTTAAATAAATTACGCCATTATACCAGTAGATGGCAGGTGTTTCAATACAAAATTACTAAAGGCATACAAACCAAAACAAAAATAACGAATTGACAAAATATCATATCATTTTATACAAACGATATTGCTATTTGGTTTATTACAATGTCAATATTTTTTTCAAAATAACAATCGGCATTTTAATCTGTATTCGGCCATTTTGGATTTTGGTAATTTGACTGCTCTTCGAAATGAAATAATTGTTATGTTTTTATTCTACCTGCAATCCTCAGATCAAAATTATAATAGGCGAACACGTCATTCGCACCGGCCTTCCGTCGCAGCCGCAGCTGCCCACAGTGTTGTTCCTCACAAAAATTGACTATATTGCGGTCTCGCAATCAGCTGTCACGTACCTTTGACGTGTTGAATACAAACAGATCTCATTTTGTCGGTCTGATATGCTGTGGCCGCGATGAACGGCACCTTTTACGAGCAGTTGGGGGGTGTGGCTGGTATTTTCGAGCAATGGGGTACGTGCGAAAGGACTGTGGTTGCATGTGCATTGGCGCGGCGGGTGCCCTGGCCAGGACTTAAACTTGTTCAGCGGGCGGTAGAGGCGGCACTACAGAACCATGTGGAGGATGATCGCCTGGAGAGAGACGCCAATGACGAGACCCTTCTGGCAAGTTTATTGGCGCCGAGGAATGACGATGATGAAGATGAGGGTAAGATAAGATCAAACATTAGCTTTTATTGTATGCAAATTAGAAGTCAGTTATTTGACTTTGCGACGACCATGATAAAGTAGTTGCCTAAAACAATCAAGTAATACGCCATGATATCATTTTATTCAAAAATTATGATATCCTATTTAAATTTTTCTCATTAAAATCTAGTTTAAATGAACCTGTAAACATATAAAAAAAATTAAAAGTAGTAAGTTATGGTGTTAGGGTAAGTTGTGGTGAAGAATTTGTTACTTACATAAAAGAAATGTAATGAACACCAAATCTATCTTATCTTGTAAACATTCAATATAATCCTTTGTGACCCATCAAGTTACAGTGTGGAAAACTTCATTCTCTAAAATATATTCTGTAAACTTAAACAATTGTGTGCTTGTTAAATAAACAAGTGTGTGTTAAAAACTTTATTTAGTGTTTTTGCCATACATAAAAAGGGATGAAAAATTAAATGGGCAGGTATTAATTGAGTATTACAATTGTGCCCTAATGAATTTCTCTATTGACTCTTATCATCCCCACCTATCCCGATTCTTAGGTAAACAGGGATATCATATATTTATCATTTTTTCACAAATGGAAATAATATATGTTTGTAAATAACTAGCTTATATTTCTTCATCGAGTTGGGTTTATTCAAACCTACCAATAATTAAAAGTATATACTCACTAGTGCTTTTAGAATCTAGACATTATAAAGTTTACACTTTCAGTTGGTTTGACCGAGTAAGATAACATCAGGCACCTTGCTCAGTGGTTCACATACTGTATTGAAAACTAGAATTATTACTGACCATACCAATATATTAATGCAATAAATAGATAAATAAATTTGTGGATAAGATAGAATGTTAATATTAGGAGGTAAATTGTGTCTAAATAATGTGGGGTACCTAATTTGCATTGTGAAAATTGCCAATTTACTTTTCTTCTGTGATTTTTTTTAAGATTATCTGTTACATATTGTACCAGAACATACCTATGAATTTTGATGCAATAAATATATTGGCATGACTCTGAAATTAGGTTCTTTTCATTCACTTCAACTACTTCCCTGGGCCTCAGTTCCAGTTTTATTGCTGTTCCAACTGTGCACTGCTTTCAAATCTGTACCACCACTCTTGGTTAGAAAAATGTCCAGTTGCTAAACAATTCTGTTAAAAATCTGAATCAGGCTGCTATACAGTTAAGAAAAATGGTGAAGTTATGTTCCATGTGTAAAATTCTAGGTGGAGAGCGCTTACGGCAGCTGCTGACACTGCTCCCTTTGCTGCGGAGTGACAACGAGCGGGCTAAGGCCGTGTACGTGGGCGCAGTGCCGGCACTGGTTCAGCGATGCGTGGACGCGCCGCGCAGAGTCTCGACCACGCCCGAGCTATGCCGCCAGCTAATGTCCTACCTCCTGGTGCATCCGGCACTCACTCAACTAGAGCAGAGGTCAGTCATCTTTCCCTATTTGCTCCATTGCAATGGCAAAACATCAGTAATTTGTATGTTTGCAAAATATTTAAGGCTAGCGGTGATCAGGTAACATCTAGTCAGCCTTTTCCATGCTTGTGTGAACTGTAACAAATTTCTTTTTCTTTGGCTTTTTTTTTCTTTCTACTTCCTTGAAATTTCACACTGCTATAACATATCTTTGTTGGGCAATGCCGTCTCTTTTAAAAATAAAGTAAAATTAATTTTGTCCATGTTCCAGAACTCTGACACAGTGGCTACGCTACTTAGAAAATCACATATCAGGCAACAGAAATACAGAATCCATCTGGCAGCAGCGGATAGACCCGTGCTTGTTGCCAGACACCAATATATGGGGTGCTAACAATAGCTTCAGGCGGACAATAGGCAAAAATGTTGAGTTCCGAGGCATCCTGGACTCGACGGAGCACACATACACCGATCTACTACAGGAGTCATTCTCCAAGAACGGCAGAGATGTAGACATTAGTTTGGATGGAGAGATGGCGAATTTCGACGTGGCGATTGGACAACCAAAATCACAGCGCTCCAACAGTCTAACACCACCCTCATCAAACTTCATGCACATGTCATCGTCTGCGGAGAACTTGAGTGATGAGCCTTTCGTCCAGAAGCCGAGGAGTTTCTCGCTGTCCAGCGAGCACAGTCTAAGTCAGATCAGACCGATCAGTATAATGTACGGGACGACGGGCAGCGAGACCAGACTGGATGATTTGCGGTGCAACAACTTTGCGGAGCACCCTGGCATGTCCACGGTGGCACAGTGGCTGAAGAGCTTGCGGCTGCACAAGTACGTGTGGCTGTTCACCAACGTCAGCTATGAACAAATGATGGCCATAGACGAGAAGTACCTTGAGAAGCTGGGTTAGTTTTGTCTCAGTTTGACTCTTTGTAATCTGGTAAATATTTCTACAAAGAAGTCTTTTGTAAGAATAATCCTAGTGCTAACTCTCAAGAGAGGCTTTTCTCTCTCTCTCTTAATGGAACAAGGTGGCAAGGCAACTTGCAGTTCCTCTGATATGAAGTAACCGCTACCCGTAGGCATCTGTGACAGGTTGCTTTGGGCACTACTCATTTGATAAACAGAAAAAAATATATTTCTACTTGTGACCCGCCCTGGCTTCGCCCGGGTACCACTTATTATGTTGATCCAATCGCTACCAAACACAGGAATGTGCCAATCGTCCAGATTCCCTGTAAATTTCATCGAAATCGGTCCAGCCGTTTCGGAGTCTATAGGTCTATAGTGAACATACATACTTCGTTTTTTATATACTATTTTTTTCATAAAAAGTATCCTATGCTACTTCTAATACCTCCAAGAATATGTGTACAAAGTTTCATGATGATCGGTTGAGTAGTTTTCGAAGCGTAACAAATAAACTTACATTCACATTTATAATATTAGTAGGGATTTCCAATCCATTCCATTCCTCTTCAAATCCTTTTCCCTCCCCATTCTTTCCTTACTAGGAAAGGATAGGAGAGGGAATATGACTAGATTTAGGCATCCGGGTTCCTTCTTGGCCTTATGTGAGAAATATATCGAAGATGCTATATGTGTGCAAATTAAAAAGTAAATTAGATCTCGTATGGAACATTTTTAATTAATACAGGTGTAACGAAAGGTGCGCGGCACAAAATCCTGGTGTCCATCAAGAAGTTGACAGAGCGCGCTGCTCTGCTGGATCTGGTGCGGAGCGAGCTGGCGTCGGGCGCCGTGCCCAGGGCGCTGGAGCGGCTGCGCGCGCTGCTGCTGAGCCCCATGCTGCCCGACTCCGACCTGCCTCCCGCTATCGTCGCCGCCCTCGAACTCGGTAAGCGTTCGAGAATCGTTACTACTTACTGAACTGCCCTGTTTTTTTTTATCTTACTAAATGGCAAACGAGCAAGCGGTTCACCCGATGTCAAGTGATCGCTACCCATAGACATCCGCAACTAACGTATGAGTTGCGGATGCGTTGCCCACCTTTCAGAGGAGGGGACAAACAGAAAATGGTTATTTCCAATTCCTATACATCCCCTCCACCGTCAAGTTCTCTTCCCCTTCACATCACTTTCCTTATAAGAAAAGGGTGGAAACCTCACTCATCAGACGAAACGCAGAATACTCTACTTCACGGCTGTCGTCTGGAAGGTCGTGGTATTTCACCGGTCGAGCCGGCCCATTCGTGCAACAGTTGTTGTTGTTGTTAAACTGCCTCTGCCTCTACCACTGTGTGTCTGTCAATCAACTGTTCTAACCGTCCAAGAATATGTGTACAAAGTTTCATGATGATCGGTTGAGTAGTTTTCGCGTGAAAGCGTAACAAACTTACATTCACATTCATAATATTAGTAGGGTTTTAGCAACAAGCAAAACTATAGCAGGTGTGTTTTAACACTTCAAAAATTTGCAGCTTCGAAATGCATGAGCGGGTGCGTCGTGCCCCCGGCGGAGCCCGAGCTGGAGCACGTGGACCCCATGTCCCTGCACTGCTGGCTCATCGAGAAGGTATAATACGTAAGCTACAAAGTAACAAGTAGCCGTGGGTTGTCGAGACGACCGGACCGTTCCATGGATTGTTAATGGATAGATGGCAAACGCCTTATGTTAAGTGACTGCTACCCATAAGCATCCGCAACAAAAAAATGAGTTGCAGATGTGTTGCCCACCTTTAATGAACAGAGAGAAAAAGAAGGGCCTCTGACACTTCAATCATCAGATGAAACGCAGAAGTATAAAGAATAATGCAACAGATGTTGTGGGCTCTCCCACTGATAAAGTTAAAAGGTATTGTGTTGTCAAATTCCATTACAAAGTTTTTTAACTATGTGTATTGGGAAGTGCTGCGCCCATACGCTGGCACTCCACGATGTAGCGTTGAATAAGGACTGTAGCGATAATCCATCATGCGTAATTACACGTTGCCGTTGGTATTTGACCTGCGACAACATAGGAACTCATCGCGTAAGCCCCGCACACAACTGTTGTGTGTAGGTGTAATGTTTGTTCGTCAGGCGCTGCATCACGAATCGTTCCGTCGCGGTGACCTGCAGGAGGCGCTGCGCCGGTTGCGGCACCGGCTGCCGCCGCGGCAGTTCTTCCACCACGTCGGCGAGCTGCCGCTGCACGCTCACCGTTACAAGCCCAGGCAAGTCACCCCAATCCTCTTCCAAAATCTTCGGGTGCGAAAGAAATTTAACATTAAACTGATGTATAACTATGGGATTGTTTCGCTACTGAATGACTGTCGGTTCAAAAGAAACTGGTCTCACTAAACTAAAACCTGAATTCCACTACCAACCTTCTGTTTCTTTACCTACTTCAATGTTTTCATATAAAGGTGCAAAGTGCATTTATAACTTTATTTATAACTGCGTTTGTTGGTTGTAAATGTTTGGGCGATCTAATTTTCACTAACTCGCGAGAACCAACTTTTGACAGTTTGCAGTCACATGCAGGACCGATCACAATACATTTTTTAAATTAGGTTTAGTCCTGATCGGGACTATTACGAAAACGCCATCTAGTGGTATTATAAAAACGAAATAACGATAGGCGCTTTACGTAACGGGAACTTTGTGTTATTTTTTTAATATACGAATAATTTTTCGTATAATTTATGAAAGTAGACATTAATTCATATGTAGACATAATAATAACGCCTTAAAAGTATTGGTCGAATGGTGACGTCATTCTAATAATATTCTATGTGGTTGGTTTCTCATCGTTAAGACTGATTGCTTACAGATGGCGTCCGGGAGCGGCGTGCCCGCGGCCCGGCGGGCGTCGCTTCGTGCCGCCGCCGCCGCGCGGCAAGTCGCACTCGTACCCGCCCTTCCCGCCCGCGCTGTGGCCGCCGCCCGGCCTGCGCCCCGCGCCGCGCTCCGCCCGCAGCCCGCACGACGACTACTCCGGCCTGGACGCGCTCTGCCTGCAGATGACCGAGCAGGCCATCAACTGACTCCGCCGTACACCCGGACAGTTAGATAAGTCCATTAAATATCGATTAAGTTATTTATTATATGCAATAAGATGATTAAACACGACACCGGAAGCGGTCGAAATGAAACGGATATGGTGGTTATTTAATTTTATGTATTCTGTATGCATTGAGTGTGTACGACTCAATTACACGGCCACGTCATATTCACACCACGCCACGGCCACGCAATTAGTACAGGTAAATAATATCAGACGACAATAGACTCACTAAATTGAACGAATCGTTGACGTTTGTGGCAACACTGGTTTCAGTACGAAGTGAATGTTGCCCTGTACAAATGGAATTATATCGGAATCGGTGCAATGTGTGAGAATTAATAGTGCAATTAGAGTTTAATTAGGATATTTATTAACAGATTGCATGGTGGCAGTCTGTGGCCGTTGCTTTTATTTATTATTTCAAGGAATGTATTAATATATAGTTTATTTTTGACTCAATTATTTTAGGAACAGATAATGTAATTGACAGGTTTATTATTGGCTACGTATGCGTGTTGGAACACAACAATTGTATTCTTTTTGGTTTTTGTTTTTTTTTCTAATAATCAACTCAAATTGTGTACAAATGATTGTATTCTACACTACCATTCAATATTATTATATTAGCAGTACACGAAGCACTACACATGTTATTTTTTATGAAAGAAAATGTTTACTCAAAGTTGTTTCTAAACATGGTGTATATAATTTAAATTGTTTGTTTGTCGTACTGTGGGGGGGGGGGCATTTAATTGAGTTACATGTATGTATTATTTATGATGGTATTTTGTATACACGGCGTAGTGTTGGGAGCGGGGATTCTAGATTGTAATGTCGTATTTATTTAGAGAGGGCCCAGTGCACGCAGCCAATTATTAGTATTGACATTTTGTATATAGTATAAATGCTAAAGTGAATTAAATTAATTTTGTAAATAAAATGAATAAATCGATTTATTTCGGTAGCAATAATAGGCTAGGGAATAACGATGTCGAATACAAATTACATGTAAGATGGAACAATGGAGGCGGGCGAGCGTCGCGTGGCGCTGGCTTCTAATTCATTTTCTTAGGATATAAATTCACGACATCGACTAGGGCCGTATCGGGCGTGTTGCACAGTACTGTATAGTATTGTATCGTACTGTACTATATCGTACTATACTGTATTGTACTATATCGTATTGTACTGTATTGTACTATATCGTACTATGTTGTACTGTATAGTACTTTATCGAACTGTATCCTACATTTTTCTGGTGCTAATTTGCAACATTACGTTTAGTGTAGTGCATAGGTTAGCTGGCGTTGTGTTGACACGTGTCGACTGGTTGCGGCGCACCGGGTAACGCGGCCGAGCTTATAGTCGGTAGGAGCGCTGCGGCCTAATTGTATGTGTGATGACAAACGCTATCAATTGATACTGCAATCTTTTTTGTGGTAAGCATATTATGGTGGAACATTCTAGTGATTCCCAAAGTGAGCCTAGCTGGTCCACGCGAGTCCCTGTGGTGTTCTATGTTGGTGGGGAGATAAAATTGAGGGTTTATTGCCGCCTTTATAAACTTCAACAAATGTAGAAATGTATACAGCACAGTTGTTCACAGAAACAAGTAAGATTTTGAAAGTGTGACAGAATCTCTGTTCTAGATTGTACTGTTTTACCGACCTGAATAAGGTCTATGGTTTTCTAAACAGTATTTTATTATTTATTATTGTCACAGTAAAATTAATTGTATATTTGCGGTCTAAGACAAACCTCATTAAAATTGGACGGACGGACGGACAATGTATTGAATATAGCTTGAACTAATATTGAACTAACGCGAAAGATTGCAGTATTGAGGATGTTGGTTCTATTGGTCCCGTACATTATTGCATAGCTAAGTAAGTGACGTCAAGGATTTGTTTTTAATTGTATGAATCGAAGCTTTTCAATGTAATTAGATGAATTTTTAATATGAAAATATAATAGACACATAGCTTGTGGCAGTATTTTTGTATTTATTGAGAGATCAGTGGAATTATTTTTCCAGCGACGAGTGACGGATGCTTGTTATGTGTTGTTGACTGGTTGCATAATTTATGGATGGGGTGGCAGGTGCGCATTGTCTTTATTATTTAGTTTTTAGCGACAATATTTGGTAAGCGATCATTGTAAACTGTTTTGACTGGATCAAAAATATTTTTGACTGTGAATCGTGAATATTATTTACTTCTTGTGGAAGTAAGTTCTTGCGCTCTGTAGTGGCGTCGCGTTCCCTAGAACACGGACTCCCGTGCTTCGGACGTTACCGGTTCGTTCGCTTGACATTCTTGTTTTATTTCCAAACGCTGTTCAACTCTCTCCACGCCATATTGCTTTTTAACTGTTCTAATGAATTCCGCTTGTTTCTTTTCTGTAATTTAAATACTGTGTATCTTGACTGTGATAGAGAACAATGAAGTAAACTTCCAATATAAAGAAATATGCAAACGTTTTGAAATAAATCATATTCAATTCAAAGTTTCTTGTTTATTTCGTCCCAGAATATCTAAGGCCGCTTACACATTATGTCGCAGGTTTGACCCTTACACATGGCAACTTTGCAAACCGCTGTGGCGTATTTTTTTTATTGTAGGCGTAATGTGTAAACGGCCTGACAGCCACATTCAATAATAGAGTAAGCTCTAAATGAATGCCCTTATAACCTATAGTGCTCATAATACTTTTTACGATACAAACCTCTGCAAAAATGACTTGGTAAATTATACTCCAGAGTATTAAACGAAAATGCTACGCTCGTCATATTAGATAGTGGTAGTAGAGCCCGCCACAATACCTGTTGCACGAATGTGCCGTCTCCACCTCTGAAATACGACGACCTCATCGAAGAGAGTCGTGAAGTAGAAGAGGATTGGACGAGGAGGGGAGGGATAGAAGATAAAACAAATACATAATTTTTCCTATTTATCCCCTCTGTCCTTTTAAGGTAGGTAACACATCTGCAATTCATTTGCTTGTTGCGGATGCCTATAAGAAGCGGTCACTTGACATCAGGTGTACCGCTTGCTCGTTTCCCACCTTCTTCTATTAAACAAAATATCAAGGTGAGCTAAATTCTCCTTGTGAGATGTAATTCTACCATTCGTCGCTAGTCGTCAAGCATCTGCCGACTTATATATAGTAATAAACACAAGCTCTGAATACACAGGTGGTACGTATTATTTCGATGATGGTGTGGCCACTATCTAAATTCTGTAATTATCACTTCCACGCGCGATCGAGATAATTGCGACGAGTGCTCGCTTTTATCGTCCGAACATCTTCACTTGGCGACGATTATTCAATCAGCTTATAACTTGTTACGGAATTTTCGTATGATCGGGAGGACTCGTTACTAAATCGCCCCGCGATCGCAACAACTCATCTGGCTCTGGCTGTGAGATAACAACGTTCCGCAAGAAGCGCGGGACAATACTTTACTCGCATTCTTCCAATAATATCGCCCTGTGGAAGCACATCTATGAGAGAGTATGGAAATATATCGCATGATAATAAAATTGCCGCAATTCTCGCTCGTGGAAGTGATATCTTCAGGCGATTCATCTAAAAACGAATAATCGGCGAAACATACAAAACTCAGCGACCGGTTCATCTACACTACACTGATAAATTACGATACAATAAAATTAACGACTTAGTCTAAACTACTTTATAAAAAAGCTTGTATTTTTTTTCTAACTTGTCCTTTTTTTTATAATCATTCTTGCCCTGGCCAATAACCTTGTGTTCAACGCCGTGACGAAAGATTGCAACAAGCTTTTAATTTTGATATTGAAATTATGGCGGTTTTGTTAATTATTGAACATTTCTATAAATACAATATGATCGATTACTTTTAAATGTATTCATGTGAGAAACCTTTGACGCAAATAAAATTGGTAAAGGTTAGAAATTGTCTTCGGTATGGATTTCAACCTGTGCAGAGTGTGTTTAAATAAATCCGCAACAATTTCTGTGTTTAGTAAAGAAAATAATATTCAATACAGTGCTAAAATAATGCGGTGCGTCAATATAAACATTAGTGAAGAAGACGGTTTACCGACCAGGATATGCTCTAATTGTGTTTCTGAGCTCACCATAACCTACCAGTTTGTGCAAAAATGTGAAGCGTCGGACAGAACATTACGGTCTTTATCCAATGATTTTTTATGCGAAATACAACCAAAAATCGAAGTAGACCTTAAATTAGAAAATGTTAAAAGCGAACTCGATCAAGACGACTATGATTTATCAGATGCAGTTTCTGAACATTTGCAGATTACTAAGAAAAAGACGGGTAAAAGAAAGGAACGCAAGAATTTTATTAAAAAGAAAGTGCGAAGGAGCAAAGCTCCGCCGATACAGTGTGTTATTTGTGGTCTACTAGTACCTAGCCCATCGGCTATGCAAAATCACATGCGCATCCACACAGGTGAGAAACCATTCAATTGTTCGTTTTGCGACGGCAAGTTTCGTACGAAGGGTTCAATGAAACGGCACATCGACACCTACCATTGTGAGCGCGAAAGAAAATTTACCTGTGAAACATGCGGCAACAGCTTTTTTAGGAAAAATGATATCATCACTCACATGAGAGTCCACTCCGACGAGAGACCATATGTTTGCCCTTTTTGCTCTCAACGCTTCCGGCAAGCGGCATCTTTAATACGACACAAGAGAACACACACGGGTGAAAAACCCTATTCTTGTCCTATATGTGACAAGAAATTTGGTGATAAAAATCTGGTCCGGAAACACCAAAGTGTGCACAGCGATGAAAGGAACTTCAGTTGCCATTTATGTAACAAGTGCATGAAATCGAAGACCGCATTGAATGCTCATTTGAGCTTACATACAAATGAAAAGCAAAACATTTGCAGTTTTTGTGGCATGGCCTTCTCGATGAAAGGCAACTTGCAGACACACATACGAAGAGTACATTCTGAGAGGTCAGGACAGTGCAACATTTGTTTAAAGACATTCTCCAACCTAGAGGTTCATATGCGTAAACACACAGGTGAAAAACCTTTCACATGCGGATTGTGTAATGCAGCATTTGGAGTAAAGCGGAGCCTTGCTCACCACATCATGTTCAAGCATGAAAATGCTGAAAAATTCAAGTGTTCTATTGGAGAATGCACTAAAACTTTTCCCACGGCAACCATGCTAGAATTCCATCTGCTAAAACAGCACACCAACCACACCCCATATATCTGCCAATATTGTTCAAGGGGCTTCTTCCGTACAAGCGATCTTTCCAGACATCTTAGAGTTAGCCATGTAGATACCCAAATTAAGCCCATATCTTTAAAACCTTTAATTGTGAAGCCATGCACCTTGCAATACTCAGTACCAAATGTAATATAGATAACCCCAGCTTATCTCCTTATTCTGAAATACATTAGTAATATATTGCATTATTAGTCTATAAGCTACTACTTGAAAGTTAAATCTTGACATCCAATTTAGAAAAATGAATCTACCTATGGCAACACTGATCTCAAATCTAGTGAATAAACAATAAGATTGTGAACTGCAAGTATAGTTTTTTAGATTAAAAATGAAATTTTGAAGACATTCCTTTTTGAACGACTTAATTTTATACATATAAATGTAATAGAACCAGTGACCACCGTGTCACAAGTTATTATATTTTGGACATATGGATAATATTGGTGCTAGAAAACAATATTACCTATATTCAAATAGAATAGATATAACAAAACTTAAGATTGCAATCGGTTTAAGTGCAGAGATTTTTTTCAGTTATCTAATATGTGTAATATAAGTCAATGTGATTTAGATATACACTTTCTAGTTAGAGGGTACCCTGCAGTAAATGTTTAAGTAATAATGTTAAGAGTTATCTGGTTGTAACTGTCTGGATATCATGACATTGCAAGCATTTTGCATATGTGATGTTTAATAACAAAGAAACTCATTAGAATGCCTTTTCAGTAGAGTTGTATACAGTTTACTGCCTTGAAAGTGTTGATTCTAGTGCATTATGTACTTCAGTATATGTTACAAGCCATGGTACATAACTGTAACATTGCCGTTATGAAATTACATGCACTTCCCCACATTTAGCCTCTTTCTCTATAAACTGTTAATTGCTGCCATCGTATGGCTATCGACAGATAGCTAGGTGGATATCCAGGATTTGTGGTAAGTTTGAAGATCTAAAGATAATTGCTTTATTTTCAGTAGACTTTGCTAATTTCTTTCCCTGTGTCCTGTTAAGTGATCAGGTTATTGCCCAGTGAGAAAAGAGTTCTGTAGATTCTATTTTGTAGTGTTGCATTTTGAGCATCATTTGCGACTTTGATTGATAGAGTCCTCTTTTATCATGCTAATGACTAGTATGATACAGATCCTTTACCTTTAATTTCAAACTGGAATTTTTTTAAAGTTAGTGTGCCCTGTATAGCGGAATTTTTTGTCCTACAAGGCATTTGTATATAATTTGCCGACATTGCATCAACAGTCTTCTTTTTTAAAATGTATGATAAAGATATCTAATGGAGTTTTGTTTTTGTTTGACGATAGCCAACATGACCAGTTCCCTTCAGATGGTTCGGTATCTACATAGTGTTGAAACCATTAATAACTACTAGGCTTTTTCCATGCAATGTGTTTCAGAGATCAAGACAATATCAAGTTTGTGGTAGGTAATCAGTACTTCGATCTTGAACTTATCAGCTAGTCGGTTTATGTTTACAATTTTGATACTTATTTTCTTTTTAGCTTAGTAATAAACATGGTGTTGAAAGGCTCTACTCATTTGTTGTAATATTTTGGAATGTATGTAGTATATCTTCAATTGTGCTATTGCTGTAGGCATTAATTAATTTACAAAATTCTCTGAAGTGGATCTTGATAATCTCTTGATTTTCTATCTACTTTGATATTTATCGAATTATTTTTAGTTTAAATAAATGTAGATTGTGCTATTTAAATTATATAAAAAAATATTTTAAATTAGTCGAATTACTATCTCAGAACATTTATCTTGTATACAAACGGCATCTTTATGTCAGTAAGTGTATTTTTCACCGGATTCACTTGGGCTGTCTTGTTGCTATGGACTGGTCCGTTTCAGCTAGCGTTCTGGATTTCATCTGGAAATTACGGTGGCTGCAGGCCTGGTAAATCGAGGTCTACTCTCATTTATTTGTCGGGATAAATAATAATGGACCAGGTTTTATTATAAAAATGTATACATTGTTTATTTCTGATTATTTTATTTAAGTAAATACTCATTGTATTTACTTTAAACAATGATGGGATGCCTACAATACTTGTGTAATTTGTAGGTAAACGCAATGTTACATACTATAAGACAGGGGCGGATCTACGTTAAGGCTGTTTGGATTGCAGCCCAGAGCCACCGTTTATATGGGTTTTTAAAGTTAATATGATAATTTGCATCCGTATTTACTGTCGTCGTGCCATTAATTTCTAGACTGGTATAAACTAGAGATTTTATTTTAGTCGACTCCCAATTACTATTAGCACACGGGCTAGATGAGCCAGGGCCCTCAAACTCACCGTCCGCCCGTGAAATTATATGATATATTCTTAGATATAAAGGCATAAGAAATTTATATCTTTTTATAGGGGTCAAGTTTATGAGGACATCGAATCAAACATTCCGTTGTATAAGTCGACATAAACTCGACGCCTAGAATCGCTAACGGCGAGTTACGCAAGGTTAAACCTAATTTTATGATTACGATTTAACATCGTTGGCCCTAGATTTAGCATCCCCCTTCTGATTTATAAATGTACATATCTCACTTATAATCTAGGTCCTGGTCATTTAACAGATGAAGGTAGAAATTTCTTGTGCCTTATCTTAGACCAGCTTGCCTGCCCGTGATATCTTGTCGCTACATATTATTGGGGCAACAAAACATACATTTTAGTGCGTCATATCAAAATTTTAAACTTTCTAATTTATTGCAGTTTTGACGTATAATTTCCAAGGGGAGTAAACAATTTGTTTTGTATCACTGATGGGTTGCTTCGGTACTGCAAGCTTGTTGTATTGTAAAAATTGTGGTTTTAATTGTACTAGTCATTTTTAACATTATTTATTAACTTAAGAAGACTGAAAAGCAACTTTAGTGTTGGATTTAAGCAATATATTGCGTGAAATATAATCTTGTCCTTTGTAATGTTCACGGTGTACGACTTTCATCTTATCTTAATGCGACTGCTGACAATGTGCTTAATGCAATTATTTTTTGTATCTTCACTATAAAAACTAACAAACAATATAGTACTGTAAACTGTAGTAGTTGACTCACGAGCATTGAAAGTCTGGATCAAAAATAAAATATTTTACTTAATATGCATTTTATTTAATGCTGAAAGATGTCTTAATTAGAATTAGGACAGAAGTTTTAACACAATATTGGTGAGACGGCGGAATACGGCGATGCATGGGCCAAGCCGTTTAAAGGATTAAATTATATTAAACTCTGTGGGTAGGCCGAGATAAATACTATTTGAATTTTACCTAGTTTTTGTTCTATATATAAGATACACAACATGCAATCATTCACTGGAGCCAGATGAGATGTAAAACTAAGCATTTAACAGTGGTAGAGCCCGCAACAACGACATCTCTAGCCGAATTGGCCGGTGAAATACCACGACCTCACAGAAAACAGGCGTGAAGTAGAAGTACTCTGCGTCTCGTCTGATGAGTGAGGTGCCGGAGGCCTAATTTCAGTCCGCTTCCCCTTCTCACCCTTTCCTCGTAAGGATAGGACGGGAAAGTGAAGAGGATTGGACGAGGGGCTTAGAGGGAAAAGAGAAATATTATTTTTCCTGTCTGTGCCCTCCTTTGTCCATTGAAGGAAGGCAACGCATCTGCAACACATTTGCTTGTTGCGGATGTTTATGGGCAGCGCTCACATAACATCAGGTGATCCGTTTGCTCGTTTGCCACGTTTGCGTTTTTTATCATATAAAAAAAATTGTTCTGGAAATTGTTAAGTACACTTTCCGCCGACCTGATGAATATACTACCTCTTACGTCATGTGTATGACAATTTATGAGTGATGTAATTCACCGTTACAACGTCAACCTGCCAACAAACTTGATACAAGAAAGCCTGAACTGTTTATCACAAATCACAATCAATCGCCCTTGAAGCTGGTCTTGGGTTCAGTTCTAAAGTATAGCAACTGTTTGTGGAACATATATTTATGTAGCTCTTATTGAACTGTTTCTCCGAATGCCCTCGTTCGGTCGGACTGCGACATGGCTGCATTAGGAATCTCACGGAAGCATTGTAACTTAGTCGGTATTGTCAATTCATTTGTTTAATTGTTGCATTGTCTCCCCGAGTAAAGTACGCAATTGACAAATTCATAATGAATGAACGAATACTTTGAGTGCGTGGAGTTATTGATTGAACAAACAATCGGATATCATAAACAAACGGTATTCAAAGAAAATAATGTAACAGAAAAATAACAATTTTTCCTTTTGCCTGTACTCGGATGCCAAGTACTTCTGACTCTAAAGGTTTTTGTAAGGTCGTGCCTGCCTAGCATATATATCGGTCATCAATCAGTAGAGTGCACACGTTGCCTTGATTGTGAGAGGACGGTCAGCGCCTGTGAAAACAGACAACAATGGTTCGATGTTGAATTCAGAAACTCATGTAGCCGAGGGATATTAATTAAAAATATTTAGGTTCAAGAGACCAGGTGTCGCGTCGGTTTAAAGTATAATGAAAGAGGAAGGATCTATCAGTCACACATGACTTCTTGCGACAGGTCCTAAACAACCCCATCCTGACCAACCGTCGGCTCCCTTCCAAAACCAGCGGCGCGTAAATCCGCGCTCGAATTTCAAACGCACGGCTGTCAGTAAAGCGATTGCGTCGGCAAAGCGGTCGCGTCGGTAATGCAGCACCAGGTGTTGTAATCCTTTCTCTTTTCTACAGGTAACGCGCCTCTCACTCTCGCGCCAATTAGTCGAGAGGTGATACGAGAGGCCGTTAGCCCGCGGCCGGCCGACGCTACGCACGTCCCACTTCGCTGCTGCCAGTCGTACCCGCGCAGCAGTCGCGCCAGTTGTCGATGTCGTGATGTGTGCAACGTGAAGTTACTCTGTGTTTCGACTGTTAATATCGTTAAAGTGTTCAATATATTCGCCATGGGTGAAGTGAGTATCCGAACTAATATCGGAATGCGTCCGCGCTCCAGTTAGTATCGGTCGCGATCACGTTCGCGAGTTCGTAGGTCGACGGCATGGGATACTCTCGTAGTACTCGGACGGTGGACGACTGACCGTGGAGCCGTGGTCGAGAAGCGCGTTTTCCTATACGACGGACACATGCGGATTTGTGACCTTTATAATGGAAAGCTTTTTACGAGACGTCGCAGCGCGCCGCGGCCGAGATTACTGTACTGTTATACATCTGATAACGACAATTTATCTTCGATAATGTTCGATTTATGCGATCGAATGTTCCTGCAACGAATGACGGACTATTGTCTTATCGTGCCACATATAACAACTGATAATTGTCAATTATAATAACTTTAATTCGTTAAGGCCATTTCCTCAACTGTAACGTTATAAATGTCCTCGTACCCACATCTAAAGCATACACGTAAACAAGTTACATACGTGAATAATATGTCGGCGTAGATTTGACATATTGGTAAAACATGTTACAAGACTTCATGAGTTGAGAACAAATTTAAAACTATATTACGGACTTTCTTTTATATTTATCCCTTTGTCGGTGATTTTTTTGCACTATGTAATGACAAGGAATGTAAACCATGTGCTATCGTTAGACTAGAACAGTGAAGGTATTGTGGCGTGGAAGCGAGCGAGATGCGGTACGGTCGGATGAAAGTGAGCAGCGGTCATATCGGAGTCAGGCATAGCGCCACCGCGGCGCTGCGTAGGTCGCCGAGCATTCCTCGACTGCCTGACCTCTTTGCGTTGTCATACCTCAGATCCGAAATGTCCTTGAAAGAATCCGATAATGAAATTTGCTCATAGTAAAACCCAGATTTCGTTTCTGAGTATATGTGCACAATTCGCTTGTAAGAAGAAAATCAAAAAGTAAATCATGATTTAGTGCGTTAATTCGGTAAGATAATTACTACCGGTAACAGTATTTACGTCTGTTATTCTAACAGTACATAAATTTGTTTTCGTACATATCACTAGAATTGATTAAAATCACGTTATGCGGCTGGGGCGACCTTTTAAAACCTAAATACCTACACAAGTTATTACGTAGGGCGCTATATTTTTACATCTACGGAGATCGCGACGTTTCCACTAAAACATCTGTCGCAGAAACTGTTGAATTTATTTAATTTGTGAGTAATCCACATGACTCACTGTGTTACATCCTAAACTTTAAATGCTTGCGTCACAAGTGCTCGCATCAGTCTCGCCCTCTTTTATAATTTTCAAAGGCCTAACTAGTAAAGCGTAAATATAGACTGGTTTTGCGCGATCTATTTTTAAGGTCAATAGAAACAAGTATATCAAAGTATCGAGAGACCGCGACATACTTTGCGTACTATCGTGTTCTCTGCGGCGATACCTTCTTAGGTGTACTAGTATCTTATGCTACTAGTTTGTAAAGTGTAGCCTGAATACTGCCACAGACTAATATATATTTATATTTCTCCGTTTCAGGCGTTGCTGAAGGAAGATCCTCTGTCGAGGATACAGAGGGAGATCATCGAGGTTACAGAAAGGGAACGTGAATTCAAAGAAGGTCACTTTAGAATGAACAGGCTCCTATCGGAGTCCACCGTGGACGTGACCAAACAGAACGGCCACGTGAACGGCGACGCGACGGAGAAGCCTCACAAGACTCTCAGCAGGGCGGTGTCCACGTCGCACCTGCTGGGGCCCATCGCGCCCTCGCCGCCGCCCGCCCAGACGCTGCTAAACACGAACGGCTACACCCGGAGATTCACACCACAGACGGGGACCAAGGGCATAATGCAGCGGTTCATCGCTAGCAAGGGCAAGCTGTCGGTGGGGACATCCCCGGTGTCGCCGACGTCTCCGGTAAGCCTGGCGCCGCCGATGCTCACGCCGGTCGCACTCACGCCTTCGGTGGTCGCGCCCGCCGCCATCACGCGCACGCCGGAGGGAAAACCCGTCCGCAAGGGATACGTACCCGTCGAGGAGAAAATTCAAAAGGAACTTCAAGAGATGAAAGATAGGGAGCACGAGCTGAAAAAGATGAGAAAGAAACAGAAGCCCTTCGACATCGATCTCAGCGAGAACGAAACGAGCTCGGACTCGGACGAGGAGGACGTGCCGCTGCCGGGCAAGCTGAAGGCGACCAAGTCGATCGGCGAGCTGTACGAGGCGCTGAACGAGGAGCTGCGGTCGCCCTCGCCGCGCGTCAGCTCGGGCAACGAGTCGCTGAGCAGTCTCAAGCCGGCCAAGTCGCTGGCAGAGCTGTGCGAGCTGGCGCCCGGCCAGGAGTTCCTGGCGCCGAGCTCAACGCGCCTCATCGCGCAGTGGGAGTCAATCATACAGCAGAAGCAGGAGGCCGGGGCCGCCTAGCTCGCCTAACTCTCCGGGACAATGTTATAAGTTAAATCGTGTGATCTACTCGTTACGTAACACGTTAGGCCTATAAAAGTTGTAAGTGTATGGTGCGACCGTGCGACCGCGGCGCCCCGTGTGACCGGCGTGGCTGCCGTGTCGCGGCCTCTCCGAGTGATCTCTCGCCGATCGATCGTGGGGCGATTGATTTCCACTTGGCCGCGAACAATGGAGACGGTGGTTATCGTATCGGCAATTATCTCGCGCGCTGCTGGAAAGCGGCCGAGATATGAAGTCGTTTTCGAAGTGTGAGTAAAGTTTGAAGTTTCTTCCCATTGTTCGCGCCCGTTTGTTTCGGAAAGAGTTGTCGTTTTTGCGGCGGCGCTTTCGCGGCCGGGTATTGTTCCCGCGCTAATGTCACGCTGTGAAACTGTATGAGGTGTAAAAACCGATTAATAGCCATTCAATTCGCTCCTATATATTGTCGTTTTTTATTGTACTTATATAGATTGCATAGCGTTTGTTTGCGATCTAATACGACCACAGAAACATTCGCATTTATTATCTGTGTTTTAATCGGAACATATCGATTATGACTTTATCGTATTTCATGTCAAGATATATAGTTAAATACGCACGTAAAACATACGTGCTATCGTTGATACTGTACTTTGGATATATAACAAAAAAAAACAATATAATAATAATAATAAATTCTATATTCTTTGTAAAAAAAATAAGATTTAGTCACTCGTTATAAGAATGGTTACATCAGTTTATCGCGGACCTACCAATATAAATCATTAAAAATATTTACAAATAAAGTATATTTATTACATATTAGAGCATTTCAATGTTTAGTAGAAAAATTAAAGCACTATTTGTATTTTTTGTGGCGGCCGGTTGAAATGCAGACTATGCACATTCTTGTTCACACAAATGATTGTTCCATACAGACTATAAAAGACTCATCACACATTATGCGAGAACAGTTGAATTATTTAAAAACATTCCCTATCCGGAGTCAGACTTAGACTTACGCAGGGAGGTTTCTCAATTTTTAAATTAATACTTCTGTCAATTTAAATGTCATGTTAAATCGACTTCAAGAAAAAAAAGTTGACGATCACGCTTCCAGTTTCAACTCAAATGACATTTGTTCGGATTTTTGACAGCTCGGTAGCTCAGTATTCTGTTGCCTTTCAGAAACTGGGCCTAAATATTTTAATTGGAATAAGCCTTTAATCCATCTGTATCTAGAGTGTATTACATTTAGTTCGATTCGTTTGGCACTTTTTTGTAAATAATTTATATCTTTCATGTAGTCCTTTATTTATTTTTAATCTACAGAAAAAAAATATAATTCGTGAAATACGACAAAAATTTGAAGTTTTATCGATTATTGTTTATTACAAAGTTGAAATAAATTATTAAGTTAATAATAAATTAAAAAAACTTTTTTAAAAGATTTTTTTATATAATAAAAAATCAATCAAAATACAAAATATCTAGAAGTGTCAATTAGTGTGCCTAATCGTTGAAATAATATTTAGTTCATCATGCGTTTTATGAAAAATAGCACAATAATTTTATATTCATTCTCCAAGTAACGTTATTGTAAATATGAAATGATACTTATTAGTGTTTTTAATACATTTACACACATCGCCACAACAGATGTGATTAGACATTTCTAGTTCACGCAAAGTCCAGTCCGCGCCGGCTGCAGACAAATTACTTTCCTAATTGTACTGTTAGCATAATAGTTGTTAGTCAATTAAAATAATTCTTACTAAAGATGTTGAAATACGTACTAATGGCGGGAGTTTGATGATTTACGTGTTCAAGTGCAAATGTATATATATATTAGTCGATTGTATACAGTCAGCGAGTCGTATAAAAACTGAATACAACTGTTTGTTCACTGTTCAATATTATAACACTTAACTATTTATATGTATACATAAATAATAATAACAATGTGATATGAGATTGCCTTGAAACTTTATTAAAATATTTTTTAATCGTGGCCTTGTGACGTTTTAAAAAAAAGTTATATATAACTGAATTTATACACATACATTTACAAAGAGAATATATACTGTGCATAGTAGATTAATTGTTAAATTATGTTAAGGATTTTGCAATAAACTTGGTTTCAAAAGGAAATCTTTATTTTTTTTTCGTTATATGTATTTGTATGTTCTCATAGAATAACGTAACAGCTTGCAGATAAAACAATAAACACAGTTGATTTGAGAAATATGGAGAAGTCAAAGATGTATTACTCTCTCCATAGTTTTTAGCTTGATGCATACAACTTCATCTCGTAGAACAAAACCTTGTTAAATCGATTAATTATAACAATCAGTTTATTATTAAAGTTATTAAATAACGAGAGTTGTTTAAACACTATAAAAATTTAAAATATTTTTGGGCATTAACATTATACCGGTACATAAACGTTTCAGAGTGCGTGGCGCTAACCAAGTGAGCATACTGTACCATTATCACAGGTGTATGGCGCTAACCAAACATCCGTCCTTACCAAACAAACACGACCATGAGAAGGTTCAGTCAGGAGGTAATAAGTAAAAACAAAAATAGTTTTAATGTAAATTAGTAAGACATGACTTACGAATTTAATGAAAGTTTAACAATGCGAGCAGAGCGCCTGATTACAGTACAAGTAAGTTGTTATTTATCAAAGATGTAGTAAAGAAAATAGGAATAGCGTTATACGAGAAGAGTGTGATTTAAAGGTGTATGTTGTGACGAGAATTGAGAAAGGTATACTTCGGTGGTTCGGGCATGCTGAAGGTATGAACGAAGAGAGAATAACGAAACATAATTATGTAGCAAAAGCGAGTGGCAGTGTTGGTAGGGGACGCCCAAGGAAAACTTATATCGACCAGATTGGTGACATACAAAAGAAGGGCGATAAGGAGTACCCATAACCGACGAGCTTGTATGCATAGATGTATGAATGTAGAAGCGAGAGTGGTATTCCAGGATCGCGGCAAATCAAAATCCATTATCTCTGCCTACCCAGAAATACCAGAAATGGTCTCCGAAGATCGAGATCATCCGCTCTCATCATCAGCTCCGCAAACGGCAAAGCATACCGCTAGCTCAGGTCACACAACACAGAAGATGTATACACATCGTTCTTGTATCATATGTATATTTCCGCTATATTATAATTCAAACATACGTCTATATGTCGCTTGGCAACAGCCTAGTGGTGAATATAGCAATAATTGCGACATCACCTGATTCAAATACAAATATCTAAGAGCCTTTTACACAATCATGTCATCGGTTGTCCACGCTTCAAGTCGATACACTTGACAAATGAGCACATAAAGCGTGACATTTACTATACATTAAGTAGGCGACCAGTCTGCAGAGCAATCGACATAAATCAGCAGAAATAAAGTGGGACAGGCAGCGCTGACACACTAACCTTGTGCGCGCCGCGAAAATACGTAACGCTGGGTATGTGAGCGTTGAGTTAACCTATTACTTTCGAGCTTACGCCTTCCCCGCGCACTCAAGCGAGTTAAAGCCCCATAAACAATTCTATACTTTATTTTTCAATGACAACCAATAAAAAGAGCGTAGGATAACAACACTATCACGTGGATGTCAAAAAAAGAAGATGGAATAGACAATACACCTGTTGGGAACCAACTAAACCGCCGGCGGGGAGACGCGCGGGGGGCGCCTTCAGCCGTCGCTCACCGCACCGCGCGCGTACTTCAGTCGCAACATCAACGCGCCGGCGATTACTATCATTGTAACTTAACTCATAAATACAGTCCATACAACAACGTGCCGGCGTTTACTTTGCCTTGACTCCTACATGTAAAGTAAATACAGTCCACTCATCAACATTTGGTCCTTCGAGCCGATTACCATAGATTAAATATTTTTACGGGTACGGACGACGAAATATGCACAACATGGTCGTGTGTTCGAATCTCCCAGTCCACTATTGTGAACCATTCCAAGCTTAACGTCGGTTGCTAGTAGTGAAAAGAAAACTTAGTAATTTATTTTGACAATCCACTCCCATATACTTCCCGGAGGGTTGTTAACAGGCAGGCGGCCGTAAAAATCTATAGCCTGTGTTACCACATAAAAAAGTTGGGGGGGGAATTAGACCATTATCATAACTAACTTTACCAATGGTTTCGTTGGCGCTGATATCCTAAAATCAAGGTTTTTCTTCAGGATATAATGGTGCTTCTCTGTGAAGTGTAGTACCCTCATGGAGTGTGTCCAAAGATGTTCGGGTCGCAACGTACTAACAAGCGTACTTTCGTATTGTATACTAATAGTATTAGGATTTAAAAAAACATTTCCTCATCCCGCTGAGCAATCGCTTCACAATGATCATTAATTACATCGAATTTTCTTGAATGATTTTCAACTTCCAGTCCCCTTCCCCCTTTCCCTCACCCCTCTAAAACTTTTGTTTGGAGACAATTGGTTATGGCGTAATTCAACCGTTGCCAAACATGATCTGACGTGATGAGCCGCTGTTTTGTAAATAACATAATTGTGTTGATGTTCAGTTTGTAATAAACATCGATATGGCTTCGCTATCGCTATATGTTGACATTAGCGCAATCGTTTATTGACCGCGCCGGCTCAGTGGTGAGCGTGGATGTATCTTGTATCCGAGGGAAAGGCATTCACTTCTAATCGTACACAATAATATTTAATACTGTAGATATGATATACTTATAAAAAATCATCGTTCTAAAGTGTTCCAAAGACAGAGACAGTAATATTCACACATGTCAAATGGTGTGAAAAGGATAGCGTAATTAAAATAACAAGATAAAAGAGGACAGCTAGTGTTTGTCACTTACGCGTAAATGTAAACACATGACATTGGCTAAAGAAAAAGCGTCCTAATTAGGACGCTTTCGGGTCTTCACTTTTCGACCGATATTTGCATATCAATCGCTACAGTTGGTATAAATGTCAAAATAATGAACCAATTGAACACACAACAAACGTCAACGGGACTATCCCGTTCCAAACGGCGATATTGCCATCAGGTAAAATGATATCATAAACAAAAAATTGTTTCCTCAGTTTCGGGACAGAATAATAAACATGTGGAGCAGATTTTTCTGCAGCGAAACTTGACTGAGGTAACATAACCTCATACGATACGGGAAATACTAAATTTATGTACTTAATTTACTACATTTGATTAATTTAGGGTTCCCTACTGACATAAGATGGAAGTAGAACGAGGTTTTTTTGACAACCCTGTTGAACTTCCTTTGCTTGAAATGAACAAACGTGGTCTCATAGTTCAGAGAAATTGTCCGTCTGTCTTCAAACCATAAAAATGTAACTCACGTGGCAGAGGCCTGAGTGTACTTAGATCGATAACAACGTGTTGATCGTGACATCACGACCAATTTGATTCCTTAGCAACATACACTTGGCACCTGAGCCTCAGCGCTCGCTAATCGTATTGTATATAACAATATACAACTAATCGTCACGCGTTACGTCTGTGAACCACAAAATTGACTTGAAGTTTTTTCCTTTGATATTAATATTTTGGGTAAATTAAAATTCAGACAAGAAAGTCTGCAATTGTAAACTTGTTACACCGTGTTCACACCGCCGAAAACATTTACAAAAACATGTCGTTATCTATTAATATGTTTTACGGCAGTGTGAACTCACGGTTAGAACCGAACAGAACCGATAGCCCTTTCATCTCGATTCTCTTTGATAAATACATTGCCGAATGTTTTTCTACACCAGTTTAGACAAGTTAATATATTTTAAACTTTCACCGAGTAAGTTATTATAATGGCATTCTGTTACATAACTGTGCAAACTATTATCACATGTCGCATAAATTGCTGCCAACGGAATAATGTTTTGAAGAAACTGGCCACGGAACGGACATGGAGACATCGTAACTTGGACCGGCAAGGACACACGGTGGCCATTTCCGAAATGATTTAATTATATGTTAACCAAAATAAAACGACTCTGACGACATACATTTTTTATGCCGTTTTTTAGATCACATGGGATAGCCAAAGGAATTCAACAATTCGTATGAATGTAAAATGAAAGTCCGATATGAACACCATTCAATAATGGGACTAAAAATTATCTCTAAAAATCTTTTGAACATCTCTCATCTTTTTATATACCTCCAGTTACGAGGTCGCCAATTGGCGACTTCGAACCAACAAAATTTTTGCCGTGTTTGCAATTAAAAAAATGACTGTGTTACGAAACCGTATACCCTAAACTAACAAATTATAAAATACGATAGATTAAACGAGTGGCTTGTATTTTGAATGTTGATAATATTTGGAAGTATATAAATCTATGATATTAACCGTGGTAGAGCCCGCAACATCAACATCTGTTGCACGAATTGGCCGCTCGACCAGTGTAATACCTCGACCTCACAGAAAACAGGCGTCAAGTAGAGTATTCTGCATTTCGTGTGATGAGTGAGGTGCCGGAGGCCTAATTTAAGTTCTCTCCCCCTTCCCACCCTTTTCTTATAAGGAAAGGATGTGAAGGGGAAGAGAACTTGACGGTGGAGGGGATGTATAGGAATTGGAAATAACCATTTTCTGTTTGTCCCCTCCTCTGAAAGGTGGGCAACGCATCCGCAACTCATACGTTAGTTGCGGATGTCTATGGGTAGCGATCACTTGACATCGGGTGAACCGCTTGCTCGTGTGCCACTTAGTACTATAAAAAAATGATTTTAACGTTGTTTTCGATAATTATTGACATCACAATCCATGCAGCTATGACGCATGACTAGCGAACTTTGTCATTCGCTAATCACTAATCAGAACATTATTTAAAATAGTTTTTTGTACTACAAGTTATCGAACATCTAGATATACTTATACCCTTCAAATGAAACAAACACTAATCGCGCGACGTTGCCGCTCCGCCATCTTCAGCGAATATTGTAATATTCCAAAAATGCGACGTTGCAGTTTTGACTTAGCATTGTTTATGGCGGGCGCGAGAAAATTGATTCGTTTCGCTTCATAAAAACAATTGTTAATTCTTCGAACAGAATCCTACAAAGATAAATAAAAAAATAAATGAAATCACTTGCTTTTTGACATTGAAGTCGATAATAATTTATGGAGCAAAGCCATGTGTTCTTTTAATAAATCCAGGCCAAGTAAACCTGACCCGTTGGTGATTCTGACCTCATATGTCCTCGTCTTATCTTGATCCTGTCTTACGGAGAGAGAGTATAAAAATCATGAGATGTGTTCCTAGCATCTACTTGGAACAATTCCCGCCGCTGAGATACGACAGAGGTACAAATACCATGATGATTGGCGATAGTAATTTAATGCCTCGCATAACGTTATTGGAATGTTCTCTGCTCAGCGGTATATCCAAACCTTTTGGCCTTCAAGAAGAGAGCATAGTCCTTTCTTAAAGCCCCGTAACGTGTCTGCAGGTTCTCCAATACTAAAAAAGTTCAACGGCGCCGGCGATCACTCAAAATTAGGCGACCTTCTGCTCGTTGCCCCCTTATCGTACAATATATATATGAAAAAACCCCATAAAACAGGTAAGCTGCGTTGTTTTTTTTTATAAGAGAAGGGGGCAAACGAGCGGCGGGAACACCCAGGTGATCAACGACACCCATGGACACCCGCAACACCAGAGGAACTGCAGATGCGTTGCCGGCCTTTTAGGAAAAGATAGGCTCGCTTCTTGAAGGACCCTAAGTCGTACTGATTTGGAAATACCGCCGAGGACAGACCATTCCACAACGCGGCTGTGCGTGGCAGGAAATGTCGAGAGAACCGCACTGTTGGAGAATGCCAGCCATCCAGATGATGTGGATGGTACCTGGCGGTCTGTCGTGTCGTACGATGACGAAACTCGGCGGCAGGAATCGTTCCAAACAGTTCTTCGGAACACTCCCCGTGGTACATTCGGTAAAAAATGCAGAGGGAGCTGACGTCCCTCCGCAAAGCCAGAGTATCAAGCCGATAGGTAAGAGCTCGGTCGTTGACGAGTCGAGTCGCTCTCCGTTGTATGCGGTCAAATGGAAGAAGCTGGTATTGGGGTGCTCCCGCCCAGAGATGCGAGCAGTATTCCATGTTGGGCCGAACTTGCGCCTTGTATAGCTGAAGGTGGTGGCCCGGCTGGAAATACTGCTTCGCTCTACTGAGTACACCCAGCTTTTTAGAGGCCAACTTGGCCGTGTCTTCCAAGTGACCACGAAACTGAACGTCACTCGATATGTCAACGCCGAGAATACCGATGCTGGCTGTGGCAACCAGAGGAGTGCCCTCAAAACATACATTCGCGACAAAGGGTTCTTTTTTAGCGGTAATGGCGCAGACTTGTGTCTTTTTGGGATTGAAATCAACAAGATTTTGTCGACCCCAATCCGAGACTTCACCTAATAGGATCTCCATTTCAGACACAAGTTTGGTCCGGTTCTCAGCGGCAGTAGCCCGAGAAACGTTAGCGCGGGCCGTGTACAGTGCATCACACGTGCTATCATCTGCATAACAATGGATGTTGCTAATTTGCAGCATGTCATTGATATGTAGAAGAAACAGGGTGGGCATTAATTGGTTTCGGGTCAGAGCATGCACCGTCGACAACGACCTTGATGCTCCGACCCTCCAAACATGATTAAATTAATTGGTTCGCCACAAGGTACAAGATACTATACAGCATGCATGAAATATGAAGGCAATTTTTTTGTATGATAAAATAAATGAACGGCCACGGACGCTATACGCCTAATAATAAAGACATAAACGCGTCCGAAAGTAAAGCGTGAGCCAAAACGAAGCGCCGTATGTGCTGCATATGTGGCTACATTCACGCATGACGTCTGCGAGGCGAGCCGGGGCGACGAAATGCGACGCGCCACAACTGTTTAATGTCAAGTTCATACTAAATCACCTCAACAAAAACACTGACTAAAGATGTACGCGCTGAGGTCTCTGCAATCTTGACATGGTTTTATTGCAAAGTTTATCTCAAGTTGACCCGTCCTGTATGTTAAAGATAGAATTGCACGTAATCTACAAGAAAAAGGACTGCTCTAGTAACTTGTAAATTTAACAGGACCCTCGTTTACATTTAAAGAGATAGTTTTGTTATTGCAGCATTAGTATAGCTAAGAAATGGACCATGAAAATAAATTAGCGGTGCGCAGCGATATGAAGCGATCACAATAAATTAACAAACAGCCGGCCTTAGCAACAGAACTAGGTCAGCGAACTGGATTAGCATTGGAAATAACATTAATAAAATTATTATCTCCACATCTCTAAGGGTAAGTACGAGACGCTCTAATATAAAAGCCAGAAACGAAACGAACCTTGTATTAGGGTTGTCAAAAAGATTAATGACGCAAATATAAGGGTCAAGTTACAGTTTAACTTGTCACGTAAGCGGCGACGTGGCGGCCCTGTGCGGCCGTCGTCCACGATAAAAAAATAACATATTGACATTGTGATTAAGCCTGTTTACATACCTTATTCAACATATAACACATAAGTTGTGTCGTGTAAAACGTCGCATGTGTCAATACTACCACTTTTCTATCATTATTTTATTGTACATTCTCACGTTCGAAGACTTCTTTAAATTTTTGTGGGTATTTTATTAAAACAAAAACTATTTTTTTTATACGATAAGGTGGCAAACGAGCAAGAAGCACTTAAATAAATATAAATACCGCTACCCATAGACATCCGCAACAAACCAATGAGTTGCAGATGCGTTGTCTACATTTATGGACAAAGGAAGGGACAAACAGAAAAAAGGATATTTCCATTCCCTGTCTATCCCCTCTTCATCCGCCAGATCCTCTTCCCCTTCCCACCCTTTCTTTATTAGAAAAGGGTGGGAAGGGAAGAGGACTACAATTAGGACTTTCGCACAAAACTTGTAAAATAGCATGTAAGGGAAGTCAACCGCTTGTGTGTTTAACACAGGTTTATCTAGCTAAGAGGTCAAGGCAATGTTGAAGTTAATTTGTAGTGTGCAATAAAGATTTATTATTATTATTTAATTATTTCAGAAAGATTTGTACACGATAAGGGTCAACTGTGGCGCGGTCTCTTTCGGTCCGGATTGAAAAACTTGTAGTCTAGTTTTAAATATAAAAAGTAAGCTAAGAAAGGTGGGCAGGGCTAGTCAAATTATGTTTTATTTCATACAAGTACTCACAATTATTAAACTTCATTTAGATTCATACAATGTTTGATGTGTGTTAATTATCCGAGAAATGTATGTAGTAGATATTGTTTTCAATAATTATGTACGACAAGTTTGTGCTAAAAGGCCATGAAACGTTATACGTGAGAAAAACCGAGTTATTCTGATAAGAATGTATGTCGTCATACATTCAACAGAGTAGTGAGATGGCTTGTTAACTATTTTGCAATTACTAAAGTGGCACAATCGAAGCGTGACTGAAAGAATAAGAAAGAAAAGTAAATGAACAAATAGTTTAACAATTAACTCACACTAAAAGCTTTCATTTATTCAAACATAAATGAAATACATACTAGCCAAATAGTACAGTGGGTATTATAATTGTCGTTGTGTACACCTTAAGTATGTAGTTGTATGACTAACATACAATTTATTATGTACATCAACGTATAGAAAAGTATGTTATTTATGTACCTTAGACAAAAAAAGCCTATTTATATATACGTTTAATGTGACATACTAGCGAATCGCCCCGGCTTCGGGAAGTGCCTTCAAACTTTCATTCCCAACTTTCGACTTTTAGGGGATAAATTAAAAAAAAATCTTGCCTAGTGTTCCCTAGGTAATAACAGAAATCTCTACGAAATATTACGTTTCTAGGTCTAGTAGTTTGGGCTGTGCGACATCCGTCAGTTTTTTAAAGTGAAAACTTATTCAGCTGCACTCGACGATATTTGGTGAACAACGCGATAAACATGCGTGAGCAACACGCGTCAGCAACATGCTTATTTAAATTAAGAACAGTTTATTTTTGTTTATTATTTATTTATTGTTGTAATATTGTCGCCTTCATTCAGTTATGTATGCTTTATATTTATATAGATTGGTATAATCTGAATACAAATACATATCTTTGTTCGTGTGAAGGCGTCTTAATATTAAGGTCTCCCAATATTAGCGCAACTACATTCGTTGTATCTGTGTGAAATGGTGTTGTGTCGCAGCCGTGGTCACTGCGGCGGCCTTGCGACTCCTTCTTCGTACCCTAATTCAATACATTCAGCTGCACTCGCCGAACTTGTGTCCGTTCTGTTGTTTATGTTTTTTCTGTAACAAAGTTATATTTCAATGTCACATCGTAAGAATACGTTTATTGTTTAGATTTTTTATCAGATTGAAAATGAATTTAATAGGTTTATTTCGTGTGAACACGTTCTAAGTGCAAAACTTAATGATTAGCCGGGGAGCCGGCGATGATGTACTTGTACATTCCCGAGCGTACACAGGAACAATATGTTCCTCGGGTACGATTTCAAAGGTTAGATGGTATAAAGAATAAAGGTTTACGGAGGTTTAAGGATTTTTGTTACTTGGGCTATTTGAAATCGTCAGATTATCTTATCACGTTATAATTTAAAATAAAATAAAACATACCTTTTAAACCAACCCCCCCTTCCCCTTATTTTATGTGACGCATTTTAAATTTAATGATCTACCTACCAGTTGTCGCTCACATTTCCGGTTTGCCGGAAATGTGTTCTCAGACTCAGTTTGTACTCCTGTCAACGGTCGTGACAACACCTCTTGAGGCCGAGCCTTGACTGATTGTTATAAGTAGTCGTATATAGTGTGTACAGTATATTGTGTAGTGAGTATATTAGGGTACAACCTGTGTGAATTATCATATCGTGCGCTTTACATAGACGACTGATTTGTGATGTAGGGTATTTAACGGGGTCGAAGGTATGCCGACACGTAAATAAGACGCGCTCTACAGAAACTTCCCACCTTCCCACTTCGGCTCCCTTACCAAATGCCGCATGCGATCCTTAGTCTAGGAGACAGTATTACATCTAGGAAGGTCTCACCCACCTACCTTCAAAGTAAATAAGATTGTTATTAGTACAAATCGAGACCGATGAGGCGATGTCGCAACCTCGCGAGCTGCCATTGTCTCCTCGGTATGATTTCTGCGCGCTCACTGTCACAGCCTCGTCAGACTAATTGCTCGCCTCAAAGCAACTTGCCAAGTTGGCATTGTTGTAATTATCAGGCCAATCGATTAACCATTGAGAGGGGGAATGAGCCGTAATCCACCACGCTGGCCCAATGCGGGTTGGTGGATGTCACATGTCTTCGAATTTAGTGGTTCTAAGAACATGCCGGTTTCCTCACGATGTTTTCCTTCGCCGTTTTTGGAGCAGTGGTGATGAAATAAATTACAAAAAGTAAAGCGCCGCCTGGGTTCGAACCCGCAACCTACAGTACGTATATAAGTAGGGGCCTAGACCGATGAGCCACCACTGCAAGTATTTACATTACAAGTATTTAACTTACGTAAGTAAGAAAAGACAAAAAAAATACTGCTTGATATGATTATTAGGCATTATATTAATTCGAGTTAAGCTCCGACGTTAAGACAGGACAACAAAGTTATCGTGTAATGTAAAATAGTTTATAAATGTAATTAAATACCGCGCAGTTGTTTGTGGCATCGCTTTGAACTCGCCGGCGACACATTAAAATCCAAAGCGGATCTTTGTCAGTACTTTTATCGTAATCTTTAATCAGATAACCTGTAAGTACTGGAGAACTTATTCCGTCACCGATAATTCCAGTATCATAGGATATAATTATTTAAAAATGTATGATGGATAAGACCCCGTAATGGTTGACAAGTTGAAGTTACAATCATTGACAATATTTTGTTTTATTAAATATGCTAAACTACTTTTAACAGTGGTAATACTCGACCGGTGAAATACCACGACCTCACAGAAAACAGACGTGAAGTAGTACTCTGCGTTTCGTGTGTCGAGTGAAGTGCCGGAGACCTAATTTCAGTCCTCTTGCCCTTCCCACTCTATGCATACGGATAGGATGGGAACAGGAAGAGGATTAGACGGGGAGGGACCTTTTTCCTGTCTATACCCTCCCCTGTCCATTAAGGTATCTTGTTGTGGATGTCTATGGGTAGCGCTTAACATCAGGTGATCCGCTTGCTCGTTTGCCTCCTTTTTCCGTAAAAAATAATAATATTCGAATTTAAATATATTTTAATTTTATGTTAAGTCCTGATATAAATTATATAATAAAATTACATAAATAATTTATTAGTTTATTCGACAACGTTTATTTAACTCTCAGGCTTCCGCACTGCACTGTAATGTTATTAACATACTAAAGAGCGATACAAGGAGTAACCAACGAGCTTGTATGAGTAGTATGGCTGTAGATGTGAGAGAGGTGTGCGGGGTTCGAATTAAATTGAAATCCATAATCTCTGCTTATTCTGTGTTACGAGCGTGACCGCATATTTCTGTATGTAAGTATTTAGTGTGTCCGTATTGAAGTAATTACAGATAGGCAGGGCCGGTGGCCTTGACTCGCAGCGCTTCCAAAATCAATACCGCATTATCGGCTACCTGTACAATTCTCCTATCAGGCGATATTGGGAATTACAGGGCCGAATTTACAAAAAAAAACAAATAAGCATACTTCGTATTGTGTTTTAAAATAGTACGCATGAAAACATACCTTATTTCACAATACTAAGCGACTATATAAGCATGTTCACACAATGGTAACTTGTGTACATATATAGGTATCCCACAGCGATGCCACATCCAAGCGAAATGCATTAAATAATGAATATAGGAAGTTTTCAAGCGATTGCTTGACAACGGGACAAGAGGCCCGCGAATAATGCGTGTGCATTACAGAAAGGTTCAAAAGATTTAATAAAAAGCATGCTGTATAAAGTAAGACCTTTGACATTTTATCTTTAAAAAATTACATTAAACTATTGCATATTGCGCTTTTTCCCGACAAATTAGTGTCCATTGTTTTTATAATTATAAGTGACATTAATGTTAATTACCTCATTATTATTATTATTATTTAATTGCATTAAAACTTATTTAGAAAGAAACAATTCGTTACAGAATACTTTCACATGTTTGCGGGATTGATTCTCAGATCAGGCAGGTGTATTTTTAAATCCTGGAATACAGTTCAAATTCCTCCTTGCAATAAATTTACTTCGTCTGGATGTGGCATCGCCCTGTACATAATAACATTGGCCTGGACTTTAATACAAGGATATTGGCTGTGCATCATTGGCCCGTGTCTCTTTAAGCCGATCGCTCAATCGCCTTTAATCCAGTGACAACAATATTTGCAAACTGACGTCTATTCTATCTGTCTAAAAGTGTCCATTTATATTATCCAACCAGCAAACCTCATTTACGATTCACACACTACATACCTTTAAATAATTGTTAACCAATTAGTATTTAACATATTTTGATCCAGATATAAATTCACAAAACAGGTAATGATATTTTATTTTTCAAAACATGTATTCGCTAGAAACGAGAAACCTGTTCAGGGTTTGTAGTCCGACCCTGGCTAAAACAATACAGAAACTACTTACTACTTTTCGATGTGGTAGAATATAACTCCCTCGTCGGCTACCAACGTGATGAACGTTAGGAACACGTTTCCTTATATAAATATAAACACATGACCTGTAGCTACTATACGACATACGAAACTTATTGCAATCCGATAATAGCCACCAATCGAACCGAGGCTCAGCCCTCTCGGGCACCCTCGAATCGGAATGCTAAACGCGTGACGGCTCAAGCCGAGGTCCCCTCTAGGGGGCCCTTGAGTCCAGTCACTCCATGGAGCGTCCGGAGCGACCTAAGAGCTCGGCGACATACCAATCCGTTTTTAATAATAACGTAACGGCCCCCCTCTAGCTAAGTCACTCTTAAAGAGGCTTAGGCTAGGCGCCTTCTGCGCCCTCGCCTCGAGCCCGGTGTAGCTGAAATGCCTCCTCAAGGCAAACAGTGACCTTTCAGTCACAAAAAACTCTGTACGCTTGTTCACAGTCGTGACAACAGCTCTTGAGGCCCAAGCCTTGACTGATTGTTATAAGTAGTCGTGTATAGTGTGTACAGTGTATTGTGTAGTGAGAATATTAGGGTACAACCCGTGTGAAATATAATTTATATATGTAGCATGTAAGGATACACCTAGTAAATATCTACCAAAAACCTAATCGTTGTCTTTAAAAGATATAAGTTTTGTTTTAGATTGGAATAAATTGACAGAACATTCTCGATACTTATGTACGTTCGGCGATGATTTGTGTCTTATCAGTCCTGTAGCGACGGGGGCTATCTGAAACTGAACAGACGTCATATCAATAACGACGCTGTAAACTGCAGCCTGTGTACTTTGCCGGTTATTAAATTTCTCCTATGTTATCATGGTGTTGCGTTTTTTTGCCGATCAGAGTTGCAAACCAAAGGCCTTTGTCTCCAAACGAAGTCGCGGGCACTAGCTAGTACTAAATATCTTTGAGGTCATATTAATCCTCCCGCTGCGTCGCTATAACTTTAAACTTTACGAACCTACTATGAGGACGAAATTGTAATGCCTTTGTAATAGTGTGATTTCTAGCAGTATTACAGCATATGCGGAAATATAGTAAAAACGTTGAAGTTTCTAGAAGATGCCGTGTTTGTATGTGTACTAAATTTAAGTTTATAATCCCTACTAATATTATAAATGTTTGTTTCGCTTTCACGCGAAAACTAATCAACCGATCATCATGAAACTTTGTACACATATTCTTGGAGGTATTAGATGTAACATAGGATACTTTTATGAAAAAAAAATAGTATATAAAAAGCGAAGTATGTTTGATCCCTATAGACCTATAGACTCCGAAACGGCTGGACCGATTTCGATGAAATTTACAGGGATTCCATATTGGCGCAGCGGGTGTTCCTGTGTTTGGTAGCGATCGAATCAATATAATTAGTGGTACCCAGGCGAAGCCTGGGCGGGTCACTAGTACTGTACATACTAAAGTATAAGAGGAAAACATACAAAACATATATACATTATGAGGCAGAAAATCCCGCAGCCAAAGTTTACGTCACGTCGACTCAGTTGCCTGGAGTTTATTGAAGTTCTTGGAAGCGAACGTACGCGCCGGACCGTACCTACAACTGTTTAATTAAATTATTTTTTTACTTTTATTTAATGGTAAAAGTTCCTAAGGAAAAAAGGTAAGGTTTCGAGTTTCATAAAGCCGTGTGTTTAGTATGTATTAGTACATATGTTACTGTCTACATATATTTACATTGTTAGGGATTTAAAGAGGATAGTCCAACCCAACCAGAAGATGTTACAAAAACATCTTTCGAGTCGACTTCAGGTGTGCTCAGATTGACATAATAAGAAAGTCAAAAATCATTTTTCTGTCGTCTTAATCACGCTAGAGTGTGGCGCGGCCGACGTGACGCGATGCCATTCGTCACGCGCGCATTCGAATGCTGTTAATGTAGATTTAATGCGTCAGGCAATCTGTCACTAAGCGGTTACCGATCAGATGGTTACTACATTTTATTGTAATGGTAAGTCATCAATGTTAACTATTAATTGGCTTTAAATATCGAGAAGGTTCTCGACTGGTGCGTTATTGTTTTTTGCGTTATATTATACGCTGTACCGTGCGGGTATTCTGCGAGGCCCGTTATTTCCCGGCTGAGTCGCTGCAACATTTTCTGCTATTATAAGACGGGCCCTACGCGGTCAATTAGATTGCACAATAAAGTGCAATCCTATTGTGATTGTGCAGTATTTCTAATCGTCTAGGCCCTAGACTCAAGACTCTAGGGTTAGTATTGAAGATTGTACAATGATTGAACTAAAATTGGGATTTATTGCGCCATATCATTGCACCGTGTAACATCTGTATTACGCAACGTTTTTTTAGTATGTGTTTCGCCTTGACGAGAATTGCACGGGTGCAGAAATGGCGGAGAAACGACTAAACTTCAGAGATCATTCATTGATCATCGAATCCATTCGTCTTTCGACCAGCGCCGTTTTATTTTTTCGTTTAGCCACAGCAACACTAATCTGCTTAAGCCAAATGTTGGCCTGACATCTTGATCACAGAGCACTCAACTAGGTACATTTGCTAACGCGGAAAACATTGACGCTTGTGATTGCCTGGTAACTTATTCCTATCAGTAAGAGCTGGGTTTGGCAGGAAAAGCATGCTAGTAGAGTTAATGTGATCCTTAAGAAGTATGTTAGGCGTGGCATTAAATGATACGATATAAATTGCATTATAAGAGACAAGTGTGGCTTAAAAGTGGACGTTGTGACTAGAGTTGAGAAAGGTATGCTTCGGTGGTTCAGGCATGTTGAAAGGATGAATGGAGAGAGAATAACGAAGGAAATGTATGTTGCGAAAGTGAGTGGTAGGGTTGGCAGGGGACGTCCAAGGAGAACTTACATCGACCAGATTAGTGACGTACTAAAGAAGGCCGATATAAGGAGTACCCGTAACCGACGAGCTTGTATGCGTAGATGTATGAATGTAGAAGAAGCGAGAGAGGTATGCCAGGATCGCGTCAAATGGAAAATCCATTATCTCTGCTTACCCCTTTGGGCTACGGGCGTGAGTGCATATTTATTTATACCTCTCATTCTCATATACGTAAACTACTAAAGTATAACTGCAGTCACGATTTCAAGTCGGAATGTGATTAGTGTGTAATAGCTGTGTCTACATTACAAGAGTCTGATCTATTAAGAGTGGAGTAATTGTAAATCAAACGCCATTTCATTTAGCCATTACAAATCTTGTTGTACTGGTCACTGAGTCACTGTTGGTATTCGGCGCCAAGAGTTGCCCTTAATACTGTAACATAACACGAATGCTTAGCGCTGACGCAACAGTCTTGAGTGCGGACAGCTTAAAACACTGTTTAAGCCAAAAACGGTATTACTGTAGTGGGCAGTAGGTCACGTGCGCGATCGCGTGGTTAATTCCATTTAAACTGTGCTTCGACTCAAGTATTTTCACTGTACGGTTAATCTTTTCTATGTCCGACGTCGTCACCGGCGTTTCTGAGTTTGTCTTTTTTAAACGAGTCGATTTATTTTTTTTTTATGTCAGAAGGTGGCAAACGAGCAAGCGGATCACCTGATGTCAAGTGAGCGCCGCCCATGAACATCCGCAACAGACAAATGCGTTGCAGATGCGTTGCCTACCTTTAAAGGACAAAGGAGGGCATAGACAGGAAAAAGGATAATTCCCATCCTATCCTCTTCCCCTTCCCGTCCTATCCTTATGAGGAAAGGGTGGGAAGGGGGAGAGGACTTAAATTAGGCCTCCGGCACCTCACTCGTCAGACGAAACGCAGAGGACTTCTACTTCACGCCTGTTTTCTGTGAGGTCGTGGTATTTCACCGATCGAGCCGGCCAATTCGTGCAATAGACAACAAATTTGATTTTAGGTGATACCCTCAATACTATCTCCATAACATCAGAGGAACTGTAGAACACTACTAAATTTGGAAGAAGTACGGTCTTTTTTCGAAGGAAGCTAAGTCGTATCGATTTTGTAGTATCGCGTAACGGTAACACAAGGTAAGTGTGAGAAGCATTTAGTTAATTAAAAACTCTGAATGAAATGAAAAAATATATCATAAAAATAATTAAAATACATTTTTGGGTAAAGTAATTATAAAACTATCGCATCTATTATTTGATGTAATTGTGTAAGTAACCTAACATTTTTAAAAGGACGAGTTAGTGACGAAATGTTAACGGTCGAAACTATTTGCTTGAGCCAACATAATGTTGGAAGAAGTAAAGAAAACTGGGAAGTAAAAGTAGGTTTGTGTACATTGTTTATCTCACTTGCGTGGACCCTATATACTGCATTACAACACAAGGATACACGCTTTCAACACGAGACAAGATAAGCCGGAACACCGAATGTGGACTTAATGTATGATCAACATAATAAATGGGCGCAATCTCATTTCGTAAGAATCACAAGTCAAATTACAAATACCCAGGTAGGTAATGAGATCTGGCAGTTGCATTGTACTAATGAATATCGCACGAGTAGATATCGATTGACGTCACAGACACTGGGAAGCCCAGGTGAATATATGATATGGGTAATGGGGAAAACTAATACAGTATGTAGATATGTCTGAATTATAATGGCTTACAATATATGCTCGTACTCTTTAGGTAGCATTGAAGCTTTAGTACTCGTACTAAATATCGGTTACTTTTAGCTGGGAACAAAGCTTGAGAAACGCGTCCTGCAGTACGGCGCTCGTGACCGCTCTAATGTACGTCGCCCATGTTGTCATCACGTGCGGTTTACATGTGTAGCGAATATGAGTTTGCGGCATTAACTTTTGTTATGGACGTCGTTTGTAGAGATGTTAATATTCCCGTTAATTCAAGGTAAAGTTTCTCAATTGTAATGAAGCTGAATTTTGTGTACGTACGGCGTTGTTGTCGAATTGGTCCATGAACCTTGAGCGGTTGTTGTGCTGATAAACATCGGTAGTGCAGCGCTGGAGCGCTGCAGTTGCAACGCGAGATTGTATTTGCATGTAGCAACTGAATGCCGTGCACTGTTACTTCATACTCGGAGCACGGCTCTGTGCGGGTCTGTGCGGCTCTGTGCGGCGCTGCGGCCGGTGACCTCGGGTTCTATTTTTATAAAGCTTCGTTTGCACTTGAAACTGTTTTTGTGTGCGTTGTTTGTGAACCAAAAATATATGGTCGCATTACTTCCGATGGCAAAAACAAAGAAAGTGGTGCAATATAAAGAGATGATTTAATTATAACTTGTAATATGGTCTTTTAAATGAGAAAATCTGTGGCTCTATGGTATAAATTACACCTAGAAAACACAGAATCATTATTTGCTTGCCTAAGGCTGTGTTTTTTAACAGATTAAAAAATGATTCGGGTAACAACGTTGCCAGTAAAATCTATTGAGTTAACGACGTCAGATGGGAAGGATCTTGGAATGGAGGCCACGTATGTAGCCTGCTTCCCAATTTTCCGATGATATCGTCAGGACGGTGGGAAGTCAGGCAAGCGAGACATTGGGGAAGGCCTATGCCCAGCAGTGGTTTTATGTAGGCGGAAGAACAACAAAATATAAGTGTTTTTGCCGACAGAAATGTATTATTAACTAAATGAATTTATCCGTGTAGTATTGTAGGTTTCCTAACCGTCAACCTTTTAATTAAAGCCATTTTTAACGTTCAGAAATCGAACAGGACTCGAACAAATTGTTTCCTGGCAAATTGTTTGTCGGAAATGTTTTGATCGTAATTAGACTTGTTTCCGACGCACTCTATCGCATTTGCAGGTAATAGAAAGTTAATTATTTCAATAATTACATTTTAATTCAAATGTAATCGCCTTCCACTGTGGTGCAGAAAAAACGGGATGGACAAATCAATTATATTTAGTTATATTTAAGGCTTCACCAACAATACCCGCTGTGTCCAATATTACAGTTCAGACAGAGTTTTTTATTATAGAAAAGGCATCTACAGCTACACCGGGCTCGAGGCGGCTGAGCGCAGAAGGCGCCTAGCCTAAGCCTCTTTAAGAGTAACTCGGCTTGGGCCGTTACTTTATTTGTAACCGGATTGAGATGCCGCCGAAAAAGTCGCTTAGGCGGACGTTCCAAGAGGTACTAGGTTCAAGAGCCCTCGAAAGGGAACCTCGGCTTGAGCTGTCACTTTTTACGTGCTTAGCTCGATCCGTAGCTGTACATCTGACTACAGTTCTTGTTCACGTTCACGTCTTCATCGTTTAACCGTAACAACAGGTTTTAACGGACCCGAAAACTTGCTGCCTACACAATATGAACTAAGCTGGTAGCCTGTTTGCGTAGTAGTGTAGTGGTCAACTATGTTGACTGACGTGGTGTGACGTGACGTTGTGTCAGAGCTTTCGTGTGGCCCTTAAAACTACTGGTATCTACAGTTGCGTTACAAATATACGTGACCCATCTTCATATAATATAACTAGGCATCCTTCCCTAAGCCCCGCAGACTCGCCATTCGTATCTCGATCGCCTAATTACCGTCAGGTGCTCGTCAGTCGCGCGGCGCACGCGTCACATTGCCCTTACTATCATATCTACATTATCAAAGCGATACAACTTCAAGTTTCAGTTTATCAGCACCATTTAATGGTTTTGTACAAGGAAAATACACTTGCTACTACGTAATATTTTAAGAAAATCCGTTAATCGATTCCTTTGTTTTTTGTGACGCCGACACGAAGAGGTCGACTAGTGAAATACGACCGACCTCACAGAATACAGGCGTCAAGTAGGAGTATACTTCTGGGTTTCGTCTGATGAATTAGGTGTCAGAAGCCTAATTCTGTTCCTTTAACACTTTTCTTGTAAGAAAAGAATGAGAATGAGAAGAGGCTCTGACGGCGGAGGGGATGGATAAGGGGGTAGGTATCTACAACTCATTAGCTTTAGATTGGAATAAAACTAATGTTATGGATTGTGTCGCGTTTATTTTACGACTTTAACTCCCGACGTTTTCAGTACTTTACAGCGCTCACGGTCCAGAGGGGGGGGGGGGCAGAGGTGTCAGACGTCGTGAATTAATTACTTCTGCTCCGATCTATGCAGATTGTTGTACATGTTTATGGGTAGCGATCATTTGATATCGGGGGAACGGCTTGCTCGTTTGCCACATTCTAGCTATATGAAAAGTGACGTATCGTTGTTTAAAAATTAACAGGAGTCAAGAATTATCTAGCAGAGCAGAGTGTACGTAAGACTCCGAAAAATAAAAACAAGAAACGAATTATTCATTAATTATGCAAGCAGCCCGGCCGGCGCTCAAACCCGGTGCACTTAAATTGAAGGTTAACGTAATACCCAAAAATAAGTTTCTGTCTGTTTGTACACGCCGGGAAGTAGCACTGCCGGTAACACATAGCGCCTTCCTTCCTCACCGTGGGAAATGTTGCAGCTAATAGATTCGGTGCTAGATACCTCTAAATATTTAAATTATTTCTTCTTCCAACTTCTTTAGAACAAACTGAGGCCCGCGGCTTCACCCGTCGTGCAATATTAATTCAACCGTCGATATCTGAAGCCTATTTAATATTAATCTATAGATCTGAGGTCAACTCATCCGCTACTTTATACTTCTTGGGGATGAATTTAAAATAACACTATCTTAGTTCTCGTCTTACAAATCTCTCAGAACTTTGTGTGAACAATTTCCAGGCCCAGTTGTTTAGTATGTGCGTTGATATATAAGTCAGATTCGTCTTTTATATATATGTATATGCTTTGGTGGTACGAGCATGTTGAAAGGATGAATGAAGGGAGTGTGACAAAACAAATTTGTTGCAAAGGTGAGTGGCAGCGTTGGCAGGGGAAGCCCTAGGAGAACTTATATCGACTAGATTAGTGACATACTAAAGATGGGCGGAGATATAAGGAGTACCAGTAACCTACGAGCGTGTATGCGTTACGTAAGGAAGCTAGAGAGTTTTGCCAGGATAGCGCCGAAAGGAAATCCACAATCTCTGCCTACCCCTCTGGTTTACGGGCGTGAGCGCATATTTTATTTTATATGTATAGATAGATATTGTTCCTTGTCATCTCTCTGACATGCCAACTAAATTGATGTCAACTGGTTCCGGCCGGATCTTGACGCGCGTGGAATCAAGGAGGGCCACGTCTAACAACCAGATACAAGTTCCATTAAAATATTCTTACAATGTAAGTACAAAGATTTGTATTTTCCATGCCAAGAGGCGACCCCATTGTATGGGATCTGCGATGACCTCCTCGCCTCCTCCCCTCCTCCCCTCCTAGTCTCCTATAGGCTGTAGGCTGGAAAATAGTCGGTTAAATTAAATTGCACAGCGAGTGAAACCACAGGGCACAGCTAGTATAGAAGATTGAAGATAGATGTCCATTTTCTTTTTAAATGGACGTCAATTTTGTAATAACAGTATTTTTTGTTCTTGTTAATAAAAAGTCCAACAATTTAGTGAAACCGTATCAGATATTCTATCAAATTGCATAACATAGCGTATCTTCGGCCGTCTACTGTAAACACCGGCGCCGCTTTCCCACGGCGGGGGTCACGCGTCAAGCGATCCGCCGCGGCCCGCGCGACGCCAGCCCACCGTCACTCACTCCAGTAAACACAATTACAAATTTGTTGTACTCTGACCATGCATACAAAGCTTGATGTGATAGCAAGTGGCGTCTACATTTTGACTAGGAAAGGCGAAATCAATGCTTGTATTTGGTTTTATTACCCAAAGTTGTATCAACGTATACGTTACCAAAGTATCTATACTTTTGTTTGTTTGCTTTGAATAGACTCTGAAACTACTGAAACGATTCGAAAAATTCTTTCGCCATTACAATCGCCTTAACAAAAATTATTTTTAATTTTTGTTTAAATACCCGTGCGACGCCGGGGCGGGCCGCTAGTGTATAAAAAACGCCTTTCACATAACACGTTTACTTGCACCTTATTACATCACATAAAGGCTCCACGCTCTCTTAGACTTAAAGTAATTTATATTGAACTTAAAAATTATTATTATTAGTTAATATAAAAATGTACAAGACTAGAGATTCAGATTTAAAGTTGTTCGATGTGAGTGTAGTCTCTGTAACAGGTACTCTGTACAATAACGTTTTGCAATGTCAATATTTTTAGCATTGCAGGTTACACAATATACTCTACACACTATATACGACTACTTATAACAATCAGTCAAGGCTCGGGCCTCAAGAGGTGTTGTCACGACCGTTGAGAGAAGTACAAAAATGAGTCTCCTTCCTTTGACAAGTGCTTATAAAGACTCTTGCTGTCTAAAGTCAGCGCCGCAACTTTACGTTTCAGTACCGTACTCATACATTTCCGGCAAACCGGAAATTTGAGCGACAACATGTCAATCTGATAAAAAGGACAAGCTGTCTGGCGCCTTGTGCCTCGTCTCTTAATGAGCACCCTAATTATAATCTCGAATACAGACATAGTAACGGCCCGGGCTGAGGTCCCTATGGTAGCCCTCGACCTCAGTTACTGCTATGATGCTTAGGTTAACAAACAGGCCTAATTTCAGTCCTCTTCCTCTTCTCACCCTTATAAGGATAGGTTGGGAAAGGGAAGAGGATTGGACGGAGAGGGGGTTAAAAAAAGAAATATACTTTTTCCTGTCTATTCCTCTGTCCATTAAAGGTAGGCAACGCATCTGCAACACATTTGCTTGCGGATGTCTATGGGTAGCTTAACATCAGGTGATATGTTGCTCGTTTGCCAAACAAAAAATTATCATCACAAGTCCGTCGCAGTAGATCGTGACACACATGTTTACATGTTCCTGACAAATAATTAGTTGTTTGTTACGAAGTGTGGCCACGGTATTTGTATGCACGTGGGCCTTGCGTTATGCTTTAACGGGAAGGCACTAGCCATTGTGTATTCACAGCACCGCCCCGACCTGTCCTTGAAGACGCCACTTGCATGCTGACACCGTGCGGAGCTGGCTGTATACACAACACATACACGCATAACAACATTTACTTTTGGAAAAATCATTAATAAAAAGCTAATCTAGCCTAATCCTCCTTTGGCCCGACACGTAGCTCCTGGTGAAAGTAGATCCTCCGCAATACCAACACTGATATGACGGTCACGAAAAGAAATTGATTTTCGGAAAAAGTGCCGTTATCTTGAATAAGAATTCATTTCGTATGTAATTTCATATATTATTAATTTCATCACTCGCTTTATCGTGTCGCCTCCATTATGTATTATTAATATTGCTTTTAATGCGTTTTGTTTCCCGCTTGCAATGGCAGTCAATAAACTTGTATCCTATTTATTGACTATTTCCTTTTAGCAAAGTAATTATTTATGTAGTAATTATAATTTAACATTAAATTATTCATATCTACGGGTTGTAAACTTACTGTTATCTAAGGGATGTTCTTTAACGAACTGACAACTACCCTAGATGACAGTTAGTCGTGAAAGGGACAGATAGTAGTGAGTTGAACTAGTATCAACGACGACCATGGACACCCGCATAACCAGAGGAACTGCAGATGCGTTGCCGGCCTTTAAGAAAGAGATAGGCTCGCTTCTTGAAGGACCCTAAGTCGTACTGGTTTGGAAATACCACAGACCATTCCACAACGCGGCTGTGCGTGGCAGAAAATTTCGCGAGAACCGCACTGTTGAGGAATGCCACCCATCCAGGTTGTGTACATCGTACCTAGAGGTCTGTCGTGTCGTCCGATGACGAAACTCGGCGGCAGGATCGTTCCAAACAGTTCTTCGGCACACTCCGATGCTATCAGGTGGCGATGCGGCTTCGATCAGTCCATTACTCTCCTCGACAATTGTGTAAACGTAACTTGTAACGATTTGGTGTGACAATACATCATAAATGAAATTAAAAAAAGCTTTCATACATCCCGCTTAATGTGTCCAAAAAAACAAACAGAACTCAATTGGGATACAGCTCTACAAGTGCCTAGGTTAATGTACAACAACATCTGTTGCAGGGCTCGGTGAAATAACACCACCTCACAGAAGACAGGCGTGAAATAGGAGTTTTTCGTTTCGCCTGACGAGTGAGCTACCGGAGGCTTAATTCTGGTCTTCCACTCCTATCCAAAATGAAAAGGATGAAGATGGGAACAGGGGATAACCAAGAAAATATACTTTTTTCTGTTTATGCTCTATCCATTAAAGGGTAGGCGATGCATCTTTAACTCACCACCACCAAAAATGTACATCATTGGCACAAAGTACAAAACTATTGTGATTGAAACCTAGTTTCAAATATTATAAACATTTGAATATTACTAGATCATTACTTTCTTACCAATTAACTAATCAGTATACCTTTCTTAGCACTAATTATCAAGGAAAACACGTGTCATGTGTATACCCTAGATGATAAAATATATTAAAGTTGTGTGTCAATAAACGTACACCGCCATCTGTTAGAAAGTTATGAAACTTTTAAATTAAACATTTAATTTGCAATAAAAAATATTGAGATCATGAATCAAGATAAAATCTATCCTATTTCTTAAGTAGTTCTGGGGTTCGTCTTGGACCAACATCGTGACACGGAAATTTAAGATTTAAGGACTGTGGAAGTGAAAAGTCAGACCAGAAGGTGCGACAAAATTAAAATAAGCATGTTGTTCACGCGAACCTATAAGATTAACCCATACCAAATATCATCTAACACTGCTATAGAAGTTTTCACTTCAAAAAAAACTGCGTCGGTTATCGTATTTCATTTATTGATTCGTTTAATTCCGGAACATTCCATAATTAATACTCGATTGGCGATGACCGCATCAATCACCTCAGCCGCATGCTCCAAACACTGCAAGACAAAAGAATCGGGAGGGTGAAGTGAGGGGGGTGTCGATATCGAGTGATAAGCGATAAGCGTCGCCGCATCGCCAAATGTGGCGATAAGCCCGCGATGACTCAAAGCGATTCCAGCGCAAACAATCGTATCGAAAAGTAAATAGTGCTGCGATAATATTGTTTGCCCAGCGATTGTTGGAGAAAACTTATGCCTTGTTTATTTGTATAATACAATAATGTTTATATACAAATTGTGTGTTGACATGTTATGTCTTCAGTATGTGTCGGAGACTGTGTGGCACAAAGCACTTCTTTCGAAGTTGCCTACGGGCTGCCCGAGAAACTATGCGCCTGGATTTCCAGCTTTTCGGAGGGTCGGAGCATCAAGGACGTTGTCGACGGTGCATGCTCTGACCCGAAACCAATTAATGCTGGTGTCCCACAGGGCTGTGTACTGTCGCCCACCCTGTTTCTTCTGCATATCAATGACATGCTGCAAATTAGCAACATCCATTGTTATGCAGACGATAGCACGTGTGATGCACTGTACACGGCCCGCGCTAACGTTTCTCGGGCTACTGCCGCTGAGAACCGGACCAAACTTGTGTCTGAAGTGGAGATCCTATAAGGTGAAGTCTCGGATTGGGGTCGACAAAATCTTGTTGATTTCAATCCCAAAAAGACACAAGTCTGCGCCATTACCGCTAAAAAAGAACCCTTTGTCGCGAATGTACGTTTTGAGGGCACTTCTCTGGTTGCCACAGCCAGCATCGGTATTCTCGGCGTTGACATATCGAGTGACGTTCAGTTTCGTGGTCACTTGGAAGACAAGGCCAAGTTGGCCTCTAAAAAGCTGGGTGTATTCAGTAGAGCGCAGCAGTATTTCCAGCCGGGCCACCGTCTTCAGCTATACAAGGCGCAAGTTCGGCCCCACATGGAATACTGCTCGCATCTCTGGGCGGGAGCACCCCAATACCAGCTTCTTCCATTTGACCGCATACAACGGAGAGCGACTCGAATCGTCAACGACCGAGCTCTTACCGATCGGCTTGATACTCTGGCCTTGCGGAGGGACGTCAGCTCCCTCTGCATTTTTTACCGTATGTACCACGGGGAGTGTTCCGAAGAACTGTTTGGAACGATTCCTGCCGCCGAGTTTCGTCATCGTACGACACGACAGACCGCCAAGTACCATCCACACCATCTGGATGGCTGGCATTCCTCAACAGTGCGGTAGTCGCGACATTTCCTGCCACGCACAGCCGCGTTGTGGAATGGTCTGTCCTCGGCGGTATTTCCAAACCAGTACGACTTAGGGTCCTTCAAGAAGCGAGCCTATCTTTTCCTAAAAGGCCGGCAACGCATCTGCAGTTCCTCTGGTGTTGCGGGTGTCCATGGGCGTCGTTGATCACCTGGGTGTTCCCGCCGCTCGTCTGCCCCCTTCTCTTATAAAAAAAAGACTAAACGAGAAAGCAGTGTCCTGTTTTAAGCCACTATGAAGTTTATACGTACTCTGTACACAAGAACCCGTACGAACTACTCCCGAGAGTCTGTCAAAGCGTGGCCTAATAACGCTTCCGTTACCAACTGAAGTTAGTCGGTGTCCATATTTTTCGATCATTTATTTACGATACGCGACACCTAAGCAGCACCCACTACATGGTGTTACCATGAATGGCCGCAAATGTCACAAATTACGGGTCGGTTAGCGTGGTTAGTATACTTGTTTTTCATACCGCAGGTCGTGGGTTCGATTCCCAGGGCAGATATTTTCGTGCATGAACATGTCTGTTTGTCCTGAGTCTTTGTTTACAAAAAAGTAGTATATATACTACTACTATAGTATTTATACTACTTTTCTTTCTTCTTTTACTACTATAGTATTTAGTTTGGGATCGGATGATGGTGTGTGAATAACGTCCCAGGATATTTTTGACACACCTTTTTGACATTAACCAATCATTTTAATTTATTTACTTGGACCATTATTAATTGCCCCAAATGTCTTTTTTCACGAATAATGAGTCTGGCACGGAATGATTTTTTTTTGTTTTTATTTTGTTACGAAACACGGTTTTTTTAAGCAGGAATTAATTATACCTATACCTTTTTGTGATAATAACGTGATATCTTATCTGCACGTTCAAAAATATTACAAAGTTTTTAACAATACCCATTTAATATAATTATTCTCAGGCTTGCCTACTGTACATTATACCGCAACCAGGAACTCATATGCGGACTGTTACCTCAGATGGCTGCGTACAAACATGCACGGAACGCTAAAGCTCTGGGGCCGTGATACAATCCAAACAAGACCGCAATGAGGTTTAGTTTGCATTGCAACTATATGTAACATGATAGTAATATCGCAAATGCTGTGGAAAAAAGACGCGTTTTGCAATATTTTACTCAAAATAATAAAATAAAATTGTAACATAATTAATGTAACCAAAATGTTGTCATGTAATGCTAATTATTACTACCAGATGATCGCGGTCAATATAGTAGATCACATTTGACATCTGTCAGTCCTGGCTTGCCTGTGTAAAATACTCGATTAAATTCGAATAAATCGATGAAACGAATCGAATAAAAAATGTTACAGTAGTAAGTTTTAATTTCATTTAATTGTTATTGTTTTTTTTTCAAATTTATTAACTAAAAAAAACTTTGTGTTTTTGTTTATTGACTGATACAGGCGACTATGTTGACAAAAATACAATGTGTGTTATTATTAATCACAGTATGATTATTTATTTATGACCTTTCCTTCACAAGCAATTATTGTATTCAACTTATCGATTGATCAATATTTTTAGTGCCATCCCTAGTTGTCAAAACGAAAAAGGGTTCACTGACGTAACCTTGTAAGGATGTTCAGTTATTATTATTTATAATATAAGAGGCAAAATAAATCGTAAAATCGCATTCTTTTGTTATAATTACAATAAATATGTATTATTAACTAAAATAAGCTACGTAATTGTGCAGTTATATTTTTAAAAATAATTTAATTAATTTATTTGCCCGCTGGTACGAGGTTACGTTGTTGAATCTCGAAGAAGTGTCAAATGTGATTTACTGAAATAGTCCAACTATAGGTTTTATTATAGTCCCATAAGAATTGTTACGTTCCTATCATCACATTGTTTCCAAGTGCTTAATAGATTAAACAAGATCGGTCCACTCAGCAACACCTTCTTGTATTACTGTGTTACTGAATGCTGGAATCAAAGCAAGGAAAGCACCGGCATGTTGTTGAAGCGGCTGTATCGTGCTCGGAGGAGAGTGAACGACTACTAAAGGCGTCTGGTGGTTTACTTGGGACCTCAATAGAAGGGTTCCATAAGAGGCAACAAATAGTTGTAGAATTAACACAGTCCGGAACATACTGCACAAATACTGAAGTATATTGTTTGGTACACTAACTCAAGTTCCGCGACTTGATGGGCGCTGCATATCACACACCTGACTCCGCTGACAAGTCATTCACATGAAGGCAACGGGACAAATATATATTGAATTATTATCATAGATTAAATAGCAAACATTAAATATTAGTATATTTAATGTGCAAATACGCCGCGACGTTGAAGTGCCGTTGGTGAGGTATGCAATGATCAACGCGGTACGGATTAGTGAATTATTACACGTATTACGGTATCTATGTAAAAAGTATTCCTCGACCTTTCATTTTGATTTACGCCCCGCTTCTGAAAGGCTAATTTAGAATCGAATAGGAAAATTTCGCATATCCTATCAATTGCCATTTGAATTACTAGGTCATGATTTTTTTTTATAAAATATGTCATTGCTTTGCCATGGCGGTCAACTTACGAGTGTTAGTTCAATAAAAATTTGACGAATCTTTCTGAAACTACTTCTTAAAATATCGCAAATCCTGAAGATTCTGATACATGGACAGTGGAACACATTATTTATATTATTGCATACATACAAACGTATATACACACCACGCTAATCGAATCATTTTAATAAATAGTACAAGATATTTAACATATCTGTATGTGTATAGAGTGATAGCTGGGCAATGCGGCGGTACACGGGTAACACGGGTTAAGGCTAGGGGTGTCACGGCCTGAGGGCTGTGGGCTGCGGGCTGCGGGGTCGGCTCAAGGAAATGGGTCGAGGATACCAAACGCTGCGGCAGGGCTGCCACTAGATTGAATTTAAATGATAAGAAATCTAAGATTTTTTTATCATAAATAACGAAACAACGAAAATATTCATGGTGACGAAAAATGTTCAAACGTAATGAAAATAAAAAACAAAAGACTGACTGTGTAAAAAGAATGTCATATTTTTAAAACAAAATTAATTTGTATTTAGAATTCACAGAGAGTCAAAACTTTTTTTTTAAATTGAAATGGCCAATACTTAAGAACGGCAGGTAAATACTTAATATTTCCTGTCCCCGTCCTGTTTGAAATATTTGGATTTCTTACGAGTGGGAAGCAGCCCTGCACAGTGGCCTTTGTAGCAGCCGCGCCTTTCCCTGACATCATTTCGGCGAACCTTTACAGCCCCCGGCGTTGTAGCGCCGTACTCGATATAGGTATGCCTAAAACCTTAGTTTCAAATCATTAAAAAACCGAAATAAGCTTAAAAAAAACCAGTGGTACTGGCAGGGGTAAAGTTGGGTTTCTTAACATCCCCGTCGGTTCAAATAAGATTTTACGGATAAACTTAAATTATACCTTCCAGTCCCTCAAGAGACTCAAGTGGTCGCTAAAGGCAACGCTAAGTGTACGGACGTTAAGATTTTATATCAAACTAGTGACCCGCCCCCGCTTCGCCCGGGTACCACTAATTATGTTGATCCGATCGCTACCAAACCCAGACTGTGCCAATCTGGACAGTCCCTGTAAATTTCATCGAAATCAGTCCAGTCGTTTCGGAGTCTATAGGTCTATAGGGAAGATACGTATTTGACTTTTTATATACTGGTTTTTTTTTCATGAAAAATATCCTATGTTACTTCTAATACCTACAAGAATATGTGTACATCGTTTCATGATGATCGGTTGAGTAGTTTTCGCGTGAAAGCGTAACAAACTAACTTACATTCACATTTATAATATTAGTAGGGATATTGATGTGGCAGGGTCATAGTAAAATGGGATATGTCAATGATAGTATTACTAGCACCTTCGTATGTTCTAGCAAAGAAGTAAGTAATACACTTCTGAGCCTGTCACATTTTTGATGCTACAATACTGACGACAGTCGGCCGTCTTAGTTACATTTCTCGGTTTCTAATTACGCAAATTCCCAGCAAAACGAATTCGTTCAGCTCTCTTTTTGCTCGGTTATTGGGCAAGTGTTCGCATCGAGTTATCACTTTACTTAGCCGTGGTCGCGCAGTTATGAGATGCATCGACTTTTACTAACAGCACGCCAGCTTTTCGGGTTCCAATCCCGGCTTAAAATACATAATGTATTGATTTACGATGTGGTAAAAGAAACAGGTGGTAGGAGAAGTGGTGGTTCAGCGGTTTATACCCCGAATAACGTACTGTACTGACTGTACTGTGTGTGGTTGCGGGTTCGAACCCAGGCAGGCGCTTTAATTTGTGTAATTTATTTCATCACCACTGCTCCAAAAACGGTGAAGGAAAACATCGTGAGGAAACCGGCATGTTCTTAGAACCACCAAATTCGAAGACATGTGACATCCACCAACCCGCACCGGGCCAGGGTGGAGTATTACGGCTTATTCCCTCTCTCGGAGAGGAGGCCTGTGTCCCTGCAGTGGGAAACATTCTAAAAAGGCTGATTTATTATTATTATATTATTTACTAAAAGAAACATCGTAAAACGTACATTTCGTCATCAAATCAACTCGTTTGAAGTCTCTACATATACTATATAGAAAGTTCCACGTGCTCGTCCGTCCGTCCACGGACTTGGATTGATATTGCTCTCCTAACAACATGGGCGGGCGGCTTCTATGTGACCGGTATGTATATAATAAATAAAAGCCGCAGGAATCGCGGATGCGGTGTCAGCCTCCATGTGAGAGATAGGTACAGGAACAGAAGGGAATGTGGGAAAGACATTGGGCTTCCGGTTGCGTCATTCTCCGAGCAAAACATAGGAGTATAATTGAGGCCGGTTTTCACTGGCGACCTCCCGATCGTGTCAGCACATTTGTACAGATTAACGACACAAACTTATTCAATTAATGGCATCTTATTTAAAGTTCGCCGACCTTTAGAGATTCATACGTATGGACTCTTTTAATGATAAAGCGATTTCTCTTTTTTTTAATTCTGTTAATTAACATAAAATTCTTCATTATTAACAAAAAATCGTGTTTTTCGTTCGTATTCTATTTATTCAATCAACGATAAATCTGTTCACAATATGTAATTACAGATATAATTATTATCAAGGGCAACGTATTTCTCCGCTTCCCATATACGAAGTTCTATGACACAAGTGACCACCAGTCAGGTCATATGAGAAAAATCGACGTACAGAGTTTTTTTATAGAATTAGGTGGCAAACAATCTGGCAGTTGATCCGAAATCCAGTGACCGCAATCCATAGGCATCTGCTACAAGCTAACCAGCTTCAGGTACATTAGACCTTTAATGGACAGAGGAGAGGATAAACAGGAAAAAAAGGTTAATTTTCTTATCCATTCCCTCCTCCTAATCCCCCCCTCTTCCCATTCTTTCCTATTATAAATTGATAGGAAGGGGAAGATAAGTTAAATAACGCCTCCAGCACCTCACTCATCAGATGAAACGCAGAATACTTGTACTTCACGCCTGTCTTCTGTGTTCGCAGTCGAGCCGGCTCATTCGTGGCGGGAGTTGTTCATGGAATCCACACGCACCTTGATTCTCTCTGTCCCCGACTACGTAAATATAGAAGCGAAGATGTACCAGAATCGAGCCATATGGAAATCCGTAATCTATGCCTAGCCCTCTGGGTTACAGAATCAGTCAGACGCGCCTCCGGAATATTAAACTGTTAATTATTTTAATCCGCATTACGAGCTTAACGAGAATAAATTTCAGTTGTTGGGAATTTAATTATTAAGTACATTTCTCAATTATTAGGAAAACAATAAGCGCTGTCACTTGTCAGTTAATCGTTTGCGATGACAGCGTTGGATTTATGTGAACCTCGACAAGTCGTCACGCGCGCCCTCTACACGCCACCACAATTACTTTTCTTAATTAAACGAAAACCTTAAGTTAGTTATCAAACAGCCGACGAGCAAAGTCAAATAGGAATTAATTAAATATTCGTAAAAACATTGCCCGTATCGCAAGGCATCCTCGTTACAAAATACAGTTTATTTATTGTCCTAACATTATTTGACACTTGATCAAACCAACAATTCCAAATTAAAAGCAATTTAATTAAAAAAATCAGAAGTCATTTACACGAGTCCTTCGTTTGTAAGTCAGATTATTTGTAGCTCCTATTGTAGTGTATTGAAATCTCCTCGAGCTTGTTGCGTGCGTGACGTGTGACATCCAACCCTCGCCCTGCCGCCACTTGGTAAGTACTGTCTGAGGTTTTGTGATGCAAATCGGCGTGACAGCGGCTCTGCACTCGGCGCGTGCGGCGCGCGGCTTGCTGCTATCTGCGGCACTATAGTAACCAACAGGCTGCGGGAATATTCCTTTTTACAATAAGCTGTATATCAGTATTAAAGTTATATTTACCAAAAATCTTAATTTATTACCACTTTGCCACATTTCCGGTTTGCCGGAAATGTATGAGTACGGTACTGAAACGTGTAGTAGCAAGAGTCTTTATAAGAACTTGTCAAAGGAAGGAGACTCAGTTCTACTCCTGTCGAGGGTCGTGACAACATCTCTTGAGGCCCGAGCCTTGACTGATTGTTATAAGTAGTCGTATATAGTGTGTATAGTATATTGTGTAGTGAGAATATTAGACTACAACCTGTGTGAAATGTCATAAGTAATTATATATTCCTAACAAAACTTTACTTAACAATATTTAAGTAAGTAATACGTTTTTAAAATTCACGCTTCTAGTTCAAAAGGCTTCTGGTAAATCAGCAACGCTAAATATAAAAGGCGTCCTAAAGTTTTTTCGTATATGGTGACCCCAGCAATGTGAATGCACTGCGCGGCGCGGGGCGGCGTGCAGTCACATTCCTACCGCGGTCGCCCAACAGAACAGCTCTTTGTCTTAAGATAAAGGCTTGAAGACTTTTACTACCAACTTGATACAGATAACGTGTTATTAAAACTTTATTCCGAGCCTGGACTAGCGAACCCTGGTCATAGCTACAGTAATACTAACCGTCCTATGACAATAAGAAAATGGCCGTTCTTTCGACAGTAAAAGCTCGGCTGGTTCTTCTATACATCTCCAGTCATCGTCAATGGTGCATCGTAGCAGTCTCCTTACCAAATAATGTGTGTAATTTAAGGTGTGTCCACTATTTAATAAACTTTTATTTTTTTATATTTTTATTTTCAAATTTTTTTTCAAAAGTCAAATCGGGACTTTTAAAAATGAAATTCACCTATATACAGATTGATATAGAACAGTCCGAATTCAATTATTAAAAACCCGAATCTGATGTGCAAGAACCCGAATTTGATTTCCAAAATGCTGAACTTGATTTGTACGAATTTGGGGTTAGAAACTTATACCTTTGGGCTGAGATATCAACCGCCTATGTTGTTCAGTTGTTCATCAAAACACAGCTATCGTATTGAACAATCTTGACCGTAGACGATTGGACTCAGACATTTACTTAATGCCGATAAAATGGCCATATAATTTTATACGTCTAGACATCAAGGCAGCCGCCTGGATTCCTTTTTGCGGCTTCTTCCTCTAGCGAATCTTTTTGTCGAACTATAAAATGGGTTACAAGAAATAGTTTGTCTGTCTTTTCTGTTTACACCTTATTGAATCATGGCAGTCTTGAATAGGTCTAAAGGAGTCCTGTTCAAATAACACTGATGTCTGAATAAGCAAAAAACAATACGTTATCATTAATCATGACACTCAGGGGAAGATATCAGATGTAATGACAACTCATCTTTTAAAATTGGTCAAGCCGCTTAGGCTACAGGAGGTTACGATGGAACGGACATACATACCCGCGAAAAACATACCCTTATTCCCTGGTTCAGATGAGAAATTAACGAAGAGTACGAGACAGGCCGCGACCGTGAACTAATTCCAGTACCACTCAACCTGAGGAAGAGCCCCCGACTGGCTTGAAACTAGTCGGTACTTGAACCGGACTCAAAAGTAGTCGGTACATAAACCGGACTCGAAATTAGTCTGTACATAAACTGGACTCGAAATTAGTCTGTACATAAACCGGACTCGAAACTAGTCGGTACATAAACCGGACTCGAAACTAGTCGGTACATAAACCGGACTTGAAACTAGTCGGTACATAAACCGGACTCGAAACTAGTCGGTACATAAACCGGACTCGAAACTAGTCGGTACATAAACCGGTCTCGAAACTAGTCGGTACATAAACCGGACTCGAAACTAGTCGGTATATAAACCGGACTCGAAACTAGTCGGTATATAAACCGTACTATACCGTGAGGGTGAGTTAAGCCATTAATTAATGAGTTAGTTAACGAAGAATTCCTATTTTGTTGTTTGGTCGTTTGACCGACTGACTCGTCAATGGAATGATCGGGTGCACCGCGGATCTGTCACTTTGCGGAAGATTATGACCAAATACAGATTATCTTTCGTTCCAAAATAAAGGTAAAAATCTGCTCATTACTTTACCAAATAACCTAAGTACATATTGGCAAGCCGCGCTGTGAAAGTATCAGGTGTCGGTAATTACTCTAGGTTAGTTGGTTGTAATGTATACATGAGACGCATGCGAATCTCCTCACGCTGACGACTGAATAATGACAGCAACAGCACGCAATCAGCCGATCAGTCCAGTCGCAATCAGTGCCGTAACATATGTATTAGTGAATCAGATTGTCGTTAGTAGCTTTAGGGGCTAAGACAGTACTGTCATACAAGAATGAATATATATGTTCAGGATTGAGACCAAAAGGTGTCTCAATTTGGGAGTTCTAAGACAGGCTGGCTTCCGCACGATTTTCCTTCACGGTAATTGGAGCAGTGGAGATGAAAATTATTGGCACAAAGTAAAGCGTCTGCCGAGATTCGAACCCGCGGCCTGTAGTAGGTATATCAGGGACTACACCACTGGGCCACCACTGCTCCGCTTACTACCTTTTACCATTTACATTCGTTTAATAATTTTAATTAATTAAAATTAATTCATGTTTTATCACATTTTTTTCAATGAACTATTATGTAATGTGTAGCGCGATGTTGATGGCTACCACAAAAGAAATATGCATACTGTTTGTATTGTGCATTTTGACACACAATTTGTGTATCCTCGCCACCCTTCTGCGCTTGCAGGCAACCATTTGTGGAACCGGTCCCTTATCACGGCGGGGTCCTGAGCCACGGAGCGACCCGCGCCTGCGCACAAATGCAAATATTTGACGCGCTAACTTTATGGAGCTTAAGACTTCGAAATTATGTTTGGTAACGATGTAACTACAAATACATAATCGTGATTATGTTTTAAAATCTTCTTTCCGCTTCATATTCGTGGAACGCGACGTAAGATTTAAGTCCATAAGGTAATAGTTCGTGCGACAATCGCGGCAAAAAGCGGCTGGGGTCCCCATTGGAGATTTCATGACATTAACAGTAAAATAATGATGACCTTGTGAGTATTGCAAACAGGAGATATTTTTGATGATGGAATTTAACAAGAATAGAATTCGCTAGAACTTTTTTTTATTAGCTTCTCGAATATTGTACGCATACAGGCTGCGTCTATGCAGATGTACATAGCATCAAGAATAAACCAGACCACAGAAACCAATAGATACCGAAATATATATAAATAATAAATTAAAATGCGTATGTGTATGCAAACTTAAAGTTGTCATTAGCAGTTGACTTGAGGCAATGTTAATTATACAAATCGTTTCACCGGTAACGTCATAACTATCTGGCGAGTTGACATTTGTAACTGTTTAACTCACATCTTCGACCCCTGACTGAATTTCTCATGATACTTCGATCGTAATACGAGTGTAGCGTGAGATGCGCAGCGCCCGGCGACGTTTGTTGCGCGGAGCTCCGGTCACGCGGGAAGATATCCGAGCGCCGGAATCTTACGAAAGTTAAATGTCTTTAACATTGAACAAAACGGAACCATTGGAAACTCGGTAATCTTATGACTGAAACAAGAGACTGCTTGGTGCTCTCGCTTTACCTTAGCGGACTAAGAAGATGGGTGACCCAAGAGAAGAGTCGAGATGGCCGCCGGTTTCTCTTTCCATTACGTCCCAAGTCCAGGTCTTATTGAGTTTAACCAAGATCCAACAAGATATCTTGGAGTTAAAATACGACTGAAAGATTGTTGTCTGCACGACTGCATTAAACTGTGTATTGTTACAACAGATCAAGGAACTGTCGCCGTGTCTCCACCATTTGTAACACATTAATGTAACACGATGAGATATCACAAAACTGAGGAGAAGGGAACGCATTAACCGGAAGCAATCTAATGAAAAGCGTCAGTAAAAGTTGACCTTCGAATTCATCTTTATAAAATTAAAAAGTCCGCGGCTCTTCATGACATAATTGCATAATTGTAGTCGCGTGTCGTGCTAACTCTACCAGATAACATTATACTCCGCTTTGTACAATCCGTACACAATTCACAATTTTATTAAGTAAATGATAAAAGTATGTCCTTTATTTTTGTTCATATTTCCTTAAGAATAATTTGTACGAAACACCCATTACTTACGGACGTATTTCTCTGTTTGGGGTTATAAGTATCTTCGAAATACCAGTTGCATTAGCGTTTTGATCGTTCAGTTACAAACATTCGAGGGCACCATTCACTGAATGCTCCCAATATCTCTGGCGTAGGCAATTTTGCGATATCGAAACTAGTGTAGACTTCATTCTTATCTCTATCTACCTAACTATAGTTTTTTCATTTATAACGTTTTCAAGGCGCTCTTAACTCCGTAATTTACACCAAGGCGTCGCAACTCCAAAATAAATCCATAGTAAGGAACAATCCGCTTACTTGTCCGGTACTAATTGGATTTTATTTTCGCTTTTGTACAACTGCCACTCAGCTCACAGCAAATTTAGAAGGAGGCCCGTACTAAAAGTGAGTGTATTGTGTGTTCCACTCTACCGGTGATGGTAATAACCTAAAGTAATAATAATCTAATGACATTGTTGCAAAGTGGATCAGGTTTATTTGTTGTCAAGCAGCTGGAACACGCTTGGTTTGGCTACCGGTAACCATGGTCTCACAGGGTTATTGCGTTCGCAATACTTATTGCATTTTATCAACTGATTGCAGTATCCATAGCTTTATCGCTCTTGCCATTTACTTTTGTTCTAATATTCTTATCGAGTCCTACATATAACATGAAATCTACCATTTTATAACATGTAAATGCATTTTGTAGTCATTGACATTATGTTATTAAGTTGAAGGGTTGATGTAAGTTTATAAAGTTGTTGGCACAAGCGTCACGTGTGCCAGAATTCATATCGATGCAGACGGGATTACAACTCAGTTATGCTGACTCATCCAATCGCTAAATTAAAAATTGAAAACTTGGCCAAATGTGACCGTTATCAGAAATATCGTGTTAACAATATCGGCACGATTCTGAACGGTACAGGCGCTTGCCGAATGTGTGGCAGTCCGTTGTACCGCCTGCTTAATGGTTTCATCAATTCGTAGCGCATTCAAATTTTATCTAGTTTTTGCTCCCTCCTGTAGTTAATTCTAGTTGTTTGTGAGTGATGTCCTGGTCGATATCGCGGTGTCCACGATTCAGTATCGTTTTGTTAATTGCGCGGGACATATTATTCAGCCAAATATTTCTGCATAGATGAACGTTTACTCGTTTTTTTTACTTGCTATTGTTAGGTAATCAAGCCTTTGACGATTAGATCATAGGGCTTGCTTGGATACACGTTTTTTCATTTCTTTTTTTATTGTTGAAAATTTATTACGTTTGAGCCCAAAAAGGAAAAGTGTTCACTCAAAGTATAGTTATACTATCACGCCTTGTGCTTCATATTTTGTTTACATCATTACAGTGCTATGTCCTAATGATTTCATGTTCTTGGTAATTAGCGGTAATATCAGAGCTTGAATATAATAAAGCGTGTTTGTATGAAACGTTATTTTTGTTATTAAACTGAAATGAAATTCAGTGACGTAATACTTCTTGTGTTATGCCGACCATACATGTAGGGAAAATATTAGTTTAATTTTTTTTAATGTTTCTGGGCCTTATAGAGTCTATTATTATTTACTAGCTATTATCCCACGACTTCGCACACATTTGTTTCACATTTATTACCCTGGATAATTTTGTAAGATGAATCTGCTTCTAATAATTTCGAAATATAAGTAACATTATGTCAAATAATTGTTATTGTTAAAACGTGAAACATTACCATGGCAACTGATGTTGTAAATGAAGGGTGTACGTACACCGGGGACAGTTTTTTTTTCGGGATAAAAGGATCCCATGACATTGTACTCACTCTGATTCATTTTGTGATGATAGGTGGAATCGTTAAGGAGTTAAAAGTGTAACTAGCTAATGTGCCTAGCGTCGACTTTGACGTAATTGACATTGAAAAGTCAGTACCGTTAGTAACGCCATCTTGTTTTTAAAATGAGTAGGAAAATACTTTTGAGTCGTGCTCGTGAAATTATTATTTAAATGTGGAAAACAATTCAATGTCACAATTGATCACAGATACTGTGAATTTGTAAAAGAGATTACAAAATCAACCAACACGTTGATGATTTTTGATATACCCATTCCGGGTATATCAAAAATGTTAACGTACTCACCAAGCCAGTATAAATTGTAAACTAACATACTTTTTTCAGAAAACAGACTATTGATATTTGATTTTATTTTAGAATAATATCTATACAATACATTTATTACAATGTTATTGACAATAATTAATACACTAAATTGACTACAAATTAGAATTATTTAACTAACTTAACTATACGTTTTAGTTACGGCTGACGTCACGTGGATATAAATTTGACAAGGTCCCAGCGTATTATCAACTTGCGGTGTTTGAAAGGAATATTTTATTGTATCTTAAAAAATATCTTTGCGATCGACACAAGCCGTTAAGTTTTATAGGGTTTGTATGTTGACGGGTATAAGGTCAACAATTCAGTTAGGTCCAGAGTGACATAAGAAGTCAAAGTGGTGCGCGATGCTCAGTGCCTGAAGACAGTTAAATTCCATGAAGCTCACTCCCTTCCGCGTTTCTAGATCGCATCTCGACGTCGTCGGACACTCCGTTACGGCGCGATATAAAACGAGTTTTTATACCTTTCAATAATTGCAGTTTCACTGCAAATATTTTGAAAATATTCGTCTGACAAAGCACTTTCACCGCACGACCGTGTGCTCACTAGCTTTGCCTCGCGGGTTCATAGTCTTGGTCTTGTATACGGAACGTCCCCGTGTAGTTTGTCACCGTAAAACGGACAGTAAGAATGAACTGCCATTAAAAAATAATATCTCTGAATAGAGCTGCTCACTAAATATTTATTACCTTGAATACTCGAGTTACTAAGGCAAGTTTAGGGCTTGATGAACTGAGATCCCAAGCACGGGTCTATGAACCTTCAACCGTTGTATAATAATTACGAATATTAAATAGTTTCTCCGTAAACAAAATGCTTCAAAGCGTAATTCGTTTCGGATGTAATTCAGCATTAATGCGTGTAACGAAAAGTGTGCAGACGTTTAACTTAAGTACTCCGCCGTCGGACAATTTGATAACTTAGTGCATTGTCCACGGTGCACTTACAAGAATGAAAGTGCTTACTCGACGTTTAGCAATATTCGGTGATAACTTAATGCCCGCTCTGTGAAAGTAAAAGGCGGATAATAAAAATAAATCCGCCATGTTGGCGCTGCTTTCGGATTTTGACAGCGCGCGCGAATACGAATAAACGCGCCATTACCGCTGAAATTCAGCGACAGTTACGTTCCATTTCACATTCGCGTATGTCTTTAAATTAATAATTAATATATTTAATTATTCTGGTACTTAAATGTAACAATCGATGTTTACTTTTTTATTTTAATGTCAGTAATCATACATCGAATTTAATTACAATATAATTATTAAGACACCTACCAGATAGTAGTTGGCGCCTGTAGTTTTCGTCTTGTTTATGTTTATTAAATCTAACGATACACCAAGAGCTATCTTTTGGGTTTTTATTTTGCGTTCATTTTTACTAATATATTAAACCCAAAGAATGTGTTTAAATGCGTTAATCTCTGGAATTACCAATTAGATTTTTAAAATCTTTTTGCATTTGACAAGCCAATTATTGTTTATACTTGTGTTTATATCCATTTACCCAATGCCCAAACGGCCGTCCCAAGTAATGTTGGAAAGATGAGATAGAGAAGGACCTGCTTCATCTTCAAATTCGAAACTGGCGAGAGATAGCGCTGCATCGGAGAGAGTGAGACTTATGGGGGGCCAACGCCCACTTTGGGTCACCGAGCCACTCTAGTTAGTTAGTTATAGGCTATTTACGCTATGAACCCTAAGAGCTAAGCGGGAAGGATGAATAAGCGAGGGCAAGTGATGCGATGCGGCACGGCCAGTCAACAAAATATTTTTCCCACGAAGAATCGTAAATGTTGCCTCATCTAGATCAAGTTGCGGAGAAAATCGGTTATTAATATCGCAGAAAAATGTGACATACAACATTGTCTATCCCGAAGCATGCTAATTCTTTATAAATAAGTCACTTATATAACATATAGCTCCACTTTAAAATTAATATTATAAATACAGCAAAGATTTTCACCTTTTAATTTCATTAATTTCAACCCGTTGCGTTTTTTCCGTCATCCGATCGCGGTCACGTCCCGGTGACTTTGCGGCTTCGATCAGGTTTGTAACTGTAAAACACGTTGCCTTTTGAGGATTTCCCGGTGCCGCAGCGATCCTTATCACATGACAGCAACCGCAGCTTAACACAATCAAAAAGGATTGAACTTGAAGACTTCAAAGATTTGATTGCATTATCTGATAAATTTAAAGTCAAAATGCAGTCTATCATCACTAACAGTAGTAGAGTCCGCAACGACAACATCTGTTGCACGAATTGCTCGACTCGACTGGCTCGACCGGTGAAATACCACGACTTCACAGAAGACAGGCGTGAAGTAGAGTATTCTGCGTTTCGTCCGATGAGTGAGGTGCCGGAGGCCTAATACTAGTTCTCTCCCCCTTCCCACCCTTTGCTTATAAAGAAAGGATGGGAAAGGTAAAAGAGTTTGACGGTGGAGGGGATGTAAAGGAATTGGAAATAACCATTTTCTGTTTGTCCCCTCCTCTGTCCGTTAAAGGTGGGCAACGCATCTCCAACTCATTAGTTAGTAGCTATCACTTGACATCGGGTGAACCCCTTGCTTGTTTGCCACCTAGTGTTATAAAAAAATAAAAAAACTAACCTATTTGAGAATTTTCTCAACGCAATTTCTAGGAAACACAGTTAATACGGCAATAATTGATCGGAGATTGTTATGCGTTCATCTCTAACGGTCGCATTTTAAATTTGAAATCCGCTTTGCGTCATGGAACTAATTGCCCTATAGATAATATAAAACAATCTCATTGGCTTAAATTGATTTCAGTTGCGTTCGATTTATAAGAAAAAAAAGACTTTAGCCGATAGACTACACTATTTTGTCTACAATTCAATGCTTAAATTCGAATTTCGTATCGCTGAATAATGATGTCTATTCCCTATATTTGTGCAAGTTTTGCGACGTGAAGAACAGATAATATAGCTTTACAAAATAAAATCGTCCCGATAAGCACTGAAAGACTCATTTTCTACTTTCTCCGTCGATTTACCAATTTCGTGGAAAATAACAAATTTAGTGAATCAGAGAAGCGTTCGGATTCTGGCAACAAACATTGACCTAACGTCACAACAGATGCTTCATTTCAATGTCATAATCAGGTTCATGTTTATTGAATTAGTATCACATCCTCTAAAATTGATCCAGAGGTCCTAATTGGTTTATCAATAGAGTTACGAATGTTTTTTTTTATTAAGTATAAACTAGCGCTTGACAACAATCCCACCTAGTATTAAGTGGTGATGTGGTCTAAAGATGGAACGCACTAGCTTAGAAACAGCCTATTCAATCTTCTCTTGAAGGTACCCATGTCCTAATCGGACGGAAATACTGACGCTGGCAACTTATTCCAATCCTTTGCCGTACGCACAATGAACGATGATTCGAATCGCTTCGTTCGAACGCGCGGTATCTCTACTATGAAAGGATGGAGACCTGCCGTATGTCTAAATGTCCGATGGTAGAATGGAGATGGGGGAATTAAATCGTGTAATTCCTGCGCACACTTCCCAAAATGCAATCTGTAAAACACCGAGAGGCTAGCCACTTTACGTCTCTGCTCAAGACTGGTCAAGTTAAGGTCTTGGTCACCGATCAACCTCTTGGCCCGCCTCTCCACCGAATCTAGTGCCGCGAGTTGATATTTGGCTGCACCTGCCCAGATATGGCAGCAGTACTCCATACACGGTCGGATCTGTGCTTTATATAAAGTGAAAAGCTGTCCTGGTGTGAAGTACCGCCGTACCTTAGAAAGGATTCCAAGCTTCCTAGCAGCTACCCTCGCCTTAGATTCGATGAACCGTCCGAAGTTAAGGTTCGCCGAGATCTCGACTCCCAGTAACTGCAGACAGTCGGTAAATTCCAGAGATAAATTCTGAAAAGTCGGAGCTAAGGTGAACTAACTCCGTTTAGCAGTGAATAAACACGTCTGTGTCTTGGTGGCGTTGAATCTCACAAGATTGGCATTGCCCAACAGGAGACTGCCTCGAGTGTGTGATTAAGACGCTCTACCATGGCCTCTCGTTCTGATTGTGCATGAGTACTACTGGTCCGACCATTCGTTAGATATCTCTCTACAACTGTGCTGTCATCTGCATACCCATAGATACCGGGAATGAGCAGGTCATTAATGTGCAGCAAGAAGAGAGTGGCAGAGAGAACGGAACCCTGAGGAACACCGGCATTGGTCGTCATAGGAATAGACGAAGACCCGTCGATGACGACACGGAGCGATCGCTCACTCAGAAAGTCCTTTATCCACTCAATCAGACCAGGGGATGTGCCATAGGCTGGAAGTTTACTAATTAAGCTAGAGTGCCAGACCCTGTCAAATGCTTTCGAGACATCGAGGGAGACAGCAATTGCCTCCCCGTTCTTCTTTAAGGCCTCGCCAAATACGTGAGTGGCATACACTAGAAGGTCTCCTGTCGACCGATTTCGGCGAAATCCGTATTGTCGGTCGCTGAGGAGATCATTTTGTTCTAGGTGGGCAATGAGGCGGGAGTTCAATGTACCCTCTATAACCTTACAGAGTATAGAGGTTGTTGAGATGGGACGGTAATTTGCAGGGTCGGCACGACTGCCTTTTTTAGGTACGGGCTGTACGTTAGCTAACTTCCAGGATTTAGGCACTTTTCCAGAACTAAACGAGAGACGATACAAACGTGACAGAACAGGAGACAACCCGGCCGCACACGTTTTAAGAACAACAGCTGGTATTCCGTCCGGTCCACTTGCTTTATTCACGTCAAGACTAAGCAAGGCTTTCAAGACCTCTCAAGACCTCTTTTTGTTTGAAAATGTATTCTATCATCTTGCGGGGTACAATTTACGGGTCGACAATTAGTTGGGACGGGAATAATAAAAAAACCCTCTGAAGATTATGAGGCCTAAGTTGCTTAAAGCCAGAATAAAGGAAAACTTAACTTGGTGATCAACTATAAAAAGAGACATCTAGAAAGCCCATTGCCTGATCCGAGAACCCAAGGCAGATTGTCTAACTAACCCGACCCCTAATCGAAAGAAAGTAAGTGGGGACAGGAATAAAGATACAACCAATACGTCAGTACGTACAATAGTTTTGCCGACGATAATCGACAAGAAAGTTATTTGTCACGCTGTCACCGTGACGTGACGAAGTTGTCTTTAATTCCGACGTCGAAAAAAAGCGGGGTGAGGTCGATTTAACCGCGCCGGATGTGAGGTCACCGAGAGATGACTCGAATGTTCCTCGCAAAATAACTTTAAAATTATATAACTGGTTACATTTACAAAAATTGTCTGCGATAAGTTAATACGATACTTTTATTCATCATTTAATCCCGAGAGAAAAAATAATGATAAAAAACTACAGATTTATAAAAGTATTTATTTAATCTGTGGCGTGTCCACTGCGAAAAGTAATGCGCAGCGCCGGCATCTCTTAGTCATTACATTTAATTTTGTAAGCGCCAACCATTTAAAATATATTACAGTAAATTACAGCAATACACTTGTGCAATTACTGGGATCGTAAACATAACACTCATAGCGAACGCTTTGCTTCCATCAGCGCTGTCATACGCGCGGTGAGCCGTGGCTGTACGGCGCGCGCTATTGCACGAATTAAAAAATAAATCACTTCGCCACAGATTATACATAACTATCGAATAAATTAAAGAGACAAATGACAGATTAAATTATATTCCTTTATTATAATTAGCTCTTTGTAAATACGTCCCATGAAATCTATCAACTTTATGAGAAAATAAATATTAAAAAGAAGACGCATACATGGATATTCTAAGATGGGGATATAAAATTGGTTTTTTTTCACAGGCTTCACAATGTCACAAAGGTTTTACTGATAAAAAATTATGAGATATCCGAGTAAGGCCGCCAATTTTAATGAATGCACAGAATCCGTGCTGCCCAGTGCTGCGTGCCTCACAGTGTACGATCACCGGCGACCGGCTGTGACTCATGCACACTGTACACACACCGGCGGCCGTGAGCTGCCGCTGTTGTGTCAGCTGATGCCGCGCAAACACCCGGCCCTGTGACTCATGCACCGTGCATCACCGCCTCACTCTGTAACCCTAGGAGTGGTGTGACGAAGATCACGATCCGTCGGAGACAATACATATATAACCCATTGGGTAACTAAAAGGTTGACTTAAATAAGCGTACGTAGGAAAATACGTAAATTAACAATGGTAGAGCCCGCAACAGCAACATCTGTTGCACGAATGGACCGGCTCGACCGGTGAAATACCACGACCTCACAGAAGACAGGCGTGAAGTAGAAGTACTCTGCGTTTTGTCTGATGAGTGAGGTACCGGAGGCCTAATTTCAGCCCTACCCATCATTTCCTAATAAAGATAAGATGGGAAGGGGAAAAGGATTGAACGGTAAAAATATTTTCCTGTCCATTCCCTCCTCTGTCTATTAAACGTAGGCAACTCATTTGCTGGTTGCGGATGTCTATGGTTAGCTGTCACTTAACATCCGTGACACCGCGCCTTCTATTCTGCTATTTCAAAGGTGACATTTGTCACTACAATACTTACATTGGTGGTGACATATCAGTACTTAACGACAGCGAAATAATTAACGAGAATACCAACGCATGCTATCAGCTCTGTGGTTTCCAAGTGAAGTTGGTATTTCAATTATTATTGCTTTTTTTGTGAGATGAACTCAAAATAACAATCCCAAGTTACATGGATGTGTTAATTTAATACTAAGAAAGTTCTACAGTTAAAGATGTTAACATAGTATATTGTAGTTTAATAAATATCGATACATTGGCGCCTTCACCTAGAAAAGCGCGTACAACGGAACAAGTGTACTGCTGGGTCGAAGTCCCACTCCGCGCCCCGCACGCACTCTCCCACCATCTCCTACGGCCGCCGGGCCGCACAGACAAACAACAATTGAATTCACTTTACATACATATATTTTTGACACTGAGGTGACCCGTGGGAATATCGTATTCAATCAAAATACAAGGTCAACGGGGTCAATTGATCCTATCTTGTTGCTTAATTAACCACAAGATACTTATCGCTTATGTAACACGTCAAAACATAAGAAGAATAAGTTTGTTACGTGCCATAACATCGAGCTAACTTTGGTGTAAATAAATGTAACTATTTTCCCCGTTCTTCAAACTATTTCTACTTAACCACCTGAAACGGCGTTCAATTCTAACGGTTTTGGAGCTTAGGTATGTAAACGCCCAAAGATAATATATAAGGGTTTGACTCAGCTTTCTGTTCTTGTTTGGTGTTTACATATGGTGTGTATAATAAGATATGGCATATATTAAATATATTTGTCAAAATATCTATAGGATTTCACAAAGATATTTACTTTTCGGATATACTCCACTGAATTAATAAGTAATTTAATCTATTTTATTTTTACTATTTTAAATGTGCAGGAATAAAATTAATTATAAATAAGCGCCATCTATGATCAACATAGGAAATGCTTGGGTTGAAAGACAAGATAAATTTATATTTGTTTAAAACGTTTTCATTATACACAACAGATGTCGTGTAAGTAAAAAATAAAAACGAAATGTGACAATTAAAAAACTTTATTATGTTTATTTTATGACAATTATACCTGGCACAAACTTCATCGACTTACTTTGTGGATAAATATTAAAAATCGTAATTTTTATACACTAGATGACTAAAATTCTCTCGGAGTCTATCTGTAGCCACTGATGTGTCACCGTTTATCCTAATAACCGTATTTTGTTACGAAATCAGCGTTTAAGTATAATACAGCGTGAAATGGCATTGAATACGATTTCTTAATTTAGATAATTGTTGAATTATAAAGTAGGTATTTAGTGGTCAATGAAATATAAAATTGAAAAAGTGACCGATTATTACACGTATATCGCTTGATCCGGAATTTACACCCAAGCTTATGTTATCAATGAGCAAATGTCATTTAATATATATAGTTCAACTAAAAAACACGTTGAAGAGGACAACACAATAAAATTGTGAGTTTAGGTTTCTACAACTCCCTGTTTTACTGTAGCTAGACTAGAAAGAGTTAGAATAGTTTACACCGTAAGTCAACAGATGGTGCGGTCTTTCAAACTCACCTAGATTGTAGGTGTCCGTTCAAACGATCAATATAGTTTTAAGATTCATTATCATATCAAGTAAACGGTTTCGACAATTCCGACGTGTCTACAACTACCTATAGCTTTTCCCTACTAATACTATATATGTGAATGTAAGTTTGTTTGTTACACTTTCACGCGAAAACTACTCAACCGATCATCATGAAACTTTGTACACATATTCTTGGAGGTTTTAGAAGTAACATGGGATACTTTTTATGAAAAAAATAGTATATAAAAAGCGAAGTATGAATGTTCCCTATAGATTTATAGACTCCGAAACGGCTGGACCCATTTCGATGACATTTACAGGGATTGTCCAGATTGGTACATTCTTGTGTTTGGTAGCGATGGGATCAACATAATTAGTGGTACCCGGACGAAGCCGGGACGGGTCACTAGTAATAATATAAAACAGCTTCTCGGGTAGATTATAGATATCCGTTGTGGATGCAAAGCAGAGATACTTGCGATACCGCCGCAGCCATGCCTGCTTATACAAGCAATACTCATTATTAATGTAAGTTGCCTAAAGTTTCTTCTGACACTTACTATCCGAGTGGCAACAGTTTGAGTGTGAAAGTGGTAGTAATATCAGTTGTAAAAACTTTTTAAATCGGTTAGAAGATATTGCGCCTAAACCTGCACCAATCCAAACCCCAAGCCAGAATCAACTTTCGGGTACTCGCGTCAAATTACTTGGGCCCAAACGGCTAAGACCGAAGTACCAAATAGACATAACTAGAGTCAATCTTTTTATATATATCTTATTTATCTCAATTGACTCATAAAATATATTTCAGGGTGTATTAGTTTCAGCAATTAGTGCCAGTGTCACACCGGGCGGGGGTCACAAAACCTGCCTGCCCCCGCGGCCCCGTCCCCCCGACTGACTAATCAATTTGCGGAACCTTGACACGTCGCTTGCCCAATACTCTGTTTATTCTGGCGTTTTCTTTGAACAATGAGAAAAAAAATGTAGTGTAGTTGCCGCTGGAAGCTAGATCTCAGCCTTTCGATTCCACAATGAAACACACACAGAGCGATGACGCGAGGTAACGGTAGCGCGAGGCGCTGCTCCGTATGTCCGGCGAAACGCACCGTTGCTTTGTCTATCTATATCTTGTCCAATATTAAAACAAACAATTCATTTAATTAAGGTCCTTACAGCCATAAAAGTGTTGTTTGTAACAAATGCTCAAGAGACGCGAACTTAGCGTTAAGGTCAAACAAAATATTAACTAAATTTGAAAGTATTTGTGTTGCGACTACTTGTGTTATGTCCACTACAAATTGCAAACTCTAAGGAGACTTATATGAAACTAGTGACCCGCCCCGGCTTCACCCGGGTACCACTAATTATGTTAATCCGATCATTACCAAACATAGAAATGTGCCAATCTGGACAGTCCCTGTAAATTTCATGGAAATCGGTCCAGCCGTTTCAGAGTCTATAGGTCTATAGGAACATACAAACTTCGCTTTTATGTATTATTTTTTTTATAAAAGTATCCTATGTGACTTCTAATACCTAATTAGAATATGTGTATAAAGTTTCACGATGATCGGGAAACTTACATTTACATTTATATTAGTAAGGGATGTCGTACAGACATTTCAAATTATCTTTGTTTCTGATCACACCATTTTGATCCTTTATAAGCAATTGATCATTTTGCAGCATTAGCTCCGCAACATTTTACCACTCGCTGGAACGGTCGCTGATGTAACAAAATGAAATGAGATAGATTGTTTTTAAATCAAATACAACATGGAGTAACACAGCGCGCAAGCCGTTTAATCGGGACAGTGACAGAGCAGAGACTTGGGCTACGGAAATTAATTAAAACAGATATTGAAATGAGCTTGCGTCGATTCATTGTGATTCATTTTTGCAACATGAATTTGTTTCGTTACTCTCCCTTCATTCATCCTTTCAACATGCCCGAACCACCGAAGCATACCTTTCCCAATTCTAGTCACAACATCCACATTTAAGCCTAAGCCTTCAATTACTGTCTTATTTTGTTCTCATTCAAACACCATTATTTTCGTTTTATTTACATTCATGTTCCCTTCTAATGAATTATTCATTACATTCAGCATAAGTTGTAAGTCCTCCGCCGATGACGCAAACACGACCTGGTCATCGGCGTACAAGAGACATTTTACAACTAGCTCATCCATTCTTAATCCACAATCCTTGTCTTTCAAAGATTTCGAATATTAATCCATAAAGAGATTGAACAGCCGCGAGGATGCTACAAAGCTCTGTTTACACCTTTATTGATGCTAAGCCAGTCTGAGAACCAGCAAACGGGGCTCCGTTAATATTAACACAAGTTGTAGAATCTTTATAAAGAGACTTTAATGCTTCTATTAGGTCACTGTTCAATCTGAACTCAACTAAAGTTTCCACTAGATCATCTCGTTATCGTATACCTTGTGCAAATCAGTGCTTGATACAGATGCCTCGTCACGTTTAAACTTCCACAATATCTCTTCAGAATGTTCCACCTCTTCAGAATTGTTACTACATCATTCAGAAGGTCCCCATTCTTATCACGCACAACATTTATTCTCAATTGTATTGACCTTCCTCTGGCATTTTTGACAAATTTCCAAAAAAATCATGTGCTTTCTATCTCGCTTCTTCCTACTCACTCTCTTCAAACAACGGAATCGAAATAAAAATATTTCCCGCTTTTCAAAATTTTGCTCCCATTTCAAAATTTTGCTCCCATTTCAAAATTTTGCTCCCATTTCAAAATTTTGCTCCCAGTTCGTCAATAAAACATTTTGTGTCATAATACATGTTATGAAACAAAACATTTCATTACTTACGAACGAGAATAAAGCTTTTACTCTTTTAATACTCTTAAAAAAAATATTTATCTTAAATGCAACTCATAGGCGTTTGCCTATGATGTTATATGCCTATATACATGTTTATGTAGATAATTCGGCGAGCAATGGTGCGTGACGGTTTGGGCAACTTGCGGCGGGACAAAACTGCGCGCGCGCCGCTCCCGCGCGTCACTCACTGCACCATGCCGCGCGCCGCCACGCCGCGCCGCTCGGCGCCGCTGGTGCCGCTGGTGCCGCTGCTGCTGCTACTCCTACCCGCACACGCACAGGACACAAGTCCCGCAACAGACAACTCTTCTCTAAACGCTACTGCTTTCGACAACAACAATGGTACATCGATTATATTGATTGCCAGCAACGACACGCTGCTCGACGCAGCCAACGAAACCATCGCAGATGGCGATCACGAGCCCATCGTGCGGAAGAAACGGACCTTCGGCGACATAGTGTTCAGAGGACTGGCTGATGTGTTGGGATACAGTGTCGCAAGGAAACCTCCAGAAGTAGCGTTCCCGCCGCCGCTGGCCCCCGTCCCTGGAATAGATTTGCCGCTGCAAGCCGTCAACCCGGCCCCCGCGCCGGCGCCGGCCCCCGCGCCCGCCGCCGCAACCGCACCCTGCGGAGCGCCCCGAGCGGCGGCGCCGCTACCTTGTAGAGCACAGAGGCCGACTCCCGCGCCCCCCCGACCTAGAACGACACCGCCATGCCCGAAACCTAGGGCGGCCCCGAGGCGAAAGCCTCGACCTCGACCTTCGCCGTCGCCACCCCCGCCGCCACCGCCGCCGCCACCGTGCGCGCTGCCCCGAGCCAACCCCACGACTCCCTCTCCCTGTGCCCCGGCAACGACGCAGGCGCCTAGACCCGCACCGAAGGCCGATAACCTAGAAACCATCACATCTAATTTCCGTTTACATTTCAACTTTAACAGAGCCCCAGCCGGGGCTGCTCCGGCGCCCGCTGCCGCCGACCTGCCTGCAGACGAACAGGAACTGGACCAAGATCAGGAGCTTGAACAGGAACAGGAACAGGAACCAGAACAGGTCGCGCCGGTCGCCATCGAACCGCGCGCGGCTCGCCTGCCCCCAGCTCAGGCCCGAAAACCTCGCGTTTACGTCGACGCTTTTGTCGTCCGAAATGGAGTCCCTCAGAAAGTGGACGCCTTCGACGCTCAACACTTAAATGCGCAACGAGTACCTCTCGAAGATGATTATCTTGCGTATGATTATGAAGAAACTCAACAGCTGCCCGACGACAATTATGAAGACGTGCAAGAGTCTCGCGCTAGATCTAAGGCCGTGAGCGACGTTAGCGATGCGGTTGATAAATTTTGGGAACCTAAGAGACAATCCAAAAAGAAACTTCCGGCGAACGACTACCGCAACGTACATTTCGGCGACCGCGAACTAGCTAATCAGATACTCAGGCGCAACGACGACGAATCGCATCAAAGTCTAAAACGTGAACGATCCAGGGCAAATAAAAAACCGTTGCCTTTACCCGAACCGGATCCCGAAGAAGAAGAAGCCGAGTCGACCACTACAACCGAAGACCCGAAGCGTCCATTAAAACCACGGGTGCTGCCGCCCACAGAACACAATCCGGGTCAAATCGATACCGTCACGGTCCGTGTGCCGCCTATTTACAAAGAAAGACGCCCGAAAAAATTGAACCGAGAAAGACCAGATAGTCACGAATACCTTGAGCATAGGAACCGTTACGAAGAAAGAGATGCGAAGAACAGATCGACAGAAAACGGCGACGACACGGACGCCGACGGCGAGGACAGCGCCTGGGCCGTGCGCATCGAACGTCCCGTTAAACGCAAGCGTCGTCGCAAGCAACAGCGCGAGAAACGTTCCATCGAGAAAGAGTCTTACACTGCCGGGGATTACGATTATTACGGTAACAAACTTCCCATATCGGACGAAGAAAAACTTTTCAGAGGGCTAACCGTCCCGCCACCGACGAAATACGCCGAGTTCGCTCGTTTAGAAAAAGGATCAGAAGACGGTCACTTTTTAGATGATCACGAGAGAATTCGAGATGATCCAGAGAGGGTCGGAGAAGATGAAAGATCAAAAGACGAGTACCGGTCGGATGAGTCCGAGCGAGCCGACGACTCAGGGGCGACGGATGAAAGGGAACGTTCGGTGGACGATGTCGAGAGGGCGGGCGACGCGGGGCGCGCCGACGACAGCGGCCGGGCGGACGAGCGCGAGCGCACGGACAGGTTGAGCCCCAACGCGCGGGTCCACGAGACCGGGTTCCAGAACAACTACGTGCGGGCGACCAACGTCCAAGTCGACGACCCCCGGCCGCTGGCGGCAGCGGTCAAAAAGAAAACAACGAAGATAGGCAAAGCGTGATAGGTCGCGCTTCTCGGCCCACGAGCACCCGCCATACACATTATTTATTTCAAAACTCACGCAGAGGGACAACCCCGATGTCCGGACTTACTGAGCCCTCGCACCATACGGGATGTACCAGACGTGCGCCTCGCTGTGATGTATATTAAGCCCCTCCCCGCCCCCGCCCGCCCCGCGGAGGCAGTCTTCATATTTTTATATCTTACTTTAAGAACATTGTATTTAAGTTTCTTAATAAAGCGTTTCGTAAAAATCTGGTTTCATTATTAGTTTAAGCGAGGCTTCGAGTCGACAGCAGCCGGGGCGTGAAATTCGATTTTACATCGAGCAATGACAACGTCTATCGGCCATGTGGGTCAAGGTCCACAGATGAAATTGAAAACTGAATAAAGTCCGCTCGGGCCGTTCTTTGGCCGCGGCGCTCACATCTCTGCTGACACAAAAATAGCCACGGTACGTGCTGCGCCACCACAAGCTGCCACTTTTGCTTTTCACATTGTATACGTATTCAACTAAAATTGTTAATTGAAAACTCCATTAAAAGTCCAAATTAATCTAAAACTCTTAACAACTTATCTAAACAATTAGTAAGGAATAGTGTACACAAAAACAGCAATCAAACTATTTCAGATAAACATCAAACGAAGTGAGTTTCGACTTTCACATAGTAAAGAACACGTGGCATCTCCACAACACGTAAGCCACTTGTAAGAATCGCTTACACCAGCTTACTGAAGCCGAAGCTCCATCGTCTGATGACTACATTTTAGTAAAGTAGTCACCTACCTACACTTGTTTTTATTTATGTCGTGAAAGCTGAATCAAGAAATAAATGTATTTTTAAAGAATTCAGCGACTGCGCCTGGCGCTGTTGGTACAGCGTTGCGTCGAGTTGCAGCGCTCTGCAACCAAACACAAATAAATTACGGTTGTCACGAACAAATTGCGCTTTCAAATAATCAATCCTTCCACAACAACTCTGTGCAACAGACAACAGACTCCGGGCGAAGTAATTGTTGGACCAACAGAAATATACAAATAGACGGAAGGTGTAACCGTTTCGTTTGCTAATAGAAGAAATAAGTTTATAAAATGTTCCTATCTCGACTATTTTACACAATCATTGGTGATATGTTAAATTGGTATCGAACCCTAACATAGTTTCATTAGCTAAGAACAAAACAATATAAAATTAAAGTTTGAACGAAATAAAATGTTAACAATAACAAATCGATTAAATCAATTCAACAAAGAATACAAATAAATAACTATGCGCTCACGCCCGTAACCCAGGGGGGTGGGCAGAGATCTTGAGTTTCCATATGGCGCGATCCTGGCACACCTCTGTCGCTTCTTCTACATGCATACATCTACGCATACATGCTCGTCGGTTATGGGTGCTCCTTATATCGCCCTTTTTTAATAAGCCACCAATATGATCGATATAAGTTCTTCTAGGGCTTCTACCAACACTGCCACTCACTGCCGCAACATAATTATGTTTCGTTACTCTCTCTTCATTCATCCTTTCAACATGCCCGAACCACCGAAGCATACCTTTCTCAATTCTAGTCACAACGTCAACTTTTAAGCCTCACTTTTCCCTTATAACGCTATTTTTAATCCTATTATTCATAACTACAACAACATACTTCTCAAGGATCGCATCTCACGGCATTAACTCTACTAGCATGCTTTGCCAAACCCAGCTCTCACTTCAAGGAATACACTAGATGGAAAAAAATGCTTAACAATTTAAACAAAGGACAGTTTAACAACATATAAACACTATAATTATGTTGCAGATGTCCAGTTATGAAATTTCTACCATATGACTCCAAGTTAGTGTTCTAACTTGACCAACACGGCAACCTATACGTGGGACGCGTAGGACTATGTCGTAATAAATTAAATACTAATCCAAGCAACGCCTGGCGAGTTGCCAGACCAACAGCATATGGAGTAGGGCAAGCACTTGTCCGTGTTATGCCATCGATGTTTGCAATGACGCGTCAATACTAAGTCTATTATGCTGATGGTGTGGTTTCGCGTGATTTTAATTTTTTTTTATGGAAGGAGGTGGCAAACGAGCAAGCGGATCACCTGATCTAAAGTGAGCGCTGCCCATAGACATCCGCAACAGGCAAATGTGTTGCAGATGCGTTGCCTACCTTTATTGGACAGAGGACATATATAGACAGGAAAATGGATTTCCTATCCGTTAACCCCTTCTCCGTCCAATCCTCTTCCTTTTCCCATTCTATCCTTGTGTTGAAAGGATGGGAAGGGGAAGAGGGCTGAAATTAGGTCCCCGGCACCTCACTCATCAGACGAAACGCAGAGTACTTCTACTTGACGCCTATCTTCTGTGAGGTCGTGGTATTTCACCTGTCGAGCCGCCCCATTCGTGCAACAGATGTTGTTGTTGCGGGCTCTACCACTGTCAAATTATTATTAGTTAGCGATAGTCAAAAAAAGTCCATAGCTTATTTTAATACTTCGATATTCGAGCCTATCTATTTCTTAAAGGCCGGTAACGCATCTGCAGTTCCTCTGGTGTTGCGGGTGTCCATGGGCGTTGATCACCTGGGTGTTCTCGCCGCTCGTTTGCCCCCTTCTCATATATAAAAAAATACTCCAGACAAGAGCTCATTGGTTGTAGTCTTCGAGGAAAGACCTGCCTACTCTCGGGTCGAATGCCGATAGTACAGAGTGATATATTAATGAGTGGTCAGGAAAAGAACAAACAAACCTTTCACTATTACGCGAGTTATGGACACCACGCTCATATGGTGCGACCCATGTGTGACCACCTCACAACTCTATGCATTAGACACTTGATTGTTTTAACCGTTAAGAACTATTAACCGATGCATAATTTCATTATTTTTAACAGTGGTAGAGTTCAACCGGTGAAATACCACGACCTCACAGGCTCCAGGCATGAAGTAGTAATATTATTGTCTGATGAGTGAGGTGTTGTAGGCCACATTCAAGTTCTCTTCACCTTCCCGTTCCTTCCTAATAAGGATAGAATGGTGTTGACGTCACGTCTTTTTCTACAAATCAGCTGATCAGAAAGTGAGTTTAGGTTGTAATTCCTTGTGGCAGGGCTTGCGACACCGCGGCCCGCATTTCCTCGAACAACAAGCTCCCGCTTGCCTCAGCGGCCCGCGCGTGAGCGGACTGCCAACGCGCGGCAACACGCGGCCCGCACGCAACCACTACTATGGGAATAATTGGAGTTATGCCAAATTACAGCCAGAATATGTTGTGGTGATTTGCAAATTGCAAGACGGTCACTAAAGTGCCTTTACTTGAAGTGTAAGTTGTAGGCAAGGCAAAGCATACTTTACCAGTGATAAATTAGGCCAGTAACAGTAATTAATTACCTAATAATCAGTTCACGGGAGGAGCAACACCGGCTCTGGGAGCGAACAAGACCAGCGATAGTGAGAGCGGACGAAAGTGCTGGTATATTTGGTAACCGCGCGCCCCGCGCATGCCGATGTCTCGCTGCAGGGACGGACTCACTGACGCATTATTGTGTAGTCGCTAATGTGAAGGTAATAGAATAGCGGGTTAATCTTCACATGGAAATGATCCGCTTATAAATAATACCAAATCAAAAGCCCTAAACTTTTTTTTATATTTGAAAAAGATTTCGTCTTATCTTTTTATTGCGTCACCCACGCCACATATCAATGTATTGATACTCGTTGGGTATTTAAACATTAGCTTTCACGATTTTTCCATCCGATTGGGGTAGGCAGAAATGAAAATCTGGTACCCGCTTCTCCCTAGATTGTCTGATCTCAAAACTAAAAAACTAAAACTAAAGTAAATTATTTTCATAGATCGAAAATCAGCCTAAAAACAAACGTGTGATTTTAAAAAAAACACTTACCTGAGGCGCTCAGAGAATAACTTTATAGCATCCTGCGATTTTCAGTATCGCAAAATTATTTTAGTTTTAATTGTATTTTGAGTACGACTCTGTCGCAACTGGTACAATTTTCTCTCGATTACGTTTCTTAATCGATCGGTATGCATTGTTACGTGCGGGTTACGGGAATGACGGCAGCGACTCCATGTACAAACCGAACGACGACGCGTGAACGGAATGCAGGTTCTATTGCAACTGTATACGGCTCACTTTCAAAGTCACAGAAGGTGATTGAATTATTTTGATAGACGCATACATTTAGGCATAGTCGAAAGCCGCGGAAGAGCTCGGCTCGAGCGCCGGCAGCGTCCGGCCGCCCCGAGTGAAACTCGGACGCCGGCTACATACTAATGCGCCAACTTTTAAGTTATAAGTATGGGTGCGAATCTTCGGAGCTTCTGGTTTCTGAATGAGCGTCGCGCCGACCGGGCGGCCGCGTCAACATGAAGTACACTGCAGTAAGTATCGGCCTCGAGCCGCAGTCGGTCTAGTGTGTTCTAGTGAAGTTCGGAGTGATTCTACGTGCGGGTACTAAAGCTAGTGGTGTATTTCAGATCGCGTTCGCGCTGTGTGCCTGCCTGTGGGCGGCGCACGGAGACCTCGTGCACCTGAAGGCGGCCAAAGCGAAGCTGCTTGGGAGTCTGGCGGTCAAAGCCAAGCATCACAAGCGCGGCATTCTGTCTTCCGTGCCCCCTTTTAAATTGGGATACGATATTCCATTAGTATCCCATTCCGTCGTCAAGCCGCTGGTGGTGACCTATCCGCCGACGGCCGCCGTTGCTACGGTAAAGGTACCGCTCACCAACCCACTGGTGCCTAGGTATCCGCTGCCGGTCGGCCACAGGGTGCCCGTCCCGCACCCTCATTATGGCCTCAAGTTCCCTCATTCGACGAAATCGGTTGTCGTCTCGAAGCCGGATCATCATTTCCATCATCACCACCATCACGTGTCTCCGAGGCCCGTCGTGCCGTTGGTTCCGGCCTCGCCGGTCCCCGCCCCGGCCCCGATCCCAGTCCCCGCGCCCGCCCCGGTCCCCGTTCCGGTGCCGGCGCCCGCTCCGGTACCCGTACCGGCTGCGTTCTCGCCAGCTCCTTTTATCCCGATAGCGCAGCCTACCGCGGCAGTAGCGCACGCAGCGCAACCGGTGTTATTCCAGCACGCGCCAGCCGTCCCCGTCCCGCCGGCCCCCGTCGCATCGCCACCGTTTCACATTCTCCCACCTAACCACTTACACCTAAAGCCTTTACTCCCCGCAGCCGTCCCTATTCAACCAGCTCCGGTTCTTCCAGCTCCTCTATTTCAATATGCACAACAATTCCCGTATGTGTTACGACATGGCGGTGCGGTGCAGACATCAGTGTTTGCCACGTACCCCAGGTATCCATTCCTTAATTACCAGTCTCAACTATTACCCGTAGCTCCATCGGCGCCGGGTGTTCAAGGTGTTGGACAAGTATATTTAAATAGGCCCCAAGTTTTACTGGAAAGACCCCAAGTTCCACAGTTCCACTTGCTGCCTCAGGCCGGCGTTCAGGGCGGCGTGGTAGGACACCACGCCACAAACGTCGCCGTCGCACCGACACCCACCTTGCTGCACCCTGCACAACCAGCTCTGCCAGCCACCACCCTGCAGCTACAACCGGCGGCTATTCCTCAGCCTGCACTCCATTTGCAGCCCACTCAGCCTTCAACTACGTTAGACCACGAAGGCTGGTCTCCTGTCACTACATATTCTCACGATATAGCTCCGACTCACAATCCAGAAGCGCATTTTCCCCAGCCCCAACCTCATCATCACTTTACACAGGAGCAGGGAACTCAAGTTTACGAGCACCACACCGGTGATGGTCAGTACAATGACCTGCACGACCAGCTCCAGCACCATATCCAGCAACAGCTAGATCAGGCGCAGTATGAGCAGCACCTGAACAATCAGCACCAGCTCCATCACCAGTACGCTACATCGCAGCAACCCGGTCAAGAGTACGGTGTCCCTAACCAAGATTTTTCGCAGCAAAACCACGACTATTCCTACCACGGCCAAGAGTACGCGCCGCACGATCAGCAATATATCCCTAATGACCAGCAATACATCCAAAACGACCAGAACTCTGGACAAGATCAACATTACGTTCCACAAGACCAGCAGTTTGTTCAACAAGGTCAACAGTTTGGACATCACGATCAACAATTTGTCCAGCAGGACCAGCAATTTTCTCAGTATGATCAACAGTTTAGCCAGCACGACCAACAGTTTGGACAGCACGACCAACAGTTTGGACAGCACGACCAGCAATTTGGACAGCACGACCAGCAATTTGGACAGCACGACCAGCAATTTGGACAGCACGACCAGCAATTTGGACAGCACGACCAAAATTTTGGACAACATGACCAACAATTGGGTCAGCACGATCAGCAGTTCGCTCAAAACGATCAACAGTTTTCCCAGCACGGTCACGAGTACGATTTAGGTCAGCAACCGACCCAAGAGTACGGCTTGCCTGAGCATGGACTCGAGGGACGTAACGATGACGGCCAGGAGACGGATCAGCAGTACCACAACCACATACCCCTCGGCCTGCAGCCCCCCATCAACGAGCCTTTGGACCACTTCCGTTAGTTACGCCTATGGCGGCATAGACTGTAACCCGCAATCGTTCAGTGCCATTAGTGAATGCTAATACATTTGTTAAAGCCTTCGTGATAATAATACAAAGTTGTATTGTTTGTAAATAAGGATAGAGTACGTATTTTTAATTGGTTTGTATGTATGAGTGAGAGTTGATTTGTGTAAATATTGCCTAATAATACTAATTACTTATATATTTAATTAACATGTAGTTGTGGAACTAATTATTTATTTATTTTCTAATAAAATAAAATGATTAAAGACAAATATTTTTGTTTTTTCTGTTGTATATATTTACGTTTTATAGATGTTTATATCTGTATGTCTGTTCATACCAGAGGTCCTCGGTCGATGCACCATTATCTATTATGTTATAATATTAGTCTGACCGCTTAAAATTAATGATATGTGTGGGAACAAGTTAAAGCTTACCAGATACAAATCTTTGCTTAGATTTTTACGGTGCTAATGTATTATTACTAAACCGTCATAGCGGTTAGGAACTAGGGGGGGTATACTGTAGCGGTATAAAAAGTATCTTATGTTACTTCTTATACTTCCAGGAATATGTGTACACAGTTTCATGATGATCGGTTGAGTAGTTTTCGCGTGAAAGCGTAACAAGCAAACTTACATACACATTTATAATATTAGAATGAAAAATACAACAAGCGCCTGTACATTTAATCATAGCAAAAAAATGTTTACGTTAAAGCGGAAGAAAGTTATTGTATGTCCGTGTTGCAACGCTGTTGTAACGTGATACAACCTGCGCATTGGTCATTTGATATCACTTGACATTGCCGCATTGGTCGTACGTAACATGGCGTCCATTATCGTCAATTAAACGAACGTCTCTTCTCAAAAACTTTTTCAATTACACAAAATGTGTACAACGATAAGCCAGTTCCATTCCCAAAATATCGGAACCAAATGGACTTCTCCCTGGCGTTATCTTTTGATCGGATGGATGAAGTATTCAAAGCCTATTCGTGAGCCTTTTGCAACGGTATTCACAACAGGGCGATATAAGGAGCACCCATAACCAACGAGCATGTATTCGTAGATGTATGAATGTAAAAGAAGCGAGAGAGGTGTGCCAGGATCGCGCCAAATGGAAATCCAAGATCTCTGCCAATGCAACAACAACAGCTGTCGCCGGATCGACTGGTGCAATACCACGACCACGAAGTTTTCTGCAATCCGTCCTGCAATCAATGAGTAAGGTGTAGGAGGTATAATTGTAGTCCTCTTCCCCTTCCCAAAATATTCTAATAAGGAAAGACTGGTATGGGGAAGATGATTTGACAGGGTAAGGGAGAAGAAAATATCCTTTTTTCTGTGTATTCTCTCTTCTGTCCATTAAAGGTGAAAAACAAAACAAACGAATGAACCGCGAAGTCACGGATGTAGCAGACAGACAGAATTATATTGGTGTATTCTGAGACAAAAGGTAGCTATAATATTAAATATATATTATTAAATACCTTAACTAAACAAAACCGGTCGGCTGAGTTCCGTATGTTTTTGCAAATTGACCTCTATATAAATAATCGCAAAAGTGGAAATATTATACAACATTTGCAAGACAAGTGAGACACGAGTAATCTGGACCTAACTTGAGTTGTGATTACGAAATAATGCCAAAATAAGTGTGTGAACGTCCAACGAAATGTTGGTCGAATTGTAATCAAATTGTGTACCGGAATGACCATGCTGGTAATACCTAATAGTTTGTAGGAAGGTCATACTTTAGTTATTACTATAACATGACCACCTACTGTGACCATTTAACATTAAATTATCAATATGTGTGACCATTAACGTTACGCTGCTCGCTTACCGTTTTTTTTTAATATATTTATAGTTACTTAATTTTATTACCTTCCTGGCGTCCAGCTCCCCCTTTCCCAAGATGTAAGAGTGAGACTAAACAGTGATGTGTACTAAATCACAACTCAATCTATGACCGGGAAGCGGGCCCAGTATATTATATTAGTTAGAGCAACAATAACACTGAAATGATGTTCAGTCTAGAACATTCCTTAAGATTTCACTCACAAATTACAAACACAGGTTCTATTTTGGGGAGTGTGCGCATCACATCTCCATTCCAATATCATTTTGTCGTGATATATCGCGCGTTCGAACTAAACGATGTTTGGTCATCGTGCGTACGTCAGAGGATAGACAGAAGTTGCCAGCGTCTGCCCAAGGGAAGAGAATGTTGCTAAGGTAACTAGTAATGATTCATAAGCGCACAATATTTAACAGATCCCAAATAAGACTTTGGAACATATGATTAATTTAGGCAACACAGGCCACTGGATATAATTGTTGCAATATAATCCTACTTTCACGTTACAATCTCCACGTGCACTTGTTAAAAATATTTCGCAATCCGCTTTTAACTTGAAAGTTGCGGAATTATTTACTCCAAACGTAATTATCTCACACGTCGCAGCGGGCCAAGTTCACGTCATGTGTGCAGCGCGCCAGTGCACCAATTTACTAAGCACATTCGATATTTCGTTAATGTGACATAAAATTGTTTATAAATATATCAAAGCGAGGCACAGTTGTAATGTTGTCGGCGCACAAACACTGGCGTAATTATTATAGCCAAAGGTTTGTAAGATCAACACTGAATGTAGATTGCAATGTTTATCGTATTTATATAAATACTGTCTTAAGTATTAATTGTTCAATCCAAATATATTACGCTAAGTTACGCAGTTACTTGATCCCAAATGATTGAGGCTTTACATTGTAGTATCCCAACTCGAACACAAGACAATAGCTGTCACTGATTTTCAACCTAACTATGTCACGGTGTAATATAAAATACTAGTGACCCTCCCCAGCTTCGACCGGGTACCACTAATTATGCTGTTCCGATCCGATCACTACTAAAAACAGGAGTGTGCGAATCTGGACAATCTCTGTAAATTTCATAGAAATCGGTCCAGCCGTTTCGGAGTCAATAGGTGTATAGAGAACATACATACTTCGCTTTTATATACTATTTTTTTTTTTCAAAAAAAGTATCCTATGTTACTTCTAATACCTCCAAGAATATGTGTACAAAGTTTCATGATGATCGGTTGAGTACTTCTCGCGTGAAAGCGTAACATAGAAACTTACATTCACATTTATAATATTAGTAGGGATATTATAGGGATGTAAGGAAAAGAAGGTTGCATGTGGAACTGAGGAACTTTATCAATTTTTTCAGGCGCTTTACTTCGTGTAATTTATTTAATCACCGCTGATCCGGTGAAGGAATAACATGATGAGAAAACCGCAATGCCATAGAACTGCCAAATTCGAAAACATGGAACATCCACAAACCCAACTGGGCTAGCCTCTATCGGAGAGCAGGCCTGTGTCCCTGCAATGAATGTCACCACTTTTGAGAATAATTGTTGCTTGCTTAGTCGTTCCTTAACTTAGGAAATTAGTTGACATGATGAACATAGCGCCTACAACATTAATGTAGCAATTATATCACTGGTGAGTAAACACCCTATGCAGCCTACCGTGACCACTTGTTATCTGCTCTGCCAACTCCCATGTCTATACATCTGCAATAATCTAATTTTAATTAAATTAAGTCGTATTGAATCCACCAACCCGCATTGTACCAGCGTGGTGGATTACGGTTCATGCCCTCTCTCGGAGAGGAGGCCTGTGTCCATGCAGTGGGGAACATTCTAGAAAAAAGCTAATTTATATATTTTATTATTAAATGGTATTGAAAAAGTAATTTTATGAAACCCGTGCAAAGGACAATGTTTTTTTCGCCCTGTACAAAAAAAGCATTGGACACTCGTAATAATTATTAGTTGATTTAATAGATTAGTTGGATATATCTGTTTAACACGGACTAGCTGCGTACTGTTTTAAACTAAAAAAAGTACTTTAAACGACTAACGACCGACGCCGCCATTTTTGCCAACCATAACCTAATATTATGTCAAAGGAATATTCAAATATTATTTTTAAATGTGAACGTCTCTAAATATTTTGAAAAAGTGAGAGCCACAATAAAAACAACTAATTACTTAGGTACGTAATCATAATGATAATAATGTACCAATCATGATACTTCTCTAAAAATATGTCGACAAAAGCCGCATGGTTTTGTTTTCTAAAAAAGTTTGTTTTTATTCTCACACATGAAAATAATGTTGTTGATATGTGTAACGGAGTATGATGATCGATACATCGACATCATTGTTGTATGATCAATTGCATATCGATTATTCGCTATCGATTCTCACTTCCACATCACTAGCACGATATTAAAATTAAAACTTACCACGCACGACACCACTGACAGACAATGCCGGCTAATGACATTTGAAAATATCTGCATAAAAATATATCTAAAATATTTTCAATTACATAATGGCTTTATCTGTATAAAATAAATGTTAATAAAATAAAATAGGTTTGATTTAGGTTCTTTTTATTCAGTCAAAAACTGCATAATGTTTTTTTAAATTTTATTTATGATTTTGAATATAAAACATAATTTTCCTTTGCTGCGGGTGTCAGGGCAACAATGTACGGAGATAGAACAATGTCCTTTGGTCTCCAAATTGTGACAAAATGTGAAAATATAAAACCCCAAAGTTTACAACAAAACTAAAGAATGAAATGTAATAACTAATTAACTTAACTAGTTACTTCACTTCGTTCATTTTTTTATCTTTCGGTTTTGTATGGGAATGTTGTACCGAAATTACGTACTTTAATAACAATTTCATACGAGCCGTGTGTCATTGACTTTATGAAATGATATCCACCCCGGCGAGCAGGGGGCTGCGGGCTGCGAGCTACGAGTATATAAGATGTGGCCGGCGCCGCAGCGGCATCCAGTGTCACTGAGCACCGCCGCCGCACTACTCGCAATATGAAGGCTATCGTAAGTCAACATTTATTGATTAAGTCACATAAAACGTAAATAACTTCGCATCGATATTATAAACACTATTCATTCTATTTGCAGGTGTGTGTATTAGTACTGATCGCCGCAGTGTACGGCGCAGAAGAGAAGAAGAACGAGAAGCGAGGTCTGCTCGGCCTGGGCTATGGGGGTTACGGCCTCGGCTACGGTGGTCACAGTCTGGGCTACGGTGGTCATAGTCTTGGCTACGGTGGTCACGGCTACGGGGGTCACATTGTCTCCGCCCCCGTCATCACCCGCAGAGTGTACACGACCCACAGTCTCGGCCACGGCTACTACGGCGGCCACTCGGGCTACGGAGCGATAGGGCTCGGCCACGGCTACATACACTGATCCACACGAGTCATGTTTCAACGTCCGTTAAATCCAACTAGAATAAGCTGATAGTTTATTAAATACTACGGTTGGGAATCGTCGGCTGTCGATGTTATTTAGAAGTTTTGTTGAGTGTACTTAAAAGAATAGTCAAATTTTGTTTATGTAATTAAATTAAATAAATTTTAAAATAGTAACGTCTGCATTTTCTTTATCCTAGATTTATACAGGAGCAGTGGTGGCTCAGCGATTTAGGCCCCGACTTTCGTACTGTAGGTTGCGGGTTCGAACCCAGGCAGGCGCTTTACTTTGTGTAATTAATTCCACCAAATTCGAAGAAATGTGACATCTACCAACCCGCACTGGGCCAGCGTGGTGGATTACGGCTCATTCCCTCTCTCGGAGAGCAGGCCTGTGTCCCTGCAGTGGGAAGCATTCTAGAAAATCCTCATCTCGATCCGCTTGACTTCCACTCGCGAGACTCCTCAGTTAATCGGATTGGGACAAAAATTAAATGCGATCAATCTGGAAACAAAAACTATTATTGCAAGGAGAAATTTCTACTTCTATATATATATAAAATTCTCCTGTCACAGTGTCAGTCGCCATACTCCTACGAAACGGCTTCACCGATTTCAATGAAATTTTGCATATACATTCGGTAGGTCTGAGAATAGGTTTTTATCTATCTATCTATCTATCTATAATATTATAAATGTTAATATATGTAAGTTTGTTTGTTACACTTTCACGCGAAAACTACTCAACCGATCATCATGAAACTTTGTACACATATTCTTGGAGGTATTTGAAGTAACATAAGATACTTTTTATAAAAAAAGTATATAAAAAGCGAAGTATGTATGTTCCCTATAGACTCTGAAACGATTGGACCGATTTCGATGAAATTTACAGGGATTGCCCAGATTAGCACATTTATGTTCCTGTGCTTGGTAGCGATCGGATCAACATAATTAGTAGTATCCGGGCGAAGCCGAAAAATTTAATTTCTGATGTAAAAAACGTAAAAAAAGAAAACACAAACGAATTAAGAATCTCTCCGTTTTTTCAAGGTGGGCACATCTTCCACACACACGTATTTACTTTTCATATATTTTTGTGCGTATTCTTACAGAGACATACAAAAATATAGACCTAGTATATATGTACTTCAAGATGTATATCAAGAAAACACTGTTATATCTCAACAACTACTGCTTTGTGGTCAATTTAGAAAACAGTGATAAACTACATATTATGACAATTATTTCAAACCCAATACTATCTTCAACGTATTTTGTAATATGATTTACCATTAACGAATTAATGTAATATAAATCTGTAAGTAGCCATTGAAGCAGCACCTTCACTTTATATAAGACCGGAATAAAATACGACGCAAGTATTCAGATGACATACGTGGAAACATTGACATTGTAGGTATTGAAATCGTTTAACAGTGGTAGAGCCCGCAACAACATCTGTTGCACGAATGGGGCCGGCTTGACCGGTGAAATACCCCGACCTCAGAGAACACAAGCGTGAAGTAGAAGTACTCTGCGTTTCGTCTGATGAGTGAGGTGCCGGAGGCCTAATTTTAGTCCTCTTCCCCTATCCACCCTTTTCACATAAGGATAGGATGGGAAAAGGAAGAGGATTGTACGGGGAGGGGGTTTATGGGGAAAGGGAGATATCCTTTTTCCTGTCTATGCCCTCCATTAAAGGTAGGCAACGCATCTGCAACACATTTGCCTGTTGCGGATGTCTATGGGCAGCGTTTACTTAACATCAGGTGATCCGCTTGCTCGTTTGCCACCAACTCACATAAAAAAAACCGCACTGTAGTGGAACGCAAACCATCAAGATGTGGATTGTAGTTGGTAATTTTATCTGCACCCAAGTGTCCTAGAGAATAAGTTACAATAACATTAGTTTTTATAATCATAGCTTCATCGTAAATAAAGCTGGCTCCTTCTTTTGGGTCGGTACTCTGCAGGTCCACTCGATCACACTTACCAAATGTTGTTAATCAAGATGGACAGATATTTGTAATTGTTCCAATTGTTGCGGAAGTTGACGGATAGGAGCGGTCAGTTAACATCTTTCACAATAAGGAGCTCAGAAAGTATTGCTATTGGTTCCTTAAAGACGTTGGCCCATAAAACTCAAAAACTACTGCTAGTTTAGGTTTTATTCAATGTAGATTGTGAAATTAGTCTAATCCAATTTCTTATTATTCATTGGCTGTAGAAATAGATATCTTTCCTGCAATATTCATCGCGACAAGCGATGTGTACATTAAATTGTGTGTGTGGTTAATGTTGCCACCATTAAATTATTTACGGGAGGAAAATAATTTATATAAATTCCAGTGTGAACCATAGAAACTAACAAGATAAAGAAAATCTCAATTGTTCTGTACGATTTTATTAATTAAAAAAGTTGTTTACTTTATTGTGTTTCATACGAGCCGTGTGTCATTGAGTGTATGAAAAGTATGACGTCCACCCCGAGCGCTGCAACCCGGCGAGCAGGGGGGCTGCGGGCTGCGAGCTGCGCGTATATAAGGTATGGCCGGCGCCGCAGCGGCATCCAGTGTCACTGAGCACCGCCGCCGCACTACTCGCAATATGAAGGCTATCGTAAGTCAACATTTATTGATTAAATCACACAAAATGTAAATAACTTCCGATCGATATTATAAACACTGTTCATTCTATTTGCAGGTGTGTGTATTAGTACTGATCGCCGCAGTGTACGGCGCAGAAGAGAAGAAGAACGAGAAGCGAGGCCTGCTCGGCCTGGGCTATGGGGGTTACAGCCTCGGCTACGGTGGTCATAGTCTAGGCTACAGTGGTCACAGTCTAGGCTACAGTGGTCACAGTCTCGGCTACGGTGGTCATAGTCTAGGCTACAGTGGTCACAGTCTAGGCTACGGTGGTCACAGTCTAGGCTACGGTGGTCACATTGTCTCCGCCCCCGTCATCACCCGCAGAGTGTACACGACCCACAGTCTCGGCCACGGCTACTACGGCGGCCACGCGGGCTACGGAGCGATAGGACTAGGCCACGGCTACATCCACTGATTCTGTTTAGAAAGTTTAAGAAGTTTCCATACAAGTCATGTTTAAGCAACGTCCTTTAGTTTCATATGACTAAATTGAATTAATTTTTTAAATGTTACTACAGTTGGGGATCGTCGGCTGCCGGCGCGCTGTTATGCTCCAGTCATTATAATTACTTGTTTGTACTACAGGACAGTCGCAAGACTAATTCTGTTTTTGTTGATGTAATTAAGTTAAATAAATTTTAAAATAATAGCATCTGGTTTTTTCTTCATTTCAAATTTATCCTATTAATAATATTTATTAAATAGGATCCCGATCGGACATAAGATCGGATCAACATAATTAGTGGTACCCGGGCGGAGCTGGGGCGGGTCACTAGTATAATATTAAGTTGATTTGTAGAATTGTTTTCTTAAGGTATACCAGTATATCGGTATTTCCTTAGCTGACGCCGACTGCAAAAATAAATATGACTAAAAATTGATACTTATGTTAACTCGCGTAAAATTATTTTATACTTTTTAGTGCGTTATTTGGTATTGAATATAGTTTTCTTGAAGTCGGTCTTGTTTTTGTTAAAAAATTTCTGTATTTCTTATAGTGAATGTAAAGTTTGTTAACTTATTTTATTTGTCAGGATATGGGTTGACCTACTAAACGCGCTGCTCATATAAGACAGCGTCGTTTCAATGAGACAAACGAAGACAGGACGGAACGCCTATTTCATCATTTCATTTCAAAACAGACTAGTGAAGAACGCAAAAACAGGATTTCGAAAATCGGGCTTACATAAAAAATGTCCCGAACAGAGAAAATTAAAAAAAAAACGTAATCACGGTCTCGACTTGGTACAGGATCGCTTGTCTAGCGAGTCGGAGGAGCAACTTGCCCAGTGTATTGGCTTAATACAACGTCGTTTTAAAGTAAAACGAGAACACCGTCAATGTAAAGTCAATTTAATAAGCTTTACTAAGAACAACTGGTTAGATCTTTATCAAATTTATATCTTCTAAAGTATTGATCAGAATGATATAGTTTACAGAGCAATTATAAGCTACATTAAATTCTCTTAATTATTAACACATTAAAATGAATCAGGATTCATACCGAACGCTAATAATAGCGTAGTAAGTTGCGTATGCGTTTCAATTAATGTTTCCTAAGAAAAAGTGGGTATTGTGAGACAACCATAGATGATAGATATATGTCATCGCGGACTTTTATTTAGCTTATTTAAAGAGATGCAGTTAGTTCATACATCATTTTAATGTAACTCCTATAGTTTAGCCTAATGAAAGTAAATTTAATTTTTTTCATTTTACGCGTTATTTAGAATAACTCAAAAACTACCGGTCGGATCTTGACTAAAAATACAATTGGGAAGCGCTAGCTCTCGAACAAAAAAAAAGAATTATCAAAATCGGTTCACCAGGAGCAGAGTTATGAGGTAACATACATAACATAGATAGCTTCTACTTCATGCATACTAGCATGCTATGAAGAAATTTTGCGTACGTAGAAGAAAAACTTAACTAGGCAGATGACGTTAGAACGTGCGACGGCGTCCTGCTCAAAATAACATCAGCTTACTTTGTTCCATGTACAAAAATGTAAATTATTTTATTACTTAACCTTTAATTAAGCATGTTTTTTTCTAAATGATTGTATGTCCTGATAAAAATACTTAAAATGTATTTATATGCAAAATTGAAACCCGACTTACACGGTGATCGCTCGGACCCACTTATCGCGTCAGCCCGGGGTATTACTGCAACAATATAAAATCACTTACAACCTTGTATTAAAGTTAAATGCAGACTAAGTCAATAAGCAACGCCAATTATGAAACAACAATGATAGTAATTTATCCCTACTAATATTATAAATGTGAATGTAAGTTTGTTTGTTACGCTTTCACACGAAAACTACTCAACCGATCATCATGAAACTTTGTACATATATTCTTGGAGGTATTAGAAGTAACATAGGATACTTTTTATGAACAAAATAATATATAAAAAGCGAAGTATGTATGTTCCCTATAGATTTATAGACTCCGAAACGGCTGGACCGATTTCGATGAAATTTACAGGGATTGTCCAGATTGGCACATCCCTGTGTTTGGTAGCGATAGGATCAGCATAATTAGTGGTATCCGGGCGAAGCCGGGGCGGGTCACTAGTAATATTATAAAGGGAAAAGATTTGTTTGTTTGTTATAAAATGAACATTAAACCAGTGAACCGACTTAAAAAAATCTTATACCAATAGATAGGTCTTCTATCAGCCAGTTACCAAGGCTGTATTTATTTTAGTTTATCTATCCCTACGAAGCTGGGGCAAGATGCTGTTTATAGATATATTGTAGCTGCAGGTGTGCGGCCCTCGGACGTCGCTGAAACACCTACTGAATAATTAGTTACAATAATATTTAATTTTTATAATAATAGCTTCATAAATAAAATTGGCTCCTTGGTTTACCTCGTTACTCTTCAGTGCGCATTTAAATTTACCGACACGTCTTTGCTAGGGCACTCTCGATCACACTTATGATTTTTTTTTGTGACTGTAAGGTCACTGTTTGCCTTGAGAAGGCATTTACAGCTACACCGGGCACGAGGCGGCAGGGCGCAGAGGGCGCCTAGCCTAAGCCTCTTTAAGAGTAACTAAGCTCGAGGGCTCCCTCCGTAGAGGGAACCTCGGCTCGGGCCGTTACTTTATTATTATTACCGGATTGGGGACACTTATGAAGCGATGGACATATGTGACAACTGCTCCGATTGCTGCTTATATTGAGGGGCACTTTGCATCAGTATGACTCTTTCTATGATGTTGCACAATAGTAGTTCACCATTAATACATTGCTATTGGTTCCCTAAAGACATAAATTAGAAGGAAATAACACTTGAAAGCTATTCATTAGCTGAAGAAATAGAAATCCTCCCTGCAATATTCATCGGGACAAGCGATGAGTACATTAATTTGTGTGTGTGGTTAATGTTGGCACCATTAAATTATTTACGGGAGGAAAATAATTTATATAAATTCCAGTGTGAACCATAGAAACTAACAAGACAAAGCAAATGTGGATTGTTCTGTACGATTTTATTAATTTAAAAAGTTGTTTACTTTATTGTGTTTCATACGAGCCGCGTGTCATTGAGCTCATGAAATGTATGACATCCACCCCGAGTGCTGCAACCCGGCGAGCAGGGGGCTGCGGGCTGCGAGCTGCGAGTATATAAGGTGTGGCCGGCGCCGCAGCGGCATCCAGTGTCACTGAGCACCGCCGCCGCACTACTCGCAATATGAAGGCTATCGTAAGTCAACATTTATTGATTAAGTAACAATTAAAAGTAATTTAAAATAAAAAAATAATATGCATGTTTAATTTTAATTATAAATTTTGTAATGATTATAAAACGCTAATGAATTATTAAACAATTGAAATTTAATTCAATTGTTTAATAATTCATTTACACTTACAGTTATGAAGGTATCAAATTCTTACATAACTAATTAGCTCGTGGCTTTGACCTTCAAAATATCATGGATATTAACTTTATGGCTATCATTTTTTATTTTTTGTTTTCAAAGTGACCTTTTTGGATTTGGTCACATCGTTAACTCCTTGTTAATTAATTGGGTGAATAGTTATCCTATGGACATTTTATAAACACTGTTCATTATATTTCCAGGTGTGTGTATTAGTACTGATCGCCGCAGTGTACGGCGCAGAAGAGAAAAAGAACGAGAAGCGAGGTCTGCTCGGCCTGGGCTATGGGGGTTACGGCCTCGGCTACGGGGGTCACAGTCTAGGCTACGGTGGTCACGGCTATGGGGGCCACAGTCTCGGCTACGGTGGTCACATTGTCTCCGCCCCCGTCATCACCCGCAGAGTGTACACAACCCACAGTCTCGGCCACGGCTACTACGGCGGCCACGCGGGCTACGGAGCGATAGGACTCGGCCACGGCTACATACACTAATCCACCCAAGTCAAGTTTTAAGTCGCGTCCGCAAAATCCAACCAGAATAAACTGATAGTTTATTAAAACTACAGTTATGTTGTCGAAGTTAGGTTGAGTGTACTTAAAAATAGTCAAATTATGTAATTAAGTTAAATAAATTTTAATAGTAACATTTGTATTTTCTTTATGTGACATCTATGCAAAAATATTTATTAAATTGTTAGTGCAAATGACAATTCGGATAAAACAATGAATGCAGGAAACGAGATTAGAATATGGTAAAATACACTTTTCCTAATATAATGTCAATACACCGTCTACATTAATGTACGTATGTGCTAACCGTATTGTCAGGCAGTTGCAAAAATTACTGTTCTGTTCTGTTAACTGTCCGTTTGTTACGCTTTCAAGCCTTAACTACTGATTTAAATTAAATTTGGTACAGAGATAGCCTGAGAAAGGTCATAAGCTAATTAATAACGCGAAAAAACGATTGTACGTGGTTGAAATAGGGGATGAAAGTTTGTATGGAAGTTTTGAAACTAGAAGCTTAAAACCGTACCCTTACCCTTAAGGGGGTTAAAGAAGGCTTTGTGTGAATGTTTCATAAGCAAAACATGAACTACAGAGAATAATGAAGGTAGGTAGTGACGATTACGGAGTCATTACAACATGTGAAACTCAAATGGTTGGTGTTCCAGTCCTGTTAATGAGAATTCTTAACGCGCCAAGATTATGTAATGGTACATGAATTGTACGTCTGGGACAGAACATTATACAAGCTACAATTAAAATGGCAAAAGGAGAAAATTATTTGATTCCCCGTATTCCGATAATTCCGAATTTTCCAATTAGATTTCCGAGCGCTTTTTATATTTGTTGGTAGACCAATCCCCAGTCCCCCAATCCCTCTCCTCCGTATTGATCTTCTATGGATCGGAATAAAATTTAAATGTGGCCAATCTAGAACAAACACATTTGATTGGAAACAACGGTTTTAAAGAGAAAAATTCAGAGATTTGTCTGCACTGACACACAACTGTTTCGCACATCTTCCAGAACACTTACATGTCGTATATGTTTGTAATTACTTTACATACACACAAACATATATACCTGACATGTATATCTATAACAAACATGCATAGCAACGAGAAAACACTGTTATATCTCGACACAGACTGCTTTGTGTTGTATTGAGGAAACAGTGACACAAATACATCAATCATCATACAATACTAATAATATAAATGTGAATGTAAGTTTGTTTGTTACGCTTTCACGAGAAAACTACTCAACCGATCATCATGAAACTCTGTACACATATTCTTGGAGGTATTAATAATACTAAAATCCTAGGACATACACACACGGCCATCTGATACCAAACTAAGCAGAGCTTGTGCTATGGCAACCAGATAACTGATATACTACATATACTACTTTTCTTTTGTAAATACATATTTAAATAGATAGTTACACCCAGACTCACGACAAACAGACACGTCCATGCACACAAATGTCTGTCCTGGGTGGGAATCGAACCCACGACCTGTCCCGTGATAAGCAAGTATCTTACAAACCACGCCAATCGGCCCGTCAATACTATCTCAAATAGTATTTTGAGATAAAGTGCTTGTACTTTGAGGTGCCGCAGGACCCATCTCCTTCCAAACCTTCCTTCTCTCCTTTTAAGGACAAGTCCACTCTCCAGGGCTGGCAACGCATCCCAACCGTAATTCTTAACAGCTGAGGATATCACATAACATCAGGTGACCCGCTTGCTCGCTTGTCCCTTTCTACTTTAAAAAAGTGGGGTAGTATTACTTCTCCGAGTACGTAATATAATGTTACTTAAAATTAATAAAATTTACATACAAAGTGAGCCCACAAGCAACCCCAATCACGAATCAGTAACGATGCTAATCGCTATTAATTTTGTAAGATCTGTTTGTTTGTAACGGATGAATTCCAAACAAAAGAATTTATTTCAAAGTCCTTCCACAAATACAAAGCTCGAAGCTGGGGCGGGTTTCTATATAGATATATTTTAGCTGCAGGTACGCGCGTTCTACCCTCGCGGAGACCATTGTTTTTACGTTATTGTTATTTATGAGAAAAATGGACATAGTTTCACATAACACTCGCACGTCCTAGCATACACCCGACCACGTTTATGCAGCGATGTTTACTGTTAGTATTGGAGTCCCCATACCTATCCCATTCCCAAGTTTCTTTATCTAATTTTATTTAGTTCTTGCTACTATTTTTCTCGGGGAGGCGTTTATAGCTTCACTAGTCTTGAGTTGGCAAAGCAATGAAAGCGCCTAGCACTTAAACCTCGTCAGTAGTAACTAAGCTTGAAGACATTGGAAGCCTCCGCTCGGGCTGTTAATATGTTTATATCATTACTCTACTAATGTTACTTGCTTATGTGTTCGTTAGTTTATTTTTTAATAGGGGGGGGGGAGAGGGAACATTGTCCTGGGCGGTCGCTACGCATTTAGTGTTCCGAGAGGGCGAAGCCTTGGCTAGATCAGTAGATATTATCTGATTACTTCTCTATCTTTTCCCCCTTCATTATAAACGGACTGGAAATGCACAATTGCTACTGATGTTGATGGGTAGGTGTAGGCACCTACATCAGTCTGATGTTATCTATAATTAAACCAAACCAATGGCTTTGTTCACAAAGTAAGATTTTAGACAATAAGTAGCTCTAATTGCGCTTTAATATGGTGCCGTTCCAAACAGGACTCATTCATTGGCTGTAGAAATAGAGATGCTCCCTGCAATACTCATTGGGACAAGCGATGTGTAAAATTAATTTTATTGGTATCACTTAATTCATTTTGTCTGTCTGTTGATAACGTTAGTGTTGGCAGTAATAAATTAAATCCTATTTGCTGATTCTTTATTTCTGGAGGAGTTATTTATAAGAGTTACGGTTATTATAAAAAATAAATATGGGAGCTTAGTTCTAAAATCGACGTCTTACAATTTTGACGGACGTAAACCTTAAAAAGTTACTGACGTTAATTTTTTTTATTCAAAAGTTGCACACTAGTTACGAAAACTGTTTCATGTGTGTCATTGAGTTAAAGTATGACATCCACCCCGAGCGCTGCAACCCGGCGAGCAGGGGGGCTGCGGGCTGCGAGCTGCGAGCCGGCGACAGCTGCGCGTATATAAAGTGTGGCCGCGCCGCAGCGGCATCCAGTGTCACTGAGCACCGCCGCCGCACTACTCGCAATATGAAGGCTATCGTAAGTCAACATTTGACTTACACATAAAAATAACTAAAAATAAAATTTTTATGTACATGTGTTAAATATAATGACTTGGTAATAATAACTTGCCTCTCTCAGACAGGAGGCCTGTGTCCCTGAGGGGAAACGTATTTGTATTCAAAGGTCATTTCAGATATACCTCGTTAATTTCCAGTAGTAGAATTAATTGGGTGCATAGTTTTCCTATCAATATGATATATATATATGTACCGTTTATTCCGTTTGCAGGTGTGTGTATTAGTACTGATCGCCGCAGTGTACGGCGCAGAAGAGAAGAAGAACGAGAAGCGAGGTCTGCTTGGTCTGGGCTATGGGGGTTACGGCCTCGGCTACAGGGGTCACAGTCTAGGCTACGGTGGTCACGGCTATGGGGGTCACAGTATCGGCTACGGTGGTCACGGCTACGGGGGTCACATTGTCTCCGCCCCCGTCATCACCCGCAGAGTGTACACGACCCACAGTCTCGGCCACGGCTACTACGGCGGCCACGCGGGCTACGGAGCGATAGGACTCGGCCACGGCTACATACACTGATCCTGTTTAGAAAGCTTAAGAAGTTTTCATACAAGTCATGTTTAAGCCACGTCGTTTAGTTTCATACAACTAAATTGAATTATTTTAAATATGACAGCAGTTGGGGATCGTCGGCCGCCGGCGCGATGTTATGCTCCAGTCATTATAATTACTTGTTTGTACTACAGGACAGTCGCAAGACTAATTCTGTTTTAGTTGATGTAATTAAGTTAAATAAATTTTAAAATAATAGCATCTGGTTTTTCTTCATCTTAAATTTATTAAATTTATTTTATTAATAATATTAATTAAATTGAAATTGCAAATAATTGCTTTTCAATTCTGAAACATTGAATAATGCAGGAAATTAGATAGAGGTGTGGAATATATTAAACATATCTTAAAGATAATATCCATTCTCCGATTACTTTAGTCGCTATGTTAATATATCAATGTATGGGCGGGTATCCCTTACATGTCCACACACACTTCATGAATACTCACACATAAATTCACTAAACCAATCACCTTAAACGTATCGTCGGAAAAAAATTAGGTAGCTACTCATCTATTATAACAATTATTTCCCCTCAATACTATCACACAAATAGGATTAATAGGAGGAGGATTTCAGGGGAGGGGGATGGCTAGAAAAATAAAACATTCTCTTTCCTGTCTATCCCCTCCTCGGTCCATTAAAGGTAGGCAACACATCTGGGACTCATTTCCTTATCGTGAATGCCTATAGGTAGCGTACACTTTACACCACGTGAACAAATGCTCGTTTGCCACCTATTTCCATTAAAAGAAACGTATTTGCGTTGTGATTCATAACAATGTCTTATACTAGGAAAGTGTATGTTGCAATTGAAGCTGCATCTCCTCTTGAGATAAGATCGGAATTACGTACGACTTTTGAATCCTTATAAGTCATATGTATTTTTATTAATAGATTTAGCTTTAGTGACTGTCATCTCGTGAAAAATGCATTACTGTAACAAAAGTTAGTAGATAGATTTTAATGAAAATATGAAGTAATGATAGTAATATTACAGCTGCAGGTACACAGACCATCTGACGTCATCGTGATTGCTTTTGCGATGCTGTTGTTTATTATGAGACGATAATTTAAAAATGTATTAAAATGATTAACAGTAATATGCTGTTTCAACATAAATTCATCGTAAAGAAAGCCGAGCCCTTGATTTCTTGAACAACACTGGCATGTCCGTGCCTGCTCAGAAACTCGACCACACTTATGAAACTACTAGTGTAGTCCTATTAGTAGTCCCCGGCTTCGCTCGGGTTACTAATTATGTTGATCCGATTTCTAACAAACACAGGAACACCCGCTGTACCAATCTGAATAATCCCTGCAAACATCGAAATTTCGAAGTCTATAGGTCTATCGTCGCCTTTTATATACTATAAGGCGTTGAAGTAGCTAGATTTTTAGATTTTTTGACAAACATTATATGTGTACAAAGTTTCATGATGATCGGCCGAGTAGTTTTCGCGTGAAAGCGTAACAAACAAACTTACATTCACATTTATAATATTAGTAGGGATGTTAATTGGTAATGCGGAGTCTCTATTTCTTTCCTCTTTATTACCTCGTTTCCTTTTTTTACTAGGTTGCCACAGCTTGCCTTGAGGAGGCTCTTATAGCTAGGTGCACTGGACTTGAGAAGGCAGAGCGCTGAAAGCGTCTAGCCTAAACCTTGTCAAGGATACTAAGCTAGTAGATTCTTGGAAATCGGGCCGTTACTATGATTATTCGTATTGGACGACGTTCCATAAACTCCCTTATATAGGACCTCGGCTTGGGTGTCAATCAGTACACATTTTTTTTAGGACAGGCGAGCGGCTTCACTTATATCAAGTGACCGCTTCCCATAGACATCACCAGTCAGAAGTCTTCCAAAGACAGTGACAGCAATATTGACACATGTAAAATGGTGTAAAAAATAGCGGAATTAAAATAATAAGAAAAAAGATGACAGCTAATGTTTGTCATTTAAACGTAAATGTACTGACTAAATGACTCGAAAAGCATCCTAATTAGGACGCTTTTCGAGTCTTCAGTTTGCGACCGCTAATGGCATGTCTATTGTATTATAACATCTTAGATACAAGGCTTTTATTTCAATGGCTGTAACATTATCTTACTTATGTATTTAAATACAATCAAATGTATTGGAATGTAATAAATAACCTCTAATCTTTTGCAATAATCATTTTACTAGAATCGTACCAGCATTTATTTACTATGACGACTTAATAAAAAAATGATCGATATAAGGTGAAGAAAAATACAGTTATAATTTTAAAATTTATTTTACTTAATAACGACAAGAAAAATAGTCTTGGGACTATCCTTACGAACATAAAAGTAAAAATAATTTATAGAAACTAACACCACGCCGGAGCCGACGATTCCCAACAATTTATTCCAGTTGTATGGAACTACACGTGGCTTAAAATATGACTTGTGTGGATTAGTGTATGTAGCCATGGCCGAGTCCTATCGCTCCGTAGCCCGCGTGACCGCCGTAGTAGCCGTGGCCAAGGCTCTGGGTACTGTACACTCTTTGGCTGATGACGGGAGCGGCAACTATGTGACCCCCATATCCGACACTGTGACCCCCATAACCTAGACTCTGACCCCCGTAGCCCAGACTCTGACCCCCGTAACCCAGACTTTGAGCCCCATAACCTAGACTGTGACCCCCATATCCGAGACCCTGGCCCCCGTAGCCTAGATTGTGACCTCCATATCCGAGACTCTGGCCCCCGTAGCCTAGACTGTGACCCCCATATCCTAGACTCTGACTCCCATAGCCCAGGCCTCGCTTCTCGTTCTTCTTCTCTTCTGCGCCGTACACTGCGGCGATCAGTACTAATACACACACCTGCAAATAGAATGAATAGTGTTTATAATATCGATGCGAAGTTATTTACGTTTTATGTGACTTAATCAATAAATGTTGACTTACGATAGCCTTCATATTGCGAGTAGTGCGGCGGCGGTGCTCAGTGACACTGGATGCCGCTGCGGCGCCGGCCACACCTTATATACTCGCAGCTCGCAGCCCGCAGCCCCTCTGCTCGCCGGGGTGGATATCATTTCATAAAGTCTTGCTCTTGCAATGAATGACACTTGCTCATGTGATAAAGTTTTTACAATAACTTTATCACGGTAACGGTCTACAGACAGAAAGTCTATCTTAAGACACGTCAAGGTCCCTTAATACCTCTTACATTTTGATAAATTTCCTCAGGGAAAACAAATAAAGACATTGATAGAATAACCATATTGTAAGGTTTATATATTTATTATTGTAAAGTTAACACTTTACAGTTCCCTTTATTAAATTACAAAAGCTCGTTACAGCTCGATGCTGATTTGCTTGTCTTGTTTGTTTGTTTTAATCTATGGTTCACACCAAGTATCATGAAATAAAATCACTCTATAACTCCATCTCTATTTCTACAGAGAATGGATAATTTATTATTTCTTGTTTTTCGTGTAGAAATTTAATATCAAAATATAAAATGTATTAAGGGACCTTGACGTGTCTTAAGATAGACCTTCTGACTGTAGAACGTTACGTACTTTATTGTAAAAACTGAATCATATGAGCCGTGTGTGAGTTTATGAAAAGTATGACATCCACCCCGAGCGCTGCAAGCTGCGAGCCGGCGACAGCTGCGCGTATATAAGGTGTGGCCGGCGCCGCAGCGGCATCCAGTGTCACTGAGCACCCGCCGCCGCACTACTCGCAATATGAAGGCTGTCGTAAGTCAACATTTATTGATTAAGTCACATAAAACGTAAATAACTTCGTATCGATATGATACAAACACTGTTCATTCTATTTGCAGGTGTGTGTATTAGTACTGATCGCCGCAGTGTACGGCGCAGAAGAGAAGAAGAACGAGAAGCGAGGTCTGCTCGGCCTGGGCTATGGGAGTCAGAGTCTAGGATATGGGAGTCACAGTCTAGGCTACGGGGGCCAGGGTCTCGGATATGGAGGTCACAGTCTAGGCTACGGGGGCCAGGGTCTCGGATATGGGGGTCACAGTCTAGGTTATGGGGCTCAAAGTCTGGGTTACGGGGGTCAGAGTCTGGGCTACGGGGGTCAGAGTCTAGGTTATGGGGGTCACAGTGTCGGATATGGGGGTCACATAGTTGCCGCTCCCATCATCAGCCAAAGAGTGTACAGTACCCAGGGCCTTGGCCACGGCTACTACGGCGGTCACGCGGGCTACGGAGCGATAGGACTAGGCCATGGCTACATACACTAATCCACCCAAGTCATATTTTAAGCCACGTGTAGTTCCATATAACTGGAATAAATTGTTGGGAATCGTCGGCTCTGGCGTGATAACATCACGTTTTTTATAAGTTATTTATACACATTTTGTTTTACTGGCCATAATGAAGTTAAATAAATTTTAAAATTATAACTCTGTCTTTTCCTTCACCTTATATCGATCATTTTTTATTTAATCGTCAAAGTAAATAAATGCTGGTACAATTCTGGTAAAATGATTAGTGCAGGAGATTAGAGGTTGTTTTTCAAATACATTTTCGGTAAGGTATGTTATGCTACAGCCATTAATATAAAAACCTTGTACCCGACTAGTATCAAATAAATATTAACTGAAAAATATTAAATTGTTTTTAAAAACAAAGCAATAAAATTTTACGACCATAACTCGCCGTCAGGACAGCAAATGAATGGAGTTAGATGATATAGATACTTCTATTATTATTATTTTTTAGTTCCTTTTATTTTTTATGAATAAAATCAATTTAATATGAGCATAGTAAATTTTTTTTATTGTTCGCCTTCTTCTGTATAAAATGCCACACAAAAATATTAGATCAGTATGATACGAGAACCTCACCTGATGTGAAGTGTGCCCTACCCATAGACTCCTGTAACCGTTCCACTTAACGACTATGATCGCGACAAAACGTCACGAATGACGTCATCATTTTCGCGTCTAAGAAAACTATAATAATATTTTTTTGCGTAAAAACTGCACCGTAGAAATGAAGCGATGCACATCGTTAGTGGTTCTCTTTTCCTTCATGTTTCCTCTTATTCTGAAATACATGTTGGAAAGGCATCTTTAGCTGTTCCGATTGTGGCGAATGTTGATGGGTAGAAGAAGTCACTTAGCATCAGTCTGACTCTCTCTAAAAAGTCTGTCTGTTACTGAAGACATACAACGCAATTACAGATTATAAACCCTAAATGTAAATACTTTCCTATCAGCTATAACCATTGTAGATACAGACATACGTACTCCTACAATTTATTACTGACACCCAGTCCCTTTAGTAAATGTTATATAACGATTTTGTTATGTGAAATGTGTACAGATTGAATATCTTCTACACCGCTCTATGCACCATTGGGCCCCAGACGTCCGCAAGATCGCATTACTTCCCGTACTTTCTGCCCCGTACAACTGCCTTGTGATGCAAGACGGTGTAAACTAACTGAGGCACAAACCTAGATAAGTCAAAAATTACCATACACACCATCTTGATATTGACGTATCAATAAAGTGCAGTTTTCACGAAATTTCTTACCTCGCGTTGTGGAATGATCTGTCGCTAGCGGTGTTTCCAAACCAATACGGCTTAGGGTCCTTCATGAAGCTAGCGTACTCCCTTAAAGGCTGGCAACGCGACTGCAGCACCTCTAGTGTTGCAAATGATCTGTATAATCTAGTTTGGTATAAAAAACGACCAAAACTGTTTTGGACTAATGTTTTGTTCCCATCCCTTCACCACAACACCTCCATTGCCCTACATTTCAAGGCCCTATAAGTCGAAATGTTTTACGAGACTAGAAAGATTTCAATACATATTTTCCCTTCATAACTCGAAAAATTGGTTTAGTTAATTTTCAAAACTTGAACATTTAAAATTAATCACCTCTATAGCTCGAAGTACCGACAAAGTGGGAAGTATTATCCTTGAATCTTAACCTATACAAGCTACTTGTCACTCCGAAATAACCGTGGATTTCCACTGGCGTATAAACTTGTTGTGATACAAACTTCCTCACTGAAAAAATCGAGATGACAATATGTTTTGTGTGATGTTTTTTCGGCAGTGCGAACCCACGGTAAGAGTGTGACTGGCACACGCCGACCAGCACACTACTCCATTTGCTGATGACTTGAGGAATCATGATGAGGAGATGAGAATACTATCAAATGAATATATAATAATATTATTTAAGACCTACGTTGTGAATTTCAGATTAATCTATGTTTTTATTCATAACAATCCATTAAGCACAAATGACATCTACGTCGAACATTAATTTAGTACATTGCGCAAAGATAATGACGTCCGTCGTGTCGGTAACACTAACAGCATAAGGTTAGTTTCTAGTGAACGTGAATCATAAATTAAGCGAATAACTAAACAAACATAAAACAAAATACAACAACAGTGGAAGAGTCCGCAACAACAACAGTTGCACGTACCACGACCTCACGGAAGACAGGCGTGAAGTAGACGTACTCTGCGTTCCGTCCGATGAGTGAGGTGCCGGAGGCCTAATTGTAGTCCTCTTCCTTCCTTATTAAAATAGGATGGGAAAGAGAAATATCCTTTTTTCTTTGTCCCTTCCTTTGTCCAAAGTAGGGAACGGATCTGCAACTCATTAGCTTGCTGCAGATGCCTATGGGAAGCGGTACTTACTGCAAGGACCACTTGCTCGTTGGCCACTTTATTCTATAACAAAAAAAATTGTTTGGTGTAAGATTTCACTATAACGTGTCTCGTTTCTGCTGCACTCGCATTTCAGCTCGAAAGCTGTGGATATTGTTAACAATGATAATTTAATATATTAACTAAATATAAGTAAAATTAGTTTTATTTCAATACATACATCTACTTAATTGCGTAGTGATAAAAGCGGCCGCTAGGCTGCTCGCATAGCGCAAAAAATGTGTTTTGAAACTAAAACTATTGCACACGAGTCATGAGTCACTAATATTATAGCTAACATATCCGCCCTAAGTACCTTACAGCCTAGATGTGGCCGAGATAGAGGGGCTGCGAGCGGCCGGGACGAGTATATAAGCCTAGGCAGGCGCCGCAGCGGCATCCAGTGGTACTGTGCACCCCGCTACCGACAACTGACAATATGAAGGCTATCGTAAGTTTATACTCTGGATTTTACTCTATATATGGCTTTGAAATGTAATTAAATTAATTTAAAAATATTTATTTTAAATTAATTTATTGACAGGCAATTAAGAAAATCCAAAAAAAGGATGACAGACCTTTTTCCTTTTAACAATGTTAGGGCTTACGGCCATCCAGTGTAAAGATAGCCTACAAGTAAAGTTTGGAAAAGTTTTACGCCTAGTTCAGGTTACCGTGTTACTAAAATCTAGCGAGGAACCTTGGCATATATAAACATGTATATGTGACCAGTGTTAATCTTGTATTGAATCCTTAGGTGTGTGTACTGGTGCTGGTGGCCGCAGTGTACGGCGCAGAAGAGAAGAAGAACGAGAAGCGCGGCCTGATCGGCCTCGGCTACGGGGGCCACGGTCTCAGCTACGGCCTGTCCTCTGCGCCGCTGATCAGTCACGGCGTGGGCCTGGACTACGGCGTCGGTCTCGGTGGCCACGGAATCAGCTACGGTCTCGGTGGCCATGGGCTCGCACTCGGCGGCCACGGTCTCGGCTACAGCCTCGGCGGTCACGGTCTCGGCTACGGTGGCCACAGCATCGTCGCGGCCGCTCCCGTCATCAGCCACAGCGTGTACAGCGCCCCCGTCCTGGACCACGGGTACTACGGCGGCAAGATCGGCTACGGAGCACCTCTGGTGGGGCTCGGCCATGGGTACATACATTGATCCCCGCAGCCAGCTCTAAGCCATCTCCGCCGGTAGCGTCGGTTGCCTGGCCTGTTATGTTATGTAAATTATATTTTCCTGTATACATTTGAGGGTGATCGCGTGGCTCTTCAGTGCCAAAGCTTTGTGTCTGCTGGTGTCTATTGTACTAAGTTCAATAAAATTATAAAAAAATATCTATCACAGTTTTTTTTCGATCCTGAAAAATAAAGAAGTCTATGCATTCAACGGTGCCTAAATACATACATGACCCCGGAGTCGCCCAGGAACCACAACCACTGTACCAATCTGGAAAATCCCTGTAAATTACGTCGAAATCGGTCCAGGTCATACATACTGCAAGAAATCACTACAAAAAAATATTACTGTTTTCATAAAAGTATCCTATGTTACTTCTAGTACCTCCAAGAATATGTGGACAAAGTTTCATGCTGATCGGTTGAGTAGTTTTTACGTGAAAGCGTAACAAACAAACTTATATTAAGTCGTGTTTTTTGTAAAGTATATTTATATACTGATATCCCAATGCTAGTTTTCTCGCAAAATAAGGAACTTGAAAAAGAAATTGGAAATAAATAATGGGACTGGAGACATCTGGACTCGAACCGGGGGTTGTACATTATCTGAAAACACGACATTATAAATATGTAAACGAAAACAAGTTTATTTAGGCCTTGACGAATAATTAAAAAAAAATCCTAGTTAGATATATTTATCACCCTGCAAACTAAATTTCATGAAAATCGTTGGAGCTGGATCCGACATTATCCGAACTCCAACAAACTGTCCGGTATCAAATATACGATACCCGATAACTATTTCTGAATATTGTCTTTCCTGGGTCTTGACCTTCATCCACAAGCTGATATAAACCTCCCGATGTGGCTCAAGGACACCTGGCACCGGTCGCAGGCTACCAGCCAACTCCCTGCGAGCTTATGTAAGCGTGCCACTAGCGCAGATACTCACCTACTCGTATGTGGAGCAACTTTGCTCAATTGGTCCCCGATCGTAGAACAACTTTCTCGTTTATTTAAACTACAAATAAGCGTTTACATTGTGTAATGTGGCTTATTTTACTTAAATATATGTATTTAACGACCGCATGAGAGACAGCCTGGCTGCCGGCCGCTGGCCGAGTGACGGCCTAAAGTTAATGCAAACCTAACAAGGTGCAACTTAAAGTACTGATTTGCCAATCGATTTTTCACAGAAAGAGCACGGTGTTGTTTAATAAAATAAAACACAAGGCTATGGATTACTCCACACTTAGATTTATTATCAATAGATTTTGACCAACAAACAGATGTACATTGCTGGACGTAGGCCTCACTCCCAGGAGAATCGTCGCAAACATCTAAATCCTTTGGCGTTCTGATTCAGTGAACTCCCGCAAACTTGACCAGACCAATCAGTACGTGGCCTCTACCCTACTATATACTTAAACTACCTGCCCGACAAACTTCGCTCCGCCCTATAATTAATAGATGATTCACTATTTTGGCGATAGTGGCTCACATATAAAAGATAGATATGCTGTCGCGGGCCTTTTTGCCTCCTTACTTGACACTTATCGTGATATTTTGTACAATTCACACAATATCTTTATAAATTATAGCCTATATGTTAATCTGATGAAGTACCTATAATATTGTAAAGTTTCATTAAAATCCAATCGGTAATTTTTGCTTGAAAGAATAACAAATATATGTACATACTTATGAACATTCGCATTTATAATTATATTAGTAGGATTATGATTACGTTAAACAATTAATTAATTAATTAACCAATTACTATTTCTGAACACAAAAAAATACACCATGAGTGGTTATTTATTTAAATGAATTCAAAGTTGCTGCAATACAAGTTTAATCCTTTCTCGTAATAACCAGATGTTAGGCAGTGCCAGACCGCGGTGTGGCAACAGGAAGCGGCTCGGCTCCGCAGCCGGAAGTTGCCACACGCGCCCGTTCTTGCGCACTCGCAGGATACCTCCAGTGTAATTACCACCGACGTCATAAATGTCAAGGGCGCGGCCTGCATTCCATTGTACTTCGCTGCAACCTCCGTAACAAGGGAAACAGGAACATTATAGATCAGCTCACTCTGTATGCAGACGATAGTGGAATGTGTGCCACACATTCCACTATCGTCTGGTAAATGATTTACGTATCTTGCAAACTGCAGCAAAAACTGTCCATGCTAATGGCTCCTCGAGCCCAACCTCGCTGTCGTTTCTACCTCACGGTTGCGGAACACTTTGCGAGCTGAATGCTTTTCGTTGCAAATCGTACCTCAAGTACTAAAATAAGCTAATGATTGTTTCCGCCAATCATCCCCAACACTTGCCAAGCCCAAGTTACTGATGAGCTGGTAATCTTTACTAAATGCTTTGGACAACCAGTTTTAATTCTATCTCTAATCAATTAAAAATCATTTAAATTATAACATAAAATATATGTCAATGTCTGTACGCGTGAGTCGAACGACATAATAATTACAAAACGTGTGCAGTGTTGTGCTTATTGTTTCGTAAATTATCATTAAATTTAAGTAAACAACTTCGTAATAATATACTCTGATGTGTAAATTGAATTAACTGGTCCATTTAATAGACATTATTTTCTAACAATCTCCGAGAGTCTAACGATGGTTATTGTTCAACTAGTACACATTTTAATACCCAATCGGTTCCATCTAACCTTAGTTCATTTATTTTTTCCAGGAGAATTACTTTTACACTTTCCGGTCCCCTAGCTTTAGGCTACAACTCATGAAGCACGTGCCACCCGATAACTTGTTATTGTCAATGACCCGAGTTAACACAAACTTAAATCTAACTTGACCCGAGACCGGGGCAATGCACCGACCTGTGGAAACTTTTCCATTCTCTTTTCGCCTTCGCGAAAATTTCCACTGCCCTCAAACTTACCGCTACAGTTCCAATTCGAGGCGAGTTCAGAGCACAGCTGGATATTGTGCGACATGTACATATGTATGTGGGTGCAACAGGTCGAGCGGCTGCTTCAACTAATGCAAGTATTAGAAATATCCTTATTAGTGTCATTCTGTACCTTATGAACGTTGTCTTCATTCTTAGAGAATATACCTATATATATAAAACTCGACTTTCACAGTGTCAGTCGCCATACTCCTCCGAAACGGCTTAACCGATTTCAATGAAATTTTGCATATACATTCGGTAAAAAAAAATTAAAAAAAAAATTAAAAACGTTTATTAATACTAAAAAAAATCAAATAAAATACAAGGCGAGTTCCCTGGCTCATAAACTAAATAGGTTTTTATCTATCTATCTATCTATATATAATATTATAAATGTTAATGTAAGTTTGTTTGTTACACTTTCACGCGAAAGCTACTCAACCGATCATCATGAAACTTTGTACACGTATGTATTCTTGGAGGTATTAGAAGTAACATACATAGATACTTTTTATGAAAAAAATAATATATAAAAAGCGAAGTATGTATGTTACCTATTGACTTATAGACTCCGAAACGGCTGTACAGATTTCGTTGAAATTTACAGGGATTGTCCAGATTGGCAAAGGGGGTGTTCCTGTGTTTGATAGCGATCGGATCAACATAATTAGTGGTACGTGGGCGAAGCCGGGGCCCTAGTAACATAATAAAATTTACGTCTACTTTATGATTTATTTATTATATATCGGTTTCTTATATCATTTAAATTAAATCAAATACCATTTTAATTTAATTCGTTCGAGAGTTGGCGTCAAGCAGTCGACCGGTCGTAAAAAATGGAGCCAAAACCTATACAGCACAGACTACGGTGATACTGTGCCGACCCCACATGAGTGGGCTAAAGAGAGACGATGGTATGACATTTCAATTTAAAAATACTATCAATACAATAAAATTTAAACTATAGGCCGGCAATCATATTTCAGTTAAATCTAAAATTGCTCGTGTTAAAGCAATAAATAGTAAGTTAGCAAATTTAAATCCGCAAAGATGCACATTATATCAGCTGTCGACGATCGAGATTCCTCATCATGTGTTTTATTAACTTCATAACATACAGAAAGCGACCAGCTCGGGTTTGCCAAAGCAACGACTCTTATATCAATGACCTTTTGCCACATTCAATTTTAATGCTGCGTTTGTGTTACAAACCATTGATTGGCCGAGTACTTGTTGCGTTCCACTATGTTCTAAACGTGTCAGAAGCTCATCGCCGCATACTGAGGACAGGCCAGATCCGAAAAGGAATATTAAGATTTTTTGAAATTCTCACACCAATTTACTTTGCACTACACTCGGGCGTAGACACGCCGGACTGCGATGCGATTTATCACGATGCGACACATTTGTCTATGGTTTGATAAGTGAACTATTTTACCTCTGCGCAAAACTTGTTTGTGCTCGCCATCTATTGACAGACTTAATGATTGTAATATATTAAAAGTAAAATGTAGGAAGGCTCTAATGTTTCTTACTAATAGGATGGGAAGGGGAAGAGGATTGGACGGGGAGGGGGTTAACGGGGAAAAGGAAATATCATTTTTCCTGTCTATGCCCTCCTCTGTCCATTAAAGGTAGGCAACGCATCTGCAACATATCTGTCTGTTGCGGATGTCTATGGGCAGCGCTCACTTAACATCAGGTGATCCCACCTTCTCACATAAAAATAAATAAATTCCTCATGAAGACCCGGTCACGTTTAAATATTTAAATCCTAATTATGAACAAAAATAATAGTAATACAAGAATAATAAGTTGTTATATTGATTCCGCTTGTCGCGCCTCAATCGACTCGCGCGACGCTGTCGATGGTGGTGGTGGGGCAATCTAGCGATGCACTGGTAACGGCCGGCTGTCTTGAGAGCATAGACTATAAAATATAAACAATGTACTACACTATGCGTTACTACAATGATTTCATCTTTAAAATCAACACCGAACAATAATAAGTTACCACGTTAGACTGATTGGGCTAGAAGGGGACAGCACCGCTGCCCGCTTGAAATCCCTCATGAGGTGAGTTTATCTCTATTGTTTATAGTCCCATAAATCGTGAATAAAGTGATTAGCACTTGAGCCAGTAACTCGGCATAAGTGAACGCGGCACGACGCGGCGATTAACAGCCGTGCAGTTTTTGCGCTCCTTTTATGTGCTACTTGTTACACGAGCGGCCGACAATTTAAACATGACAAATTAATTGTTTTACACAAACATACATTTACAAATCAAGCAAAAACAATAATAGATAATTATCTTGTTGTTGGGTTTTGGAACTAAATAATGGTACGAGACTACTTTAGCAGACATATTGAGAACACGACAGCCTCAGAACATTACTGGTTTATCTACCAAAATATATGGAGCATGCAATAACATTTCTGCCGTGTTCTTCGTTCACAAGCGTAGCGCGTTTTATAATGTAACAACATATAGCTTCAGTTGTCGCGCTCGGTACGTTCCGTCGCGATTATAGACGACCTAGGCACGTCCTCGACTATCGAGACGATGCAATAACCATCGCTCAGGCTAGGATGAAACAACATCGCAACAAAATCACATACCGTTCTCGCCGGCGAGGACGGCTATTACCTTCTCGATACGGCCACATAGCCGGCAGATTCTTCTCCCCTACTCATGATAGAAGCGTTGCTGGAGTTTCTTCCGCCACTTCTTCTCCCAGCGCTAACGCTTTCCGAAGTGGTAGTAATGTTAGCTGTAATAATACTTATAATCAGATAATGGCTACCGATCGAGCCGAGGCTCGGCCCTCTCGGGCACCCTCGAATCGGAAAGCTAAACGCGTATTGAGTGACAGCCCAAGCCGAGGTCCCCTCTCGGGGGCCCTTGAGCCGAGCCACTCCATGGAGCGTCCACCGAAGCGACCTAAGAGCTCGGTGGCCTCCCAATCCGGTAATAATATTAAAGTAACGGCCCGAGCCGAGGTTCCCTCTACGGAGGGAGCCCTCGAGCTTAGTTACTCTTAAAGAGGCTTAGGCTAGGCGCCCTCTGCGCCCTGCCGCCTCGAGCCCGGTGTAGCTGTAAATGCCTCCTCAAGGCAAACAGTGACCCTTCAGTCACAAAAAAAAAAAAAAAAAAAAAGCTTCAGTTGTAAATGTATGTCGCTCACTCCCTGGAGAGATTCCGACCGGCCGGCCGCTGCTCTGCCCGCGCGCCGTGTGACAATTGATACAATTGTTACATAACCAGTAGTAATCAAACGGGTTTGCGAAAGTAACATAAAGATAGTAAGCCTTTACAGAGAACAGAGTTCTTACAATTTGTATCAAATAGGATTGTTTTTTTTCAACTTCTATTCTATTCTCTTCTAAGAGCCACTTTCGTTGTGGAAATTGTAAGATCTTATGGAACAGACAGCAGAAGGAAATGTAAAGAAGAAGTGGAGAGTACGACGCTCTCGAGATACATTTTCCACCACCCGTAACAATTATGCCGACGAGATAACATGACATTCACGGATATGCTCCCAATACGAGTATATACATACTTGTGAAGTGAATGCTTTCGTATTATAAAGAGTAGCCCGTTAAAATACCATTGTTAAAATGACGTCACGTTTAAACCCAAACTCAATTATTATTCAGATATATTAATGAGTACATAAAATTATTTATTTAAACAACCGGTTCTAAGACGAGCTGTCGCGGCGACGTGTCCTCACCAACTTACTAGTTATTCTACAAGCGGTCGCTAAGTTGGGATGTGTACTATTACGATTTCTATCGCTTATCTCTGCAGATAACGTGCTACTTGCCACCAATTTATACGTAAATCTTTTGCATAAATACATTCATATTTTTCCTGGTGGAATTTTTTAATTCGTATATTTGTATGTTTCTTGGCCTGTGCTTTAGTTAGGGCCCAAGTTGGGCATCTATGTACTAATGAAAACTTGACAAAATTCCACGTTGAAAAATAAGACGAGTAAAAAACTATTTGAAAAAATCATGCCACGTTGTAACAAGGTTCTAATAAATAAAATACTAAAAACTATTACACACAAACAAACGAAATAATTAGTTGTTACTATCGAATGGAAACCGCGCGCTTTAACTAGTGGTTACATCATTATGACCATATAAGGTAATCGTTGGTACCGGAAATCAAATTCTTTCTAGAACATTTGATAACAATCGCGATAACAAATCTAAAGAGATTGACAAAGACAAAAGATGTCATTTATATAGCAAAGAAAGTCAAATAGAGGTGGACAGGGCATGTAGCCAGAGAGGTAGAAAATGGAGCAAAACTTTAATGAACTGGTACACAGGGCATGTAGCCAGAGAGGTAGAAAATGGAGCAAAACTTTAATGAACTGGTACACAGGGCATGTAGCCAGAGAGGTAGAAAATGGAGCAAAACTTTAATGAACTGGTACACAGGGCATGTAGCCAGAGAGGTAGAAAATGGAGCAAAACTTTAATGAACTGGTACACAGGGCATGTAGCCAGAGAGGTAGAAAATGGAGCAAAACTTTAATGAACTGGTACACAGGGCATGTAGCCAGAGAGGTAGAAAATGGAGCAAAACTTTAATGAACTGGTACACAGGGCATGTAGCCCGAGAGGTAGAAAATGGAGCAAAACCTTAATGAACTGGTACACAGGGCATGTAGCCCGAGAGGTAGACCTGCACGAGGATGGGTTGATGAAGTCAGCAATCCTGCTGGCACAATATGGACGAGCGCGAATTGCTAAGAGAGAGGAAAAACTTGGAAGAGGCCTTTGCTAGCGAGCAAACAGACAGATACAATAAAATAAAAACTGATCATATATATTTTTTTGTCGGAATAAAATTTTTATTAATAATAATAATAATATCTTAAGACACATATTCACACGCGGCCATCTGATCCCAAGCTAAGCAGAGCTTGTGCTATGGCAACCAGATAACTGATATACTACATATACTACTTCTCTTTTGTAAATACATACTTAAATAGATAATTACACCCAGACTCAGGACAGACATGTTCATGCACACAATATCTGTCCTGGGTGGGAATCGAACCCACGACCTCCGGCGTGAAAAGCAAGTACCTTACCACGCCAAGCGGCCCATCCATCCATTATAATTGTATAATATATATTTGCACTATAGTGCACTATATATGGTATACTATTAAGTCAATTTCGGTACTTAAGATTAAACCTTACAGATAAACATTGGCTACTATTATGTATTGCAAAAACTGTTAAAGTTGTAATGTGGTACGAATGTTTGTTTGGGGAACCGATCGTAACAATTTTACCGACAATCGTCCAGCTTCAGCAACAAATATTGCTCCATATAAACTTTCACCCCCTACTTTAGATCTTTAAGCAATGAATTTGGACAAATCTTTTTTTAAAACTCGCCTCCGTAATAGAAATCTGTAAAAAACGTCAAGTCCTTGGACACATTCGCTTGGGCTGTGCGTTGATATGCCAGTCTGTCAGTTTCCACAAAGGTTAGAAATTTGTACATACTGTGTGTGTAGCTAGCGGATATATGTTTTGTTTCATCATACCTCGTACGATAACAGATATCATCAATGGCAACGTAAGAGAAAAGTATTTTCATGATTCTAATGGAGTAAGGATAACAAAATACAATTAATTAAACATCGAATTTAACAAGAAAACCTATTGTCATCTCTCTGTATCAATCTGTGTCAATTTTTTAAAGACGATTTTACGCCAGTAGAAACCCACGGTAAGGACCGTCTTTGATGGTACCGTAGGTGTCAAGCGTGAAAGAATTACGCGTAAAAGGAATTTGAAAAATGTAAAGATAGGCCAAAACAGGTAGGCCAAAAATTAAAAGTATTTAATGTTCTGGTTTAGAACCGGACCTCGCGCGTCTTGCTCCGTGTACCGAGCGCGGCCCAAGGACAACGCAAGCGATAGCCAATCAAATATTATGACGAGTTCCGTACTATTATGTCGATCTATGTACACTTAACATATGTTTCTACAGCCAGCAAGTTTCCAAGCATTTTCCACACGATTCCGTTCACATAAAGTAGCGTCTATAGGCGAGATTATCTGAGCTCTATATATATTCGTTTACATATAGTTTTCTGCTCTCCATTTGTTGTTTCATCATCACCCTGTCCTTTTCCCACTCATGTGGGATCGAAACAGTATTGTTTGCAGTCCATACTGTATAGATTTTGGCTACAGTTGTTACGGCCGACCGCCTACTTGACGACAATTCTCCTCGGAAATAATTGGTTGTATTTAAGTCTTGTTTTTATCAGAGTGATTAAAGATAGTCAAATGTCGTGAGGACTGTTATTGTTCGGGCGTTTCTCGTCAGGTTGGTCATTAGCTGAGCGGCATTAATTTCTTCTGCGATAATAAGCCTGTGCTATTATTAATTCCTCCAGGACTAGCCCTCTTCCGTCTTCATGGAATTCCGCTTACTCATGTTGATTTCGGAATAATTGACTTGAGGATGACAAGCAACTTACTATTTTCTCGTTGGAAGCATCGTCCAGTGTTTGTCAATAATTTACCGATTTGACAATTCACACGCGCACAGCCTTGCTGGTTTTTAATGACAAGTTCATAATTGGTCTTAGATATTCGTATAATAAAGTAACCAATATATTGTACATACATCCTACGAAATAAATGAATACAAACTCTTCTTTTTGACTAACTTATTTTTTTCTTGATTTGTTAGGTTTTTTCTATAAAATGTCCAGGTCATTAAGCTTCTCCAGATCCAGACGGTGATAGCTTCACAAACTATCTATCAGCAAACAGCATATAAAGATTGTTCAATATTAGTTCTCAGACAAACTCGTATAAGTTACTAGCGACCAGAGAGTTTGACGACACAAACGTACTGGTGGAAGGGATTTTGTCCTTATTCGTCCGGACCCTAAATATAATTATGCCTACGATTATAAATCTTAATATTTATTCAAATCAATAGGGTCCAGTTTCGGGCGTGGGTTTTTATTTACTTATTATTATTATTTGCTCCCCGCGGTAGTATTTAAGAGATCACGACTCTTCATTTGTGCTAATATTATTTTAGTCTTCGCTCGATCACGAACGACATCACAATATTAGCAAAATGAAGTTTCTGGTGAGTTGCTATTTTATTTTGACAGGGACATGGTCACTTACATTCAATCAATCAAAAAGTTGTGGACTTACCTTTTATTGTCTGACTTTTTGTATCCAACAATAAAGAACAAGAAAGGAATTTAAATAGACATTTTCTTCATTTCGAGTTGATTACCTGTTTGTTTGTATGAGTTGTAATGACCAAGTCCTAATTTAAATGTAATTTAATAAAACAATGAATTGCTCTTTATTTACTAAGACAAATTCATTTCCGTTACATACAAGCATGAATTTGCTACTATAGAAAGTGTAAATATTTATCTGTGTTCAGATCCTAACGGCGCTGCTGGCGGTCGGCAGCTGCGTGCCGCTGCAGCGCAGCAGGCGCAGCTTCCAGCACTACTCAAGCCCGCAGCTCTACGGCAACCAACAATACTATACGGTGATTAGCTTCACTTTGAAATCGTACACGATACCTAATACTTACTTCATCATTAATTAAATTTGTAATTAATTTATCTTTCTTATCCCCTCTCTTACAAGCCGCTTTTATCCAGACTTTTGTGCAAGTTTACAGTATTAAGGAAATGTTGCCGAATAATGTTTTTCTAAAACAAATTTATTTAGAGCTGAAACTTTGTCAAAGAAACGTAATAATATTATTATTATTATTACCCACAGCCTGTTAGCATGTGTGCATATATTTTTTGTTATTTATATAAATTACCTAATAGCTAAATAGCAAGTTTGCAAAAATATTTAAGAGTGTAACTTTTAGTTAGGCGCTACTGACTTAATAGTGCAACAATATGTAATTAATAATAATAATATTAAATTGGCCATTTTTAGAATGTTCCCACTGTAGGGACACAGGCCTCCTCTCAGAGAGAGGGAATGAGCCATAATCCACCACGCTGGCCCAATGCGGGTTGGCGGATGTCACATGTCTTCGAATGGGTGGTTCTAGGACATGCCGGTTTCCTCACGATGTTTTCCTTCACCGTTTTGAGCAGTGGTGATGAAATAATTACACAAAGTAAAGCGCCTGCCTGGGTTCGAACCCGTGACCTACAGTACGTAAGTCGGGGCCTAAACCGCTGAGCCACCACTGCTCTATTAAATATTATGCGCTATTAAAATTTGCTAATTTCTTAATGTAAGGCGCTTATGCATTTTTTTGTGTTTGACTTTCGATTTTATTTATTTTCCCATTTGTTCACTCATTTTATAATTAGTGTTATTCAGTAGAGCATGTTAATATATTCATTAATTAATGATATTCAACACTTGATATTCGGTGGTCCGCAAATATGTTCGACCGGTTGATTATTGTATTATTAATTAAATTATTGCAGTCGCAGGCGGTATCATCACCGGTGTACTCCGAAGTGTCGCCTCAGCTGTACTCTGCGGACATCTCCCCCTCGCTCTACGGCTCATCGTACTACCCTTCCTCCCAGACGTACTCCTCCTACGCGTCACCCTCTTACGCGTCGGTGCCGCGCGTGCAGTACAACGTACAGGCGTCGCCGGCATACTCCCAGGTGTCCGCGCCTGCGCTCTACAACGCTGAGCACTCGGAGCACGCGTCCTCCTCCTCCCACTACCGGCTGCAGGCGCCCGCCACCGTCGCCTACGCCCAGCCCTCCTCCGCGCATTACGTAGCCCAGCCCTCCCCCGCGCACTACGTCCAGCAAGCGCAGTACGTAGCCCAGCCCGCCTGGCAGCAGGGCACGTGGACCGCCAACAACCCATGGTGTTAACCTGTAAATTTTTATAAAGATTAAATAAATTAAATGATGTCAAAATTGTGTCCGTGTTTGTGTCCTTGTTTTTTTTTTAATTAGCAAACCGCGTAAATAATTGACTATTTCTTTAGACCATTGCAACTAGCCCAAGCTTGTGCAAGGGATTAAGATGGTCAGCAATTATAGTTGAATGGATTTGAAGCCACGACGTACCCAAACGAAATAATAAGTCTGTTAGCGCTTCAATCGTTTGTAAGATTACAAATGTATTAAGGTCAAAAGACAGAATTATTGAACTCTTCGCATCATTTGGTACAGGTCATCGAACTTGGAGCAGGAACACAATGTTCACGTAACGAGAACACGCCCAGAACCTTCCTCGGTACTTTTCTTATTAGTTTATATTTATTATCTATTTCATAAAAAACAATGGCTATTGACTTAGGTATCGATTGTTTTTTTTATAGTTTTGTATTAAACGAGCACACGGTTACCTGATATCAAGTGATCGCCGCCCATAAGCATGCAACAAGAGTTGCAGACGCGTTGCCTACCTTTAATGCACAGAGGAAGGGATAAACAGAAAATGGTTATATCCCTTTCCTATTCACCGCCGTCAAGTCCTCTTCCCCTTACCATCCTTCCTTTTTATCAAAGGATGGGTAGGGAAGAGGACCAGAATTAGGCCTCCGGCACCTCACTCAATGGACTGAACGGAGAATAATCTACTTCACACCTGCTTTCTGTGAGGTCGTGGTATTTCACCGGTCGAGCCGGCCAATTCCTGCAACAGATGTTGGTTTTGCGGACTGCGACGGACAAAAAAGTGAAGACAAGAAAGCTTCCTAATCAGAACGCATTTTCTATAGCTCACGTTATTTCAACATTGACGGTGTGAAACACTAGCTGTCCTCTTTTTTCTTATTATTTTAATTACGCTATCCTTTTTACACCATTTGACATGAGTAAATCACTCATGTATGACAATGTGTGTATTTATTTGGCACACTTTTAACCATTTTGTACAAATTTCTACTGTAAATAATATCTTTGATTTAATTTGTTCAGTCTCAGTGGCTCGAGTTCTGTATCGTCATGTTCGCGCACCCATCAGTGGCCAGCGTCAAACTAGTTTTATGTGTCGCCGATGATACGTAAAGTTGCAAAGGTGACATCATGACCTACTAAACGTGTACAACGTTAAAATGTTTTCATCAATGTATTAACTTCATTTACATCGCCTTGTAACAGTGGAACCATATTAATATAATAAAGCTGTTGAGCAGAGAGTATTAAGTAAACTGGTCAGACTTATAGAAATTGCACGGGAAAGTCGTGCACACAAAGTAGAAACGCAGCTATCGGATGCGTTTGAAGTGGTCACTGGATTAAAGCAGGGGATGAGCTATCACCTATGCTGTTTAACTTGGCTCTTAAACATGTCATAAGGCATGTAATGGCAGTCGAGGGTGGAATACAGCTGAACGGAATCAATAGCTTAATAGGCTACGCAGAGAACCTTGTTTTACTCGGAGCGGCGGAAGTGCTGGACAGAAGTGGACAGAAAAGGTTAACCTTAGGATTACTCACGAAAAATCCGAATGATGCAGACGCGTCGATACAGGAGCTCAAGAAGACCTTGAGAAGACCTTGAAGAGTCGGCAATATTTTTCTAAAGTAGTGGACATGTTATCATATCTGGGTTGCTATAACCGATCAAAATACTCGGGAAAAGGGAATCGAAATTCGAGTTCAAACTTCCCTACTATGTTATACAGCTTTGCACAAGGTATTAATGTCCAGGCCTCTTAGCAGATGCACTAAAATTTGCATTTATAAAACTGTAATTAGACCGATTCGTACGGCTATGAAGCCTGTCCTGAAGGAAGGAAGCAAGCTCTTAGTGGCGGAATGCAAAATATTTAGAAAAATACTAGGATTAGTGCGGAAAGAGGATGGAACATGGCGAATCAGGAACAATGCATAAATTTAGAAATTGGTGGCCGAGCCGAACGTCATTGGTGAAATAAAAGCACAGACTTCTATGAAAGAATGGATGAGGACATGAACATGAAGCGTGCATACTTGGAACGGCCAAAATCTTTTTTAATTAATTCTTGTTATAATTGCAATAAATGCCTTCATCTTTGCACTTTCCATGTGTATATTGGGTGCTCATTAGCGAGCATTGCGGCGGGCGGCGGGCGGCGGGCGGCGCGCGGCGGCCGCTTAAATCCTGTTTTCTAATAATACAAAAGCCTCTATTATTACTCGACAACAACTTTATGTGTGTATATAAGGAGACTTGTTTTTTCACAAGTAAATCATTTCACATTTTATTTGTAGGTGTTGGTCTTGTGGCGAATAAAATGAATATTCTGGTGAGTTCTGAAACAAACTTACTGACTATAATGAGTTGTGAAAACTGAAATATACAACAGTTGAACTAATTCAGTTCGTAAAGGCTGATATGGCAGTGTTTAAAACACATTCGTTGTTTCGTAACGTTGACGCAAGCGGTGGTCAGCCGTAGTCTTTCCTGTCTAAAGCTAGGCGACCTAGCCCAACGTAGTCCAGGATTTAAATCGGTGGTAGTGATTGCTTAGTTAAAATTATTTATACGATTATATGTAATGAAATAAATAAATTTGTTGTAGCTTATTTTGGCAGCGATAACATCAGGAGGCGTGTGCAACCTGCACGCCGACCACCAGTATTCTACAGAACCCACTGTCTACATTCAGGAGTCGACTGTACCGGTAAGAATGTAGCTTTATTAATTTGAGAAAAATATATGTAAAAAATAAGGCAAATCAAGACCTAACGATAATTCTACCAAAATTTGTAAACCCAACATTTTTTTTTGTAAATATAACTTCTCAATCGTACTTGCTGATTTGTTTCATTCTTTTGTAGTTGTAATTACATGCATTAAAGTTTAATTGATATGTTTTTAGCCCAAGGCCGTCAACCAGTACACGACGGTATCATCGCTTGGAGTACCTTCCGCTCACTACACACACGGATCTTCTGCGTTTGGATCGCATCTGTACCCTCACACTCACACGGGATCGGCGAACACATTCGGCTCAGCTAAGTCAATTTCATCTTTTCCATCGTATAGCACATTTTCTAGAAGTTACCAGCCCTTAGCGCAGAATGTATTCTCTAAGCCATACTCTTCGTTTGTAACGACGCCGTCATATTCGACTACAGTGTCACCAACGTATTCCACTATTTTCTCGACACCAAGATCATCGACATTTAATTCTGGTGTGTATTCTACGCCGGCAACAACAGTATCTAGCTATCCCGCCTCATATTCTACGCCTACAGTATCAAGTTATTCTTCAAGCTACCCTAGCTACAACACATATAAATCTGGTGTGTATTCTACGCCGGCAACACCAGTATCTAGCTATCCCGCCTCGTATTCTACGCCTACAGTATCAACTTATTCTTCAAGCTACCCTAGCTACAACACATATAAATCTGGTGTGTATTCTACGCCGGCAACACCAGTATCTAGCTATCCCGCCTCGTATTCTACGCCTACAGTATCAACTTATTCTTCAAGCTACCCTAGCTACAACACATATAAATCTGGTGTGTATTCTACGCCGGCAACACCAGTATCTAGCTATCCCGCCTCGTATTCTACGCCTACAGTATCAACTTATTCTTCAAGCTACCCCAGCTATGGAACATCTAAATCTACCGTTTCTTATCCTGCCTACCCGACATCTGTATTTTCCTCATCTTCGCCGTTTTCTAAAATATACTCTACCCCCGCTACGGTCACTACGTCATATCCATCGGTGAGTGCTTTTAAAAGTACTTTCACCCCAAATAATAAGGTTTACTCGACCGCCTTGCCTCAAGTTTATAAAGATATATCCAAACCGGTGGTTACACAATTTTCATCCCCTAGTTTATGGTCCTCGCAGGGAACTTCCCACGGTTTTTCTTCTAATGTAAATGCACCTTTGGCGATCCAAAAATCGACGTTTACCTCGGTCAAACCAACATTAACTGCATATTCTGCACCGGTTACGTTGAGTCCTTTCACTGGACAATATTCCTCAGCTATCAAAAATCAGGGCTCACAATATTCAACGAACTATTCCCCCGCTGTGAATACTGTCGGGAGAACAGTATATACTAAGCCCGCTTACAATACCTATTCATCCGTTTCCTCTGCACCGATTTCATATTCTGCGCCAGTTAGCTGGTCTTCATACCCCACAGTGAAATCCGTGGGCGTTCCCGCGATTACTTCATATTCTAGTCCCGTGTCATCGCACGGCTCTCTGTCGTCACACTTCGCTTACCCGAGCACATCGCAAGTGTCCTCCGCATACGCATTCCACGTACAGCCGTCCGCGTTCACGTACAGTCTGCAGAATGCTCCTGTCTCGAGGGAGTACCACACGTTAGAAGCTCCGCACTCATGGAAAACGAGCCACACCTGGAACTCTCTGCCGGCACATCAACAGGTTTACGTTTCGTAGTTTGATGCAATGTTCACGCATTGAAATATTGTACAACTGTGTTTTTGTTTCTGGAAAATTCTAAATTATCGATTAAATTGTCAATCAACAAATTCTTTGATAAAACTTTACGTGATCATGTCATCGTAATCGTACTTTGGTTTACTCAAGTAAATCAAATAAAATGGATGAATGAATTATACGAATTAAAAAATTCTTTAAAAGTGTTGTTTCTATTTATTTCGTCACAACATCGCCCGCCGTAATATATTACAGGTCGAGTGCGACCGCTCAAACTAGTTTGCTAGTCTGCAAAAATCAATTCATCGCTTTTATTTCACAATCAACAGATAAAGTAGCTCGCTATTTGCAGTGTTGTCAGATCCAGAGGACAAAGGCTTACAGCTGAGGCTTCAAATCAACTGAATTCTTTCGTGACAAAATTTGTTGCAATTTGTCGCAATGCTACCGGCATTGCACTAACTTGTGTCGATTTAAGCCGAGAGTCCCTTTAACACTGAGGTATCACCGCGAGGAGTTGTCATAGAAATTATGACCCAAGAGTAACACAATTACAGAACGCTTCGGACGAGGACATTGTTGTTATCAGACCGCACCCCTCCCCCACCCCCATCAGGTGGAAATTATCCCGTCTCTTGCCCATTGGCCGTTTTCTATTAGTATATTCAAATGAAGCGAGTGATCTATCCATTTTTTTTGTAATTAATTTTTCTTATCGAAGTGTAAATTAAAAAATGAAATGAACGCATTGCGTTACAAAATGATGTATAGATAGTATTAACCCTACTAATATTATAAATGTGAATGTAAGTTTGTATGTTACGCTTTCACGCGAAAACTACTCAACCGATCATCATGAAACTTTGTACACATATTCTTGGAGGTACTGGAAGTAACACAGGATACTTTTTATGATAAAAAATAGTATGTAAAAAGCGAAGTCTGTATGTTCCCTATAGACCTATAGACTCCGAAACGGCTGGACCGATGTCGATGAAATTTACAGGGATTGTCCAGATTGGCACAGCCTGGGTTTGGTAGCGATCGGATCAACACAATTAGTGGTACCCGGGCGAAGCTGCGGCGGGTCACTAGTATTATTACATATTAGTAAAATTTTGGCGAGACTGGTTTTAAAAATGTGTGTTTTTAATTCAAGACGGCGAGTAAGGACAACCGAGGCGGCGGAACATAATTAAGTGTATAATTAAGTCTAGAGTTGACACAGTTATTGTATAATTTATTTTTTACATAAGTATATACACAGCTTAATAATTTTAGAAACTAGTCCTACAAGAGCACCATCCTAATAAAATAAGGCCAGAAATAGAAAAAATTATTTCATAATGGATTCATATAGCTTTTTTAATCAATTACATAATACATATTCAATCAATTTAAAGATGATAATAATAATAATAAATTAGCCTTTTCTAGAATGTTTCCCACTGCAGGGACACAGGCCTCCTCTACGAGAGAGGGAATGCGCCGTAATCCACCACGCTGGCCCGGTGCGGGTGCGGGGTGGATGTCACATGTCTTCGAATTTGGTGGTTCTAAGAACATGCCGGTTTCCTCACGATGTTTTCCTTCACCGTTTTTGAGCAGTGGTGATGAATTAAATTACACATAGAAAGCGCCTGAGTTCGAACCTGCAACCGACAGTACGTAAGTCGAGGCCTAAACCGGTAAGCCACCACTGCTCAATTTTTAGATAATTTACGTCAATTAGACGGCCGTAAAAACTTTGACTGAAATCTATACAATATCGTTAACCTGACTACGGTCCCTCTTTGCCGATCCATAACACGTGGAAAATCAAAAAGATGGTCGTGAAGGAGCTTACAACTGTACTACATTATTTTTTAAATTTGAAGATCGTCCATTAGCTACCGTTTGATTCGGTAAACTAAAAAAAAGTCACAAAACAAAGTAAATGATCATAATAAATGCGTCGTCCGAGGACGCTGTCAGTCTGTGGGAACCGGCGCGCGCTCGTCGACATATTTATTCCTAGCATCACGAGGTCACGTCGCGCTGTTGAAATCTTCTGGTGATATTTTATTATCAAGTCTTAGGAAGCTTTATTAGGTACATATACGTTCGTGCTTTGGGAAAATTACACGTGTAGATCATTTCAAGCACAATTGAACCTGTAACAATCAATCAGATGAAAAAGCACAAGTCTATGTACTAATATGTATTTTTTTCGTGTAATCAGTAAGATTCCGCCGAATCATTCCCATCACACAGCGTATTTTATTCCTTATATTCCATCTACTTCCCTCCGTTGTTTCTGCGGATGGACAGCACTTGCCTAATTAAATTAATTCCGATGGAATAACATTTGTTCGTCTCCAATCAGAGATCAAATGTGTTTTAACAACTGGATGACAAATTAGAGAGAACGCACTGGAGTTGAGTGATAGCATTAATTTACATTATGACTATCCCACAGAAGATAGGCGTGAAGATTTCTGCGTTCCGTGTGATCTGTAAGGTGCCGAACGCGTCATTCGAGTTCCCACCTGGAAGAGCATCCATCTGTCAGAAGAGGGGAGAGGATTTGAAGGGAACGGGATGAATTGGAAAAGGAATTATTTTTTCCGCTTGTTGCTCCTCTGTCCATTAGGTAGGCAACGCATCTGCAACTCTTTAGCTTGTTGCAGATACCTATGGGTAGCGGTCACTTGATATTGGGTGAACCGTTTTCTCAACTCGTGGCCGATCAAGTGTATTTTTAACATTATACATTCAGTTACGAACGATCGGATTCAAACAATGATTCACAAACCCTTCTAACTTAGATAGTGCGCTAACAATTCTACCGTTATTGTTAATTCGTTACTTCTTGTTGTACTTTGTTTGCACGCAACATTGCACAGATTGCAAGAATCTTTTTTTATTGTATTGTTATGTTATGGTAAAAATATGAAATATTGTAATACTAGTGTAATTAGCAGAGTCAATTAATTGTTATTGTGCAGTTTGGAAACAACAAATGATATGTAAGTACTGTGATACCCGATAGAGGGCGTGACTAATGATAAGTGTGCGTACTTTTGTGTATGACGAATATAAGTCGGCATATATATCGCCGGCAGTTTTCAAGCTTACTACTTACTTACGCTCCTGTGTAAATTGTACTTTAGTTAATTATTTAATTCACTGGGAATTACTTGCTAGCGATGCACTTAAAGCGTGAGATAAATTTACACTTATGTTTTAAAATTACGGCGCTTTTAGGAATTATAATGTTGACAGTCCTGTAAACAATAGTTAAAGATTAAACAAAATGTTTGTCTTATATCGGTCGTAATATAAATATTCATAGCGGACAAAACTAACCGCTAGGTTTCACGTTTTCGATTTTACATTCTTTTTTATTTCTCCAGCGACGACCTTGGCATCCGGCGGTCGACCTCAGGATTTCGAAAATCGTCTAATTTTGAGCTTATTAGCATTTTGAGATCGGATCGTGCATTTTGAAGCGAAGATACAGCCTTGCCCTTGCGAGAGGAGCGCGGGAGTGGGAAGGGCGGCGGCGGTTGCTCAACCCTCGCGAGTTTTTGAATTAATCACTCTTGAATTCGTATAAATGTCTCCAAAACGAAAATTTTGACATCACAAGTCAGCAGTCGTCGCATTAGCAACATGAACGCTTTCTTCGTGAGTATTTGTTTACGATCACATCTGAATTATTACTTTAATAGTTTTCGATAAAAGCTTTCATTTCATTGTGAAGTACACACAATATTAGATAGGCATGCGCTATGGGTCTGCCAACAGGCCCCAGCCTGTGTCTAGGATCGCAAATGGATACTGGATTGGATAGTGGAACAGTTATACTTGTTAACTTTTCATAACATCCGGCTAGGATCCTATCTTGTGTCCAAACTAAATTAGTATTAGTTATTTGTGAACAATAATTTTACAATTATTTACGATGATTCAATCTTCATTTTTATAATCTATTGCTTCTTGCTAACTATTTTTTAAAGATTCAAAATAGATTAGATTCGTTCCACAATTTATAAAAACAAATGAATCGAATCTAGTTTAACATTCATGGCGTCACTATGCGAGAGTTGATGCAACCGAATACAACACATGGGTAATTCATATTTGCATATTTCGGCGTGATTTATGATGGCCGCTCGGAAACCCACGTCTAGAATTGAATTATATTTTTATGGTTTTTAACTAATAGGAGTGGTTCGTTGCGTGGTCGGTTGCGACATCTTGCGTCGCCACTAACGACTGTAGCGAATTGATTTGATGAATATCGTTTAGAAACGATAAACATTAAATATTATAACCGCAGGCGTAGTTCTTTGTTTATAAAGCAAAACTTTATATTTTTAAATTACTGAACATAACTGGAACACAATAAGTTCATTTGTTACTACATTTACCGTAGCCTAATAACTTGGGCACTGATCTAATGGTATAATAATGGTGCTTATGTTTCATTGCTAGTGTCTAGCCCTACTAGGTCGATTGCTATTGATATATCTGACTGTAAATTGTTATTGTGAAACCAGATCAGTCAATTGAAAATTGAGGAATGTATTACAGGTATTCGCCTTGTTGACGGTGGCCGCGGCGGCCGAGACGCGCGACAAACGCGGGCTGGTGGGCGACGCGCTCCTCAGCCCCGGCCTGCACGCGCCGCTGCTCGGCTCCCCCCTGCTCGGCTACGACTCGGGTCTGATCGGCTCGCACGCGCTGCACTCGGCGTCGCTGCTCAACCCGCACCTCGCGTCGCCCTTGCTCGGCGCGCACTCCCTCCACTCTCCTCTTATCGGCTCATCCCTCCACTCTCCTCTCCTCGGCTCATCGCTCTACCCCTCCCTGTACGGCGCTAGCTCCTCGCTGTACTCCCCGCTGTACGGCTACGGCTACGGATACGGTTCGGGTCTCCACTCGCCGCTGCTCTCCTCCCCCTACCTGGGCTCGCATAGTCCCCTTCTCGGCTCCCTCTCCTCCCCTCTCCTCGCGGCACACGCCTCCCCGCTGATCGCGCACACGGCGCCCGCACTCACGGTGGTCAAGTCCTCCTCCGTGGTGCACTCCAACTCGCACGGCCACAGCAAGCACGACTCCGAACATTAAGTCGCTACAACATTTTTGTAATTAATTTATGTGTTGTTAAAATAGAAACAATTTTATAAATATATATTTTTTTACAAGATAATGTATTATTTTTATTTGTATAGTACATGCACTAGACGACATAATTATTGTATGTTTGTGTATGATAAAGCGACTAGGATTAAATCAAATCAATTTACTTAGGTACTTAAATTTTTTCGATTTTTGACAATTGGACAAAAAAACAATTGATCCGTTAGCCCCGAACTAGTATGTACATATATAACTGTGTTTCGGTGGCCAGTGGCTCCCCCCGAATACTACCAACTACATAGAACTATAGCTAAGATGAGATCTAAACTAGTTAAAGACATTTTACAAGTGGAAGTACATTATAAGCAAATATAATATTTTATGTGGGGAAAACGGACAAGCTGGATTTTCAGATTGACATCACCTCTTCAAGATCATACAGCGATGTTCGGACAGATAAGCGGATTATTATTATAATAATTTACATGATTAATACATATGTCGAGGTCAATAATCCGAATCTATGTACAGCAATCGTCAATTGCCGAAGAGACTCGCCGCGCGGGGGGTATACCACACGGCGGATGTTTACGACACGAGTCGGTTACGCAACAATGCGAACAGGTTTAAAGTTTAAGGGACTATTACTGCCGCTAATCTAATTAAAGTGACCGACTACATAACAACACTTCAAGCTCCACTTGAGGACGAACTGGTCTTGCATTGTACTACCCGGCCTATCATCCTTTCAATTCTAATCAATTAAAAATAAAACAACCAGATCATTGATATAGTACATCTACAATCCAATTGTAACCCACCGGGGTAGGCAGATATCACGATATTTAGCACACCTCCCTCGCTTCTTCTACATCCATACACCTAGGCATGCTCATCGGATACCGGTACTCCTTATATCTCGCTTCTCTAGTATGTCACTAATCTAAGTATATACTATCATAAAATGATAAGTGATTGTTTGTTCAATTTAAAAATAATATTTAATCAATTGCAAGCTCATCTATGAGCGGGTTACAGCAGCATGTACCAACGAAGGCCGCAGAAAAAACTGCTTGAGTCACACCACAGGCCCGTCTGCCCATGGCGAGGCCTGACAGCGGGACCCCAGCCTCACGGAGTTTACGAGATGAGGAAATCACAATCGTACATGATATTGTTACGAGTGTTTTGTCCATGTAATGTAAATGTCCTTCCTGTTTACATTCTAAGAACAAATTAACTAGAACAATCGTAGTCGTAATTTGTTTTGATTTTCTTATACCGGCATTTAAATAAAATATTAGGTCATTATAATTTATTGTAAACGTATCCGTTGCCCTCCGAATTTACATTAAATAAGGTCTTATACACACGAGCGGCGAGTCAGTCGAGTGTGCGATCTAGACATGGTAGCAGTACCAAGTAGTAGCGATAGCATATGCTGCTAAAGTAATGTAGTAATGACCGACCACCGTGTTCTGTTTCCGAATTAAATAAAACCATTATTTACAACTAGTAACCCGCCCCGGGCTTCGCCCGGGTACCACTAATTATGTTGATCCGATCGCTATCAAACACAGGAATGTGCCAATCTTCGCTTTTTATATTCTATTTTTTTTCATAAAAAGTATCCTATGTTACTTCTAATACCTCCAAGAATATGTGTACAAAGTTTCACGATGAATGGTTGAGTAATTTTCACGTGAAAGCGTAACAAACAAACTTACATTCACATTTGTAATATTAGTAGGGATATCGATTGCCATGGTAATTTTTCATGTTTTAACAATACTTTATGAGACATGTCACTTATAATTCTAAGTTATTATACGCGGAAACACTTACAAAAATTTTCAGAGTGGAAAATAAGAAAAACGTATTAACATAGGTGACGTAACTAGTATGTAACGTAACGTAATGTAGAAGAGGTAACTTTTCAACAGAGAGATAAACAAACGGATCGCCCGATGCCCCGTATCAATATACAGAGGACACAAGTTGTAGTTTAATCACAAGTTACATAATGTATTTATAATTAAGGACAATGCAAATAACAGTTTTTTAACAGATTGTTGGAAGTGTATGCTAATTAAGGTGGCACGTTCAAAAATACTGTTGTTTGTGTCTTTGTGCCTTTGAAATGAAGTTAGGATTAGAATATTTATTATGAAATCGGTAGTGCTAGCGACGTGGCCTGTAATAAATCTGTTTTAGTGTTTATTTTTTTTATTATCAACTTGTAAATAGTTTAAAAAATACGCGAGAATGTCATTAGCAAACCGGTCGTTGCAAAAAAGCTCGCTCCCACGGCCGTGGACTGCTTGAATTTAAAACATATTGCGAATACTTTTGGGATTATATTTTATCAATGGACATATCAGATGTTGCGGCACAGTCCTCTGTGTTAGTTACAAGCCAGAGCTCGCGTGAAACCCTAACAAACTACTATGAATGACTAACAAGACCGCAAGACTGTATAGAAAGGTAACGCACACGTATCGTCAATGGCTATTTCCTTTTTCAATATCAACATCAGATCACTAAATTACTTGACTAAATTTCTAATTAAACTTTGTCCATGAATATTTTACAGCTAACCTTCAAATTTGTTTTTAAATATTCACCTTATTATTTGGGGAATATTCATTACTAATACTGTGTAGGTGAACCTTTTGTAACGTTAATATCATTCAAAAGTCACAGTGTCCGATTATACTGCGATCTTACATAGACTCATGACAAACGAGTGCGTCTTACCGACAGACCAAAGGCTGCGGAAGCAAACTCAAGTCTGTTAATTTTGATCCGTTACGTCAGTTGAGATATTCTTATGAAGGACTTTGTCACTACACACGGGTCATTGACACAGTAGTCAACAAATCTTATTACTTACTGTACTTGTTCCAGCTTACACTTGTGACAAAACTTTAGTACAATAAACAAACGCGTATAACAGTGGTAAAGCCCGGAACAACAACATCTTTTGCACGAAGAGTATTCTGTGTTTCGTCTGATGAGTGAGGTGTTGGAGCCCTAATTGTAGTCCTCACCCCCTTCCCACCTTTTTCTAATAATGGATGGGAAGGGGAAGAGGATTTGATGGATGAGGAGGGAATGGACAGGGAATAAAAATAACCTTTTTCTGTTTGTCCTCTGTCCATTAAAGGTAGGCAATGCATCTGCAAATCATTAGCTTGTTGCAGATGCCTATGGGCAGCTATACTTAATGTCAGGTGCCGCTTGCTCGTTTGCTACTTTACTACATAAAAAAAAAGACATTACATATCGGCCAAAAGTAAGATTTCTCATGAGTTAAATCTTAAGACTGACTAAGCATCTACACAGATATATCCTCGCGCGGACATCGCAGACCAAATGCAGAAAACATTACATGACTACTTTTCAATATTGTAGTACTCCAGAATGTGATAATTCACGAGCGGGTCAGCATTAAGATTTCACTCAATCACTCATCAAGTCAAGCTGGTTGGCGTTAGTTCTAGCACCAACTGACGGACGAAGGACAAAACTCTGGTGCAGAGATGATCTATGCACATTAAAAGCATTGGCGTGCTTATAAATTGAAGGACCGTAACGTCACGTACATAATGATTAACGCCTTCCACGTCTTCTACGATCGCCATGATCCGTGATATTAGAATTTTCCTGTCTAGAGATACTATAAAAATAAGCCAAAAAGTAAAATGAAGCCGATAGCGTCATCGAACTTTTAGACACTGTAAATCTGCTGCGCGCACAACGCACGCTCTGCTACAGAGATAAGCCCCATGGACTTTTGAAGTAAAACAATTAAAAGAGCTGCGGTCCAACCGAACTTCAAGCGACCGCCACCCGTAGACATCTGAAAGCAGCTAATGAGTTGCGGACACGTTGCATCTTTAATGAACAGAGTAGGTATAAACGGAAAACAAAAATCCTTTTTCAATTTATTCCCTCCCCGGTCAATTCCTCCTCCCCTTCCCATCCTCTATTATAAATGCGGGTTGGATGGAAAGGGAATGGGATTAGAACTGAGCCATATTACATTGAATTAAATTGCTTTTAAAGCAATTAAATAAGAATTTATGTTAAATTCGATAAATTCCTCCTGTTACGGTTAAAAAATAATTAAGCTAATACGTAAACCACGAAACGGCCTAAAAACACTTTTATTTCGGTATTTCCATTGTAAACGTTTTAAAATATTTTTACAAAGAAAGATTCAAAACGCAGAGCTCGAAGGTGAAAAGCCTTATAAGGAGTTTATCGTCAAATCCAATAAATGATTTATCAGATTTAGTTGCGATTAAGTCGGTGACCCCTGTAATTGGCGTTTAGAACGCCTACGCAATACTCGAATATCATTCGATCTCGTACACAATACATTGAACATTCGTGAAGAAAATTTTGGATATACGTCTAACGAATGCAGCAACAGATTTGGAGCAAACAATAATGTTACAGTTTAGGCCTTGTTGTGATACCGGATCTAGGAGGGGCTCGTCCTCAGAGTGACGTGACCATGTAACTTTGGACTGCATCAACAGATATGTACCGGTCACCTGATCTCTTGAGGTTCGACTACGTCATATGCAGTTCCCTCTAGCGGTGGAGTCGCGAGTATATAAAGGCGAATGCTCGCTTCAAGCTTCATACTGATACTTCGCTCACAAAGCAGCAACAACTGTCAATATGAAATTCTTCGTAAGTCGTTTTGTTATGTAATATTGTTCTATTTGTAATAAAAAATACTTCAAGTGATTGGTTTTGAATTAATCTTACACAAGGTAGCCAACGCTTAAGGCAGACAATGGATTTCCGAGAGAAATTTTACACACTCATACATTGTAACGTATATTATTTGACATGTGTTTAAACATATGTGTTCACAGGCTGGGATCGTTGCGCTGGTGGTCCTGCTGGGCGCGGCTTCGGCAGGCTTCATCGGGTCCGGCTGGTCGTCGCCGGTGGTCTACTCGCGGCCGGTGGTTTACTCGCGGCCGGTGGTCTACTCGCCGTCCTACTACGGCGGCCACGGCTACGGAGGTTACGGCGGCTACGGTGGGTGGTCCTCGGGCTGGAGGAGCGGCTGGTGGTAGTCGGGGCTCCGCTCGGCTTCGCTAACAACATATTTACTTCTTTCTTCCTGGTGCAGCGTCAGTTTACACAAGAGGATTCCTCGCCCGTTATTATTGCTATAAATTCTGGCGATATATACTCACAAAGCAATTGCCTGAAGTACCTTGTATGTTTCTGTGATAACAAAAATTTTTATTTTTCAAATAAATTAATTTTTAAACAATTCTGATTTTTTCTACTCATTTTGCCATTTGCTATGACGCGTGTAACTCCCGATATGATCTTACTTAACAACAAAAAATATACATTCATACATGCGTACGAATTAAAAGCATTTGTCAACTGTAACCTAAACTATTTAAACATAACCTACAAAATCAAAGCAATCGTTGTAAACCGCCGATAATAAGTTCAGGTCAAGAGAGTTTCGTTCACGTTTGTGATAACGTGACATCTAAAAAAATGTCCTAGATGGTTACACCACCTAAAAACCTAATCACACAGATCGCAACAGCCTTTTCAACTGCCGAAATGTTCCACGCTGTCCGCTCCGAAGGTTTCAATAATGAATATCTAATTTTATCTTTGAATGTCATCAAAATCTAAGCGAGATTTCAACTCATTCAAACGAAGCATTCAAATCATTCCTATGCATAAGAATTTATATGGTTATTGATTTCTAAATGATAAGTGAAAATGTCGTGCAAAGCTGCCGTGTCGCGCGCCATACGCGGCACTATTCACCTACAGTAGGAGGCCACCTTGATGACCGCAGGACCCATAATATCTGCAGCAGACGTATCAGTTCAGAAATCGAACAGAATCGATCCTGAACAATGCAAAACGATCAAATCTATTCGAAACCGCTTTCAGGTTTAATGTAACAATTGGCAGTCCTTATGGGACCCCCCTCCGACCGGGTTCCTTTTTCAAGACGGGGGCCACAAGGAGTGAATCTCTATAAAAAACACTCAAGGTGGCGCCAGCGAGGGAGGGCGGGGAATCCCGAACCTGCATTGCATGGTGCCGCTGCTTAGAGCGCCTCAGACCATCTTGGGGCGCGGCGCCCTTTTAAGTGACGCAGTGCGGGACCACAGCCAGAGGCGGCCAGTGGGCGTCGCGGTGTCACGTGTTTGTCATGCTCCCGCGGCGTCCACGCATGAAGGAACGCGGGTGGGTGGTCCCACTGAAAACCACCACACAGTGGGTAAGCCCCCACAGACACCCTTGTACCTCGAACGGGTCCAAACGTAAAAAAAGTCCTCATGATTGCCTGTGTTTTTACATTATAACATATACTTATACATTTTAATGTTTTTGGTAATGTATGTATGTAAATGTATTATGCTCATTTAAGCTAAATAATAATAACGTAATGTTCACCGAATTAATTTTGTTAGTTGGTTTTTTTTTAATGGATTCGTGATCAAACGACCTCTGCTCTGCTCTGTTTTGTGAACATTTATCAATATTTATTCAAACGTCCATAAATATGTAATCAAATGTATTGCAAATGTAACCATTTTTTTTCTTTTATAGTATGCTTTTATTAGCGTGGTCTGTGTGTAACGGAATTAATTAAAATGTTCACTCGTATCGATGACTGATGTCACTACCATTTTAATAACTTTGTTTTAGTGCTGTTTCAGATTATGTGATAGCGCCATCTAGGTGCAAATTTATATAACAATAGAAAACTTAGTGTGTTTTTTAAGTTTTTAAAACTATTAATTATTAAATTTAGGTCATTCTTATGTCTCAAAATCCTCTGTCGTGCAAATAGTATGTCTCAGTTGATATTAAGTTTGAATTGACCAGTGACACCACTCCTTTTTACCTTCTTGATTCTGCGTTTAAAATGCAAGATAAAGTAACTTTAAAAACATTGGCAATTGATTGAACAGCTAATGAATTGTTTATTAATATTGTATTAAAATAAATGTCTTAACATAAACAAAACGTAAACATCTCGGCCATCGCGGGCGTAAGGTTAGCGTCGGTCGTAGCAATTTGCATACATTTACAAATCCCTACCAATATTATAAATGTGAATGTAAGTTTGTTACGCTTTCACGTGAAAACTTCTCAACCGATCATCATGAAACTTTGTACACATATTCTTGGAGGTATTAGAAGTAACATAGGATTTTTACGTAAAAAATAGTATTTAAAAGCGAAGTATGTATGTTCCCTATAGACCTATAGACTCCGAAACGGCTGGACCGATTTCGATGAAAATTACAGGCATTTTCTAGATTCGCACATTCCTGTGTTCGGTAGTTCGGATGAACATAGTTAGAGGTACTCGGAGGTGACGTTGTAGGGTTCTCACTAACACAACATATGAAGAATGACATACTACCAAATATTACATCTTGTAACATAAAGCAAGCAATGTTTGTATATAAATACATTTATGGTATTTAGGTTATCTCGGAAACAGCTTTAAGAATTTAAAGCAGAGTTGCTTATATAGTCTGTGGCGTACTGACTTGCGACGCCTCCTGACTACATTTCATTCAGCAGTCAAATTTATAAAAAATGCATACAAGGAAATTTACGAAATATTTATTTTTATAGCAAAAGTTTTATGTCAAATCTCATGATCAAATACTCGTATTAACGAAACGAATGCAGCGCCACATATTTTGTTTCAATTTCCAGTACTATTTATCGTTAAATTCACATTCTAAGTAGTTTTAGAAGACACCGCTAGATGGCAGAAATATTAAATTTCAACAATCGCCAAAAAAATCACAATAGTAAATCGTCAATAAATTAATGAAATTATTAAATGTGAGAAATAATTGTGAGACCTCTTGTGTATTTTCAAGATAACTCTGATGGATGTTTGTACTAATTAACTTTTCATTGCAAGGGAGACAGGTTAGCCGCAGTTTTGCAAAAGATATATTGAGTAGGATGAAGCCAGTTGTTTTACAAAGATTAAAAAAAAACTCATAAAAACTTCGCCCCTCCCCAAAAATATCCGAATCTTTTGTTTATTTTTTTTTAAATTTCAGATATGGGCTCCGTAACATTACCAAACCTGAAACGAGTTAAGAGTGAAAATCAGCTAGCAATTTCAATCTCTATCAAACCTGCATGGGAAAGAAGTCGTGAGAGCTTACATACGTCACGTAACTTAACTTTTAGTCCCTCTACCTTTGTTTATATACTTCTCTTTGAATACATTTTATCTATTTATAGTTATATATGTCGCTCAGCTGCCACAGCCTGCCGCCGCCTGCCGCCGCTTGCCGCCGCCTGCCGCCGCCTGCTAGACTGCCGCGTGCTACCAACACTACCTTGAGATAGTATGCGCAACACTTTAAAATGTATACGATCACCAAGGTCCGCTGTCTAATCTGTTATAATTAACTGTGTCACATCGTTATTATGAATAATTTTATATTTTAATTTTTTAGTCAGTTAACGGAATCTAGTCAACATTATGACTTCGGCCGCGCGCCGCCGTGAGAGTCACGGCCATGTTGGTGGAGCCCACCGTACACTGCTGAGGCACGTGCATTGAACACACGTATTTTTATCTATTACTGACATAGTAAAACGTGAGAGTTTATTAGTTTAAATGCCCTAATTTCATGACTGTACTCCCTCGAGGGGTTAACTCCTAGACAAATCGGCGTAGCGCCTACTGTTGTACTGCGAGCAGGATGCTTGAGTAATTGTTTTTTTGACGTACTTAATACCAGTTGGCAATAGCCTTCTCTGCTATCTATGCTTAGGTACCCTTCTCCCATAAGGACTCGCTGTTAATTCATTTCCTGTTTTGTCTTCCCCTACTCCATATGCCGTCTCTAGGATACCAATCTGTGGCAATTTTGCTTGATTACTTCTTAGCGTATTCTCGTATTCTTTCTTACTGTGTCTTGTTCTCTTCATCATACTTCTTTCCATAACAGTAGTAGAGCCCGCACCACAATAACACCTGTTGTACGAATGGGCCGGCTCGACCGGTGAAATACTACGACCTCACAGAAAACAGGCGTGAAGTAGAAGTACTCTACGTTTCGTCTGATGAGTGAGGCGCCGGAGGCCTAATTTAAGTTTTCTTCTCCTTCCCACTTCTTCAAGGGTAGGACGGGAAGGGGAAGAGGATTAGACGGGGAGGGGGTTAACGGGGAAAAGGAAAAATCCTTTTTCCTGTCTATTCATTAAAAGTAGGCAACGCATCTGCAACACATTTGCCTGTTGAGGATGTCTATGGGCAGCGCTCAGGTGATCCGCTTGCTCGTTTACCACCTACTCACATAATTTTTTTTTTTAAATTAAACATTTTGACCAATTCGTCATACATGTCCAGTTTCATGTTATAATTTAATGAATGCATCTTGCCGTGGAGCCCCGTCCGTCGCGCTCTGTTACCCGCAGCCACCAGCGATGCTGAGGCCGAGACGCCTGGCACATATTCTATAACATAACACATTATTTTGCAATATAATTATGTCAGTGAACGTCAATGAAATTTTCTAACAATTATTTGTATAAATAATAAACTTTTTGGACGCCCATTTGCCTATGCCATTGTATCTTTGAATTCCATTGTCGTTCAAAGCGTCTCTTGGAAGTGGCCACGCAAATTATATTTTTCGCATATGGCGTTTTACCTGGCCCGGCGCCCAGAGTGACCGCACAGCCTCGCCTCGTGCGCGTGCTGGGGCAAAGGGGGTGCCCTAGGACTGCCGCTGCGGAATATGATTAATGTAGATTTCTAATTAAAAATATATATATTTTAAATACCTTCAATAATTATAGAGTTCATCCAATACAGATAAATGTTCTCTTTATAACATTACTTTAAATATATATGCCTTCACGCCTGTAACTAAGAGGGGTAGGCAGAGATCATAGATTTACATTTGGTACGATCCTCTCGCTTCTTCTTGTATCGCCCTTTTTAGTAATCCTCTAATCTGATCGATATAAGTTCACACGCAACAAACATTTATATTACTTTAGTTAACTCCATAAATACTTGTTTCGTCTCGAATATAAACACAGAGGAGAGGCGCCCACGTTTTACTCGTACCTATTCGATAGTTAACTGCGTTCGTAAAGCTGAAGTTATGTTAATAGTTGCTATTAACTTGGTTCTAAAACTTCTCGTTTATGCTAATAGAAGGCGAAGGTTTTTGATTCGGTTTGATCTGTGTAAGTAGTAATAAATTAACTATGGGACCTAATTCAAGATCACTCGGTGGCGGCGGCGAGGACACCTTGCGACACATAGACCTACCGACTTATATATATAGTTACGGTGGAGTGGACATTGACAGACATCACTCGACATCCACTAGTGAACCCACCAACATCATGAAATCCTTCGTGAGTATCCGATGCTAATTTTTAATCAGCGAAGGGAGATTTAAAATGTGACTCAGTAGAAGAAGTAAGACAGCCATTTTTCAATAGACCAACTATTTCAAAATGATAAGCAACTGTTTAAAATTTTTAGTTGTGGAAGGTATTCCAGGACACTATTCAATTTGCTCCTCGGTCTAACAGGTATCACAGAAAACTCTCGTTGAAACTAAGTAACTAGTTATTTACTAAGATATTCCAACAATTTCTATATATGTATATAGCTAATAGAAGGCTAAATGATTTCACTGCTTCTCCATACCTACATTGTCATCGATGAGCGCTTATCTAGAGCTTTTGATATTTGTGTCATTACCAATAAGCGATCTAATTTGTTCTTGTGGCCTGCGGAAACACAGAAAAAGAAAATCCAGCAACCGATTAACCTTCCCGGCAAGTTATAAGTATTATTACACATTACATTTAGATATTGTCTGCAAGCTCTCATCTCTTTGCTGTTTCATTGAATAGCACAAAGCATGTTACGATACATTTTTGTGTCCAATCTTCTATAAAATTTATTGACTTGAATGTTTTCATTTTATAGATTGCAGTTTTGTGCTTGGTGGCGTGCGCAGCGGCCGGCAACGTCCGCGAGAAGCGCGGTTTCCTCAGCGGCCTGCACTCCGCTACCGGGCTCGGTTACGGCGGATATTCTGCACCCTCCGTCTCGTACTCTGCACCGGTTAGCTACTCCGCTCCCGCCATCAGTTATTCCGCTCCTGCGGTCGGCTACTCCGCGCCCGCCGTCAGCTACTCCGCTCCAGCCGTCAGCTATTCTGCTCCCGCCGTCGGCTATTCTGCTCCCGCCGTCAGCTATTCTGCTCCCGCTGTGAGCTATGCTGCTGCTCCCGCCGTAAGCTACGCCGCTGCGCCCGCCGCTCGTCTCGTCACCGTCAACAAAGTAGTTAACGTAAACAGAGTAGTCAGCGTTCCACAAGTCGTCAATGTGCGCAAGGTGGTGTCGGTGCCCCAAGTGGTGTCCGTCAATAAGCTAGTGCCGGCCGCCAACTACGCCCAAGGCTGGTAATCAACAGGCTGAATTTTCACAAGCTAGTCGACACTTTATTTCGATTTTTAAGTTTATTTTAAGTTCCGTTTGTATTGATGTTAATAACAACTACAAATATATATTTTTCTACTTATCTGTCGGATTTTTAGCTCGCTTATTAATATTCCCTGTGTACAGTGATATAAACTATATTCTGTTACCTCTGCGGCAATCGATATACTTATTGGGTGATAATGATTCAAGATAAGCTCTCATTTTACACTTTACGTGTAAATATAATGAATCTCGTAGTGTAGGTCTTATCCTGCGAACATTCTTTCGGCGTGAGACACATTCGGTGCAACTTTGTCCTCGCTGGAAAAATTAAACTCATGTTCACATTTGTTACCGAAATGTTCGTATCTCTCAATTGTTTTATGGAATAAGGTTGCCGCCACCTTCGAGGAGTGAGCGGTTCACCTGGAAATTAACACTAAACACGCATCCGTAGCAAGCAAATCAGCTGCCATCTGCCTGCCTGTTTAGTAGACGAGACACGGAGAAGAAAGATAAACGCAGAAGAATACTTCTGCCTTCTTCTGTTAGATGGTTCTTCTTCTTCATACTGACCTTTCTTGAGTTCCATCACCAGTTCACTAGGTCACTAGCTTAAATATATAGATTCGTTCACAAACTTGTTATCACCGTGACGAAGACGAGTTATTGCGCTGGTAGAAAGCTTCGTCTGTTGCATCCCTAACTGAATAGACTAGATCGTTGAAGCTGACGATAACCTCGTCTACGTCGTCAGTAACGGAACTCCGGAACTCCGGACCTATGGCTGATGGAGCCATAAGCTTCTGGAGTTCCGGAGTTCCGTCACGTCCCGCGACCAATGATTCCGCCCCGCCCGCCGTCGTACGAACAATGTCGGTTACCTTGGATTTGCTCCGAGTTCATCATACTCGACCTCGGAGCATAAAATATTTGCCCACATATAAAAATATTTAATATCGCTGAATTATGTATATTATAATATTATGCAAGTTAATATTAACAAGTTTGAGGAACTGGTATTCCATTTGCGGCTGTTTTGATGAGGCTGTACAGCTTAGAGTTCACAGCAATAACCGTGGAAAAGTTCGGGCGACAACTATATTATATACACAAAAAGGATGTACGAGGGAGGGAATCAAATATCATAATCATTGTCGTTGACCAAAGAACATCTTCTACTGATCTCAGATTCAACCTCTCACCAAAAAAAGAGAGACGAGAGACAGAATGAGCATCGAGTGTGAGTCCACATAAAGTAGTAGGTAAAAGCAAAATATTAGAAGTGGTAAGCAGAGAGGGGTGGGAAGCGATTGATAGACCTTTTTTGTTAAGTATAACTGCCCGTCAAGAAGTTTCAATTCCAAAAAAGTTAAATCAACCAAAAAATGTTAAAGTACTCACCAGGATGTGACCAAATGTGTTCGCATCATCGCCAAGCTGTTTCCTTTGCCTCCGGCGAATATTACCAATGAGTCGATGCAGCGCTTACCGCTCACGAGATTGCCCCATTTCCGTTACTATGTTGTGCTTCTATTGCGTTACATTTAGCTTAGGGTTACCTCTCAGTGACATCTGTTCGTTACGTACATCTGTCACACGTCGGAAGGTCAGATTCAAAAATAGTTCAACCATTTAACAAACATTATATTTTGCGACGAGTAAAAACGTATTTGATATGAATTTCTGGGTGAAGGGGCAATTAAAATACCTCTAGTGAACCTACCTACTGTAGGTATTTAAGTATACGGCCAACATAAAGTTTAAAGTTGTTACCAAAGCGTTACCACAGTGTAGCCTTACTTTAAATTACAGATTAAACTTTTCCACACATTTAATGCAAATATTTTCGCCATCCTCTACCGAGCGGACTGCCTACGTAATGCCATTGGAGGTAATATGTTAATATGGTCACATCGTCACTAAACAACACGAGCGCGTGTAAATAACAACAGAAAAGCTCCCTGTCAGAAGCCAATCAGGTGGATCTATGCATATTGTGACCAGATCGAAGTATTCACCGTCCAATCTGATTGTTATTAAACAGTTTTCCTAACCTAACCTAACTAAAGCCTTCGTAACGGATCAGCAACAATCATTCAACAACCTTATTTACCTATGACCTGATGAGATTGTAAATGTACCACCACATTATCATACTTAATTATATGTTACTAGTGACCCGCCCCGGCTTCGCCCGGGTACCACTAATTATGTTGATCCGATCGCTACCAACCACAGGAACACCCGCTGTGCCAATCTGGACAATCCCTTTAAACTTCATCGAAATCCGTCCAGCCGTTTCAGAGTCTATGTGTACATAAAAAGCGAAGTGTGTATGTATGTTCCCTACATACAAACTTCGCTTTTTATGTACCATTTGTTACTTGTAATACCTCCAAGAATATGTGTACAAAGTTTCATGATGATCGGTTGAGCAGTTTTCGCGTGAAAGCGTAACAAACAAACTTACATTCACATTTATAATATTAGTAGGGATTACATAAAGCTTTACATTCTTGGCTTAAGCAAGTCCATTTCAGCTGTCTCGGTAACCGCTCTCGGAGATAACACTACACACAATATATTTTCCGAAGAAATCCAACCAAATCTCGTTGGACGGTTAGCTTAAATTAATTTGCCATAAAATTATAAAAACAGGTTTATTTGTCTTTTACAACTTTACAGTTGAAATCTATTTAATTTACTATCGCCTTTTATTATCATTTGTAATTTATTAAAATCACAAGTAACAGTTGAATTATTATTTAGACATAAATATAAAAATGAGGATAAGTGTATTGATTAAGTTTTAAGTATGTCTACCCCATCTTCAATCAAAGTCAAGTATTTAAAAATTTAACCAATTCATTTAATTCTTATAAATATTAATATCCGAATTAGTAACGAACATTAAAGATACTTCAAATATCAGCCAAAAAAATAGCCTGCTGTTAATAAAATCTCAATTTTGTATAACATACAGTACAGTAACGCTCGTTCTGCCGACACCGCCGTGTTAGGCTGCTGTGAATTACTTTCACTCAATTGAGTCGAATCAAATCAAATTTTGATACAATTATTTCATTTCGTTTTAGGTTTGTAAATCATAACACAGTAATTAAAAATATAGATAATAATAATAATAGTAATAATAATAATATAGCTATTTATTTCACAATTAAAATAATTAATAGTTTTTAAAAATATCACTTTATCACACAGACTCGATCACCACCAGCCACTGGAGTAACTTCCCCCGTATCCACCGCTGTATCCACCACCGTATCCGCCGCCGTACCCACCGCCGTACCCACCGCCGTACCCACCGCCGTATCCAGAAGCGAAACTGGGAGCGGCCACTATCTTGTCGACGGACACCACTTGGGGTACGGAGACCACCTTGTTGACGCTGACAACCTGCGGCACGCTCACCACCTTCGGCACGTTGACCACCTTGTTGACGGTGACAAGCTGGGCCGCGGGCGCGGAGAAGCCGCCTCCGAATCCTCCCGAGTAGCCTCCCGAGTAGCCTCCTGAGTAACCTCCTGAGTAGCCTCCTCCGTAGCCGCCCCCGAAGCCGCCGCCGTGGCCAGCCAGGTAGCCGCGCTTCTCGCGTACGGCGCCGGCCGCCGCGCACGCCACCACGCACAGTGCTACCAGCTGTGTACAAAACGAATTACATTTAAATATAAGTATTTATCACTACAAATTCAATGGGAAGTACCTGGGCTCACTTTATGATTAACACAACAAGGGCTATTCTTTTCTCATCGTAATACTAGACTAAAACAGGTCGTGGATTTTTTTGTGTTGAAACCCGACCCGCCCTGCCGCCGACGACTTAGGACAATGGATGGCAAGCTTTCTAGAATGTCTCAAGTCGAAACGAATAAATTAATTCGTCGTCGTTACTCTAGGAGTGCATTACGATTTAAGGCTGTATGAAAACTGGTCAGATACTTTTCGATACTCGTACAGGATGTCCGGTAAACTTCTAACGAGTACTTACAAATGATTTCATGTTGACGCTAAACAGAGGAAGATACCAGTCGATCAGTTGTACTGTGACAGCCGGACAGTCGGCGACGCCAATATATACCGTATTTATCGCTCACTGGCCGCACGTTGCGACATCTGCCGGCTAATCGACGAGGACGAATTCATTTTAATCTCTAATTTATTCAAAGTTTATTTACTGCATATTAGAGTTTATTGCTTAATGATTTTACTGTTAAAATATCGGAAGAACATTGAGTGGTGCTAGGCTTTACGCTGATAAGCGCAAGCGATTCCCAGAAGTTCCAGCTGCCATAGTGAAGTGCCCTATTTTACTATACTTTTGCATTTATAAACGTTTAATATAATTTCATCCTTAAACATTCGAATATATATCTGTATATGACAAGCCGTGCCCTATTTAACATGAGTGGACATGTAGATCTGCGGTCAACTTGCATATGCGGTAAAATCCCTTCTTATTACTCATTTCATAAGTAAGTATATTATATAGTATTAAAGGAAAATATTTCGATAAAACTCCAGATATCTTAGAACCCGGGATTACACACGTGTCAATATGTGATTTGGCAGTGGCAGAGATGTTAAATACCTCTAGATGGAGCATGCGGGAACCACAAGTAAAGCCACCTTAAGTCACCAATTGCACTTCGTAACATACAGTACAGCCTTCGCCACGCGAATACTAAATTCGAGATTCATTTTTGAATGTTGAATTAGTATGGAACGCGCTATCTGGAAGTATACTAATCTATGAATGTAGATGTACTCGTGTGAACTCGAAGCTTACGACTCATTTATTTCTATATTTCGCTTTGTATGATCTACCTAACAGATTCGGACAGGGTCTCCAACACCAACTTTTTCTAGGGAACATTAATTTGCCAATAAACATGTTCTACTCTACTCCTCTTTTTAAATTACTTAAGCTCGGTGCTACAAAATCAAGGTTAATTGTTGGTACCTCATGTTGTACCACAACATCGCAGTTGTATCATGCCATTATCTTTTCACTTTCAATCTTTAATGCGTATGCTTCTTGGTTGAATGTTTCCGTGTCATGCAACAAAATAATATAGTACACAATGGTATTGAGATCTGTTTCGATCCTGATGCAAGGCTCTTCCTTTGTCGCATTTCACCTGACAAGCAATAAATGACTTAAAGAACTATATTTATTCTACTGAAATATCACAAGATACACAATTAAGTGCAAAACACGATTAAAGAAATGAACCTTTCAAGGTATTATTATTGATACAAATGTAGTACAAAATAACTGCGCAAATTTCGGATGCTTCGGAAGGCGAGGACGCCTTGCGAAATGTCGTTCAATACCCTCACTTATATACCGGAGCAGGCGAGCGGGAGCACCACTCGCAACCCAGCCGAGAACCTCACCAACTCGCAGCGACATGAAGTCCTTCGTAAGTTCACCTTAAACCATTACGTTCATTTGTGTACATGAACACACAATTGTAATAAAACAGTATTGAATATAAAATAACTGTGTGAATTTGTTTTGTACACAGCTGGTAGCACTGTGCGTGGTGGCGTGCGCGGCGGCCGGCGCCGTACGCGAGAAGCGCGGCTACCTGGCCGGCCACGGTGGCGGCCTCGGGGGTGGCTACGGAGGAGGCTACTCAGGAGGCTACTCGGGAGGTTTCGGGGGAGGATTCGGAGGCGGTTACTCCGCGCCCGCTGCTCAAGTCGTCACTGTCAACAAGGTGGTGAACGTGCCCAAGGTGGTGAGCGTGCCGCAGGTGGTGACCGTCAATAAGGTGGTGTCCGTGCCGCAAGTGTTGTCTGTCAAAAAGCTGGTGGCGGCGCCCAGCTACTCCTCCGGCTTCGGAAGCGGATACGGCGGTGGATACAGCGGCGGGTACAGCGGCGGTCACTCCGGCGGCGGCTACTCCAGCGGCTGGTGGTGAACACCGTCGTCCCGCAAGGGCTAAGGCAGCTTCGTGACGAGGAGAATCAAAGTTTAATATTAAAGGATTTTGTTAATAAATAAGATATATTTTGATACAAATTTCGTGAATCATTTCTTTTCCTAAACAATGAAGTTACGATCTATTGTGGTCCAGTTTTTCTACTTAAGAAATAAGGAAGTTTTAGGAGAACTATTACAAATCCCAGCTACCATTAAACATGGGGGCCTACTTTACAACAACGCGATCAATCCACTTTCTAATATAAAAGCCACAGACTAACACAAGATCTATAATACGTTTACGACCAACTGAGATCTGAGTTGACTGACATTACTCATCAAATATTATCTTTATGCAAATGTTTATTTCGGCAAATCTTGATACAATTAAAACTATCATAAAACTATTAACTAGAAGGGACCGGCTGATTGCTTGGGGGTAATTGCAAATTGTTTAATCCTTTCTATTGGGGTCGCAAGCAGCTCGCGGCGTTTAAAGCTTAGCTTCAAGTGACCTGCCTCCTGCCTGTTAGTTGCCACTTTATTTATTCTCTCAAATTTGTCCTTTTCTCAAGTAAAAACTTTATTGCATCGAATTCGCACAGCCCGCCAATTCCGCGCGGGATATTCCGCGCGTCACGGCATTTACACCTTCCGCCTCTGACCTTGCGCAAATAAAATTCTTAAATGCAACCTTCAGCCTGCAGACGAGACCGACACGAGCTCTGCTCTTATACAATGTCCTTTGTTATTTCAATGTATAATATTCATAATGTTTCGCACAATTTTACAGTATTCGTTTATTGGATATCGTACTTACAGGAGAATATTGTTGTTGGCAATTGAGCGATATAACAAGAACGAGTTTTTAAAACTTAAATCAATTAATCGAAATTTAAGACAAATAGCTCGTAAACAGTTTGAGGAACCTGGTGCGCAAAATTACTACGTCGAGAGGACGCGTAAGTATTAAGTACCACGAATTTATAATGAGGTGGTCAAACAGGAAGCGTGTACTACAAAAGAAATTTTTAAAAATAATTTAAAATCGTGGCTACTAAATGCTTTAGACGACCCATTTTAGTTTTAAAGCACATTTTATTAATGTATTTTTTTTGTATATTTTAATTCATTTAATAATTAAGGAAAATTAAGAGAAATATCGAAATACAATTGTAATTAGTTTTAATGAGTGCTACTTCGCCAACAAACTGTTTCAACAGTTTGGCGAATTTATGATAAAGAAATCAAGTGTGTTTACTTTTTGGTATTAAATTAAAAAAAGCTTACTAGTCCCTTATCAATGGTTACAATGTTACTTAAAAAGATTGCGAAAATATTCCTGGAATGTGATACTATTATTAACACCGAAACACCATCTAAGCAGGAGATGAACACGACAGCACAAGTATCAGCCGCAACTGAGGTGTTCCTGTCGCTGCGAAATAACTGATATTTAATTTCAATTGAAGTGTGTTTAGTAGTGCATAGCTTACGTTGAGGGATTCTCCTTACGAAATTAGTTATTTCAACAAAAACAAAAAGTTAAGCCGGCCGGAGGCAACATGTTTAGTGTGCCAACAGACACCACGCAAATTAGAACCGGTGCCGCGAGGACAGTCCGAACTCTTACAATAAAACCGGCTTACAATCCTAGCTCGTTTGCACCATTTGATGTTCATGGAACGTTCCCCTATGAACTTCTAATTATATACATTTTTTCCGATTATTCCGGGCATTTATTAAATTTAAAAAGTTTTTCGTTGCATCTCCTGTATATTTTGTAGCAGTATCAAAATCCCAAAGAGAAAGTGCACATCTAAAGGTGGCATGTGTGCATGAACAATGTCTGTTTGTCCTGAGTCTGGGTGTAATTTATCTATTTAAGTATGTATTTACAAAATAAAATTAGTATATGCAGTATATCAGTTATCTGGTTGCCATAGCACAAGCTCTGCTTAGTTTGGGATCAGATGGCCGTGTGTGGATATGTCCGAAAAAAAAGGTCTATACATCTGAGACCATCAAGATTGTTAAGTAGTGTTTAATATATTTATCTAACTGATACACCTGTGAACGGATGAAGACTACGACATCTTCTCGCATCACGCACAACGCAGTCTACGCGTCCACGTAATATATACAACGAAAAGCATAGATCAACGATCTAATAATGATTTCGCAAAACCTGTTGTGAATATAAATAGATATACAAGTCTAATAACATGTCGATATTACACGAGAGAGCGGATTAATGTTACTGCGGCGGCTGACTGAAGTGTAGTTGGAACATGTTTCTGGAGGCGAAACGCAAGGCGGATTTAGGGCATCGAATCCGTTTAAATTAAACTTACTATAATAATTCTCGCTTTTGTGAGTTTAAATTTTAAAAAAAAATGTATATATCATATGTCATGAATTAAAATGTAATGATTTTTTTAAAATAAGTCTTTTAAATTTACGCTAAAATCAAAATGATTCTCTTAAAATCACTTTCTGAATTCTCTATGTGTAAACATTAAACTTCGTTATTATTAACATTTCTCGAGACGCGAGGGAGCCGGGTCAAGTTCGCCTTTTATATTGTTTTCAATTGGTTTATAAAATTTTGTTTCAAGATGTACTTTCATAGATGATCTGGTCGTTTATTTACTGTGTGTAATTGAGCAAATTGCGGCCGGCTTGCGTCACGACCCACTTTATTTTAAACAAATTAACAATACATACGAAAGTAAAAAAAGAACGCCGGAAGACGATACAGCGTTGCAAAGATTGCATTAGGCCTGCCAGCCTTCCACGCACCAGCGCCAGCCGACACAAACACAAACCTCACTCTTTATCATACTAATATTATAAATGCAAAAGTTTGTAAATATGGATGTGTGGATGTTTGTTAGTCTTTCACGCAAAAACTACTGAATGGATTTTAATGGAACTTTACAATATCATAGCTTATTCATCAGAATAAAATATAGGCTATAATTTATAAAGATATTGTGTAAATTAACCAAAATATATAGTGTAAAGTAAGAAGAAAAAAAATCCGCCATATGCGAGCTATTCTGGTGTGCGCTGCAACAACCGTTAGAGTTACACGTATATAATGTATAATTTATAACGTATATAATTATAACTTTAACAGTGGTAGAGCCAGCAACAACAACATCTGTTGCACGAATTGGCCGGCTCGACCGGTGAAATACCACGACCTCACAGAAAACAGGCGTGAAGTAGAAGTACTCTGCGTTTCCTCTGATGAGTGAGGTGCCGGAGGCCTAATTTTAGTCCTCTTCCCCTTCCCACCCTTTCCTCATAAGGATAGGACGGGAAGGGGAAGAGGATAGGATGGGGAGGGGGTTAACGGAAAGGTAGGCAACGCATTTGCAACGCATTCGTCTGTTACGGATGTTCATGGGCGGCGCTCACTTGACATCAGGTGATCCGTTTGCTCGTTTGCCACCTACTCGCATAAAAAAATAATAATAATGGAAATGTTTACCTTAAATAGTCTTACAGAAAAGCCCGCGACAGAATATATCTATTTTTGTATGTGTAAGCCATTATCGCCATATAGTGAATTATCTATTAATTATAGGGCGGAGTAGAGTTTGCGGGCCAGCTAGTATACAATATATTTTCTAGACCGTATATATATAACAGAGTTCCAAAGCAATTGGTGGAAAGTCAGCCAGATGGTCATAGAACACGGTGTAGGCCGAAAATAAGATGGCTGGACGACGTCGAGCGAGATCTAAAAAACATCTGCGTCAAGAGCTGGCGACATAAAGCCCAAAGTAGGGCTACATGGAAACATTTACATGACCAGGCCCAGGCCCACCCGCGGCTGTAGAGCCTTGGATGATGATATGTATAACATATATAATTCAACATAAGCCAATAAAATTAAGTGTTGCGCTGCATACTATACTTATTTGGTTGGTAAAATCTGTTCATAGTGTGGTGTGAAGGGCGTGGTTCGATAACACAGAATGATAATCGATTAACCGTTTCAATAAAATATGTATTTATTTATTTGGAATGGACGTTATAAGAGCACCCGTAACTGATGGAACGAGCAATAATTGGTGTTTAATATCAATATACGTTCGACTACGCGCTGTGCGCGCCCTGTCACAGCGCCTCGCACTCCCCAGAACATTATGTAATTATATTGATTTCCGTGTAGCTCGAATTCAGTCCAAGGCAATCCGCTTTGCTCACGCAGCAAACTCTGAAATACAATTCCTATCTATTGGTGAGATGATATCACCACCTCACTTCGTCCGACAATCGAAATCTCGAAAATATATGTTTTTTTTATATTACTAGGAGGAAAACGAGCAAGCGGTTCACCCGATATCAAGTGGTCGCTACCCATAGGCATCTGCAACTAACTAATGAGTTGCGGATGCGTTGTTGTTGAGCAATAGTATGTGCTAGAATCATATTCAGAAAATAAATAAAAACGATAAGTGTAGTTCCAAACGTAACATAAAAAATGGAAGCCGCGCTCCAGCCGCCATCGCCATTTTGTTATGTAACATGGACAACGTGACATCTGGAAATCTATCTGAAGAATGGAAGAAATGGAGGGAGGAGGAATTACATTAAATACAAGAAACAAAGATGATCAGAATATTTGTTAAGGAAACGAGTGTGACACGCTGTGGAGCTCGCGGCGCGCAGCTGCAGGGGCGCGGGCGCAGCGGCGCAGCGCGGCGCGTGCAGCCCGGCCGGGCCGGAGCGTCCGGTTCGCATTCGGTGGAGAATAATTATTGTGCGAAAAATAATACAAACATATTGAACAATAAATATGTGAACAATGTAACTGCTCGAAATGTGGCATAACTCACGGTTATAATCAGTGTCCGGCGTACGGTAGGAGGTGCCTATATTGCAACAATTTAAACCACTTTTCACGAGTATGTAACAAGGTGTACGAGATGCAGTCAGAGGTCCCGCAGGCGGCCCGCTCTCCTGATCAAATAAGTTATTATTTTCCTGAACCTAATAGCAAATAGTGTATATATTTATTGGTAAATGTTGTTGAAGTTACATTTAAATCAGACACAGGGGCTGATGTGGATGTGCTTGGAACGGATAGGTATTACAAAGGGTAATTTAATGAAAACGGTAGTAAGATTACGTGGGTATTAAAGTTACATGAAAGAGCACCGGTTTGTGTACATTCAATACAGCCTTTGGGAGATATAAATTCTTACGACTGCGTACGGCGTTTCGTCAGCATCAGCATTTCATAAAAAATGTACGAAAACTTCGATGACCTTGAAGGAAGGCTTATTCGTCGATGACTTGTTAGTATATGGTAGAACAAAGTCTGAACATGACAAGAGGTTCAAACAGTTTTGGATAGATGTAGATTAATTTTTCAAAAAAAATCTTATTCGAAATATATATTCCATAAAATGTTGTGCAAAATACATGAATACTGTCACTCCAAGCTCAACCGTCAAACCTAACGCGAGCTTGTCACACTTGTGTCATCGCAGCACACCCGACGCTGCCGGTGCGCTCGCGTGCACGACGCGGGTTACTTTCATTTGCAAACAGTCCATTAATCATAATGTAATTGAGTTTTTTTGTGAAATTGTTGCGAAGCGTAATCACATTCCAGTCGGCGAGTAACGACCTACTAGTGAGTTTTTCCATGGGCAATTAAAAAAATACAAATCAAGCGATACGGTGTCTTCTGACTTCATTGGGTGTACGTATGAATATAAGTGGAATAATCATAGCGATATCCTAGTTAATAGTCTCCCAGTACTGTACCGTACTGTACTGTACTAAGGGTTGCATCCCTTTAACTGGACATGACATAGCCCGCGTCGGATATGACAAAACATTTCGAGCCCCGCCCTAACGTCTCTGACGTATAAACCCGTCAGAAAACCTATATTGCATTGAAAAAGTGGACAAAGTTCTAATGTCCAACAACAAATAACAATGCTGGAAAAATGTAAAATGCAATTTACTTCACTTAATTAGAGAATCTGAGATAAAACTAACTTCGTAATGTTATCGTTGAATAAATGCATAGCCAACGGCCATGTCTGATGAATTCGTCAATATTATGCAAAAAAATCAACATTACATGATATTGACATATAGACTTAAAATAACCTACTAGTAACCTGCCCCGGCTTCGCCCGGGTACCACTAGTTATTTAGATCCGATCGCTTCCAAACACAGAAACACCCGCTGCGCCAATCTGGACAATCCCTGTAAATTTCATCGAAATCGGTCCTTCCGTTTCGGAGTCTATAGGTCTATGTATACATACCATGGAGGTACTAGAAGTACTAGTATCTCCAAGATATGTGTACAAAGTTTCACGATGATCGGTTGAGTAGTTACGTGAGAGCGTAACAAACAAACTTACCTTCACATTCATAATATTAATCATTTACTTGGATCCTACATGACGGACTCGTGTTAGATAAACTTGTGGACAACGTCTCAACCTGTACAATATACTCTACAATATATTATAATAATTGTTGGTCTGTCTGTCGAATTCTGCAGCTCGCGCTAGACACAGCATCAGCCTTCAACAAGTAACAAGTTTGAGGGTTGAAGGTTCACTGTCAATTTAATAAAGAAATTTTATAAACTCACAAATCTGTATCATTCTAGCATTAGCTTAATTATGTTTGGTGGAAGAGAAAGTATGAATCATTGTCTACAAAACTGAATAATATCCCAAGCCAACATGGTTTTACAGCAAGGAGTTATGGCCGAAAGCGTTGCACTTTTGCAAAATTAACAAACTGCGTCAGATCCAGTCGCGCGAGCACAGTCCTGATAAAATCACCCCATCAATGATGGTTGAAGGACGATTATTGTAACTTAATTGATGGTTCCAGTCATATCTGAAAAGCGACACCATTACCGCCAACAATCATCTGATGCAATATTGTGAACACGTTAGGAGAAAACCATACAGTTGTATGTAACTGGATGGCCCTTGTATTTGTAGTAGTGTAGTTCAGTTGTACACTGTGTAAGGCCGGGCCACTAGGCTTCATACCTATGCGACCAAATGCAAAGAACTGACTCAGTCCAGGGAAGAAGAAATAGTAGTTTATATGGAAGGTGGAACTTCTACTACGATATTATTAGCACCGAAGTGACATATAATGGTACCTCAACCTCAACTCAACTCATTACTCCGAGATAGCAGCATTAACCTTTAATAATAATAATCATTTATTTAAGATTAAATTACAAAAGATACAGATGCAATTATAATAAAAACCATATGCAAATTAGGTATGTCTAGAGTAGATTAAAGTTATTACACAGTTATATAGGCGAAAGTCTTTGTATCGTATAAAAATATTAAACTTTAAACTTTGGGCTAATTTGAAATTGCTCAGCTACCCTCCGTACTAGTAAGTGTATTACGGCAGGGTAACACCTGTATAATTTAGGAATTACTGACAGCCCTCTTTGCAGAGCGTGTATGGAGGAAGAGGAAATGGAGTCACACGTCATGCTACACTGTCCTGCAGTGTCCCAGTACAGGGTTAAGTATCTTGGTTCGCTGGGATCGCTCCCGGAGATCATCGGCAACATTAAGGGGTTGCTGGGATTCTTCGGGGAATTGAGCTGGCATCCATGTCCCGCCCACACGCAAAACACGGGCTAGTCGTGGAGTTGCGGTAAAGTAGCCCCTTACTACTACTACTACTACATTACGGCAGGGTAGTGCGTCCAGTTTATTGTTTGCTGCAAGAAATGCATAGTATAAGCTGAAAATACACATGAAACAATTATTACAAATTAATTTACTTTTTCATTATAAAGTATGTTGTATTAATACAATATAGGATTCTTTACATTAAAAACACAATACTAGAAAATAAACTATCAGTTATGTAATAACTAATAATTTTTCTATAGATTCATAATTCATGTTTAAGAGATATTTATCAATTATATGTTTTAATTTAAATTTGCTACATTTAGTTAAAAGTATCGATTTATTTATATGGTTATAGAGAAGAGGTAACAGAAAGGGAAAAAAATGTTGCGCAGAAGTTGTTCTACAGAATGGGATATTATAAACTATAAAATGCCTTCTTTTATTGGAAACTTGTGTCGGTTTTGTATGTTGTTTAATAACTGCGGCTTTAATGAATAATCGTCTAACAGTAAGTACAGAAAATTCTTCATACAATAACGTGGTCGGATATCGGAAATTATAAAAATGTATTATTTTAATTATTTCTCGTCGAGCTGATTCAATTTTAATTAGGTCAGTGTTAGTCGCGCCGCCCCGTGCTGTATACCTGCACAGATAGCTGATTGTGGAGGTCGAGGACACTACGTAGCTATTACAGTTGGTAATATTTGCCTTACATGTATGGGCCTTCAAACTAAAACTACGGTCGTGTGGTTGGTCATTGCTTTTTATAGAAAATGTAACTAATTTAGTTTTAGTTAAATTAAGGGTAAGAATATTTCTTTCAAGACATTTAATAAAAGTTCTCTCTCTTATTCAGCGATATATCTGTATTTTTGGTTCCCTTTAAAAGACTTTAAAGCTTATACGTGGCGTAGCTACGAAGAGTAACTTGCTAGTTGCTTGGCTGTGTGCTGTATATATTTAATTAATTCTATCCAGCTTTTGTTGTCTACAATATCGTATCCAGTTACAATTCTTAAAGTTTTTTATAAATCGCCTCACTCATCCCGCTCAGGGGTTAACTTCTTGAGAACCCATCTCTCCCACAGTCCATTGTATTGTACGGAAGATGGATTATGAACGGTTAAGATGATTGAACTTGACTACAACTGATCGTATCACAAAGAATCGTTTTTAAGATAAGAAATGATTCACGAAATTTGTATCAAAATATATCTTATTTATTAACAAAATCCTTAAATATTAAACTTTGATTCTCCTCGTCACGAAGCTGCCTTAGCCCTTGCGGGACGACGGTGTTCACCACCAGCCGCTGGAGTAGCCGCCGCCGGAGTGACCGCCGCTGTACCCGCCGCTGTATCCACCGCCGTATCCGCTTCCGAAGCCGGAGGAGTAGCTGGGCGCCGCCACCAGCTTTTTGACGGACAACACTTGCGGCACGGACACCACCTTGTTGACGGTCACCACCTGCGGCACGCTCACCACCTTGGGCACGTTCACCACCTTGTTGACAGTGACGACTTGAGCAGCGGGCGCGGAGTAACCGCCTCCGAATCCTCCCCCGAAACCTCCCGAGTAGCCTCCTGAGTAGCCTCCTCCGAAGCCGCCGCCGTGGCCAGCCAGGTATCCGCGCTTCTCGCGTACAGCGCCGGCCGCCGCGCACGCCACCACGCACAGTGCTACCAGCTGTGTACAAAACAATTTTACAGTTATTTTATATTCAGTTTTGTTTTATTACAATTATCTGATCATGTACATAAATTAACACAATTAATAAAGAAAAACTCACGAAGGATTTCATGTTGCTGCGGGTTGGTTAGTTCCACCGATGCCGATGGGTCTCTGTGGAGTGATGTGAGGGAGGTGTGCTGCCTCGGTATATATAAGTCGCCGCTGGACGATATTTCGCAAGCCGTCCTCGCCTCTCGTGCCAATAAAATGTTAAGTTTTGCGTTTAGTCCGAAGTAGTATTGTAATAATGTAGGGTTTCTTGAGATGCAAATGTTCATACAATAACATACAGCTCATCAACTATTAAACTTTTATTAATTCGTTTTTTCTTAGATGATTTTTCTCGCATAATTTAGAAGCTTACCCCAGTTATTATCTTAAACAGGCCGACGGATGTTGGAAGGCGACAGACGTAAATGGAAAAATGGTTGAATTAAATAGACGAATTACTTATTATTTTATTTTTTATATAATTTAAGTGGGCATTGACAAGAGGGAAACTAACGAAGAGTGGTGTTAAAGAGGTGAGGAGGAGAGGTGGATTGAAGTGGAAACTGTAAACGAGATATTAGGAGCGATATTGCAATTTTTTTTAGAAAAAGGAGTAAAATGTATTTAATTAATATAAAATATATACATTTATATATATATATATATATATATATATATATAATAAATGTATTTTTTATACTATTTAATATTATAAAAGTGAATGTAAGTTTGTTTGTTACGCTTTCACGCGAAAACTACTCGACCGATCATCATGAAACTTTGTACACATATTCTTGTAGGTATTAGAAATAACATAGGAGATTTTTTATGAAAAAAAAAATAGTATATAAAAAGCGAAGTATGTATGGTTCCTATAGTCCCTACTGATTTCGATGAATTTTACAGGGATTGCCCAGATTAGCACATCCCTGTGTTTGGTAGCGATCGGATCAATATAATTATTGGTACCCGGGCGAAGCCGGGACGGGTCACTAGTAATATTATATATTTGTTCAGTGCAACGTGGTTGGTTCTCGGAGGTCATTTAATTAAAATCATTTTTTTTGATGACGTTTGAATCCGAATTACGAGAGTATCTGCAAAATTTGCCAACTTTATAAAACATAGTAAAGTTCTTCACGGCCGTGTCCCAATTTGGTAAGCAGAAAACACTGATACGGTCTCGGAACGTTTGCCTTCGACAACTTTTTATGGCAAAAAACTTACGTTTTAACTTTTCTTAATATATCCTTCCTTTGCTACTATTGTTGGCTCAGCAATGTGGTGCTAAATAACAACTACAATTTTTTTATACTCCTAGGTGGCAAACGAGCAAGCGATTCACCCGATGTCAAGTGATCGCTACCCATAGGCATCTGCAACTAACTAATGAGTTGCAGATGCGCTGCCCACCTTCAATGGACAGAGGAGGGGACAAACAGAAAATATTTATGTCTAATTCCTATACATCCCCTCCGACGTCACGTTCTCTTCCCCTTCCCACCCTCTCCTTATAAGAAAAGGGTGGGAAGGGGAAGAGAACTAGAATTAGACCTCCGGCACCTCACTCATCAGACGAAACGCAGAATACTCTACTTCACGCCTGTCTTCTGTGAGGTCGTGGTATTTCACCGGTCGAGCCGGCCCATTCGTGTAACAGATGTTGTTGTTGCGGGCTCTACCACTGTTAAAACTTAACTACTAAAAACAACTTTTCTGTTTCAACCATTTTATCAATTCTTTTTCCGTATAAGTAATTCGTAACCATACCATCAAAGCATAAATTTTTTAATTATTTAGGAGATATTTTGTTGCTATACTTAGTCTGATTTGTGTAAATGAGGCGAAGGTCAACGCGTGCTGGACCGCTTCGTTTTCCGCCTTTTGCTCTTTCTTTTCCGAAATGAAATTCTGCACGTCGCTCCGAGCGTTCCAATCTTAAGAAGTTCGCAGACATGGCCACAGCATATCATTATATCTTCTGGTATATACTACACTAATGGTATTTTCTGTTTTGACAATCTTCGTTCAATGATTTAGGAAAATTCGCGCGTATTTGTTCTTTATTAATTTCATAATGCTTCACACCAAGACAACTCCCGGTAGCGATGTTATTAGAATGTTCGCCGAGTGAGAGGAGAGGCGAGCTGGTTGACCAATCCAAATCTCTTGTGTTGTGAGAATAATTCATTATTTAAAAACATATTAAAGTGTCGACATACCACGTAGTGTCTGATAAAAAGATAACTTGTTACAATTTCACCACAACTCGTTTCCCACGATAATATAAAACGCAATAAAAAGTTTATGATACTAATGCATTTCATTCATTTTGCAAATCTGTCCGAGCTAGCCGTCTGGTCGCCTGGCTCGCGAACCGCAGAGATCTACTCTAATGAAATAATAATTATAAATATTAGAGACTATGCCCACCTCCCTCGCTTCTACATTCATATATCTAGGCATCGCTCGTCGGTTATAGGGAGCTCCTTATATCGCCCTTTTAAGTTAAGTTCTGCTAAGGCGTTTCCTATCAACGCTGCCACTCACTTTTGCAACATAAATTTCCTTCGTTACTATCTCTTCATTCATCCTTTCAACGTGCCCGAAGCATACCTTTCTCAATTCTAGTCACAACATCCACTTTTAAGCCACACTTTTCCCTTATAACGCTATTGTTAATCCTATCATTCAATGTCACGCCTAATATACTTCTTGAGGATAACATCTCACGGCATTAACTCTACTGCTTTTCCTGCCAAACCCAGCTCTCACTTCTATACATTAACGTGGGAATTAAGATTTACTACTATCCCTATATTACTATTAAAACAGCATAAGACTCAAAGGTTGTGATTTAAATTTATTTAATTAATTTAATTAAATTAATTTTTAATTCTCATTTCATTATTAAATAGAGTAAACCTGACGGAAGACGAGCAGGTCATCCTAAAGTAATTTACAATTAATAAAATCATAAAATGATAAAAATTACAAAAAAAAATGTTTTTTCCTTACAATGAAGGATTTTCCGCTTCCGCTGTCGTCACAGCACACGGTACACTTATGATTGCCGCAACGTATCATATGCAATACAACCAAGTACAGCTGCCGTCAGCATAGGAAAAAGGGGGAAGTGTACAAGGAAAGACAAAAGATGAAGGGGTCTTAAATCTGCCGTCTGCAGCACCACCTCATGAGACAAACACACAGTAACTTAAGGGGCCTGTCGTCATTTGAGGTCGTAGCGGTGCCAGGTCCAGCCCGCTCGTGCGACAGAGGTGCCAGGGTTCTAATTCATTTGTAATTCATGTAATCCTACTAATATTATAAATGCTAAAGTTTGTAAGTATGGATGTTTGTTATTCTTTCACGCAAAATCGGCTGAATGTATGTAAATAAAATTTGGCTCTGAGATAGATTACAAGACGCAATAGCACAAAGGCTCCTTTTTTATCCCGGAAAAATAATACGTGGGGATAGTTTTTTTTCGTCTACGTATATAAAAGGCGATGTTCCCTATGAATTCCGAAACGGTTACCCGGGTGAAACCGGCCAGATCACTAGTGTTTTACTAAATTATTAAAAAATTACAACATTTCTTTCTGATATGTAAGTAAGTAGTCAATTTGTGGCAGTGTTGACAGTCATGCTATAGTGGTGCAATCTTCCCGATCTGAACACATAAACATATTGTACAGTGTCATGAGATCATTCTCTTATCTAGATCTCAGCAGGGACGGTCGCGGGACTTGCGATGTGCCGGCTGCAGCGCCGCGACATGTGCGGCCGACAAACAAGTCGCGCGTCGCGGTAGATCTTTGTTACGTACTACGCACAGCACGGACAGGTCCCTGAGGCGCGGCCGACTGCGAGCGGACTCTCTCAGCCTCTCTCCGCCTTACACCATAAAATTATTATATACTTATTTGATCCATTTCTACCCAATAATACTTGACAAATTAAAATATGGGCGCCACCTGTCATCCCGCCTACACGACCTCCCTAAACCTAAAAATATTCAAAATACGAAAGTACTTTTAAGTTTTTTTTGTTAATATGACGGGTCTGCATGTTATATGTCTTGCACTCCCCCCCCCCCCCCGCCCCCTGTGCACGTCCACGAAAGCCGTAAAATACTTGAGAAGTCAGAAACATTAAATAATCGCTTAAAATTAACTTTATTATTTTAATTTACAGCATTGAACGCTTTATTCGAATTGGGACACACATTGACAATGTTAATTAACCTATTGGTCATTCGATAAAAGGATGGAACCCGAAATAGAGCCGATAAGAGAAATGAAGTATGTATATAGTTTTAGACATGCCTGTCCCCGCCGGCAGTCGCGATGCGCGTCGCGGTCGCCGGCCACCGTCGGATCAGATGTCTCCGCCGCATTACCTCACACCGCTCTCAATACTATCTCTTCTCGTTATTATATTACCGTGCGCCTGCCGCGTTACCAAACATTTTGTAATGAGCAGTTAGCGGAGCGCGTGAGGCACAGGGCGCCGCCGCCGGCCGCGGGGCGGAGTACCATGCCCACTCCTAACTGGTACTCGGAGATTACAAAACGATCAATTATAGACCAGCTTATGTTACAGAATACTAACTTTCTTACTTTCAAACCAGTTCTCAATCCCGATGTAGATTTATTATTGGGATTTAGTCCGATATAGATAGTACATCGCGCCACAATACTACGACAGTTTACAATACGCAAGCGACATTATAAAGTAACGGTGTTTAAATTTTTTTACAATATTATATATGTACTAATAATATATTGTGGCACTTAGACTACCTAACTCATATAATTAACTATACTCGTTACAATAAAGTTAACACTAGTATGTGGTCTATAGTACAGCATTCCATTGCCGGTTCGAAAGACGCGGTCACAGCAGTGCTGCGGCGGACATCCGGAGAAGGCGTCCCTGGAGCTGAAGATGCCTCCGCAGATGGCGCCGCTGACAGAGAAACTGCTCCCTCTATGACTGAAAGCCACATTACATGTGACCTCGTCAGAATACCATAAAACTAATATTACGCGATAAATGCGACCGAATGGTAATTAAGTTTTAAAACCTAAGTATTAAAAATGTATTACTTACGTACACTATAAGTTGAAGCAACTTGACCTGAAACGTTAAGTGACCTTAATCACTGCTTACGGCATTACTTTAATGATATTAATTTGATATATTTTAACGAATGTACACATAATATTAAACAAAAAGCCTGATTAGTATTCCGCAGGCTGCGGTTTTGTTGCGTTAAGAAACGAATTAATTGTTACATTGTTATTAAATTCATAAATTGCAACAGCAAGTCCAATGAATGAGGGTAGGCAGGAACTTTCGACTGGCGATCAATACAATTCCATCGGCTGTTTACTTACAATTGATTCTTTATATTTACCATGTAACCCAATCTGGTTATAATAATAAAGTAACGCCCGAGCCAAGGCTCCCTCTTCCTTCTTCTTAGGGATCCATCCCCTAGAACTAAGTTATGCTTAAAGAGGCTAGGCGTTTTCTGCGTCCTGCCGCCTCGAGCTCGGTGCATGAGAGATGCATCTTCTAGACAAATCAAGTCAGTCACAAAAAGACCATCCGATGTGCAGGTTGCACTGGGTGGTCTCGTTATTATTATTAATGTAGAGCTTACGCGTATGTTAAGTAGATTGCAATCCAGATCGTCATCCAGAAAGCAATTGTGATACTTTTTGTTTAAATTTTTAGCCGATTTCAAGGACTTCGACTTTCTTTGCGACTCCTGTACATGGCTTGCACAAGCTAATGAGAATGTCATTTTGAAAACGAAAGTCGTAAACAAACTTTAAGAATGTACTGTGTAAACTGATATTGCAAGCAGCCAGCCTGTCCGCGCGAAGGACCACAGTTGTAGACCATTTTCAATGACTCACACACAAATTAGATCTGTTATTGCATTTAAAGTAATATCAGTAGACATACGGTCTGAACGTGTCCACGCGCCGCCGCGCTTGCGCACATTGCCCATGCATTATCACAATAACTAACTAAATGTAATCTAACTAAATAATCGATAATTTAAAACATATTTTTCCAGTAAACCATTTCAAACCTGTCGGATCAGCCAGTGTCTCGGTGAGAAATAAAGTCTAACTTCTATTGTTGAGAAATCAATTTTAAAAAGAATTAAATTTCAATGTGTTTTTTTTTATTATTGACATTTGCTCTAAAACGCACATAAGTATATAAAGTTAGTTTAGAAGGTGGGTGGGCAGCGCTTAAGATTATATCAAAAGGGGCAAACAAGTAGCGTGACGCCTATTAAAATAGTGAGAACTGCCGCCCATGAACCTCCGCAACACCAGAGGAACTGCAGACGCGTTGCTGAACGTTGAGAAAGAAATACGCTCGCTTTTTAAGGACCCTCAGTCGTAAAAATAAATATATAAATATACGCCACGCCCGTAACCCAGATGGGAAGGCAGAGATTTTGGATTTCCTTTTGGCGCGACATTCATACATCTACGCATACGAGCTTGTCCGCTACGGGTACTCCTTATATCGCCCTTCTTTAGTATGCCACTAATCTGATCGATATAAATTAACCTAGGCCGTCCTAAGTCGTATTGGTTTGGAAATATCGCTGGCGACAGATCATTCACACAGACATACACAATTGTGTTATGCAGTAGTGCGGAGTAATGTAGTATTTAAATCAATGGAAACCTACTAAAAACTTGTCTGAACTAATCTGTTTCCGACTGATAAATACTTACACATCTACTAGAATACCACGTTTAGTGACAAATGTTTTAAATTAGTAGTATTCAAATAAAAATCTGAATTTTTGAGCTAAGACCGGCCGCAAATTAAGTCGCCGGTCGCCGGTCAATCTCTTTATGGATGATTGTTTGACGGCTTTGAAAGACGATTGTGGATTAAGAATGGATGAGGTAGTTGTAAAATGTCTCTTGTATGCTGATGACCAGGTTGTGTTTGCGTCATCAGCGGGAGACTTACAACTTATGCTGAATGTAGTGAATGATTCACTAGATGGTAAAGGTATGAAGATGAATGTGGATAAGACGAAAGTAATGGGGTTTGAAAGAGAACAAAGTAAGACAGTAATTGAAATAAATGTTAACGGCGATGTAGTGGAACAGGTGGAAGAGTTCGTGTATTTGGGGTGTATGTTTAGTAGAGATGGTGGGCATGTTAAAGATTTTGTACGACATAATAAGTGCCGGTCACTTAAGATTAAATTCAATTTCGAACTACATTTTGTTTACTACGAACCTGTTTTTGGAGTCACTCGACATTTGTGTTAAAGTCAAGCGGTGTTAATTACAGCTGCTTCACTGAGGTTACGACAGCCGACAGTTGAATTCGCAACAAAGCCTTGTTTAACTTTGCCTCGATCACTTCAAAGTTCAAAATAATTTCAGGTCGCATAATGTCAGAAAACATTGTTCACATGACATCGGACCGCTTGTGCTGGTCCATTATATCATAATGTTCGTTTTGTCATCGTGTAGGTTTGCATCGTCCTGCCGGCCGTTGTCGCTCTTGCAACTCCCGAAGCCAAGTGCGACAAGCATGGGTACCTGCTAGGACACTCCCACGGCCGCAGCAGTTTTTTTTTTTTATGGAATAAGGTGGCAAACGAGCAAGCGGATCACATAAGTGTACGCTACCCATAGACATCCGCAACAAGAAATTATGTTGCAGATGCGTTGCCTACCTTTAATGGACCGAGGAGGGTATAGACAGAAAAAAGGATATTTCCCTGTTCCCGTCAACCCCCTCCCTGTCCAATCCTCTTCCTGTTACCATCCCATCCTTACAAGAAAAGGGTGGGAAAGGGAGGAGGACTCAAATTAGGCCGCCGGGACCTCACTCATCAGACGAAACGCAGAGTATTTCTACTTCACGCCTGTTTTCTGTGAGGTCGTGGTATTTCACCGGTCGAGCCGGCCCATTCGGCAACAGATGTTGCTGTTGCGGGCTCTACTACTGTTAGTGGCGGATACAATAGCGGAAATGGAAACGGCTACAGCGGTGGACACGCTAGAATCGTCTCCGTCAACAAAGGCGTTGAGGTCCAACTCTCTCTTTCTTTCTTTCCCTCTCTTTCATTCCTGTCCTTATTTCTTTCTTTTCCTCTTTCTTACTTTCCCTCTTTCAATCCCTCTGCTTCTTCCCTCTTTTTCTTTCTTTACCTCTCTTTCTTTCCTCTCTCTCTTTGTATCCGTGTCTTTCTTTCCCTCTTTCTTTATTTCTCTCTTTCCCTCTTTCTTCCCTCTCTTTCTTTCTCTTTGGAGAGAAAGAGGGAAACCTCTTTCTCTCCCTCTTTTTCTTTGCCTATTTTCATTCTTTCCCTATCTTTCTTCCCTGTTTTCGTTGTTTCCCTCTCTTTCTTCCCTCCCTCACTTTCGTCCCTCCCATTCTTTCTTTCTTCCCCTCTTTCTTTCTTTCCCTATCTTTCTTCCTCTTTTTCTTTCTTTCCCTCTCTTTCTTTCCCTCTCTCTCTTCCTTCTCTCTTTCCTTCCCTACCTTTCTTTCCTCTTTATCTTTATTCCATCTCTTTCTTGCCTCTTTTTTGTCTTCCACTTTCTTTCCCTCTCTTCCCCAATTTTTATTCCTTCCCTCTTTCCCTCCCTCTCTTTCTCTATTTTTCTTTCTTTACCTATTTTTCTGTCTTCATGTCTCTTTCTTCCCGACTTTTCTTTCTTTCCTTCTTTTACGTTCTTTCCCTCTCATTCTCCCCTCCATCCCTATCTTTATTTCCCTCTTTAGCTCCCTCTCTTTCTTTCCCTCTTTCTATCTTTCCCGCTCTTTCATTATTTCACTCTCGTTCTTTGTTATTCTCTTTCTTTCCTTCCCTGTCTTCCTTTCCCTCTCTTACTTTCCCTATCTTTCTTCCTGTATTTCTTCATTTCCCTCTCTTTCTGGAAAAGGTAGAAAATAGAGGAGAAAGATCTTCCCTATTTTCTTCCTTTTCCTCTCCCTCTCTTTCATTCCCTACCTTTCTTTCCTCTTTATCTTTCTTCCCTCTCTTTCTTTCCCTATCTTTCTTCATCTTTTTCTTTCTTCCCCTCTCTTTCTTTCCCTCTCTCTCTTTTTTCCTCTTTTTTCCTCTTTTTCCCTCTCTTTCTTTCCTCATTTCCTTGTCTTTCTCTTTCTTTTCCTCTCGTTCCCTATTTTCTCTCTTCCCCTCTCTTTCTTCCCTCTTTTTCGTTCTTTCCCTCTCTTTCATTCTTTCCATCTCTTTCTCTCCCTCTCTTTCTCTCCGTCTCTTTCCTTCCCTATCTTTCTTTCCGTCTCTTTTTTCCTCTCTTTCTTTATTTCCCTCTCTTTCTGGAAAAGGAAGAAAATAGGGGAGAAAGATTTTCCCTATTTTCTTCCTTTTCCTCTCCCTCTCTTTCAATCTTCCATCTCTTTCTTTCCATTTTTCCTCTTTTTCTTTTTTTCCTCTCTCGTTTTTTCCCTCTCTTCCTTCCCTCCATCGCAATCTTTGTTTCCCTCTTTCTTTATTTCTCTCTTTCCCTCTTTCTCTTTCTTTCCCACTTATTGCTTAATTTTCTCTCTTACCCTCTCTTTCTTCCCACTTTTCTTTCTTTCCCTCTCTTTCCTTCCCTCTCTTTCTTTCCCTCTCTTTCCTCCTTCTCTCTTTCTTCCCCTCTCTTTCTTTCTTTCCTCTTTTTTCCCTCTCATTCTTTCCTCTTTTCCTTGCCTTTCTCTTTCTTTCCCTCTTTTTCCCTATTTTGCTCTCTTCCCCTCTCCTTCTTCCCCCTCTTTTTCTTTCCCTCTCTTTCATTCTTTCCATCTCTTTATCTCCCTCTCTTTCTCTCCGTCTCTTTCCTTCCCTATCTTTCTTTCCATCTCTTTCTTTCCGTCTCTTTTTTCCTCTCTTTCTTTATTTCCCTCTTTCCCTCCCTCTCTTTCTTTCCTCTTTTCCTTGTATTTCTATTTCCTTCCCTCTCTACCTATTTTTCTCTCTTACCTTGGCCGTCCTAAGTCGTATTGGTTTGGAAATATCGCTGGCGACAGATCATTCACACAGACATACACAATTGTGTTATGCAGTAGTGCGGAGTAATGTAGTATTTAAATCAATGGAAACCTACTAAAAACTTGTCTGAACTAATCTGTTTCCGACTGATAAATACTTACACATCTACTAGAATACCACGTTTAGTGACAAATGTTTTAAATTAGTAGTATTCAAATAAAAATCTGAATTTTTGAGCTAAGACCGGCCGCAAATTAAGTCGCCGGTCGCCGGTCGCCGGTGTGTTATCAACGGGGCCTACTCAGACTGGTTTAACATCCATAAAGGTGTGCAGGGATGTGCAGCATCCCCGTGGCTGTTCAATCTCTTTATGGATGATTGTTTGACGGCTTTGAAAGACGATTGTGGATTAAGAATGGATGAGGTAGTTGTAAAATGTCTCTTGTATGCTGATGACCAGGTTGTGTTTGCGTCATCAGCGGGAGACTTACAACTTATGCTGAATGTAGTGAATGATTCACTAGATGGTAAAGGTATGAAGATGAATGTGGATAAGACGAAAGTAATGGGGTTTGAAAGAGAACAAAGTAAGACAGTAATTGAAATAAATGTTAACGGCGATGTAGTGGAACAGGTGGAAGAGTTCGTGTATTTGGGGTGTATGTTTAGTAGAGATGGTGGGCATGTTAAAGATTTTGTACGACATAATAAGTGCCGGTCACTTAAGATTAAATTCAATTTCGAACTACATTTTGTTTACTACGAACCTGTTTTTGGAGTCACTCGGCATTTGTGTTAAAGTCAAGCGGTGTTAATTACAGCTGCTTCACTGAGGTTACGACAGCCGACAGTTGAATTCGCAACAAAGCCTTGTTTAACTTTGCCTCGATCACTTCAAAGTTCAAAATAATTTCAGGTCGCATAATGTCAGAAAACATTGTTCACATGACATCGGACCGCTTGTGCTGGTCTATTATATCATAATGTTCGTTTTGTCATCGTGTAGGTTTGCATCGTCCTGCCGGCCGTTATCGCTCTTGCAACTCCCGAAGCCAAGTGCGACAAGCGTGGGTACCTGCTAGGACACTCCCACGGCCGCAGCAGTTTTTTTTTTTTTTTTTTATGGAATAAGGTGGCAAACGAGCAAGCGGATCACATAAGTGTACGCTACCCATAGACATCCGCAACAAGAAATTATGTTGCAGATGCGTTGCCTACCTTTAATGGACCGAGGAGGGTATAGACAGAAAAAAGGATATTTCCCTTTTCCCGTCAACCCCCTCCCTGTCCAATCCTCTTCCTGTTCCCATCCCATCCTTACAAGAAAAGGGTGGGAAAGGGAGGAGGACTCAAATTAGGCCGCCGGGACCTCACTCATCAGACGAAACGCAGAGTATTTCTACTTCACGCCTGTTTTCTGTGAGGTCGTGGTATTTCACCGGTCGAGCCGGCCCATTCGGCAACAGATGTTGTTGTTGCGGGCTCTACCACTGCTAGTGGCGGATACAATAGCGGACATGGAAACGGCTACAGCGGTGGACACGCTAGAATCGTCTCCGTCAACAAAGGCGTTGAGGTCCAACTCTCTCTTTCTTTCTTTCCCTCTCTTTCATTCCTTTCCTTATTTCTTTCTTTTCCTCTTTCTTACGTTCCCTCTTTCAATCCCTCTGCTTCTTCCCTCTTTTTCTTTCTTTACCTCTCTTTCTTTCCTCTCTCTCTTTGTATCCGTGTTTTTCTTTCCCTCTTTCTTTATTTCTCCATTTCCCTCTTTCTTCCCTCTCTTTCTTTAATACCCTCTCATTCTATCCCTGTCTTTCTTTCTCTTTGGAGAGAAAGAGGGAAACCTCTTTCTCTCCCTCTTTTTCTTTGCCTATTTTCATTCTTTCCCTATCTTTCTTCCCTGTTTTTCGTTGTTTCCCTCTCTTTCTTCCCTCCCTCACTTTCGTCCCTCCCATTCTTTCTTTCTTCCCCTCTTTCTTTCTTTCCCTATCTTTCTTCCCCTTTCATTCTTTCCCTCTCTTTCTTTCCCTCTCTCTCTTCCTTCCCTCTTTCCTTCCCTACCTTTCTTTCCTCTTTATCTTTATTCCATCTCTTTCTTCCCTCTTTTTTGTCTTCCACTTTCTTTCCCTCTCTTCCCCAATTTTTATTCCTTCCCTCTTTCCCTCCCTCTCTTTCTCTTTTTTTATTTCTTTACCTATTTTTCTGTCTTCATGTCTCTATCTTCCCGACTTTTCTTTCTTTCCTTCTTTTACGTTCTTTCCCTCTCATTCTCCCCTCCATCCCTATCTTTATTTCCCTCTTTAGCTCCCTCTCTTTCTTTCCCTCTTTCTATCTTTCCCGCTCTTTCATTATTTCACTCTCTTTCTTTGTTATTCTCTTTCTTTCCTTCCCTGTCTTCCTTTCCCTCTCTTACTTTCCCTATCTTTCTTCCTGTCTTTCTTCATTTCCCTCTCTTTCTGGAAAAGGTAGAAAATAGAGGAGAAAGATCTTCCCTATTTTCTTCCTTTTCCTCTCCCTCTCTTTCATTCCCTACCTTTCTTTCCTCTTTATCTTTCTTCCCTCTCTTTCTTTCCCTATCTTTCTTCATCTTTTTCTTTCTTCCCCTCTCTTTCTTCCCCTCTCTCTCTCTTTTTTCCTCTTTTTCCCTCTCTTTCTTTCCTCTTTTCCTTGTCTTTCTCTTTCTTTTCCTCTCGTTCCCTATTTTTCTCTCTTCCCCTCTCTTTCTTCCCTCTTTTTCGTTCTTTCCCTCTCCTTTATTCTTTCCATCTCTTTCTCTCCCTCTCTTTCTCTCCGTCTCTTTCCTTCCCTATCTTTCTTTCCGTCTCTTTTTTCCTCTCTTTCTTTATTTTCCTCTCTTTCTGGAAAAGGAAGAAAATAGGGGAGAAAGATCTTCCCTATTTTCTTCCTTTTCCTCTCCCTCTCTTTCAATCTTCCATCTCTTTCTTTCCATTTTTCTTTCTTTTCCTCTCTTTCTTTCTTTCCATTTTTCCTCTTTTTCTTTCTTTCCCTCTCTCGTTTTTTCCCTCTCTTCCTTCCCTCCATCCCAATCTTTGTTTCCCTCTTTCTTTATTTCTCTCTTTCCCTCTTTCTCTTTCTTTCCCTCTTATTGCTTATTTTTCTCTCTTACCCTCTCTTTCTTCCCACTTTTCTTTCTTTCCCTCTCTTTCCTCCTTCTCTCTTTCTTCCCATCTCTCTCTTTCTTTCCTCTTTTTTCCCTCTCATTCTTTCCTCTTTTCCTTGCCTTACTCTTTCTTTCCCTCTTTTTCCCTATTTTTCTCTCTTCCCCTCTCCTTCTTCCCCGTTTTTTTCTTTCCCCCTCTTTCATTCTTTCCATCTCTTTATTTCCCTCTCTTTCTCTCCGTCTCTTTCCTTCCCTATCTTTCTTTCCATCTCTTTCTTTCCGTCTCTTTTTTCCTCTCTTTCTTTATTTCCCTCTTTCCCTCCCTCTCTTTCTTTCCTCTTTTCCTTGTATTTCTATTTCCTTCCCTCTCTACCTATTTTTCTCTCTTACCTTGGCCGTCCTAAGTCGTATTGGTTTGGAAATATCGCTGGCGACAGATCATTCACACAGACATACACAATTGTGTTATGCAGTAGTGCGGAGTAATGTAGTATTTAAATCAATGGAAACCTACTAAAAACTTGTTTGAACTAATCTGTTTCCGACTGATAAATACCTACACATCTACTAGAATACCACGTTTAGTGACAAATGTTTTAAATTAGTAGTATTCAAATAAAAATCTGAATTTTTGAGCTAAGACCGGCCGCAAATTAAGTCGCCGGTCGCCGGTCGCCGCTGTGTTATCAACGGGGCCTACTCAGACTGGTTTAACATCCATAAAGGTGTGCAGGGATGTGCAGCATCCCCGTGGCTGTTCAATCTCTTTATGGATGATTGTTTGACGGCTTTGAAAGACGATTGTGGATTAAGAATGGATGAGGTAGTTGTAAAATGTCTCTTGTATGCTGATGACCAGGTTGTGTTTGCGTCATCAGCGGGAGACTTACAACTTATGCTGAATGTAGTGAATGATTCACTAGATGGTAAAGGTATGAAGATGAATGTGGATAAGACGAAAGTAATGGGGTTTGAAAGAGAACAAAGTAAGACAGTAATTGAAATAAATGTTAACGGCGATGTAGTGGAACAGGTGGAAGAGTTCGTGTATTTGGGGTGTATGTTTAGTAGAGATGGTGGGCATGTTAAAGATTTTGTACGACATAATAAGTGCCGGTCACTTAAGATTAAATTCAATTTCGAACTACATTTTGTTTACTACGAACCTGTTTTTGGAGTCACTCGGCATTTGTGTTAAAGTCAAGCGGTGTTAATTACAGCTGCTTCACTGAGGTTACGACAGCCGACAGTTGAATTCGCAACAAAGCCTTGTTTAACTTTGCCTCGATCACTTCAAAGTTCAAAATAATTTCAGGTCGCATAATGTCAGAAAACATTGTTCACATGACATCGGACCGCTTGTGCTGGTCCATTATATCATAATGTTCGTTTTGTCATCGTGTAGGTTTGCATCGTCCTGCCGGCCGTTATCGCTCTTGCAACTCCCGAAGCCAAGTGCGACAAGCGTGGGTACCTGCTAGGACACTCCCACGGCCGCAGCAGTTTTTTTTTTTTTTTTTTATGGAATAAGGTGGCAAACGAGCAAGCGGATCACATAAGTGTACGCTACCCATAGACATCCGCAACAAGAAATTATGTTGCAGATGCGTTGCCTACCTTTAATGGACCGAGGAGGGTATAGACAGAAAAAAGGATATTTCCCTTTTCCCGTCAACCCCCTCCCTGTCCAATCCTCTTCCTGTTCCCATCCCATCCTTACAAGAAAAGGGTGGGAAAGGGAGGAGGACTCAAATTAGGCCGCCGGGACCTCACTCATCAGACGAAACGCAGAGTATTTCTACTTCACGCCTGTTTTCTGTGAGGTCGTGGTATTTCACCGGTCGAGCCGGCCCATTCGGCAACAGATGTTGTTGTTGCGGGCTCTACCACTGCTAGTGGCGGATACAATAGCGGACATGGAAACGGCTACAGCGGTGGACACGCTAGAATCGTCTCCGTCACCAAAGGCGTTGAGGTCCAACTCTCTCTTTCTTTCTTTCCCTCTCTTTCATTCCTTTCCTTATTTCTTTCTTTTCCTCTTTCTTACGTTCCCTCTTTCAATCCCTCTGCTTCTTCCTTCTTTTTCTTTCTTTACCTCTCTTTCTTTCCTCTCTCTCTTTGTATCCGTGTCTTTCTTTCCCTCTTTCTTTATTTCTCCATTTCCCTCTTTCTTCCCTCTCTTTCTTTTATACCCTCTCATTCTATCCCTGTCTTTCTTTCTCTTTGGAGAGAAAGAGGGAAACCTCTTTCTCTCCCTCTTTTTCTTTGCCTATTTTCATTCTTTCCCTATCTTTCTTCCCTGTTTTTCGTTGTTTCCCTCTCTTTCTTCCCTCCCTCACGTTCGTCCCTCCCATTCTTTCTTTCTTCCCCTCTTTCTTTCTTTCCCTATCTTTCTTCCCCTTTCATTCTTTCCCTCTCTTTCTTTCCCTCTCTCTCTTCCTTCCCTCTTTCCTTCACTACCTTTCTTTCCTCTTTATCTTTATTCCATCTCTTTCTTCCCTCTTTTTGTCTTCCACTTTCTTTCCCTCTCTTCCCCAATTTTTTTTCCTTCCCTCTTTCCCTCCCTCTCTTTCTCTATTTTTCTTTCTTTACATATTTTTCTGTCTTCATGTCTCTATCTTCCCGACTTTTCTTTCTTTCCTTCTTTTACGTTCTTTCCCTCTCATTCTCCCCTCCATCCCTATCTTTATTTCCCTCTTTAGCTGCCCTCTCTTTCTTTCCCTCTTTCTATCTTTCCCGCTCTTTCATTATTTCACTCTCTTTCTTTGTTATTCTCTTTCTTTCCTTCCCTGTCTTCCTTTCCCTCTCTTACTTTCCCTATCTTTCTTCCTGTATTTCTTCATTTCCCTCTCTTTCTGGAAAAGGTAGAAAATAGAGGAGAAAGATCTTCCCTATTTTCTTCCTTTTCCTCTCCCTCTCTTTCATTCCCTACCTTTCTTTCCTCTTTATCTTTCTTCCCTCTCTTTCTTTCCCTATCTTTCTTCATCTTTTTCTTTCTTCCCCTCTCTTTCTTCCCCTCTCTCTCTCTTTTTTCCTCTTTTTCCCTCTCTTTCTTTCTTTCCATTTTCCTCTATTTCTTTTTTTCCCTCTCTCGTTTTTTCCCTCTCTTCCTTCCCTCCATCCCAATCTTTGTTTCCCTCTTTCTTTATTTCTCTCTTTCCCTCTTTCTCTTTCTTTCCCTCTTATTGCTTATTTTTCTCTCTTACCCTCTCTTTCTTCCCACTTTTCTTTCTTTCCCTCTCTTTCCTTCCCTCTCTTTCCTTCCCTCTCTTTCCTTCCCTCTCTTTCCTCCTTCTCTCTTTCTTCCCCTCTCTCTCTTTCTTTCCTCTTTTTTCCCTCTCATTCTTTCCTCTTTTCCTTGCCTTTCTCTTTCTTTCCCTCTTTTTCCCTATTTTTCTCTCTTCCCCTCTCCTTCTTCCCCCTTTTTTCTTTCCCCCTCTTTCATTCTTTCCATCTCTTTATCTCCCTCTCTTTATCTCCCTCTCTTTCTCTCCGTCTCTTTCCTTCCCTATCTTTCTTTCCATCTCTTTCTTTCCGTCTCTTTTTTCCTCTCTTTCTTTATTTCCCTCTTTCCCTCCCTCTCTTTCTTTCCTCTTTTCCTTGTATTTCTATTTCCTTCCCTCTCTACCTATTTTCCTCTCTTACCTTGGCCGTCCTAAGTCGTATTGGTTTGGAAATATCGCTGGCGACAGATCATTCACACAGACATACACAATTGTGTAATGCAGTAGTGCGGAGTAATGTAGTATTTAAATCAATGGAAACCTACTAAAAACTTGACTGAACTAATCTGTTTCCGACTGATAAATACTTACACATCTACTAGAATACCACGTTTAGTGACAAATGTTTTAAATTAGTAGTATTCAAATAAAAATCTGAATTTTTGAGCTAAGACCGGCCGCAAATTAAGTCGCCGGTCGCCGGTCGCCGGTGTGTTATCAACGGGGCCTACTCAGACTGGTTTAACATCCATAAAGGTGTGCAGGGATGTGCAGCATCCCCGTGGCTGTTCAATCTCTTTATGGATGATTGTTTGACGGCTTTGAAAGACGATTGTGGATTAAGAATGGATGAGGTAGTTGTAAAATGTCTCTTGTATGCTGATGACCAGGTTGTGTTTGCGTCATCAGCGGGAGACTTACAACTTATGCTGAATGTAGTGAATGATTCACTAGATGGTAAAGGTATGAAGATGAATGTGGATAAGACGAAAGTAATGGGGTTTGAAAGAGAACAAAGTAAGACAGTAATTGAAATAAATATTAACGGCGATGTAGTGGAACAGGTGGAAGAGTTCGTGTATTTGGGGTGTATGTTTAGTAGAGATGGTGGGCATGTTAAAGATTTTGTACGACATAATAAGTGCCAGTCACTTAAGATTAAATTCAATTTCGAACTACATTTTGTTTACTACGAACCTGTTTTTGGAGTCACTCGACATTTGTGTTAAAGTCAAGCGGTGTTAATTACAGCTGCTTCACTGAGGTTACGACAGCCGACAGTTGAATTCGCAACAAAGCCTTGTTTAACTTTGCCTCGATCACTTCAAAGTTCAAAATAATTTCAGGTCGCATAATGTCAGAAAACATTGTTCACATGACATCGGACCGCTTGTGCCGGTCCATTATATCATAATGTTCGTTTTGTCATCGTGTAGGTTTGCATCGTCCTGCCGGCCGTTATCGCTCTTGCAACTCCCGAAGCCAAGTGCGACAAGCGTGGGTACCTGCTAGGACACTCCCACGGCCGCAGCAGTTTTTTTTTTTTTTTATGGAATAAGGTGGCAAACGAGCAAGCGGATCACATAAGTTTACGCTACCCATAGACATCCGCACCAAGAAATTATGTTGCAGATGCGTTGCCTTCCTTTAATGGACCGAGGAGGGTATAGACAGAAAAAAGGATATTTCCCTGTTCCCGTCAACCCCCTCCCTGTCCAATCCTCTTCCTGTTCCCATCCCATCCTAACAAGAAAAGGGTGGGAAAGGGAGGAGGACTCAAATTAGGCCGCCGGGACCTCACTCATCAGACGAAACGCAGAGTATTTCTACTTCACGCCTGTTTTCTGTGAGGTCGTGGTATTTCACCGGTCGAGCCGGCCCATTCGGCAACAGATGTTGTTGTTGCGGGCTCTTCCACTGTTAGTGGCGGATACAATAGCGGACATGGAAACGGCTACAGCGGTGGACACGCTAGAATCGTCTCCGTCAACAAAGGCGTTGAGGTCCAACTCTCTCTTTCTTTCTTTCCCTCTCTTTCATTCCTTTTCTTATTTCTTTCTTTTCCTATTTCTTACTTTCCCTCTTTCAATCCCTCTGCTTCTTCCCTCTTTTTCTTTCTTTACCTCTCTTTCTTTCCTCTCTCTCTTTGTATCCGTGTCTTTCTTTCCCTCTTTCTTTATTTCTCTCTTTCCCTCTTTCTTCCCTCTCTTTCTTTTATACCCTCTCATTCTATCCCTGTCTTTCTTTCTCTTTGGAGAGAAAGAGGGAAGCCTCTTTCTCTCCCTCTTTTTCTTTGCCTATTTTCATTCTTTCCCTATCTTTCTTCCCTGTTTTTCGTTGTTTCCCTCTCTTTCTTCCCTCCCTCACTCTCGTCCCTCCCATTCTTTCTTTCTTCCCTGTTTTTCGTCGTTTCCCTCTCTTTCTTCCCTCCCTCACTTTCGTCCCTCCCATTCTTTCTTTCTTCCCCTCTTTCTTTCTTTCACTATCATTCTTCCTCTTTTTCTTTCTTTCCCTCTCTTTCTTTCCCTCTCTCTCTTCCTTCCCTCTTTCCTTCCCTACCTTTCTTTCCTCTTTATCTTTATTCCATCTCTTTCTTCCCTCTTTTTTGTCTTCTACTTTCTTTCCCTCTCTTCCCCAATTTTTATTCCTTCCCTCTTTCCCTCCCTCTCTTTCTCTATTTTTCTTTCTTTCCCTATTTTTCTGTCTTCATGTCTCTTTCTTCCCGACTTTTCTTTCTTTCCTTCTTTTTCTCTCTTTCCTTCTTTTACGTTCTTTCCCTCTCATTCTCCCCTCCATCCCTATCTTTATTTCCCTCTTTAGCTCCCTCTCTTTCTTTCCCTCTTTCTATCTTTCCCGCTCTTTCATTATTTCACTCTCTTTCTTTGTTATTCTCTTTCTTTCCTTCACTGTCTTCCTTTTCCTCTCTTACTTTCCCTATCTTTCTTCCTGTATTTCTTCATTTCCCTCTCTTTCTGGAAAAGGTAGAAAATAGAGGAGAAAGATCTTCCCTATTTTCTTCCTTTTTCTCTCCCTCTCTTTCATTACCTACCTTTCTTTCCTCTTTATCTTTCTTCCCTCTCTTTCTTTCCCTATCTTTCTTCATCTTTTTCTTTCTTCCCCTCTCTTTCTTCCCCTCTCTCTCTCTCTTTTTTCCTCTTTTTCCCTCTCTTTCTTTCTTTCCATTTTCCTCTTTTTCTTTCTTTCCCTCTCTCGTTTTTTCCCTCTCTTCCTTCCCTCCATCCCAATCTTTGTTTCCCTCTTTCTTTATTTCTCTCTTTCCCTCTTTCTCTTTCTTTCCCTCTTATTGCTTATTTTTCTCTCTTACCCTCTCTTTCTTCCCACTTTTCTTTCTTTCCCTCTCTTTCCTTCCCTCTCTTTCCTTCCCTCTCTTTCCTCCTTCTCTCTTTCTTCCCCTCTCTCTCTTTCTTTCCTCTTTTTTCCCTCTCATTCTTTCCTCTTTTCCTTGCCTTTCTCTTTCTTTCCCTCTTTTTCCCTATTTTTCTCTCTTCCCCTCTCCATCTTCCCCCTTTTTTCTTTCCCCCTCTTTCATTCTTTCCATCTCTTTATGTCCCTCTCTTTATCTCCCTCTCTTTCTCTCCGTCTCTTTCCTTCCCTATCTTTCTTTCCATCTCTTTCTTTTCGTCTCTTTTTTCTTCTCTTTCTTTATTTCCCTCTTTCCCTCCCTCTCTTTCTTTCCTCTTTTCCTTGTATTTCTATTTCCTTCCCTCTCTACCTATTTTTCTCTCTTACCTTGGCCGTCCTAAGTCGTATTGGTTTGGAAATATCGCTGGCGACAGATCATTCACACAGACATACACAATTGTGTTATGCAGTAGTGCGGAGTAATGTAGTATTTAAATCAATGGAAACCTACTAAAAACTTGACTGAACTAATCTGTTTCCGACTGATAAATACTTACACATCTACTAGAATACCACGTTTAGTGACAAATGTTTTAAATTAGTAGTATTCAAATAAAAATCTGAATTTTTGAGCTAAGACCGGCCGCAAATTAAGTCGCCGGTCGCCGGTCGCCGGTGTGTTATCAACGGGGCCTACTCAGACTGGTTTAACATCCATAAAGGTGTGCAGGGATGTGCAGCATCCCCGTGGCTGTTCAATCTCTTTATGGATGATTGTTTGACGGCTTTGAAAGACGATTGTGGATTAAGAATGGATGAGGTAGTTGTAAAATGTCTCTTGTATGCTGATGACCAGGTTGTGTTTGCGTCATCAGCGGGAGACTTACAACTTATGCTGAATGTAGTGAATGATTCACTAGATGGTAAAGGTATGAAGATGAATGTGGATAAGACGAAAGTAATGGGGTTTGAAAGAGAACAAAGTAAGACAGTAATTGAAATAAATATTAACGGCGATGTAGTGGAACAGGTGGAAGAGTTCGTGTATTTGGGGTGTATGTTTAGTAGAGATGGTGGGCATGTTAAAGATTTTGTACGACATAATAAGTGCCAGTCACTTAAGATTAAATTCAATTTCGAACTACATTTTGTTTACTACGAACCTGTTTTTGGAGTCACTCGACATTTGTGTTAAAGTCAAGCGGTGTTAATTACAGCTGCTTCACTGAGGTTACGACAGCCGACAGTTGAATTCGCAACAAAGCCTTGTTTAACTTTGCCTCGATCACTTCAAAGTTCAAAATAATTTCAGGTCGCATAATGTCAGAAAACATTGTTCACATGACATCGGACCGCTTGTGCCGGTCCATTATATCATAATGTTCGTTTTGTCATCGTGTAGGTTTGCATCGTCCTGCCGGCCGTTATCGCTCTTGCAACTCCCGAAGCCAAGTGCGACAAGCGTGGGTACCTGCTAGGACACTCCCACGGCCGCAGCAGTTTTTTTTTTTTTTATGGAATAAGGTGGCAAACGAGCAAGCGGATCACATAAGTTTACGCTACCCATAGACATCCGCACCAAGAAATTATGTTGCAGATGCGTTGCCTTCCTTTAATGGACCGAGGAGGGTATAGACAGAAAAAAGGATATTTCCCTGTTCCCGTCAACCCCCTCCCTGTCCAATCCTCTTCCTGTTCCCATCCCATCCTTACAAGAAAAGGGTGGGAAAGGGAGGAGGACTCAAATTAGGCCGCCGCGACCTCACTCATCAGACGAAACGCAGAGTATTTCTACTTCACGCCTGTTTTCTGTGAGGTCGTGGTATTTCACCGGTCGAGCCGGCCCATTCGGCAACAGATGTTGTTGTTGCGGGCTCTACCACTGTTAGTGGCGGATACAATAGCGGACATGGAAACGGCTACAGCGGTGGACACGCTAGAATCGTCTCCGTCAACAAAGGCGTTGAGGTCCAACTCTCTCTTTCTTTCTTTCCCTCTCTTTCATTCCTTTCCTTATTTCTTTCTTTTCCTCTTTCTTACTTTCCCTCTTTTAATCCCTCTGTTTCTTCCCTCTTTTTCTTTCTTTACCTCTATTTCTTTCCTCTCTCTCTTTGTATCCGTGTCTTTCTTTCCCTCTTTCTTTATTTCTCTCTTTCCCTCTTCCTTCCCTCTCTTTCTTTTATACCCTCTCATTCTATCCCTGTCTTTCTTTCTCTTTGGAGAGAAAGAGGGAAACCTCTTTCTCTCCCTCTTTTTCTTTGCCTATTTTCATTCTTTCCCTATCTTTCTTCGCTGTTTTTCGTTGTTTCCCTCTCTTTCTTCCCTCCCTCACTTTCGTCCCTCCCATTCTTTCTTTCTTCCCCTCTTTCTTTCTTTCCCTATCTTTCTTCCTCTTTTTCTTTCTTTCCCTCTCTTTCTTTCCCTCTCTCTCTTCCTTCCCTCTTTTCTTCCCTACCTTTCTTTCCTCTTTATCTTTATTCCATCTCTTTCTTCCCTCTTTTTGTCTTCCACTTTCTTTCCCTCTCTTCCCCAATTTTTATTCTTTCCCTCTTTCCCTCCCTCTCTTTCTCTATTTTTCTTTCTTTCCCTATTTTTCTGTCTTCATGTCTCTTTCTTCCCGACTTTTCTTTCTTTCCTTCTTTTTCTCTCTTTCCTTCTTTTTCGTTCTTTCCCTCTCATTCTCCCCTCCATCCCTATCTTTATTTCCCTCTTTAGCTCCCTCTCTTTCTTTCCCTCTTTCTATCTTTCCCGCTCTTTCATTATTTCACTCTCTTTCTTTGTTATTCTCTTTCTTTCCTTCCCTGTCTTCCTTTCCCTCTCTTACTTTCCCTATCTTTCTTCCTGTATTTCTTCATTTCCCTCTCTTTCTGGAAAAGGTAGAAAATAGAGGAGAAAGATCTTCCCTATTTTCTTCCTTTTCCTCTCCCTCTCTTTCATTCCCTACCTTTCTTTCCTCTTTATCTTTCTTCCCTCTCTTTATTTCCCTACCTTTCTTCATCTTTTTCTTTCTTCCCTTCTCTTTCTTCCCCTCTCTTTCTCCCTCTCTCTCTCTCTTTCTTTCCTCTTTCTTTTGTCTTTCTCTTTCTTTTCCTCTCGTTCCCTATTTTTCTCTCTTCCCCTTTCTTTCTCCCCTCTTTTTCGTTCTTTCCCTCTCTTTCATTCTTTCCATCTCTTTCTCTCCCTCTCTTTCTCTCCGTCTCTTTCCTTCCCTATCTTTCTTTCCGTCTCTTTTTTCCTCTCTTTCTTTATTTCCCTCTCTTTCTGGAAAAGGAAGAAAATAGGGGAGAAAGATCTTCCCTATTTTCTTCCTTTTCCTCTCTTTCAATCTTCCATCTCTTTCTTTCCATTTTTCTTTCTTTTCCTCTCTTTCTTTCTTTCCATTTTTCCTCTTTTTCTTTCTTTCCCTCTCTCGTTTTTTCCCTCTCTTCCTTCCCTTCATCCCAATCTTTGTTTCCCTCTTTCTTTATTTCTCTCTTTCCCTCTTTCTCTTTCTTTCCCTCTTATAGCTTATTTTTCTCTCTTACCCTCTCTTTATTCCCACTTTTCTTTCTTTCCCTCTCTTTCCTTCCCTCTCTTTCCTTCCCTCTCTTTCCTCCTTCTCTCTTTCTTCCCCTCTCTCTTTCTTTCCTCTTTTTTCCCTCTCATTCTTTCCTCGTTTCCGTGCCTTTCTCTTTCTTTCCCTCTTTTTCCCTATTTTTCTCTCTTCCCCTCTCCTTCTTCCCCGTTTTTTTCTTTCCCCCTCTTTCATTCTTTCCATCTCTTTATCTCCCTCTCTTTCTCTCCGTCTCTTTCCTTCCCTATCTTTCTTTCCATCTCTTTCTTTCCGTCTCTTTTTTCCTCTCTTTCTTTATTTCCCTCTTTCCCTCCCTCTCTTTCTTTCCTCTTTTCCTTGTATTTCTATTTCCTTCCCTCTCTACCTATTTTTCTCTCTTACCTTGGCCGTCCTAAGTCGTATTGGTTTGGAAATATCGCTGGCGACAGATCATTCACACAGACATACACAATTGTGTTATGCAGTAGTGCGGAGTAATGTAGTATTTAAATCAATGGAAACCTACTAAAAACTTGTCTGAACTAATCTGTTTCCGACTGATAAATACTTACACATCTACTAGAATACCACGTTTAGTGACAAATGTTTTAAATTAGTAGTATTCAAATAAAAATCTGAATTTTTGAGCTAAGACCGGCCGCAAATTAAGTCGCCGGTCGCCGGTCGCCGGTGTGTTATCAACGGGGCCTACTCAGACTGGTTTAACATCCATAAAGGTGTGCAGGGATGTGCAGCATCCCCGTGGCTGTTCAATCTCTTTATGGATGATTGTTTGACGGCTTTGAAAGACGATTGTGGATTAAGAATGGATGAGGTAGTTGTAAAATGTCTCTTGTATGCTGATGACCAGGTTGTGTTTGCGTCATCAGCGGGAGACTTACAACTTATGCTGAATGTAGTGAATGATTCACTAGATGGTAAAGGTATGAAGATGAATGTGGATAAGACGAAAGTAATGGGGTTTGAAAGAGAACAAAGTAAGACAGTAATTGAAATAAATGTTAACGGCGATGTAGTGGAACAGGTGGAAGAGTTCGTGTATTTGGGGTGTATGTTTAGTAGAGATGGTGGGCATGTTAAAGATTTTGTACGACATAATAAGTGCCGGTCACTTAAGATTAAATTCAATTTCGAACTACATTTTGTTTACTACGAACCTGTTTTTGGAGTCACTCGACATTTGTTGTAAAGTCAAGCGGTGTTAATTACAGCTGCTTCACTGAGGTTACGACAGCCGACAGTTGAATTCGCAACAAAGCCTTGTTTAACTTTGCCTCGATCACTTCAAAGTTCAAAATAATTTCAGGTCGCATAATGTCAGAAAACATTGTTCACATGACATCGGACCGCTTGTGCTGGTCCATTATATCATAATGTTCGTTTTGTCATCGTGTAGGTTTGCATCGTCCTGCCGGCCGTTATCGCTCTTGCAACTCCCGAAGCCAAGTGCGACAAGCGTGGGTACCTGCTAGGACACTCCCACGGCCGCAGCAGTTTTTTTTTTTTTTATGGAATAAGGTGGCAAACGAGCAAGCGGATCACATAAGTGTACGCTACCCATAGACATCCGCAACAAGAAATTATGTTGCAGATGCGTTGCCTACCTTTAATGGACCGAGGAGGGTATAGACAGAAAAAAGGATATTTCCCTGTTCCCGTCAACCCCCTTCCTGTCCAATCCTCTTCCTGTTCCCATCCCATCCTTACAAGAAAAGGGTGGGAAAGGGAGGAGGACTCAAATTAGGCCGCCGGGACCTCACTCATCAGACGAAACGCAGAGTATTTCTACTTCACGCCTGTTTTCTGTGAGGTCGTGGTATTTTACCGGTCGAGCCGGCCCATTCGGCTACAGATGTTGTTGTTGCGGGCTCTACCACTGTTAGTGGCGGATACAATAGCGGACATGGAAACGGCTACAGCGGTGGACACGCTAGAATCGTCTCCGTCAACAAAGGCGTTGAGGTCCAACTCTCTCTTTCTTTCTTTCCCTCTCTTTCATTCCTTTCCTTATTTCTTTCTTTTCCTCTTTCTTACTTTCCCTCTTTTAATCCCTCTGTTTCTTCCCTCTTTTTCTTTCTTTACCTCTCTTTCTTTCCTCTCTCTCTTTGTATCCGTGTCTTTCTTTCCCTCTTTCTTTATTTCTCTCTTTCCCTCTTCCTTCCCTCTCTTTCTTTTATACCCTCTAATTCTATCCCTGTCTTTCTTTCTCTTTGGAGAGAAAGAGGGAAACCTCTTTCTCTCCCTCTTTTTCTTTGCCTATTTTCATTCTTTCCCTATCTTTCTTCGCTGTTTTTCGTTGTTTCCCTCTCTTTCTTCCCTCCCTCACTTTCGTCCCTCCCATTCTTTCTTTCTTCCCCTCTTTCTTTCTTTCCCTATCTTTCTTCCTCTTTTTCTTTCTTTCCCTCTCTTTCTTTCCCTCTCTCTCTTCCTTCCCTCTTTCCTTCCCTACCTTTCTTTCCTCTTTATCTTTATTCCATCTCTTTCTTCCCTCTTTTTTGCCTTCCACTTTCTTTCCCTCTCTTCCCCAATTTTTATTCCTTCCCTCTTTCCCTCCCTCTCTTTCTCTATTTTCTTTCTTTCCCTATTTTTCTGTCTTCATGTCTCTTTCTTCCCGACTTTTCTTTCTTTCCTTCTTTTTCTCTCTTTCCTTCTTTTTCGTTCTTTCCCTCGCATTCTCCCCTCCATCCCTATCTTTATTTCCCTCTTTAGATCCCTCTCTTTCTTTCCCTCTTTCTATCTTTCCCGCTCTTTCATTATTTCACTCTCTTTCTTTGTTATTCTCTTTCTTTCCTTCCCTGTCTTCCTTTCCCTCTCTTACTTTCCCTATCTTTCTTCCTGTATTTCTTCATTTCCCTCTCTTTCTGGAAAAGGTAGAAAATAGAGGAGAAAGATCTTCCCTATTTTCTTCCTTTTCCTCTCCCTCTCTTTCATTCCCTACCTTTCTTTCCTCTTTATCTTTCTTCCCTCTCTTTCTTTCCCTATCTTTCTTCATCTTTTTCTTTCTTCCCCTCTCTTTCTTCCCCTCTCTCTTTTTTCCTCTTTTTCCCTCTCTTTCTTTCCTCTTTTCCTTGTCTTTCTCTTTCTTTTCCTCTCGTTCCCTATTTTCTCTCTTCCCCTCTCTTTCTTCCCTCTTTTTCGTTCTTTCCCTCTCTTTCATTCTTTCCATCTCTTTCTCTCCCTCTCTTTCTCTCCGTCTCTTTCCTTCCCTATCTTTCTTTCCGTCTCTTTTTTCCTCTCTTTCTTTATTTCCCTCTCTTTCTGGAAAAGGAAGAAAATAGGGGAGAAAGATCTTCCCTATTTTCTTCCTTTTCCTCTCCCTCTCTTTCAATCTTCCATCTCTTTCTTTCCATTTTTCTTTCTTTTCCTCTCTTTCTTTCTTTCCATTTTTCTTTCTTTTCCTCTCTTTCTTTCTTTCCATTTTTCCTCTTTTTCTTTCTTTCCCTCTTATTGCTTATTTTTCTCTCTTACCCTCTCTTTCTTCCCACTTTTCTTTCTTTCCCTCTCTTTCCTTCCCTCTCTTTCCTCCTTCTCTCTTTCTTCCCCTCTCTCTCTTTCTTTCCTCTTTTTTCCCTCTCATTCTTTCCTCTTTTCCTTGCCTTTCTCTTTCTTTCCCTCTTTTTCCCTATTTTTCTCTCTTCCCCTCTCCTTCTTCCCCCTTTTTTTCATTCCCCCTCTTTCATTCTTTCCATCTCTTTATCTCCCTCTCTTTATCTCCCTCTCTTTCTCTCCGTCTCTTTCCTTCCATATCTTTCTTTCCATGTCTTTCTTTCCGTCTCTTTTTTCCTGTTTCCGACTGATAAATACTTACACATCTACTAGAATACCACGTTTAGTGACAAATGTTTTAAATTAGTAGTATTCAAATAAAAATCTGAATTTTTGAGCTAAGACCGGCCGCAAATTAATTCGCCGGTCGCCGGTGTGTTATCAACGGGGCCTACTCAGACTGATTTAACATCCATAAAGGTGTGCAGGGATGTGCAGCATCCCCGTGGCTGTTCAATCTCTTTATGGATGATTGTTTGACGGCTTTGAAAGACGATTGTGGATTAAGAATGGATGAGGTAGTTGTAAAATGTCTCTTGTATGCTGATGACCAGGTTGTGTTTGCGTCATCAGCGGGAGACTTACAACTTATGCTGAATGTAGTGAATGATTCACTAGATGGTAAAGGTATGAAGATGAATGTGGATAAGACGAAAGTAATGGGGTTTGAAAGAGAACAAAGTAAGACAGTAATTGAAATAAATGTTAACGGCGATGTAGTGGAACAGGTGGAAGAGTTCGTGTATTTGGGGTGTATGTTTAGTAGAGATGGTGGACATGTTAAAGATTTTGTACGACATAATAAGTGCCGGTCACTTAAGATTTCATTCAATTTCGAACTACATTTTGTTTACTACGAACCTGTTTTTGGAGTCACTCGACATTTGTGTTAAAGTCAAGCGGTGTTAATTACAGCTGCTTCACTGAGGTTACGACAGCCGACAGTTGAATTCGCAACAAAGCCTTGTTTAACTTTGCCTCGATCACTTCAAAGTTCAAAATAATTTCAGGTCGCATAATGTCAGAAAACATTGTTCACATGACATCGGACCGCTTGTGCTGGTCCATTATATCATAATGTTCGTTTTGTCATCGTGTAGGTTTGCATCGTCCTGCCGGCCGTTATCGCTCTTGCAACTCCCGAAGCCAAGTGCGACAAGCGTGGGTACCTGCTAGGACACTCCCACGGCCGCAGCAGTTTTTTTTTTTTTTTATGGAATAAGGTGGCAAACGAGCAAGCGGATCACATAAGTGTACGCTACCCATAGACATCCGCAACAAGAAATTATGTTGCAGATGCGTTGCCTACCTTGAATGGACCGAGGAGGGTATAGACAGAAAAAAGGATATTTCCCTGTTCCCGTCAACCCCCTCCCTGTCCAATCCTCTTCCTGTTCCCATCCCATCCTTACAAGAAAAGGGTGGGAAAGGGAGGAGGACTCAAATTAGGCCGCCGGGACCTCACTCATCAGACGAAACGCAGAGTATTTCTACTTCACGCCTGTTTTCTGTGAGGTCGTGGTATTTCACCGGTCGAGCCGGCCCATTCGGCAACAGATGTTGTTGTTGCGGGCTCTACCACTGTTAGTGGCGGATACAATAGCGGACATGGAAACGGCTACAGCGGTGGACACGCTAGAATCGTCTCCGTCAACAAAGGCGTTGAGGTCCAACTCTCTCTTTCTTTCTTTCCTTATTTCTTTCTTTTCCTCTTTCTTACGTTCCCTCTTTCAATCCCTCTGCTTCTTCCCTCTTTTTCTTTCTTTACCTCTCTTTCTTTCCTCTCTCTCTTTGTATCCGTGTCTTTCTTTCCCTCTTTCTTTATTTTTCTCTTTCCCTCTTTCTTCCCTCTCTTTCTTTTATACCCTCTCATTCTATCCCTTTCTTTCTTTCTCTTTGGAGAGAAAGAGGGAAACCTCTTTCTCTCCCTCTTTTTCTTTGCCTATTTTCATTCTTTCCCTATCTTTCTTCCCTGTTTTTCGTTGTTTCCCTCTCTTTCTTCCCTCCCTCACTTTCGTCCCTCCCATTCTTTCCTTCTTCCCCTCTTTCTTTCTTTCCCTATCTTTCTTCCTCTTTTTCTTTCTTTCCCTCTCTTTCTTTCCCTCTCTCTCTTCCTTCTCTCTTTCCTTCCCTACCTTTCTTTCCTCTTTATCTTTATTCCATCTCTTTCTTGCCTCTTTTTTGTCTTCCACTTTCTTTCCCTCTCTTCCCCAATTTTTATTCCTTCCCTCTTTCCCTCCCTCTCTTTCTCTATTTTTCTTTCTTTACCTATTTTTCTGTCTTCATGTCTCTTTCTTCCCGACTTTTCTTTCTTTCCTTCTTTTTCTCTCTTTCCTTCTTTTTCGTTCTTTCCCTCTCATTCTCCCCTCCATCCCTTTCTTTATTTCCCTCTTTAGCTCCCTCTCTTTCTTCCCTCTTTCTATCTTTCCCGCTCTTTCATTATTTCACTCTCTTTCTTTGTTATTCTCTTTCTTTCCTTCCCTGTCTTCCTTTCCCTCTCTTACTTTCCCTATCTTTCTTCCTGTATTTCTTCATTTCCCTCTCTTTCTGGAAAAGGTAGAAAATAGAGGAGAAAGATCTTCCCTATTTTCTTCCTTTTCTTCTCCCTCTCTTTCATTCCCTACCTTTCTTTCCCTATCTTTCTTCATCTTTTTCTTTCTTCCCCTCTCTTTCTTCCCCTCTCTCTCTCTTTTTTCCTCTTTTTCCCTCTCTTTCTTTCCTCTTTCTTTTGTCTTTCTCTTTCTTTTCCTCTCGTTCCCTATTTTTCTCTCTTCCCCTTTCTTTCTTCCCTCTTTTTCGTTCTTTCCCTCTCTTTCATTCTTTTCATCTCTTTCTCTCCCTCTCTTTCTCTCCGTCTCTTTCCTTCCCTATCTTTCTTTCCGTCTCTTTTTTCCTCTCTTTCTTTATTTCCCTCTCTTTCTGGAAAAGGAAGAAAATAGGGGAGAAAGATCTTCCCTATTTTCTTCCTTTTCCTCTCTTTCAATCTTCCATCTCTTTCTTTCCATTTTTCTTTCTTTTCCTCTCTTTCTTTCTTTCCATTTTTCCTCTTTTTCTTTCTTTCCCTCTCTCGTTTTTTCCCTCTCTTCCTTCCCTCCATCCCAATCTTTGTTTCCCTCTTTCTTTATTTCTCTCTTTCCCTCTTTCTCTTTCTTTCCCTCTTATAGCTTATTTTTCTCTCTTACCCTCTCTTTATTCCCACTTTTCTTTCTTTCCCTCTCTTTCCTTCCCTCTGTATCCTTCCCTCTCTTTCCTCCTTCTCTCTTTCTTCCCCTCTCTCTCTTTCTTTCCTCTTTTTTCCCTCTCATTCTTTCCTCTTTTCCGTGCCTTTCTCTTTCTTTCCCTCTTTTTCCCTATTTTTCTCTCTTCCCCTCTCCTTCTTCCCCCTTTTTTTCTTTCCCCCTCTTTCATTCTTTCCATCTCTTTATCTCCCTCTCTTTATGTCCCTCTCTTTCTCTCCGTCTCTTTCCTTCCCTATCTTTCTTTCCATCTCTTTCTTTCCGTCTCTTTTTTCCTCTCTTTCTTTATTTCCCTCTTTCCCTCCCTCTCTTTCTTTCCTCTTTTCCTTGTATTTCTATTTCCTTCCCTCTCTACCTATTTTTCTCTCTTACCTTGGCCGTCCTAAGTCGTATTGGTTTGGAAATATCGCTGGCGACAGATTATTCACACAGACATACACAATTGTGTTATGCAGTAGTGCGGAGTAATGTAGTATTTAAATCAATGGAAACCTACTAAAAACTTGTCTGAACTAATCTGTTTCCGACTGATAAATACTTACACATCTACTAGAATACCACGTTTAGTGACAAATGTTTTAAATTAGTAGTATTCAAATAAAAATCTGAATTTTTGAGCTAAGACCGGCCGCAAATTAAGTCGCCGGTCGCCGGTCGCCGGTGTGTTATCAACGGGGCCTACTCAGACTGCTTTAACATCCATAAAGGTGTGCAGGGATGTGCAGCATCCCCGTGGCTATTCAATCTCTTTATGGATGATTGTTTGACGGCTTTGAAAGACGATTGTGGATTAAGAATGGATGAGGTAGTTGTAAAATGTCTCTTGTATGCTGATGACCAGGTTGTGTTTGCGTCATCAGCGGGAGACTTACAACTTATGCTGAATGTAGTGAATGATTCACTAGATGGTAAAGGTATGAAGATAAATGTAGATAAGACGAAAGTAATGGTGTTTGAAAGAGAACAAAGTAAGACAGTAATTGAAATAAATGTTAACGGCGATGTAGTGGAACAGGTGGAAGAGTTCGTGTATTTGGGGTGTATGTTTAGTAGAGATGGTGGGCATGTTAAAGATTTTGTACGACATAATAAGTGCCGGTCACTTAAGATTCAATTCAATTTCGAACTACATTTTGTTTACTACGAACCTGTTTTTGGAGTCACTCGACATTTGTGTTAAAGTCAAGCGGTGTTAATTACAGCTGCTTCACTGAGGTTACGACAGCCGACAATTGAATTTGCAACAAAGCCTTGTTTAACTTTGCCTCGATCACTTCAAAGTTCAAAATAATTTCAGGTCACATAATGTCAGAAAACATTGTTCCCTCTTTCAATCCCTCTGCTTCTTCCCTCTTTTTCTTTCTTTACCTCTCTTTCTTTCCTCTTTCTCTTTGTATCCGTGTCTTTCTCCCCCTCTTTCTTTGTTTCTCTCTTTCCCTCTTTCTTCCCTCTCTTTCTTTTATACACTCTCATTCTATCCCTGTCTTTCTTTCTCTTTGGAGAGAAAGAGGGAAACCTCTTTCTCTCCCACTTTTTCTTTGCCTATTTTCATTCTTTCCCTATCTTTCTTCCCTGTTTTTCGTTGTTTCCCTGTCTTTCTTCCCTCCCTCACTTTCGTCCCTCCCATTCTTTCTTTATTCCCCTCTTTCTTTCTTTCTCTCTCTCTCTTCCTTCCCTCTTTCTTTCCCTACCTTTCTTTCCTCTTTATCTTTCTTCCCTCTCTTTCTTTCCCTATCTTTCTTCCTCTTTTTCTTACTTTCCCTCTCTCTCTACCTTCCCTCTTCCTTCCCCACCTTTCTTTCCTCTTTATCTTTATTCCCTCTCTTTCTTCCCTCTTTTTTGTCTTCCACTTTGTTTCCCTCTCTTTCCCAATTTTTATTCTTTCCCTCTTTCCCTCCCTCTCTTTCTCTATTTTTCTTTCTTTCCCTATTTTTCTGTCTTCATGTCTCTTTCTTCCCTCCCTCACTTTCGTCCCTCCCATTCTTTCCTTCTTCCCCTCTTTCTTTCTTTCCCTATCTTTCTTCCTCTTTTTCTTTCTTTCCCTCTCTTTCTTTCCCTCTCTCTCTTCCTTCCCTCTTTCCTTCCCTACCTTTCTTTCCTCTTTATCTTTATTCCATCTCTTTCTTCCCTCTTTTTTGTCTTCCACTTTCTTTCCCTCTCTTCCCCAATTTTTATTCCTTCCCTCTTTCCCCCCCTCTCTTTCTCTATTTTTCTTTCTTTCCCTATTTTTCTGTCTTCATGTCTCTTTCTTCCCGACTTTTCTTTCTTACCTTCTTTTTCTCTCTTTCCTTCTTTTTCGTTCTTTCCCTCTCATTCTCCCCTCCATCCCTATCTTTATTTCCCTCTTTAGCTCCCTCTCTTTCTTTCCCTCTTTCTATCTTTCCCGCTCTTTCATTATTTCACTCTCTTTCTTTGTTATTCTCTTTCTTTCCTTCCCTGTCTTCCTTTCCCTCTCTTACTTTCCCTCTCTTTCTTCCCTCTTTTTTGTCTTCTACTTTGTTTCCCTCTCTTTCCCAATTTTTATTCTTTCCCTCTTTCCCTCCCTCTCTTTCTCTATTTTTCTTTCTTTCCCTATTTTTCTGTCTTCATGTCTCTTTCTTCCCTCCCTCACTTTCGTCCCTCCCATTCTTTCCTTCTTCCCCTCTTTCTTTCTTTCCCTCTCTCTCTTCCTTCCCTCTTTCCTTCCCTACCTTTCTTTCCTCTTTATCTTTATTCCATCTCTTTCTTCCCTCTTTTTTGTCTTCCACTTTCTTTCCCTCTCTTCCCCAATTTTTATTCCTTCCCTCTTTCCCCCCCTCTCTTTCTCTATTTTTCTTTCTTTCCCTATTTTTCTGTCTTCATGTCTCTTTCTTCCCGACTTTTCTTTCTTACCTTCTTTTTCTCTCTTTCCTTCTTTTTCGTTCTTTCCCTCTCATTCTCCCCTCCATCCCTATCTTTATTTCCCTCTTTAGCTCCCTCTCTTTCTTTCCCTCTTTCTATCTTTCCCGCTCTTACATTATTTCACTCTCTTTCTTTGTTATTCTCTTTCTTTCCTTCCCTGTCTTCCTTTCCCTCTCTTACTTTCCCTATCTTTCTTCCTGTATTTCTTCATTTCCCTCTCTTTCTGGAAAAGGTAGAAAATAGAGGAGAAAGATCTTCCCTATTTTCTTCCTTTTCCTCTCCCTCTCTTTCATTCCCTACCTTTCTTTCCTCTTTATCTTTCTTCCCTCTCTTTCTTTCCCTATCTTTCTTCATCTTTTTCTTTCTTCCCCTCTCTTTCTTCCCCTCTCTCTCTCTTTTTTCCTCTTTTCCCTCTCTTTCTTTCCTCTTTCTTTTGTCTTTCTCTTTCTTTTCCTCTCGTTCCCTATTTTTCTCTCTTCCCCTTTCTTTCTTCCCTCTTTTTCGTTCTTTCCCTCTCTTTCATTCTTTCCATCTCTTTCTCTCCCTCTCTTTCTCTCCGTCTCTTTCCTTCCCTATCTTTCTTTCCGTCTCTTTTTTCCTCTCTTTCTTTATTTCCCTCTCTTTCTGGAAAAGGAAGAAAATAGGGGAGAAAGATCATCCCTATTTTCTTCCTTTTCCTCTCCCTCTCTTTCAATCTTCCCTCTCTTTCTTTCCATTTTTCTTTCTTTTCCTCTCTTTCTTTCTTTCCATTTTTCTTTCTTTTCCTCTCTTTCTTTCTTTCTATTTTTCCTCTTTTTCTTTCTTTCCCTCTTATTGCTTATTTTTATCTCTTTTCCTCTCTTTCCTTCCCTCACTTTCCTTCCCTCTCTTTCCTCCTTCTCTCTTTCTTCCCCTCTCTCTCTTTCTTTCCTCTTTTTTCCCTCTCATTCTTTCCTCTTTTCCTTGCCTTTCTCTTTCTTTCCCTCTTTTTCCCTATTTTTCTCTCTTCCCCTCTCCTTCTTCTTCCTTTTTTTCTTTCCCCCTCTTTCATTCTTTCCATCTCTTTATCTCCCTCTCTTTATCTCCCTCTCTTTCTCTCCGTCTCTTTCCTTCCCTATCTTTCTTTCCATCTCTTTCTTTCCGTCTCTTTTTTCCTCTCTTTCTTTATTTCCCTCTTTCCCTCCCTCTCTTTCTTTCCTCTTTTCCTTGTATTTCTATTTCCTTCCCTCTCTACCTATTTTTCACTCTTACCTTGGCCGTCCTAAGTCGTATTGGCTTGGAAATATCGCTGGCGACAGATCATTCACACAGACATACACTATTGTGTTATGCAGTAGTGCGGAGTAATGTAGTATTTAAATCAATGGAAACCTACTAAAAACTTGTCTGAACTAATCTGTTTCCGACTGATAAATACTTACACATCTACTAGAATACCACGTTTAGTGACAAATGTTTTAAATTAGTAGTATTCAAATAAAAATCTGAATTTTTGAGCTAAGACCGGCCGCAAATTAAGTCGCCGGTCGCCGGTTGCCGGTGTGTTATCAACGGGGCCTACTCAGACTGGTTTAACATCCATAAAGGTGTGCAGGGATGTGCAGCATCCCCGTGGCTGTTCAATCTATGGATGATTGTTTGACGGCTTTGAAAGACGATTGTGGATTAAGAATGGATTAGGTAGTTGTAAAATGTCTCTTGTATGCTGATGACCAGGTTGTGTTTGCGTCATCAGCGGGAGACTTACAACTTATGCTGAATGTAGTGAATGATTCACTAGATGGTAAAGGTATGAAGATAAATGTAGATAAGACGAAAGTAATGGTGTTTGAAAGAGAACAAAGTAAGACAGTAATTGAAATAAATGTTAACGGCGATGTAGTGGAACAGGTGGAAGAGTACGTGTATTTGGGGTGTATGTTTAGTAGAGATGGTGGGCATGTTAAAGATTTTGTACGACATAATAAGTGCCGGTCACTTAAGATTAAATTCAATTTCGAACTACATTTTGTTTACTACGAACCTGTTTTTGGAGTCACTCGACATTTGTGTTAAAGTCAAGCGGTGTTAATTACAGCTGCTTCACTGAGGTTACGACAGCCGACAATTGAATTTGCAACAAAGCCTTGTTTAACTTTGCCTCGATCACTTCAAAGTTCAAAATAATTTCAGGTCACATAATGTCAGAAAACATTGTTCCCTCTTTCAATCCCTCTGCTTCTTCCCTCTTTTTCTTTCTTTACCTCTCTTTCTTTCCTCTCTCTCTTTGTATCCGTGTCTTTCTCCCCCTCTTTCTTTGTTTCTCTCTTTCCCTCTTTCTTCCCTCTCTTTCTTTTATACCCTCTCATTCTATCCCTTTCTTTCTTTCTCTTTGGAGAGAAAGAGGGAAACCTCTTTCTCTCCCTCTTTTTCTTTGCCTATTTTCATTCTTTCCCTATCTTTCTTCCCTGTTTTTCGTTGTTTCCCTCTCTTTCTTCCCTCCCTCACTTTCGTCCCTCCCATTCTTTCCTTCTTCCCCTCTTTCTTTCATTCCCTATCTTTCTTCCTCGTTTTCTTTCTTTCCCTCTCTTTCTTTCCCTCTCTTTCTTCCTTCCCTCTTTTCTTCCCTACCTTTCTTTCCTCTTTATCTTTATTCCATCTCTTTCTTCCCTCTTTTTTGTCTTCCACTTTCTTTCCCTCTCTTCCCCAATTTTTATTCCTTCCCTTTTTCCCTCCCTCTCTTTCTCTATTTTTCTTTCTTTCCCTATTTTTCTGTCTTCATGTCTCTTTCTTCCCGACTTTTCTTTCTTTCCTTCTTTTTCTCTCTTTCCTTCTTTTTCGTTCTTTCCCTCTCATTCTCCCCTCCATCCCTATCTTTATTTCCCTCTTTAGCTCCCTCTCTTTCTTTCCCTCTTTCTATCTTTCCCGCTCTTTCATTATTTCACTCTCTTTCTTTGTTATTCTCTTTCTTTCCTTCCCTGTCTTCCTTTCCCTCTCTTACTTTCCCTTTCTTTCTTCCTGTATTTCTTCATTTCCCTCTCTTTCTGGAAAAGGTAGAAAATAGAGGAGAAAGATCTTCCCTATTTTCTTCCTTTTCCTCTCCCTCTCTTTCATTCCCTACCTTTCTTTCCTCTTTATCTTTCTTCCCTCTCTTTCTTTTCCTATCTTTCTTCATCTTTTTCTTTCTTCCCCTCTCTTTCTTCCCCTCTCTCTCTCTCTTTTTTCCTCTTTTTCCCTCTCTTTCTTTCCTCTTTTCCTTGTCTTTCTCTTTCTTTTCCTCTCGTTCCCTATTTTTCTCTATTCCCCTCTCTTTCTTCCCTCTTTTTCGTTCTTTCCCTCTCTTTCATTCTTTCCATTTCTTTCTCTCCCTCTCTTTCTCTCCGTCTCTTTCCTTCCCTATCTTTCTTTCCGTCTCTTTTTTCCTCTCTTTCTTTATTTCCCTCTCTTTCTGGAAAAGGAAGAAAACAGGGGAGAAAGATCTTCCCTATTTTCTTCCTTTTCCTCTCCCTCTCTTTCAATCTTCCATTTCTTACTTTCCATTTTTCTTTCTTTTCCTCTCTTTCTTTCCATTTTTCCTCTTTTTCTTTCTTTCCCTCTCTCGTTTTTTCCCTCTCTTCCTTCCCTCCATCCCAATCTTTGTTTCCCTCTTTCTTTATTTCTCTCTTTCCCTCTTTCTCTTTCTTTCCCTCTTATAGCTTATTTTTCTCTCTTACCCTCTCTTTATTCCCACTTTTCTTTCTTTCCCTCTCTTTCCTTCCCTCTCTTTCCTTCCCTCTCTTTCCTCCTTCTCTCTTTCTTCCCCTCTCTCTCTTTCTTTCCTCTTTTTTCCCTCTCATTCTTTCCTCTTTTCCTTGCCTTTCTCTTTCTTTCCCTCTTTTTCCCTATTTTTCTCTCTTCCCCTCTCCTTCTTCCCCCTTTTTTTCTTTCCCCCTCTTTCATTCTTTCCATCTCTTTATCTCCCTCTCTTTATCTCCCTCTCTTTCTCTCCGTCTCTTTCCTTCCCTATCTTTCTTTCCATCTCTTTCTTTCCGTCTCTTTTTTCCTCTCTTTCTTTATTTCCCTCTTTCCCTCCCTCTCTTTCTTTCCTCTTTTCCTTGTATTTCTATTTCCTTCCCTCTCTACCTATTTTTCTCTCTTACCTTGGCCGTCCTAAGTCGTATTGGCTTGGAAATATCGCTGGCGACAGATCATTCACACAGACATACACTATTGTGTTATGCAGTAGTGCGGAGTAATGTAGTATTTAAATCAATGGAAACCTACTAAAAACTTGTCTGAACTAATCTGTTTCCGACTGATAAATACTTACACATCTACTAGAATACCACGTTTAGTGACAAATGTTTTAAATTAGTAGTATTCAAATAAAAATCTGAATTTTTGAGCTAAGACCGGCCGCAAATTAAGTCGCCGGTCGCCGGTCGCCGGTGTGTTATCAACGGGGCCTACTCAGACTGGTTTAACATCCATAAAGGTGTGCAGGGATGTGCAGCATCCCCGTGGCTGTTCAATCTCTTTATGGATGATTGTTTGACGGCTTTGAAAGACGATTGTGGATTAAGAATGGATGAGGTAGTTGTAAAATGTCTCTTGTATGCTGATGACCAGGTTGTGTTTGCGTCATCAGCGGGAGACTTACAACTTATGCTGAATGTAGTGAATGATTCACTAGATGGTAAAGGTATGAAGATGAATGTGGATAAGACGAAAGTAATGGGGTTAGAAAGAGAACAAAGTAAGACAGTAATTGAAATAAATGTTAACGGCGATGTAGTGGAACAGGTGGAAGAGTTCGTGTATTTGGGGTGTATGTTTAGTAGAGATGGTGGGCATGTTAAAGATTTTGTACGACATAATAAGTGCCGGTCACTTAAGATTAAATTCAATTTCGAACTACATTTTGTTTACTACGAACCTGTTTTTGGAGTCACTCGACATTTGTGTTAAAGTCAAGCGGTGTTAATTACAGCTGCTTCACTGAGGTTACGACAGCCGACAGTTGAATTCGCAACAAAGCCTTGTTTAACTTTGCCTCGATCACTTCAAAGTTCAAAATAATTTCAGGTCGCATAATGTCAGAAAACATTGTTCACATGACATCGGACCGCTTGTGCTGGTCCATTATATCATAATGTTCGTTTTGTCATCGTGTAGGTTTGCATCGTCCTGCTGGCCGTTATCGCTCTTGCAACTCCCGAAGCCAAGTGCGACAAGCGTGGGTACCTGCTAGGACACTCCCACGGCCGCAGCGGTTTTTTTTTTTTTATGGAATAAGGTGGCAAACGAGCAAGCGGATCACATAAGTGTACGCTACCCATAGACATCCGCAACAAGAAATTATGTTGCAGATGCGTTGCCTACCTTTAATGGACCGAGGAGGGTATAGACAGAAAAAAGGATATTTCCCTGTTCCCGTCAACCCCCTCCCTGTCCAATCCTCTTCCTGTTCCCATCCCATCCTTACAAGAAAAGGGTGGGAAAGGGAGGAGGACTCAAATTAGGCCGCCGGGACCTCACTCATCAGACGAAACGCAGAGTATTTCTACTTCACGCCTGTTTTCTGTGAGGTCGTGGTATTTCACCGGTCGAGCCGGCCCATTCGGCAACAGATGTTGTTGCGGGCTCTACCACTGTTAGTGGCGGATACAATAGCGGACATGGAAACGGCTACAGCGGTGGACACGCTAGAATCGTCTCCGTCAACAAAGGCGTTGAGGTCCAACTCTCTCTTTCTTTCTTTCCCTCTCTTTCATTCCTTTCCTTATTTCTTTCTTTTCCTCTTTCTTACTTTCCCTCTTTCAATCCCTCTGTTTCTTCCCTCTTTTTCTTTCTTCACCTCTCTTTCTTTCCTCTCTCTCTTTGTATCCATGTCTTTCTTTCCCTCTTTCTTTATTTCTCTCTTTCCCTCTTTCTTCCCTCTCTTTCTTTTATACCCTCTCATTCTATCCCTGTCTTTCTTTCTCTTTGGAGAGAAAGAGGGAAACCTCTTTCTCTCCCTCTTTTTCTTTGCCTATTTTCATTCTTTCCCTATCTTTCTTCCCTGTTTTTCGTTGTTTCCCTCTCTTTCTTCCCTCCCTCACTTTCGTCCCTCCCATTCTTTCTTTCTTCCCCTCTTTCTTTCTTTCCCTATCTTTCTTCCTCTTTTTCTTTTTTTCCCTCTCTTTCTTACCCTCTCTCTCTTCCTTCCCTCTTTCCTTCCCTACCTTTCTTTCCTCTTTATCTTTATTCCATCTCTTTCTTCCCTCTTTTTTGTCTTCCACTTTCTTTCCCTCTCTTCTCCAATTTTTATTCCTTCCCTCTTTCCCTCCCTCTCTCTATTTTTCTTTCTTTCCCTATTTTTCTGTCTTCATGTCTCTTTCTTCACGACTTTTCTTTCTTTCCTTCTTTTTCTTTCTTTCCTTCTTTTTCGTTCTTTCCCTCTCATTCTCCCCTCCATCCCTATCTTTATTTCCCTCTTTAGCTCCCTCTCTTTCTTTCCCTCTTTCTATCTTTCCCGCTCTTTCATTATTTCACTCTCTTTCTTTGTTATTCTCTTTCTTTCCTTCCCTGTCTTCCTTTCCCTCTCTTACTTTCCCTATCTTTCTTCCTGTATTTCTTCATTTCCCTCTCTTTCTGGAAAAGGTAGAAAATAGAGGAGAAAGATCTTCCCTATTTTCTTCCTTTTCCTCTCCCTCTCTTTCATTCTTTACCTTTCTTTCCTCTTTATCTTTCTTCCCTCTCTTTCTTTCCCTACCTTTCTTCATCTTTTTCTTTCTTCCCCTCTCTTTCTTCCCCTCTCTCTCTCTTTTTTCCTCTTATTCCCTCTCTTTCTTTCCTCTTTTCCTTGTCTTTCTCTTTCTTTTCCTCTCGTTCCCTATTTTTCTCTCTTCCCCTCTCTTTCTTCCCTCTTTTTCGTTCTTTCCCTCTCTTTCATTCTTTCCATCTCTTTCTCTCCCTCTCTTTCTCTCCGTCTCTTTCCTTCCCTATCTTTCTTTCCGTCTCTTTTTTCCTCTCTTTCTTTATTTCCCTCTCTTTCTGGAAAAGGAAGAAAATAGGGGAGAAAGATCTTCCCTATTTTCTTCCTTTTCCTCTCCCTCTCTTTCAATCTTCCATCTCTTTCTTTCCATTTTTCTTTCTTTTCCTCTCTTTCTTTCTTTCCATTTTTCTTTCTTTTCCTCTCTTTCTTTCTTTCCATTTTTCCTCTTTTTCTTTCTTTCCCTCTTATTGCTTATTTTTCTCTCTTACCCTCTCTTTCTTCCCACTTTTCTTTCTTTCCCTCTCTTTCCTTCCCTCTCTTTCCTTCCCTCTCTTTCCTTCCCTCTCTTTCCTCCTTCTCTCTTTCTTCCCCTCTCTCTCTTTCTTTCCTCTTTTTTCCCTCTCATTCTTTCCTCTTTTCCTTGCCTTTCTCTTTCTTTCCCTCTTTTTCCCTATTTTTCTCTCTTCCCCTCTCCTTCTTCCCCCTTTTTTTTTCCCCCTCTTTCATTCTTTCCATCTCTTTATCTCCCTCTCTTTATCTCCCTCTCTTTCTCTCCGTCTCTTTCCTTCCCTATCTTTCTTTCCGTCTCTTTTTTCCTCTCTTTCTTTATTTCCCTCTTTCCCTCCCTCTCTTTCTTTCCTCTTTTCCTTGTATTTCTATTTCCTTCCCTCTCTACCTATTTTTCTCTCTTACCTTGGCCGTCCTAAGTCGTATTGGCTTGGAAATATCGCTGGCGACAGATCATTCACACAGACATACACTATTGTGTTATGCAGTAGTGCGGAGTAATGTAGTATTTAAATCAATGGAAACCTACTAAAAACTTGTCTGAACTAATCTGTTTCCGACTGATAAATACTTACACATCTACTAGAATACCACGTTTAGTGACAAATGTTTTAAATTAGTAGTATTCAAATAAAAATCTGAATTTTTGAGCTAAGACCGGCCGCAAATTAAGTCGCCGGTCGCCGGTCGCCGGTGTGTTATCAACGGGGCCTACTCAGACTGGTTTAACATCCATAAAGGTGTGCAGGGATGTGCAGCATCCCCGTGGCTGTTCAATCTCTTTATGGATGATTGTTTGACGGCTTTGAAAGACGATTGTGGATTAAGAATGGATGAGGTAGTTGTAAAATGTCTCTTGTATGCTGATGACCAGGTTGTGTTTGCGTCATCAGCGGGAGACTTACAACTTATGCTGAATGTAGTGAATGATTCACTAGATGGTAAAGGTATGAAGATGAATGTGGATAAGACGAAAGTAATGGGGTTAGAAAGAGAACAAAGTAAGACAGTAATTGAAATAAATGTTAACGGCGATGTAGTGGAACAGGTGGAAGAGTTCGTGTATTTGGGGTGTATGTTTAGTAGAGATGGTGGGCATGTTAAAGATTTTGTACGACATAATAAGTGCCGGTCACTTAAGATTAAATTCAATTTCGAACTACATTTTGTTTACTACGAACCTGTTTTTGGAGTCACTCGACATTTGTGTTAAAGTCAAGCGGTGTTAATTACAGCTGCTTCACTGAGGTTACGACAGCCGACAGTTGAATTCGCAACAAAGCCTTGTTTAACTTTGCCTCGATCACTTCAAAGTTCAAAATAATTTCAGGTCGCATAATGTCAGAAAACATTGTTCACATGACATCGGACCGCTTGTGCTGGTCCATTATATCATAATGTTCGTTTTGTCATCGTGTAGGTTTGCATCGTCCTGCTGGCCGTTATCGCTCTTGCAACTCCCGAAGCCAAGTGCGACAAGCGTGGGTACCTGCTAGGACACTCCCACGGCCGCAGCGGTTTTTTTTTTTTTATGGAATAAGGTGGCAAACGAGCAAGCGGATCACATAAGTGTACGCTACCCATAGACATCCGCAACAAGAAATTATGTTGCAGATGCGTTGCCTACCTTTAATGGACCGAGGAGGGTATAGACAGAAAAAAGGATATTTCCCTGTTCCCGTCAACCCCCTCCCTGTCCAATCCTCTTCCTGTTCCCATCCCATCCTTACAAGAAAAGGGTGGGAAAGGGAGGAGGACTCAAATTAGGCCGCCGGGACCTCACTCATCAGACGAAACGCAGAGTATTTCTACTTCACGCCTGTTTTCTGTGAGGTCGTGGTATTTCACCGGTCGAGCCGGCCCATTCGGCAACAGATGTTGTTGTTGCGGGCTCTACCACTGTTAGTGGCGGATACAATAGCGGACATGGAAACGGCTACAGCGGTGGACACGCTAGAATCGTCTCCGTCAACAAAGGCGTTGAGGTCCAACTCTCTCTTTCTTTCTTTCCCTCTCTTTCATTCCTTTCCTTATTTCTTTCTTTTCCTCTTTCTTACTTTCCCTCTTTCAATCCCTCTGTTTCTTCCCTCTTTTTCTTTCTTCACCTCTCTTTCTTTCCTCTCTCTCTTTGTATCCATGTCTTTCTTTCCCTCTTTCTTTATTTCTCTCTTTCCCTCTTTCTTCCCTCTCTTTCTTTTATACCCTCTCATTCTATCCCTGTCTTTCTTTCTCTTTGGAGAGAAAGAGGGAAACCTCTTTCTCTCCCTCTTTTTCTTTGCCTATTTTCATTCTTTCCCTATCTTTCTTCCCTGTTTTTCGTTGTTTCCCTCTCTTTCTTCCCTCCCTCACTTTCGTCCCTCCCATTCTTTCTTTCTTCCCCTCTTTCTTTCTTTCCCTATCTTTCTTCCTCTTTTTCTTTTTTTCCCTCTCTTTCTTACCCTCTCTCTCTTCCTTCCCTCTTTCCTTCCCTACCTTTCTTTCCTCTTTATCTTTATTCCATCTCTTTCTTCCCTCTTTTTTGTCTTCCACTTTCTTTCCCTCTCTTCTCCAATTTTTATTCCTTCCCTCTTTCCCTCCCTCTCTCTATTTTTCTTTCTTTCCCTATTTTTCTGTCTTCATGTCTCTTTCTTCACGACTTTTCTTTCTTTCCTTCTTTTTCTTTCTTTCCTTCTTTTTCGTTCTTTCCCTCTCATTCTCCCCTCCATCCCTATCTTTATTTCCCTCTTTAGCTCCCTCTCTTTCTTTCCCTCTTTCTATCTTTCCCGCTCTTTCATTATTTCACTCTCTTTCTTTGTTATTCTCTTTCTTTCCTTCCCTGTCTTCCTTTCCCTCTCTTACTTTCCCTATCTTTCTTCCTGTATTTCTTCATTTCCCTCTCTTTCTGGAAAAGGTAGAAAATAGAGGAGAAAGATCTTCCCTATTTTCTTCCTTTTCCTCTCCCTCTCTTTCATTCTTTACCTTTCTTTCCTCTTTATCTTTCTTCCCTCTCTTTCTTTCCCTACCTTTCTTCATCTTTTTCTTTCTTCCCCTCTCTTTCTTCCCCTCTCTCTCTCTTTTTTCCTCTTATTCCCTCTCTTTCTTTCCTCTTTTCCTTGTCTTTCTCTTTCTTTTCCTCTCGTTCCCTATTTTTCTCTCTTCCCCTCTCTTTCTTCCCTCTTTTTCGTTCTTTCCCTCTCTTTCATTCTTTCCATCTCTTTCTCTCCCTCTCTTTCTCTCCGTCTCTTTCCTTCCCTATCTTTCTTTCCGTCTCTTTTTTCCTCTCTTTCTTTATTTCCCTCTCTTTCTGGAAAAGGAAGAAAATAGGGGAGAAAGATCTTCCCTATTTTCTTCCTTTTCCTCTCCCTCTCTTTCAATCTTCCATCTCTTTCTTTCCATTTTTCTTTCTTTTCCTCTCTTTCTTTCTTTCCATTTTTCTTTCTTTTCCTCTCTTTCTTTCTTTCCATTTTTCCTCTTTTTCTTTCTTTCCCTCTTATTGCTTATTTTTCTCTCTTACCCTCTCTTTCTTCCCACTTTTCTTTCTTTCCCTCTCTTTCCTTCCCTCTCTTTCCTTCCCTCTCTTTCCTTCCCTCTCTTTCCTCCTTCTCTCTTTCTTCCCCTCTCTCTCTTTCTTTCCTCTTTTTTCCCTCTCATTCTTTCCTCTTTTCCTTGCCTTTCTCTTTCTTTCCCTCTTTTTCCCTATTTTTCTCTCTTCCCCTCTCCTTCTTCCCCCTTTTTTTTTTTCCCCCTCTTTCATTCTTTCCATCTCTTTATCTCCCTCTCTTTATCTCCCTCTCTTTCTCTCCGTCTCTTTCCTTCCCTATCTTTCTTTCCATCTCTTTCTTTCCGTCTCTTTTTTCCTCTCTTTCTTTATTTCCCTCTTTCCCTCCCTCTCTTTCTTTCCTCTTTTCCTTGTATTTCTATTTCCTTCCCTCTCTACCTATTTTTCTCTCTTACCTTGGCCGTCCTAAGTCGTATTGGCTTGGAAATATCGCTGGCGACAGATCATTCACACAGACATACACTATTGTGTTATGCAGTAGTGCGGAGTAATGTAGTATTTAAATCAATGGAAACCTACTAAAAACTTGTCTGAACTAATCTGTTTCCGACTGATAAATACTTACACATCTACTAGAATACCACGTTTAGTGACAAATGTTTTAAATTAGTAGTATTCAAATAAAAATCTGAATTTTTGAGCTAAGACCGGCCGCAAATTAAGTCGCCGGTCGCCGGTCGCCGGTGTGTTATCAACGGGGCCTACTCAGACTGGTTTAACATCCATAAAGGTGTGCAGGGATGTGCAGCATCCCCGTGGCTGTTCAATCTCTTTATGGATGATTGTTTGACGGCTTTGAAAGACGATTGTGGATTAAGAATGGATGAGGTAGTTGTAAAATGTCTCTTGTATGCTGATGACCAGGTTGTGTTTGCGTCATCAGCGGGAGACTTACAACTTATGCTGAATGTAGTGAATGATTCACTAGATGGTAAAGGTATGAAGATGAATGTGGATAAGACGAAAGTAATGGGGTTAGAAAGAGAACAAAGTAAGACAGTAATTGAAATAAATGTTAACGGCGATGTAGTGGAACAGGTGGAAGAGTTCGTGTATTTGGGGTGTATGTTTAGTAGAGATGGTGGGCATGTTAAAGATTTTGTACGACATAATAAGTGCCGGTCACTTAAGATTAAATTCAATTTCGAACTACATTTTGTTTACTACGAACCTGTTTTTGGAGTCACTCGACATTTGTGTTAAAGTCAAGCGGTGTTAATTACAGCTGCTTCACTGAGGTTACGACAGCCGACAGTTGAATTCGCAACAAAGCCTTGTTTAACTTTGCCTCGATCACTTCAAAGTTCAAAATAATTTCAGGTCGCATAATGTCAGAAAACATTGTTCACATGACATCGGACCGCTTGTGCTGGTCCATTATATCATAATGTTCGTTTTGTCATCGTGTAGGTTTGCATCGTCCTGCTGGCCGTTATCGCTCTTGCAACTCCCGAAGCCAAGTGCGACAAGCGTGGGTACCTGCTAGGACACTCCCACGGCCGCAGCGGTTTTTTTTTTTTTATGGAATAAGGTGGCAAACGAGCAAGCGGATCACATAAGTGTACGCTACCCATAGACATCCGCAACAAGAAATTATGTTGCAGATGCGTTGCCTACCTTTAATGGACCGAGGAGGGTATAGACAGAAAAAAGGATATTTCCCTGTTCCCGTCAACCCCCTCCCTGTCCAATCCTCTTCCTGTTCCCATCCCATCCTTACAAGAAAAGGGTGGGAAAGGGAGGAGGACTCAAATTAGGCCGCCGGGACCTCACTCATCAGACGAAACGCAGAGTATTTCTACTTCACGCCTGTTTTCTGTGAGGTCGTGGTATTTCACCGGTCGAGCCGGCCCATTCGGCAACAGATGTTGTTGTTGCGGGCTCTACCACTGTTAGTGGCGGATACAATAGCGGACATGGAAACGGCTACAGCGGTGGACACGCTAGAATCGTCTCCGTCAACAAAGGCGTTGAGGTCCAACTCTCTCTTTCTTTCTTTCCCTCTCTTTCATTCCTTTCCTTATTTCTTTCTTTTCCTCTTTCTTACTTTCCCTCTTTCAATCCCTCTGTTTCTTCCCTCTTTTACTTTCTTCACCTCTCTTTCTTTCCTCTCTCTCTTTGTATCCATGTCTTTCTTTCCCTCTTTCTTTATTTCTCTCTTTCCCTCTTTCTTCCCTCTCTTTCTTTTATACCCTCTCATTCTATCCCTGTCTTTCTTTCTCTTTGGAGAGAAAGAGGGAAACCTCTTTCTCTCCCTCTTTTTCTTTGCCTATTTTCATTCTTTCCCTATCTTTCTTCCCTGTTTTTCGTTGTTTCCCTCTCTTTCTTCCCTCCCTCACTTTCGTCCCTCCCATTCCTTCTTTCTTCCCCTCTTTCTTTCTTTCCCTATCTTTCTTCCTCTTTTTCTTTTTTTCCCTCTCTTTCTTACCCTCTCTCTCTTCCTTCCCTCTTTCCTTCCCTACCTTTCTTTCCTCTTTATCTTTATTCCATCTCTTTCTTCCCTCTTTTTTGTCTTCCACTTTCTTTCCCTCTCTTCTCCAATTTTTATTCCTTCCCTCTTTCCCTCCCTCTCTCTATTTTTCTTTCTTTCCCTATTTTTCTGTCTTCATGTCTCTTTCTTCACGACTTTTCTTTCTTTCCTTCTTTTTCTTTCTTTCCTTCTTTTTCGTTCTTTCCCTCTCATTCTCCCCTCCATCCCTATCTTTATTTCCCTCTTTAGCTCCCTCTCTTTCTTTCCCTCTTTCTATCTTTCCCGCTCTTTCATTATTTCACTCTCTTTCTTTGTTATTCTCTTTCTTTCCTTCCCTGTCTTCCTTTCCCTCTCTTACTTTCCCTATCTTTCTTCCTGTATTTCTTCATTTCCCTCTCTTTCTGGAAAAGGTAGAAAATAGAGGAGAAAGATCTTCCCTATTTTCTTCCTTTTCCTCTCCCTCTCTTTCATTCTTTACCTTTCTTTCCTCTTTATCTTTCTTCCCTCTCTTTCTTTCCCTACCTTTCTTCATCTTTTTCTTTCTTCCCCTCTCTTTCTTCCCCTCTCTCTCTCTTTTTTCCTCTTATTCCCTCTCTTTCTTTCCTCTTTTCCTTGTCTTTCTCTTTCTTTTCCTCTCGTTCCCTATTTTTCTCTCTTCCCCTCTCTTTCTTCCCTCTTTTTCGTTCTTTCCCTCTCTTTCATTCTTTCCATCTCTTTCTCTCCCTCTCTTTCTCTCCGTCTCTTTCCTTCCCTATCTTTCTTTCCGTCTCTTTTTTCCTCTCTTTCTTTATTTCCCTCTCTTTCTGGAAAAGGAAGAAAATAGGGGAGAAAGATCTTCCCTATTTTCTTCCTTTTCCTCTCCCTCTCTTTCAATCTTCCATCTCTTTCTTTCCATTTTTCTTTCTTTTCCTCTCTTTCTTTCTTTCCATTTTTCTTTCTTTTCCTCTCTTTCTTTCTTTCCATTTTTCCTCTTTTTCTTTCTTTCCCTCTTATTGCTTATTTTTCTCTCTTACCCTCTCTTTCTTCCCACTTTTCTTTCTTTCCCTCTCTTTCCTTCCCTCTCTTTCCTTCCCTCTCTTTCCTTCCCTCTCTTTCCTCCTTCTCTCTTTCTTCCCCTCTCTCTCTTTCTTTCCTCTTTTTTCCCTCTCATTCTTTCCTCTTTTCCTTGCCTTTCTCTTTCTTTCCCTCTTTTTCCCTATTTTTCTCTCTTCCCCTCTCCTTCTTCCCCCTTTTTTTTTCCCCCTCTTTCATTCTTTCCATCTCTTTATCTCCCTCTCTTTATCTCCCTCTCTTTCTCTCCGTCTCTTTCCTTCCCTATCTTTCTTTCCGTCTCTTTTTTCCTCTCTTTCTTTATTTCCCTCTTTCCCTCCCTCTCTTTCTTTCCTCTTTTCCTTGTATTTCTATTTCCTTCCCTCTCTACCTATTTTTCACTCTTACCTTGGCCGTCCTAAGTCGTATTGGTTTGGAAATATCGCTGGCGACAGATCATTCACACAGACATACACTATTGTGTTATGCAGTAGTGCGGAGTAATGTAGTATTTAAATCAATGGAAACCTACTAAAAACTTGTCTGAACTAATCTGTTTCCGACTGATAAATACTTACACATCTACTAGAATACCACGTTTAGTGACAAATGTTTTAAATTAGTAGTATTCAAATAAAAATCTGAATTTTTGAGCTAAGACCGGCCGCAAATTAAGTCGCCGGTCGCCGGTCGCCGGTGTGTTATCAACGGGGCCTACTCAGACTGGTTTAACATCCATAAAGGTGTGCAGGGATGTGCAGCATCCCCGTGGCTGTTCAATCTCTTTATGGATGATTGTTTGACGGCTTTGAAAGACGATTGTGGATTAAGAATGGATGAGGTAGTTGTAAAATGTCTCTTGTATGCTGATGACCAGGTTGTGTTTGCGTCATCAGCGGGAGACTTACAACTTATGCTGAATGTAGTGAATGATTCACTAGATGGTAAAGGTATGAAGATGAATGTGGATAAGACGAAAGTAATGGGGTTTGAAAGAGAACAAAGTAAGACAGTAATTGAAATAAATGTTAACGGCGATGTAGTGGAACAGGTGGAAGAGTTCGTGTATTTGGGGTGTATGTTTAGTAGAGATGGTGGGCATGTTAAAGATTTTGTACGACATAATAAGTGCCGGTCACTTAAGATTAAATTCAATTTCGAACTACATTTTGTTTACTACGAACCTGTTTTTGGAGTCACTCGACATTTGTGTTAAAGTCAAGCGGTGTTAATTACAGCTGCTTCACTGAGGTTACGACAGCCGACAGTTGAATTCGCAACAAAGCCTTGTTTAACTTTGCCTCGATCACTTCAAAGTTCAAAATAATTTCAGGTCGCATAATGTCAGAAAACATTGTTCACATGACATCGGACCGCTTGTGCTGGTCCATTATATCATAATGTTCGTTTTGTCATCGTGTAGGTTTGCATCGTCCTGCCGGCCGTTATCGCTCTTGCAACTCCCGAAGCCAAGTGCGACAAGCGTGGGTACCTGCTAGGACACTCCCACGGCCGCAGCGGTTTTTTTTTTTTATGGAATAAGGTGGCAAACGAGCAAGCGGATCACATAAGTGTACGCTACCCATAGACATCCGCAACAAGAAATTATGTTGCAGATGCGTTGCCTACCTTTAATGGACCGAGGAGGGTATAGACAGAAAAAAGGATATTTCCCTGTTCCCGTCAACCCCCTCCCTGTCCAATCCTCTTCCTGTTCCCATCCCATCCTTACAAGAAAAGGGTGGGAAAGGGAGGAGGACTCAAATTAGGCCGCCGGGACCTCACTCATCAGACGAAACGCAGAGTATTTCTACTTCACGCCTGTTTTCTGTGAGGTCGTGGTATTTCACCGGTCGAGCCGGCCCATTCGGCAACAGATGTTGTTGTTGCGGGCTCTACCACTGTTAGTGGCGGATACAATAGCGGACATGGAAACGGCTACAGCGGTGGACACGCTAGAATCGTCTCCGTCAACAAAGGCGTTGAGGTCCAACTCTCTCTTTCTTTCTTTCCCTCTCTTTCATTCCTTTCCTTATTTCTTTCTTTTCCTCTTTCTTACTTTCCCTCTTTCAATCCCTCTGTTTCTTCCCTCTTTTACTTTCTTCACCTCTCTTTCTTTCCTCTCTCTCTTTGTATCCATGTCTTTCTTTCCCTCTTTCTTTATTTCTCTCTTTCCCTCTTTCTTCCCTCTCTTTCTTTTATACCCTCTCATTCTATCCCTGTCTTTCTTTCTCTTTGGAGAGAAAGAGGGAAACCTCTTTCTCTCCCTCTTTTTCTTTGCCTATTTTCATTCTTTCCCTATCTTTCTTCCCTGTTTTTCGTTGTTTCCCTCTCTTTCTTCCCTCCCTCACTTTCGTCCCTCCCATTCCTTCTTTCTTCCCCTCTTTCTTTCTTTCCCTATCTTTCTTCCTCTTTTTCTTTTTTTCCCTCTCTTTCTTACCCTCTCTCTCTTCCTTCCCTCTTTCCTTCCCTACCTTTCTTTCCTCTTTATCTTTATTCCATCTCTTTCTTCCCTCTTTTTTGTCTTCCACTTTCTTTCCCTCTCTTCTCCAATTTTTATTCCTTCCCTCTTTCCCTCCCTCTCTTTCTCTATTTTCTTTCTTTCCCTATTTTTCTGTCTTCATGTCTCTTTCTTCCCGACTTTTCTTTCTTTCCTTCTTTTTCTCTCTTTCCTTCTTTTTCGTTCTTTCCCTCTCATTCTCCCCTCCATCCCTATCTTTATTTCCCTCTTTAGATCCCTCTCTTTCTTTCCCTCTTTCTATCTTTCCCGCTCTTTCATTATTTCACTCTCTTTCTTTGTTATTCTCTTTCTTTCCTTCCCTGTCTTCCTTTCCCTCTCTTACTTTCCCTATCTTTCTTCCTGTATTTCTTCATTTCCCTCTCTTTCTGGAAAAGGTAGAAAATAGAGGAGAAAGATCTTCCCTATTTTCTTCCTTTTCCTCTCCCTCTCTTTCATTCCCTACCTTTCTTTCCTCTTTATCTTTCTTCCCTCTCTTTCTTTCCCTATCTTTCTTCATCTTTTTCTTTCTTCCCCTCTCTTTCTTCCCCTCTCTCTCTCTTTTTTCCTCTTTTCCCTCTCTTTCTTTCCTCTTTCTTTTGTCTTTCTCTTTCTTTTCCTCTCGTTCCCTATTTTTCTCTCTTCCCCTTTCTTTCTTCCCTCTTTTTCGTTCTTTCCCTCTCTTTCATTCTTTCCATCTCTTTCTCTCCCTCTCTTTCTCTCCGTCTCTTTCCTTCCCTATCTTTCTTTCCGTCTCTTTTTTCCTCTCTTTCTTTATTTCCCTCTCTTTCTGGAAAAGGAAGAAAATAGGGGAGAAAGATCATCCCTATTTTCTTCCTTTTCCTCTCCCTCTCTTTCAATCTTCCCTCTCTTTCTTTCCATTTTTCTTTCTTTTCCTCTCTTTCTTTCTTTCCATTTTTCTTTCTTTTCCTCTCTTTCTTTCTTTCTATTTTTCCTCTTTTTCTTTCTTTCCCTCTTATTGCTTATTTTTATCTCTTTTCCTCTCTTTCCTTCCCTCACTTTCCTTCCCTCTCTTTCCTCCTTCTCTCTTTCTTCCCCTCTCTCTCTTTCTTTCCTCTTTTTTCCCTCTCATTCTTTCCTCTTTTCCTTGCCTTTCTCTTTCTTTCCCTCTTTTTCCCTATTTTTCTCTCTTCCCCTCTCCTTCTTCTTCCTTTTTTTCTTTCCCCCTCTTTCATTCTTTCCATCTCTTTATCTCCCTCTCTTTATCTCCCTCTCTTTCTCTCCGTCTCTTTCCTTCCCTATCTTTCTTTCCATCTCTTTCTTTCCGTCTCTTTTTTCCTCTCTTTCTTTATTTCCCTCTTTCCCTCCCTCTCTTTCTTTCCTCTTTTCCTTGTATTTCTATTTCCTTCCCTCTCTACCTATTTTTCACTCTTACCTTGGCCGTCCTAAGTCGTATTGGTTTGGAAATATCGCTGGCGACAGATCATTCACACAGACATACACAATTGTGTTATGCAGTAGTGCGGAGTAATGTAGTATTTAAATCAATGGAAACCTACTAAAAACTTGTCTGAACTAATCTGTTTCCGACTGATAAATACTTACACATCTACTAGAATACCAAGTTTAGTGACAAATGTTTTAAATTAGTAGTATTCAAATAAAAATCTGAATTTTTGAGCTAAGACCGGCCGCAAATTAAGTCGCCGGTCGCCGGTCGCCGGTGTGTTATCAACGGGGCCTACTCAGACTGGTTTAACATCCATAAAGGTGTGCAGGGATGTGCAGCATCCCCGTGGCTGATCAATCTCTTTATGGATGATTGTTTGACGGCTTTGAAAGACGATTGTGGATTAAGAATGGATGAGGTAGTTGTAAAATGTCTCTTGTATGCTGATGACCAGGTTGTGTTTGCGTCATCAGCGGGAGACTTACAACTTATGCTGAATGTAGTGAATGATTCACTAGATGGTAAAGGTATGAAGATAAATGTAGATAAGACGAAAGTAATGGTGTTTGAAAGAGAACAAAGTAAGACAGTAATTGAAATAAATGTTAACGGCGATGTAGTGGAACAGGTGGAAGAGTTCGTGTATTTGGGGTGTATGTTTAGTAGAGATGGTGGGCATGTTAAAGATTTTGTACGACATAATAAGTGCCGGTCACTTAAGATTCAATTCAATTTCGAACTACATTTTGTTTACTACGAACCTGTTTTTGGAGTCACTCGACATTTGTGTTAAAGTCAAGCGGTGTTAATTACAGCTGCTTCACTGAGGTTACGACAGCCGACAATTGAATTTGCAACAAAGCCTTGTTTAACTTTGCCTCGATCACTTCAAAGTTCAAAATAATTTCAGGTCACATAATGTCAGAAAACATTGTTCACATGACATCGGACCGCTTGTGCTGGACCATTATATCATAATGTTCGTTTTGTCATCGTGTAGGTTTGCATCGTCCTGCCGGCCGTTGTCGCTCTTGCAACTCCCGAAGCCAAGGGCGACAAGCGTGGTTACCTGCTAGGACACTCCCACGGCCGCAGCAGTGGCGGATACAATAGCGGACATGTAAACGGCTACAGCGGTGGACACGCTAGAATCATTTCCGTCAACAAAGACGTTGAGGTCCAACTCTCTCTTTCTTTCTTTCCCTCTCTTTCATTCCTTTCCTCTATTTCTTTCTTTTCCTCTCTTTCTTTCCCTCTTTCTTACGTTCCCTCTTTCAATCCCTCTGCTTCTTCCCTCTTTTTCTTTCTTTACCTCTCTTTCTTTCCTCTCTCTCTTTGTATCCGTGTCTTTCTCCCCCTCTTTCTTTGTTTCTCTCTTTCCCTCTTTCTTCCCTCTCTTTCTTTTATACACTCTCATTCTATCCCTGTCTTTCTTTCTCTTTGGAGAGAAAGAGGGAAACCTCTTTCTCTCCCACTTTTTCTTTGCATATTTTCATTCTTTCCCTATCTTTCTTCCCTGTTTTTCGTTGTTTCCCTGTCTTTCTTCCCTCCCTCACTTACGTTCCTCACATTCTTTCTTTCTTCCCCTCTTTCTTTCTTTCCCTCTCTCTCTCTCTTCCTTCCCTCTTTCTTTCCCTACCTTTCTTTCCTCTTTATATTTCGTCCCTCTCTTTCTTTCCCTATCTTTCTTCATCTTTTTCTTTCTTTCCCTCCCTTTCTTTCCCTCTCTCATCCCTCCCTCACTTACGTTCCTCCCATTCTTTCTTTCTTCCCCTCTTTCTTTCTTTCCCTCTCTCTCTCTTCCTTCCCTCTTTCATTCCCTACCTTTCTTTCCTCTTTATCTTTATTCCCTCTCTTTTTTCCCTCTTTTTTGCCTTCCACTTTCTTTCCCTCTCTTTCCCAATTTTTATTCTTTCCCTCTTTCCCTCCTTCTCCTTCTCCCCTCCATCCCTATCTTTATTTCCCTCTTTAGCTCCCTCTCTTTCTTTCCCTCTTTCTATCTTTCCCACTCTTTCATTATTTCTCTCTCTTTCTTTCCTTCCCTGTCTTTCTTTCCCTCTCTTACTTTCTCTATCTTTCTTCATCTTTTTCTTTATTTCCCTCTCTTTCTGGAAAAGGAAGAAAAAAGAGGAGAAAGATCTTACCTATTTTCTTCCTTTTCCTCTCCCTCTCTTTCATTCCCTTCCTTTATTTCCTCTTTATCTTTCTTCCCTCTCTTTCTTTCCTTATCTTTCTTCATCTTTTTCTTTCTTCCCCTCTTTTTCTTTCCCTATCTTTCTTCATCTTTTTCTTTCTTCCCCTCTCTTTTTTTCCCTCCCTCTCTTTTTTCTTCTTTTTCCCTCTCTTTCTTTCCTCTTTTCATTGTCTTTCTCTTTCTTTCCCTCTCTTTCATTCTCTCCATCTCTTTCCTTCCCTATCTTTCTTTCCGTCCCTTTTTTCCTCACTTTCTTTATTTCCCACTCTTTCTGGAATTGGAAGAAAATAGGGGAGAAAGATCTTCCCTATTTACATCCTTTTCCTCTCCCTCTCTTTCAATCTTCCATCTCTTTCTTTCCATTTTTCTTTCTTTTCCTCTCTTTCTTTCTTTCAATTTTTCCTCTTTTTCTTTCATTCCCTCTCTTTCGTTTTTTCCCTCTCTTCCTTCCCTCCATCCCAATCTTTGTTTCCCTCTTTCTTTATTTCCCTCTTTCCCTCTTTCTCTTTCTTCCCTCTTATTACTTATTTTTCTCTCTTACCCTCTCTTTCTTCCCACTTTTCTTTCTTTCCCTCTCTTTCCTTCCCTCTCTTCCTTCCTTCTCTCTGTCTTTCTCTACCTTTCTTTCCTCTTTTTCTTTCTTCCCCTCTCTCTCTTTCTTCCTCTTTTTTCCCTCTCATTCTATCCTCTTTTCCTTGCCTTTCTCTTTCTTTCCCTCTTTTTCTCTCTTCCCCTCTCTTTCTTCCCCCTTTTTTCCTTTCCCCCTCTTTCATTGTTTCCATCTCTTTATCTCCCTCTCTTTTTCTCCCCCTCTTTCTCTCCGTCTCTTTCCTTCCCTATATTTCTTTCCATCTCTTTCTTTCCGTCTCTTTTTTCCTCTCTTTCTTTATTTCCCTCTTTCCCTCCCTTTCTTTCTTTCCTCTTTTTCTTGTCCTTCTATTTCCTTTCCTCTCTACCTATTTTTCTCTCTTACCCTCTCTTTCTTCCCACTTTTCTTTCTTATCCTCTCTTTCCCTATTTTTCTCTCTTACCCTCTCTTTCTTCCCTCTATTTCTTCCTTTCCCTCTCTTTCTTTCCCGCTCTTTCATTATGTTCCTCTTTCTTTCGTTCCCTATCTTTCTTTCCCTCTCTTTCTTTCCCTATTTTTCCTATATTTCTTCCTCCTTTTCTTTCTTTCCCCTCTCTCTTCCTTTCCTCTTTCATTCCCTCTCTCTCCTCCTTTCCTCTCCTTCCCTCTCTTTCTTTCATCTTTTCCTTGTCTTCCTCTTTCTTTCCCTCTCTTTCGTCCATCTTTTTCTTTCTTTCCCTCTCTTCCATTCTTTCCATCCCTTTCTTTCCCTCTTTCTCTCTCCCTCTCTTTCCCTCCGTCTATTTCCTTCCCTATCTTTCTTTCCGTCTCTTTTTTCCTTTTTTTTCTTTCCCTCTCTTTCTAGAAAAGGAAGAAAATAGGGGAGAAAGATCTTCCCTATTTTCTTTCTCTTCCTCTAACTCTCTTTCTTTCCCACTCTTTCTATCTTTCCATCTCTTTCTTTCCTATTTTTCTTTCTTTACCTCTCTTTCTTTCTTTCCATATTTCCTCTTATTCTTTCTTTCCTTTCCTTTCCTCTCTCTCGTTCTTTGCCTCTTTCTTCCCCTCTTTCTCTGCCTCTCTTTCTTCCCTATTTTTCGTTCTTTCCCTTGCTTACTTCTCTCCCTCTCTTTCTTTCTTCCCCTTTTTCTTTCTTTCCCTCTCTCTCTTCTTTCCCTCTTTCCTTTCCTACCTTTCTTTCCTCTTTATCTTTCTTCCCTCTCTTTCTCTATGTTCCTTTCTTTCCCTCTCTTTTATTCTTTCCATCTCTTTCCTTCCCTATCTTTTTTCCATCTTTTCCTTTCCCTCTCTTTCTTTCAAAGTAAAGTGTTCCAAAGTATCAGTGCTCTTAACAGATCGTAAAAGAAACTTATAATAAAACAAACAGCTTAACAAAAGATAGTATTCCTCATCTATTATTTATCTGATCAGCGAGCAATTCATTCATACATGATTTGTATGCGTAGATATAAATCCTGTAGTATGTAGAGCCTACGTGAGCCAATAAAGCTAAATTGTGCTTTTTTTGTTACGTATTGCATTTTTATTGTATTTTTCAGCTGCGCGTGTTTTTTATCTTTTGATATCTTCTAAACTATTGATCGGAATCATATAGTTTAAAGAGCAATTATAATGTACATTAATTTCTCTAAAGTCTCCCTCTTAAGTCTCTTTCTTCAGTCAGTCTTGCGCCGTTCAGAGGTGCACACAAAATCTTCTTAACTCCGCAGTTTTATAGATAAATGTAGTGTTTAAAATGGTATAATTGTAAACAGACCGTTTTGTATATAATTTACATTTAAACTCGCTACAGTGTGTGTAATTGTGCACGAGAAAACAAACGTTAAGTCGTGTAAAACACTAAATTAATATTGTGTAACACTATAAGTTAACAGTGACAATTTATGAACTACCGTCAATCAAGTGATTTTTTTATACTCTTCTAAAAATGGAAAAGCCCAATAAAACACAAGTTTGTGGTGGTTGTTTGAAGGATATTTCAAACAAGGAGTACTTAGTGTGCTGTTCTTGTCATAAGTTGTACGATTTAATATGTGCTAACGTATCCGAGAAAAGATTCCATAACATTATGAGCAAAGACCGCAAGGAATCGTGGAAATGTCGAGAATGCCGTAATAAAGAACGTAAAAATGACAATACAAATACACCCGATCGTACGGCAAAACCCGATCTTTCTCCCGAGAGTGAAAACTCTAACGTTACCATAAGAAGATTGGAGAAGTCAAAAACGGCTCAACCACTTTTAAATCTTGACAACCTCGGTCTAATGGAAAATATACGTGAAATAATAAGAGAAGAAGTCGGCACAGTTATAAAGGAAACCGTAAGCCAAATCATCAATGAACAGATTAAATCTATCAGGGAGTTGGTCACTGGTTTTCAGAGCTCGATTTCGTTTTTTAATGACCAGTATGAAAAGTTTAAAATGGAATTGTTTGAGAAAGATACGACAGTTAAAAAATTAGAAGTTGATGCTGAGAAAATGAAAAAAAGTTACAACGACCTGAAACTGCAACTAGACGGCCTTGAACAGCAGCTACGAGCCCAAAATTTAGAAATCCACTGCGTGCCAGAGAGCAAATCAGAAAACTTAACAACTACAGTCATGCAGTTGAGCAAAACAATTTCTTGTGAAATAGGGGAGGAAGATATAACGCATTGCCAAAGAATTGCAAAAGCAAATCCGCAATCATCGAGGCCTAGATCAATCCTTGTTAAATTTAAAAACCAGATTAAACGTGATAAGTTTCTTCAATGTGCGGCAAAATTCAACAGGACCAACGGTAGTTGCAAGCTGGATACTCACCATCTCGGTATAGCTGCGGAACCACCGCGTCGAATTTACATCGTCGAACATTTGTCCCCAGCTAACAAGGCGCTTCAGTTTGCCGCGAGATTGCGAGCCAAGGAATTAAATTACAAATTCGTATGGGTAAGAAGCGGCAGAATATATATGAGAAAAACCGAATCGTCGGATTATATACATATTCGCAACCTGGAACAACTACATACATTATCATAAACTTCACTGATAAACTACTCTACGCATTATTGTCATAGTATTATTGCCTTAATTTTTAGATTTATGATTGAAAAAGAATATATAAAAATTAAAAAAAATACAAATATATTCACAATAACTAGGCGTCATGGCGAAAAAAACGTTTAATTTAAAGTTAGGACTTTTAAATGTCCGCTCATTGAATACTGGTCGAGACGAACTCCTTGTTTACATTGAAAAGTATAAACCGGACATACTTGCACTTAATGAAACCTGGATAAAACCTGGAAATGAAAAATATGCACCTGTGATTCCAGGATATACGTTTAAACATAAACCGCGACCGCGTGGAGTTAAGGGTGGGGGTATTGGCTTTTATATACGTCGTAATTTAAAAATTAGAGTAAAAGCGCTTCCGCAATCTATAATGGAACACATGTGGCTGGAGTTACAGCTACCAGGGCTAGGACGTTTTGCCATTGGTACTGCATATAGACCAGAATCAGTTAAAGTACACACAGCTATTGAGGAACTTAGTGACGTGATTTCAGTATTTAGTTACTGTAAGCACATTTTCTTATTAGGTGACCTTAACATCAATCTAATGCAGCCAGATAAGAAACCAGCGTCAGAACTTATCACTTTTTTCGCAAATCACAATTTAGAGCAAATAGTCCATGAACCAACTAGAATCACAGAAGAATCAGCTACATTACTCGATCTGATAATAACGGACTCTCCAAGCATCTGCAAAAACGTTAGAGTATATCATAACCCCTCGCTTAGTGATCATGCCATGGTAATCGCGGAATTAAAAATAAGAAAATGTAAGGAAGCTGCGCGTTTCGTTTATAAAAGAAAAATAGATATGATAAATATGGATACATTTAATACAGACCTAGAAAGTATACCTTGGGACTTAGTACAAAAGGGCAAAACAATCGACGACAAAATAGAATGCCTGAATGCTTTCATCAACATCCTGTTTGATAAGCATGCCCCCTTGCGGCGTACTCGTGCAAATAAAAAATCTCATCCCTGGATCACTGACAATATAAGATTGATGATGACGCTCCGCGACAACGCTTTACAAAGGGCACGATCTACAAAAAATATATCCCATTATGAGTATTACAAATCATTAAGAAATTTTGTCAATAAAGCTATCGATAGAGAAAAATCCGCATTTTTCAATTTTTATGTTAATAAAAACAAAAAAAGGCCTTATTATATGTGGAAATATTTAAAAAGCAATGCAGAGCTTGGTGTCTCAGGTACATCAATGATTCCTTCTCACTTATGTGATCCGGACGAAATTAACGACTTCTTCTTAAATTCGCTGACCTCTATTGCAGCGGACGAGAATACCTTGAACTTCTTTGCTAATAATACCTGCACAGACAGTAAATTTGAAATTGAACATTGTACAGAGGATCAGATAGAAAGAATTATAGAATCAATTAGTACGAAAGCTATGGGTCACGATGGAATAACGATAGATATGATCAGATTGACGCTTAGATCTACTTGTAGCGTTATAAGGAATATAGTAAATGATTCTATACAATCAGGTATCTACCCACGCCAGTGGAAACTGTCAAAAATTAAACCAATTCCTAAACAGGCTCACGTCGAAGAATTAAAAGATTTACGGCCTATAAGTATTTTGCCGGTACTTTCTAAGGTTATAGAAAAGTTTGTCTGTAATCAATTAACTGAGTACTTAGAAATTGAAGGAATTTTGCCGCCGTTGCAGTCAGGTTTTCGGAATGGTTATGGGACAGCTACAGCCTTGGCAAAAGTAAGCGATGATATCCTCTCAGCAGGAGATATGGGAGAAGGCACCCTCTTAATTTTACTAGATTTCTCTAAAGCATTCGACAATATCAATATTCAGTTACTTCTACACAAATTACGCTATTGCGGTGTATCTGACAAAGCTAGCGAATGGTTCAAGTCTTTCCTTTCCGGCCGAAAACAGTATGTTGAAATCTTAAATGCAGAAGGTGTAAATGTTAGGTCGAAAGTTAAAGATATCAGTAGTGGCACACCTCAAGGTTCCATACTTAGCCCAATTATCTTTAGTTTATATACAAGTGATATAATGATGACAATGAATCACTGCAAATATCACTTGTATGCAGACGACACTCAACTGTATTTTTCATTTCGCCCTGATGATTTAAAACAAGCAGAAGCAAAGATTAATCAGGACTTGGATAACTTATCTGAATGGACCACAAGAAATTCACTTCAAATAAATCCGGACAAATCTAAATATCTGGTCTTAGGCAATAGATACCAAAGGCAAGCTATTGTCAAACGGTCCCCTAGGATAGTGATATCTGGCCAAGAAATAGAAAGAGTGGATTACGTGAAAAACTTAGGACTGTTGATGGATGGAGATTTACGCTTTCAAGAACACTTAAACGGCAAAATAAAAAACGCTTTTTATAGACTGAAGCACCTATACCATTTCCGAAAATATTTAGCCGAAAATGTCAGAAAAACAATTGTCGAGTCGATTGTACTTTCTCTTTTTAATTACTGTGACATCGTTTATGGACCTAGAATTTCGGAAAAGACAAAAAAGAATATACAACGCGTGCAAAACGCCTGTATGCGATATTGCTATAATATTCCGAAACGTTCGCATATTACTCCATACCTAAACACGCATGAAATTTTAAACATGGCAGCGAGAAGGGAATTGCACTTGGCCTGCTGTGTGCATAAAATTATTAAATTCAAAAAGCCATCATATTTATACTTAAAGCTAGACTGGTTTGAAGACGCACACAGTAGGAATACACGTCGAAGGATTGACAATTTCCTTAAAATCCCAGTACATAAGACTGCCGGCTACCGAGGAAGTTTCAAGTATGCTGCTACAAAGATATGGAACGATTTACCCCCACCTTTACGCGGGCCGGTAACTGTCCAATTTTTTAAAAGATCATTTAAGAAACAATTATTAGTTAAGCAGCAAAATTTTATATCAGTATAGCATAGCAGCACTACAATTGAATTGTCATATTCTTGCTATTTATTTTTGTTTCAGTTTCTTTTTTATTGTATTTTTTTTTATTTTTCTTTTTGTAGACTCTTTTTTTATTTATGTTAATTAGTGCGGTTTATCTTTAACGTCCTTTAAAGTATTGCTTATTTATAAGTAAAAGGCTCCTCTGAAGAGGCGCAGGGCTGCTAGTGGGTTGGGCTGAAAACCAGCACCACGTGGCTTATATGTCATGCGGTACACGCTGAGCCTGTTACCTTTTGTTATCTTTATTAGTAATTAATATTTAGCTTAATATGTTTTGTAATTTTTGTTTTTTAAAGATAACAATAAATGAATTTTATTTTATTTTATTTTATTTTATTATTTTTAAATTATTAACACATTTAAATGGATAAGGATTCATACCGAACGCTAATGATAGCGTAGTAAGTTGCGTATTCGTACCCGTTTCAATTAATGTTTCCTAAGAAAAAAAAAGGTTATTGTGAGACAACCGTAGAAGATAGATACATATATGTCATCGCGGACTTTTATTTAGTTTATTTAAAGAGCAACAATTATTTGATACATCATTTTAATGTAAGTGCTATAAATTAAAAAATGTCGTATTTTTAACCGACTTTTTGGTACGCATTAAGAATAACTCAAAAACTACTTGTCAGTATTTGATTTTTTTTAAATGGGACCACATGACAAGCACTACCTGTCGGTATCAAAGTCGGTAAATCAGGAATGGAGCTAGGAATTAACAACCATAATAAAACTCTCTTCTTGCGGCTGTAACGCTTTTTCGTTACAGAAAAATCCTAATACCCCGCCTATACAGAAGTTTCATTTCAAAAGCTAGTCCCTTACACACAATACATACAATAGTTAGTGAATAATTTAACGCATGTTAAATCAGTTACAATTATCGTTATATATTAGTTATTGTCTATTGCATTGCAAAGATTTATATGCATTGGGCAACACCGCCGCGTCACAAAAATTATGCATTCGGCTCAAGTTCACACGACGTCTGCGTCTGCGGCGGTCGCGGCAAACTCTGATCTGATTTTATTTGTTTTGTTACTAGCTTTTGCCCGCAGCTTCGCTCGCGTTCATCTCGCTCATTTATTTTCTGACGTAAAAGGTACGTACGTACGCTACAACGTGTACGCATCATTATGATCGGTTGAATCGGTTATGGTTTGCTTATATTAGGATAAAACGACACCGCAGACTAGTAGTTGTGGTAAAGTTCATAAATCAATTTACAATATTAGTATTGCCAACGTACAATATTATTGTTTGCCCACTGTAATGTAAGGCGCTCACAGGAAACGAGTAAGCGAAGCATAATAAATTGTAAATTGTATTATATTATACTACCTGCCCGGCAAACTTCGCTCCGCCCTATAATTAATAGATAATTCACTACTTTGGTGATAATGGCTTACACATAAAAGATAGATATATGCTGTCGCGGGCTTTTTTGCAGGACTATTTAAGGTAAACTTTTCCATCATACATTATATACGTGTCATTCTAACGGTTGCGGCGCACACCAGAATAGCTCGCATATGGTGGAACTTTTCCCTCCTATTTGGCACTTATATATTTTGGACAATATCTTTATAAATTATAGCCTCTGTGTTATTCTGATATATAAGCTATATTATTGTAAAGTTACATTCAAATCCATTCAGTAGTTTTTGCGTCAAAGAGTAACAAACATCTATACAAACATCGACACATCCATCTTTACAAGCTTTCGCATTTATAGTATTAGTAGGATTACAAATTAGTAGCACTTAGCACCGCTCGCCGACCGGGACAACAATCACAACATAAATATTTGTCTGATTATATTAGTTTTTATTTGTCATGAATTATTTTACACTTATGTTTCCGCTTTACGTTTGCCTCCAACAATGGCGACGCCTAGGAATCAAGCCCTAGAGGAACATCTCGTCTTCATAACTAGTTGGAGCCAACTAGAAAGTTAACAAAATCTAAATTGTCAGTAAAAGAAACAACAGCGGCATCCTGCAGCGAACAGGCACGCGGAAGGAAACCGCGCGCATGCGCACCGAACTGTCAAGTGCGCACTGGAACTACTAGAGCGGTACGCTGGGGTTTTTTTAATTTTCAGCGTACTACAAAGACCTACTACATTAGTTAAAAAAATATATTAAAAACTGATTTTTTATTTCAAATTCCTCATTTTAAATAAATGAGACAGCCATTGTCTTACGCCAGATTCTACGCTATGGCTGTAAAGGAAAATATATTGGACGAAAGGCTGCGCCTAGCGCCGCTAGTGCGGGCAAGCACAACTCGAAATATCGGAATCAGACCTACATCTGCTCCGATTATTGCATACTAGTGACCCGCCCCGGCTTCGCCCGGGTACCATGAATTATGTTCATCCGACCGCTACCAAACGCAGAAATGTGCCAATCTGGACAATTCCTGTAAATTTCATCAAAATCGGTTCAACCGTTTCTGAGTCTATAGGTCTATAGGGAACATAGATACTTCACTTTTTATATGCTATTATTTTTCATAATAAGTATCCTATGTTACTTCGCGTGAAAGCGTAACAAACAAACTTACATTCACATTTATAATATTAGTAGGTATGTTTATGGGTAACGGAAGACACTCAACCTCTGGCCCGTCAGTTCGTTTAACTTTATCTCCAAAAAGCTATTAAATAGTTGTGGACGTGAATGACGCCTCGCGACATTTAAGTAGGGCTTGTACAACTCTATATAGATCCGGAGACGACGCGGCAGCGGCACAACGCGGCACGCGGCACGCGACGCAGCGCACTCGCATTAGCCAGCTAGTGACAGTCGGACACCGAAATGGATCTACTTGTAAGTTACATTACATTAATTTTAGTATAACTTTAATAATAATAAAGTCATTTATTTCCTACAGATAATCTAAGAGCTAATTAAAATACAATAAATATGTTAACTCTAGATTAAAGTCCAAGATAATTGCAAGTACAAGACAAATATCTCAAATGCCAAATTATTATCATCTAACTAAACGTGTTACGTGAATGAAAAACAACAATGCAATTAAGATAGAAGCAAGAATTAATAAAAAGATTTTCCTATACTTTTTATGAAGTAAAAATTTTTTTTTAAAAAAATGGCATTCGTGTGAATTTATTAAAACATAATCCTTCATAGAATGGAGATACTAATATGAAAATATTATCTACAGGTCCCTTTTTGATAGACGCTTGCGACGTGCGGTTACTTTGTACTTTTATTCCCTTGCAGGTCAAAATCTTGGCAACTTTCGTGGTGACGGCCGCACTCGCCGCGCCCGCTTCCCCCGCTCCGCAGCTGTACAGCGGGTACGGCGGCGAAAGCTTCTACACCGCGAACTTCGAGGATGACCTCGGAGCCCCGGCGTACGCGGCGGTGCCTCTGCACCGGCCGCTGCCTGTACTGCGCGTCTTGTCCAACTCGCCCCATTACACTTTCGGCTCCTCGCAAGACGTGGACCTGGAACCGGTCCGCCACTATTACAGGCACCAGCCCGTACCCTCCGCCTACATGATCGGTGCGAACTTTACATGTTAACCTTCTCACCAACTCGAATTTCCAGTACTTGTACAATTTGGTTGACATATTTGAACTCGTTTTGCAGAATATAACTCAAAAACTACTTGCCCGACGAGATGCAAATCGTTGCTCATCGAGTCATGATCACGGTCTAACTATATCGTGAGTTCGCACTGCCGAAAACTTTTTTTTTTATAGTACTAGGTGGCAAACGAGCAAGCGGTTCACCCGATGAAAAATGTAAATGTCAAGTGTAAATGTCAAGTGATCGCTACCCATAGACATCTGCAACTAACTAATGAGTTGCAGATGCGCTGCCCACCTTTAATAGACAGAGGAGGCGACAAACAGAAAATGGTTATTTCCAATTCCTATACATCCCCTCCACCGTCAAGTTTTCTTCCCCTATCCATCCTTTACTTATAAGAAAAGGGTGGGCAGGGGGCGAAATCCTCCGGCACCTCACTCACCAGATGAAACGCAGAATACTCTACTTCACGCCTGTCTTCTGTGTAGTGGTATTACAACGGTCGAGCCGGCCCATTCGTGCAGATGTTGTTGCGGGCTCATATAAAACATATTGTCATCTCAGTGTTTTCGGAGAGAAATAGAGGGATAGCAATATGTTTTATGTGAATGTTTTCAGCAGTGCGAACTCACGGTTATACATACAGCACACCATAATATTCATTTTTCTCGAACCTTCCTCACGAATTGAATTATAAAGTTCATTATTATTATGTGATGTTAGGAGAGTCCCGGGTGAGGGAGCCTGCGCTATCTGCATCGGAGCCCCAATCTGAGGTGATCTATGCGCGTCCCAACAAGCGCGGCGGCTACTCGTATCGCCGGCCCGCCGCCGCGCCCGCGCCCGCGCCGCGCGCCCCGCACGCCGCACCCGTCGTCATACACGTCCACAAGTACAAGATCACACGCACGCGGTAACCGGCGCTCCACGACTACGACGACACCGAATACTCTATGGATACAACACAATTAATAAATGTACATGTTAGAAATATATTATTCTTAATAATTCATACCGACTTCAAAGTGATTTTTCTAACTGAATTGAACTTAATGAAATAGGTACGTTAGTTTTTTTTTTATAGAATTTTATCATCGAATTGAATGCGCTACATAATATAACGTTGGTGTAGTGAAAAGTGCTTCAGTCCCGTTTTCGCTGAAAACGGGTCTGAAGCCGGCGTGTTCTTTCCCCTTTGGCTCACATCTCATCTTCGTATATGCATAACCGTGGGTTTCCACTGCCGAAAACATTCACACAATACATATTGTTATCTCAGTTTATTCAGAGAGAAATATAGATACCACAAAGATGACGAAGCTTGAGTTATATTTGAACCAAATATACTAAATAATTACCACATACGTCTTAAATTTTAAAAATGCAAGCATTAAATCTAAAAAGCTTCTATTTAAAAGTACGCGTTTCGTAAATGACTTAGTTAAAACATTTCTAAAAACTGTAATGCAAAGTTGCATCTATTTAATGATTAATTAGTCGTTAGCAAAATATTTATTAAAAAAATGTCGTTATTTCAACGTATAGAAAAAAATGGTTTAGGTATTATGAATAAGTCCTACAGTAATGACGGCAATTTAGATTTTTATTCGCATACGACAAACGAGCAGCGGCCCGCCCAATGTTTAGTGAACACCGAAGCCTCAACGTCCGCAACACTAGAGGAACTGCAGATGCGCTGCCGGCGTTTAAGGAAGCAGTACGCTTTCTTCTTGAAGGACTTAAGTAGTATTGGTTTGTAAATACCACTGGGGACAGATCATTCCATAAGGCGGTTGTGCAAGGCAGGAAGTCGCGCCTAAAGTATACGTAGACAACCAGCCATCATGATGTGTTATCTGGAACTATGTCGTGAGAGTTATAGCGAAACTCAAAGGCAGTCCCCATGATATATGCGGTAAAAATGCTAAGGAACATAACTAAAGTCATAAGTAAGGTCATCAGTCATCAGACCGATCATTAAGAACTCACTCGTTGACGATTTGATTTGAGTAGAAATAGAGTCTGCGTGTAGAGAGTAGTGGGGTACTCATCAGACAAAACGCTTCTACTCCGCGACGTTTTTGTATAAAGTTTAAGTACTACTGGAAATAAAATTAATAGGACTTAGTGTAAATACTTTCTTTTCTATTGATTCACGTTTCTTTCGTGCAGTGTATGTTTTGTGCTCAAGGTATGGTATATTTTTTACCTTAAGTCCAGCAAAATTATAATAAAATTATGAAAACTATCGTTAGACATTATCGATAAACTTTTTATGAAACGCCTTTACTCACGTTCGCGTTTTTCCTCGGTGTAACGACAAGTTTCGGACCTGTCGGAGGTCCTTCTTTAGGGTGAGTGGTATTAATTCGCGGTCGCAGCCTGCTTTTTAAGCTAAGTTTCATAAAAAGTTTATTAAAATTATAATATGTTATAAAAATCATCGCGTCAATGATCAATTTGTGGAATTCAAGAACTTGATATAAAAATTAAACGTCAACTCTCAACTCTTTCCCTTGTTTTCACTAAAACTGTCAAATGTCAATAGCAAGAACATATGTTATAATTGACATTGACATTTCAAAAAGTTGTTCTTGTTTATTTCATTAAATGATTGCCGCGCAAATGAACATAATATAAATGAAATAGAAATACCAACATAAAAAGGTGACATGCCGCGCGTTAAGATTGACTATATTGTTAGTGTAAGCAGCGAAGACCCTGTAAGTATTAAATCACATTAATTTATCAAAATTGCAATGTCTTTAACAACAAGTACCTGATATTCCATTGGCTAGTTAGTGGGCTGTCTTTATGGGAATTTTATAGATTCGTCTATAATCAACACCCATGTATGAAAGAATAATAAAACTTTTGTCACTAGGATCATCCTGCCAACAACCTGCTAGCAGGCGAGATCAGCAAGAAGAAGTGGCTGAGCGGCAAGGGGGAGCAGTCATGCTCTGTCGTGCTGCAGCTCCACCGTGCCGTCACTGTAAATATCTTTTAGTGTCATGTTTACCACTTACTTACCTGAAAATCTCTCAGTGTGTTACACATTACAAAGTAAGTAGGTTAGTTTTGACAATGGAAGTAAATGCAATCTTTAACTGTGTTAGTAAATTTAATTCTTATCTAATACAGCTCCAGGATTTTGTATAATGAACTTTTATATTGAAGAAGGTAATTTATGATCTAGTGCTTCACCTGACCACTAACAAGCAAATAAGTTTCATTGCCTACCTTTAAATGACGAGAAAGGTATAGGCAGAAAAAGGACATTTCAAGTCAAGTAATGTCTTAAAATCAGCATGGTATATTTCCAGATATCTGCAGTCCATATCGGAGCACACCAGGCTGCCTTTGTGGAGGTTCTGGTGGGGGCCTCGGAGAAACCTGACAACCAATATGAAGTATATTTGAATCATTCAATCAATATTTTTATTTTCTTTCTTTTTAACTGATTATTAAGTTTTGTTATCTGCCTAGTTAAACATTACAACAACATAAACCATAATATATCTCTCACTCTGGGACAATAAAGCTTATTGTCCCAGAGTGAGATCCACCAGACTTCATGACCGCCATATTCTCTCTTCCCCCCAGTTTTTCTTTTGTAATTTAAGTTGTATTTAAGAGACAATGACTTATTTGCTATAACTGCACAAGGGAAAGACCTATTTCTAGCAGTGGAGAAATATTAGAAGTATATCTTCGCAAAGATGCTTTTCTGCTACCTCACCATACCACCTATCTTTAGTATGTCACTAATCTCAGAGATATACAAAATATAGTGTCTGTATATCTTTATATGTAATTTATCTAAATTACTTAAAATATTGTGGACAGTGAGGCAGCGGTAGTTTTTGTACTTTGCTATGAATGTAGTAACCTCAGTATACAGTACAAATCACACAGTTTGTGTGCTTAATTGAAATTCATTTAGGTTGCTTTCATATCTTAGAAACAATAATCCCAGCATAGTGTGTGGTGGACGTCCAACAATACTCGTCGCTTCGAATATTGTGCACTGTTCAATGTGTCTACGCCAGGTGCTGGTGCCTCGCTGCATGTTTATGGGGCCGGGGGAGTCACGGCGGTTCGGGAGCGGCGCGGGGGTCGCGGCGGGCGAGCGCGTGCGCAGCTTCAACGCGGACCAGCTGGCGGAGGGCGCGCGCCGCCGCCGCTGGGATCGGGTGCGACTGCTCTGCTCGCAACCCTACAACAAGCATTGCCAGGTAACATCACAATACTCACGTTACTACTCACATCTCACTCCACTCCAAGTAAGTCGGTAAAAAGGAAAACCTAGAAGAATTGCAAAAGAAATAAAAATATTTATTCTAACAATAATGTTTGTTTGCTGATGTCTATATACCAAGCTTTCCTAAACCATTAGCTCGATATAACATACATTTCGGTAATTCTTTATTTTATTTTTATCACTTTCTAGTTTGGACTCTCTTTTATTCATATTTATGAACCGGAAGGTGTCTCTGCTGACTCCTCTACGTCGGAGCCCCAGCCCGTTTGCTCCGCCCTCGCAGCCCCGGGGCTCAAGGACAAACTCCTCGCTCTTGGGAACTATTCCTCGGATGAGGATGAATTCCGGCCAGGAGAGCTATTCGTTAAGCATCGACAAAGTCTTATACAAAACGACGACACGGCTCCTACCTCTAACACAGGTAGGTAAAATGTTTTTCCCCGAGTCCAGTCTAAAGCCAAGGTTTATAACAGTGGTAGAGCCCGCAACAACAGCTGTTGCCGAATGTGCCGGCTCGGCCTGTGAAATACCACAACCTCACAGAAGACAGGCGTGAAGTAGAAGTGCTCTGCGTTTCGTCCGATGAGTGGGGTGCCGCAGGCCTGATTTCAGTCCTTTTACCCTTCCCACCTTTTCCTCATGAGGATAGGACGGGAAGGGGAAGAGGGTTAACGGGGAAAAGGAAATACCTTTTTTCCTGTATATTGTCCTGTCCTGTCCCTCCTCTGTCCATTAAAGGTAGGCAACGCACCTGCAACACATTTGCTTTCTGCGGATGTCTATGGGCAGCGCTCACTTTACGCTTTGCTCGTTTGCCACGTTCTCAAATAAAATAAAAAAATACAATCACCAACGGAACAACAGCAGCGGCCCTGCTCAAACTTATTGCGTTCTCCTAAACTGAAATCTTGTAATCAATATCAAAATAGAATCGACATAAAGCATATCCTCGACGCGACGCGCTGCCGACATTGTCCTACAAAAGTGAACCATCACACGCGAGCTCTACCTTGCTATTAAATTAAATTAATAAAGACTATATACTACCCTAAATATTATTTGTTCCATATTAAGGTGCCCAAATCAGACAAGCGTCGACACAAGCAATAAAAAATCTATCAGATGGCGACACAAGGCTAAAAAAAACTCCAATAGCGAAGACCAGCAGCAAACGAGAAGTGGACGAGGAGGAAGGGCGGCGCCCCGCGGACAGGGGCCGGCGGGGGCTGCTCTACGATCCGGAGGACGACCGACCGCACGCCAAGATCGACCGCGTGCTCGAGCGCCACAAGAACAAAACTGATAGAGCACAAAACGTCCCAGATGATACTGATTGTAAAAAACATAAGAATAAAAACGATAGTAATGTTAAGAAGGTAAATGAAGACGAGTCCAATAGAAAAACCTCTACACGTAGCGGCGACAGGCCCTCCGGCTGCAAAACTAACCAAAATGGTGATCAAAGGGATCCCCAAAACGGTCAGCGCAGTGACAAGCGGCAGGAGCATAGGAAGCGGCCACGATCTCACGACGACGAACTTCAAAGTGAAGTGACGCAGACAGGTAATTAATTGTGTTATGTCACAGCGCCGCGGGCTGCGGAACATTCCAGTAATGTGTTCTCGACAGCGCTACAACTATATCACAGCGGAGGTCATTTTAGCAGCGTTTTGATTGAATTGTATTCAGGCAGAGATGGAACAAGCTCAAAGCCGGAGCGTGACGTGCTCCGCGGCGTGGTGTTCGCCATGAGCGGGTACGTGAACCCGGAGCGCGCGGCGCTGCGGGCCGCCGGGCTAGCGCTCGGCGCACGCTACCGCCCCGACTGGACGCCCGACTGCACCCACCTCGTGTGAGTACCCCGCTAGTCAGTTGATCCAATCGCTAACAAACTTTACAGGAACACCCATTATGTCAATCTGAACTTTCACTGTAAATTACATCGAGATCGGTGGAGCCGCTTCGGTGTCCATAGACGACGTACTTTCACTTTGCATATATATGTTGAGGTAAACTAGTTTTAAAGTTACAGGTACCTCACGAGCAATTACTATAAGCAAGACCAGATCAAAGTAATATTAGTATAGGGATATGTTTTAATCAAGGCTACACCTTACTGTGATACAGTTGCGCGTTCCCTAACACACCGAAGCTGAAGAAAGTTGTGGCGAGCGCGCCGCACGCCCAGGTCGTTAGCGGCGACTGGCTGCGTGCGTGCCAGCAGCAGCGCCGCCGCCTGCCCGAGGCGCCGCACTCGCTGCACCCACGTGCCGCCGCGCCCGCCGCGTCGCCCGCCGCCCGGACCCCGGCCCCTGCGCCACGCCCCACGCCTCGCTCCGCACCGCACCCCTCACGTAGCCTCCGCGGTGAGTGGGCCCTCTACAGCCGAGTTACAATTCAATCCAAACGACTTCTCAGAAACAGTGTCATATCACACGCGTCAATTCACGTTAATACAATGGTGGAGTTGACGGACTATCCTCGCTTGCAATAATAATACACCTGCGTGCAGCTGCCGACAGCGACGACACGGACGACGAGATAGAGAAGGTGCGCGCACGCAGCAAGCGGCCGCGCGCCGCCTCTCCCTCGCCGTCCTCGCCGGCGACCCCGGCCTCGGCCACGCCCCCGGACCCCACCGCGTTTTCAGACGACGTCTCCTTCGTCTGCGACGAGAGGTTTAAAGGTAAACACCTAATGTTTCATAAATCGCTAGGAGTTCGTATATGGCACGGGATTTTTAGAAATAAATAGTAGATAATACAAGTTAGTAGCTTCAACAGTTGTAGACCCAAAAGCATAAGCAGCAGCTCGAATGAGCGAAGCGGGGACGTGCCACGAGCACACAGAAGACGGCCGTGACGTAGAGGTACGTCTGCGATTCGTCTGCCGGGGATGACTCGTTAAAACCACCAACCTGCAGTGGAACCTCGCAGCGTCACGCTGTCGCCGTCACGTGGCTCGTTCATCGATTGGTTTTTACAAAAGATAGATGAGCGATGCCATCCTACTATTTATGAGGAATAAGGAAAAGAAAAGTAGGGGATGTCTCACCCGTAGAACCGTGGCTTGCGTGTGTTTTGTTTGCATACAATGAGTTGTGAGAGCAGGTAGCGTGACGCTCTCGGACGACTCGGACGAAGCCGCCACCGAGGAGGAGGCGGTCGAAGGCGAGGAGGAGAGGAAAGGGCCAGCGGGGGACGCACTGCCGGACTTTCTGGAGGGGCTGAGCTTCGTGGTGACGGCGGAGGCGGCGGCCGCGGGCTTCGACGCGCGCCTGCTCGCCCGCTACGTGCGCGCATACGGCGGTCTGCTGCTACAGGTCAGCGTTGACACACGTTGTTTCGAGATTTAACAACATAATATAAAGTTTTGATTTTATAGCCTAAGATTAGATTACTTTATAGTCAGCTTTTTGTCTAAAGCAATTCCAATAATTTCTAAACTACAGATAACACTGTGCATATTTAAACGAGCGGCATTGATTGACATTTCATGAACACGCAGCGATCTTGTGGACAGGAGTCGGAGCTGGAGGAAGGGGCGGCGGTAGACTACGTGCTGTGCGCGGCGGCGGGTGCGGCGCGCGTGCGAGGCTTGCGCGTGCGCGCCGACTGGCTGTGGAGCTGCCACCGCCTGCGCGCGCTGGCGCCCACGCTCCTCTACGAGCTGCCCTGCTGACCTGCTGACGTGCCCAGTGCCAGAGCTCTTATATTCACGGCCCAACTTTAATACTAGTTATTATACATCTTTTGTTGTTTATTACTCGCATACACCAATATCCTCTGCCCGACGAGTACATTATAGTCATATTTGTAAATGTAATGAAATTAGTAAAATAAGGTCACAGACTTGTCACGTCACATATCACAGGAGCCGCGCTAAGTATTACCTCAAGGCTCTAGATAATATATACAGATAAATAAAATTTCCATACTCAATATACTACAAAATAATGCACACACAGAATTTATAGCAACTTTTTTTGTCTTGTCCGTCCGGATGTTCCGCGTAATCTCCGAAACGACTGAACCGATTTTGATAGGACTTTTACTAGTAGGTCGGTAATATTGTAAGGAATAACATACACTATTTTAATTGTTGCACAAGAAATAAAGTTCCGCGCAAAGCGCAGCCGTATCGGAAGAGTCGCCCGCTACCTGCAATGTCGCAAAGGTTGCCTTAAAGTAAACACTTCTTTTAGTCGCGTTACGCGATACCTACCTACCAAAGCCGCGGTGGTGGTGGTGAGCCCAGCGTGCTAGCGAGAGCGGGGCACTATCGGCTTGTGATGCACTAAATCTCTTCCAATTAATTCAAGTAAAAAAATCAATTAACTCCTTTGTATAATACAAAATAATTTTTTAAAAAGAGGAACTGCAGATGCGTTGCCGGCCTTGGAAGGAAGGAGTGCGCCGCTTCTTGCAATAATAATTCAGTGATAGTTCATAGAAGCTATTTATTTGTTACTATTAATTGCCTTGAACGCGTGCGTTATTACAACACCGGCTAAATGTAGCTCTATCCAGACAAACAACAAGAAATTGTTTGTTACATCAAAATGTAATTGTTACACTTACGTTTTATTTTATGAGATGTATGTTACGGTAAAAACATTTATGCGGGCGTTTTTCATAATGCCTGGCCATTATGAATTATTTTATAAATTCTACGAAGCGATATGTGATTCCAAACCGACGAAGTCGCGGTTATCAGCTAGTTAATAAAATATTTTTTTCCACCTTTTATCAAGACTTTTGTAAACAAACAAACGTCATTTACTATACATGGCGGCCATTATACTTTTTATACTTTCATCGGAAATGTAATTTTGTGGAAATAGTGAGATAAAGTGAAGTTGCATTATTTAAACTCTTCTTTGAAAAGGTCGTCAGAAAATGCTAGTAAATGAAACAACCCATCAATCGAATTATTTATTTAGCTCTTAATCGAAACAAATAGTATGAGTGCCGGGAGCGCCGCGCTCACTGCGACGTCAACAGCGTCAGCTTCTCGTTCAGCTGCAGCTGGGTCTTGATGAGCTGCGCCAGCGTCACCACCTGCGCACGCGCATATACGTTAGCCGCATTATATATAGTTTGATCAAAAGCGAGAAGCAGCAAGCCTTACCATCTCTGCCACTCGCTTCATACGCATGCGTAAGAGAAGATAAGCGTACGTATTCCTGCAAGTAGTCCGGAAATGGCTTGTACAGAGGATCGACAAAATCTAAAACACGCCCTAGCCCCGTGCGTATCAAAAACTCGCAACAGCCAGTTACTAAATAGATCCGGTCGCGGTGAAAGCTTACAGTCAACTGAGCAGACAACCTGACTCTTCACGTATTTTAAACGCGCGTATAAAGCTCACTTCTGTAAGCGCCGCAACACCACGCGCGACTTCAAAACGTGCGCCCATACTTCATGTTATAGAAAAGTCAAGTGTGTATCATCTGTGTACTTGTGTGGTGTTTGTGAGACATACCATTAGCAGGTCCTTGACGCTGGAGGCGAAGGCGTCGGCAAAGGAGTCCGCGGCGAGGCTGGGCAGCGAGTGCGCCAGCTCCAGCAGCGCGCGCCCCGCCGCGTTGTTGGGCGTCACGCGCTCCCCCAGCACGTCCTCCACGTACTGCAGCACCTGGCCACCCACAACTCTACTTTAAAACAACCCCCTCACGATATCACTGCTCAGTCCAAGTTTATCACACAGCCAGAAGATCAGTTAACATCTTTGACACATTGGATGGATGTCTGGTCAGTTCCATACATTGGAAAATGAAGTACATGCTCATTACGTAAAGATGTCGCTGCGAGTAAGCATTGTGACCCATGGCAAAGTAAATCATATTAAAAGCACAATAATACCGCCGTGTAACTTGTTTTGTTTTACGTCGGTCATTTATTTAGTTGTATTCCTAAACTTTTCAATGATTACTGAATAAAATATGAATTTATAACAATATTTAATTGGTGCAACGTCCTTTTTTTAAAAATTGAAGTGATACATTACATCGGCACTGCACAATATCGTCAATTCACGATAGATGGCCGAGTTAAAACGACGACGCTACGCGCAGGCGGCGCTAGGGGCGCTAATTTAACAATTTATCTTTATAGCACAGAGATCATAATATACTACGTAAAATTTATAGGCTGTGTGGTTTTTACGTAGGTCGGTAGCGGAACGGTTCGTTCTCTGAAAATAGTGTCATTTATAATTTCCACGTAAAGCGCCATCTAGTAGATTTTCCTAGTTAATAACATACTGACAATCATAGTGTGGGGTCAAATCGACCAATGGTGTTGTCCCTCTGTTGTACGTAGTATATTATTATCTGTGACAGTAGTAATATGTCTGTGGATATTGTCTTCATACCGGATGAACTTCTTGCTGGTTGCCACTTTTATAAAAATATTAATTGAAAGCAACAAAACTCATCTAAGGGCAGCTCTTAGTTACGATTGCGTAGCATAGTTGATAACGAGTTTTAATTAGTAATTCTGTTATATAGGAAATTAATTAAGCACTTTCAGCATGGTACAGAGCAGGTACAATACTTGGTCTAGCATGCCGGAGAGCTTGCCGGCGGCGTCGGCCACCTGCGCCAGGTCGAGCACGGGCTGCACCTGCCGCGACCGCCCATTGGCGCCGATCGTTTTCTGGCACAGCTGCAAACCCACTACCTGCAATGAACATACTTGGTTATGAATGACCTATTGCAGCTTCCTTTGCCAGAGGGAGTCACTTTGGTAGCTGATGCGGACGGTGTGACGATTCCGAATGAGACCGATTCCAGAGCTAGAATCGAGGGCCGCTATCACGATGAGTCTCGTGTGCGACTTGCGGAGACGTAACCGCCTGGAATTTTCTCCATCGAAGTCTTCGCCGATGACAATTAGATTAGATAGATTCATCGTGGGGGATCCGGTAGCCCAGTTTACCCAGTGTAGAAGGGAGTTGATATCACCATGCTGACCTATGCTGCAGAATGCTGGTATGAAAGGGCAAAGATGTTTGCAGTGCGCACTGCACTACTGAGATCGCAAAGACTTGTGTTGCTCACAAAAGCATACAGGTCCACCAGTACCGCTGCCTAACTGGTACTGGTACTGGCTGGTGTCCTCCTCGCTGATCTGGAAGTGACCTGTACTGGTCTAGTGGGTATAGCCAGCTATTCGCCGTCCGGTGTGGAGATGAGCAAGTGAAAACGAAAAATTTGGACTGAAACTTGAAAGAAAAGATGGACGCATGATAAGAAAGTGGGGAGTTTTTCCGGTTTTTTCCAAACGTAAGGGCTCGGCTTGGAGCCATGTGAGTCGTGCCCGACTGTCAAGTCTCACAAATCTTCAGTGGCCAAGTATGGTTCATAAAGAAGCTGAGACTGCTTGAGTCGAGTATGTGTGAGTGCGGTGAGGCTGAGGAGGAGGTGAGGCGATGACCTGAGGGTCGGTGGGGCCATGGGTGGTGGTGGGATAGTTTAGCACACCTGCAACATACATAAAATCTCTCAACAACTGCACACAAATCCCAACCAGCTCTCCCAGAGCCAAATTTAGCTAAAACAGTAAAGCTCACCTCTGGCTCGTAGCAAATAAGTGAGACATCAATTGGTGTGAACATGCAACCCTGCTTCCCACGTGGCACGCCCAATGGCACACACACATATCCCCGGAGACCCATGCGGTCACCGGCCAGGGATGTGTCAAGTGTGACGTGAACCGGCTCCCGGCACTCGCGTGAATAGTACTCGTGGATCACTGATGAGTGGTTGGTCACTTCATTGCCGGTTGCCCACCAGCCTGGACAAACGACATATTTATATTAAGATCACAATGAATTTTACTCACTAGTAACTACTGCATAGATATTATTAATATGCATAAAGCAATGTTTAGTGCTGAAAACTTTGTACGTGGTATTAATATTTTTGGTCACCATTTTGAAACATGGCAATAATGAAAAAGAAAAGTTAAAAATACTCCTTTATAATCAATCTTGTATATATCTTGTTATTGACTTGTTGGTTTATTGTTTTGTATTTTGTTTTATCTAATATTTATATATCCAGTTAACAAATCTAATTAAAGCATTATTTCCTGATAAAATATTATTAATACTTTATTCCCTGATTCAAACTTAATGACCGATCTAGACATTGTTGCACAATATATAGTTTTAGGTATCAGCAGGACATACAGGGGTGCAGTGGTGGGGCATACTCCTGTGTGTTTTCCTTCACCGCTAGTTGGCTTATGGGGGCTAAGTTCTCTGTGTGAGTTCCATTGGTACACTACAACATACTCCCATTCCTTCCTATGTACAATGAAGCTCTAATGTTTTTTACACCATTTACTTTTGTTGTTGTTTTTCTATTAAGTTTGTATTCAAAATTTTTCACGGTAACATTCTTCAGTCGTATAAAATTAAACAAATTATGAAAAAGAAGAATGAGGCAGCTTTTCCTCTGAAGTTAGTACAAAAACATAGTTTTCACAAGCAAAGAAATTTATGTGTGGAGTGGAACAAACCTTCATAATTTTGTTAATTCAAAGACTAATTATTTTCGAATTGGCTATACATGCACAATGGGGACTTGTTTATCATACTAGCCTTTAGTAGTAAAACTTTATTTGCTGCTTACTGTATTAAATAATTTTAATAGCCGCAATCAACCCATCTGTTAAATTAGTAACTAGCAATAAATCCCCCGTATCAACCCCTCATACACTACTATACTCCCAATCCTATATTTTTTCCTCCCTATTCCTTTGTTCATGACATATATTGTTTTTGATGAGAAGGTGGCAAACAAGCAAGATCACCTGATGTTAAGTGAGCGCTGCTCATAGACATCCACAATAGTTAAATGTGTCACAGATGCATTGCCTACCTTTAATGGACAGAGGAAGGCAGACAGGAAACGGTATATTTCTTTTCCCCATTAACCCCCTCCCCGTCGAATCCTCTTCCATTTCCTGACCTATCCTTATGAGGAAAGGGTGGGTAGGGGAAGAGGACTGAAATAAGGCCTCTGGCACCTCACTCATCGGACGAAATGCAGAGTATATCTACTTCGTGCCTATTTTCTTTGAGGTTGTGGTATTTTACCAGTCGTGTCGGCCAATTCGTGCAAGAGATGTTGCGGGCTCTACCAGTCTCAAATGTATATATATATGAGGTAGGCATGTAACTGTAACATTATTTTTTACCCCATACATTTTTATAACGTTATGTTACTAATATATGTCAGCGCCTTACGTGTAGGATATATATTATAAATTACAGTTATAAGTTTTGGAATTAAATGATCATGACTTACCAACAATGTTTTCTGACGCATTCACTCGTCGGTTCAGCTCGTACACGTCCATGGCATAGTTAAGCTCGGCTTCCACTTGATCTGCGTGCTCCTTATGCGGCACGCAAAAACAATTTGTCACTTCAACCACACCTTTGTCCAATGTGCCTTAAAACAAATCCATTTTATTAACAAAAACATATATTTAAAACTCGCAAACATAAAATAGTTTTGTTTAAAACAAAACTTAGGTTAGTAACATGACATGTACTCTAACAATTCATAATGACAAAAGTGGGAATAAAAAAACATTGCTTACCCAACAAAGTACCAATAACTCGATGTGAATCCGCATTTCTTCGTTCATATGCATCAACTATTTGAAATAAAACTACGGGATGAATCTTGACAACTAAGTTGAGCGCCATTTTGCTTTTGAAGAAATAGAATAAATAATTAGAACAGAGAACAGCAAAAAAGGCAGAAGAATGAAAGAAAGCACAGATAAATAATATAAAAGATAATGAATTTGGTTTTTTGAGAGTTTCATTGGAATCTTCGAAAAAAAGTACATAAAAAAAGAAAATAGCTATATTTTTCCCATTACTACATATATACAGTCACCATTAGATAAAAAAAATCGTTATAAATAATGGAAACAAATCGGTTCCCTATTCAACCGCAGCCAAAAAATCTAAAATATATGCTTTTAGCCAGCAGTACAGAATTGCCCGAAGAATTGCAAAATAGAACTGATGGCCGATGAGGCTGTGTCCGCCATCCCAGGACCGTAATCCTAGAATAACGGACACTTACAGTCGACGCAGCCTAAGAAGGCCTCCAGCGTAGATGGACCAACAATCTAGTCAAAGTGCTGGATGAGGGTGGTAGGGGACCGGCTGTTTATGGTGATCAATGTGAGAAGCCTATTTCCAGCAGTGGACGAATGAGGGGATTAGTATGTTGTAAATAATTTACTAAAATTTATTTTAACCATTTTTTTTATAGAATAAGGTAGCAAACGAGCAAGCGGATAACTTGGTGTCAAGTGAACGTTAACACAAGCAAATGTGTTGCAGATGCGTTGCCTACCTTTAATGGACAGAGGAGGGCATGGACAGGAAAAAGCATTTTTCCTTTTCCCGTTAATACCCTCCCCGTCCAATCCTCCTCTCATTCCCATCCTATCCTTATAAGAAAAGGGTGCGAAGGGGAAGAGGATCCAAATTAGGCCTCCAGCACCTCACTCATCAGACGCAGAGTACTTCTACTTCACGCCTGTCTTCTGTGAGGTCGTTGTATTACACTAGTCGAGCGGGCCAATTCGTGCAACAGATGTTGTTGCGGGATATGCGTCGGATGTCAGATTCAATTACACGACCGAGTTTTGTTTGTTTTGTTTTGTTTACGTATTTTCCATTTGTGTTCTAGTTGTTGGTGTTTGAAAAAAGAGAAAATTAGTGTTTCAGTTTATCAATAACATTTATTTAAGTAACTTTAATAATAATTAATACAACAACTAGTACTAGGTATAGTACTACTTTATTAACGAGCCGTAGGAGGCGTGGTGTGAATACGAATTCCATGCATTTCAGCTATTTCATTCTTCAGCGATTCAGTTACTAAGCGATGTTGCTTCACACGAGACAGTCCAGTGAACTCTTTGGCTTCGACACTGATCTGTAACAGTAACATATTATAGTTTTTTAACATGGAACTGGCTGACTGACTTTTACAAAATAATTTATCCCAACTAAGTTTTCGTAAATATGGAATGTTAGCAAAGGGGTATTGGCCCTATTTTTCATGTCATTCCTTAAAATCTAAAATACTAAACCACAATAACTAGTTCACATACATGAAAGAAGTTAGTCCAGATTTTTTCACTGGCTATGTAACACCATCCATGATGCACAAAAGGCGCTGGTGATCATGTAACATCTAATGATCGGTTTTGCTTTGTTCATTGATTTTGGTACAGATTTCAATTTGCTATTTTCCTTCATTAGTTGCTTTGAGCAATCATATAGATTTGACCAATGAGCATCATAAATCATATTTCAAAGGAAGATGTTTTACTTCAAACATTGCTCCGCAGCCTCCAGAGATGTCTTCAACGCTTATGTAGGTGATGCCAGGCAGCGAGCGCTTCAGCGCCTCCGTCAGCTGCTGCTCCTTGGTCACAGCATTCTGTTCAAATGCACCACCACCACCCACTGCTCTGAACTGCTTTTACAAAACCATTTTATTATAATATATAATTACATTTTATCAGAAACTAATATTTAAAATATTTTATTGCTACCTAATTGTATCTTGTGCCCTAATTGTGTATTATGGTCATATAATTTATCAATTTTTACATTTTTATTGAATCATATCTTTTAATCAAGCTATCAAGGTTATTTTTATTAATTTATACAACAAAAAATATATAGAACTAGGCTCATTCCTTTGTCACCTTTCAAGTTAAAAAAGTTACATGTTCTTGAGTTTTCTTAGATGATTTTACGATTTTTGAAAAATTATACCTAAAAATCTATATAACTTCGAATTACGAAACTTTACATAACTAAACTATACCAAGGCCTTTCCCAAAAAAAAATATGAACTTCATACTGACTAGTAGTATACATATTATCCATATTTCTTAGTTATTAGGTCTTCTTTCAGTTCACATACTCCACGAAATACTATATAATAATAAACGATAAACTGCTAATTAATTCATACGGAAAACAGTTTTGGAGGGTGCGATGCACTATAAGAGGAAGCATCCGATGTGCATGTGCGTTCTCGGTGAAGCCGTGAAGTGAATCTAATAGGTATTGAATGACAGGCCAAATAAATAAAAAAAACTTACTTTAGTACTAATGAGAGGTCGTAACGTTTGTAAAAAACTCCTCAGCATTTTTTCTATTTTTAAAATCAATTGGACATATAAATTCGATACAACATTTTATACAACTACATCGATTTTAAAATGAAGAGCCTATCTTCTATCTTTTCGCTAAAGTAATATGAATGTCTTGTTTTTAATTTAAAGTTTGATTTTATGTAACTTAATATACATACTTTAATATAACCTTAAAACTTGCCCGCTGTCAAGTGTCAATGTCAATAATCTTTTTTTTTTAAAGATGATTTTATAGCTTGCAACTTTAAGCCAAACAAGATATGTTAATTGTCAATATTTGTATTTGTATGATTCTGAAATGTATCCTATTTTACAAATTTCTCTTCGAGAAAGGCTTTCTCTCATCAAAGAGTAGCTCTTATAGCAGTTAGTTGTCCATAGTTTTATTAAAATGAAAGCAGCTAGGCCAAGCTGGCCTGGCTGAACGTCAAATGGCTAATGCACAAATCGTGCAGGGCCACGAAAAAAAAAACTTTAACTGATCAAAATCAAAAGTCAAGACTGCTGGTCAAAACTTCCAAAACACGTGTTGTTATTTATAACAAGTGTAGTGAGGTTTTGTTAGTTCCTGGCTTGAGAGAACTATTAAATAATTTGTGGATGTTATTATGTTCATTCTTGTAAACAATGCCGCCATATAAAACTGGGTTACTTAAAAGAAAAATACCAGACGACACTAAGGAAACGGAGGATAATGTGGGATCATTTTGTTTACGTTGTTAATTTGGTAATTGCGAATGGAATCATTATTTTTTAATGTTTTTTAATATTCCAGAACAGTGGCAGCGGACATGATGACGATCATGATTTGATTCGCGGTGATTTGGACAATGAGGCGGATTCGTCGGACTCTGATATTGACGATGACCAGGCCCCCTCGGACAACGAGCAAGATGTAAATATTCAACCAACCCACGTTACAATATCTTAATGTTTAGTTTATAGCGTATTGATTGATTCTATGCCAAAAAACAAGTGTTGAAAAAAAGTTCAATGAAACTTATGTATCAGTAGGTTACACTTATTAACTCATATACATAATCTAAATAACTATTACAGTTGAAAGTTCGTTTTAATTTTTGCGTTATGTAGGAAAAAGTACACCTTATATCACCCTCTCTTAGGTTTTCACTAATTTGGTTTAAATAAGTTCTCGTACGCTGTCCCCTGCCAACACTACCACTCACATTTGAAACAAATTTGTTTCGGCGCTTCCTCTTCATTTGTCCTTTCAATATGCCTGAACTGTCAAAACCTACTTTTTTAATTCTAGTTACATCATCCAATTAGTAGTAGGGGGCTATTTACAACTGATTTACAACATTCCAAGCTGTCTAGCTCTCCAAAGAAACCCAGCAGCCCCTTAATAATGCCAGCAATCTCTGGGAGAGCTCTGGGACAGTTGTTGAGCAGTGCAGCATGATATGCCATGCCATTTCCTCTATCTCCATACATGCTCTGCGTAGAGGACTGTCAGTTATATATGTATATAGGAAACATCTGTAACTCATTTGCTTGTTGCCTATAGGCAGTGTTCCTCTTAAAATCACATGAACTGTTGGCAGTTTGCCAGCTTCTTCCATTAAAATGTTTTGTGATGCTTCACTTGTAGATCGGGCCAATCCAGCATGCCACTTTTGCTGTGTACTTTCACAATAATACAAATATTTAAACCAACATTCAATTATTAATAAAACCATTTTAATGTGTGCCCGATACTAATATGTTTTAGGGTGTGATGTTTGACGAAAGTGCTGACTCTCTTTTGAGTGACGATGAGGCCAATGAATCTCTAGAAGAATCATCGGTGAGTTGTAAAAATCTTATTCAAAAACTACTTAAATGAGGAATATCTGTACTATGTATACTATATTAAATGTTAGCGCTTGAGGTGCAGTTACTTAATTTGTTTGATGTATCCATGCAACAACCTTTTGGAAGTCCACAGGTGGATGGATATACTTTATCATATCATCCTTGAGGGATAGGCCTATCTCTAGGAAGTGGATGTTTGCTGGCTGATGACAATTATGTGAAGGCTTATCTTAGTGTTGCAATATTCCTGTCTTGGCCTGTTGTTGACCACAATGAATGTAATAATAATAATTTACCAGAATTGTAACTATTTTTTGAATATTATTGCATTGCTATTTGAAAGGTCCTGTATCATAGTACTAAATACCACTGTAATTCTTCCCAACCCTACTCCCCGAAGAACCACAGCAACTCCTTAACGTTGACGACGATCTCTGGGAGCGATCCAGTCACTGTATCACATTAAGATACAGACCTTTATCTGATTTTCATCAAGGAGACGCGCACAGCAGTAGTGTGCAGTATTTTGTTTTTAGAATTTTGTGAAGCACTATTTACAAAATCCATCCGTCGTTTAGTAGCTTCCCTATTCCATGTCATAGCAGTAAGCAAGCGGTACAGACTCTAGAGACTATTGTGAGTGGTTTAACTTTTTTTAGGATCTTACTGATTCAGAAGATGAAGAATCAGATGCCGGTAATAACGACACTGGTGGTGAAAGTGACAATAATGAAGACGGATCAGAAAAAGAAATTAAATCAAATGCAAACACATTAAAAACTAAAGTGAAGCCTGACAATGAAGATAGTGGAGCAGAATCAGGCAGCGGGCCAAAAAGGTCCGCATCTAGCCATCAAAGTGCAAAAAGAACCAAAGAGAAGGCATTAAAAAAGAAAGAATTCAAACAAAACTCTACGAAAACTAAGCCAGAAAAAAAGACAAATAGCAGTATAGATGCTTTGGAGAACAAAATCAAGGAAGTTCAGGTCAACATACAACCCGTGCAGGAAAAAGGTATTCAATGAAATTAATACTCTTGTCATAGTTTCTAGTTGTGAAATCCCTACTAATATAAATGTAAGTTTGTATGTTACGCTTTCACGCGAAAACTACTCAACCAATCATCATGAAACTTTGTACAAAGATTCTTGGAGGTATTAGATGTAACATAGAATACTTTTTATTAAAAAAATAGTATATAAAAAGCGAAGTATGTATGTTCCCTATAGACCTATAGACTCTGAAACGGCTGGACCGATTTCGATGAAATTTACAAGGATTGTCCAGCTCATTCCTGTGTTTTGGTAGCGATCGGATCAACATAATTAGTTATACCGGCGAAGCCGGGGCGGGGACTAGTTTAACATAAATTAGATTAATACTTGTCTATCAGTATATATAATTATAAAATAGGTAGTGTAAGGTGAACATTCCGCGAGATGAGGATGTGAGGGCGAGGCATTGACGGGACGTTGTGTGCGGTTCCAGACGAGTACGAGTCTGGAGACACGTCGGACGAGGAGGGGCGCGTCAACACGGCGGGCGGCGTGCCGCGCTGGTGGTACGACGAGTACGAGCACGTCGGGTACGACGCCGACGGCCGCCGCATCGCGCGCCCGCCTCGCACCGACCGCATCGACGACTTTCTCAGGTGCACAAACAACATAACATCAAGGGATAACAAAATAACTAGTACCAACTGTTGTTATAACAAAGATATGCTATAATCAATGTTTTTTTACAGAAAATGTGAGGACCCAGACTTCTGGCGTACAGTACAAGATCCATCCACGGGTCAGGAGATCATACTGTCGAAGAAAGACCTGGAATTGATTAGTAGAATACGGGAAGGCCGAGTACCTAATGCGGAGCATGATGAATATCAGGTAATCTTAGCTTAAACCACAAACTCAGTGACTGCTCTGAAGCGGCTGTCGATTATTGTACTGCTGGCAACATTTAAGTGTGAAGATAAGTCGATTGTGTTTGCGTAGCCGTGGGTGGAGTGGTTCAGCCGCGAGGTGCTGGCGACGCCGCTGCGCGCCTTCCCCGAACACAAGCGGTCCTTCCTGCCGTCGCGTGACGAGCAGCGCCACGTGGCGCGCATAGTGCACGCGCTCAAGATGGGCTGGACCAAGACCAGGAAGCAGCTAGCCGAAGAGCGCAAGAAGAAGAAGGTACATCTTAACAATCTATTTGCAGGTCATTGATAACACAAGCAATAATATAACTTCACAGAAAGTATATCGCACTAGTGTTGTGGAACAATTGATAAACATCGGACTTGATATAACTATTGTAAGAATATAAACAACATGTAATATCGGTATAGGAGCGTAAGTTCTACGACCTGTGGGGCTCGGGCGCGGAAGAAGTGCGCAGCTTGCAGCGCCACATCCCCGCGCCGCGCCGCGCGCCGCCCGGCCACGCGGAGAGCTACAACCCGCCGCCGGAGTACCTGCTCGACAACAAGGAGGTGAGTCCTTCTAGATCCATCAATAAGAGTTGGCGGTACACAGCTTAATCCCCGCTTGAAGCCATGCTCGCCGCGACTCGTGTTCCTGCTGGCGATCCATCCTCTCTCCAGGTGCCTACCATCTCAAAATTATAAGTGGTTTCTGTGGAAGCAAGCGATATTTGACTGTATAGATAAGTTATTAATGTCGTGTCGTTGGATATGTTAGATGAAGGAGTGGAACAAGCTGGAGGAGACGCCGTGGAAGCGCAAGTACACGTTCCTGCCGACGCAGCACGACAGCCTGCGCGCCGTGCCCGCCTACCCGCGCTTCGTGCGCGAGCGCTTCCTGCGCTGCCTCGACCTCTACCTCGCGCCGCGCGCCATCAAGATGCGGGTGAGCGACAACAATACAATATCAATATATACTGAACCTCCTTTCTTATGGAACAAAGTATAATAAATGTGTTTGCAGCTTACGATCAGCCCGGAAGATCTGGTGCCGAAGTTGCCGTCCCCTCGCGACCTGCAGCCCTTCCCCACGGCCGAGGTGCTGCAGTTCCGCGGCCACGCCGGCCTCGTGCGCTCCGCCGACTTCGACCCCGCCGGCCAGTACGCCGTGTCCGGTGGCGACGACGGCACCGTCAAGAGTACGCGGTGCCATCTTATACATTCTTAACTCTCAGAACCGGGACACCTGCAATGCTCCCAGTGTGCTCGCTTGCAATTTACTCTAATAAGTCAACAAATAATATATGTGTGCCGTCACGCCCCTAACCCAGTTATTAGTAAGCCACTAATCTGATCGATATAAGGTCTCCTGTGACGTCTCCTACCAACACTGCCACTCACTGCCGCAACATAACTCATACTGGGCCGACCACACACAACGTGGGGAAGGGACAGGGAGATGATGAACTCTCACCCTTCAGGCGAAACTTACTTGCATTTAATGCTTCAAATATAATACACGAAATAGTATGTCTGCGTCTGTTGTCATAGTAACGTGTAGATGTCGTTCAGTATGGGAGACGGGCACGGGGCGGTGTCTGCGCACCATCGAGCTGGGCGAGCCGGTGCGGTTGGTGGAGTGGACGCCGGTAGGCGGGCTGACGCTGGTGGCGGCGGCGGCGGGCCGGCGCCTGCTGCTGCTGAACCCGGGCGGGCACGTGGGCGCGCACCGCGCCGCCACTCGCACCGACGACCTGCTCGCCGAGCCGCCGCCCGCGCACGACGTCCGCAGTGAGTGACACAAACTTTACTCAGTAATCAATCATTATGTCTAAGTGCGTAATTTATTTGTGATGGTGTGCAGTGGACGAGCGCACGGCGGACTGCGTGCAGTGGGAGAAGGTGGACGCGGCGCAGTGGGCGCGCGGCGTGCGCGTCGCCGTCGCACACTTCAAACCCGTGCAGCACGTGAGTCGTCACACACATACATACATACATGAACACAACCAACGGCGACCGGTTGGACAGCGTCAAGTTGTGCAGCCGGGTATTGTTTACTCTCACAGTTTGTTTGACACTCATCAATCTGACTGGTGTCGTCAGACAGACGCGGCTCTTCTATGTCGTCTGTACTGACTTGAATAACTGCAGCCACCATGTATATATATGTGTATATATGACATAGCATTGTAAGCCAAGGTTTTGTTTATTTTCCTTTTAGTTTTGGTCTTTGGGTATTGTTTACTTTAAAATAAATCTAACCCTGATCAATTGATATTGTAACTATATTTCTATATTCCGGTGTGCGCAGTTCTCGTGGCATGCGCGCGGCGACTACGTGGCGGTGACGCTGGAGGACGCGGCGTCTCGCGGCGTGGTGGTGCACCAGCTGTCGCGCCGTCGCAGCCAGCTGCCCTTCCGCCGCAACGCCGGCCGCCTGCAGTGCGCGCACTTCCACCCGCATCGACCGCTGCTCTTCGTCGTCGTGAGTACACCTCCACCTCCACACGCGAGGCCGCATCGCCAACGCGAACTAAGTGTGCTTATATGTGTGTGCAGACGCAGCGGGTGGTGCGCGTGTACGACCTTGTGAAGCAGGAGCTGGTGCGCAAGTTGCTGGCGGGCGCGCAGTGGCTGAGCGCGCTGGCGCTGCACCCCGCCGGCGACAACCTGCTGCTCGCCTCCTACGACCGCAAGTGCATCTGGTGAGCGACCGAAACATCATCAGCGTCATTGCACTGTCCTAAAGTAAACATGACACGAAACACGTTTGTATTGCGCAGGTTCGACTTGGAGCTGTCGTCGAAGCCGTACCAAACGCTGCGGCTGCACGGAGGCGCGGTGCGCTCCGTGGCCTTCCACCGCCGCTACCCGCTGTTCGCGTCCGCCGGCGACGACCGCAACATTGTCGTCTCGCACGGCATGGTCTACAAGTGAGTGCATTGCATGTAACCTATGTCCCGACCCCTTGGCCCCCTGCCCCCTGCCCCTTGCCCAACGCTTATTAACTTACGTTTTAATTTATTCGGAGGATTACAACTTGAACTGCAAACTAGGAAAGTAAAAAGCCTGTGTAAACAGTGAAATATTGTCCGAGAGAGGTAGAGAGAGGACATTATGTATCAGATTTGATCTGTCAAATTTCAGGAGGTTTCGCCAGTCACCGCCACGAGGCAGCACTGGGATATCAATTTTATATTTATACATAAAGAAGATTGTCTAACATTTGGGCTGTTTGATCGACAGCCGAGAACTGTGGCGCGACAACTGCGCTGAAACACGTTGACGTTGCGCTCGCGGTGGCGATTCATTTGATCGACAGCCGAGAACTGTGGCGCGACAACTGCGCTGAAACACGTAGACGTTGCGCTCGCGGTGGCGATTCATTTGATCGACAGCCGAGAACTGTGGCGCAACAACTGCGCTGAAACACGTCGACGTTGCGCTCGCGGTGGCGATTCATTTGATCGACGGCCGAGAACTGTGGCGCGACAACTGCGCTGAAACACGTCGACGTTGCGCTCGCGGTGGCGATTCATTTGATCGACAGCCGAGAACTGTGGCGCGACAACTGCGCTGAAACACGTTGACGTTGCGCTCGCGGTGGCGATTCATTTGATCGACAGCCGAGAACTGTGGCGCGACAACTGCGCTGAAACACGTTGACGTTGCGCTCGCGGTGGCGATTCATTTGATCGACAGCCGAGAACTGTGGCGCGACAACTGCGCTGAAACACGTTGACGTTGCGCTCGCGGTGGCGATTCATTTGCGATTGATACAAAGTGATGGTAATCTTGTGCTTGCACAGCGACTTGCTGCAGAACCCGCTGCTGGTGCCGCTGAAGCAGCTGCGCGCGCCGGCGCCGCAGCAGCAGCTGAGCGTGCTGCACGTGCGCTGGCACCCTGCGCAGCCTTGGCTGCTGGCCGCCTGCGCGGACGGCACGCTGCGCCTCTACGCCTAGACAGCCTCGGCCGCTGCGACCGCGTCCCGCTCTTTACATTTGTAAATAAAAACATTTTTAATATGGTTGTAGTTTTTTTGTAACGGTCGACGCCTGTTTAGACTCACAATTTATGCTGAATGTAATGAATGATTCATTGGTAGGTAGAGGTATGAAGATGAATGTAGACAAAACGAAAGTTATGGTGTTTGAAAGAGAACAAAGTGAGACAGATTAACGGTATAAAAGTGGAACAGGTTTATGTATTTAGGATGTATGTTAAGTAGAGTTAGACACGTTACGATACAGATTTTGAGCGAAGAGTCAATGCGGGAAATTAAATGCAATGTGTACTAGTGAGGAGCCAGAATGTGTCTATGAAGGCTTGTCTGGCAATACACAATGCTGTACTAGTCCCCACTTTAATGTATGGAAGTGAGAGCTAGGTTTAAACATGGTAGTAGAGTTAATGCCGTTAAAATTCGATCCTTAAGAAGTATGTTGGCTATTTTATAGCTAGAAGCTTCAAGTTTGATGCACAATCATTAAAATTACCTTTGAAGAAACTGAAATTATAAAGGATATCTAAGGTCGGTTGTGTTAATTAAACATGCATTGGGAAAACAAAATCATATAACAATCGTTATTTAATTTTATCTGAATATTATATTTTAGTATGATCCCGTATTCGAACTAATAGGCAGAACATTTTCTTAGATTTCGGCTCTGGTTAAAATCAACCCCAGATTGTATCCATAGATTTATTTTTAGATTAGTCTGTTTCTGTATATAGGTACTATATGTCACCGGCCGATTGTGAACCTCGTTAGTTTAAGATCAGACTAGGCTGTTGCAAACTGACAGCAAATTATGGATTGAATTAATCATTGACAATTTGACGTACAATATCAAACGTAGCAAACTTACTTTTTATTTTGACAATATCATTTTTGTAAACAACTATCATATCCACCCTAAAAACTTAACCTATAATCTTCCATTGTAACGTAATAATGCAAGCAAAATATCAGTATACAATTTGACGATCTGTCTGACTGACTTCAACAGTTTATAAAATTGAGCGTTGAGAAGTTATGTTACGTATTATACGTTCAGCATACAATTTGCTGGTGAGATTATAAACTGACGAATATCTCAATCGGTCGGTGACATACAAGTGCAAAGTGAGCGGTGTGGTATGCGGCGCGGTGAATGTAAAACATGCTTCGTTCATTCCAGTTCATTCTTAAACTTTGACTATTCGTTTCGTTTCGTTCGCGGTTGCTGTTGTCGGTTGCTTGGAAGCTTTGTTGTGATTAGTGACGTTTTTCTTACGTTTCTAAATAAATTCGTACATTGTGACACAAAAATAATCATACTGCATACCATATCATTGTTTCTGCTGCGGTCATGATCTACTTTTTGGTGTAACCTTTTAATGCTTTTGCGTTCTTTGTCTTGCTTGTAAATGTGACTACTCAGATTTGTATTTTTTTTTATAAAATAGTAATGGTCGATATTTTTGTTTACGGATACACTCCCGCCGTAGCGTTGATTTAAAAAAGAGTTTATAAATTAGACCCGCTGTACTAGGGTGATTCAAAAATATTATTGTTTAAGGTGGCTTGTGTTAGACTTGAACGGTTATTTTAAATCTTATGGGTGCGTGATGTGCGTATTATAAAGTCTCATCGGTACACGCGGTGACAGCGAGGATCCGACGATGTCGGTGGCGACGACGCCGACGGTGGCGGAGGCTGCAGCCCTGGACGAGCGCGACTTGGAGCCAAGAACCCCAATGAAGCGACTCGGCTCTACCAGAAAGCTTGCCGCGTTCAGCAGTAAGTTTCACTATTTAATTACAACTTCTAAAACTTGTATGTATGTTTATATTAAATCAAAAACATGTTTTCATTTTTTTGTGTAAAAATGTATGCCATATGGAATATTATAAGATATATATCAGGTATATTTTTGTCGACAATGAGTATATTTTCCATTTATCATTGATTAATGTATAATTTTCTAGTATTATTTATGAACAAAAGTTTTCTTAGGCATAGGAACATAACTCTTTGGGAAATGTGCACTGGACATGTTTTTTCTGACCTGGGAGTAAGATAGTCAAATTTTCGTTTATTATATGTACAATGAGTTTTTGTGTTAGATTGTTTGTGCTGATTCATTGTGCTCACATATATTAAATAACTTTCTTTAATTCTGTGGAAAAAGTAATGACTCACTACAGAATATTTCAATGAACCTTCAACTAGCTCAGCTATACTCTGTGTGGTTTTATACCATTATATAAAAAAGTAACACAGAGGGGTAGGCAGACATCACAAATTTCCATTTGGTGATCATGCCACTTTCACCTCATCTACATACATACTTGTCAGGTATAGGTACTCCTTATTTATTATGTCACCTGTCAACACTGCCACACACTATTGTGATCTAAATTTGTCACATATTTAGCAATATATTGCAATAAAAACTAATGTTAGGAGATGCACTGTCACCCAAAGTAATAATCAAATTATTTGTGTTTCATTAGTTTATTTTAAGAATCCTTAGTTAATTACCAGTGAGTTGATGAGGAGGACTGGGTAACCTATAGTAGTTGCTGGGTCCTGTCATTGTAATATAAATGATATATAAAAACAAAATAAATGTCTATGAATTAGAAATACAAGCCTTTATAAGAGAGAGACATAGACCCGCAGACATTTCTGTAATCTATATAATATCTGTAACTTTATAAGTGACAGTCAAGCATTAATGCACATATGCTGTTATTTTTATGATACATTGTGATATTAATCTTAGCAAGGAGCCTTTAACACTTTACATACCTTTAAATGTAGCTTTTACCTTTAAAGAAATCAGGGAACTTAGGCAGTGCCCATTGTCTCTTCGATTAACATTTGGCTCTTACTTTTTAACTAACTTACTAATCAGTACTAACCTAACTGTTGATTATTTCAGAATGGTTCGGTTGTATCTCATGTATAAAAGAACAACCCAATTGTGACAATGTAAATTTACAAATTAGAAATGTGTGTACAACATTTATGATTACTCATAGAGCTTATATAACCTATATGACTGATAAAATCTGTACTTCTATCAGCCAGTAACTTGGATGAGTGAGAAACCTCCATAAGCAAGAAAAATATTGCGGTCCCTTGAACTCTTACATATCCAGGGTCAACTGTAGTTTGTTTAGTAGGCTTGCAATATTCACATTAAGAACTTAGTGTAATATACAACTAGAAAACAAAATATTAACATTTTTAAGAATGATTTACAAAATCCAGTAGGGTTGTTGCCATCAAATGTACTGCTTAATAACTTTCCTCCCCTTTTCCATTAACATTTGTGTTGTACAGCATCAGGTAGCCCTAAGTGACCCCGAGCATGAAGATTTTCTTTAACATTTTGCAGTCAGTCTCAAGTATCTATATACACTTATTTTCCTAGCTATAGAGACTATTGAATTGATAGCTGAAGTTTATAGTGATGGCATTACAAACTTGATAATTGTCACCCACATCAGTAATTCTTATAGTACTGTTAAGTGAAAGGCAATGGAAACCCTTAATTAATGGCTTTATTAAACACAGGTGGACAAGTTGGAAATTGTTGATTAAATTGATATACTCATTGCACACACCATGTTGTGTAATGAGCAGTGGAGCCAAGGGCAGTAGTGGGTAGTGCACATTCATGCTGATTCCTCGCAAATTAAATAGAATTTGGTCTGGTTGTACGACAGTTGTAACACATTTGTAACATCTTATATTTTAATGTCAGTTTTAAAAACTTATATAAGTAAATTTTCTCTTTCCAAAGTTAATTCATTGTTATGATTTACTATTCATTAAATATTGACAGGATTGTGTTGCCTACCATCAGTGCTTACCCTTGTCCCCCGTCAATACCACCCAGAACATTTAAGTTACGGCCAGTTTCGCTTTAAGTGGACAGCCAGCGTTTGAAGAGTTGATGGCGTCGCTGGCTCGGTGGAATAGATAATGAATTGTATCATCATCAGTTCGCTTCATTAGAAATGTCGGAATAGACGTGATAACCGCGCCAGATACATGCCCGCGCCGCAAGTGGCGGCCGCGAGCGTAGACCACTGTTACAAGTTCATCGACACGCTGATAATTTATTCGTTATAGATAAACTCTTATGTTGCTTAATATTGTGCGTGTCGTTGTAACGATAAGGGTGTAAAGTGTTCTGTGCCTTGACAATGTACACCACGCATCAACGCATCTACCAATATATGTGTACGCAATGATGTAAGGACGCGCGTGCGACGCGGTTTCATGATGATATTGTAGAAAAAACAAATACGCAACCGATACTTATGGCCTGCATAACGTGCACCACGCCTAGGTACTGTTGAATCTGTAACTGTAACACTCATGGACAATGGTAGGGTTATATCGGCGAGTTACACGAAAGTTGATTCTACATACCTAGCATAGGTGTAAGCCCAGCCCGAATAGATACGAAACAGTAATTGCCTTCGAGTTTGACTTTATGTAGGAAAAGCAGAGGAATCGATTATAGTGCGAACCTATATAAGTCAAAAACCTACAGACTAAAATATCATTTTGTTCCCTTCAGGCCCCAAATCTCCATTAGTGGAAATTTTAACTATAAGTCGAAATAATCAATGGAAACTTCAAGGCATTTTTTTCCATAATTCTTTATTCTTGATAATAAATTTAAGTTAGTAAATTTTATATAACAAAAGTGGACGTAGAGAAGTCCGAATTAAGCTTGAATAGCTCTACTGTGTGCTGCAGGGCGCAGCGCGTATGGGGTCAGCAGATGTTTTAGATGGAACTATGTAAATAGGTTGATATGTGAGCGATCAGAAGTGGCATCTGCGGTGGACTGCGGCCGCCCGCGCGGCACGGCGTCTCGTCTTACACAGACAATGTCAGCACTAATACCGGAATTTTGTATAACATGGTGCTGCACGGTAACTCAGTAAAAGTCGATTTGTTTACGTTATTTATCCCATCCTCAGCTGCCCACTATATCGTCGTGATTGTGAGTTATAAGGCTAGAGTGCGAGCGGGCGGACGAGCGTTAATGTTTCCGGCGGCGCGGCGGTGGCCGAGTGGAGCCGTAGACGCTTCCTGCTCCCTCGTCCCCGCGCTTCCGCGCCCTCCGCCACGTTTACAGTTTTTATGTGACTTGATTTTGATATATTTTATAGGTTCTGTGGTTTGTATAAACTGGTAGTATTAACCTAAAATGGTAGTGTTACCATTCATATAACTAATGTTTTTATTTGATGAATATAATAATAAAAATATCTTGGGACATTATTCACACACGGCCATCTGATCCCAATCTAAGCAGAGCTTGTACTATAGAAACCAGAAAACTCAGGACAAACAGACATGTTCATGCACACAAATGTCAGTCCTGGGTGGAAATCGAACCCATGACCTGTGGCGTAAAAATCAAGTACTTAGTACGTTACTAACCACGCCAACCGGCCCGTCAATGCAATGGTACTTTTTGTATAGAGCGAGGTAGACAAGCGAGCGCAAGACACGGTCGCACCTGCGTGTTGCGTTCGCGTCATATCACATGTTATTGAAGCGATTCCAACGGGCATCTCACGTTGAGATATCCTAACGAACGCAGACAGTCGACGCGATGTTCTGATGTGTTATGTAATGTATGTCTGTCCGTGCCATATAATACGCTACGATAACCTATATCCGACGTATTCGTAATGTGATCGTTGACACGTGCAAGAGTTGTGTCCGTAATATGAAGCCTTCGTCAACTTAATAGATCTATCGTCAGATTTGCAGCTATGAAAGTCTATAAACTATCGATGTTTATAATCTTACGGTGACTACACGTCTAGTTATGAAGTACACTAATGGATCCGGTGTGCTCGGCGAGCAGATGCGCAGCGGAGTGCGCGAATCGTGTGAAATATTATGTGTGACACCGCCGACGCTTGTTCATTACATAATGATTGCATATAATGTTCTTTTTTGTGCACAATGCACATCATGGGCACAAAGACGTTCCGCGCGCTGTCCGCACTCCTGCGGCCGAGCCCGGCTCGCATAGTACCAGTAGTTGCTAGAACCACCGTCCCACTCTGGAGTGTTGGTTTCAAATAACTTGAGATACGGCCCTTAATCACTGTCCAATTAAACTATATTCCGCAGCCAAGTTGTTCTTCTTCTGTAAAGTGTATAATTAAATGATTTTTTGATGTCGATCTTAATAGAATAACCCGAGTATCGACGAGTATGGCTCTACAAGTGACTACTCGATTGTTCGGAGTCTTATTTTCGTAACCCGCGATTGGTTCTAAATGTATGATGGCCGAGTCGATTTATCTTTAAAATAATGGGTCAACCGCTTTAAAAAGTTTGCATTCTTGTCCCAAAATCCCTACTAATATAAATGTGAATGTAAGTTTGTTTGTTACGCTTTCACGCGAAAACTACTCAACCGATCATCATGAAACTTTGTACACATATTCTTGGAGGTATTAGAAGTAAGTAACATAGGATACTTTTAATGAAAAAAAAGTATATAAAAAGCGAAGTATGTATGTTCCCTATAGACCCTATAGACTCCGAAATGGCTGGACCGATTTCGATGAAATTTACAGGGATTGTCCAGATTGGCACATTCCTGTGTTTGGTAGCGATCGGGTCAACATAATTAGTGGTACCCGGGCTAAGCCGGGGCGGGTGACTGGTTAATAATGACGTAGCTGTATGTTGTGGACAGGTCTAGCTGCGACTAGTTGTTTGGCGCGCTGCTCGTTCATTGTACGTATTAAATATATCATTATTCGACGACAGGTCCCGGTCTTATTTGAATAGTATCGCAATTTTAAAACAATGGCAACTTGTTAAAAGACGCGCGCCGTCCACGCCGCGCGCCTTCGCGTACACACGTACACAAGCGTACGATGTCATTAGTTTTGCCGTGCATTAGCATAATGGTGTTCGCTACACGTCGCTCGGCGGACTTGTATGCTTAATTATCCGGCTCGCGAGGTCCTCATTACCGCTTCACTTGAGCGAGCTCACACGTTCCACGTAGGTAATAGCAATCGATAGGGGCTAAATCAGGACTGGAGGGTGACAGCACAAGTTTAAGAATCACAACATGGCTTCGAAAGAAACACATTTCGAGACCGCGTTCTCCTCCATTTTGTGTGGTTTCTTTTAATTTTTCCTGCATCCTGCTCTGTCTCGCGTCAGCCGAGCTAGCGGCGCAGAGCAACAGGGCCCGGCGGCACGGGCCGGCTCGGCCGGGGCGCGGCGAGCCGCGGGTGAGTCAGCGGCGCCGCTAAATATAGCCGCGGCGCCCGGCGCTGTCTGTCGCCGGCTAAATTGGGACACTACTCCTCTGAAATGAGTTATTATCGACGGTATTGACGCACTTTATCCTTTACGGCTTTCGAATCCGCGCACTTTATAGACTACCGCGCGGACACGAAGGCCGCGCGCTCTGCGTGCGCACCATTCGTTCACCGCTTTCTGCCTAATCTTAATTGAAGTCTTCAGGAGGGAAAGAAAATACTTTATTTTTGCCACGAAACTTTACATACTATGTTACATATATATACAAAACATTTATATAGTGGCCACAAATAGTTCCTTAACCTATAGGTTCTGAAGAAGCGCTGTTCCTGTGTTAGGGCCTCGTCCGCAATTTAATATATAGGTATGTTATATATACACAGATATGTACAGATATTAAAAGAACAATTATTATACATCTGTATCTCATATTTATATAACCACTAGTTACCCGCCCCGGCGTCGCCCGGGTACCACTAATTATTTTGATCCGATCGCTACCAAACACATTTTTTTCATAAAAAGTATCCCATTGTACTTCTAAAACCTCCAAGAATATGTGTACAAAGTTTCATGATGATCGGTTGAGTAGTTACGTGAAATCGTAACACACAAACTTACATTAACATTTATAATATTATAGATAGATAGATAGATAAAAACCTATTCTCAGACCTACCGAATGTATATGCAAAAGTTCAGTGAAATCAGTTAAGCCGTTTCGGAGGAGTATGGCGACTGACACTGTGACAGGATAGTTTTATATATATGTGTAAATGAAGTAAACTTCATGTAGTTTTATTATGGTTCTTTTGTACTGACCACTTTAGTTGATGACATAAGTTGTGTCAGATGTAAATAATGTCAACAATATAAGACAGGTTATAATTATTAAAGCTTAGAATAGTGAAATAGGATCATTAATGTTGTTTCTCTTCAGCTCGGTTATTTTATTTGGTACTTTTATAAATCTTTATTAAATGTGTTTGTAAATAGTACATAATAAAAGATTCTCTTTTCAGAGCAACACTTGGTTTTTATTTCGCCATTACCACACAATGATCTAATGTGTGTGAAATACATATTATATATATATATATATATATATATATATATATATATATATATATAGATACACATAGAAATGTATATGTAACGACAGTCTGTCTAGCATTTTTTTTATAAACATCTTCCACTGCGGTCCTGTGCTTTCCAACGATATACAATTTGAGTTTATTTTTAAATACCTGCCTAGATAGAAGCGATTTAATTAGGGGTATTGTATTCCAGCATTTTGTGCGGCATAGCGGACGCTGTCCCCGAAACCTGTAGATTTCTACTTGTTTATGGGTAAATTAGCTTCATTTTGGTGTTATAGTCCGCATTATATGCATAACGTTTAAGTCGTCTATCTGACTCTCATATTGACATGTTCAGAATGTATCAGTATTATCGTAATAGATGGATTCATACCGACTTTTTAGACTCCTGCTCATGCTTTTGGAGGAAGACAGGGTGGGAATAGGCGAGGTGTGCGATCCTCTATCTGGAAAGTTGTTTTGATTTTATTTAGTTCCACAACTTGTGCTCTCTATCAAGATTCAAACCGGTCGTAGGTTAAAATCCACCGCCTATCCGATACAACGACGGTTAACATTCGGAGTGCTCGATTGTGGTCAGCACGGCGGGACGGCGGCGTGATGGCGGCGGGGGCCGCGCACAAGGCGCGTGCGTTTCCTATCATTGTTTGCGGCCGCTCGAAGGGCTATAAATATCTTTTCAACGTACCGTATCCTCGTCCTGTAACGAGGAAAATGTTACGCACCCGCCGCGGCTCGCGAGGCAGTCGACGTGGTCCACAATACTAATGCACAGATAACGAATGCAAAACATATGTCTTACCATTATTCCAAGAAATTATGAAGCAGTGATGGCTATCGGATTTAACTCATAGTGGTCTACATTTACATTATATGTATAATATATACATATAATAACAAGGTGTCGCTGTCTGTACATGGAAGATCTATTATTGGGAGGTCATAAACGCAATAATACTCAAAATAATGATTATTAAAATGTTTGTTTGTGCGCGCTAATCTTAAGAACTAGATAAAGATGCAATAAACAGCGACGCTGGTATTTGTGGCGGAACAACTGCTGCTGACTCAGCGCGACTCCGGCCGTTATTGTTCAACGCAAACCCGAGCTGCAAGGGTCTACAACCGGGACAGCAATAACGCATTGCGCGAAGGCGTCGACGTGACCTGCCGTAACTCTTGTCCCGGTCCAGACGTGCTCGTGACGTTTACGCGCCGTACGACTACGACGACGTCACCTTAAAGCGGCCATTCAGATGAAACTGCCGGAGCGAGTTATTTGCATCGTCCGAATGTCGAAACCTTCGGAATCGCGGCTGGTTAATCAATGCCGACCGGTGGCGAGCGAGCGGTCGGCTGGCGAGAGATTCGCTGGGCGCTGCGGGCGCAGGCAGCTAACCACTAACTTAATTTGCGAAAATTGAATACACTCCGAAAACCGGTCATAGCGCCGGTTCCTCCGTCGGTGTCGCGGAATGCACAATGCAATCGCTTTCATTTTTGTTATATTTGTTACTTATTTGAATGAATATCTGACAAATCTGTCTCTGTCAAACACAATACGCCGCTACGGTGATTCAGGCCTAAGTGCGCGCAATACAATTGAAAATCTTTTGTTACAAATCTGTGATGTCGTCTCCTAGCGGACTCGTTTTCTTCAGCCCGCTCGCCCCGTTCTAATTATGTTCGTAGGTGATACGTTATATTAGTTTGCTGTAAGTGTAGCCGTGTAAACGTGCGGTACGTATTTTTAAAAAAGCTGTATATTTTCATGGTTTTTTTTTGTGAAATGCTATCCGCAGAACAAATGAAACATGTTCGCGCATCCCGCCGTGCCACAGATACTAAATGCGTTTTTTGTTGTAAAATACAATGCAGGCATTGTTGTCATCGTGTCCTTTACTTTTGCTAAAATTCCGAGCTCATTTGAAAAAAAAACAATCTTTGGACTACGAACCAGTTGAGCATCTGTTCGCGAGAGCGCTACCTGCGGGGGGTGGGGGTGGGGGAAGTCATGTGCCAGATGTCTCGCTGCGGGCGCTGCAGTCGGCCAGTCCACCGCACTAACACTGACGCAATCTTTATCGATAAATTGTTTATGAAAGCGAAATGCAATATTGCTTTTATTGTATCCCATGATTGATGAATGATATACAACAAGTTTAAGTATAATTCAAATCGGTCGGTGCGTAAAATAAAAAAATATAGAAACTACCATTAATGACATGTGTAGTTTTCGAGAGAGAGAGAGAGAGAGAGAACGCATGTTTTATGGAAATTTTTAAATATTACTTCTATAGATAAACGGGCAAATAATATGCAACAATTATAAATACGCAGCTTTTGTCCGAACGGAGTGACGTCAACTGCACTCGAGGGCTTATTGTACGAGGCCAACGGGCGCGGGAAGAGGCTGCCCGCTCGTCGCAGCCGCCCGCCGAACTGTGCCTCTTCACGATTTATCTTTAATTACTGTTTAGTGTAAACAAACGTCTAGTAACTGAGCCGGAGGCGACTGCTCATGTACAGTCGTCCGCACAATACCACTAGCCGAGCTTCGGGAGCGGTCAGAATCTAATGCGAAACAAAATCGAATTACGTATTCATTGTCTATATGCCATGAGGCGCGACTGGCTGTCCGCGACGCCGCCCGGACAGTCTAAGCCATTGACCACGCTGTCTTAACGCAGTCGTTGTTCACGGCACGTTCTCGAGCGGGTTGGAAAAGTAAACGCATCCGCACCATTGTTGCTCCCTGGCTATCGATACGGCGTCCTCAGATGACTTATATCAGGGTGGTGGGTGCACCGGAGTGAAAGGATGGGAAGGAGGGGAGGATTTGACGGGACAAATAGGGTGAACAGGAAGAGGACATATTTTTTTTGCCCTGTCGAGTATAGGTAGGCAATGCATCTGCAACTCATTTGCTTGTTTCGGATGCCTATGTGTACCGGTCACTTCATATCGGCTGAACCGCTTGCTCGTTTACTAGCACCCTCTTCTTTTTAGATTATATAGTATAAAAGATGTATCATCGCAATATAAATATCAGGTTTAGTAAAACACGAGAAAATGTCAGTTCAAGCTGTCAGTTCCTTTGGCTCGTCTTGACGGGGGAAACGAGGGCCAAATGAGCGGATATAAAATGTACAATGAGCAATAATCCCTACTATAATATTATAAATGTGAATGTAAGTTTGTTTGTTACGCTTCGAAAGCTACTCAACCGATCATCATGAAACTTTGTACACATATTCTTGGAGGTACTAGAAGTAACATGGGATACTTTTGGATGATTTTTTTTACGAAAAATAAAAATGTTTATCCAAAACTCTAGCTACTTCAACGCCATAATGTTTGAATGTTAATGTTTGTATGTGTGGAAGTATGGATGTTTGTTACTCTTTCACTCAAAACGGCTGAACGGATCTGGATGTAATTTGGTACAGGAATAGATTATAATCTGGAATAGCACATAGGCTATTTTTTATCCCGGATAAATGTACGGTTCCCGTGGGATAAGTTTTGTTTTTTTACTGGTGCATACGTCACAATTCGCTCCGAATCCCTTCATTTGTGTACCGTGCAACATACTTTTTTATTTAGTGAGTAGACTTCCTCAGGCACGGTGTTGCGTCTATTAGCCGTATCCCCCTGCGCATTGGTATTAGGAGCAGGTTCTGCTTTAGTTCTACGTTCGTACGGAACTCGTTTTAACAAATGACTAATTTTCAATCTGTCCACTTACACTTTTAAAGCCGAATGAAAAAACGTTGTACATTTTTCAAATTTGGAATGTTCGTGTATTTGTCCTGTGGAATAAGTTCTATCCTGAAATATCACACCAAGCAGGTTTGTTTTTGCTTCAAAATGTTGTAGATCTTTTTTATTGATTAAGTGGAACCTTCTATAGCCACGCTGGACGATATCTGGTATGACAAAATAAGAAACAAGGGCTTATTTCTTGATTATTTATTTTTGGACTTATTGTTGCGCCTTCCTGGTTTTTGGTTTCACTTCTGTCGGCAGTTTTATTTAATAAAATAGAGTAAAAAATTTGGCCCTGTGTTTTTCGATTACGCAGCAGCTTGCAGTTAACTGTAAAATAGTGCAGTGGGGACAGAGAACCCTCCCCCCCTCATCAATGCATTACGGCCAGTGTAAGAATAAATGGGGAGCGGGCATGAACTGTAGCTGTGTTGGCGCGGAGGGCGTCGGGAGGGCTGCATGCGTGTCGCGCGGCGACCGACACCGACAACATGAATCAGTGAACAACACTGTGATTTATTCATTAATTTCTGATGTAGAAATATATAGTATAGAACTTAATCTGCAACGTAAGGATCTTTTGGTTCCTAGACATACATAACTACATGTCGTTTAGATTCGTTGTACTTCCCTGTACTGTTTACATCACCGCTGGAGGCCTTACGTTACGATGAAGGTTGCTCCTTTCGCGGTTTTCAAAAGTCGAATTTTCACTTAATCGTTTGATAGTACCGTAAACTTATGACCCGACTGAGTATATAGCTTGGTGTGTTGGACTTGGAAGGTACAGTAAACTCATGACCCGAATATAGCTCGGTGCGTTGGACTTGGAAGACAGTAAACTCATGATCCGAATATAGCTTGGTGCGTTGGACTTGAACGGTAAAGTAAACTTATAGCCCGAATATAACTTGGTGTGTTGTTGGACTTGGAGGGTACAGTAAACTTATGACCCGAATATAGCTTTGTGTGTCGGACTTGGAGGGTACAGTAAACTTATGGCTCAATAGACGGCGACTCTGCCCTTGGAGATATCTTCATTGAATCTGGGGCTGTGTGTGTGTAGTTCAACTCGCAACAACGTAAAGAATTTGCCAGTGCCCTGTTCACTCTGTTGGATTGCCACAGTAATGAGCTGAAATACACGACGTCATAGAAGACAGGCGGGAAGTATAGTATTCTGCGTTTCGTCTGATCAGTGAGGTGCCGGAGACCTAACTCTAGTTCTCTCCCCTTCCCACCCTTATCTTATAAGGAAAAGGAACTGGGAGAGAAGGGTGGAGGGGATGTATAGGAATTGAAAATAACCATTTTCTGTTTGTCCCCTCCTCTGTCCATTAAAGGTGGGCAACGCCGGATGGGTTACTCATTAGTTACTTGCAGATGTCCATGGGTAGCGATCCCTTGGCATCGGGTGAACCGCTTCCTCGTTTGTCACCTAGTACTATTAAAAAAATATATTTTATATAGAGTCGATTATTTTTTGACATTATACGTAATTAGTAGAAGTGCAGTATTTATTACGTTATGCAGTTCGCAGCACTGGATAGAATATTCGAAAGGCCTGCAATGTGACAATGTTCACACATTCACCTGTCGCCATATAGCGAGGTGGACATTTTATGAAGCTAATGTTTATGCGAAAGAATAGAATAAGAATTCATCGGTTTTATATAAAACCAACAATTTGTCTGGTTTTGAAGAGGATGGGAGACTTCCGTGCCCCTCGCATCCCCAGCCTTGGCGTGCGGGAACACGCCCCAAGAGGCGGGGCGGAGGGGCACAGAGAGTCTGTTCGGATACGGAGGCTGTGGCGGCGGCGCGGCGCAGTCGTGTGGCGACCGGCACGCGGCATGTTCCAGTGCATCGTGACGCCGCGCCGCGACTGGCCCGCGCCCGACCGCCACGATGCTTTCGCTGGTACTTTCCTCTCCCCCCGCTCCGCCCCGCAGAGCACACCGCGCGCGCTATATTTAGCCGGCGAGTTGCCGCCACGACGACGCCGCGCAGCTTCGAGCTCACAGCCAGCTGCGCGGCCGACATGTTGAAACTAGCTGTGGTAACACGAGCGGGAGTGCTGCGAGGCAGTGATTGCGCTCAAATGCGCGACCGCTCGTGAGCGCAGGGTAGGTAGCGGTGCGCCCCGGCCCGACCGGACACATTGACGTACGTTGAACTCCGCCGCTCGCTGCTAATGGAAAGATTGTGCTTTTCCGTTCTTTAGTTTTGTCAATTATCTTGGCCACTTTATCAATCTGCGCCGTTTAGTGCGCGTCCTGGTATCTCGGATATACTTCAAGTTTAAACAATACTAATGATCAATATTTAGCTCGCTTTAAATTCTTAATATCGACATGCTACTTCAAATAATTATATCAAAGTTAACAAACCTGTACATTAGCGAAATAAGATAGCACAAGCGTTTGTTGGTTTATAATGGTACGGGAGCCCAAGCGGGAATTTCTGTACGTCCACGAGCGCGTCAGATTTGTATATTGGGCGTACCTTGGACCCCGTTAAGTACAGTATGCCACAAATCCATGCAGAGTGGCGCGCTTTGAGTAGCCCATTAAATTTGTAAAAGAAACCAGTCTTCGCACATACTCGAGCGCATCATATTAAGATTTGTTGACATGTTAATAAGTGTGCAATTTAATAATCGGATGATTTGAGCAAGGTGCAAAGGCGTGCAGGGGTCACAATCTACGTACAAAACCGTCAGCTGAATATCCTCGAGCGAGGTCAAATTTTATTTTATTGGGAAATAAATAGTTCAAAGATAACGTGCTAAGATAATCTGACGACTTCAACAAACCGGAAACGTCTAAATAACATTTTTATTCTTGCCTTTCTTCGTGATGTTCGCGGATCGTCGGCTCCCGCGCTATAAGGAACGGGGTAGGCACGACGCTCGCGACGCACGAGCTCGTTAGAGGATAGTCAATGAAATTATTTTACTATCGAACATTGCCATTCCAATTTTACTCAAGAAGACGAAGCTGTGTTCAGCTTCACGAGCCGTTCAAACTGACCCCGGGACACTACGTTTATTTGCAGTTCGAGTCAAAACTAAATTACCAACAAACTGATACGTCCGACGTAAGATAATCCTAGCCGGTGATTCCTTAAAAACCGTAGCATTTACGATCTTTGCCGGCTTTTTGGACACAGGCTACCTGTCAGCCAGTAAGGATTTCGGATTTTAAAGAAACCAGTCTTGATTTCATGAATATGTCAACAAGGAAACCGTATAGAATAACCGAATCGCATATGTCGAGGCAATCCATGTAAATTTCATCGAAATCGGTCCAGCCGTTTCGGAGTCTAGGTCTATAGGGAGCATACATACTTCGCCTTTTATATACTATTTTTTTCACAAAAAGTATCTTATGTTACTTCTAGTACCTCTAAGAATATGTGTACAAAGTTTCATGATGATCGGTTGAGTAGTTTTCGCGTGAAAGCGTAACAAACAAACTTACATTCACATTTATAATATTAGTAGGGATTATAAATCAGCCAACGTGCCGGGACCACATCACTGAGCGCGCTGTAGCTAAGTAGTGCGAACATCTGTGGTCCAAGTCATCGATTGAGTTAGGGATCAGTCAACTTGGCTTGGCCGTTATCCGAGCTGACGTAAGATCATGGCCAGATAGCACTCACCAAGCTTCACCAAGGGTGCAGACGACTCCATATTCGTGTGTTCGACTTTGCTTTACAAGATCTCTATTTCTGCCAATGCCCGATTTTACTTAGAATTTCCGTTTATAGAGCTCCTGTGGTCTGTATGTATTGATTGGCATGGCGTCCATTGCAGACATCCGGGTGCAGCTGTCGGAGCAGGCGCGCGTGCTGGAGTCGCGCGCGGAAGCGGCGGCGGGCGTGGCCAGCGAGCTCGGCGACTACTGCCGGCGCCGCGCCGACCTCGAGCACGAGTACTCGCGCGCACTTGACAAGCTGGCGCGCGCGGCCGCGCAGCGTCACAAGGACCACAAGCACAAGTACACCCATACCACCCGCACCTTATCTGACACTCAAGTCATTATTAATATTATTTTTGTAAATTTTGGAAAACGATCTTAAAAGTAAAATAACAGAATGCTGTCTGAGCCCTTAAATAGCGATGTCGGGACTGTCGTCCAGGCCGTGTCCCTTGCTGTCGCCCACTGTGCCCACAATATGCTTTCCATAAAGGGATGGACCTGGGTATAACCCATCCAGCAAATGATACATAACTAACATAATATAAAATTATTCTAAGGCGGAACGAAGTTTGCCGACTCAGCTAGTTTAGTATAAATGAAATGGTCCTTTGCAAATGAAAGTTTGCATGTTACCAATTTGTGTACAAAATGTTTTAATATAACACACTCCACGCACCACCAAACCGCCGCGCGCGTTATTTGGCGAACAGACATATTTTTCAAACACTGCTTTTCATATTTATTTTTGCAAACCGAGCGCCACCGCCACCGCCATCGTACATCCGCGGCATATTGATTTCTACTTCACTTGATGTTACATAACCAACGTGTGTCTTGTCTAAAGGTAGCGCTCGAGCATTATGGCATGGGCATTACAAAATGTATAGTCTGGCAAAGTTGTCACTGTACCGGCCTCGGTCCTTTGACGAGAGTGTTGAGGACCGCCAGCTCGTTGATTAAAACATTGCCTGTTCCATATAGGGATAAATTTGAGCCTTTTATTATTACATTCTACTGAGGTAATGAAAGAACGTGAGCTGAACTTGACCTCCTAAACGAATACGTAACAGCACTTTGCGGCGATATACCAGAATCAATAGCCACGGGCGGAGGCGACCAGGGGATATTCTCCAAGGTCAGGGAGACTACAAACAGCTGCCTTTGTGTTCTGTTGAATAGAGATTTTTGTGTGGCCAAGTGGAATAGTTGGTACTGACTACGATTCGCAACAATCGAAGTCTAACAAATAGATAGGCATCATTAATATAGAAAAAATAAACAGTAGGTATCGACAGCCTAGTTCAGTATCGCTCAGTTTGTGATGTCTGTTCCGATGAGACTGTCACGACGTACGCTTCTTTCTTCCTTTCCATTAGAGGCAAATATAATTATTTTAAATTTACGACATTATGTGGTGTGTGCAGACGCGAGCAGTGGCCGCTGACAGGCGCGTTTGCGTGCTGGCAGGCAGCGCTGGAGGAGACGCGCGCGCTGGCGCGAGATCACGCAGCGCTCGGTGAGCTATACGGAGGGCCGCTGGCCGCGCGACTGCAGCGCGCCGCCGAGGACGTGGTGCGACTGCAGCGGCGCGGTCGCGAGCTGCTGGCCGAGCGCCAGGAGGAGCTGGGCGTCGCACTGGCCGAGGCGGCGGCGGCGGGCAAGGCGCACGCCACCGCCGCTGCCGCCTGGCGCGCCGCGGCGCTCAAGCTGCGCGCCGCGCACCAGCAGCGCCACGCCGCGCCCGTGCCCCCCGACGCGCCGCGCACTCGCAAACTGAAGGCGCTCGACAAAGATCTACAGAAGGTGCTAGCTTTTTAAATATGGTTTCATTTTTTGTTCAAGGTACTTGGAAAAATTGTAAATTTTCTTTAGAGAGCAGATCGGGTCGCTCCTTGTATCACCGCTCATTCGCTCATTGTAATATCAAAAAATGTTACACTGCAATCTTTAAATCGTTGTTCACTGTAGACTTCTATAGCGCATACAGCATGGTTTAGCTCTTAACAAAATAAAATAGTTTGACCTCTCTTGGCAAACCCCACTGACCATTGATGACTCGACTCGAAAATAAAGTTTGTTGTATTATTGTCACAGAGGCGCGCGCGCCACAGTACGGCGCGAGCGGCGGCGCTGCGGGCGCGCGCGGACTACGTGCTGAGTCTGGAGGCCGCGAATGCCACACTGCAGCGCTACTACCTGGACGACGTCGCCGACATTATGCTCGTGAGCGTCTTTCGACTCTATACCAAACATAATCTTGAAATATGTCTGTCACCGACCGATTGTAAGGGCAGGCACATTCTAAACGGTCGGCACATTGTCAGTTTAACGAATTATTGAGAATGTGTCGGTTCTTTTCTAGGCACTCTACAAAAAGGCGACATAAGGCAGGCGCATATTTATCCAATGGACATGAATGTCTTTGTGTTCAAAACGAACTTTGATCTCTGATTGGTCGAAACCCGAGACGCGCTTTTTTGATTCGTTGCCATCTTCCTTTAATCAGTCGCCGGGTGTAGACGTCACAAATAATTTTACACAGGTTTTTTAAACATTAAAAATTATTTAAACAACAAACATTTCGTTGATTTCACTGATAATTATTATTCACTATCTCCACTCCCAGTCTTGTCAAAATAAATAACCGTTTTAATTGAGTTCAGTCTGTTTAAGTATTAGTTTATATGTACGTCATATTGTTGTCACTTTAGTTCATCTATTGTATACTAGATGGCGTTGTACCAAAAGTGCAAATAATCAAAACACGCTGTCTAAAATTTTACGGACAATGATATAGTCTTGGATCGAATTGTTTACAAAAAGTTCTTGTGTTATAACACCAGTGTGTACTATTAAAGTAATTATTAGGCGTAAGTGAGTGTTTAATTTTAACAATTTTGGTCCTTCGAGCTGGATTGTGTAAAGACAAGTGAATATCCATGAACTTAGAAAAAATTGTGCTCAAAAAAGACTTAGCGTGATTTCAAGTGAATATAGGATATAGAAAAATTTGTGATCTAAAAATACTTAGAAGATTTTCGAGCAATATTTTATGGACTTAGAAAAAACTTATGACTATAAATTAACTTAGTTTCTGGAAGTGATTTTGGACTTGTAATTTTTAACGAATTGTACTGTTGATTGGAACTTTAACCTTTGAGTGAATATTGTATATAATATTGGAGTTATAAATTATTTTACAAATATTTGTACAAAATGGAAGCGAAAACTATTCAGCAACTTTTAAGTAATTTGACGGATTATTCAAATAAAATACAGATACTTTCGGTGAATGCTCAAAAATGTGCTTTGGCTAAAAGAACTAAAGGATATTTAGATACACGGATGGAATCTTTGTTAAGCTATTGGGATCAGTACATTAAAACATATGAAAGGGTTTCATTAGTAGGCAAAGCCGAATTATTGAAGGATTATAAGTTTGACATTGAGAGTAATTATGAGAAAACTGAAGGAAATCAGATGGAGCTGTCCGCTTGGGTTAAAGATCAATTGTATGAATTAAAACGGAATTCTTCAGACAACCAAAGTGAATCAAATATTGAGACTCCAAAACTTAGACCAAGACTTCCAACGATTACAATACCTGTATTCAGTGGAGATTATACTCATTGGATCACTTTTAGAGATATATTCACAAGTCTGATGCATGATGACGAGCGCCTTGCCAAAATTGAAAAACATCACTATTTAAAATCTAGCTTAGCTGGAGAAGCTGAACAATTGTTAAGTAACTATCCATTAACTGAGGACAATTATGATGATGCGTGGAAGAAACTAAATGACAGATATGAGAACAAGCGGATAATTGTAAACAGTATACTTAATCGTTTTATGAACCAGAAAAAGTCAGTACCAGAAAACACAAAGGGTATTAAAGACATTTTAGATACAACAAGTCAATGTCTGTCTTCTCTCAAGAATTTAAAGATAAATGTAGATTCATGGGATGCGATTGTGGTACACATTGTAGTTCAAAGTTAGACATTGAATCTCACAAACTTTGGGAACAATCATTAGAGAATTCTGTCGCAATACCAACGTACAATGAACTTATAACATTTCTAGAGAAAAGATTTAGAACCATGGAGATGATTCACGTTACACAACCTAAAGAACGCAGTCACCTACAGAAAGCATCACAGCCCTCACCAAAGCCTAGTTATGTAAAAAGTTTTCAGACTGGAATCGCGAACACATGCACTTACTGCGCACGAGATCACTACATTTGCCACTGTAAACAATTTGCTGGATTGACAGTAAATGAACGTCAAGAGTTTATCAAGGTAAACAATTTTTGTTTTAACTGCCTTATGAAGGGTCACGCTGTCAACAACTGTAAACAAAGTACTACCTGTAAGAAATGTGGACGTAGACACCATACGTTGCTGCATTTTACTATGAGATCGAAAATTAATGACACAACAGAACCTGAAAAGGAGAAACAAAGAGATACTCTACAGAAAGATGAACCTAAGTCAACTAATAATTCTTCTTGCAATCACAGTATCAATTTGAAATCTGAAACAAATGACGATCAAGTCATTTTGGCTACGGCTGAAATCAAGGTCAAGTCAAGGAATAGTGATACCTACACACTACGAGCGCTAGTTGACCAAGGCTCGCAGGGATCTTTCATATCCGAGGCAGCTTCACAACTCTTGAATCTTGAACGCACCCCTATTATTGGTAAAATATCTGGAATTTCAAACACATCAGTGGTGACAACAAAATCTTGCTGATGCTAACTTTCACAAGCCAGGATCTATCGATGTCTTACTTGGTGCCGACGTGCACGCTCACATTATACTGAAAGGTTTACACAAACACAAGTATCTAATTGCAGTTAACTCTCACCTAGGATGGCTGATTTCTGGTAGAGTTGTACAAACTGATACTGCAACGCATGTATACAATATGGTTGTTGCTCATAAACATTTTGAGGCTGATCAGTTACTTAAACGATTTTGGGAGATTGAAGAGAATTTAACAAACAAAAATCCAATGACTGATCTAGAAAAACAATGTGAAGAACATTACAAGAACACACACCAACGTAACGAAGATGGACGATACATCGTGTCATTACCTTTTAGAGACACCCGTCCCACGAACCTTGGTGATTCTAAACCTCTCGCAGTCAAACGTTTGCTACAAATGGAGAAACGTTTTTTACACGATCCTGAATTCAAAAGAGCATATCACAAATTCATGGACGAATACGAATCCCTTGGTCATTTGATGAAGGTTACTGAAAAAGAAAAGAAGCAAACACAAACGTTATACTATTTACCTCATCATGCAATACAACGACCTACGAGTTCCACCACAAAGTTTAGAATAGTGTTTGACGGAACTGCTGAACCTGAAACTGGCAATTCTTTAAATGAAGAATTACTCATTGGTTGCCCACTACAACTGGATATTACAGATTTAATCATACGATGGAGAAGACATAAGTTTGGTCTAGTTGCTGATGTTCAAAGAATGTACAGACAGATATTGATATCGGAAAATGACGTTGACTACCAAAGAATCTTATGGCGACACTCACCTGCACATCCAATTGACGAATATCGATTACTCACCGTAACGTATGGAACATCCTGTGCTCCTTTTTTGGCAATACGCACCTTCCACCAGTTAGCTGAAGACGAACGTGAAGATATACGAAAGAGACTTACGGAGTTGTTCGCACGAGGCTGTTTTCCTTCACATAAATGGGCATCCAATAATGAAAAAGTATTATCCCAAATACCAGACGTAAATAAGGAATCGCAGGAAGCATTGAACAAAAAGATAAAAGATAATAAATTAAAAACAATAGGTATTACGTGGAACTCACAAACAGATAATTTTGAATTGAACATTAACTTAAAATATAACAATGAAAATGTGACTAAACGAAATGTATTAGCAGCAATTGCAAAAACATTCGACCCTTTAGGATGGCTAACACCTAGCGTTATACTTCTCAAGAATTTTATGCAAAAACTGTGGTTGGCCAGCTTACAATGGGATGAAGAGTTACCGAGTAGCTTAAAAAATGAATGGAACACTTACCTTGAACATTTCTCGCTCGCTGAAAACATTCAGTTACCTCGATGGTTTGGAGTGTCTGAAAATATAATCAAAAAGGAACTGCATGGTTTTAGTGATGCCTCTTGTGTCGCTTATGCTGGCGTAGTGTATCTCAGAGTTTGGAGAAGTGAAAGTGATGTAGACGCTCAAATCGTGCTTGCAAAATCCAGAGTGGCTCCTGTAAAACAAGTATCACTCCCAAGACTCGAACTCTGTGGTGCTGTTCTTGTAGCTAAATTGCTTACTCATGTTAAAGCTTTATTGAACATTGATGATAAAGATGTGTACGCGTGGACAGATTCCACTATTGTTTTAGCTTGGCTTCGTAAACCACCAAATACTTGGACAACTTTTGTAGCCAATCGTTGTTCTGAAATATTGTCCCACACAAGTAGCTGTCAGTGGCATCATGTTAGTTCGACTCATAATCCCGCTGATTTGGCTTCTCGTGGAGTGTATCCACAACTGCTACAACAGTCACAACTATGGTGGATTGGCCCTCAATTTTTACAGCAACCAAAAGAGATTGTTCCTATTACAACTGTAATTCCTGAGATAGCACTAGAGTCAAAATCTAAAACAAAAATTTCAACCAATGTAATGTCACTGACAACAATGATATAATTGCTTATTTTAAACGATTTTCTTCGCTTTTAAAACTCATACGTGTCACAGCTTATTGCTTGCGATTTGTTAAACTATGTAAAGCTAAGATCAACAAAAGAATAGTAACTGAACCAATTTATCTCAGTGCACACGAGCTTAACACATCCAAAAACGTTTGTATAAAAATGTCTCAATCAGTTTATTTTAAAGAAGAGATGTCACGTTTGCAACAAGATAAACGAGTCCAAAAAACTAGCAAATTGATTTCACTTAACCCGTACCTTGATGCTGAAGGTATCATGCGTGTTGGCGGTCGACTCTGAAATGCAGCGATTTCGAATGACATGAAAAATCCTATCATACTGAGTAACGAATGTGTATTTTCTCACCTTATTGTTCTAACTGCTCATTTGAAGACACTGCGGCGGAAATCAACTAACGTTAAACTATATTCGACAAACATTTTGCATCATACGAGTAAAAAACATTGTAAAACTTATTCTGACAAAGTGTATTTCGTGTTTCAAGCAAAAGGCTAATCCACTTATTCCTTTCATGGCAGATTTACCCAAATTTCGTGCTAACCCAAGTCGTCCTTTTCTGACAAGTGGAGTAGACTTTGCTGGTCCTTTTACTTTGAAATTATACCCTGGAAGATCTAAAAAGATTTGTAAGGCTTATATTTGTCTCTTTGTGTGTACCGTAACAAAAGCCATACACCTAGAAGTAGTTTCTGACCTCACATCTGCTGCCTTTATTGTTGCTTTTCGACGCTTTACAGCTCGACGCGGTTACTGCAAGGAAATTTGGAGTGATCGTGGAACTAACTTTATAGGTGCTTCACGTGAATTAGATCTCGCATTCAAGAATTCAAAATCTCAACTTGTCATTGAGATTTCTAAACTTCTAGCGAACGATCAAACCCATTGGAATTTTATTCCTCCTAGTGCCCCCCATTTTGGCGGTCTCTGGGAATCTGGTGTGAAAAGCGTAAAGGGACATTTGAAACGTGTCATTGGGCAGACTTTCTTAACGTTTGAAGAGTTAACAACTCTTATCACTCAAGTTGAAGCCTGTGTAAATTCCCGACCTCTTACTATTATTGATTCGTCATCAGATGAACTTCCGCTAACTCCTGGACACTTTCTAGTAGGAGAACCTTTAATTGGTGTTCCCGAACCAAATTTGATTGACGTTAAACTCAGCCCCTTAGATCGATGGCATCTTATCCAACGTATGGTGCAATGTTTATGGCAACGATGGCAGATTGAGTATTTAACCACATTGCAACATCGTTACAAATGGAATAAGGATCAAGCCGAGCTTCCCTTAGGCACTGTTGTATTGGTAAAAGACGATAGACTGCCACCTGGAAAATGGCTTTTGGGACGCATTGTTCAGAAACACCCAGGTGCAGATGGTATTACCAGAGTTGTGACTCTGCAATATAAAAATAATATTTTTAAACGACCTATTGCCAAACTGTGTCCATTGCCTCTGGCTGATTCTGATAGTTGTAATTAGACATAAAGAACTATAGTGGTTCTTGGGTGGCGATATGTTTAAGTATTAGTTTATATGTACGTCATGTTGTCACTTTAGTTCATCTATTGTATACTAGATGGCGTTGTACCAAAAGTGCAAATAATCAAAACACGCTGTCTAAAATTTTACGGACAATGATATAGTCTTGGATCGAATTGCTTACAAAAAGTTCTTGTGTTATAACCAGTGTGTGCTATTAAAGTAATTATTAGGCGTAAGTGAGTGTTTAATTTGAACACAGTGTGTAAATGTAATTTATAATTTTAGTTACCAATGATACGAAAATAATTGAAACATTACAAGAGCATTTCGTTTATTTACGTTTAGCAACAGCTTGTCGCCAAAAGAACAGAAGTGGCGCGGGATACGAATTTCGATCAATTCGTTCAACGTAGAATGTGCCGACCGTTTAGAATTTGCCTGGCCCAATTATAAAGTATCTGCTCTGTCATCTATATATAAATATTTAGTAAAGGGCTTATTAAAGAGCATGCGTCTGTTTGAGCAGTGCACGGAGGTGGGATATGAAGCAGTGGTGGGGCGTGCGGTGCGCACGGCCAGCGCCGCGGAGAGTGCGCGCGCGAGGTCTCTGGGCGCGGCGGCGGGGGCGCTGCTGGCCGCCGCGGATGCGCTGGATGCGCTGGCCGCAAGGCGCCGCTTGCTGCAAGCGCACCAGTCGGCGTTCACTCCACCCGCCCCGCTTGCCGCGCGCCCGCCTCTACCGGCCGATCAGGAACGAGACATGCGCGCGCTGGTGCCCGAGGAGGACGAAACAGATGAAGCCGCGGAGGAAGTGACACAGGAGCTGCACACGCGGCTCGCGCAACTCGAAAGTGCAGCCCGCACGCTGCGCGCCGAATGTCGCGAGCACGCAAAGACGCTCGACGCCGCGGAGGCGGAGTTGGTGCGCATGATGGAAGGTGGGGCGGCGCAATGGGAAGTGGGCTCGCTGCTGGCGCCCGCCCCCACCTCCGGCGCTGCGCCAGCTGCACCCGCGCTTCCAGGGCCGCCGCCTGGCGAGGACGACGCGCCACGCCGCGCCCAGGAAGACTACTACCTCGCAGTGAGCACCGATTAAATATATTTCCTCCCTTTCTTCCTTATTTTCAGCCCAAAGTCGTCCACTGCTGGACGTAAGCCCAGCCCAACCGCCCAGTCATCCAGACCTGCAACTTAGACCAGATCGTTGGTCCATATTTTGGGAGCTTTACGTACCCTGTGTCGACCTGTATGTTTGTTTCTTTTATTAAACCATACATAACTTTACAAAAAATTAGAAGAACAAGAAGTTCGAGTGGTGAAGAACAAAGAAGACCGTTTCCCAGGGTTGGTACGGGATAAAGGTATTTATTGCGCGGAGAGGTTTTGGTCGCACTGCCCAATTTGCGTTGTAGGCGGCACTCCATAACTGAAATTATTTACAACGTCACTGCGATCGTATCTGTTATTAGAAAGGCCTAAAAGAAGCATCGCTTCTAGCTGCATTCGACGAGATTTACAACTGAGTATTTAAGATTTCTTAAGCAGAAGACTGTATGACAGACGTGCACGACAACTTTAGTAATGTGAGCATCTAAGATATTTCTTTTGGACCTTTTCAACCAGTCATACAGAGGGTTCCAAATAGACACTGCGCATTTCAGTGGAGGTCTTATATCCTTCAGGCGATGGATATATGTAAGTTGAGAAGTTTTTGTTTCTGTCGCAGATCTCGTAATAAAACCGGACATTTTATAAGCTCTGGTATTTTTAGGATTGACCTCCTCGCCAGTTTGTCCCAGGGTGTCTCATGCTCGTCAACACCTTCCGGAGTCTCCGATAGGTATTGAAGTGGGCGGGCGATAGACGTTCCACGTGACATGGCATGTATACTTTAGTCGGTGTGTGTGTGTGTGTGACGGCAGAAGTTCCGGTCGTACGTGTGCAGCGCGGGGCGGCTGGCACGGCTGGAGGGCAAGGCGGCGGCGGTGCGCGCGCGCTTACTGCCGGCGGGCGCGCCGCCTGCACCCGCCTCGCCGCGCTCACCGCCGCGTCGCCAGCGCGGCCTGTTCGCTGCGCCGCTGCACGACCGCCTGCCGCCCGTGCTCACCTCCTGTGTGCGCGTCATCGCCACCTACGGTACGTGGGCTGCCAGCCGACAGCTGCTTTCCCTGCCTCTGCCTCGTGCCTCTCCTGGAGGAGTGCCTAAGCAGGCAGGAGAGGCTCCTGCCTGCTTAGTTACCTCACTCCTCGCCTGCCCTGCTCGCTCTTTTTTGTCTTATTCGATAAGGATTAATGTTTTATTTTGCATTGCTTTGACAGACAAATTAATGTGAGTAGTTGTGAGTATGAAAGATTAGTTAATATTGCGTTGCAGGTCTGCGGCATCAGGGCATCTTTCGCGTGTCGGGGTCGCAGGTGGAGATGCAGGCGCTGCGCGCGGCATTCGAGCGCGGCGGCGACCCGCTGGCCGGCGTGCGCGACGCCTCCGATATCAACTCGGTGTGCGGCCTGCTGAAACTGTACCTGCGCGAGCTCCGGCCGCCGCTGCTACCGGCCGCCGTGCACGAGCGCCTGCTGCGCCTGGCCGCCACGCCCGACGACGCCCACTTCGTGCGCAGACTGCGCGCCGCACTCGCCACGCTACCGCAGCCCTCGATGCTACTCCTCAGATACCTCTTCGCCTTCCTCGCACAGTCAGTACTTGTTAGTCCGTGTACCCCCCCCCCCCACACTACGCGCAACCTTAAACTGGCCCCGAGCAAGCGGTTCGTAATGAGCGGCACGAGGCCAGCTCCGCATGTATGAACACGAATCTTGCTTTAAATAACAGAACCGCACGCAACAGGCGAAGACACCGCCGACAAGTGATGACACATGATCCAAATGTGGCCCAGGAAGAAGTAACTTAAGTTGACTCATGAAGTTATAAAGACCAGGAAGTTCATATCTTCATGTGATGAACTATTTTTTTCTATTTGTAGGACGCGTTGTGAGATGTCAAGTAATTATTAATACGAACATGTCGTGTTGCAGTCTCACCGAGTACAGCGAGCACAACATGATGGACGCGTGGAACCTGGCCATCTGCCTCGGACCCACGCTGCTGGCCGCCTGGGGCGAGGGCGGCGCGCAGGTACCCACTGTCTACCGCTGGCCACTGCCCGGCGTAGTAGCAGTATAGTAATGACATGAATGAATGGTACAAAAGATAAATGAATGATACGGAAGGCCGTGAGCTATTAGGATTGTTTCCGGAGGCCAGGATTCAGCGAATGTGCACCTGGACCGACCTCGCAGCGCCAGACAGATCCGCAGGGTTGTGGTTGCTTTAGAAAGAGGTCGTACTATACGAATTTGAAAGAAAGGAGTGAGGCCGAGAAGAGCGCCCGCGTGTTGTTAGGACGTGGCTGATGGCGATGATGATTGCTAGGCAGGAGGTAGAGTAGGCTTACTACCCGGATCTCGTTGATGGAGAGGTGAACTTTGCCGCGCTGCGTGAGTTCGCGCACCGTTGGCACCAACTTAGAAACAAGCAGAAGAGAAAAACGTTGATGGGAATGGCCGATGTAGCGCAGCTATGAGTGGTGATGGAATAAAACGGACTGCACGCTGTCACCTCCTACCATCCTTCGCTCCCTGCGTACTGCCTTCCGTCCGTTATGTTGATTGGTATGTTGTGTCTCGGCAGGTGACGGCTCAGAACCTGGTCAACGAGCTGGTGAAGCGCATTATCCTGCACCACCGCGAGCTGTTCCCGCAGGACGCGGCGCCGCACACGCTCTACCGCCGACCCGGGTCCGCGCGCCATCTCCATACCGATCAATAATATTCTCTATAACTTTTAGTTATTAAAATTATAAAGAACTGAAGATATCTTGGGGCTTGCGCACGTCGTGTTTTGTGCGCGCAGACGTCGCTCGCTTGTGACGGTACAAAGTCATAACGCGTCGACGGTCTTTCGTTCGCAAGGCGTTTACTTAGCGTCCTAATCGCGTTCAACACGCTAACCCGTGTCTCCAGTATATTTGCGTTTGAAATAGTGGGTGCTTTATTCTTGGAGAGGGGGTGAGGTCATTAACTTATGCTGGCTGCAGCAAACTTGAAACTTTTTCACACACAAGCCGCCAGGCCTTCTTCTTTCATGTTTAGTATGCTTTTCCTGTTCAAATATGCGGTAATGTACTTTTAAGCACATTGAAGCGGAATCGAATAGTAGCTGTTTGTATAGCTGTTTCTGTCGAAGAGCGAGCTTCACCAAACATAACTTGTCGATGCTTTGTAGTGAAGAAGACGGCGAGGAAGATGTTGAGGGTGGTGCGGGAGTGGACGAGGCCGCGGAGAGGGCGGCGGAGGGGGCGGCGGCGACGGGCGGCGACGAGGCGGACGCGCCGTCGCGCACTGACGATGAGCACGACCTCAACGACGACCTCTCGCTGTACGACGACGAGGACGACGACCTGGAGGAGGAGGAGGAGGACGACGGTATGACGCGTTCGATGTCATTAAATACTTTGTACGCTTTATCCTGGAAGCGCCCGGCTTTGTATCCTGAAGCAAACATTAAATGGTCTCATTCAGAAAGTGTTATTAGTCTGTAACGGAAGTGGTTTTTGCAGACGAGGACGCCAGCGACGAACCGGATGCCACGCCGCTCGCTACGCCGCACGACGCCGAGCGCAGGTACGGCCCCGACCTCCGATTTTAAACATTACACGGTGCAATTTTTTTATATTAGAAGGAAAACAAGCATGTTGTGTGTAGAGTTAGGCGGCCGTATTCTGTGCTGTCGCGGTGCTGCCCCGGACTGTTGCTGCCGTTCTTAACGGTCTGCAATTTTAGGACGTAACCAGTTTTCAACAGTGGTAGAGCCCAACACAACAACCTCCGTTGCACGAATGGGCCGCCTCGACCGACACACCACGACCTCTCAGAAGACAATATTCTCTACTCCTGCGTTCCTCTGGTGAGTGAGGTGCCGGAGGGCCTGCGTCAACTAAATCCGGTGAACTTCTCGATATCCGTGATTCAAATTAACAAACAATGTTTATTTATCTATGTAATCAATACCAACTTTACTTATGTACAACGTGCACGTCCCTGATGTATTGTGCGTGTGTGCGCAGGAGCGGCCCGCGGCGCGCCGGCCCGCAGGTACGTCCGCGCGCAGGCGCCGCGCATGCGCGCTGACACGTAGGCACATGCATTTAGTTAAAGCTTTACTTCAATCAAAATGTACGTATCGTTGTGTGCGGTAAATACGGGAGCTTCGCGTATGTCGCAAACATGAATAGGGAAAGTCGCTGGTACAACACCTCGGGGCTGAGCTCCGAGCACTGTGTAATTTCGTTTGTATGACAATGCTATATTTTATAATGATTCGCATCGGGGGAAAACTGCATTTACACGAGGCTCATGCCACAACGAAGAAAGCATCTAGCAATCTTTACAATACTCTGAAAATCTTAGTAATATTATTTTCTAATTGAATCTGGGAATCTGCCGCAACAACGACTCACGGGACGTGGTTTTCGTGTTATGATTTATTTATTTTTTGCATGAAAGAATAACAAACATTCATACATACAAATTTCCGCATTTATAATATTAGTAGGATAAATTTGACGCTGCCCAAAAAAATGTTAGTGACATAGCTATACTCGTATACCGACGGGCCTGGCAGTCCACAGCTTGGTGCTTTGATGAGGAGGAGGGAGCACCCAGAAACAAAGATGGCCTTACAATATCAAGCGATAGTTAATTCATAATGGTATGTGATAGTTTGTGCCCTAAGAGTATTGTCAGCTCCGGCCAACCAACCCTTCGGCCAACCAACCCTTCGGCCAGGACACTTGACTGCTTCAGTTAAAGAAACAACACTATTCCATCTCACACTGTAGTATTTTACAAGTGGCTTAGACAGATTAGGAAAAGTGGATACGTGTTCACAGTGAATACTTCCAAGAAGTAGATAACTTGTAATAAAGAATAGACTCTGTAACTAATTTGTTTTGGCTTGGGCCTCGCATGACGGCAATAGCTCGGCTCTCATCATGATGTTTGTTTTTATATGAACTGCTAATGTTGAAGTGTGAGCTAGCATCGCGCAGTGCGCGCGGCTCGCTAACGTCGTTGTGCGCAGGCGCAGGCGGGGGCCTGCGAGGCGGTCGTGCAGCCGACGGACACCTGCAGGTAAACTCTGCCTAACTACAACTGGAATTTAAATATAAATAACATTTGTATTGCGAAATTATTTGTTAGCTATCGAAATGAATACGGGCTATTAACATTGTGATTGTAACAAAAAATGTTGCTCCAAACGACCTGTCGTAAATCTTCTGCTAGTGAGCTCCTAGGTGGGAGATGCTTATAAAACGCTGTTGGCCTATGACATACAGCCTTTGCCCGGGTATCGGTGCACCGGCGCACCGAGACTAATGTTGAACTTAGCCGCTAAGGGCGTAAATGGACGCAACGCTCGCCGCACCACCAGCTAGCTCACTGGCACATCACAACGGGCGCAGCAAACCCCAATTGACTTTGACAGTTGTCAACCGCCCGTTGACATTAGCGACACTTGCGTCCAACTCGACAAAATGATAATGGTTGTGTAAGTGTGAAACTTATGTTGGTGCCGGCGTCGCAGGCGGCTGGCGGAGAGCACGCCCGACCTGGTGCTGGACCTGCCGGCGCGCGCCGCCGCCGCCGACACCTTCCTGCACAACCGCGACACGCTCAAGAAACGACCCGCGCCCGCCGCCCACCTCCCCGCGCACAGGTAACGTTCCCCCGCCCCGCTCGCACCTGCTCCTCGCTAAAGCTATTATATTTTTGTTTTGTTTATTGCATCATGGGTCTAATGTAATTAACAAGCAATCATTTAATTTATTAAAATCAAGAAACCCGACCGAATGTATGACGACACCCCGCGCGAGAATAAATGACACATCACTCTTCAAAATCGACCAAACTACAGCAGAAGAGGCAACTGATCTGCAGTCCAAATAAAGTCCCAGAGAGTTTTGACCCTAAATTTAAACATGATTTATGTTTCTTTTTTGTAGTAGATTGATTGCAAGCGGTTCATCTGCATCTGCTACAAGCTAATGAGTTGATGGCCCCACCTCAATCTTTACCTTTAAACAAGAAAAAGGATATTTCCTTCTCTTATCCATCTTTGTCCCATCAAAGCCTCTTCCCCGTCCACCCTTTCCTCAGTAGAAAAGGATGGGAAGGAGATAAGGACTAAAAATGGGCCTCAGTTACCTCACCCATCAGATGAAACGTAGAAATACTTCAACATCACGCTTGTCTTCTGTGAGGCCGTGGTACTTCACCGGTCGTGGCGACCAATTCATGCAACCGATGTTTGACAGGAAACTTTTAAACTAACACTATGAGTTAAAGGGCTACCGTTGGTGACATCTGGATCAAGGCGCTAATATTTTATTTTTATTTTACAGGCAAACTTGCTCGGAGGGCGGAGCGGAGGCTCGCGAGGGTGCGCCCCTGGAGCCGGGCGCGGGCGACGCGTCTCCGGCCGCGGGCAGCCCGGTGCCGGCGCGCAACACGCTCCGCGTCGCCGCCAAGTTCGCCGAGCTCACGCTCACCGGCGGCTCGCTGAAGCCGGCCCTGGCCGCCAAGCCCGCATTGCTGCGCCGTCCCACGCCGCACCCGCACGCGCGCCCTCCCGCGCCCACGCCGCCCGTCGTCCCCCCGCACGTCGCTGCCGCGCAGGGCTCCGCGGCGGATGTCGCGCCCTCATCAGACCCGGTGCAGACGTAAATTATAAGTAATCAATCCGCTTCGTATGGAGCATTGGCGACGGAGCGACGCACGCGACTCACGCGACGCCGATTCGTCCCGAACCGGATCAACCTCGCGTGCACTCGAACTTGTGAATGACAATCTTCAAAGGGTTTCCTTCGTTTTGAGGTTGTAGTAAGACGATAATGTTTAACACGAAATTGAACACTGCGCAGATATTTTGTACATTATGTATTTAAACTTTGACGCACATATATTGCGGACCGATACGGTATTGTATTGTTTTTGTATTTTTTTATTATATAATGTTAAGTCTATAATCGAGACTTTATGATTAGATTTTAGGCCTGTATGGTGTTAGCTGTCCGCGACAGGTCCGCTGCGTTGAGCTTCCAACGGAGCTGTCGGCTGTGCGGGGGCGCTCGCTCCCGACTCGCTCCCGCGCCTCCTCGAGTAGCGCACGGTGGTGCAACATTTTATACTGTGTATTTGTATTGTAGAGGCGAGTGGTTTTACTGTAATTATAATGACTAGTAACGTGTGGTTATTTTTGTACTGCAGTCGGTGCGCCGGCGACTTGTGAATCTCTGGAGCAATCAATAAACCAGTATTAAGTGCTATCACTTGCCTTGTTTCATTTGGAGCATTTTGACCAACTAAAATAATTAGTTGGGACCACTTAATGAGATGCGATTTCGCCTCGGGCAGCAGCGTGCGCCACGGGCCGCGCCCCACGCCCCACGCCCCACGCCCCACGCGCCGCGCTCTCTTTCCATTCAATACAAGGCCAGGAGGAATTTTGCGTACTGGCCTAGATTGTAACGTGTACGCGCGCGTCTTAGTTCAAAACTATACATCAGCTGAGCCTGACATTAGCTTATGTATACTTTAGTAAAACGCTGTACTAGTCCCCACTTTAATCTATGGAAGTGAGAGCTGGGTTTGCCAGGAAAAGCATGCTAGTAGAGTTAATGCCGTTGAGATATGATCCTTAAGAAGTATGTTAGGCGTGACATTAAATGATAGAATTAAAAATAGCGTTATAAGAGAGGAGTGTGGCTTAAAAGTGGACGTTGAGACTAGAGTTGAGAAAGGTACTTCGGTGGTTCGGGCATGTTGAAAGGATGAATGAAGAGAGAGAACCGAAACTAATTCATGTTGCGGCAGTGAGTGGCCGCGTTGGCAGGGACGTCCCAGGATAACTTATAGCGATCAGATTAGTAGTAGTAAAGAAGGGCGATATAAGGAGCACCCATAACCGACGGGCATGTATGCGTAGATGTATGGATGTAGAAGAAGCGAGAGAGGTGTGCCAGGATCGCGCCACATGGAAATCCATAATCTCTACCTACACTACTTAGACCTCCGGCACCTCACTCATCAAATGAAACGTAGAGTACTTCTACTTCACGCCGATCTTCTGTGAGGTCGTGGTATTTCGCCCGTCGAGCCGGCTAATTCCTGCAACAGATGTTGTTGTTGCAGACTCTACCACTGTCAAACAGTGAATTAAGCCCTCTACCGCTCAAAATGACCTCACGTGAAATCCTGTAATATTTTCAAATTACCTTCACCTCGGAACCGAAGCCGGCTGCTCTTATTCTACACACAATTTAAGTTTTGTACACAACACTTACACCTTTCAGGCAGCCGGATTACAGGTGAACGGTGCGTTCATAAGTCCTGTTTTTTTTATTTTACAATTTTTGTATTTTTTTAAAATAATTAAATGGAAACAAACCAACATGCTTTTTATATTTATATATTATATTCATAAAACAATAACGTTATTTATTTCAACTATAAATTCTCATAATCTTTGCTTAGAATTTAACAAACGCAACTATAGTTCAGTAACCGTGGCCTTCCACTGGCGTAAAGTCGCGTCGCGATGCAACGTCTATCTCTATCTTTCTCTTTGAAAAGAGTGAGACGTCAATACGTTCATGTGAATATTTTCGACAGCGTAAAGCCAAGGTCAGAACAACACCATGACAAATGAAACCGAGACGGAAACAGAAGTCTTATTAAATGATGTTTGTTTGGCGTGCAGCGGCGCCAGCGGCCTACCATTGCAATTCAAAAAAAACGTAATTTTTACTTTGACACTTCGTCGAAGTTAAAAAAGCATAGGATTTCCCTAAACAATAAAGTATCGTTAACATCTTCGAACAACATTACAATAATATACTTTCTATTACCGAAATTCCGAGCAAATGAATGATGAAAATGACGGTAAATGTAGCATTAAAATAATGTATGCTAACGCGCAATATTTAGCATTAGCTTTGGCGGGGGCTAGTAGCGCAGGCAGTGGTCGTGGTGCATGGCGTGGTGAAGCGGCGCTGCGTTCTCCTTGTCACGCGCGTAGTGCGGCGCTCCGTGGCCGGCGTGCGTACCGTGCGGCCCGTGCGTGGCGTGCGTCGCGTGCGTGGAGTGCGTCGCGTGCGTGGGGTGCGTCGCGTGAGTAGCGTGGGTAGCGTGCGCGGCGTGCTGCGCATGGGTCGCGGCGGGCGCGGCGTGCTGAGGCTGCGGCGCGTACTCGGGTGGCAGCGGCGGCGGCTCGTACTCGTCTCCCGAACCGTCCGAAGCCTCCAAGTAGCCGAAGAGTCTTGCGGCGCCGGCGGCGCGTTGCTCGCGTCGCCGTCCGGCGCCGGACGTGGGCAGAGCAGGCGGCGGCGGCGCGGGGGCGGGAGCGACGCTCTGCCCCCCGCCCGCCGGCCCGCTGCCCCCTGGCGCGTTGCTCGCACCGCCCGCGCTCGCTGCGCCCGAAGTGAACACACCCGCTGCCCGACCAACGCCCGTTGGAACTTTTAAATTGCGATTTTCGATATGGCTGAAACGTTTAAAATTATTTTAACTCATTGAATTAATTAAGTTAAACTCCTGTGTTCATTCAGCTTCGCACGAGTAGAACATCGCCATCAGACATACCACGTCCATACTCGTACATGATATTACAGAAAAGCTTAACTGACATTCACGTGAAAACTGTATGCAAATGCGATAATTAATTCCTCAGTTTACAGCATTTTGATAGACAGAGAGGTGAGACGTGGTGAGGAGTCAACCACAAACATATGTGCCCTGCCCGCGAGCGCGCGAGCCTGGGCCTATCTGTGTGGAAGGTCTACACAGTCTTTCCTACACCATTTTTTTGTTCATTTATCTGTATGGATATAGTTATTAAATTTGAATTAGAATGCATTAAACATAGAAATTATCGGGTATAAGTTATGGCGAAAACCATTTTTGTTGTCCTCCGTCCATCTAAATCTGTTGTGTGGTTTAAGAAGAGTAAGCGGTTAAAGTGGGCTGGTAAGGTTTGAGGTACTGACTGTGCATCGCGCAGGTGCAGCGCCAGCTGGTGCTGGTCGTCGGCGAGGTAGGGACACTTGGCGCAGGCCTTCTTGTTGTGCACCTTATGCACGTGCGTGGCGAGCCGCTCGGCGCGCGCCGCCTTGTACTCACACAGCGCACAAGCGAAAGGCTTGAGGTGTGTGTTGAGGTGCCGCTTGAGGCACCAGTTGTCCACGCCCGACCATGCGCAGTAACAGCACGCGTAGCGCCGCTCGCCCTGCAACCCCCAAGTCTCAAGTCACTGGCGAGCCAGTCCTGCGTCCCCCTGTCCTCCCCTGCACTCTAGTGCTAGACACAGGCGTGTCATGAGCCACTCTCCGGTGCGTGGATTCTTGACGCTTAATAGCTTGTTTCGATATTAATGTTTTTTATTTAAGAATAAAGTTATGCTACAGTTACAAAATATTGATTGCGCCGCGCCCTGTGATATCTTTTGACTTGCGAGATTTAAACGAGGTACTGAGTTTCTATGCAGCTAAAATATAAACATAACGGGCGCTGATAATCAAAGGGTCACATTTACGGCATGATCACCTCACCTTGCGACGTACCGGGGGGGAAGCGGTCGGTTTGTGTGTGGCGGTCGGCGAGGGCGCGGGCTCGGTCTTGGCCAGCGGGACGCACTCCAACTTAATCGGTGGCGCCCGGCATTCGAGCGCCGTCGCCGCCTCGCCCGCGCTCTTGATGCAGTAGTGCGCGCCCACGGCTGCCACTGCGCTGGCTGCCCCTGCGCCCGTCACGACGCTCCCGCCCGCCGCCGCCCCCGCCGCCGGCTTGCCGCCGCTCGTCCGCCTGATGCGATTCAGATCGTAAGGCTGGTCGCGGTGCATTCGCAAGAAATGTTTCTTGACGTGGTCCGCGCGGTTAAATTGCTTCTGACATAAGTAGCAGTGGAACGGTTTCTCGTCTCGATGGATATTCTCGTGACGAGTGAAGAGGTCGCGGCGATCGGTCGCGTAGGGACACGCGGTGCACACGTAGCGCTTGCCGCCGTCACCCAGCGCGCCGGGCTCACCGCTCGCCGTGTCCACAGCCTGCCCCGGCCCGCTCGTGCGTCTCTCGTTGCGCGCCGCCTCCACCTGATCGCGCAGAGAGGTCATATTTAAAGCCCTAGCACTGCGTCTGTGTCGCATGCTCGGGGTGGGCACAGCGCCATACCTTGGTTTTGAGTCTTTGGAGGTAGCGGGTGAGGTCGTCGAGCGCGGGGTTGTCGCGTAGCAGGTGATCAGCGGCGGCCGGGTCGGAGTGGTGGTCGCGCGCGAGGTGCTGACGTACCGCCCGTGCCCAGCCGCTTGCGAAACCGCATCCCGCCAGCGGGCACTGGAAGGCGCGCGCTTGCGAGTGCGTACCAAGCCAGTGCTCGGCGACGCGGGCCAGGAAGCCAACGCACTCGCAGTCGGTGCACTTGAACAGCCTCTGCGCCGGGTTGTAAGCTGCGACGCGCGAGTGCGCCCAAGCCAGCGGCTCCTCCGCCGCCGTCCACCGGTCCTCCGCCGACGGGTCCGTGCGTGGTGTGAAATTCGCCTGCAGGAATCGTGAGGAATAAGGACGTGTGTGATTAACGAAAGAGAACGAACGAGTCGGCGAAAGCAAATATACCTGCAAAATACCGGGCGGCGGGAAACCGTTCTGCATGAGGGCCGCTAAGCCCCAGGCGGTGATGTGCTCCTCGGGGCGCAGGTCGTCGTCCAAGTCGCGCTCGGCAGGCTGGAACTCGACGCCCACCGCGCCCACCGCACCGCCGACGTTGACGTTGACGCTGACGCCCATAGTGGCGTCCTCTCCGTACAGTTTCTTGGTGATCTCTTTGAACATGTCCTCGCAGTCCATGGTGAGCGATGCGACGCTGCTCACCCCGCCACCTCCTTCCATTTTATCTCTTTAATTTATTCTTCTTTAATCCGCTCTGCAAATGTAAATACAAAATGAGTGATGTGCACGGCAGCGTTAAGGGAGCATTGTAAATTTCGCGAAGGTACCTCGTTGGATTTCACTTCGACATAAAAACTATCTAATTCCATTAAAAACTTTAGTTTGGAAACGTCCCAAGGGATGGTTGTACAATTCACCAAAACCATATTTAGCAGTTCGACTGGATCCGCTTTTTTTAGACCCACTGAGCTTGGAGGCCCCGACTGTGATCATGTTGTCGGGGTCGTAGTTAAAAAGTGTAAGCGTGCGTGTCGATGGTGTCGCATGCGGTGGGTCCCCTCTGGTGGTGCCGAGGGCGCCGGGAGCCGGGTGTCGGGTGGAATCCAACGAGATACGTTCGAGAGCGGGCCGGCGCGGGCCCCTTCCCACCCCGGTGCACCGCCCGCTGCAGCCTGCAGCCGCACCTGCTCGGCGCCGCCGGCGGCCGCCTACTGGGCGCGAGGCGGCGGCGATCGATCGCGAGGGGGCGTCGCCACCCCGCACCCTCCGCGCCGCCCTACGACGACTGTCGATCGATCTGCGGACGTCGTGGCGCGCTTCTCTGCTAGCCAGTTCAAATGCCTTCATATAGATATGGTAACTATTCATCGCAAACCAATAAAGGAATCGTGAAATGGGTGAAAATAAAAAATGAATTCTGTACGAATATCTCAATATTAAATGTACATTGCCCGCGGCGGGAGAAACCCTAGCACCCGCAAGGCGGCATCAGGCGGCCTCCCGCACCCTTGTCTACCTCCCGCGACCTCCCACGACCTCCACGTGCCTCCCGTAATTCATCAAATTCGTTTGCCCTATTGTTTAGAGTTATTCGGTATGATTATAAAATCATTCATCAGACCGAAATGACAAGATAAATATTTGTTTTTAAAATAATGATGTTGGCGATAAATTTACCTAATACAGATCTGAGTCTCTTGTGAAGCGCGCTGCTTGTGCTGTCGACTGACAAACGCTACATACAAATACAGGACGGACGGACCGGTCTCACTGAAGGTCTTAAGTTCCGCCTTCACTTCATTTTTAATAACAACGATGTATTAATTTATAAAATGGCGAAGGTCAGATCGTCGGTAGCTCTTGCTCTATTAATGAATTAATACTATCATCAGAGCAAGTCGAACCATCTTAAGAGTTTCTCCCTGAAGTCTATGAGGGTCGCTCTATCTGATATCGGTCGGATAACAGAATAGGGTGTAGGTACAACGATCATATTCTGAGGCCGCGCCACCTCTTAAACATATGTATGTATGTATCGTCTTGAAAAATTCAACCGCCCAAGCTTTCCCTCTATCTTTCTCTTTGAAGAACTGAGATGGCAATATATTTTATATAAATGTTTACAGCAGCGTAAGCCCACGGTAACGATCTTTAATTATTATATTATTTGTTTATTTTTGGTTGTTTGTAGCCATAATAAATAAATAAATAATTTGTAAAGTAAAGTATAACACTTGTTCTTTACACGAAGTATTCTTCTTTTTTACTGAACCCATGTATTTAAGAAAACGTTACCTCTGCCACCCGCGATGGGAATAAAAGACGCAAGTCATTTTCTTTTATCTTGTTTTCCAGTAATTGTAGTGATTCCTACAATAATAAAGTCGGCCGGTGCCGTCGTCGCTGCTGAGTCGGCGGCGGCCCGCCCGGCGTGCGCACCGCACCAGTGACGCCGCGCGCCGAGCAATCAATAGGCGGCGGGTCGATAGGCCGCGGCGGCTTGCGGTGGTTCATCGGCCGCGCGGCGCGCGCACGCCGGCCGCGCGTCGCGCGTCATTCGCGTCTCGGCTTCCGCGCGTTCCCTCCGCCGCCAGCAGTGAGCCACTCGCCGCGCCCCCCGGCGCCGGCCGCAGCGCTGGGAGCGCCTCCGCGAGCGCGCTATAAATACGCGCGCGCGACCCTCACCCACTACCCTCCAAACGCTGTTTATTTTCGCATCGCCCGCTATTGCGTCGCTTCCGCGCCTCTCTCGGTGTGCGCGGTTGCGGCGCGCGCCGAGTGCGAGGCGCCCTCTAGGCCGCTTCTGCGCGGTGCGCGCGAGGCGAGGCGAGGCGACGGCCGCTCGCGGTCCGCCCCGACCGAATCGACTCGTAGAAAATCTGTGTCCGTATCCGAGACCCGGTGAACTTCCGAACCGTTTTTTATAAGATTAACCTCTTCAAATGTGTGTGCGTCTATCCGCGCGGCGGTTGGACTTTCGTGCGAATTAAAATATAATTTGGTGTGTGGGGAGCAGCGCGGCGCGGCGCGGGATGCAGCGGGCGCCGTGCTGCCGCCGCCGCCCCGCCCGCGCGCCCGCTCCTGTGACTTTGTTCTCGTTTAATATGTAGGAGACATGTTAAAAGTGGCAAGCGTCCTGTTCATGGAAGAGGTAACCTGGATTACGTTTATGACATACATTACAGTTTGCAAAAACGACTCATTTTCTATTGCTCACATGTCAAAACCAAAGTGTCGACTGAAAAACTGCCTGGGCCGGCTCATTTAGAGCCTAATTAAGTAGACTGTAAAATAATTATACTTCACTTGGCTATTGTGTCACTGTCACAGCCAGCCAGCGCCCGCCGCCCGCCGCCTGCCGCCTCTCGAGGCGGTGCTGGCCACAGCTAGTGGCGGATGTTTACGCTGTACACTACTTAATATAATAGGATTGCATGGGAACAATGAGACACGTCTTTTTCTTTCTCTCCGTCATAGCTCATTTCTCTAGTGGACTCTATAATCTATACAGATAGCTTAAATTCTTTACAAGCATTAAAAAATTGAGCGTGCCTTTGTTAAAAGGAGATAATTTACATACAACCTTAATTAGGACCAGTATCTTTGCTTCCGAATCATTTCTCGCAAATCCCTTGAGGCTTAGCGACCAACCGGCAAGAGAACGACGGACTCCCACTAAAACGATGGGCAAACAGGGCCGGACCGTGATGCAGGGCCGGTCAGAGGTGGACTAGTTTAAGTCCACTTTGGAGAAAAGCTGGGGGTCTGCGGGTTGTCGTAAGAGGGTGAGGGCTTTCTGGAGGAGAATCGGGGATGTGTGCTAAGCGTTTCCGTAGCCCTGCCGACATGACAGGTTTTAGTCGGTGCGAGTCCGACAATATCTGCATTTGCCCCCACAAGGGCGGATATGCGTAGGCTAGGCACATAAAAAAAGCTAGGGGTTCAGGCTCCGTTCTTTTCTGAATATCTAAAATAAATAAATAATTTTATTTACATTAAAGGAGGTGACAGAAATGTGTTTGTGGCACAGTTTTGTTATTTTCGTAAAAACATGAATCGACACCAAAGAAACAGCAGAGTTGTTTTATAAGTTAGACGAATGTTGACAAAAGACTTTATACAACGTGTTATAAAATACCCCGTAAAAATATAATTAATTATCAAAGCCGAAAAATTTGTCAACCCTAGTAAACTGTCACGTTAGGAAACCAGATTATTTACAGAAAGACCTACGTACCCATTTTACCTAATAATTGTCTACTATAATAGTTTTTCTATTCTTCATTCATAAATGTTTGCTACCTCGGTACAAGGATGTCATTATACTCAAGTACTGGCTGCTAAAACTGTCACGTTGAAAAAAAAATGTTGTCAATTTCAAATCTTCTAATCAATATAATCGACGGGCCGGTTGGCGTGGTTTGTAAGATACTTGCTTTTCACGCCGCAGGTCGTGGGTTCGATTCCCACCCAGGACAGACATTTGTGTGCATGAACATGTCTGTTTGTCCTGAGTCTGGGTGTAATTTATCTATTTAAGTATGTATATACAAAAGACAATTAGTATATGTAGTATATCAGTTATCTGGTTGCCATAGCACAAGCTCTGCTTAGTTTGGGATCAGATGGCCGTGTGTGAATATGTCCTAGAAAAAAAAAAAAAAAAAATATCCTACACTTTTAAGTTTTTTTGTCAACATTTTTTTTTGCAAAATAACGATGATTTCTAACTCGGAATATTACCATCCCAACCAACCATATTGCCATCGCCCTACACAGCTGATACCCACCGATTTTGCACCCAGGAGGAACTTCTGCGAGTACCTCAGGCAGTTAGAGGAAAACCTTAATTACTTAAACTATATTCTTTGGCCGGACGAGGTAACATTCACGAGGTCAGGACAGATATGCATAACAATCACGTTTGGGTCCGCGTGAATCCACATGCCACATGCACGGCAGGGCAGATTCCAACACCAGTGGCAGCTGAATGTATGGGCTTTATGACGGGCATGTCATCGGTCCCATCATTATGCCATCACGTCTGAACGTTAACAACTATCTAACGTTTTTACAAACGGAATTCGAAGAGGCGATTGACGATTTTCCTTTGATTGACTGGAATGCCTTTGAGAACCAAAGAAACATGATATTTCAGCATGACGGTGTTCCAGCACATTTTGCTCGCAACATACGAGAACATCTTAGCGTTTGCTTTCCGCGAGGATGGATCGGCCGCGGGGGACCGGTGCTATGGCCTGCTCGTTCTCTGGACCTCACACCCTTGGACTTCTTTTTGTGAGGTTATGTGAAGGACAGAGTATATTTCTCCGATCGCCCAATAGTTGCCGAAATGGAACAGCGTGTTAGATCGGTTTTCGCATCAATAACACAGACGATGGTGCGAAATGCCTCACAAGCCATATCCCGACGAGCGAGGCTGTGTAATAAGCAAGGCGGGGCACATTTTGAGCCGTTTCTGTAAATTTGACGTTTATTTTAAAAAAGTAAGTGTTTGTTTAGGTTGTTTCGTTAGGTGAGGTCTTTTAAAATGTTCGTTCTTATGGAGGTGTACTAATAATACTTCTATTGCTTCAGAAATAAATGGACGCATTGAGAAATCTGCTACAGCCTAGCCCATTACAGTTATAGAAGTGGCATCGGTTGCATCAAGACGTTGCGCTGCAGTCTGTCTAGGAAAAAGCATTAGTTATATCCTAGTAAAGTAACACAAAACGATATTTACTAACATTTGTATAGTTCAGTTGAAAATAATGATACCACCAGGTCGGCTCGCTCGGATTCAGGCAGCACCCAGAATTACGAAATAATAATGAAATTGTGGAATGCTAAATAATGTTTGAATGAATATAGTAAGATATCCATAAAAGATATTATAGATATATGCCGTCCCGGGCTTTTTTGTAGATCTTTTTAAGATATACAATTCTGTAGTACATTATTTTGGTGTATCTCGTGCGGTTGAGTTTTCTCCACTGGTAGAAGATCCATCCTTCACACGTTTGCTTACCGGACAAATAGAGTTGCCATAAAATACATGGTCAGTATAAAAAAATAAAAATTAAATTGTACTAACTTGCTTGCCAAATGGATAATATTTGAAAATAAGGGTATTTTATTGTTTATTTTAGTAATATAGGGATGCTTTCTCAAATTAATTAATAAATAACAGTAACAATAATTAATAAATCAGATTAAAAAGTATTGTAAGACTTTTTAATTTTAAGCATTTGAGCGAGCAAAGCGCCGCTACCTTCAGTTGCATATATATATTAGCCTTCCTCTTGAATCACTCTGTCTTTTATTGAAAACCGCATTCAAATTAGTTGTGGAATTTAAAAGATGTAAGGGAACAGACAACTGATGTCTGAAGCGACTTTCTTACGTTACGTTTACAATTTTTTTGTTAAGTGAGCGCTGCCCATAGACATCCGCAACCTAAAAGTGTGGTGCAGATGCCGTTGCCTACCTTTAATGGATAGAGGAGGGCATAGACAGGAAAAAAGATATTTCCTTTTCCCCGTTAACCTCCTCCCCGTCCAATCCTCTTCCTTTTCCCATCCTATTCCCCCTTATGAGGAACGGGTGGGAAGGGGAAGAGGACTGAAAGTAGACTGAATTATAATGAATAAATAAATGATGATGATTTTCAGATGTGCAGCCTTGGTGAGCTGGCGCGCAGCTGCCGCTTGTGCTGGTGCTGCTGCTGCTCCTGCTCCTGGTACGTGCCCCTCCACATCCGCCGCCTCCAGCTTCCTTGTGCGAAAGAACACGCACGTTCGCCTGTGACTTTAGACTCATGGAACGATACGCTTAGTTGTGATAACATTATTCGCGTCGGTATTTTGTGAGGTCGCGGTTCTCTCGGTGTCTCACTAAGTCCGTTTTGAACTCACATTTAGAACTGATGTAAAAATCTTTAACTTTATGAAACAACGACTACTCTGTACATTCGGATAGGACAGCCAACATTTGAAGCGTAATATTTATTTTTATTAGTTGTAAAAAGAGTTTTATTCTAACACTAACTTAAGTTGTTATTCTGTTGCAGGGTAAAGTGGTAAGTGGGGGGAGGGGGGGAGCTGAGCGAGGAGGGGCTAGGGGCGAGGGTAACAACAAGTGTCCAGTAAGTGTGTGAATTATATCCGACGTGACCTCACAAAGTTTATATTGGTAAGAGCTGTGGAAGGCAGCGCCCGGTCCGGTCGCCACTTCCAGCTGAAGTCTGTTATTGTGATGAAATAGAGAGAATATTAACATCGTCCAAAAGTTGAACAACTCAACTCAAATTAAGTGGGTTATATTCAACATTTTTGGGATCCACTAAGTATGTATATACAGGGTTGTTGGTAATTCGACGTTTGCCGTTAGGAGGTGAGAGGGGTGACTATTTGCGATAATCTTAACCAGCATATGCATTATGCAAAAGTGAACCATTTTTGAGTTATCGTGATTTTTAGTTTTTTTCAAAATGAATCAAAAATGCAACATCCAAATTTATATAAAAAAGTATTAATTTAAATCTCAATTTTTCTTCTGATTTATAAAAACGATTAAACATTTGTTATTTATCAATATTAAAACAACAATTAACGGTCCAAATTTAAAAATGTTAGACGAGAAATGATATTTCAATATTTTTTCCTACTAAAATGGCTTCAAAAGAAATAAGAACGTTATCAAAGTTGGCAACACTTTAGTAGTAATAATCAGTAACAATTTATTCCTATTGACGCCACCCTTTCTTCATAAGGATAGGATGGGATCGGGAAAAGGATTGGACGGGGCCCCTCCCCGTTAACGGGGAGAAGGAAATATAATTTTTCCTGTCCATGCCCTCTATCCTCTGTCTAAGTCCGACTTCCTAAAGCAATAGAGTACGCAAGTACGCCAAGTCGCATTGTTTTTCTGTTGCGACTTAACTACCGAAGTTGTCAAATTGTTTAGCATCGCATCCGCATCGCCTGCTCTTGGACGCGAAGGATCGCGCCTGATGACCGCGAGACGACTGACAGAGAGGGCCTGACCTAACGCAGGTGCTGATTGAGGCGGCCGGCGATTAGATTTTTCAACAATTTCCCCGCCTCGTCCAGCAGGCAAATTGATCTGAACTCTGAATCTCTGGGCCGGCGGCGAGAGCTACAGCCCAGGCCCAACAAGGATTTCCGCCTGGTCCTGGTGAATTATTTCGACTTCTAAGGCCTCTATTGGCACGGCCCATATCCTCGTCTGTTACACCCAGGTCTTCAGACCATAGACATTGGACATGTTCTGGCGACTGGAGTTTGGGGGTGTGGGTTCTATATCTTGTATATTAAGTATGGAAATTTTATTTTGTTAGACAAACAGACACTTTAATTTATTTATTTACATAGATACAGATACTAGGTCAGCCGGAAAACTTCGTTCAACTTTTGAATAAATTTATGTTGTGTTACCATAGTATTTTATTTATTGGTGGATGGGTTGCACTCGGGTCGATTGCCCGATTTCCCTTCATTGATATATACGATTTCGAATCTGATATTGAAACTAATTATGTATTATGTTTTCAGAAAGTAGATCGGAGATCATTTAATTTTCGACCCATCGTATCGAATTCGATCTTAGGCAAAGCTTTGGAGAAGGCCCACGTCCAGCACTGGGCCGACACGGGCCGATGATGCAGGCCATCCATCCGCGCCTCATGCCCCACCCCTGACGTGCGCCTCTTGAATAAACGGATTGTATATCAAATGCTTATATAACAAATTTGCAATGTTTTATATAAAAATATGCAATAGTATATTTGTGATATGGTATCGTGAGATGTTGATGGCGTGGTCGTGCAACCGCTCAGCACCTGCTCGTCTGTTGCAGCGCGGCAGAGCGCGGCGCCGAGCGCGGGCCCGGCAAGAAGTCGCGCCGCGCCGGCCGCGCCGGCCGCCCCGGCCGCCCCGGCCCGCACGAGCCGCTGCTGGTCGACGGGGATGCGCCGTGAGTCGCGTCGTCTCTCGACACTAACGCTCATACATTTATATACCTCGATTACATCTCTAGATACCGCTTTCCACTCAAATTGAACTTTCAAAATTGAAGCTCGATTTTTGTCCCGAATTACTTATTATTATTCGACGAATTACCTTTTTTTTGACGATTTCCCAAAATGGCTTAACATATTTATAAAAAAATAATTTCGAGGTTTTAAAGTCGATATTAATTTGTACAATTCATTAAACGGTGTTTATAAAAAAATACTAAAATATTTAAAAAAAATCATCACAAAGCAAATAATATCCAATATTTTAAATTTAAAATAACTAATAGCTGCCTTTAAAAGATATACTAAAATAAATATGTTAATAGAAATTAAATTACACAACGTATTTTACCGCTTTCATCAGCTTGGTATGTATGTTTGTTTGTTTGTAACGGTTTCCCTCATCAAAGACCGATACAGATTCAATTATTTAAAGTAGTTAGTAGTCATTTGTTCCGTTGTCCTTCCATCACTATCAGCATCTTTAGGATTTGGGATTTTTATAGAATAACGCCATCTAGGGAAATTTTAAAATAACATTAGATTGAGGTGGCTTCACTTTTGGGCGTCGGAGAATCCATCTTGAGGTATTATCACATATTTGTGTACACTGTTAATAAAGTGCTTAAATTCCGTAAAACCGTTTTAAAATCCGTTGCGTAGTTTGGAAGATCTAATGGAACAAACATTAAGCGACACACAAATATCTAATGTGTGTGAAATACACATATATATATATGATAGCCAAGGGGAATAGCTTATCTTAGTTTTTGTAGTTCCCGGTTAATTCAAATTCAAAAATTGCTTGAAGCTCAAACTAGATTTTGTCAGCTTTAATAATTTATAATGTCTTTGTTAAAGATGACCTGTAATTACCATAAGACTGCCTTGTATCGTAACTTTAAACGGCTAATGTGAACGTCCCGTGCGCAGGCCCACGCTGGAGGAGGTGCAGAGCTGGGGCCAGTCGTTCGACCGCCTCATGCGCAGCGCAGGTGAGGCCGAGCGCTATCTTACACACGTTGACTTTATGACCTAATGTAAACTTGTTGGTGGATAATATACTTAAAGTTATCAAGGATGCGTTAAATTCGCATAACGCAAGGATATCGAGGGATGTCGGAGCAACGATGTAACATTATGTAAAGTGACCACAGATGCGCCGTGCCTCGCTGATCCCGCTTTGTTCGTAGCGGGGCGCAGGGTGTTCCGTGACTTCCTGCGCGGCGAGTACTCCGAGGAGAACATCATGTTCTGGCTGGCGTGCGAGGAGCTGAAGCGCGAGACCGACCCCGACGCCGTCGAGGAGAAGGCGCGCTTCATCTACGAGGACTACATCTCCATCCTGTCGCCCAAGGAGGTAAGTCCGGGCTCGCCGGCAGCTTACCAACTGTCTAGAACATCTCTCACCGCTCTCGCCGCTCGACCGGTCCGACCATCCCGCGGCCGCCTCATCTCTCCGGTTAAATTAATCCCATCAAAAACGTGCCAAGTCTCGCAACGCATTTCTTCCCCAACAAAAACTTGTGAGATCTCATATAGAAAACTATCTGTTTACTATATGATATCTCACAAGTCTCTAGTTATTCTAGTCTATGGAAGCATGTATCTAACAAATTTGTTCTCTACTCAAATACCGATCAATATTTACAGTGATGTAAGATTATTAGAAGTTTTGTCTGTTTGTCTGTCCGTTTGTTAACACTAATCTCAGAAACAGCTTAACTGAAATCAGTTAAGCTGTTTCTGAGATTGTGTGATAATGTATCGTGGTAAGCTTCACTTAACATTTAGTGTTTGTTTAATCTCAATCGGCTTATAAATACAAAAGTTATATCAATTTAAAGAACCTTGTCAAGCATTTGTTCGATAAAATGCTATAAAACAGCTGTTCAGTTGAACTTTTACTTATATATGTTATTAGTTATATTACGATCTTTAAAATGATGATAATTGAATGTCCATCACGGGGCCACCCCATAGTAAAGAAAATTAGTTTATTCTTTAGATGGCGTTACGCGTAGCTGTGTAATTATGGTATTTACACGTATGTAGACGATTTTAGAAATTATGTATGTATTCTTTTGTAATGTTTTGTTAGGTTAGGTTAGTAGCTTATTATTCACGAGTGTTGGCGTGAGGCAGGCGGCCGGCCGTAAAAACTGTAGCCAGAACCTATACAGTATGGACCATGGTCACAGCTTAAACAAACATATGTGATTGTTAAACTGTGCTACGGTCATATCGATGTCCCCACATGAGCGGGAAAGGGGCAGGGAGATGATGAGGTTAGGGTAGTGTTTAAGTAAGTCGGGTGAAACCGCGGGGCACAGCTAGTTTCTATGATCATTTGGCCATTGGCCGCCCGCTGCTTACATTGATGTATATTATGAATATATATAAAGGCGAAGGTCGCTCCGTTGGCAGGTGTCGCTGGACTCGCGCGTGCGGGAGACCGTGAACCGCAACATGGTGGAGCCGACGCCGCACACCTTCGACGAGGCGCAGCTGCAGATCTACACGCTCATGCACCGCGACTCCTATCCACGCTTCGTCAACTCGCCGCTGTACAAGACGCTGGCACGGCTATCGGCCGGCTCGCCGCCGCCCGCGCCGCCCGCGCCAGCTGCGCCGGCCGCCCCCGTGGTGTCCGCAGCGCAGTGACGGCGGCCCGCCTCGTGCAATAAACGCGAACCTTGTGTCATGTTCTCTGTACATAGTTTCGCTACATATTGATTATCTAACGGTTACTAATGTAAATAGACATTATATATAAGTACATAAGAGAGAGAAGCGCGACAACTTCGCTGGTCCACCGGCGCCAGCGCCCCGCTCCCCCGCCCCGCCCAGCCCCTCCCTTCTCTGTCCCACTCCTCCGCTCCTCTCCCGACTTCCGTTCACCTTCCCTACTCATGTAAGCGATGCGCACATTAGCGCCTCTAGTCAGAAGCAATAAAAGGTGGACCAATCAAGTTTGCCAGAAATTCAACGAAATGGTACATTGTATTATTACATCTATCATTTTATTTTTACTTCAGTAAAATCGTAGAATACTTTAACTGAGAAAACAATTGATCCTCGACTTCGCACTACGCATATGTTGGACTAATTACATTTTATATACAATACTCGTAAATGACATGTTTCATTTTGCGATTTATCCCACGGACCTATTGACTTTTTTGAAACTCTCTCGTTGCTAGCGACTACCGCAATTTGTCGCATTATATGTCTTGTTTACATTTTGTTCTTTCGAACTGCTTTCGTGCTTTGCAGTAATTTAAACTTACCCATGTTGTCGCTCACATTTCCGGTTTGCCAGAAATGTATGAGTACAGTACTGAAACGTAAATTACGTAGCTGACTTTAGACAGCAAGTGTCTTTATAGGCAACAAGCACTTGTCAAAGGAAGGAGACTCAGTTTGTACTTCTGTCAACGGTCGTGAAAACACCTCTTGAGGCCCGAGCCTTGAATTATTGTTATAAGTAGTCGTATATAGTGTGTACAATATATTGTATAGTGGAAATATTAAGCTACAACCAGCAAGAAATATCATTAGAAGTGGGATTCCAAGTTCATGAAAGGAGAAATTATGAGTGCGAAAACTTGTACATGTAGGTTTTTGTTGTCAAAAACCCCAGGGGTTGTCCCAGCAGAAAATTGAATCGTGGTGAGTTTTCCTGATTCAATTACTATTTTCTGTTCTGACTTCTATTAGTGAGATTGTGTCATACATATTTTGTGCTTATATGCGTAATTTTGCCTTAAAAGGTTACCGCCAATCGGGTGCCACGGTAAAAATAAGACCGCGGCTTAATTTAGTATTTCTAAGGTTTTCGATGTTAAGCTGCTGAGATTTACAGATACCCTTAAATTTGATAACTTAACTTGAGAGTTCGGTCCTGAAATGGTAATCATTTTTGTGATATACAGTTTTACCGTTATAGATCCTGACGGGGTTTACTTTTCAGTACTGTTGTTTCAATTGTGAATCTGTATTCGAACAATTTCATAAACGTTTTCTAGCAGATTAGTGTACAACATTTATGAACCTTAATTCAATTAAAAGAACCTTGCTTACAGTACTTGGTGCGGAAAAATGAACTCATGGAAAAACGAGTGTATAGTCGTTACCGTATTATTGGCCAAAATACTGTTGCAAGTCATACGTTTTGCGTACAGAATACCACGAATTCATTAACATTACCATACCAGTGCGGCAATGAAGATGGTAAAAGGATTCCGTGGGTTACATCGACTACGTTTTCGTCAACCAGCTAAGGAAGTTTCAATTGTAAGTCAAAATAGTTTTATCGTTCATGAATTCACTTTCACTCGGTAGAAAATGTGGGTAAGCGAAGTATGTATGTTCCCTAGACTCTGAAACGGCTGGACCGATTTCGATGAAATTTGCAGGGATTGTCCAAATTGGCAAAGCGGGTGTTCCTGTGTTTGGTAGCGATCGGATCAATGTAATTGGTGGTGCCCGGGCGAAGCCGGGGCGGGTCACTTGTCTCTTTATAAAGATTCTACTGGTTGTGTTAGGATTACCGGGGCATACTCAGACCGGCTTAGCATCAATAAAGGTGTAAGACAGGGCTGTGTAGCATCCCCATGGCTGTTCAGTCACTTTATGGATGATTGTTCGAAAGCTTTGAAAGACGAAGAGTGTGGATTAAGAATGGGTGAGCATGTTGTAAAATGTCTCTCGTACGCCGATGACCAGGACGTGTTTGCCCCGGCGGCGGAGGACTTACAGTTTATGCTGAACTAGCTGTTGCCCGCGACTTCGTCCGAGTACAATCAAATAAAGCATATTTATCATCATCTGTATCAAAATGACATCTTGATATAACAAACAAGTTATTTTTGTTTATCTGTATAGAGCTACATTTCACCCGGTGTTGTTGCTATTCAATTTTAAAGTAAAAAAAATGGTAAAGTAATAACGCACGTGTTCAAGGCAAAACAACAATTAAATAATATTACCAGGGAGCGGCGTGCGTCTCCGAAAGAAGTGTGTGTGCTATGAATATCTCAGTGCACAGTGTGTCTAACTGAAGCTTGCAAAGCCACCGACACCGACCTGTTTAGAACTTCATGTAAACTTACAACCATCGTCATTTTAAAGATAATAATATATAATAAAAAAATCATTGTTTTGGGTTGTATTGCATTTATAAAGGCCCCAATAACAGTTATTATCGAATATCTTCCATGTACAGTGTATAGGTTTATACGGAGTGTTGGTGTAATGAAATAAGACTTTTAGATATGACGCGTGTAATCCGGCAAGTTACAGAGGTGTACTGAATACAATTCATTAGGCCGATATTAAAAAAGTAATGTCGGTGGTTGCAATTTTACGTCACTGTAATTAGATGAATGATAGTTCATTGCTACTTTTATTTGCAAGGCGTATTTGCGCGAACATGCCCCCGGGCGTTGAAAGCTCGTCTTTCAACACAATCAGTCATCGTCTTGAGGTAGCGGGCAGATCTTGCTGAAGGCTCGACGCACGACTCCTGTCGCAGTCCGCACGTCGGCAACGCGGGTGGCGCCGTCTTCTCCAGGGTGAACTGCGGTTATCCGACCCAGTCGCCATTTAAGCGGTGGGAGATTGTCCTCCTTCAGAATAACAAGGGCACCTTCCTTCAATGGATTGACACTGGAACGCCACTTTGTCCTTTGCTGGAGTTCCGATATATATTCCATCTGCGCCAGAAGTGCTGTCGAAGCTGCTACAGATGTTGATACCGACTCAATCTGTTTTGGAGTAGTGCTCATGGCTTTCCGACGGCAGCGCGGTGAGCGGGCGACTGATGAGAAAGTGTCCCGGCGTCAGGGGTAGAAGGTCGCTAGGATCTGCTGAGAGCGGTGTTAGCGGACGAGAGTTGAGAACTGTCTCGATTTGAACTAGCACAGTGTTTAAGTCCTCGTACGTGAGGTTACAATTACCTACAATTATCTTGAGGTGGAATTTAATAGATTTAACGCCTGCCTCCCATAGACCGCCGAAATGCGGCGCATGAGGGGGTAAGAAATGGAAATTAATGCATTCAGGGGCTAGGTCACCAGGTAGCGAATTACAATTGTTTTTAATAAAACGACCGATTTCATTATACGCACCTACGAATGAGGTTCCATTGTCGGAGTAAATGTGCTTAGGCTTGCCGCGACGCGAAATGAATCGACGAAGTGCTGACAAAAAATTATTACTTGTCAAATCGCCTACCAACTCGATGTGTATGGCCTTAGTTGTGAAACAGACGAAGACAACTATACACACTTTGACAAGTCTGCAGCCGCGGCCCTGGCGACTGGCTGATATGATAGGTCCAGCGTAGTCGATGCCGACGCTCTCGAATGGACAGCCGCTAGCAGTGACGCGTCGCTGCGGAAGGTTACCCATGATCGGACTTAGTAACTTTCCTTTAAATCGACAACATAAATAACAATGACGAAAACTTCTCTTTGCCAAGTTAAGACCACCGATCGGCCAATATGTATCTCTTAATGAGCTTAACAATAAACGGGGGCCGGCGTGAATAAGTTTTACATGCGTATATTCAAAAAGTAGCTTTGTAAATCTGTGAGTGGACTGTAATAAAGCTGGGTGTTTCTTCTGATATGAAAACAAAGAATTCTCTAAGCGGCCGCCGACCCGCATTCATTTATTATTATCTAAAAATGGATTAAATTTTAAAAGTTTACTCTTAGCTGGTAAGCATTTATTTTGCAATAGAATATTATATTACTATATTCATCAAACGACTCGACTTGTGACAACCTTATTAAAACGTTTAACGAATTTTGAAACTCGTCGTTGCTCAAAAATTGTGTTGATGGAGGTTGTTTTTTACAAATGTTTATGAACCTTAAAACATAAGCCAGGACACGTTGTAACCTTTTAAAATTAGAGAAACGTTCTAAATCAATTAAGGCTCTTTTAGCACTATTATTTATTAATGAAATTTTAGAACGTACTTCAGGCAACCGTTCGTATAATGTAGGATTACTAGGCCAAGCAGAAATGTCGCCTATTAAAAATTGGGGTCCGGACCACCACCAATCGAGATCTTTAATCTTATTTATACTAACGCCGCGTGAGACGTAGTCCGCTGGGTTCAGATCAGTGGGGACATGACACCAGATATGTGAACCGGTTTTGTCTAATATTTCGGCTACTCGATTACGCACAAATGGCTGTAGTTTGCTCGGTAACATTTTTAGCCAGCCCAAAACAATGGTGGAATCTGTCCAAAAAGTGACTGATCGTACTTGAACTCGCAGAGAACTTAGCACCTTTTCGTACAAGCGGACTCCGACGAGCGCAGCGCAGAGCTCGAGTCTCGGTATCGCGGTGGGCTTTATAGGCGCTACGCGACTTTTCGCTGAAAGTAATCGCACCGAAACAGTATTATTATTTGCGCTGCGAACATATATACATGCACCGTATGCCGCTTGCGATGCGTCACAAAATATATGCAAGTCTATTGAATTATATTGATCGCAAACAATGAGACGAGGAATACGTAAATTGGTTAATAAAGGCAAGCTTTCTACGATTGCCTCCCACGACCTAACTATTTCTAAAGGCAACGGGTCGTCCCATGAAAGCTTGTGAAGCCACAACCTTTGCATTAATATTTTCATGGGAATAATGCATTGAGCTGCTCTGACGTACGACTCCATGGTGTGGTATATAGTATGCTCGTCTCTGGGAATCAAATGAACACTCAGACATATGACCTAAGAGATGGTACTCTGACATAAAGCGATTGTAATTATTTTTAAATTCGGGCTGACCCTTGAATCTCCGCTCGAGGATAGAAGACAATGTTTGGCGTGCTGCAGAGAGCCGCCTAATACATCAGGTGACTGTGTCAATGGTAACCTAACACAAAACCGACCGTCTGGCTGACGAGATGTAGTTTTAATAAAATGTTCTTCGCACATCTTCTCGTCTTCAGAGAAAGTTGATGACTGATGGCTGACCTCCTCGAGGCGCCAAAACCGCGTTAAAAGGGCTTGAATGTCATCATTAGAATAATAATTGCGCAAAGAAACATTATTACATGAATTTACTGCCAAATAATTAGACTTAAAGTTCGGAATCGAATGCGGTGCATGGCCACTGTTGTATACAGGGCCTGAAACTAGCCAACTTAGTCTAGATTCAAAGAGCACCGGCTTACCGTCTCCTAAACTGATTTTACGTAGCCCTAATAGATCCCAGAAGATATCCGCACCCATAATTAAATCCACGGATGATGGCGTGTGGAAGCTGGGGTCCGCTAAACAGAGGTCACTAGGTAAATTTAAGTCGCTTAATGATATTTGCTGACTGGGTACGTCGTCAGTAATATTTGGCAAAACAAAGCAGAAAATCTTTGTCGAAATAGATTCATTTAATGATTTAAAATGTACGCAACACATTTCACCTATGCGTGACCTTGAATTATTTATGCCGACTAATGACTCGCTTACCTCAATTGTAGGTAAATTTAAGGATCTTCTCAACCGATCAGTAATTAGGCATGAAGTGCTGCCGCTGTCGAGCACAGCGCGGGCGAGGTGTTCATCGCCGCGATCGTCGAAAATCTTTATAAGAGAAGTGGTTACGAGTACTTGCGCCTTGTTAGATGAATAGGTCGTATGTTGGGCAGACAGTGTGACATTGCCGGTAGGCTCGTCACCGCATGGTGTCGCGGGGGCAAGGAGGGGGCGATCCGCGGTGCTTGAACAAGAATTAGACGTTGGCCTAGGCTTCAGGTCTGAAATGTGAATCAAAGAATTATGTCTTTTGTTACATACTTTGCAGCCGTTTGCTCTGCAATGCTTTGCATAATGGCCGGAACGTAAACACTTGAAACACACCCTTAATTGGGGTAACAGTGCTAAACGTTGATCACAAGTAAGGCTTAAAAACTTCGGATAGTTATTTAACTTGTGATCACTTTTACAGTTGGGACACAGTTTGTTTGACGTCTCACACTTCCCATGACCTTGAAGATGTGAATCCTTTGTTATAGATACCATGCTTTTAATTTTATTTGGCTTGTTTTGATTGATTTGAGAACCGCGAGATAATTCTAAAGTTTCTAGAAGGTCTGCACGACTTCGCAAAAATGTTAAAAATAATTTTAAAGAAATAGCTTCATTATTGCTTAAGTGACCTTTGTACTCCCCCCACTCACGATATGACCTTGAATCTAATTTATGGCTAATTATATAAATTAATAAGGTGTCCCAATAATTTACGGGTTCCCCTAATGATTCGAGTGCTCGAAGATTCTTATTAAGTGTGTCGATAACGCGCTTCAATATAAAGGACGACTCTTTCGTATCTACCTCGGTATTAAATAACGCCGTAACGTGATTTTGAATCAAAAGCCTTTTGTTATCAAATCGGTCGCATAATAAATCCCAAGCGACTGAGTAATTATTGGCAGAAAAGTCAATAGCCTGTATGACCGCAGCGGCTGTCCCTTCGAGCGACGCGCGGAGGTAATGAAACTTATTAACGTCATCGATATCGTCATTTGCGTGTATTAAACTAGAAAATGTGTCGCGAAATTCTAGCCAGTTGTCACACGAACCGCTAAACTTTGGCAGTTGTATGGTGGGTAATTTAACTAAGTTATTATTGCGCGCCGGACTGCCGCACCTGTCTGCGCGCTCACTATCCTTACTATTATTATCATTACGTAAAATGAACTCCTGCGCCTTCGCAATTAGTTTAAAATATATTGACTCGACTTCATTTCTCTCGCTGATTTGACTATCGATATCATCCACTAAACATTCTAACTTTAATTGAAAGGGGTTTAGTGGGTATGCTTCCCACTCCCAGGGAGTGAGCCCCACATAACTCGCGTGGTAGCCTCTTTCAAAGGTCACGGAGTATGCAAAATGCATTCCCTTCTGCGGAAAAAAAAACCCCAGTCCGCGGTGTGTGCCCACCCCATCCCGAGGCCGCTCCGTAGCGATAAATCACGCTAAAATTGCAAAATTGGAAAAGTTTCTTCAAAATTTACGTGCGATATATGAAACGGAGCGCAAAATTAAGACGAACACAGCAGTGCAAAAATTGTCAAAATCAGAGCAAAAATAAACTTTTTTGAACTTAAAATAGTGGAAAAATTCAAAATGTTCAAAAAAAAACTTCAACAAATGACGCCGTCGAAGCAAGGTCGATAAGGTATGGGTGTTAATATACCAATCGAAAGCCCTCAGTGAGACCCAGGGCCTCGTGTGGGCTTTAAGTTTTTCCGGCGGAAAACGGCCGAGAAAGCGGAGAAAAACAAGTACCGCGTGGCCACGTGGTACTGGATCCTGAGGAGTTGGAGGGGCGTGACGAGTGGAACAAGCCAGTGGTTCCAGAAATAAAATCGGACAGTCAGGGACAAAGTTATACAAAATACAAAAAGTGAACATTTTTATACGTTTTTAAAAAATTCGTAGCAAAAAAAGTAAATCGACAAGGTATCGGTATCATTAGATAAGTGGACTCGGTGACTAAAGGCGAACAAAACGCCACCTTCCCCATATTCTTCGCACTTAAACTCGGTAAGTTATCGCCAATGACACAAAATAACATAATTTTACAAACAATTTTAACATTAAAAAAAAACTTTTAATGGAATCAATCATTGGCTTTAATCTTACTTAGTGATGTAGATTTCATTGTAATAGGGCTTATTGACCCTCTATTTTAAGTAGAATAAGTTTTAAAATTAGTGTAAGTATTTTAAATTGTTTTAAATTTAATTTTATATCTGCCAATCTCACCCCCACCACCACCACACCCCCTATTGATGACCTGAGAAGAGAAATTGCCTCCTGTGTGAAAGCAGAGACGGCTGGTTTTAAAAAACTGGTAACAAACCTCACCACTAACAAGCGACCCAGGCACGTGGAGGCGGCAGCTCTTACCGGAAATGCTACTTCCGCCTCAAAGAGCAGGGCTACATCCGGGCAAACAAAAAAAGCGATAAGACTAAAATAAACAAAAAGTGGAAACGTAAACAAAGGCGGTAATGTAAACAAGGACTTTTGAAGGACTCTAAGGATTCATAAGGACAAACAAAAACTGGCAATCCTATTTATTTTGTGCCAAAAAGTCCCAAAATAAAAAAGTTTCTTTTCGAATTGAATTACGTAAATTTTCCAAAACACGTGGGTAAGAATTGTGACGTGTAGCCCACAGTGCGAACAATACGAAGCTATCCTAGTTATAAGTTTTTAGACCAATAAACTTCGCTTTTTTGGCAAGTTTATATAGTAAGTAAGACTAATCATACGTAGTTAATTCTAGTCTATACTATAGTATATAGTATTAAACTGACAATTGTACCTGACCTACACTTTAGTCCTTTGACAAGTGTACTAGAATAAGCTATTTTTAAAATTAAATTTAAGTGAATTGACTGGCATTTTGACCTAATTTAAAAGTTTTTGAATCGGTTTTTAACTTTTTAACTGTAAATAAATATTGTTTATATAATTTTATCCATGTATACACTGTGCGTAGATATAAGTAGCTACAAGGTCTGTTGACAAAACAATTACAAATAAGTATAAAATTGACGCATCCCCCTACATAAGTGACAAACATGGTCCGCTGAAGTGTATTAGACATGCAAAAGAGGGCGTTGTAATTAAATGAACATTGTCTCTGTTGCACGCTTCGCTCGTCCGGTGCGCCACTCTCGTTTTCGGCATTGAACCAAGTGAACATATCTCCGAGTTTTATTTATGTACATATCAATGGCGACGAGGATAAACTGAGAAGTGCGTTTTCAAAATGTCTTTTATCGGAACGATAGACCCTTTTGACTATAAAGTTAACGAGTGGTGTATTTTCAAAAGTCGTTTAACTCAGTTCTTAACGTTAAATAAGATCAGTGACAATAAAAGTGCAGTTTTGTTGACGCATATTTCTGAAGATACCTACCGTCTGTTGAAAAACTTAGCGTATCCCAAAGATCCAGACACAGCATCGTATGATGAGCTTGTGGGATATTTCGATGGACATTTCAAGAATCGGGAGTGCTCTTACGTTGACAAGATCAAATTCTATGGAGCATTAAGGGATCCAGGCGAATCTCTAGGGGAGTGGGCGGCGAGGCTGCGCGGACTAGCAAGCTTCTGCCAATTTGGAACCGCCCTGGAAGCGATACTGTGCGATCGTTTCGTCCTCGGCCTGGGTGCTGGCTCGGCGCGTGATAAGCTTTTCGAGCAAAATGCATCCACCTTGACCTTAAAAAATGCGTTGGAGATTACGAAAACGGCCGAAAGTGCAAAGAAAGCAAGCATGCTGATCTGCAGCAGTGCGCGTGCAGCGATTACGAGGGAGCCAGTGTACCACATCACGTCGGCAGGCGACCACCGGGCCGCGCGCCTTTGTGCGCGACTCGCCCGGAACAGCGACAAGGAACAACAGTGCCGTGATATGTGTCATTGTGAGTTATGCGGGATGAAAAGTCATCCCAGTGAAAGGTGCCGCTATAAGAACTATAAATGTCAGAACTGTGGAAAAAAAGGACATTTGAAAAAGATGTGTAAGTTACGGGTAAATAACATCGAGAAGGAGGTATGTAATGAATCGCGCAGGCCCAATGAGGACTGTAAAGCGTGCCGCCTGTTCAACATGAGGTACGATAGTTATAATCCTTTCACAGTATCTATATTTGCTAATAGTGTACAACATGTTATGGAGTTAGACTCCGGGTCAGGTGTTAGTGTCATTTCAGAAAAATATTATTTAAAACATTTTGGCAATATAAAATTACACAGTTGTTCTAAAATAAAAATGTGTGTGTATAATGGACATAAAATAACACCATTAGGCAATTTTTGTATTAAAATTACTTATAATAATGTTGGTAACGAAATAACATTCTATGTAGTACGCAACGGCGGACCACCACTTCTGGGTCGAGATTTTATGTCTAAATATAATATAAAGTTCACAGCACCATTATGCAATTATTACGCAAAATGCTTAACGGATGACTACAACAAAGAGGTATCTGTGAATTTGAATTCGTTTAGTACTTTGTGGAGCAATGAACTAGGAAAATTTAATAAATTTAAAATAAGTTTACGTCTAAAAGAGCACGTTGAGCCAAAGTTTTTTAAGCCTCGAACTATTCCGTTTGCTTAGAAAGAAAAGGTGAATTTAGAAATTAAACGGTTGAATGATTTAGGCATATCGGAATGTGACGAGGCTGATCGCCTTTATTAAATAATTTTTTTATTTTTATTAAATAAAATTACGTCGCTGAGGAAATTTTATTACCTATTTCTTTTAAGGACGTTCAAAAGGCTACGTCGCAAGATAAAACGTTGCGAATCGTCGTAAAGTACGTTGTTAAGGGTTGGCCGCGAAAAATTAATTGCAAAAATGTTCAACCGTATTTTAAATGCAAGACGGACTTAGACGTTGTGGACGGCTGTTTAATACGAGGTCATAGGATCGTTATACCCAATGCATTAAAGCATCGTCTACTCAGGGAAATACATAAAGCGCATTTAGGTGTAGTTAAGACGAAGAGTTTAGCGCGCGGTAAAATGTGGTGGCCCGGCATGGACGCCGAGATCGAACGCTGTGTGTTGTCATGCGCGGCGTGCACCGCGGTGCGCGCGGCGTCGGCACGTGCTTCCCCCGCGCCGTGGCCGCGCGCAGCTGCGCCCTGGGAGCGCCTGCACATCGATTACATGCAGCTCGGGCAGCGCGTGTACCTCGTAGTCGTCGATAGCTACACGAAGTGGTTAGACTGCATGCCGATGTTACACAATAATGTTGCTACCAAAGTGTTAATAAATAAACTGAAATATTTATTTTCCGTTTTTGGTTTACCTAAAACCATAGTTTCTGATAACGATCCCAAAATGTACAATTCTGAATTTATTAAATATTGCGAAATGAATGGTATTAAACACGTCACGTCACCGATCTATCATCCAAACAGTAATGGTCAGGCTAAAAATTCTGTCAGAACTTGTAAAAAATTGTTAAAGTGCGCTCTTAAAGAATTAAACAATGTTTCCACAGTACAACTGAACGAAAAATTAATGGAAATTTTATTTCAGTATCGCAATAGTATCCATTGTTGCACGGGCGAGTCACCCGCTAGGTTGATGTTCGGTCGAGAACTGCGTAATAAGTTGGATCTCCTACTACCTCAGTCATGCGGTCCCCTGGCGGCCGCAGATAGCTCGGATAGGTCGATATGTCGGTCTTATAAAATCGGCCAGAAAGTGATGGTCCGTTGTTATGTTACGCGAAAACCGACTTGGTCCACTGGTACTATTGTTAAGGAGTTAGGTCAAAGAATGTATTTAATTAATATTGAAAACAATGGTTTATGTAGACGCCACGTGGATCACATACGTCGATTTAATGAGCCGTACAACAGTTGTAATAAACAAGGGCTACAACAAAATAACTCCGCGGGGAGTCAACCAGGTGCTAAGTCGATGACAACATCTGTGACATCAGTCACGTCGGCGCAAGCTGACCAGTCTCCTCCGGTAGATAGTGAAAGCCTAACGAGTTCGAACCCGGGACCGCAGTCAGAGGCGGTAAGCTCGCCGTGCGGTGAAGCGGCGGAGCATAGTATGCTAGCGGAGGATGCGTCCGCACCTGCCCCCGCCGTGAGTTCGGAGGCTAAATATAGTTTAAGGCCTAGACCCATCATTAATTATAAGTATTAATGTACAATTTTATGTAATTATTTATAGATTTATGCTTGTTCTTTATTGATTGATTGATTAATGATTTTATTAAATTGTATAAGGATTTCCGAATTAATGTGGGAGGAGTGAAGTGTATTAGACATGCAAAAGAGGGCGTTGTAATTAAAATGAACATTGTCTCTGTTGGACGCTTCGCTCGTCCGGTGCGCCACTCTCGTTTTCGTCATTAAAGCAAGTAAACATATCTCCGAGTTTTATTTATGTATATCCGCACTCCTGAAAGTAAAGTTGACGATGCCTCCGCCGCAGCAGAGGTCACAAACAAAGGCGACCCATCACCAAGGAAAATGTCTAAGGTGAGAAGTTAGCCTCTTTCAAAGGTCACGGAGTATGCATAATGCATTCCCTTCTGCGGAAAAAAAACCCCAGTCCGCGGTGTGTGCCAACCCCATCCCGAGGCCGCACCGTAGCGATAAATCACGCTAAAATTGCAAAATTGGAAAAGTTTCTTCAAAATTTACGTGCGATATATCAAACGGAACAACAATCGTCAAAATCAGAGCAAAAATAAACTTTTTAGAACTTAAAATAGTGGAAAAATTCAAAATTTTCTTGTAGTTTGATTTATCCGGCCTATAACCGCAATGACCTTACGCAATACCAGAGCGAGTAGAGGTTATAGAGGTGCCTAGGAGTGATTTACTTTTCCATTATTCTAGGCGAAGCTTGGCAATGGATCCATACTTCGCGCATTGTGACGAATGTATTGATACTTAACATAACTCAACATTAATTTAAATTGATGTAGACGTGCCCTCGTTCGTTTGCTCTATCTGGAATCGCAGCTGGCTACACGAACGTATAAGTCAAGGTACGTCCACCCAGGATTACACAACTTTAAATGTATGAAATTAAATATGTAAGTGTTATGCTGCGGGTTGGCCACCACCGCCTTGATGTCTCCACGCACTTCATTTTCAAGCAAAGGAGGAATCAGTAGTCCTAGTCCAGCCGCTTCTACAAGTACCTCCTCTCGGTGACCTACACATTATATGTCTGTCTGTCTATCTGTGTTGTGACAGTCGCGATTAATTATTTACACATTTCCTAATTTTTTTGCTTACTTTTCGAAACGGAATTTTAGGTTTGGGTTATGGAAATAAAAGGATTGTTTAACATTGCATAATCAATTAATATATTAATTCAAAACATTGCTTAAACAGTTTAAGGTATTCAGTTTAATTTTATACAAGTATTAACTACGATAACATCTAATAGGTATCGCACCTATTAGATTTCGACAAAGAGCTACATATAACAATGGATGCATTACAAAACATTATAATTTATATTCTAATAAATTATAATTTATTTTTTATATTTAAAAAATAATAAAAACATGCATTTCGTAAAGTAATTACACGATGTGTACGTGTAGACGTATAGACTATGTGTATAGACGTCATCACAAGTTGTTATATCCAAGGCACACAGTACCTAAGAACTGTACACAAAGTGCAGTGGACCGCACGCAACGTCCCACGCCGGGATCACTGACGGAACACATAACATGACTTAAATTCTAAGACATATATCAACAATAATAACGAAATCACAGACAATAAGGTTTTTTTATATATATGTCACCGACCGATTGTCAGAGCAGGCACTTTACAATCGGGCTAGGCGAATTCTACGGTCGGCACGTTTCATGAAATGAGACGTCGAAAGTGATTTGGGCGAAGCACGATAAGCGCATTGTGCATGTGATAAAACAGTGACGTTCGACAAAACGACACGTGCGCGCTGGTTGCTCGAAACTCGTCTCCCGCGCCATTTCTTTTGCCGGCAAGCTGTTGCTAAACGTAAACAAACAAAATGTTCTTATGATGTCATGTTCAATCATTTTCGCACCATCAGTAAGTAAAATTATAAGTCCCTGTCCGTGTCGTTGGAGAATAAATAATTTGTGTATATTTCAGTTACTAATGCTGCGTAAATAAAATGTCATTTATTTGTTTAAGTTTAGCGACGGACTAATGGATTAAAGGATGACTGGCAACGAATCAAAAAAATAGAATCTCAAGTTTCGACCAACCAATGACAATTATGTCTTGGATAGATAAGAAAGAACCCAGATAAAGCTTGGATCGATAAGGTAAGAGAAGCCTAGAAAAGAAACGGCTCATTCACAATACTTCGTTAAGCTGAATGATTATAAAGTGCCCGCCCTTACAATCGGACGGTGACACGTACATGACATTTCAATGAAAATACAATTTAAATTAACAAGATGACAAATTACAATTTTAAATTAACAAGATGACAAATTACAATCTTAAATTAACAAGATGACAAATTACAATTTTAATTTAACAAGATGACAAATTACAATTTTAAATTAATAAGATAAAATAAATAAAATAAATGACATGCATGGATTTATATGAATAGTGCACTGAGAATAGTGGTGTGAGGGGGCTGCGGAGTCACTGGTTGCACGGGTAAGGGTCGCAGCCTCTCCATTCGCTCCGCTCGCATCCTGCTCAGATAAACAATACAGACATTGTACACTTACATACAGTTCGTGTAGAAAACTTACAAATTAGATATTATAAGCATAATGTGTAATATTTTGTTCAAAGTAAATATATATGTATTTTATAATTAAAACCTAACCTTAGTATACATCATATTTATCTATATACAAAGTCAATACATAAATACTAATAGTGTTTGTCAGTTTGCGCCTTTTATAAATTAAACTAACTTCCCTATGATCGGAATAAACCTAATTTTACGGATTGTATCCCGTTTATTTTAGCCACTTATTTTTAATCAATTACTTCTACTCCGATCTAACTATTAGGATACGACGTCCCTCTCTATCTGTTACTCTAAAAAAACTGACTGACAATATGTTTCGGCAGTGTGAACCCACGGCTATGTTTGTTAATAATATAATGTTATTAGTCCATAAATATGGCAAATCGTTTCGGTATGCGACGTCAGATTGTTCCCGTTGAGCTAAGAATAGAAAAATATATATTAATTCCGAGAAAAACTTCCATTATGGGTTATAAAAAATACTGTATATAATATAAAAACAATATTTTATGTATATACATATATATAATGAATGTAGAAATGTAAGAGTTGAGAGAGTAACAAAGAAGAGAAAGTGGTAAAGACTTTATCCCAGGGACCACAATGCATCAACATACTGACATCTAACCATTCCCATCACTTTTCTTCCTAACTAAGCTTCAGCCCATATGGCTGTCTACCCTGCCTTTTAACCCGACGGGGTGGTTTTTAAATACAAAACGAGACGTCGAGCAGCGGGTCGCCTGATGCCATTCGACCACCGCCGCCCGCGACCATCTGTCCCATTTATATGTTGTATCAACTTATGTTTTATTATTTAAGTAGCAATACCTATTCAAAGTCTATATTAACATGTCTTATTACTCACATCGGTAGAATACAATACGCTTGATATCGTCTTCTGTTTCATCAACACATGGCCTCACGTACACGGCTGAAAGGGAATGTAAAGCAGTAAGTTGTAATTGGACTGTTCGTTGCACGAAGCAGACATTGGCTACTGATTCAAAACACATCACAGCGAAATCGAGCGATTAGTTTCGCACACTTTGATATTTATCAAGAAATGCTTAGGTCGTGATAAACATAAAAATGACCCGATCGTTTGTGAACACTTCCGAATATCCAATAGAAAAGTTGAACTTTGGCTGGGCTCTTGTAAACGTTTATTTTAGTTGGTAAATTACTGTAATAAGCCAAGTGAAAGTAGTATTGAGTGGGTTATAGGGTATAGTAAGCCGTCTTTAAAATATATATGCTGTAACGGACTTTTTGTGTATATTAAATAGTGAGGGAACTGCGGTGAGGAACTGGACTGTGTTTATTATAACGAAATGATGAACTCACGAGCTAATCTATACATGGAAACATGTTTTTGTCTTGCGGATACGAAGAAGTGGGGATCCGCGCGCGGCCGCAGCATCTTGCGTAGGCGGCTGTTAAGCACGAGGTCTAATATCCAAGGGTTGCAAAAGCTCCACGCAAAACGTCGGTCCAACCAGGAAACAAAATTCGCGTACATCTCGGTCCTGAAATGTAAACATATACATTTCTTTGAATAAGAAATTATGTGACGCCCGTAGCCCAAAGGCAGAGATCACGGATCACGGCTCGTCGGTTACGGTTGCTCCTTATATCGCCGAGTTCTCCTAGGTCGTCTGCTACCAACACTGCCACTCACTTTCGCTGCATGTTTCGTTATTCTCTCTTCATTCATCCTTTCAACATGCTCGAACATTCAGAAATAAGTGTTCTATGTCACAGCCAGTTAGTTCAACGTGAAAACAATTGGCTCAGAAGGCGATCAGTGATGTATTAGGTCGAATTATATCGTGACTTACGATATGGGGTGTTTTATGCCGTCACTCAGGTTCGGCAGAGACGCCGACAGCCGCTTGTCCGGCGCCGCGTGGACGTCAAAAGAGAAGGAGTCCAGGTCGCGTTTCATTCTGTCGATGGTCACCTCCAGCTCTTCGGGCAAATCGATTTCTTCGAAGGTCATCGTTGTTACGACTCTCGGCTCGCTGCGGAAATAAGATATTTTTGTCATACTTTTTCAACTGGTACTCACACTGATATTCGGGTATGCTCTGCCGATACTGATTTGAATTTAGTGAAATCGTAACAAACAAACTTACATTCACATTTATAATATCAATAGGGATGTATTTACACATTAGATACAACGTGCAAAGCCGGCAATATAATTGGGGCAGGTAAATTCAAAATAAAATGAGTAATATAAGGCGAAGGTTTCGATAAAAATAAACAAATATAATTTGTTATTTAAAATTTAATATTATATTAATTTAAGAAAAACCAAGGTAATAAGTTGTACCAAGACGGCTTACTGCAGACTTTTTAATGAATTTGTAGAATAAAAACACCGAATACGAATTGTGTTGTGTGCGTGTGTGTGTTTTAAGTAGGAAAGAACGAAAGAGAGACAAATTGAAGCATTTAAATTGTTTTTTTAGCAAATTGGTTAAGCTTTTCCTTACATAAAATCCCAATTGACACCATCCCAAAAAAAGCTTGTCTTCAAAAAAATGTATGCACACATGTAGCAATGTGATCTCAAGCAAATGGTTGAAACCCAAGGATGGAAAAAATTGTTAGGACTACACTGACAAATGTGTATAAGTTTAGTTCATTTTAGCGTCTCAACTTAACGCAAATAATTCCCACTGAGCTCTTTTTAGTTTAAGCTTGGGAAATAATGTTTTTTTATTATAACTATAGCCAATCATGTCAACGTTAAGTAGTATTAAAAAAACACTAAATGAAGAAATATAGAAGAATATATATATATATATATATATATATATATATTTGGTTTAACATAATTTCGTCTACGAATGTCCCAATTATATATTGATACTACCAAAATGAAATAATTTAAAATAGTTAAAAAAAATGTTTTTCAACTTACGCGAGCCATCCCTGGGACTCGGCCTGCGGCGGTGAGATCGGCGCGGGACGCTGTGCGGTGTGAACAAAATGCATTTCGATAAAACACATGCATTCATAATTATACACATGACATAGCATTGAATTCTACTCAAGATAATTTTAATAGATTTAAATTGTCACTTAGTATAGTCAATTATTATGAGTTGTAGGCTATTTTCATTAAATTTTAAACATTTACAAAACGCGCGATTTATGGATAGAAGCGAGAGTTGTGCCAAATTTGCGCCTGATGAGAAACTGTAATCTCTGCCTATCCGCCTGGGTTACAGGCGTGAGAAACAGGCATTTCACCGTTAGGTAAATGTTTGTTTGAATAACACATTCCTTATGACGGTGTTTCTAAACGCAATAAATAATACAAAATATTACAATTAGCACAACTGTGTGTAGGATAATATGATCTGTTCAATTCGAAAGCAATTGCAAAGACTTCATTTTACTGTAAGAAATCTTTACAGGTCGGTTCCGTTATTGGTTCACAATGTAATATGGTTTCAGAACCTTTGCCATCGGTAAGCTGTATCGAAAACAAGATATTTTGAGGATTTAAACCTATTTAAAATAACTACAAGCATTACGAACGTGACCAAATAATAGATACTTGATCCCAAACACAACTGGAATATACAATACCAGGGATTGACAATATTATCTTTACATTCATTGTGATTTTGACAAATATTGCCTGTGTTTTTATTTATGACGCAATCCTAAGTATAATTTTGAGAGACTTACGAGTGCTCCTCTGCACACTGAGACATATCTTTCGAGCCTTTCCCTAGTTAATAGTAAAATAATTATTTCACACAGGTCGCGGCCTAATATTTTCACTACATAATATACTGTACACTTACTTTACGCACTTTACGTGCGAGTACCGTACTCGTGCATTTCCGGGCAAACCGGAAATGTTAGCGACAACAGTATTATATTGTAATGAAACTAATGAAGCAACACGAACACTACCATGGTAAGCTAATATTATACCTTCAATTTTTAGTATTTGAAAAGACTAAAATGTAAAGATAAAACAAACATTTATTAATTAATAAATATTCCATAGATAAGCAGTTCACAGAAAGCAAAACATTTTTTATTTCTAAATTTGTCCACCCGAGCAGAGGTAAGGCGGGTTCATGTTTTAAAATAAACCAGAACCAGAACTGTTCCCTAATAAAAATATACGTAAACAGAAAGTAACGAATATTCAGACACCTCTGCTTCTAGTTCGGCTATTCTTTGGGCGTCCTCCATATTACGAATATTAGATTGCATCGAGTCATACTTCGCCTGGAAATAATTATTGCAATCTTAATAATGGTGGTAACTACAGTTGTGGTCGCAGTTGAGGACATTTACGGATATTTCAAACAAAAAATGCGCCCACGCCCGTAACCCAGAGGGTTAGAGATCATGGACTTCCATTTGGCGCGATCCTGGCACACCTCTCTCGCTTCTTCTACGTCCACACGTCTACGCATACAAACATACAAACTGAAAAATACTTTCTTTATGTAAATATAAAAGAAGAAACTAACTGACTGGTAAATAACCAACCAATTTACTTAGAGACTTGAAATTTTGCATCGAGATTCCTGTTATTACGTAGTGTTCGAGAGAACAAAAACAAAAAGGTAAAAAATTACATTTTAAGTTAAAACACATTCAATAGCTCTACGCAATTGTACAATTTTATTTTTATCGGCTAATACATATACAGCATAATGCAGTCCACCGAAATCTCTTATCTACTCGACGAATGAAATAGGATTTTGTAAATTCATCCCTCGCCCCATGAAGTAGACGATGAAAGATTATATGCAAAAACTACTCATGCGAAGCCAGGTGAACCTGTCTTGCTTTAACCGTTGCTTGTTTTTAAATAAATATTACACAAAAACAATATTGCAACACTTTTGGTGGGCACAAATGTCCTTTCGGGAGAGTTTATGAAAAAAATATGGCAAAGGAGCAAGCGGTTCACCTGATATTGAGTGACCGCTATCCACTGTCACCAGTAACAAGGTAAGGAATTGCCCATTATTGTTTTATTTTATGAGGGATGTAGATAAAAGATGGGGATGGAACAAAGAAAACTACCATGTATCTTACCTGACTCTTCAAGTCAGAGTATTTGCGGTAGATCTCCTTTTGGCGTACTTGCAGTGCGCGCTCCCTGCAAGGCTGCATCGAGGGTGTCGCGGAGCAGTCTGATCTCTTCATCCTGTCGTTTCAGTTGATCGGTCGACAGTTGAACTTGGGCTTCTAACTCCATCACCTGGAATTATATTAATATATTGGTCATCAATGAACCAAGTCTTTAACAACAACTATAAAACATTGAATTTAAAGTAAATAATTCAAGTAACCTTGAGCCTCAATTCTTTCAACTCGATTAGTGCGTCTTTCTCCCGTATCTTTGTCGACATTAGTTCTTCCTCCAGTTTCTGTGTTTCAGCCGACCCACCTTCCCAGGCGCACAACAGTCGCGTCGGGGTCGCCATGGTGTCTAACACTTCTTTGGAATGTATCGGAGATGGTGGCGAAATAACTTGCTGGTGCTCCTGTTGATGAATTTTTATAACTATTATCGCACAAAACATCAAGGCAATAAAATATCTTTATAATACAATGGGAATTTAATTAAAATTGAATTGAAATAACATTCTATACAAAAAATACACTGTTGTAATAAAAAAATGTACTCACTTGTAGGTGCCTCTTCCACGCGTCTGAAAGTTGTCCCAACTCTTTAAGAGAGAGATTTGCTTCGGCCTCTCGGAGTTTCACGGCTGTTAGCTCGTACTAGTACAAGAAAACAATTAGGCAACATTACAAAAGAACATTAAAATGTATTTTTGTAACTATAGATGCTTAACTTCAAATGTATCCTATTGCCGCTTGCTCAAACATCTATGTCTACCACAAAAAATATAAAATATCCTGTATCTGCAGATGGGCGACGTTGTTATCCACTCGTTGCTTCCTCAAGCTCTTGTTTTCGTTTTCTAACAGAGTGATTCTTTCCAACAGCTCACGTTCGGTCGCCTCCTTCTCTGCCGCGTGTAGTCTGGCCCGCACCAATTCTCGCTGCGGGCAACGAGCGAGCTCGTCCTCTTCCGCATTATTGTTTTCAACACCTTCCAGTGACGACTGCCTCGAATTTATCCGCAATTCAAATGTATTATAAGCATGAAACACGTATTGTGGAACTGAATCCTGTTACTAATGCTAAGGTTTCCAAACGGCGTGCGGCAACGGCTGCTTTGACGGTGCACAATTTTCATGTAATTTGTCACGTAAGTTCGCATCCCTAAGCCTTAGTTGCCGGCAATGCGGAAAGACAATTCCGCTTGCTGCTGTCGATCGACGATATATTATAAATTAGATTTGAACAAGTGTGCGCCGCAAGTTGCTTTAGTCCTAAAAGAATTAGCATCAAACGTGTGGTAAAATCAACTCACGATCCATTTCCGAAACAGAAACCGGAACAATTCTGGGGTCAAATCGACTGCATTATTGAAACGGTAGTTAGTGGCCATGTCATTTAAGTATATTTTGACTATAGGCGGTCGACTGTAGATCGCTAAAAAAAACAAAATATAAACGTTAATGTGGGAAATAAAATGAAGAGGCTATAGGTACAGTAGTGAGGAGTCAGATTGTGTCCATGAAGGCTCCACTTTAATGCATGGAAGTGAGAGCTGGGTTGGGCAGGAAAAGCATGTTAGTAGAGTTAATGCCGTTGAGATGCGATCCTTAAGAAGTATCTTATTTTAGTTACTTTGAATGATAAATTGCATTACAAGGAATATGCGTGGCTTAAAAGTGGACGTTGTGTCGAGAATTGAGAAAGGTATGCTTCGGTGGTTCGGTTAATTTTAAGTATTAATAAGGTTTATTATATTTTTTTTCATTTTAATTGGTTTCACACGAAACTCGCCCCAATTTGCCTTCCTTGTGTTGTACTCCCGGGTAGAGCTGACGATTTCCACGCCCAGAGATTTCTGAAGGTTCACCTCGAACAGGATTGCCCTGTGATCCGAACTGGACATGTTGTCCGCTAAGCGCCAGTCCGCCACCTTCCCGAGAAGGTTGGTGGTGCAGGTAGTTATGTCCACGCAGCTGGTATATCTTTTCCCACCTCGTATGGTATCAAAAGTGGGCTCAGACCCCTGGTTCAACACATGCAGGCCGAGCTGGTCGAGCTTTTCGGCCACTTCCAGTCCCCGCCTATCCGTCCGATGGCTGCCCCACCAGACGTTCCACGCGTTCAGGTCGCCGCCTAGTATCACGCCTGCGGTACCCAACCTCTCCACGACAGTGCCAATCGTGTCCAGGTGGGGTTCGATGGGCCCATTCGGCTCGAGGTAGACTGACACCAGGCCTATCTCCCTCGTCCCGGATCTCACTTTCGCGACTGCGATATTACATGTTGTGAGATCCGGGCAGTGGGAGACAGGCATGGCGTCATCGAAAAATACAATGGCCGCCTTGACCACCTCACCGGCGGCCCTGGCGGCACATTGTATCGTTCGCGTCCCCCGATACCGTCCCATCTCACCCCGATTGCCCACGTAGGGCTCCTGGACCAGGGCGAACGAAAGATTTCTCTTCGCCGCCTCTGTGATTAACTCTGCCGTGGAGAGCTCGGACCTTTGCAGGTTAGCCTGCACGGCGTGATACAGGCGTCTGTCGGTTTCAGAGGCATGGGAGGCGCCCGGGACGCCCTTAGCAGTAGGCTACTGACGACCGGGCCAGTGCCTCCCATCTCGCCCTCACCGGACAGTCGACGCTGAACGCGTTATGATCCCGCCTGTCGGATTTTGCCTTGTGGCAGTTCCGGCAGGCGGGTGTCTCTCCGGCCAGCCACTTGGTGCACTAAGTCCTGAGGTGCGGGCCCCCGCAGTGGCTGCACACCTCCTCCTCCTCTGTGCACAGCCGCTTCGTGTGCCCGTACCCCAGGCATTTAGTGCACTGAACGAGCGGGGACTGGTCGACCACTCGTACACGCTGCAGGTCCACATGTATTGCTCCAGCTTCAGTTAGTCGAGTCCAGACCTTCGGCGACACCCTTAAGACCACATGAGATGTGAGCTCATTCCGCGCCCTTTTTCTGTAGCGGACCTCCATTCTTATCTCCTCATCTTTGATGTCGGTCAGGAGGTCCTTGTTCTGTATTCGGATCGCTTGCAGTATGTCCTCGTCTTTATTGAAATTTAGGACATCTTTGACTACTACAAGCGGATCCTTATTTTTCACTGTCTCTACCTTCAAATCGCCGCCCGCACTCCGCAGCCTGTCCTTAACCTGTTCCAATTCCGAGGCTGTGTTGCACCCCAAAATGACTTTCCTATCCCTGGCCTTCCTAACGCTGTCAATTTTAATTCCAACCTCCTTGGCTTTTACAACGTTCCTTATCCTTTCCAGGACCTGCTCTCCGGTCTCCCGCTCATCTTTCGACGAAATCGCCACTGAGTGTGTGGCTTTCACACTCAGAGGCGGCTTTTTTGTCGCGCCGGCTCCAGCTGCTACATTCGTGTACGTCTGTTTCCCAATCAGGCCTTGGAATTTCTCCATCGCTTTTTGTAGCTCCTCCATTCTTACATTGTTCCGCTCTATGAGCCTGGCTTGCTCCTCCATCTTACTTGCTATTTCGATGGCGGGGCCGTCTATACTAAGTCTAACAGTCTTGTCTTTTCCTATTTCTACTTTTTCTTCCTCTTCAGGTCCTTTTTTCTTGTCTTCTTGTTGTTTCTTCTGGTCTTTGATTTGTGTTCTTTCTTTTTCAGATTCCTTTAGGAGATAGTACAGTCTGTCGACCGCTAGAAGGACTTCCTGTTTTATCTCCGTCTTTATATTCTTTGACTGGCCGAGGTTGATCTTCGCTTTCGTCACGCAAGCTCTCGCCTCCTTCAACCTTTCCACCTTTTTTATTAAGCCTCCTACTGCGCCTGTAGTTGGGCTTTGTTCACTGTCCGTAGCTTCTTTGGGAGGTGCCATCTTTTTAGATGGTGCCGCCGCGTCTAAAGTCTTAGTTAGGTTTTGCGTGGCCTTTTCCTTTGCGGCCACTTTTCCTGCCTCCCATTCACCGATACTACGCCTGACCTTTGAGGTCCTGCTTGGTGACTTTTCGGTGTGGGAGGTGGACGCTTTGTCCATATCTGTAGCTTCGGTGGTGGTGGTGGTGGTGGTGGTGGCGGTTTCCGTCCTCTTTTCGGGCGTGCGAAAGCCGAACATTTTTGTGGGGAATGCGTCAATCTTTAAAACTTATACAACTAAAATACTTATTTCTACGTCACAGGTCAATAAACCTTGGTTAAAACTTATCACTAATTTGGGCAATAAACCCTGTCTAAAAGTATACAACAATATAAAAATAAAATAAAAGAGATAAAAAATTTAAAACTAAATTTTTACATATAAAATTACAATAAAATTCTTTAAAAAGTCAATCTATATACAAATAAAATTTTGGTCAATAAACCAATTTGTCTAAAATATTATTAAAACTGACTAGAATTTATCTTAATACTAATACATTTGCTAAAAAGCTAAAATGTATGTCAACTGAGTACACATAAATTGACTATTTTAAAAAAAATATTCTAAGTGGGTCAATAGGGACCCCAGTCAGTCTTATACTACTTAAAACTATTTTAGCCGCGGCCTGTCTCTTATTTCTATTTTTTACAGTTTTATTTCTAATTTTTATTGTCTTTAATTTTTTCACAGGGGAACGCTTAAGCCCGAATGTCACTTTTTTGGTTTTCCAGTTTAATCTTTTTTATTAGACGTCCGATCGCTTAGTGCGATACGTCGATAGACTCGCCGTCACTTTGTCCTTCTAATGCCCGTAGCAGATAAAGCGGCACGACTCTATTTCTATGAGCACGTGGCCACGTGGTTGTTGTTTTTCTGGTTATATCTCCGTGGTTTTTAACCTGAAAAATGTGAAACTTTCACTGGATGTGGGGGCCACCAAGGCCTTCTAGATGGTATATTAAAACTACCCCCACACCGATCTTATTTTCGAGATATAACCCTTTTTGTCGAAAAGTTTTCAACCACTTTGTTTTTCAGTTGGCATATTTTTTCTGGTTGTCCGATTTTTAAGTTCTTTACGTCAAACTTCTTGTCTTGACGAGGGCTATCCACCGGTATCTTCAAAAACCGCGCGACACTTCGGGATCACTGACCGCGTGGCCACGTGGTTTTTGGAAAAGCAGTCCAATCTTCGTCAATTTTAGCGGGAAAAATCTGGGAGTGGTGTTGGGAGATAGCAATCACCAGGGCGCATCTGGTGGCAGTTGAAAATCTGCCTGTTACCGATCGCTTTCTCGCGGCGTTCACTCTTGAAAAAAAATTTTTCGTGACTAAATTTCAGTTTTTTAGTTCTAATTTGCCGCACTTTTGTCTCACGTAAAAAGTAATTGCACGTTCTTCTTACTCGCACTGAGACGCACAGTTTGATACTACACTCAATTGATTTTGAAAACTTTTTCCCATTTCTCAGATTTTTTGACGCGGAGCAACTTCGAAAACGATCCGCTCGGGTCGGCGCTCGGCCCGCGACTGGGTTAGGTTAGGTTAGGTTAGGTTCCCAGGGACCCACGGACCTGCTGGGTTGTCTCAGTGGGCGGAGAGGTGAACTCCGACGTGGCGCGTCCCCGGGTGGCGGATAGGGGAACGCTCCGGCCTGGTGCGAGCCGGATTAGGGCGAAAGCCCCGCGGACCAAACACCAAGGGGAGCCTGCGACCTCGGTAGCGGGCGACCCGATCCGGCGGGCCCACTTGTGGGCTGCTGGAGTCTGGCCGGCCCTTGATCAAGGGCTGGCCCCAGGGAGGTCGCTGGGGGTGGGCTCTGTGAGTCCGCCCTTTGTAGCGAAACTGCGGGGATTATGGGGTCCCCGCAGTAGTTGTGGAGGTGAGTCGCGGAGGAGGAGGAGTGTTGGTATTTCGGTGCGCCACTCTCCCTATCCTCCGCGACTCAGGGGCGTCGCACCGCGTCTGCGACGGCAGTGGGGCCGCGGGGGGGAGGGGTTTCTCCGACCCCTCGCGGCCGTATTGCACGCGTAATCCCGGCGGCGCTGGGACCGCGGGCCCTTGTCTTTATTAAGACAGGGGCCGCGAGGAGTGAACCTCTATAAAAAAACTCAAGACGGCACCAGCAGGGGAGGGCGGGGTTTCCCGAACCTGCATTGCACTGGTGCCGTCTCCTCAGGAGGAGCCGGAAACGGCTGGCGCTGGAGGGGCCGCGGAGGTTGTGCGAAAGCGTTCCCGTAGCCCCTCCGATATGCGCATACGAGGCAATGTCAGGTTTTAGTCGGTTCGAGTCCGACATAATCCGAACTTGTCCCCGCGAGGGAGGATATGCGTGGGCATTTCCTGACTATAAAAAAAAAAAAAAAAAAAAAAAAAAAAAAAAGGTTCCCAGGGACGGCGTTTACTGGTGGACGCCGGAACTCGCGGTCCTGCGTGCCGCCAGTGACGCCGCCCGGCGCGCCTTCACCCGGTGCCGAAGACGTCGGCACCGGAGCGCAGACGAGCTGGAGCGCCTTCAGGCCGAGCTGCGCTCGGCCAAGAGGGCGCTCGCCACCGCCATCGGGGCCGCCAAGGACTCTGCATTTGCGGAGTTCTTGGCGACGCTCGATGCGGATCCGTGGGGGCGCCCGTGCCGTATGGTACGGGCGAAGATGAAGGCGGCACCCCCCACGGAAGAAATAGAGCCGGCCGTTCTCAGCGCGGTGGTGGCGGGGCTGTTTCCAAACAGCCCCCCCTTCGATCCACCGCGCATGGCTCCCCTAGAGGAGGAGGACCACGCCGCCCTCGGAGCTCCTCCTATAACGGAGGAGGAAATGGAAAGGGCGGCAGGCCGGCTCAGGGGGTCCCGGAAAGCTCCGGGACCGGATGGGGTACCTAATAAAGTGGTCCCCATCGCCCTGAAGCACCTTAGGTTAGGTTAGGTTAGGTTAGGTTAGGTTAGGTTAGGTTAGGTTCCACGGACCTGCTGGGTTGTCTCAGTGGGCGGAGAGGTGAACTTCGACGTGGCGCGTCCCCGGGTGGCGGATAGGGGAACGCTCCGGCCTGGTGCGAGCCGGAGTAGGGCGAAAGCCCCGCGGACCAAACACCAAGGGGAGCCTGCGACCTCGGTCGCGGGCGACCCGTTCTGGCGGGCCCACTTGTGGGCTGGCTGGAGTCTGGCCGGCCCTTGATCAAGGGCTGGCCCCAGGGAGGTCGCTGGGGGTGGGCTCTGTGAGTCCGCCCTTTGTAGCGAAACTGCGGGGATTATGGGGTCCCCGCAGTAGTTGTGGTGGTGAGTCGCGGAGGAGGAGGAGTGTTGGTATTACGGTGCGCCACTCTCCCTATCCTCCGCGACTCAGCGGCGTCGCACCGCGTCTGCGACGGCAGTGGGGCTGCGGGGGGGAGGGGGTTTCTCCGACCCCTCGCGGCCGTATTGCACGCGTAACCCCGGCGGCGACGCTGGGACCGCGGGCCCTTGTCTTTTTCAAGACGGGGGCCGCGAGGAGTGAACCTCTATAAAAAACTCAAGGCGGCACCAGCAGGGGAGGGCGGGGATTCCCGAACCTGCATTGCACTGGTGCCGTCTCCTCAGGTGGAGCCGGAAACGGCTGGCGCTGGAGGGGCCGCGGAGGTTGTGCGAAAGCGTTCCCGTAGCCCCTCCGATATGCGCATACGAGGCAATGTCAGGTTTTAGTCGGTTCGAGTCCGACATAATCCGAACTTGTCCCCGCGAGGGAGGATATGCGTGGGCATTTCCTGACTATAAAAAAAAAAAAAAAAAAAAAAAAGGTTAGGTTAGGTTAGGTTCCCCATCGACCGGGTTCCCGCCTTGTCGTGGCGGTGGGGCTCAGTAACCGTGGGAATGGGTCACCCACGGTGAAGCTAAGAGGAACCCAAGGCCGGTCCGTGAGGTAGGACCGGCCAGAGAGGGCCGCTCGGGGTGGGCTCATTGGAGCCCACCTTCGAGCGCGTTGGAGGACTGCGGGGACTCGTCTCCCCCGCAGTGAGGGTGAGTCGCGGAGGGAGAGGAGTTCTGGTATTACGGTGCGCCACTCGCCCTGCCCTCCGCGACTCAGCGGGGTCGCACCGCAGATGCGGCGGCGGTGGGGCTGCGAGGGGAAGGGCAACTTTCCCCTTGCAGCTGCATTTCGCGTAATCCCGGCGCCGACGCTGGGACCGCGGGCCTCTGTCTTTTTCAAGACGGAGGCCGCGAGGAGTGAACCTCTATAAAAAACTCAAGGCGGCGCCGGCGGGGGAGGGCGGGGATTCCCGAACCTGCATTGCACACGGTGCCGTCTCCGAGGAGCGCCCTTTTAAGGGCGCAGAGAGGGGCCCCATCCCGGGGCGGCCAGTGGGCGTCGCGGTGTCACGTGTTAACCATGCTCCCGTGGCGCCCACACCATGGCTATGAGGGAACGCGTGTGGTTTTAGTGGGTATGCCCACTTCGGTGGGAGAGCCCCACAGACCCCTCTGGTGCCCCGACCAGGGGGCGTGCTTAAGGTCGCATTTCCACACCTAAAAAAAAAAAAAAAAAAAAAAGGTTAGGTTAGGTTCCACGCACCTGCTGGGTTGTCTCAGTGGGCGGAGAGGTGAACTCCGACGTGGCGCGTCCCCGGGTGGCGGATAGGGGAACGCTCCGGCCTGGTGCGAGCTGGAGTAGGGCGAAAGCCCCGCGGACCAAACACCAAGGGGAGCCTGCGACCTCGGTCGCGGGTGACCCGTTCTGGCGGGTCCACTTGTGGGCTGGCTGGAGTCTGGCCGGCCCTTGATTAAGGGCTGGCCCCAGGGAGGTCGCTGGGGGTGGGCTCTGTGAGTCCGCCCTTTGTAGCGAAACTGCGGGGATTATGGGGTCCCCGCAGTAGTTGTGGTGGTGAGTCGCGGAGGAGGAGGAGTGTTGGTATTTCGGTGCGCCACTCTCCCTATCCTCCGCGACTCAGCGGCGTCGCACCGCGTCTGCGACGGCAGTGGGGCCGCGCGGGGGAGGGGGTTTCTCCGACCCCTCGTGGCCGTATTGCACGCGTAATCCCGGCGGCGACGCTGGGACCGCGGGCCCTTGTCTTTTTCAAGATGGGGGCCGCGAGGAGTGAACCTCTATAAAAAACTCAAGGCGGCACCAGCAGGGGAGGGCGGGGATTCCCGAACCTGCATTGCACTGGTGCCGTCTCCTCAGGAGGAGCCGGAAACGGCTGGCGTTGGAGGGGCCGCGGAGGTTGTGCGAAAGCGTTCCCGTAGCCCCTCCGATATGCGCATACGAGGCAATGTCAGGTTTTAGTCGGTTCGAGTCCGACATAATCCGAACTTGTGCCCGCGAGGGAGGATATGCGTGGGCATTTCCTGACTATAAAAAAAAAAAAAAAAAAAAGGTTAGGTTAGGTTCCCCATCGACCGGGTTCCCGCCTTGTCGTGGCGGTGGGGCTCAGTAACCGTGGGAATGGGTCACCCACGGTGAAGCTAAGAGGAACCCAAGGCCGGTTCGTGAGGTAGGACCGGCCAGAGAGGGCCGCTCGGGGTGGGCTTATTGGAGCCCACCTTCGAGCGCGTTGGAGGACTGCGGGGACTCGTCTCCCCCGCAGTGAGGGTGAGTCGCGGAGGGAGAGGAGTGCTGGTATTACGGTGCGCCACTCGCCCTGCCCTCCGCGACTCAGCGGGGTCGCACCGCAGATGCGGCGGCGGTGGGGCTGCGAGGGGAAGGGCAACTTTCCCCCTTGCAGCTGCATTTCGCGTAATCCCGGCGCCGACGCTGGGATCGCGGGCCTCTGTCTTTTTCAAGACGGAGGCCGCGAGGAGTGAACCTCTATAAAAAACTCAAGGCGGCGCCGGCGGGGAAGGGCGGGGATCCCCGAACCTGCATTGCACACGGTGCCGTCTCCGAGGAGCGCCCTTTTTAGGGCGCAGAGAGGGGCCCCATCCCGGGGCGGCCAGTGGGCGTCGCGGTGTCACGTGTTAACCATGCTCCCGTGGCGCCCACACCATGGCTATGAGGGAACGCGTGTGGTTTTAGTGGGTAGGCCCACTTCGGTGGGAGAGCCCCACAGACCCCCCTGGTGCCCCGACCAAGGGGCGTGCTTAAGGTCGCATTTCCACACCTAAAAAAAAAAAAAAAAAAAAAAAAAGGTTAGGTTAGGTTAGGTTAGGTTAGGTTAGGTTAGGTTCCACGGACCTGCTGGGTTGTCTCAGTGGGCGGAGAGGTGAACTCCGACGTGGCGCGTCCCCGGGTGGCGGATAGGGGAACGCTCCGGCCTGGTGCGAGCCGGAGTAGGGCGAAAGCCCCGCGGACCAAACACCAAGGGGAGCCTGCGACCTCGGTTGCGGGCGACCCGATCCGGCGGGCCCACTTGTGGGCTGCTGGAGTTGGCCGGCCCTTGATCAAGGGCTGGCCCCCAGGGAGGTCGCTGGGGGTGGGCTCTTTGAGTCCGCCCTTTGTAGCGAAACTGCGGGGATTATGGGGTCCCCGCAGTAGTTGTGGTGGTGAGTCGCGGAGGAGGAGGAGTGTTGGTATTTCGGTGCGCCACTCTCCCTATCCTCCGCGACTCAGCGGCGTCGCACCGCGTCTGCGACGGCAGTGGGGCCGCGGGGGGAGGGGGTTTCTCCGACCCCTCGTGGCCGTATTGCACGCGTAATCCCGGCGGCGACGCTGGGACCGCGGGCCCTTGTCTTTTTCAAGACGGGGGCCGCGAGGAGTGAACCTCTATAAAAAACTCAAGGCGGCACCAGCAGGGGAGGGCGGGGATTCCCGAACCTGCATTGCACTGGTGCCGTCTCCTCAGGAGGAGCCGGAAACGGCTGGCGCTGGAGGGGCCGCGGAGGTTGTGCGAAAGCGTTCCCGTAGCCCCTCCGATATGCGCATACGAGGCAATGTCAGGTTTTAGTCGGTTCGAGTCCGACATAATCCGAACTTGTCCCCGCGAGGGAGGATATGCGTGGGCATTTCCTGACTATAAAAAAAAAAAAAAAAAAAAAAAAAAGGTTAGGTTAGGTTAGGTTCCACGGACCTGCTGGGTTGTCTCAGTGGGCGGAGAGGTGAACTCCGACGTGGCGCGTCCCCGGGTGGCGGATAGGGGAACGCTCCGGCCTGGTGCGAGCCGGAGTAGGGCGAAAGCCCCGCGGACCAAACACCAAGGGGAGCCTGCGACCTCGGTTGCGGGCGACCCGATCCGGCGGGCCCACTTGTGGGCTGCTGGAGTTGGCCGGCCCTTGATCAAGGGCTGGCCCCCAGGGAGGTCGCTGGGGGTGGGCTCCTTGAGTCCGCCCTTTGTAGCGAAACTGCGGGGATTATGGGGTCCCCGCAGTAGTTGTGGTGGTGAGTCGCGGAGGAGGAGGAGTGTTGGTATTTCGGTGCGCCACTCTCCCTATCCTCCGCGACTCAGCGGCGTCGCACCGCGTCTGCGACGGCAGTGGGGCCGCGGGGGGGAGGGGGGTTTCTCCGACCCCTCGTGGCCGTATTGCACGCGTAATCCCGGCGGCGACGCTGGGACCGCGGGCCCTTGTCTTTTTCAAGACGGGGGCCGCGAGGAGTGAACCTCTATAAAAAACTCAAGGCGGCACCAGCAGGGGAGGGCGGGGATTCCCGAACCTGCATTGCACTGGTGCCGTCTCCGAGGAGCGCCCTTTTAAGGGCGCAGAGAGGGGCCCCATCCCGGGGCGGCCAGTGGGCGTCGCGGTGTCACGTGTTAACCATGCTCCCGTGGCGCCCACACCATGGCTATGAGGGAACGCGTGTGGTTTTAGTGGGTAGGCCCACTTCGGTGGGAGAGCCCCACAGACCCCCCTGGTGCCCCGACCAGGGGGCGTGCTTAAGGTCGCATTTCCACACCTAAAAAAAAAAAAAAAAAAAAAAAAAAAAAGGTTAGGTTAGGTTAGGTTCCACGGACCTCCCCATCGACCGGGTTCCCGCCTTGTCGTGGCGGTGGGGCTCAGTAACCGTGGGAATGGGTCACCCACGGTGAAGCTAAGAGGAACCCAAGGCCGGTCCGTGAGGTAGGACCGGCCAGAGAGGGCCGCTCGGGGTGGGCTCATTGGAGCCCACCTTCGAGCGCACTGGAGGGCTGCGGGGACTCGTCTCCCCCGCAGTGAGGGTGAGTCGCGGAGGGAGAGGAGTGCTGGTATTACGGTGCGCCACTCGCCCTGCCCTCCGCGACTCAGCGGGGTCGCACCGCAGATGCGGCGGCGGTGGGGCTGCGAGAGGAAGGGCAACTTTCCCCTTGCAGCTGCATTTCGCGTAATCCCGGCGCCGACGCTGGGACCGCGGGCCTCTGTCTTTTTCAAGACGGAGGCCGCGAGGAGTGAACCTCTATAAAAAACTCAAGGCGGCGCCGGCGGGGGAGGGCGGGGATTCCCGAACCTGCATTGCACACGGTGCCGTCTCCGAGGAGCGCCCTTTTAAGGGCGCAGAGAGGGGCCCCATCCCGGGGCGGCCAGTGGGCGTCGCGGTGTCACGTGTTAACCATGCTCCCGTGGCGCCCACACCATGGCTATGAGGGAACGCGTGTGGTTTTAGTGGGTAGGCCCACTTCGGTGGGAGAGCCCCACAGACCCCCCTGGTGCCCCGACCAGGGGGCGTGCTTAAGGTCGCATTTCCACACCTAAAAAAAAAAAAAAAAAAAAAAAGGTTCCACGGACCTGCTGGGTTGTCTCAGTGGGCGGAGAGGTGAACTCCGACGTGGCGCGTCCCCGGGTGGCGGATAGGGGAACGCTCCGGCTTGTAGTCGGGGTAGGGCGATTAGCGCCCCGCGGACCAAACACTGGGGGGGGGAAATGGGTAAGGGGGGGGAGGTGGGAAGGTTAGGGGGCGGCCCGGCGTGCGTTAACACCGCCGTCGGGAACAACCGTCCAAAACTAGGGGGGGCACGCCGACCCCTCTAGCAACCCGTAGCCTAGTGTTCTCTTCAACGATCTCCACCGAATCGGCGTTGTGGAGTATGTCGAGGCACTAGAGCGGAGGGCTTGCCTTAACCGGCCGGCCCGCGAGAAAGGAAAACTCTATAAAAACCCGACAGCGAAGTCGTTAAAACCTGTAGATACCTGGCGACCTCTACAGTATGTAGCCTTACCCTGCGGAATGGGCGTCACCCGGGGGTGGACCTGTTGATCGACCCTTCTCGTGGGAACTTTATGGAAACCAAAATTAAAAACGTTGAGGAGAGGAGTGTTGCGAAAGTAGATGAATTGGTTGTGGAGGAGACGAGGCGCACATCGTTAGATGGCGCAAATTTGAAGGAGGCGAGAGTGCGGCTGGAGCGCGTTCCGGTCGTGCGCCAACCAGCGCTCAGTGAAACGGATTCTGACGCTTCGACCGTGGACATGGAGATAGAGCCATCGGAGGACCGCGAAGACCGGCACCCCGGGTATTCCTGGGGGAGTCTCGGTCGGAAGCGGCTGCGGGCCGTCGCAGTTGGCGACGTGGAGACGGGGCCCTCGCCCAAAGTGGCAGGGATGAGAAAAGGCCGAGGACGGCCGCCGACAACCGGCGAGTACGTTGGCCTCGCCCTGGCGAAGCGGGAGCTGGCAGAGGCTTCCCAACGCCAACTCGAGCTAGAGGCCGAAAAGGACGTAGCCGAGATGACAAAGGGGCTGCGGTCTACCAGAGCAGGGTCCCGACTTTCGGAGACCTCTGCTTCGGAACTTGAGGGCGAACACGATCTAGGCTCGGCAGAGCTGGGGGGACAAATTGAACTTGGTGCAGCGGCCGTGGCGGCCGTCTGTGAAAAGTCCAACAACCTTAAAGGGACATCTAAGAAGGCGCTCAAGGAGGCGGTTGCGCAGATTCGGGCGGCGTCAAGGCTCCTGATGACGCGCAATATAAGTGAAGAGACGAGACTACTGCGAGCGGCCAACTCCCGCCTAAAGGCGGAAATGGCCGCGCTGAAGAAAGAGGTGGCGGAGCTGAAGGCGTGCATGGAGCAGGCGGGGGCGGCACCCAAACCCGTCGCAGCGACATGCCCACAGACGAAAGAAGAGGAACTGGAGAACCGGATCCTGAGCAGGCTCTCGGACCGGCTCAACGCCCGGATAGACGGGCTAGAGCCGCGTCTGAACCCGGAGCCTCGCTTGCGACCGGCACTGGCTCACGACAGGCGTGAGGCGGAAGCCGGGCGGAAACCCTCGGCAAGCCGTCCTCGTCAAAAACCGGAAATAACCCAGGCGGAACGGCCTGAAGTGCGCCTCCCCAAAGCGGTCCAACCGGGTTGGATAAAGGTTGGCGCAAAGGGGAATGCGAAGGCGTCGACATCTACATCGGCGCCGGCCGCTTCTTCTTCCGCGGCCCAATCCACCCAACAGGGCAAAGAGAAGAACAAGAAGGCCAAGAAGACGAGTCGTCCCCTCCCGCCGGCGCCTGCATCCATGGTGGAGACCATGGCGTCGGTCGTGAAGAGGGGCATAAGGGAAAAGGCGCCGATGGTCACCAGATCGGCGCCCACTACGACGAAGAAGAAGGAGATCAAGTCCTCGCCCAAGCTGCGGGCCCCCAAGACCTCGGCAGTCGTGGTGACCTTAAACCCCACGGCTGTGGAGAAGGGGGTCACATACGCCAAAGCTCTGGCCGAGGCGAGGCAAAGGGTCAACCTTAAGGACCCAGAAATTGGGAGCGTCCGTTTTAGGCGTGCAGCAACTGGGGCCTCAATTATCGAGGTCCCCGGTGCCGCTAGCGCGCCGAAGGCGGACCTCCTCGCGGAAAGTCTCCGCGAGGTGTTCGGAAACGGTGGCGACGTCACAGTCTCCCGGCCAACAAAAATGGCTGAACTTATAGTGGCGGGGCTGGATGACTCCGTGACCAAAGAGGAGGTGGCAGCGGCGGTCTGTGCAAAAGGCGGATGCGCGGCAGACCGTCTCAAAATGGGAACACTCCGCCAGGAGAAGTCTGGTCTCTTCGCCGTATGGGTGGCATGCCCAGTCGAAGCCGCCAAGAAGGTGGTCGAGGGCAAACTGCTCGTTGGCTGGGTCTCGGCCAGGGTGAAGCTCCTCGAACGGAGGGAGTTGAGGTGCTTCAAGTGCCTTCACGCTGGCCACGTCAAGGCACGGTGTACCGCGGAGGTTGACCGGGGGCTACTGTGCTACCAGTGCGGCCAGGCGGGACACCGCGCCGCAGAATGTCACGATGCCCCCCACTGCGCACTGTGTGCGGAGGCCGGGAAGACATCGAACCATCGCCTGGGGAGCAAGAGATGCTCGGCCCCCAGGAAAAAGATGTTCAGCAGAGCATTTGTTGCGAGCAGCGCCAGCTCGCAACAGACGCAACCACCACCGAGCGGTGTACAAGAGATGGAGACCGATAACTCTACAAAATGACGACAAGGCCTACCAGATATCTACAAGCCAACATCAACCACTGCGCCAGAGCTCAGGATCTTTTGATCCAGAGCATGGCGCAGTGGTCGATAAACATAACGGTGGTGACGGAGCCCTACCTAATCCCAAGGAGGAATAATTGGGTGGGCGATGAAGACGACCTGGCGGCAATCGCGGTGTCAAACGACACCGTGATAAAGAGGTCTCGGAAAGGCCGAGGAGTCGTCGCGGCTCTGTGCGGCGATGTGATGGTGGTCGGGGCGTACTTTTCGCCGAACCAGCCACTATCCGATTTCGAAACCTTCCTCGGGGAGATGGACTCGGTCCTGGCCTGGTGCCGCCCAAACCGGATCATTGTGGCTGGCGATCTGAACGCCAAGTCCACAATCTGGGGGTGCCCTGCCACAGACGCGAGGGGAGAGTTGGTGGAGGAGTGGCTCGCCTCTAATGGGCTGGTCGTCCTGAACACCGGGGATACGGACACGTGCGTGCGGATGCAGGGTGGCTCAATCGTGGACGTGTCCTTCGCCAGTGCGGACCTGGCACGAACCGTCCGGGACTGGGGAGTCCTGGAGGGTGTGGAGACGCTGTCCGATCATCGGTACATCCGGTTTGACGTCGCCCCCCTCTCTGGCGGTCCCGGTCCCGGGCGTGTCGCGGCGGAGATTGGCCCGAGGTGGGCGCTGAAGAAGATGGACGGAGAAGCGGCGATCGAGGCGGCTCTGGTCGCAGGGTGGAACGCAATACCGGACGTGACAACGGTAGAGTCCGAGTCGCAGTGGCTCCACGAAGCAGTCACGCACATCTGTGACGTCGCGATGCCCCGCGTGGTGCGGCCCCCGGCTCGGACGGCGGTGTATTGGTGGTCGGAAGACCTCGGCCGTCTTCGTGCGTCGTGCGTGTCAGCGAGGCGGCAGTACTCCCGCTACCGTCGTCGCAGACGAGGCGGGCGCACGGAGGACGAGGAGCAGAGGCGCCTCTACACCGCCTACCAGGACGCTAAAAAGGCTCTCAGGGTGGCAATCGCGGAAGCGAAGGAGGGGGCCTGGCATGAGCTGCTTGCGTCGTTGGACGTCGACCCCTGGGGTCGGCCATATCGGCTCGTCATGAGCAAGCTCAGGCCCTGGGCCCCACCCCTAACGGCCAGTATGGACCCGGTAGTACTGGACAGAGTGGTGGAGTCCTTGTTCCCCTCGATGAGGGAGGAATTTCGGTCACCCAAAATGGTGTTTGCGCCAGCGACGTCAAATCGCGATGCGGACGACGGGGAAGTCCCGGAAGTGGAAGAGAGGGAACTGTGGGCGGCTGTGGCACGGCTTCAGGCCAAAAACACCGCCCCGGGCCCCGATGGGATCCCCGGGCGCATATGGGTCCTGGCCCTAAAACACGGGTTGGAGGAGAGGTTCCGAGCCCTTGTAACTCGGTGCCTTAAGGACCATACTTTCCCAGGCGACTGGAAGACGGGGAAACTCGTATTGATTGGAAAGGAGGGAAGACCGGCAGAGTCACCGTCGGCGTATCGCCCTATAGTCCTGCTCGGGGAGGCGGGTAAGCTCTTTGAGCGCGTTATTGCGACTCGCCTCACCGAGCATCTCGACCAAGTAGGGCCAAATTTGGCAGACTGCCAACATGGTTTCCGGCGCGGCCGCTCCACCATCGATGCTATTGCACGGGTGAGGGCCGTCGCCGAAGAGGAGGTCGTTAAGGGTGGCGTCGTCTTGGCGGTATCTTTAGATATCGCCAACGCCTTTAACACGTTACCTCGCGTAAGTATAATGGAGGCCCTGCGGTTCCATGGGGTCCCGTTGTACTTGCGTGAGACGATTAAGGCCTACCTATCGGACAGGACAGTGGTATATCCCACAACTACCGGATTTGGACAGAGGAGAGTGTCGTGCGGCGTTCCACAGGGTTCCGTTTTAGGGCCACTACTGTGGAACGTCGGTTACGACTGGGTCCTCCGCGGCCCGACTCTCCGCGGCGTTAGCGTCGTATGCTACGCGGATGACACACTGGTGTTGGCAAGGGGCGGTAGCTATCGGGAGGCGAGCGTGTTAGCTACCGCTGTAGTAGCCCAAGTAGTGGGCAGGATAAGGAATCTGGGCCTGACGGTGGCCTTGGACAAATCCGAGGCCCTGTGTTTTCACGGGCCTCGCCGAGCGCCACCGCCGAGCGCTCAACTGATTGTGGGCGGAGTTTCCATCGGCGTCGGGTCCACAATGAAGTACCTGGGAGTTGTGCTCGACAGCCGGTGGAACTTCAAGGAACATTTCCGCCGGATGGCTCCGAAGCTCGCGCGCACTTCGTTCGCCCTGAGCAGGCTATTGCCTAATCTGGGCGGACCGAGCGCGAGCTGTCGTCGCCTCTATGCCGGAGTTGTACGGTCGATGGCCTTGTACGGGGCCCCTATCTGGGTGGATGCTCTCGGACGCCACAACAAAGCCCAACTGCGCAGATCGCAGAGGGTAGTGGCGCTCCGAGCGGCAAGAGCGTACCGCACGGTTTCGTGGGAGGCGGCATGCGCGCTAGCCGGGACTCCCCCATGGGAACTGGAGGCGTTGGCGTCGGCGGAGGTCTACTGGAAGTCCGCCGACGCCAAAGGTCGGGGTGAGGTCCCAAGTGTTGAGGACATTGGCGAGTGGCGACAGAGCGCAAGGGACACAGTCCTGCGCAGCTGGCAACAACAGCTAAGCCAGCCGGGAGCGGGTCATCGCACCATAGCGGCGATCCGCCCTGTATTAACAGAGTGGCTGACGAGACGGTGGGGTGCGCTCTCATACCGCCTAGTGCAGGTCCTCTCGGGGCATGGCTGCTTCGGGAGGTACCTGTGCAACGTGGCCAGACGGGAGCGCACTCCTCAGTGCCGCTTCTGCGGCGCCGAAGAGGACGACGCGGATCACACCCTCACGTGCTGCTCAGCATGGGCAGAGGAGCGAGCCGCGCTCGGGAATGAAATCGGACATGACATCTCGCTGCCGGCCGTTGTGTCTGTGATGGTCGGCAGCGAAACCGGATGGAGTGCTGTCGCCGCCTTTTGCGAGGCGGTGATGGAGAAGAAAGAAGTGGACGAGCGACGCCGGGAGGATGATCCGGAGGAGGATCCCGTGCGCCGCCGCCGACCGATGCGCCGACGCCGGGCTTTTGCCCAGACGACGTAACATGGTCGGTGCCGGGTTGGGAGACCCGGTAGGAGTGGGGCGATAGTTCTCCGTCGCCCCACTCGGAGATGGATGACGTGGTCTAGGCCACAAGAGATGTGTCCTAAGAAGGACGAACGCCCTGCCGGGGACAAGGATAAGGGTAACTGTCACCTTAGCCCCGGCACAAGAGGCGAGCAGAATTGGGCACTGGGGTTTTAGTGGGTATGGCCGAACGACTTTAGGCGACCCCCACACTCCCCGCGCCACTTGCACAGCCCAGGCGCGGGGGTCAATAAACGGATTTCCCCAGATACAAAAAAAAAAAAAAAAAAAAAGGTTAGGTTAGGTTAGGTTAGGTTCCCCATCGACCGGGTTCCCGCCTTGCCGTGGCGGTGGGGCTCAGTAACCGTGGGAATGGGTCACCCACGGTGAAGCTAAGAGGAACCCAAGGCCGGTCCGTGAGGTAGGACCGGCCAGAGAGGGCCGCTCGGGGTGGGCTCATTGGAGCCCACCTTCGAGCGCACTGGAGGGCTGCGGGGACTCGTCTCCCCCGCAGTGAGGGTGAGTCGCGGAGGGAGAGGAGTGCTGGTATTACGGTGCGCCACTCGCCCTGCCCTCCGCGACTCAGCGGGGTCGCACCGCAGATGCGGCGGCGGTGGGGCTGCGAGGGGAAGGGCAACTTTCCCCTTGCAGCTGCATTTCGCGTAATCCCGGCGCCGACGCTGGGACCGCGGGCCTCTGTCTTTTTCAAGACGGAGGCCGCGAGGAGTGAACCTCTATAAAAAACTCAAGGCGGCGCCGGCGGGGGAGGGCGGGGATTCCCGAACCTGCATTGCACACGGTGCCGTCTCCGAGGAGCGCCCTTTTAAGGGCGCAGAGAGGGGCCCCATCCCGGGGCGGCCAGTGGGCGTCGCGGTGTCACGTGTTAACCATGCTCCCGTGGCGCCCACACCATGGCTATGAGGGAACGCGTGTGGTTTTAGTGGGTAGGCCCACTTCGGTGGGAGAGCCCCACAGACCCCCCTGGTGCCCCGACCAGGGGGCGTGCTTAAGGTCGCATTTCCACACCTAAAAAAAAAAAAAAAAAAAAGGTTAGGTTCCCCATCCCCATCGACCGGGTTCCCGCCTTGTCGTGGCGGTGGGGCTCAGTAACCGTGGGAATGGGTCACCCACGGCGAAGCTAAGAGGAACCCAAGGCCGGTCCGTGAGGTAGGACCGGCCAGAGAGGGCCGCTCGGGGTGGGCTCATTGGAGCCCACCTTCGAGCGCACTGGAGGGCTGCGGGGACTCGTCTCCCCCGCAGTGAGGGTGAGTCGCGGAGGGAGAGGAGTGCTGGTATTGCGGTGCGCCACTCGCCCTGCCCTCCGCGACTCAGCGGGGTCGCACCGCAGATGCGGCGGCGGTGGGGCTGCGAGGGGAAGGGCAACTTTCCCCTTGCAGCTGCATTTCGCGTAATCCCGGCGCCGACGCTGGGACCGCGGGCCTCTGTCTTTTTCAAGACGGAGGCCGCGAGGAGTGAACCTCTATAAAAAACTCAAGGCGGCGCCGGCGGGGGAGGGCGGGGATTCCCGAACCTGCATTGCACACGGTGCCGTCTCCGAGGAGCGCCCTTTTAAGGGCGCAGAGAGGGGCCCCATCCCGGGGCGGCCAGTGGGCGTCGCGGTGTCACGTGTTAACCATGCTCCCGTGGCGCCCACACCATGGCTATGGGGGAACGCGTGTGGCTTTAGTGGGTAGGCCCACTTCGGTGGGAGAGCCCCACAGACCCCCCTGGTGCCCCGACCAGGGGGCGTGCTTAAGGTCGCATTTCCACACCTAAAAAAAAAAAAAAAAAAAAAAAAAAAAAAAAAAAAAAAAAAAAAGGTTAGGTTCCCCATCGACCGGGTTCCCGCCTTGTCGTGGCGGTGGGGCTCAGTAACCGTGGGAATGGGTCACCCACGGCGAAGCTAAGAGGAACCCAAGGCCGGTCCGTGAGGTAGGACCGGCCAGAGAGGGCCGCTCGGGGTGGGCTCATTGGAGCCCACCTTCGAGCGCACTGGAGGGCTGCGGGGACTCGTCTCCCCCGCAGTGAGGGTGAGTCGCGGAGGGAGAGGAGTGCTGGTATTGCGGTGCGCCACTCGCCCTGCCCTCCGCGACTCAGCGGGGTCGCACCGCAGATGCGGTGGCGGTGGGGCTGCGAGGGGAAGGGCAACTTTCCCCTTGCAGCTGCATTTCGCGTAATCCCGGCGCCGACGCTGGGACCGCGGGCCTCTGTCTTTTTCAAGACGGAGGCCGCGAGGAGTGAACCTCTATAAAAAACTCAAGGCGGCGCCGGCGGGGGAGGGCGGGGATTCCCGAACCTGCATTGCACACGGTGCCGTCTCCGAGGAGCGCCCTTTTAAGGGCGCAGAGAGGGGCCCCATCCCGGGGCGGCCAGTGGGCGTCGCGGTGTCACGTGTTAACCATGCTCCCGTGGCGCCCACACCATGGCTATGAGGGAACGCGTGTGGTTTTAGTGGGTAGGCCCACTTCGGTGGGAGAGCCCCACAGACCCCCCTGGTGCCCCGACCAGGGGGCGTGCTTAAGGTCGCATTTCCACACCTAAAAAAAAAAAAAAAAAAAAAAAAAAAAAAAAAAAAAAAAAAAAGTTAGGTTAGGTTAGGTTCCACGGACCTGCTGGGTTGTCTCAGTGGGCGGAGAGGTGAACTCCGACGTGGCGCGTCCCCGGGTGGCGGATAGGGGAACGCTCCGGCTTGTAGTCGGAGTAGGGCGACTAGCGCCCCGCGGACCAAACACCGGGGGGGGAAATGGGTAAGGGGGGGGGGAGGTGGGAAGGTTAGGGGGCGGCCCGGCGTGCATTAACACCGCCGTCGGGAACAACCGTCCAAAACTAGGGGAGGCACGCCGACCCCCTAGCACCCCGTAGCCTAGTGTCTCTTCAACGATCTCCATCGAATCGGCGTTATGGAGTATGTCGAGGCACTAGAGCGGAGGGCTTGCCTTAACCGGCCGGCCCGCGAGAAAGGAAAACTCTATAAAAACCCGACAGCGAAGTCGTTAAAACCTGTAGATACCTGGCGACCTCTACAGTATGTAGCCTTACCCTTCGGAATGGGCGTCACCCGGGGGTGGACCTGTTGATCGACCCTTCTCGTGGGAACACAAATGGAATCATATACTAAAATCAAAAACGTTGTTGATGTAGAGAGGAGTGCGGAGAGCGGAGATGTGATGAGGGAGGAGAGGAAGGTGAAGGAGTTGAGGGTGGTGCTGACGCGCACCCCGACAACAGCGAGGTCATCGGTTCACAAAAGGCTGTCGGAGTCCGATTCGGACTCCCATCATAGCATGGTGTCCGTTACGAGCCTATGCGGCTCTATGGAGTCCCTGGACAGGGATGGGCCTGGGCGCTTCTGGAGCGAAGGCCGAGGTCAGAAGCGGCCTAGGGATGTGGAGCTCTACGGAGACCCCCGCCACTAGCACAAAAAGGAAGGGACGCGGCCGTCCGCCAACCACCGGCGACTATGTCGGGCTGGCGGCGGCCAAACAAGCCTTTCTAAAGGCCCAAGCGGAGGAGATGAAAGCCCGCGCCGAGTCCGAACTTCTGGACTCGATCGCAGAGGCCCGCAGGACTCGCTCGGCACTATCGCCAGCGGCTGCGACGGATCCAAGTAGGACGCAGGCCACCGAAGGCAATACGTCGGCCACTGTCCTAAAGAGGATAGAGATAAACCTCGAGGTGGTGGAAAAGGTGGCACAAAAATCGTCCAACCTAAAAGGGACTTTCGTGCGAGCGCTTCACGACGCCGTAAAGGCGATTAAGGAGGACATCGTTGCGCTCGCACAAAAAACCCTCACTGAGGAAACGCGAGCCCTTCAGGAGGACAACCTGCGCCTGCGCAAGGAACTGGAGGGTCTCAAAAAGCAGATGCAGGAAGTCTCAGTCACACTTCAAAAGAGACCGCAAGCGCAACAATGCCTTGACACCGAGGGGCTAAAGCACGAGCTCCTCCAAATGATAGGCGGCATGGTCAACGCTCGCTTCGAGGATCTGGAGACCCGCCTCCCTCCTGAGCCGGTGCTCAGGCCGCCCCTGAGTGCTGACAGGCGACAGCCGCCGCCGCCCCGTCCCAGAGCACTGCCCGGCAGGGACACTGGCACGGCAAGCAGACCGACTCAGGCCAAACCGGCTGCCCCTTCAAAGCCCCGTCGCTCCTCTCAGCATGGTGGGCGACGGACACCAGCTGAGAAAGGCCAGCAAGGGCAAACACCCGAGGGCCCAACAGATAAGCCAAGATGGACAGAGGTTGTGGGCCGGAAGGCCAGAAAGAAAGGCAACCCGTCGACTAGGCCTGCCCCCACCCCATCTGGTGCGGCACGCCAAAAAGCCGTGGCCCCGCCGAAGCCCCCGAAAATCTCGGTCCCGAAGACGGCGGCCATCATGGTGAGCCTCAAGAAGGGGGAGGCCATCACCATGGCCGAGGTTCTCACCAAGGCCAGGGCCTCCATCCTGCTTCGGGACTTTGGATTGGAGACGGTCAAGATCAGAACGAGCGTGACCGGCTCCAGGCTGATGGAGGTAGGGGGAGAGACCCCGGATGCCTCTGCTGACCGCCTGGCCGCCAGACTGACGGAGGTCATCGGGGCCTGGGCCGATATAGCCCGCCCGACCAAATCGGTCAGCCTCAAGCTCACCGGCTTAGACGAGTCTGTTACCCAGGAGGAGCTGGTGGCCAAGGTGGCGGCTGCTGGTGGCTGCTCCCCCAGCCAGGTCAAGGCCGGCCAAATCCGCCGTAGCTTCTGGGGCGACGGCTCGGCCATTATAAAGTGCCCGGCGACGGCTGCCAAGGCAGCCGTCAAAGCAGGAAAGCTGGCCATAGGCTGGACCATGGCCACCGTCAAAGCGATGGAGGCCCGGCCGCTGCGCTGCTACAAGTGCATGCGGCTAGGCCATACACGTGCCCTCTGCCCTGCAGAGTGCCCAACGGAAGCGGACTATGGCAAACTCTGCTTCCGTTGTGGCAAGGAGGGGCATAAGGCGGCCACGTGCGAGGCGCCTGCCAAATGCGCGGTATGTGCGAAGGCAGGTCGCCCGCACGCGCATGCGATGGGGTGGTGCCAAATGCACGCCCCCTACCGTGAAGGGGAAGGCTCCACGGGGCAGGCCTTCTCCGCCGCAGGCCACTGAGGAACTCGAAATGCAAGTCGCATAATGTCAGGACACCCGCACACAGAGTGCCTGCAGACCAACGCCAACCACTCCGCCCGCGCACAGGACCTGCTTATGCAGGTCTTGGCGGAGTGGAAGATTGGCGTCGCCGTTGTGGCCGAGCCCTACCTGGTCCCCCCCCTGCCAAACTGGGTCGGGGATACGGAGGGCTCGGTCGCCATAGTGGTGCCGCCCGCTGCCCCCCAGCGCCTCTCACTCAGGGAGAGGGGTGCAGGGTACGTCGCGGCAAATTGGGGAGGGGTAGTACTCGTAGGAGTCTACTTCTCCCCAAACAGGAACCTCTCTGACTTCGAGAGGTTCCTGGATGGCCTGGAGCCAGTGGTGCGGAGGGCATCGCCGGCCCAGGTCATCGTGATGGGGGATCTCAACGCTAAGTGCGCAGCGTGGGGGTCCTCCATGACCGACGTGAAAGGGGCGCTTCTCCGGGACTGGGCTACAGTCATCGGCCTAGCCCCGGAGAACCAGGGAAACGCCAACACATGCGTACGAGAACGGGGGGGCTCAGTGGTAGACGTCACATTCGCCACCCCCGCTATCGGCGCCCGCATTTCGTGTTGGCGTGTCCTGGAGGAGGTGGAGACCCTGTCCGATCATCTATACATCCGGTTCAGGGTCTCCAACGCGCCCCTGGATCCGAAGGCGCGCGCAGCAGCCGGTCCGCGGCGAGGCGCGGTCTTCCCTCGATGGCAGCTTTCCCGCCTCGACGCGGGCCTGGCGGAAGAGGCCGCAATATGCTGCGCGTGGTCGTCGGACCCCCCCCAATCGGTGGGGGTTGAAGAGAGGGCCGTCAGGTTCCGCCGGAACCTGACGGCGATCTGCAACGCCGGAATGCCCAGGGCGCGACGCTTCATGCCCAGGGCGGGCGTCTACTGGTGGTCGCAGGACCTCGCGGTACTGCGTGCCGCCAGTAACGCCGCCCGGCGTGCATTGACGCGGTGCCGCAGACGGCGGCACCGGACGGATGTCGAGCTGGAGCGCCTTCAGGCTAACATGCGCGCCGCCAAGAAGGCGCTCGCAGCAGCCATCAGGGTCGCCAAGGACAATGCTTACTCAGAGTTCTTGGCGACCCTCGACGAAGATCCGTGGGGGCGTCCGTACCGCATGGTGCGGGCAAAATTAAAAGTGGCGCCCCCCACAGAACAAATGGAGCCGGCTGTCCTCAGCGCGGTGGTCGAGGGGCTGTTTCCTAACAGCCCTCCGTTCGATCCGCCGCGCATGGCCCCGCCAGATGACAGGGACCAGGACTACGCTGTCCTGGACACTCCCCCGCCTCCTCCTCCGATTACAGAAGAGGAGGTAGCTAGGGCGGCCAGCCGGCTCCGGGGGCCCCGGAAAGCACCGGGGCCCGATGGAGTCCCTGGCAAGGTCCTCCTCATAGCCGCAAAACACCTCGGGGACCGCCTCCGCCGCCTATTCGGCGATTGCTTGGCGGCGGGGCGCTTCCCTGGGGCGTGGAAGGAGGGGCGGCTGGTTCTCATCAGAAAAGACGGCCGCCCCGCGGACTCACCCTCCGGATACCGGCCTCTAGTGATGCTGGACGAGATCGGGAAGCTGCTAGAAAGAGTGATCGCTTCCCGGCTCATCCAGCATCTGGCGAGGGATGGGCCGCAGATCTCTGGGAACCAATTCGGGTTCCGGTCGGGGCGATCGACCCTCGATGCCCTGACCGCCCTGAGGAGGTTCACGGAGGATGCGGCCCAGAGGGGACAGGGGGCTATGGCGGTGTCGCTCGACATCGCTAATGCCTTCGGCTCCCTCCCATTTGAGGTAATAGAGGAGGCACTCCGATACCACCGAGTGCCTCCCTATCTCCGGAGGGTGGTAGGACACTACCTGCAGGATCGGGTCGTGTCCTATATGGGGAGGACGGCCAGAGAGGAAAGGCGGATGGCCTCCGGTGTTCCCCAGGGGTCCGTACTGGGACCCCTACTGTGGAACATCGGTTTCGATTGGGCCATCCGCGGAAAGGTGCTGCCCCAGATGGCGGTCATCTGCTATGCAGATGACACGCTTGTAGCAGTCCGGGACAGCACCTGGAGGGAGCTGAAGGCGAGGGCTGAGGCCGGAGCCACCCTGCTGGTCCGGAGAATCGTGGCGCTCGGCCTCCGCGTGGCCCTCCAAAAAACTGAGGCCCTCTATTTTAGAGGGCCGAGGTGGAAGGTGCCAGCGGGGGCCAACCTTCGGATCGGCGGGGGCGAGGTCGCGGTGAAGGCCCGGATGAACTATCTGGGCCTAACCCTCGACGGGGGTTGGCGTTTCAGGGACCACTTCCAGACGCTGACCCCCCGGCTCGTGGGGGCGGCAGCAGCCCTGGATAGGCTCCTCCCCAACACCAGAGGTCCGGGTGTGCAGGCAAGACGCCTGTACACCATGGTCGTCAAAAGTATGGCCCTGTACGGCGCGCCGATCTGGGCAGACGCCCTAGACGCGCCTAACAGGGCCCTCCTACGCAGGCCGCAACGAATTGTTGCGGCGCGTGCGTGCCGGGCCTACCGCACGGTAGGACACGCGGCGGCCTGCGTCCTGGCCGGCACTCCTCCGTGGGAGATCGAAGCGAGAGTGCTGGCCGAGGAATACCGGGTGCGGGCCGAGCTCAGAGGCCGGGGTGCCTCTTACGCCCCGGAGGAGCACGCCCGCGCTCGGCAAAGGAGGAGGAAAATGGCGACCATAGAGCTTTGGGCGACAGGCCTCGCGGACGCCAAATACGGGGTCCGCACAATTGAGGCCATTCGTCCACTGCTCTCGGAATGGTGTGGGAGGGGCCACGGGTCCCTCACCTTCCGACTGACGCAGGTTCTGTCCGGACATGGCTGTTTCGGGCGGTACCTGCGTCGGATCGGAAGGGAGGAGACGGCGTCGTGCCATGGGTGCGGCGAACGGGACGACACGGCACAGCACACGCTAGAGATATGTTGTGCCTGGTCTGATGAGCGCCGCACCCTGGTGGCGGCGATCGGCGGGTACCTCTCATTCCCCGGCGTAATAAGCGCCATGCTAAGAGACGAGAGGTCATGGGATGGCGTAGCCTCCTTCTGCGAAGCTGTCATCTCGCAGAAGGAGGCGATGGAGCGGGAGCGCGAGACAAACCCCCAAGCGCCCCCAACACGAAGACGAAGACCGGGAAGGAGAGCGCGGCAATACGTGGCCGCCCTCCCCGACCCTACAGACGGCGCCTAACGGCGAAACGCAGGCGGGGTCGCGGTAGCAAGCTCACGCGTCCCCGTGGCCCCGCCGTAATGCGTCAGAGGGCAGTCAGGTTTTAGTGGGTATTCCGGCCACCTTCTTACACCTTCCTTGGCCGGCGAGTCCCACACTCCCTACGCCATTGCACAGCCCGGCGTAGGGGTGCGTAACGCATTTCCTGACTATAAAAAAAAAAAAAAAAAAGGTTAGGTTAGGTTAGGTTAGGTTCCACGGACCTGCTGGGTTGTCTCAGTGGGCGGAGAGGTGAACTCCGACGTGGCGCGTCCCCGGGTGGCGGATAGGGGAACGCTCCGGCCTGGTGCGAGCCGGAGTAGGGCGAAAGCCCCGCGGACCAAACACCAAGGGGAGCCTGCGACCTCGGTCGCGGGCGACCCGATCCGGCGGGCCCACTTGTGGGCTGCTGGAGTCTGGCCGGCCCTTGATCAAGGGCTGGCCCCAGGGAGGTCGCTGGGGGTGGGCTCTGTGAGTCCGCCCTTTGTAGCGAAACTGCGGGGATTATGGGGTCCCCGCAGTAGTTGTGGTGGTGAGTCGCGGAGGAGGAGGAGTGTTGGTATTTCGGTGCGCCACTCTCCCTATCCTCCGCGACTCAGCGGCGTCGCACCGCGTCTGCGACGGCAGTGGGGCCGCGGGGGGAGGGGGTTTCTCCGACCCCTCGCGGCTGTATTGCACGCGTAATCCCGGCGGCGACGCTGGGACCGCGGGCCCTTGTCTTTTTCAAGACGGGGGCCGCGAGGAGTGAACCTCTATAAAAAACTCAAGGCGGCACCAGCAGGGGAGGGCGGGGATTCCCGAACCTGCATTGCACTGGTGCCGTCTCCTCAGGAGGAGCCGGAAACGGCTGGCGCTGGAGGGGCCGCGGAGGTTGTGCGAAAGCGTTCCCGTAGCCCCTCCGATATGCGCATACGAGGCAATGTCAGGTTTTAGTCGGTTCGAGTCCGACATAATCCGAACTTGTCCCCGCGAGGGAGGATATGCGTGGGCATTTCCTGGAAAAAAAAAAAAAAGGTTAGGTTAGGTTAGGCTAGGTTAGGTTAGGTTAGGTTAGGTTAGGTTCCCGACCAGCGAGGGCTGGCTCGAAAGGGCAGTGTCGTGCGGTGTTCCACAGGGTTCGGTTCTCGGGCCCCTCCTGTGGAACATCGGGTACGACTGGGTGCTGCGCGGAGCCGTCCTACGGGGTGTGAAGGTCGTATGTTACGCCGACGACACCCTCGTGACGGCTCAGGGCAGCACGGAGAGGGAGGCCCGTTGTAGAGCCACAGTTGGCGTGGCCCAAATGGTGGCCAGAATTCGGGGACTGGGTTTGGAGGTAGCCTTGCACAAGTCCGAGGCTCTGTGTTTTCACGGGCCTCGGAGAGCACCTCCTGCCCGGTCCGAATTGGTGGTGGGCGGAGCTTCCATCGGCGTCGGGGGTACAGTGAAGTACTTAGGACTCGTCCTCGACAGCCGATGGAAGTTCGAAGAGCACTTCCGGCGTCTTGTCCCAAAACTCGTGGGAGCGGCTGGAGCCCTCAGTCGGCTCCTACCAAATCTGGGCGGACCGAGCTCGCGGTGTCGCCGCCTATACACGGGCGTGGTGCGATCCATGGCGCTCTACGGAGCGCCCATATGGTCGGACACTCTGACCGCCCACACCCGATCCCTGCTGCGAAGGCCGCAGAGGGTCATGGCGGTCAGAGTGGTACGGGGATATCGCACCATCTCGTGCGAAGCAGCCTGTGTGTTGGCGGGGATGCCGCCCTGGGATCTGGATGCCGAAGTGCTCTCCAGTGTGTACTGGCGCAGGGTGGACGCTCGACTTCGGGAGGAACATCCTGCACCGGTGGAGGAGCGTGCGTGGCGGCGGGCGGCGGAGGCCGACCTCGTCGCTCATTGGCGGGAGCGGCTTCTTTCGCCGTCTGCCGGCCACCGCACGATAGAGGCGATCCGGCCCGTCCTCGAGCTCTGGACGGGCCGGAACCACGGGGCTCTCTCTTTCCACCTTGTGCAGATCCTCTCGGGACACGGCTGCTTCGGGAGGTATCTGTGCAGGGTGGCGAGACGAGAGCCCACGGAGATGTGCCACGAGTGCGGCCACGCTGAGGACTCAGCGCAGCATACGCTGGAGTCGTGCGTACAGTGGTCGACCCAGCGGGCCGCACTCGCGGCAGAAGTGGGGCCCGACCTCTCGCTGCCCGTCGTGATACATGCCATGGTGAGCAGTGAGAGGTCGTGGAACGCCGTCGCCTCCTTTTGCGAGGAGGTGATGACGCAAAAGATGCAAGGATGGGGGAAGATGCACTCGCTGACCCTGTCCGCCGCCGCAGAGCGGGTGGCCGGCGGCGTGCACATGACCGCCGCCTGCCTCCGTAGAGAAGAGCTCCGGGCGGTGGATTGAGGGGGAGTGCATCGCCCGTCCTTTGAGCCGGAAGGCGCACCACGATGTTCCTGGTGCGCCTTAGACGCAGTATGGGGACTTCGAGTCCCCGAGGAGAGTCTGCCTCTGCAGACAACGCCGGCTGGGTCGCGGAAGATTGCGCAAGTGTTCCCGTGGCCCGGCCAATAGGCGCAAGAAGGAACATCGCTGGGTTTTAGTGGGTATTCCGGCCGCTTCTTCTTCTTGGCCGGCGAGTCCCACATACCCTCCTGGAATCACGGGAGGGATGCGGAAATGCATTTCCCAGCGAAAAAAAAAAAAAAAAAAAAAAAAAAAAAAAAAAGGTTAGGTTAGGTTAGGTTCCACGGACCTGCTGGGTTGTCTCAGTGGGCGGAGAGGTGAACTTCGACGTGGCGCGTCCCCGGGTGGCGGATAGGGGAACGCTCCGGCCTGGTGCGAGCCGGAGTAGGGCGAAAGCCCCGCGGACCAAACACCAAGGGGAGCCTGCGACCTCGGTCGCGGGCGACCCGTTCTGGCGGGCCTACTTGTGGGCTGGCTGGAGTCTGGCCGGCCCTTGATCAAGGGCTGGCCCCAGGGAGGTCGCTGGGGGTGGGCTCTGTGAGTCCGCCCTTTGTAGCGAAACTGCGGGGATTATGGGGTCCCCGCAGTAGTTGTGGTGGTGAGTCGCGGAGGAGGAGGAGTGTTGGTATTTCGGTGCGCCACTCTCCCTATCCTCCGCGACTCAGCGGCGTCGCACCGCGTCTGCGACGGCAGTGGGGCTGCGGGGGAGAGGGGTTTCTCCGACCCCTCGCGGCCGTATTGCACGCGTAATCCCGGCGGCGACGCTGGGACCGCGGGCCCTTGTCTTTTTCAAGACGGGGGCCGCGAGGAGTGAACCTCTATAAAAAACTCAAGGCGGCACCAGCAGGGGAGGGCGGGGATTCCCGAACCTGCATTGCACTTGTGCCGTCTCCTCAGGAGGAGCCGGAAACGGCTGGCGCTGGAGGGGCCGCGGAGGTTGTGCGAAAGCGTTCCCGTAGCCCCTCCGATATGCGCATACGAGGCAATGTCAGGTTTTAGTCGGTTCGAGTCCGACATAATCCGAACTTGTCCCCGCGAGGGAGGATATGCGTGGGCATTTCCTGACGTAAAAAAAAAAAAAAAAAAAGGTTAGGTTAGGTTAGGTTAGGTTAGGTTAGGTTAGGTTAGGTTCCACGGACCTGCTGGGTTGTCTCAGTGGGCGGAGAGGTGAACTTCGACGTGGCGCGTCCCCGGGTGGCGGATAGGGGAACGCTCCGGCCTGGTGCGAGCCGGAGTAGGGCGAAAGCCCCGCGGACCAAACACCAAGGGGAGCCTTCGACCTCGGTCGCGGGCGACCCGTTCTGGCGGGCCCACTTGTGGGCTGGCTGGAGTCTGGCCGGCCCTTGATCAAGGGCTGGCCCCAGGGAGGTCGCTGGGGGTGGGCTCTGTGAGTCCGCCCTTTGTAGCGAAACTGCGGGGATTATGGGGTCCCCGCAGTAGTTGTGGTGGTGAGTCGCGGAGGAGGAGGAGTGTTGGTATTTCGGTGCGCCACTCTCCCTATCCTCCGCGACTCAGCGGCGTCGCACCGCGTCTGCGACGGCAGTGGGGCTGCGGGGGAGAGGGAATTCTCCGACCCCTCGCGGCCGTATTGCACGCGTAATCCCGGCGGCGACGCTGGGACCGCGGGCCCTTGTCTTTTTCAAGACGGGGGCCGCGAGGAGTGAACCTCTATAAAAAACTCAAGGCGGCACCAGCAGGGGAGGGCGGGGATTCCCGAACCTGCATTGCACTGGTGCCGTCTCCTCAGGAGGAGCCGGAAACGGCTGGCGCTGGAGGGGCCGCGGAGGTTGTGCGAAAGCGTTCCCGTAGCCCCTCCGATATGCGCATACGAGGCAATGTCAGGTTTTAGTCGGTTCGAGTCCGACATAATCCGAACTTGTCCCCGCGAGGGAGGATATGCGTGGGCATTTCCTGACTATAAAAAAAAAAAAAAAAAAAAAAAAGGTTAGGTTAGGTTCCACGGACCTGCTGGGTTGTCTCAGTGGGCGGAGAGGTGAACTTCGACGTGGCGCGTCCCCGGGTGGCGGATAGGGGAACGCTCCGGCCTGGTGCGAGCCGGAGTAGGGCGAAAGCCCCGCGGACCAAACACCAAGGGGAGCCTGCGACCTGGGTCGCGGGCGACCCGTTCTGGCGGGCCCACTTGTGGGCTAGCTGGAGTCTGGCCGGCCCTTGATCAAGGGCTGGCCCCAGGGAGGTCGCTGGGGGTGGGCTCTGTGAGTCCGCCCTTTGTAGCGAAACTGCGGGGATTATGGGGTCCCCGCAGTAGTTGTGGTGGTGAGTCGCGGAGGAGGAGGAGTGTTGGTATTACGGTGCGCCACTCTCCCTATCCTCCGCGACTCAGCGGCGTCGCACCGCGTCTGCGACGGCAGTGGGGCTGCGGGGGGGAGGGGGTTTATCCGACCCCTCGCGGCCGTATTGCACGCGTAATCCCGGCGGCGACGCCGGGACCGCGGGCCCTTGTCTTTTTCAAGACGGGGGCCGCGAGGAGTGAACCTCTATAAAAAACTCAAGGCGGCACCAGCAGGGGAGGGCGGGGATTCCCGAACCTGCATTGCACTGGTGCCGTCTCCTCAGGAGGAGCCGGAAACGGCTGGCGCTGGAGGGGCCGCGGAGGTTGTGCGAAAGCGTTCCCGTAGCCCCTCCGATATGCGCATACGAGGCAATGTCAGGTTTTAGTCGGTTCGAATCCGACATAATCCGAACTTGTCCCCGCGAGGGAGGATATGCGAGGGCATTTCCTGACTATAAAAAAAAAAAAAAAAAAAAGGTTAGGTTAGGTTAGGTTCGTGGTGCGATCCATGGCGCTCTACGGAGCGCCCATATGGTCGGACACTCTGACCGCCCACACCCGATCCCTGCTGCGAAGGCCGCAGAGGGTCATGGCGGTCAGAGTGGTACGGGGATATCGCACCATCTCGTGCGAAGCAGCCTGTGTGTTGGCGGGGACGCCGCCCTGGGATCTGGATGCCGAAGTGCTCTCCAGTGTGTACTGGCGCAGGATGGACGCTCGACTTCGGGAGGAACATCCTGCGCCGGTGGAGGAGCGTGCGTGGCGGCGGGCGGCGGAGGCCGACCTCGTCGCTCATTGGCGGGAGCGGCTTCTTTCGCCGTCTGCCGGCCACCGCACGATAGAGGCGATCCGGCCCGTCCTCGAGCTCTGGACGGGCCGGAACCACGGGGCTCTCTCTTTCCACCTTGCGCAGATCCTCTCGGGACACGGCTGCTTCGGGAGGTATCTGTGCAGGGTGGCGAGACGAGAGCCCACGGAGATGTGCCACGAGTGCGGCCACGCTGAGGACTCAGCGCAGCATACGCTGGAGTCGTGCGTACAGTGGTCGACCCAGCGGGCCGCACTCGCGGCAGAAGTGGGGCCCGACCTCTCGCTGCCCGTCGTGATACATGCCATGGTGAGCAGCGAGAGGTCGTGGAACGCCGTCGCCTCCTTTTGCGAGGAGGTGATGACGCAAAAGGAGGCGGCAGAACGGCAGCGGGAGGAAGATGCACTCGCTGACCCTGTCCGCCGCCGCAGAGCGGGTGGTCGGCGGCGTGCACATGACCGCCGCCTGCCTCCGTAGAGAAGAGCTCCGGGCGGTGGATTGAGGGGGAGTGCATCGCCCGTCCTTTGAGCCGGAAGGCGCACCACGATGTTCCTGGTGCGCCTTAGACGCAGTATGGGGACTTCGAGTCCCCGAGGAGAGTCTGCCTCTGCAGACAACGCCGGCTGGGTCGCGGAAGATTGCGCAAGTGTTCCCGTGGCCCGGCCAATAGGCGCAAGAAGGAACATCGCTGGGTTTTAGTGGGTATTCCGGCCGCTTCTTCTTGGCCGGCGAGTCCCACATACCCTCCTGGAATCACGGGAGGGATGCGGAAATGCATTTCCCAGCGGAAAAAAAAAAAAAAAAAAAAAAAAAAAAAAAAAAAAAAAAAAAAGGTTAGGTTAGGTTAGGTTAGGTTTTTTTTTTTTTTTTTTTTTTTGGGCGGCTCTATGCCGCCCTCTCGTTCCCCCTGATATTTATTTTTCAGGGACCTTTTTTGGGTAAATAATTTTTTCAGCATATTCTTTATTGTTATTTACAGTTAAAATTCCGATTAAAATTTCTTATTTACAATTAAAAATCCGATTAAAATACTTACAATTTAAACACTATATGCTATGTTACATACTAATATAAATATAAAAACACTAAATTACAATCACAGATTGTTTGTCTTATTTCTTTTAATTACGGTCTTTGCCACCAAGTCACAGTATCTTATAAATGTCGGTCTTGCTTTTTTATTTTGCATTATGTTTTTGATGTTTCCAGGATCGATCTTCTCCTCCATCTCTGTCTCACATTGTGCCCTCGCCGCTTCATGGACGGGGCAATCAGTCAGTAGGTGCAGCACAGATTCCTGCTTTTCGGGATCGCAAATGCATGAAGGGCTCCCCTTGCACCTGAACCTGTTCAGGTATTCGGAGAACCCTCCATGCCCCGTCAAGATTTGCACTAACGTGTGCTCAAGTTCCATTTTCCTCAGGATGGGGTCGGCGCTCAGTGCATCCGGGAAGAAGACCTTTGTAGTGGAGGCGGTGTCCCCTTCTCTGTAGCGCCTGTTCCATTCGCCAAGCGAGTCCAACCGGATCTGCCGCTTGACGAATGAAACAGGGCATTTCTCGTAGTTGGGCTTTGTCTTCATCCCGACAGCCGCTTGCTTCGCCAGCTCGTCGGCTCTTTCGTTTCCCTCCACCCCCACGTGTGCCTTCACCCAAAACAGATTCACTTTCTTTCCATCATTCTTGCATTCTTCCAGTTTCATTCTAATATCCACAGCGAGTGGGTGGAGAGAATCGACGCGCGTAATTGTTTCGAGGGCCGATCTGCTGTCGGAATAAATCCCAAAGCCCAACCTCGAGTCAGTACTCGCGTACCTTACCGCCTCATGCAGGGCCAACAGTTCCGCCTGGTATACGGTGCAGAAGTGTCCCAGCTTTAATTTCCGGCAATAAATCTCCGCGGCGCCATACCTTACGGATAACGCCGCGCCGACCTTGCCGTCAATTTTGCTGCCGTCGGTGTAAATGTTTACGCCGACGGCTGCTCGCTGGGCCACTTCGTCACCGTCCGCCAGGCAGTCGAACTGCAGCCCCTCCAGGTGCGCGGGGTGGATTGCACGAGCGTACGGGACCGGCCTCTCCAGCTCTAAATCTCCCAGCACCCGCTGGGTGTGGCCCCTCTTTACTTCGTAAAGAAGGGCCGCCTCTTGGACCCTGAGGTCCAGAGGAAGCAACCCAGCGAGTGCTAGGGCCGCATTCAGAGACACGGTCCTATACGCTCGTACAATCTTTTGTGCGAATCCTCGCTGCACCCGGTCCAGTATCTTCTTGGTCCCCTTCCGTTCTGCCGCTGACGCCCACGCGCTGGCCGCATAAAGGATGATGGGCTCAACCACTGCCACGTATATGGTTCTGACGATCTCCGGATTTAAGCCCCACGAGATCTTGGCTGCTCTCGACAGTTGACGATAGACGCACTGCGCTTTGCTGCTCACATTGGCTATGTGCGCGTTGAAGGTGAGTCTATCGTCAACCGTCAAGCCCAGAATTTTTATTTCTTTTACCATCTCAATGGGCTTCCCGCCCATGTTCAGACGTGGGGAGTCGTATTTGGTCCTCTTGGTGAGGACCATCGCCTTGGTCTTATGAGGCGCAAACCTAAGTTTATTCCGGACTCCCCACCTCTGAACACGTGCGAGAGCCTCATTGGCCCTGTCCTGAATGTCCGCGGAGCTGTCCCCGGAGAACATCAGAACCACATCGTCGGCAAAAGCCTGGCAGTGGACACCCACGCTATCCAGCTCCACCAGAAGGGGATTCAGCAGCAAATTCCAGAATGTAGGGCCCCCTATGGAGCCCTGCACGCAGCCCTTGGTGGCACTTTTGCTGAACTCCGCCCCCGCAAACCTGACGCGCACTGATCGTTCGCTAAAATAGCTATCGACCAGGCGCCTCAAGTTGGCGGGGCATCGGGTTTCAGCCAGCCTGCACCGGACCGCGGGCCACCATGCGTTGTCGAAGGCTCCCTCTATGTCAAGTGATATAATTGTCACAATTTGTTTGGCTTTTATGCCGTCTTTTATATGCTTCATCATGTCATAGAGGGAGTCTTCGGTGCCGCGCTGCGGCATAAACCCGTATTGGCGCCCGCTGATCGTCGGTGCAGTGTGCCACCTTATTCTCCTCATCATCATTTTTTCCAGTACTTTGCCAAGTACTGGAAGAAGGCCGATTGGTCTGTACGACTTGGGCTGCGTGTAGTTTTCTTTGCCAGGCTTTGGCAGAACGACTATTGCTGCCTCTTTCCACCTCCTGGGGTAGCTAGAGAGGCCTAGGCACTTATTGGTTAGGGCCAGGAACATTTCCGGTCTGAGGGTGATCGCCGCCAAACATATATCGGCAGTGAGTCCATCGGGGCCAGGAGCCTTCTTAGGGTTGAAGCTTGACGCGGACCACTTGAGCTCCTCCAATGTAAACGGTGGGTCGCATGGTTCATCATGCGACCCCTCATTTGCTTTCTCTGCTTATTTTCTTATTTCTTTGTGGTCCGCGTCATCTTCGTCTGGGTCATCCTCGGGGAAAAATGTTTCCGCAAGGCTCCTGGCCGACTCTGCCCCTTCCAAAACCCTTCCATCCTTCATCAATTGTACGTCGTCCTTTCTTACCTCAGTGCGGCGTATCACCCTATATATACCGTCCCACATGGTTTCGCGGTCTTGCCTTTCACAAAATCCCTTCCAACTTCGAGTCTGAGCCTTCTTCATCTCTAGCCTGTAGTTTTCCCTGGCGTCGATATATTGCTGCACGACCCAGTCTCTGCGAACTGGCGCCGCGCAGGAAATCCGCCTCCGTTTCCTCAAGACATCAGTCTTGAGTTCGGAGAGCTCTTCGGTCCACCAAGGCAATCCTGTCCTCCTCCTCCCACGTAACTTGGGCAGCACTCCTTCACATACTTCCGCCACGGTTTCCACATATACTCCAATTTCCTCTTCCAGATTCCCTTTCGTACTTATGCTTTCATACTTTCTCGCTGTCATTCCCGTTCTCTCCCACAACTGGGCGAGTTTCTCACGAAACTCACCCCAGTCTGCATTCTTGGTGGTGTACTTCCGGGTCGAAGAGACTTTGTCGGTGTGTGTTAGTCGGCCCAAGTTGAGGTCGAACAGAATTGCCTTGTGGTCCGAACTGGATATGTCCTCCGCTAAGCGCCAATTTTCGACTTTACCGAGCATTTGGGTCGAGCAAGCTGTAACATCGACGCAACTCGAGAATCTACTCCCGCCCCTGATGATATCAAAAGTAGGCTCAGACCCCTCATTCAAGACATGCAGACCCAGCTCGTCGAACTTTGCTGCGACCTCAATCCCCCTCCCGTTGTCCTTCCGGCTGCCCCACCAGGTGTTCCACGCATTCAGGTCACCTCCCACTATCACGCCGGCCGTACCCAAACCCTCCACGGCGGCCCCCATCATATCCAGGAGCGGCTCGATGGGCTTATCCGGCTCCAGGTAGACAGACACCACCCCCACCTCCCCCGCCTCGGTACCCAACATTGCAACTGCTACGTTGCAAGTGGTTAGGTCCGGGCGATGAGTGATGGCGATGGAGTCGTCGAACAGCACAATGGCCGCCTTTACCACCAGATCGGTGGATTGGCTCCTGGCGCATTGTACTGTTCTTGTCCCTGGATGCTGCCGCATCTCACCGCGACTGCCAATATAGGGCTCCTGGACTAAGGCGAACGAAAGCTTCCGCTTGGTCGCCTCGATGATGAGTTCCGCCGTGGCGAGCTCGGATCGCTGCAGGTTAGCCTGCACGACGCGATAGAGGGGCCGCCCGGTGGAAGGGAAACTTGGTACGCCTGGGGTGCCCTTAGCAATAAGCCACTGACGACCTCGCCAGGGATTCCCACTTCCTTCTCACCGGGCATTCTTCGCTGAATGCTGTGTGATCCCTCCTGTCGATCTTCGCAATTGCGCAGTTGCGACAGGATGGTGGTTTTCCGGCTTGCCGGTCGGGGCACTGTGCACCAAGGTGCGGCCCACCACAGTGACAGCACGAGTCCACAGACTCCCCGCAATGTCGCTTGGTGTGTCCGTACCCTAGGCACCTTGTGCATTGCACGAGGGGGGACTGGTCGCGCACCCTAACTCGCTGTAGATCTACATGCACAGTTCCCGCTTCCGTAAATCTCTTCCATATCCGCGGTGACACTTTGAGGACCATGTGGCACGTATGTTCGTTCCTGGCCCGCCTGCGGAACCTCACTTCCATCCTCATACTTTCACCTTCTATTCCCTTCAGCAGCTCTTTATTTTGACACCCGATTGCCCTGATCACCTCCTCGTCCTTGTGATAGGAGAGAACGTCCATCAGGACAATCAGGGGGTCTTTATTCCTCACATCTTCCACTTTCAAACTTCCCGCGGCCATCTTGAGCCTCTCCTTTACACGAACCAGCTCCCTTTCCGTGCCGCAACCTAGTATGACTTTCCTATCTCGTACCTTCTTGATCCTGTCTATCCTGATACCTTCCTTGGTGGCATCTACAACTTTCCGTATTTTGTCAATAACTTGGTCCCCGGTATCCTTGTCGTCGCTGGACGTGACCGCCACGGAGTGTGTGGCCGCCCCACTCTGCGGCGGTCTTTTCGTCCCCCCGGCTACCACGCTTGCGTAGGTACCCAGCACGCTAGAGTCCTTTAATGCCGACCTCAGGCTCTCCATCTCCCTGCTGGTCTTTTCGAGCAGCAGGGAGTGCTCCTCCAGTTTTCTTGCTAACTCCTTTCCTAATGGGATGTCATGGGGGGTGGAGACGGGCGCTGGGGGGTCGTGGTTTTGAGTACCCTGATCCCCCACCTCCCTCCTCCCCCCCTCATGTCCCTTCTTGCCTTTTCCTCTTTCCTTCCTGAGGTCGGCGTCCAGCTCCTTTATTATGCTATACAGTTTGTCTATGGCGGCTGTGACCTCCGTCTTAATCTCCGTCTTCAGGTTGCGCGAGCCGTTCAAATGCATTTTTGCTTTGTTCAAGCATCCTCGCGCAACCTGAACACGGTCCAGGGTACTGACCTTTTGCCCTCCTGAGGGTCCAGCCGCCGCGTCTGGTTTAGGATGCTCAAGGGCGGTCGCCTGACGCTTGCGTTCAGCCGGGGTTGCCTTTTTCGGGGGGGTGTGCAATGTGGGGTCCGTGCCGGACTCCCACTCCCCCACGCTCTTGCGGACGCTCAGGACCTGCGTGTTTTGATCGACTGCAGGTGAACGATCAGCTACGTCCCTGTTTATGTCCCTACTGGTGTCCTGAGCTCCGTCCTTCTTTACCGGGGTCCTTATGCCAAACATCTTGGGGGAACTCGTCTTATTTTAAAACTTAATATACACTTATAGTCTAATTTAAAAAAAAAACAATGAATTCAGTAAAATAAAAAGTTAAAATTATTTACAATAAAATCTTAAGGATTCAATTTTAAAATTTTAAGTTCTCTAAAAACTTTCTAATTTTCAAAAAATTTAAAATAAAATTAAAAAAAAAAAAGTTTAAAAAATTCAGTCCAAATTTTTTAAAATTTCTAAAAACTCTTAAAGTACAAGTTTAAAAAGTTAAAAACTTAAATCTAAAATTTCTAAAAAATTAAAAAAAAAAAAAATTTATGTAAAATGCTAAATTAAATTAATTTCTTAAAAAGTTTAAAACTTAGTCTAGGTCAATTTGTAAAAATCTAAAACTTATTCTAGCTTTTAAAACTTAGTTCTACGTATGCCGAGTCAATAAACTCGGCATAGTCAATTACACAGTATAAATGGGGTCAATAAACCCAGTCAATAATTTTTAAAAACTTAAATATAATTATTTAAAAAACTTATTCTAGATATATTGGTCAAAAGACTCAATATATGTCATATAATTACTAAACACTATATAGGGGGTCAATAAACCTTACCCGGTTTATAAATGACAATAATTTTAATTAAAATGATTATAAAATGATTTTTTAAAAGTCCATTAGCAATTGTACAATTTTATATTAGATTCTGTACAATTGTATCATTCTTAATAACTTCACAATTATTAGTCTGAAAAATCCGAGAGAGGTATCTTTTTACTCCTTATTAAATTTCTAGTTCACTTAGATAATAAAAACAGTACCTTCTCGCTTTCTTTTTTAAGTTACGATTTTTCAAACTTTCACTCACTTTTTTGTTTTCTTGCAACACTTGTATCTCCTGTCCTAGTGGTCCGATTTTGTTAATGGGACCGTCGCTGTGTTGAGCTCGTCTTCCCCTATCTAGTGATATACGTCACGCTCCTCCAGGACTCCTGGATCCAGGTCCTCGTGGCCACGCGGTACTTGTTTTTCTGGTCTTTTCTCGGCCGTTTTCCAGCAGAAAAATCCCAGGACCGCACGAGGCCCTGGATCTCGTCAAGGGCTATCGACTGATATGAAAAAGTCGATAGGTCACAGATCTATTTTCGGCAGCGTAATTTTTCGAAACTTTAAATTTTGAAATTTTCGAAAATTTTTGCCGTTTTGAGTTCTAACTTTTTTGTTTTTGCACTGATTTTTGTACTTTTTTCACTATCGTATCCTCCGCAAAAATGCGGTTCTTTTGGTATATAGCACGTTCACTTTCGAGTAACTTTTTTCACTTTTCCGATTTTTGCAAATTTTTCACAGCGTTAAGTGCTCCCGGAGCGATCTACTGCGCGCGGACACGGTCTGCTCGGGTCGGCGTGCGGCGCGTGACTGGTTAGGTTAGGTTAGGTTAGGTTAGGTTAGGTTAGGTTAGGTTAGGTTAGGTTAGGTTAGGTTAGGTTAGGTTAGGTTAGGTTAGGTTCCACGGACCTGCTGGGTTGTCTCAGTGGGCGGAGAGGTGAACTCCGACGTGGCGCGTCCCCGGGTGGCGGATAGGGGAACGCTCCGGCCTGGTGCGAGCCGGAGTAGGGCGAAAGCCCCGCGGACCAAACACCAAGGGGCGCCTGCGACCTCGGTCGCGGGCGACCCGTTCTGGCGGGCCCACTTGTGGGCTGGCTGGAGTCTGGCCGGCCCTTGATCAAGGGCTGGCCCCAGGGAGGTCGCTGGGGGTGGGCTCTTTGAGTCCGCCCTTTGTAGCGAAACTGCGGGGATTATGGGGTCCCCGCAGTAGTTGTGGTGGTGAGTCGCGGAGGAGGAGGAGTGTTGGTATTTCGGTGCGCCACTCTCCCTATCCTCCGCGACTCAGCGGCGTCGCACCGCGTCTGCGACGGCAGTGGGGCCGCGGGGGGGTTTCTCCGACCTCTCGTGGCCGTATTGCACGCGTAATCCCGGCGGCGACGCTGGGACCGCGGGCCCTTGTCTTTTTCAAGACGGGGGCCGCGAGGAGTGAACCTCTATAAAAAACTCAAGGCGGCACCAGCAGGGGAGGGCGGGGATTCCCGAACCTGCATTGCACTGGTGCCGTCTCCTCAGGAGGAGCCGGAAACGGCTGGCGCTGGCGGGGCCGCGGAGGTGAGCGAAAGCGTTCCCGTAGCCCTTCCGATATGCGCATACGAGGCAATGTCAGGTTTTAGTCGGTTCGAGTCCGACATAATCCGAACTTGTCCCCGCGAGGGAGGATATGCGTGGGCATTTCCTGACGTAAAAAAAAAAAAAAAAAAAAAAAAAAAAAAAAAAAAAAAAAAAAAAGGTTAGGTTAGGTTCCCCATCGACCGGGTTCCCGCCTTGTCGTGGCGGTGGGGCTCAGTAACCGTGGGAATGGGTCACCCACGGTGAAGCTAAGAGGAACCCAAGGCCGGTCCGTGAGGTAGGACCGGCCAGAGAGGGCCGCTCGGGGTGGGCTCATTGGAGCCCACCTTCGAGCGCACTGGAGGGCTGCGGGGACTCGTCTCCCCCGCAAAGAGGGTGAGTCGCGGAGGGAGAGGAGTGCTGGTATTGCGGTGCGCCACTCGCCCTGCCCTCCGCGACTCAGCGGGGTCGCACCGCAGATGCGGCGGCGGTGGGGCTGCGAGGGGAAGGGCAACTTTCCCCTTGCAGCTGCATTTCGCGTAATCCCGGCGCCGACGCTGGGACCGCGGGCCTCTGTCTTTTTCAAGACGGAGGCCGCGAGGAGTGAACCTCTATAAAAAACTCAAGGCGGCGCCGGCGGGGGAGGGCGGGGATTCCCGAACCTGCATTGCACACGGTGCCGTCTCCGAGGAGCGCCCTTTTAAGGGCGCAGAGAGGGGCCCCATCCCGGGGCGGCCAGTGGGCGTCGCGGTGTCACGTGTTAACCATGCTCCCGTGGCGCCCACACCATGGCTATGAGGGAACGCGTGTGGTTTTAGTGGGTAGGCCCACTTCGGTGGGAGAGCCCCACAGACCCCCCTGGTGCCCCGACCAGGGGGCGTGCTTAAGGTCGCATTTCCACACCTAAAAAAAAAAAAAAAAAAAAAAAAAAAAAAAAAAAGGTTAGGTTAGGTTAGGTTAGGTTAGGTTAGGTTCCACGGACCTGCTGGGTTGTCTCAGTGGGCGGAGAGGTGAACTTCGACGTGGCGCGTCCCCGGGTGGCGGATAGGGGAACGCTCCGGCCTGGTGCGAGCCGGAGTAGGGCGAAAGCCCCGCGGACCAAACACCAAGGGGAGCCTGCGACCTCGGTCGCGGGTGACCCGTTCTGGCGGGCCCACTTGTGGGCTGGCTGGAGTCTGGCCGGCCCTTGATTAAGGGCTGGCCCCAGGGAGGTCGCTGGGGGTGGGCTCTGTGAGTCCGCCCTTTGTAGCGAAACTGCGGGGATTATGGGGTCTCCGCAGTAATTGTGGTGGTGAGTCGCGGAGGAGGAGGAGTGTTGGTATTACGGTGCGCCACTCTCCCTATCCTCCGCGACTCAGCGGCGTCGCACCGCGTCTGCGACGGCAGTGGGGCTGCGGGGGGAGGGGGTTTCTCCGACCCCTCGCGGCCGTATTGCACGCGTAACCCCGGCGGCGACGCTGGGACCGCGGGCCCTTGTCTTTTTTCAAGACGGGGGCTGCGAGGAGTGAACCTCTATAAAAAACTCAAGGCGGCACCAGCAGGGGAGGGCGGGGATTCCCGAACCTGCATTGCACTGGTGCCGTCTCCTCAGGAGGAGCCGGAAACGGCTGGCGCTGGAGGGGCCGCGGAGGTTGTGCGAAAGCGTTCCCGTAGCCCCTCCGACATGCGCATACGAGGCGTTGTCAGGTTTTAGTCGGTTCGAGTCCGACATAATCCGAACTTGTCCCCGCGAGGGAGGATATGCGTGGGCATTTCCTGACGTAAAAAAAAAAAAAAAAAAAGGTTAGGTTAGGTTAGGTTAGGTTAGGTTAGGTTAGGTTAGGTTCCACGGACCTCCCCATCGACCGGGTTCCCGCCTTGTCGTGGCGGTGGGGCTCAGTAACCGTGGGAATGGGTCACCCACGGTGAAGCTAAGAGGAACCCAAGGCCGGTCCGTGAGGTAGGACCGGCCAGAGAGGGCCGCTCGGGGTGGGCTCATTGGAGCCCACCTTCGAGCGCGTTGGTGGACTGCGGGGACTCGTCTCCCCCGCAGTGAGGGTGAGTCGCGGAGGGAGAGGAGTGCTGGTATTACGGTGCGCCACTCGCCCTGTCCTCCGCGACTCAGCGGGGTCGCACCGCAGATGCGGCGGCGGTGGGGCTGCGAGGGGAAGGGCAACTTTCCCCTTGCAGCTGCATTTCGCGTAATCCCGGCGCCGACGCTGGGACCGCGGGCCTCTGGCTTTTTCAAGACGGAGGCCGCGAGGAGTGAACCTCTATAAAAAACTCAAGGCGGCGCCGGCGGGGGAGGGCGGGGATTCCCGAACCTGCATTGCACACGGTGCCGTCTCCGAGGAGCGCCCTTTTAAGGGCGCAGAGAGGGGCCCCATCCCGGGGCGGCCAGTGGGCGTCGCGGTGTCACGTGTTAACCATGCTCCCGTGGCGCCCACACCATGGCTATGAGGGAACGCGTGTGGTTTTAGTGGGTAGGCCCACTTCGGTGGGAGAGCCCCACAGACCCCCCTGGTGCCCCGACCAGGGGGCGTGCTTAAGGTCGCATTTCCACACCTAAAAAAAAAAAAAAAAAAAAAGGTTCCACGGACCTGCTGGGTTGTCTCAGTGGGCGGAGAGGTGAACTCCGACGTGGCGCGTCCCCGGGTGGCGGATAGGGGAACGCTCCGGCCTGGTGCGAGCCGGAGTAGGGCGAAAGCCCCGCGGACCAAACACCAAGGGGAGCCTGCGACCTCGGTCGCGGGCGACCCGTTCTGGCGGGCCCACTTGTAGGCTGGCTGGAGTCTGGCCGGCCCTTGATCAAGGGCTGGCCCCAGGGAGGTCGCTGGGGGTGGGCTCTGTGAGTCCGCCCTTTGTAGCGAAACTGCGGGGATTATGGGGTCCCCGCAGTCGTTGTGGTGGTGAGTCGCGGAGGAGGAGGAGTGTTGGTATTTCGGTGCGCCACTCTCCCTATCCTCCGCGACTCAGCGGCGTCGAACCGCGTCTGCGACGGCAGTGGGGCTGCGGGGGAGAGGGGTTTCTCCGACCCCTCGCGGCCGTATTGCACGCGTAATCCCGGCGGCGACGCTGGGGCCGCGGGCCCTTGTCTTTTTCAAGGCGGGGGCCGCGAGGAGTGAACCTCTATAAAAAACTCAAGGCGGCACCAGCAGAGTACCCCCCCTCGAGACGGGAGGCGCACTGGAATGTTCCGGGTGCGCCTCCAGACGGAGTCCGGGGACCATGAGTCCCCGCTACCGAGAGTCTGCCTCGGCGGACAACGCCGGCTGGGTCGCGGAAGATTGCGCAAGCGTTCCCGTGACCCGGCCACCAGGCGCCGCGTCGGAACATCGCTGGGATCTAGTGGGTATACCGGTCAGTACCGGGGAATCCCACATACCCTGACCCGGAACTTCGGTTCCGGGAGGGATGCATAAAGCATTTCCCAGCGTTAAAAAAAAAAAAAAAAAGGTTAGGTTCCCCCCGTCCAAAACTAGGGGAGGCACGCCGACCCCCTAGCACCCCGTAACCTAGTGTCTCTTCAACGATCTCCATCGACTCGGCGTTATGGAGTATGTCGAGGCACTAGAGCGGAGGGCTTGCCTTAACCGGCCGGCCCGCGAGAAAGGAAAACTCTATAAAAACCCGACAGCGAAGTCGTTAAAACCTGTAGATACCTGGCGACCTCTACAGTATGTAGCCTTACCCTTCGGAATGGGCGTCACCCGGGGGTGGACCTGTTGATCGACCCTTCTCGTGGGAACACAAATGGACACAAATACTAAAAACAAAAATGTTATTGATGTGGAGAAGAGTGTGGTGAGTGGAGATGTGATGAGGGAGGAGCAAAAGATGAAGGAGCTGAGGGTCGTGCTGACGCGCACCCCGACAACGGCGAGGTCATCGGCTCGTAAAAGACTGTCGGAGTCCGACTCGGAATCAAACCGAAGCATGGTGTCCGTTACGAGCCTATGCGGCTCTATGGAGTCCCTGGACAGGGATGGGCCTGGGCGCTTCTGGAGCGAAGGCCGAGGTCAGAAGCGGCCTAGGGATGTGGAGCTCAGCGGGAGCTCTACGGAGACCCCCGCCACTAGCACAAAAAGGAAGGGACGCGGACGTCCGCCAACCACCGGCGACTATGTCGGGCTGGCGGCGGCCAAACAAGCCTTTCTAAAGGCCCAAGCGGAGGAGATGAAAGCCCGCGCCGAGTCCGAACTCCTGGACTCGATCGCAGAGGCCCGCAGGACTCGCTCGGCACTATCGCCAGCGGCTGCGCCGGATCCAAGTAGGACGCAGGCCACCGAAGGCAATACGTCGGCCACTGTCCTAAAGAGGATAGAGATTAACCTCGAGGTTGTGGAAAAGGTGGCACAAAAATCGTCCAACCTAAAAGGGACTTTCGTGCGAGCGCTTCACGACGCCGTAAAGGCGATAAAGGAGGACATCGTTGCGCTCGCACAAAAAACCCTCACTGAGGAAACGCGAGCCCTTCAGGAGGACAACCTGCGCCTGCGCAAGGAACTGGAGGGTCTCAAAAAGCAAATGCAGGAAGTCTCAGTCACACTTCAAAAGAGACCGCAAGCGCAACAATGCCTTGACACCGAGGGGCTAAAGCACGAGCTCCTCCAAATGATAGGCGGCATGGTCAACGCTCGCTTCGAGGATCTGGAGACTCGCCTCCCTCCTGAGCCGGTGCTCAGGCCGCCCCTGAGTGCTGACAGGCGACAGCCGCCGCCGCCCCGTCCCAGAGCACTGCCCGGCAGGGACACTGGCACGGCAAGCAGACCGACTCAGGCCAAACCGGCTGCCCCTTCAAAGCCCCGTCGCTCCTCTCAGCATGGTGGAGGACGGACACCAGCTGAGAAAGGCCAGCAAGGGCAAACACCCGAGGGCCCAACAGATGAGCCTAGATGGACAGAGGTTGTGGGCCGGAAGGCCAGAAAGAAAGGCAACCCCTCGACTAGGCCTGCCCCCACCCCATCTGGTGCGGCACGCCAAAAAGCCGTGGCCCCGCCGAAGCCCCCGAAAATCTCGGTCCCGAAGACGGCAGCCATTATGGTGAGCCTCAAGAAGGGGGAGGCCATCACCATGGCCGAGGTTCTTACCAAGGCCAGGGCCACCATCCTGCTTCGGGACTTTGGATTGGAGACGGTCAAGATCCGAACGAGCGTGACCGGCTCCAGGCTGATGGAGGTAGGGGGAGAGACCCCGGACGCCTCTGCTGACCGCCTGGCCACCAGACTGACGGAGGTCATCGGGGCCTGGGCCGATATAGCCCGCCCGACCAAATCGGTCAGCCTCAGGCTCACCGGCTTAGACGAATCCGTTACCCAGGAGGAGCTGGTGGCCAAGGTGGCGGCTGCTGGTGGCTGCTCCCCCAGCCAGGTCAAGGCCGGCCAAATCCGCCGAAGCTTCTGGGGCGACGGCTCGGCCATTATAAAGTGCCCGGCGACGGCTGCCAAGGCAGCCGTCAAAGCAGGAAAGCTGGCCATAGGCTGGACCATGGCCACCGTCAAAGCGATGGAGGCCCGGCCGCTGCGCTGCTACAAGTGCATGCGGCTAGGCCATACACGTGCCCTCTGCCCGGCAGAGTGCCCAACGGAAGCGGACTATGGCAAACTCTGCTTCCGTTGTGGCAAAGAGGGGCATAAGGCGGCCACGTGCGAGGCGCCTGCCAAATGCGCGGTATGCGCGAAGGCAGGTCGCCCGCACGCGCATGCGATGGGGGGTGCCAAATGCACACCCCCTACCGTGAAGGGGAAGGCTCCACGGGGCAAGCCTTCTCTGCCGCAGAGCCGCCAGGCTAGTGAGGAATTAGAAATGCAAGTGTCATAATGTCAGGACACCCGCACACAGAGTTCCTGCAGACCAACGCCAACCACTGCGCCCGCGCACAGGACCTGCTTATGCAGGTCTTGGCAGAGTGGAAGATTGGCGTCGCCGTTGTGGCCGAGCCCTACCTGGTCCCCCCCCTGCCAAACTGGGTCGGGGATACGGAGGGCTCGGTCGCCATAGTGATGCCGCCCGCTGCCCCCCAGCGCCTGTCACTCAGGGAGAGGGGTGCAGGGTACGCGGCGGCAAATTGGGGAGGGGTAGTACTCGTAGGAGTCTACTTCTCCCCAAACAGGAACCTCTCTGACTTCGAGAGGTTCCTGGATGGCCTGGAGCCAGTGGTGCGGAGGGCATCGCCGGCCCAGGTCATCGTGATGGGGGATCTCAACGCTAAGTGCGCAGCGTGGGGGTCCTCCATCACCGACGTGAAAGGGGCGCTCCTCCGGGACTGGGCTACAGTCATCGGCCTAGCCCCGGAGAACCAGGGAAACGCCAACACATGCGTACGAGAACGGGGGGGCTCAGTGGTAGACGTCACATTCGCCACCCCCGCTATCGGCGCCCGCATTTCGTGTTGGCGTGTCCTGGAGGAGGTGGAGACCCTGTCCGATCATCTATACATCCGGTTCAGGGTCTCCAACGCGCCCCTGGATTCGAGGGCGCGCGCAGCAGCCGGTCCGCGGCGAGGCGCGGTCTTCCCTCGATGGCAGCTTTCCCGCCTCGACGCGAACCTGGCGGAAGAGGCCGCAATATGCTGCGCGTGGTCGTCGGACCCCCCCCAATCGGTGGGGGTTGAGGAGAGGGCCGTCAGGTTCCGCCGGGACCTGACGGCGATCTGCAACGCCGGGATGCCCAGGGCGCGATGCTTCACGCCCAGGGCGGGCGTCTACTGGTGGTCGCAGGACCTCGCGGTACTGCGTGCCGCCAGTAACGCCGCCCGGCGTGCATTCACGCGGTGCCGCAGACGGCGGCACCGGACGGATGTCGAGCTGGAGCGCCTTCAGGCTGACATGTGCGCCGCCAAGAAGGCGCTCGCAGCAGCCATCAGGGTCGCCAAGGACAATGCTTACTCAGAGTTCTTGGCGACCCTCGACGAAGATCCGTGGGGGCGTCCGTACCGCATGGTGCGGGCAAAATTAAAAGTGGCGCCCCCCACAGAACAAATGGAGCCGGCTGTCCTCAGCGCGGTGGTAGAGGGGCTGTTTCCTAACAGCCCTCCGATCGATCCGCCGCGCATGGCCCCGCCAGATGACAGGGACACTCCCCCCCCTCCTCCTCCGATTACAGAGGAGGAGGTAGCTAGGGCGGCCAGCCGGCTCCGGGGGCCCCGGAAAGCACCGGGTCCCGATGGAGTCCCTGGCAAGGTCCTCCTCATAGCCGCAAAACACCTCGGGGACCGCCTCCGCTGCCTATTCGGCGATTGCTTGGCGGCGGGGCGCTTCCCTGGGGCGTGGAAGGAGAGGCGGCTGGTCCTCATCAGAAAAGACGGCCGCCCCGCGGACTCACCCTCCGGATACCGGCCCCTGGTGATGCTGGATGAGATCGGGAAGCTGCTAGAAAGAGTGATCGCTTCCCGGCTCATCCAGCATCTGGCGAGGGATGGGCCGCAGATCTCTGGGAACCAATTCGGATTCCGGTCGGGGCGATCGACCCTCGATGCCCTGACCGCCCTGAGGAGGTTCACGGAGGATGCGGCCCAGAGGGGGCAGGGGGCTATGGCGGTGTCGCTCGACATCGCTAATGCCTTCGGCTCCCTCCCATTTGAGGTAATAGAGGAGGCACTCCGATACCACCGAGTGCCTCCCTATCTCCGGAGGGTGGTAGGACACTACCTGCAGGATAGGGTAGTGTCCTACATGGGGAGGACGGCCAGAGAGGAAAGGCGGATGGCCTCCGGTGTTCCCCAGGGGTCCGTACTGGGACCCCTACTGTGGAACATCGGTTTTGATTGGGCCATCCGCGGAAAGGTGCTGCCCCAGATGGCGGTCATCTGCTATGCAGATGACACGCTTGTAGCAGTCCGGGACAGCACCTGGAGGGAGCTGAAGGCGAGGGCTGAGGCCGGAGCCACCCTGCTGGTCCGGAGAATCGAGGCGCTCGGCCTCCGCGTGGCCCTCCAAAAAACTGAGGCCCTCTATTTTAGAGGGCCGAGGTGGAAGGTGCCAGCGGGGGCCAACCTTCGGATCGGCGGGGGCGAGGTCGCGGTGAAGGCCCGGATGAACTATCTGGGCCTCACCCTCGACGGGGGTTGGCGTTTCAGGGACCACTTCCAGACGCTGACCCCCCGGCTCGTGGGGGCGGCAGCAGCCCTGGCTAGGCTCCTCCCCAACACCAGAGGTCCGGGTGTGCAGGCAAGACGCCTGTACACCATGGTCGTCAAAAGTATGGCCCTGTACGGCGCGCCGATCTGGGCAGACTCCCTAGACGCGCCTAACAGGGCCCTCCTTCGCAGGCCGCAACGAATTGTTGCGGCGCGTGCGTGCCGGGCCTACCGCACGGTAGGCCACGCGGCGGCCTGCGTCCTGGCCGGCACTCCTCCTTGGGAGATCGAAGCGAGGGTGCTGGCCGAGGAATACCGGGTGCGGGCCGAGCTCAGAGGCCGGGGTGGCTCTCACACCCCGGAGGAGCACGCCCGCGCTCGGCAGAGGAGGAGGAAAATGACGACCATAGAGCTTTGGGCGACAGGCCTCGCGGACGCCAAATACGGGGTCCGCACAATTGAGGCCATCCGTCCACTGCTCTCGGAATGGTGCGGGAGGGGCCACGGGTCCCTCACCTTCCGACTGACGCAGGTTCTGTCAGGACATGGCTGTTTCGGGCGGTACCTGCGTCGGATCGGAAGGGAGGAGACGGCGTCGTGCCATGGGTGCGGCGAACGGGACGACACGGCACAGCACACGCTAGAGATATGTTGTGCCTGGTCTGATGAGCGCCGCACCCTGGTGGCGGCGATCGGCGGGTACCTCTCATTCCCCGGCGTAATAAGCGCCATGCTAAGAGACGAGAGGTCATGGGATGGCGTAGCCTCCTTCTGCGAAGCTGTCATCTCGCAGAAGGAGGCGATGGAGCGGGAGCGCGAGACAAACCCCCAAGCGCCCCCAACACGAAGACGAAGACCGGGAAGGAGAGCGCGGCAATACGTGGCCGCCCTCCCCGACCCTACAGACGGCGCCTAACGGCGAAACGCAGGCGGGGTCGCGGTAGCAAGCTCACGCGTCCCCGTGGCCCCGCCGTAATGCGTCAGAGGGCAGTCAGGTTTTAGTGGGTATTCCGGCCACCTTCTTACACCTTCCTTGGCCGGCGAGTCCCACACTCCCTACGCCATTGCACAGCCCGGCGTAGGGGTGCGTAACGCATTTCCTGACAGGTGGTCACGTCAGGTAGGTCACGTGTTAACCATGCTCCCGTGGCGCCCACACCATGGCTATGAGGGAACGCGTGTGGTTTTAGTGGGTAGGCCCACTTCGGTGGGAGAGCCCCACAGACCCCCCTGGTGCCCCGACCAGGGGGCGTGCTTAAGGTCGCATTTCCACAGTTCCAGTTGTGGTGGTGAGTCGCGGAGGAGGAGGAGTGTTGGTATTTCGGTGCGCCACTCTCCCTATCCTCCGCGACTCAGCGGCGTCGCACCGCGTCTGCGACGGCAGTGGGGCTGCGGGGGAGAGGGGTTTCTCCGACCCCTCGCGGCCGTATTGCACGCGTAATCCCGGCGGCGACGCTGGGACCGCGGGCCCTTGTCTTTTTCAAGACGGGGGCCGCGAGGAGTGAACCTCTATAAAAAACTCAAGGCGGCACCAGCAGGGGAGGGCGGGGATTCCCGAACCTGCATTGCACTGGTGACGTCTCCTCAGGAGGAGCCGGAAACGGCTGGCGCTGGAGGGGCCGCGGAGGTTGTGCGAAAGCGTTCCCGTAGCCCCTCCGATATGCGCATACGAGGCAATGTCAGGTTTTAGTCGGTTCGAGTCCGACATAATCCGAACTTGTCCCCGCGAGGGAGGATATGCGTGGGCATTTCCTGACTATAAAAAAAAAAAAAAAAAAAAAAAAAGGTTAGGTTAGGTTAGGTTCCAGCCCCATCGACCGGGTTCCCGCCTTGTCGTGGCGGTGGGGCTCAGTAACCGTGGGAATGGGTCACCCACGGTGAAGCTAAGAGGAACCCAAGGCCGGTCCGTGAGGTAGGACCGGCCAGAGAGGGCCGCTCGGGGTGGGCTCATTGGAGCCCACCTTCGAGCGCGTTGGAGGACTGCGGGGACTCGTCTCCCCCGCAGTGAGGGTGAGTCGCGGAGGGAGAGGAGTGCTGGTATTACGGTGCGCCACTCGCCCTGCCCTCCGCGACTCAGCGGGGTCGCACCGCAGATGCGGCGGCGGTGGGGCTGCGAGGGGAAGGGCAACTTTCCCCTTGCAGCTGCATTTCGCGTAATCCCGGCGCCGACGCTGGGACCGCGGGCCTCTGTCTTTTTCAAGACGGCGGCCGCGAGGAGGGAACCTCTATAAAAAACTCAAGGCGGCGCCGGCGGGGGAGGGCGGGGATTCCCGAACCTGCATTGCACACGGTGCCGTCTCCGAGGAGCGCCCTTTTAAGGGCGCAGAGAGGGGCCCCATCCCGGGGCGGCCAGTGGGCGTCGCGGTGTCACGTGTTAACCATGCTCCCGTGGCGCCCACACCATGGCTATGAGGGAACGCGTGTGGTTTTAGTGGGTAGGCCCACTTCGGTGGGAGAGCCCCACAGACCCCCCTGGTGCCCCGACCAGGGGGCGTGCTTAAGGTCGCATTTCCACACCTAAAAAAAAAAAAAAAAAAAAAAAAAAAAGGTTAGGTTCCAGGCCCCGACGGAGTCCCGGGCCGTGCCTGGGCCCTGGCACTGGGGCCGCTCGAAACGTGGGTGCTTACCCTCTTTCGGGCGTGTTTGGAGCAGGGCCGATTTCCGGAGGAATGGAAGAAGGGGAGGTTGGTCCTGCTGCGAAAGGACGGACGCCCGGTCGACGAGCCGTCGGCATACCGACCGATCGTTCTGCTGAACGAGGTGAGCAAGCTCTTTGAGCGCGTCGTAGCAGCTCGCCTCGTTCACCACTTAGAGACGGTGGGGCCGGATCTCAGCGCCAACCAGTTTGGCTTCCGCAGGGGCAGATCCACCATCGACGCTATAGCGCGGGTGAGGTCCCTTGCGGACAGCGCGGTGACCCAGGGTGGGGTGCTGGTGGCGGTGTCTCTAGACATCTCCAACGCCTTCAATACCCTGCCCTGGAGCTGCATCAGGGAGGCGCTGAGGTACCACGGCGTACCTAAATATCTTAGGACGATCGTGGCGGCCTACCTGTCGGAGCGGTCGGTCGGGTGCCCGACCAGCGAGGGCTGGCTTGAAAGGGCAGTGTCGTGCGGTGTTCCACAGGGTTCGGTTCTCGGGCCCCTCCTGTGGAACATCGGGTACGACTGGGTGCTGCGCGGAGCCGTCCTACGGGGTGTCAAGGTCGTATGTTACGCCGACGACACCCTCGTGACGGCTCAGGGCAGCACGGAGAGGGAGGCCCGGTGTAGAGCCACAGTTGGTGTGGCCCAAATGGTGGCCAGAATTCGTGGACTGGGTTTGGAGGTAGCCTTGCACAAGTCTGAGGCTCTGTGTTTTCACGGGCCTCGGAGAGCACCTCCTGCCCGGTCCGAATTGGTGGTGGGCGGAGCTTCCATCGGCGTCGGGGGTACAATGAAGTACTTAGGACTCGTCCTCGACAGCCGATGGAAGTTCGAAGAGCACTTCCGGCGTCTTGTCCCAAAGCTCGTGGGAGCGGCTGGAGCCCTCAGTCGGCTCCTACCAAATCTGGGCGGACCGAGCTCGCGGTGTCGCCGCCTATACACGGGCGTGGTGCGATCCATGGCGCTCTACGGAGCGCCCATATGGTTGGACACTCTGACCGCCCACACCCGATCCCTGCTGCGAAGGGCGCAGAGGGTCATGGCGGTCAGAGTGGTACGGGGATATCGCACCATCTCGTGCGAAGCGGCCTGTGTGTTGGCGGGGACGCCGCCCTGGGATCTGGATGCCGAAGTGCTCTCCAGTGTGTACTGGCGCAGGGTGGACGCTCGACTTCGGGAGGAACATCCTGCGCCGGTGGAGGAGCGTGCGTGGCGGCGGGCGGCGGAGGCCGACCTCGTCGCTCATTGGCAGGAGCGGCTTCTTTCGCCGTCTGCCGGCCACCGCACGATAGAGGCGATCCGGCCCGTCCTCGAGCTCTGGACGGGCCGGAGCCACGGGGCTCTCTCTTTCCACCTTGTGCAGATCCTATCGGGGCACGGCTGCTTCGGGAGGTATCTGTGCAGGGTGGCGAGACGAGAGCCCACGGAGATGTGCCACGAGTGCGGCCACGCTGAGGACTCAGCGCAGCATACGCTGGAGTCGTGCGTACAGTGGTCGACTCAGCGGGCCGCACTCGCGGCAGAAGTGGGGCCCGACCTCTCGCTGTCCATCGTGATACATGCCATGGTGAGCAGCGAGAGGTCGTGGAAAGCCGTCGCCTCCTTTTGCGAGGAGGTGATGACGCAAAAGGAGGTAGCAGAACGGCAGCGGGAGGACGATGCACTCGCTGACTCCGTCCGCCGCCGCAGAGCGGGGGGCAGACGACGTGCTCACGACCGCCGCCTGCCTCCGTAGAGAAGAGCTCCGGGCGATGGATGAGGAGGAGTGCATCGCCCGTCCTTCGAGCCAGAAGGCGCACCACTATGTTCCTGGTGCGCCTTAGACGCAGTATGGGGATCTCGAGTCCCCACCGAGAAGAGTCTGCCTCTGCAGACAACGCCGGCTGGGTCGCGGAAGATTGCGCAAGTGTTCCCGTGGCCCAGCCAATAGGCGCAAGAAGGAACATCGCTGGGTTTTAGTGGGTATTCCGGCCGCTTCTTCTTGGCCGGCGAGTCCCACATACCCTCCTGGAATCACGGGAGGGATGCGGAAATGCATTTCCCAGCGAAAAAAAAAAAAAAAAAAAAGGTTAGGTTAGGTTAGGTTAGGTCCCCACGGACCTGCTGGGTTGTCTCAGTGGGCGGAGAGGTGAACTTCGACGTGGCGCGTCCCCGGGTGGCGGATAGGGGAACGCTCCGGCCTGGTGCGAGCCGGAGTAGGGCGAAAGCCCCGCGGACCAAACACCAAGGGGAGCCTGCGACCTCGGTCGCGGGCGACCCGTTCTGGCGGGCCCACTTGTGGGCTGGCTGGAGTCGGCCGGCCCTTGGTTAAGGGCTGGCCCCAGGGAGGTCGCTGGGGGTGGACTCTGTGAGTCCGCCCTTTGTAGCGAAACTGCGGGGATTATGGGGTCCCCGCAGTAGTTGTGGTGGTGAGTCGCGGAGGAGGAGGAGTGTTGGTATTTCGGTGCGCCACTCTCCCTATCCTCCGCGACTCAGCGGCGTCGCACCGCGTCTGCGACGGCAGTGGGGCCGCGGGGGAGAGGGGGTTTCTCCGACCCCTCGCGGCCGTATTGCACGCGTAATCCCGGCGGCGACGCTGGGACCGCGGGCCCTTGTCTTTTTCAAGACGGGGGTCGCGAGGAGTGAACCTCTATAAAAAACTCAAGGCGGCACCAGCAGGGGAGGGCGGGGATTCCCGAACCTGCATTGCACTGGTGCCGTCTCCTCAGGTGGAGCCGGAAACGGCTGGCGCTGGCGGGGCCGCGGAGGTAAGCGAAAGCGTTCCCGTAGCCCCTCCGATATGCGCATACGAGGCAATGTCAGGTTTTAGTCGGTTCGAGTCCGACATAATCCGAACTTGTCCCCGCGAGGGAGGATATGCGTGGGCATTTCCTGACTATAAAAAAAAAAAAAAAAAAAAAAAAAAAAGGAGGACAACCTGCGCCTGCGCAAGGAACTGGAGGGTCTCAAAAAGCAGATGCAGGAAGTCTCAGTCCAACTACAAAAGAGACCGCAAGCGCAACAATGCCTTGACACCGAGGGGCTAAAGCACGAGCTCCTCCAAATGATAGGCGGCATGGTCAACGCTCGCTTCGAGGATCTGGAGACTCGCCTCCCTCCTGAGCCGGTGCTCAGGCCGCCCCTGAGTGCTGACAGGCGACAGCCGCCGCCGCCCCGTCCCAGAGCACAGCACGGCAGGGACTCTGGCACAGCAGGCAGACCGACTCAGGCCAAACCAGCTGCCCCTTCAAAGCCCCCTCGCTCCTCTCAGCATGGTGGGGGACGGACACCAGCTGAGAAAGGCCAGCAAGGGCAAACACCCGAGGGCCCAACAGATAAGCCAAGATGGACAGAGGTTGTGGGCCGGAAGGCCAGAAAGAAAGGCAACCCCTCGACTAGGCCTGCCACCACCCCATCTGGTGCGGCACGCCAAAAAGCCGTGGCCCCGCCGAAGCCCCCGAAAATCTCGGTCCCAAAGACGGCGGCAATCATGGTGAGCCTGAAGAAGGGGGAGGCCATCACCATGGCCGAGGTTCTCACCAAGGCCAGGGCCTCCATCCTGCTTCGGGACTTTGGATTGGAGACGGTCAAGATCCGAACGAGCGTGACCGGCTCCAGGCTGATGGAGGTAGGGGGAGAGACCCCGGACGCCTCTGCTGACCGCCTGGCCGCCAGACTGACGGAGGTCATCGGGGCCTGGGCCGATATAGCCCGCCCGACCAAATCGGTCAGCCTCAAGCTCACCGGCTTAGACGAGTCTGTCACCCAGGAGGAGCTGGTGGCCAAGGTGGCGGCTGCTGGTGGCTGCTCCCCCAGCCAGGTCAAGGCCGGCCAAATCCGCCGAAGCTTCTGGGGCGACGGCTCGGCCATTATAAAGTGCCCGGCGACGGCTGCCAAGGCAGCCGTCAAAGCAGGAAAGCTGGCCATAGGCTGGACCATGGCCACCGTCAAAGCGATGGAGGCCCGGCCGCTGCGCTGCTACAAGTGCATGCGGCTAGGCCATACACGTGCCCTCTGCCCTGCAGAGTGCCCAACGGAAGCGGACTATGGCAAACTCTGCTTCCGTTGTGGCAAGGAGGGGCATAAGGCGGCCACGTGCGAGGCGCCTGCCAAATGCGCGGTATGTGCGAAGGCAGGTCGCCCGCACGCGCATGCGATGGGGGGTGCCAAATGCACGCCCCCTACCGTGAAGGGGAAGGCTCCACGGGGCAAGCCTTCTCCGCCGCAGAGCCGCCAGGCTAGTGAGGAATTAGAAATGCAAGTGTCATAATGTCAGGACACCCGCACACAGAGTTCCTGCAGACCAACGCCAACCACTGCGCCCGCGCACAGGACCTGCTTATGCAGGTCTTGGCGGAGTGGAAGATTGGCGTCGCCGTTGTGGCCGAGCCCTACCTGGTCCCCCCCCTGCCAAACTGGATCGGGGATACGGAGGGCTCGGTCGCCATAGTGGTGCCGCCCGCTGCCCCCCAGCGCCTTTCCCTCAGGGAGAGGGGTGCAGGGTACGTGGCGGCAAATTGGGGAGGGGTAGTACTCGTAGGAGTCTACTTCTCCCCAAACAGGAACCTCTCTGACTTCGAGAGGTTCCTGGATGGCCTGGAGCCGGTGGTGCGGAGGGCATCGCCCGCCCAGGTCATCCTGATGGGGGATCTCAACGCTAAGTGCGCAGCGTGGGGGTCCTCCATCACCGACGTGAAAGGGGCGCTCCTCCGGGACTGGGCTACAGTCATCGGCCTAGCCCCGGAGAACCAGGGCAACGCCGACACGTGCGTACGAGGACGGGGGGGCTCAGTGGTAGATGTCACATTCGCCACCCCCGCTATCGGCGCCCGCATTTCATGTTGGCGTGTCCTGGAAGAGGTGGAGACCCTGTCCGATCATTTATACATCCGGTTCAGGGTCTCCAACGCGCCCCTGGATCAGCGGGCGCGCGCAGCGGCCGGTCCGCGGCGAGGCGCGGTCTTCCCGCGATGGCAGCTTTCCCGCCTCGACGCGGACCTGGCGGAAGAGGCCGCAATATGCTGCGCGTGGTCGTCGGACCCCCCCCAATCGGTGGGGGTTGAGGAGAGGGCCGTCAGGTTCCGCCGGGACCTGACGGCGATCTGCAACGCCGGGATGCCCAGGGCGCGACGCTTCACGCCCAGGGCGGGCGTCTACTGGTGGTCGCAGGACCTCGCGGTACTGCGTGCCGCCAGTAACGCCGCCCGGCGTGCATTCACGCGGTGCCGCAGACGGCGGCACCGGACGGATGTCGAGCTGGAGCGCCTTCAAGCTGACGTGCGCGCCGCCAAAAAGGCGCTCGCAGCAGCCATCAGAGTCGCCAAGGACAATGCTTACTCGGAGTTCTTGGCGACCCTCGACGAAGATCCGTGGGGGCGTCCGTACCGCATGGTGCGGGCAAAACTCAAGGTGGCGCCCCCCACAGAACAAATGGAGCCGGCTGTCCTCAGCGCGGTGGTCGAGGGGCTGTTTCCTAACAGCCCTCCGTTCGATCCGCCGCGCATGGCCCCGCCAGATGACAGGGACACTCCCCCCCCTCCTCCTCCGATTACAGAGGAGGAGGCAGCTAGGGCGGCCAGCCGGCTCCGGGGGCCCTGGAAAGCACCGGGGCCCGATGGAGTCCCTGGCAAGGTCCTCCTCATAGCCGCAAAACACCTCGGGGACCGCCTCCGCTGCCTATTCGGCGATTGCTTGGCAGCGGGGCGCTTCCCTGGGGCGTGGAAGGAGGGGCGGCTGGTCCTCATCAGAAAAGACGGCCGCCCCGCGGACTCACCCTCCGGATACCGGCCTCTAGTGATGCTGGACGAGATCGGGAAGCTACTAGAAAGAGTGATCGCTTCCCGGCTCATCCAGCATCTGGCGAGTGATGGGCCGCAGATCTCTAAGAACCAATTGGGGTTCCGGTCGGGGCGATCGACCCTCGATGCCCTGACCGCCCTGAGGAGGTTCACGGAGGATGCGGCTCAGAGGGGGCAGGGGGCTATGGCGGTGTCGCTCGACATCGCTAATGCCTTCGGCTCCCTCCCATTTGAGGTAATAGAGGAGGCACTCCGATACCACCGAGTGCCTCCCTATCTGCGGAGGGTGGTGGGACACTACCTGCAGGATAGGGTAGTGTCCTACATGGGGAGGACGGCCAGGGAGGAAAGGCGGATGGCCTCCGGTGTTCCCCAGGGGTCCGTCCTGGGACCCCTACTGTGGAACATCGGATTCGATTGGGCCATCCGCGGAAAGGTGCTGCCCCAGATGGCGGTCATCTGCTATGCAGATGACACGCTTGTAGCAGTCCGGGACAGCACCTGGAGGGAGCTGAAGGCGAGGGCTGAGGCCGGAGCCACCCTGCTGGTCCGGAGAATCGAGGCGCTCGGCCTCCGCGTGGCCCTCCAAAAAACTGAGGCCCTTTATTTTAGAGGGCCGAAGTGGAAGGTGCCAGCGGGGGCCAACCTTCGGATCGGCGGGGGCGAGGTCGCGGTGAAGGCCCGGATGACCTATCTGGGCCTCACCCTCGACGGGGGTTGGCGTTTCAGAGACCACTTCCAGACGCTGACCCCCCGGCTCGTGGGGGCGGCAGCAGCCCTAGCTGGGCTCCTCCCCAACACCAGAGGTCCGGGTGTGCAGGCAAGACGCCTGTACACCATGGTCGTCAAGAGTATGGCCCTGTACGGCGCGCCGATCTGGGCAGACGCCCTAGACGCGCCAAATAGGGCCCTCCTACGCAGGCCGCAACGCATTGTTGCGGCGCGTGCGTGCCGGGCCTACCGCACGGTAGGCCACGCGGCGGCCTGCGTCCTGGCCGGCACTCCTCCTTGGGAGATCGAAGCGAGGGTGCTGGCCGAGGAATACCGGGTGCGGGCCGAGCTCAGAGGCCGGGGTGGCTCTCACACCCCGGAGGAGCACGCCCGCGCTCGGCAGAGGAGGAGGAAAATGACGACCATAGAGCTTTGGGCGACAGGCCTCGCGGACGCCAAATACGGGGTCCGCACAATTGAGGCCATCCGTCCACTGCTCTCGGAATGGTGCGGGAGGGGCCACGGGTCCCTCACCTTCCGACTGACGCAGGTTCTGTCAGGACATGGCTGTTTCGGGCGGTACCTGCGTCGGATCGGAAGGGAGGAGACGGCGTCGTGCCACGGGTGCGGCGAACGGGACGATACGGCACAGCACACGCTAGAGGTGTGTTGTGCCTGGTCTGATGAGCGCCGCACCCTGGTGGCGGCGATCGGCGGAGACCTCTCGCTCCCCGGCGTAATAAGCGCCATGCTAAGAAGCGAGAGGTCATGGGATGGCGTAGCCTCCTTCTGCGAAGCTGTCATCTCGCAGAAGGAGGCGATGGAGCGGGAGCGCGAGATAGACTCCCAGGCGCCCCCAACCCGAAGACGAAGACCGGGAAGGAGAGCGCGGCAATACGTGGCCGCCCTCCCCGACCCTACAGACGGCGCCTAACGGCGAAACGCAGGCGGGGTCGCGGTAGCAAGCTCACGCGTCCCCGTGGCCCCGCCGTAATGCGTCAGAGGGCAGTCAGGTTTTAGTGGGTATTCCGGCCACCTTTCTTACACTTTCTGCGGCCGGCGAGTCCCACACTCCCTACGCCATTGCACAGCCCGGCGTAGGGGTGCGTAACGCATTTCCTGACTATAAAAAAAAAAAAAAAAAAAGGTTAGGTTAGGTTAGGTTAGGCTCCCCATCCACGGACCTGCTGGGTTGTCTCAGTGGGCGGAGAGGTGAACTCCGACGTGGCGCGTCCCCGGGTGGCGGATAGGGGAACGCTCCGACTTGTAGTCGGAGTAGGGCGATTAGCGCCCCGCGGTCCAAACACCGGGGGGGGAAATGGGTAAGGGGGGGGAGGTGGGAAGGTTAGGGGGCGGCCCGGCGTGCATTAACACCGCCGTCGGGAACAACCGTCCAAAACTAGGGGAGGCACGCCGACCCCCTAGCACCCCGTAGCCTAGTGTCTCTTCAACGATCTCCATCGAATCGGCGTTATGGAGTATGTCGAGGCACTAGAGCGGAGGGCTTGCCTTAACCGGCCGGCCCGCGAGAAAGGAAAACTCTATAAAAACCCGACAGCGAAGTCGTTAAAACCTGTAGATACCTGGCGACCTCTACAGTATGTAGCCTTACCCTGCGGAATGGGCGTCACCCGGGGGTGGACCTGTTGATCGACCCTTCTCGTGGGAACATATATGGAAACCAAAATTAAAAACATTGTGGAGAGGAGTGTTGCGAAAGGTGATGAGTTGGTTCAGGAGGAGACGAGGCGTCCATCAATAGATGGCGCAAATGTGAAGGAGGCGAGAGTACTGCTGGAGCGCGTTCCGGCTGTGCGCCAACCGGCGCTCAGTGATACGGATTCCGACGCGTCGACCGTGGATATGGAGTTAGAGCCATCCCAGGACCGTGAAAACCGGCACCCCGGGTATTCCTGGGGGAGTCTAGGTCGTAAGCGGCTGCGGGCCGTCGCAGTTGGCGACGTGGAGACGGGCCCCTCGCCCAAAGTGGCAGGGACGAGAAAAGGCCGAGGACGGCCGCCGACAACCGGCGAGTACGTCGGCCTCGCCCAGGCGAAGCGGGAGCTGGCAGAGGCTACTCAACGCCAACTCGAAATGGAGGCGGAAAAGGACGTAGCCGAGATGACGAAGGGGCTGCGGAATACCAGAGCAGGGGCCCGACTTTCGGAGACCTCTGCATCTGAACTTGAAGATGAACACGAACTAGGCTCCGCGGAACTAGGGGGACAAATAGAGCTTGGCGCAGCAGCCGTGGCGGCCGTCTGCGAAAAATCTAACAACTTGAAAGGGACATCCAAGAAGGCGCTCAAGGAAGCGGTAGCGCAGATTCGGGCAGCGTCAAGGCTCCTGATGACGCGCAATGTCAACGAGGAGACGAGGCTTTTGCGAGCGGCCAACTCTCGCCTACAGGCGGAAATGGCCGCATTGAAGAAAGAAGTGGCGGAGCTAAAGGCGTGCATGGAGCAGGCGGGGGCGACACCCAAACCCGCCGCAGCGACATGTCCGCAGACAAAGGAAGAGGAACTGGAGAACCGGATCCTGAGCAGGCTCTCGGACCGGCTCAACGCCCGAATAGACGGGCTAGAGCCGCGTCTGAACCCGGAGCCTCGCTTGCGACCGGCACTGGCTCACGACAGGCGCGAGGCGGAAGCCGGGCGGAAACCCTCGGCAAACCGTCCACGTCAAAAACCGGACATGACCCAGGCTGAACTGCCTGAAGTGCGCCTCCCTAAACCGGTCCAACCCGGCTGGATAAAGGTTGGCGCAAAGGGGAAGGCGAAGGCGTCGACCTCAAAAACGGCGCCGGCCGCTTTTTCTTCTTCCGCGGCTAAACCCACCCAGCCGAGAAAAGAAGTGACGAAAAAGGCCAAGAAGACGAGTCGTACCCTCCCGCCGGCGCCTGCATCCATGGTGGAGACCATGGCGTCGGTCGTGAAGAGGGGCATAAGGGAAAAGGCGCCGATGGTCACCAGATCGGCACCCACCACGACGAAGAAGAAGGAGATCAAGCCCTCGCCCAAGCTGCGGGCCCCCAAGACCTCGGCAGTCGTGGTGACCTTAAACCCCACGGCTGTGGAGAAGGGGGTCACATACGCCAAAGCTCTGGCCGAGGCGAGGCAAAGGGTCAACCTTAAGGACCTAGAAATTGGGAGCGTCCGTTTTAGGCGTGCAGCAACTGGGGCCTCAATTATCGAGGTCCCCGGTGCGGCTAGCGCGCCGAAGGCGGACCTCCTAGCGGAAAGGCTCCGCGAGGTGTTCGGGAACGGTGGCGATGTCACCGTCTCTAGACCTACGAGAATGGCGGAGCTTATAGTGGCGGGGTTGGATGACTCCGTCACTAAAGAAGAGGTGGCAGCAGCGGTCTGTGCAAAAGGCGGATGCGCGGCAGACCGACTCAAAATGGGAACACTCCGCCAGGAGAAGTCTGGTCTCTTCGCCGTATGGGTGGCATGCCCAGTCGAAGCCGCCAAGAAGGTGGTCGAGGGCAAACTGCTCGTTGGCTGGGTCTCGGCCAGGGTGAAGCTCCTCGAACGCAGGGAGCTGAGGTGCTTCAAGTGCCTTCACGCTGGTCACGTCAAGGCACGGTGTACCGCGGAGGTTGACCGGGGGCTTCTGTGCTACCGGTGCGGCCAGGCGGGACACCGCGCCGCCGTATGTCACGATGCCCCCCACTGCGCACTGTGTGCGGAGGCCGGGAAGGCATCGAACCATCGCCTGGGGAGCAAGAAATGCTCGGCCCCCAGGAAAAAGATGTTTAGCAGAGTGTTTGTTGCGAGCAGCGCCAGCCCGCAACAAGCACAAACACCACCGAGCGGTGTACAGGAGATGGAGACGGAAAACTCAACATCATGAAGACAAGGCCTACTAAATATCTGCAAGCCAACATCAACCACTGCGCCAGAGCTCAGGATCTCTTGATCCAGAGCATGGCGCAGTGGTCGATAAACATAACGGTGGTGACGGAGCCCTACCTAATCCCAAGGAGGAACAATTGGGTGGGCGATGACGACGAGTTGGCGGCAATCGCGGTGTCAAACGACACCGTGATAAGGAGGTCGCGGAAAGGCCGAGGAATCGTCGCGGCTCTGTGCGGCGATGTGATGGTAGTCGGGGCGTACTTTTCGCCGAACCGGTCACTATCCGATTTCGAGACCTTCCTCGGGGAGATGGACTCGGTCCTGGCCTGGTGCCGCCCAAGCCGGATCGTTGTGGCTGGCGACCTGAACGCCAAGTCTACGGTCTGGGGGTGCGCTGCCACGGACGCGAGGGGAGAGCTGGTGGAGGAGTGGCTCGCCTCGAATGGGCTGGTCGTCCTGAACACCGGGGACACGGACACGTGCGTGCGGATGCAGGGTGGCTCAATCGTGGACGTGTCCTTCGCCAGTGCGGACCTGGCACGAACCGTCCGGGACTGGGGAGTCCTGGAGGGTGTGGAGACATTGTCCGATCACCGGTACATCCGGTTTGACGTCTCCCCCCTCTCTGGCGGTACCGGTCCCGGGCGTGTCGCGGCGGAGATCGGCCCGAGGTGGGCGCTGAAGAAACTGGACGGAGAAGCGGCGATCGAGGCGGCCCTGGTCGCCAGCTGGAACCCAGTACTGGACGTGACAACGGTAGAGTCCGAGTCGCGGTGGCTCCACGAAGCAGTCACGCACATCTGTGACGTCGCGATGCCCCGCGTGGTGCGGCCCCCGGCTCGGACGGCGGTGTATTGGTGGTCGGAAGAGCTCGGCCGTCTTCGTGCGTCGTGCGTGTCAGCGAGGCGGCAGTACTCCCGCTACCGTCGTCGCAGACGAGGCGGGCGCACGGAGGACGAGGAGCAGAGGCGCCTCTACACCGCCTACCAGGACGCTAAAAAGGCTCTCAGGGTGGCAATCGCGGAAGCGAAGGAGGGGGCCTGGCAGGAGCTGCTTGCGTCGTTGGACGTCGACCCCTGGGGTCGGCCATATCGGCTCGTCATGAGCAAGCTCAGGCCCTGGGCCCCACCCCTAACGGCTAGCATGGACCCAGTAGTACTGGACAGAGTGGTGGAGACCTTGTTCCCCTCCGTGAGGGAAGAATTTGAGGCACCGAAAATGGTGTTTGCGCCAGCGACGTCAAATCGCGATGCGGACGACGGGGAAGTCCCGGAAGTGGAAGAGAGGGAACTGTGGGCGGCTGTGGCACGGCTTCAGGCCAAAAACACCGCCCCTGGCCCCGATGGGATCCCCGGGCGCATATGGGTCTTGGCGCTAAAACACGGGTTGGAGGAGAGGTTCCGAGCCCTTCTAACTCGGTGCCTTAAGGACCATACTTTCCCAGGCGACTGGAAGACGGGGAAACTCGTATTGATTGGAAAGGCGGGAAGACCGGCAGAGTCACCATCGGCGTATCGCCCGATAGTCCTGCTCGGGGAGGCGGGTAAGCTCTTTGAGCGCGTTATTGCGACTCGCCTCACCGAGCATCTCGACCAAGTAGGGCCAAATTTGGCAGGCTGCCAACATGGTTTCCGGCGCGGCCGCTCCACCATCGATGCTATTGCACGGGTGAGGGCCGTCGCCGAAGAGGAGGTAATTAAGGGTGGCGTCGTCTTGGCGGTATCTTTAGATATCGCCAACGCCTTTAACACGTTACCTCGCGTAAGTATAATGGAGGCCCTGCGGTTCCATGGGGTCCCGTTGTACTTGCGTGAGACGATTAAGGCCTACCTATCGGACAGGACAGTGGTATATCCCACAACTACCGGATTTGGACAGAGGAGAGTGTCGTGCGGCGTTCCACAGGGTTCCGTTTTAGGGCCACTACTGTGGAACGTCGGTTACGACTGGGTCCTCCGCGGCCCGACTCTCCGCGGCGTTAGCGTCGTCTGCTACGCGGACGACACACTGGTGTTGGCAAGGGGCGGTAGCTATCGGGAGGCGAGCGTGTTAGCTACTGCCGGAGTAGCCCAAGTAGTGGGCAGGATTAAGAACCTGGGCCTGACGGTGGCCTTGGACAAATCCGAGGCCCTGTGTTTTCACGGGCCTCGCCGAGCGCCACCGCCGAGCGCTCATTTGATAGTGGGTGGAGTTTCCATCGGCGTCGGGTCCACAATGAAGTACCTGGGAGTTGTGCTCGATAGCCGGTGGAACTTCAAGGAACATTTCCGGCGGATGGCTCCGAAGCTCGCGCGCACTTCGTTCGCCCTGAGCAGGCTATTGCCTAATCTGGGCGGACCGAGCGCGAGCTGTCGTCGCCTCTATGCCGGAGTTGTACGGTCGATGGCCTTGTACGGGGCCCCCATCTGGGCAGATGCCCTCGGACGCCAGAACAAAGCCCAACTGCGCAGATCGCAGAGGGTAGTGGCGCTCCGAGCGGCAAGAGCGTACCGCACGGTTTCGTGGGAGGCGGCATGCGCGCTGGCCGGGACTCCCCCATGGGAACTGGAGGCGTCGGCGTTGGCGGAGGTCTACTGGAAGTCCGCCGACGCCAAAGGTCGGGGTGAGGTCCCAAGTGTCGAAGAAATCGGCGAGTGGCGACAGAGCGCAAGAGACACAGTCCTGCGCAGCTGGCAACAACAGCTAAGCCAGCCGGGAGCGGGTCACCGCACCATAGCGGCGATCCGCCCTGTATTAACAGAGTGGCTGACGAGACGGTGGGGTGCGCTCTCATATCGCCTAGTGCAGGTCCTTTCGGGGCATGGCTGTTTCGGGAGGTACCTGTGCAACGTGGCCAAACGGGAGCGCACTCCTCAGTGCAGATTCTGCGGCGCCGAAGAGGACGACGCGGATCACACCCTCACGTGCTGCTCAGCATGGGCGGAGGAGCGAACCGCGCTCGTGAGCGACACTGGACATGACATCTCGCTGCCGGCCGTTGTGTCTGCGATGGTCGGCAGCAAACCCGGATGGAGCGCCGTCGCCGCCTTTTGCGAGGCGGTGATGGAAAAGAAGGAAGTGGACGAGCGACGCCGGGAGGATGATCCGGAGGAGGATCCCGTGCGCCGCCGCCGACCGATGCGCCGACGCCGGGCTTATGCCCAGGCGTCTTAATATGCAAGACGTGTTGGTTGGTGCCGGGTTGCTCCCAACCCGGTAAGAGTGAGGGCGATAGTTCTCCGTCGCCCCACTCGGAGATGATGTGGCCTAGGCCACGAGAGACGTGTTCTGAGAAGGACGAACGCCCTGCCGGGGACAAGGATAAGGGTAACTGTCACCTTAGCCCCGGCACAAGTAGGCGGGCAGAAGTGGGCACTGGGGTTTTAGTGGGTATTGCCGAACGTCTTTAGGCGACCCCCACACTCCCCGCGCCACTTGCACAGCCCAGGCGCGGGGGTCAATAAACGGATTTCCGCAGATAAAAAAAAAAAAAAAAAAGGTTAGGTTCCCCATCCACATGGTGCGGGAGGGGCCACGGGTCCCTCACCTTCCGACTGACGCAGGTTCTGTCCGGGCATGGCTGTTTCGGGCGGTACCTGCGTCGGATCGGAAGGGAGGAGACGGCGTCGTGCCATGGGTGCGGCGAACGGGATGATACGGCACAGCACACGCTAGAGGTGTGTTGTGCCTGGTCTGACGAGCGCCGCACCCTGGTGGCGGCGATCGGCGGGGACCTCTCGCTTCCCGGCGTAATAAGCGCCATGCTAAGAGACGAGAGGTCATGGGTTGGCGTAGCCTCCTTCTGCGAAGCCGTCATCTCGCGGAAGGAGGCGATGGAGCGGGAGCGCGAGATAGACTCCCAAGCGCCCCCACGCCGAAGACGAAGACCGGGAAGGAGAGCGCGGCAATACGTGGCCGCCCTCCCCGACCCTACAGACGGCGCCTAAAGGCGAAACGCAGGCGGGGTCGCGGTAGCAAGCTCACGCGTCCCCGTGGCCCCGCCGTAATGCGTCAGAGGGCAGTCAGGTTTTAGTGGGTATTCCGGTCACCTCTTCTTACACCTTCTGTGGCCGGCGAGTCCCACACTCCCTACGCCATTGCACAGCCCGGCGTAGGGGTGCGTAACGCATTTCCTGACTATAAAAAAAAAAAAAAAAAAAAAAAAAAAAAAAAAAAAAAAAAAAGGTTAGGTTCCACCCAAACCCCCACGGACCTGCTGGGTTGTCTCAGTGGGCGGAGAGGTGAACTCCGACGTGGCGCGTCCCCGGGTGGCGGATAGGGGAACGCTCCGGCCTGGTGCGAGCCGGAGTAGGGCTAAAGCCCCGCGGACCAAACACCAAGGGGAGCCTGCGACCTCGGTTGCGGGCGACCCGATCCGGCGGGCCCACTTGTGGGCTGCTGGAGTTGGCCGGCCCTTGATCAAGGGCTGGCCCCCAGGGAGGTCGCTGGGGGTGGGCTCTGTGAGTCCGCCCTTTGTAGCGAAACTGCGGGGATTATGTGGTCCCCGCAGTAGTTGTGGTGGTGAGTCGCGGAGGAGGAGGAGTGTTGGTATTTCGGTGCGCCACTCTCCCTATCCTCCGCGACTCAGCGGCGTCGCACCGCGTCTGCGACGGCAGTGGGGCTGCGGGGGAGAGGGGTTTCTCCGACCCCTCGCGGCCGTATTGCACGCGTAATCCCGGCGGCGACGCTGGGACCGCGGGCCCTTGTCTTTTTCAAGACGGGGGCCGCGAGGAGTGAACCTCTATAAAAAACTCAAGGCGGCACCAGCAGGGGAGGGCGGGGATTCCCGAACCTGCATTGCACTGGTGGCGTCTCCTCAGGTGGAGCCGGAAACGGCTGGCGCTGGCGGGGCCGCGGAGGTTGTGCGAAAGCGTTCCCGTAGCCCCTCCGATATGCGCATACGAGGCAATGTCAGGTTTTAGTCGGTTCGAGTCCGACATAATCCGAACTTGTCCTCGCGAGGGAGGATATGCGTGGGCATTTCCTGACGTAAAAAAAAAAAAAAAAAAAAAAAAAAAAAAAAAAAGGTTCCACCCAAACCCACGGACCTGCTGGGTTGTCTCAGTGGGCGGAGAGGTGAACTTCGACGTGGCGCGTCCCCGGGTGGCGGATAGGGGAACGCTCCGGCCTGGTGCGAGCCGGAGTAGGGCGAAAGCCCCGCGGACCAAACACCAAGGGGAGCCTGCGACCTCGGTCGCGGGCGACCCGTTCTGGCGGGCCCACTTGTGGGCTGGCTGGAGTCTGGCCGGCCCTTGATCAAGGGCTGGCCCCAGGGAGGTCGCTGGGGGTGGGCTCTTTGAGTCCGCCCTTTGTAGCGAAACTGCGGGGATTATGGGGTCCCCGCAGTAGTTGTGGTGGTGAGTCGCGGAGGAGGAGGAGTGTTGGTATTTCGGTGCGCCACTCTCCCTATCCTCCGCGACTCAGCGGCGTCGCACCGCGTCTGCGACGGCAGTGGGGCCGCGGGGGGGAGGGGGTTTCTCTGACCTCTCGTGGCCGTATTGCACGCGTAATCCCGGCGGCGACGCTGGGACCGCGGGCCCTTGTCTTTTTCAAGACGGGGGCCGCGAGGAGTGAACCTCTATAAAAAACTCAAGGCGGCACCAGCAGGGGAGGGCGGGGATTCCCGAACCTGCATTGCACTGGTGCCGCCTCCTCAGGTGGAGCCGGAAACGGCTGGCGCTGGCGGGGCCGCGGAGGTAAGCGAAAGCGTTCCCGTAGCCCTTCCGATTTGCGCATACGAGGCGTTGTCAGGTTTTAGTCGGTTCGAGTCCGACATAATCCGAACTTGTCCCCGCGAGGGAGGATATGCGTGGGCATTTCCTGACGTAAAAAAAAAAAAAAAAAAAAAAAAAAAAAAAAAAAAAAAAAAAAAGGTTCCACCCAAACGGGGCGGCCCGGCGTGCATTAACACCGCCGTCGGGAACAACCGTCCAAAACTAGGGGAGGCACGCCGACCCCCTAGCACCCCGTAGCCTAGTGTCTCTTCAACGATCTCCATCGAATCGGCGTTATGGAGTATGTCGAGGCACTAGAGCGGAGGGCTTGCCTTAACCGGCCGGCCCGCGAGAAAGGAAAACTCTATAAAAACCCGACAGCGAAGTCGTTAAAACCTGTAGATACCTGGCGACCTCTACAGTATGTAGCCTTACCCTGCGGAATGGGCGTCACCCGGGGGTGGACCTGTTGATCGACCCTTCTCGTGGGAACATATATGGAAACCAAAATTAATAACATTGTGGATAGGAGTGTTGCGAAAGGTGATGAGTTGGTTCAGGAGGAGGCGAGGCGTCCATCAATAGATGGCGCAAATGTGAAGGAGGCGAGAGTACTGCTGGAGCGCGTTCCGGCTGTGTGCCAACCGGCGCTCAGTGATACGGATTCCGACGCGTCGACCGTGGATATGGAGTTAGAGCCATCCCAGGACCGTGAAAACCGGCACCCCGGGTATTCCTGGGGGAGTCTAGGTCGTAAGCGGCTGCGGGCCGTCGCAGTTGGCGACGTGGAGACGGGCCCCTCGCCCAAAGTGGCAGGGACGAGAAAAGGCCGAGGACGGCCGCCGACAACCGGCGAGTACGTCGGCCTCGCCCAGGCGAAGCGGGAGCTGGCAGAGGCTACTCAACGCCAACTCGAAATGGAGGCGGAAAAGGACGTAGCCGAGATGACGAAGGGGCTGCGGAATACCAGAGCAGGGGCCCGACTTTCGGAGACCTCTGCATCGGAACTGGAGGACGAACACGAATTAGGCTCGGCAGAGCTAGGGGGACAAATTGAACTTGGCGCAGCGGCGGTGGCGGCCGTCTGTGAAAAGTCCAATAACTTGAAAGGGACATCTAAGAAGGCGCTCAAGGAGGCGGTAGCGCAGATTCGAGCGGCGTCAAGGCTCCTAATGACGCGCAATGTAAACGAGGAGACGAGGCTTCTGCGAGCGGCCAACTCTCGCCTACAGGCGGAAATGGCCGCATTGAAGAAAGAAGTGGCGGAGCTAAAGGCGTGCATGGAGCAGGCGGGGGCGACACCCAAACCCGTCGCAGCGACATGTCCGCAGACAAAGGAAAAGGAACTGGAGAACCGGATCCTGAGCAGGCTCTCGGACCGGCTCAACGCCCGAATAGACGGGCTAGAGCCGCGTCTGAACCCGGAGCCTCGCTTGCGACCGGCACTGGCTCACGACAGGCGTGAGGCGGAAGCCGGGCGGAAACCCTCGGCAAGCCGTCCTCGTCAAAAACCGGAAATAACCCAGGCGGAACGGCCTGAAGTGCGCCTCCCCAAAGCGGTCCAACCGGGTTGGATAAAGGTTGGCGCAAAGGGGAAGGCGAAGGCGTCGACATCTACATCGGCGCCGGCCGCTTCTTCTTCTTCCGCGGCTAAACCCACCCAGCCGGGAAAAGAAGTGACAAAAAAGGCCAAGAAGACGAGTCGTCCCCTCCCGCCGGCGCCTGCATCCATGGTGGAGACCATGGCGTCGGTCGTGAAGAGGGGCATAAGGGAAAAGGCGCCGATGGTCACCAGATCGGCGCCCACCACGACGAAGAAGAAGGAGATCAAGCCCTCGCCCAAGCTGCGGGCCCCCAAGACCTCGGCAGTCGTGGTGACCTTAAACCCCACGGCTGTGGAGAAGGGGGTCACATACGCCAAAGCTCTGGCCGAGGCGAGGCAAAGGGTCAACCTTAAGGACCTTGAAATTGGGAGCGTCCGTTTTAGGCGTGCAGCAACTGGGGCCTCAATTATCGAGGTCCCCGGTGCGGCTAGCGCGCCGAAGGCGGACCTCCTAGCGGAAAGGCTCCGCGAGGTGTTCGGGAACGGTGGCGATGTCACCGTCTCTCGACCTACGAGAATGGCGGAGCTTATAGTGGCGGGGTTGGATGACTCCGTCACTAAAGAAGAGGTGGCAGCAGCGGTCTGTGCAAAAGGCGGATGCGCGGCAGACCGACTCAAAATAGGAACACTCCGCCAGGAGAAGTCTGGTCTCTTCGCCGTATGGGTGGCATGCCCAGTCGAAGCCGCCAAGAAGGTGGTCGAGGGCAAACTGCTCGTTGGCTGGGTCTCGGCCAGGGTGAAGCTCCTCGAACGCAGGGAGCTGAGGTGCTTCAAGTGCCTTCACGCTGGTCACGTCAAGGCACGGTGTACCGCGGAGGTTGACCGGGGGCTTCTGTGCTACCGGTGCGGCCAGGCGGGACACCGCGCCGCCGTATGTCACGATGCCCCCCACTGCGCACTGTGTGCGGAGGCCGGGAAGGCATCGAACCATCGCCTGGGGAGCAAGAAATGCTCGGCCCCCAGGAAAAAGATGTTTAGCAGAGTGTTTGTTGCGAGCAGCGCCAGCTCGCAACAGACACAACCACCACCGAGCGGTGTACAAGAGATGGAGACCGAGAACTGTACAAAATGATGACAAGGGCTTCCAAATACCTGCAAGCCAACATCAACCACTGCGCCAGAGCTCAGGATCTTTTGATTCAGAGCATGGCGCAGTGGTCGATAAACATAATGGTGGTGACGGAGCCCTACTTAATCCCAAAGAGGAACAACTGGGTGGGCGATGAAGACGAGCTGGCGGCAATCGCGGTGTCAAACGACACCGTGATAAAAAGGTCCCAGAAAGGTCGAGGAGTCGTCGCGGCTTTGTGCGGCGATGTGATGGTGGTCGGGGCGTACTTTTCGCCGAACCGGCCACTATCCGAGTTCGAGGCGTTCCTCGGGGAGATGGACTCGGTCCTGGCCTGGTGCCGACCAAACCGAATCGTTGTGGCTGGCGACCTGAACGCCAAGTCCACAGTCTGGGGGTGCCCTGCCACGGACGCGAGGGGAGAGTTGGTGGAGGAGTGGCTCGCCTCGAATGGGCTTGTCGTCCTAAACGTCGGGGACACGGACACGTGCGTGCGGATGCAGGGTGGCTCAATCGTGGACGTGTCCTTCGCCAGTGCGGACCTGGCACGAACCGTTCGGGACTGGGGAGTCCTGGAGGGTGTGGAGACGCTGTCCGATCATCGGTACATCCGGTTTGACGTCGCCCCCCTCTCTGGCGGTCCCGGTCCCGGGCGTGTCGCGGCGGAGATCGGCCCGAGGTGGGCGCTGAAGAAGATGGACGGAGAAGCGGCGATCGAGGCGGCTCTGGTCGCAGGGTGGAACGCAATACCGGACGTGACAACGGTAGAGTCCGAGTCGCAGTGGCTCCACGAAGCAGTCACGCACATCTGTGACGTCGCGATGCCCCGCGTGGTGCGGCCCCCGGCTCGGACGGCTGTGTATTGGTGGTCGGAAGACCTCGGCCGTCTTCGTGCGTCCTGCGTGTCAGCGAGGCGGCAGTACTCCCGCTACCGTCGCCGCACACGAGGCGGGCGCACGGAGGACGAGGAGGAGAGGCGCCTCTACACCGCCTACCAGGACGTGAAGAAGACCCTCAGGGTGGCCATAGCGGAAGCGAAGGAGGGGGCCTGGCAGGAGCTGCTGGCGTCGTTGGACGTCGACCCGTGGGGTCGGCCATATCGGCTCGTCATGAGCAAGCTCAGGCCCTGGGCCCCACCTCTAACGGCTAGTATGGACCCGCAAGTACTGGACAGAGTGGTGGAGACCTTGTTCCCCTCCATGAGGGAAGAATTTGAGGCACCGAAAATGGTGTTTGCGCCAGCGACGTCAAATCGCGATGCGGACGACGGGGAAGTCCCGGAAGTGGAAGAGAGGGAACTGTGGGCGGCTGTGGCACGGCTTCAGGCCAAAAACACCGCCCCGGGCCCCGATGGGATCCCCGGGCGCATATGGGTCCTGGCGCTAAAGCACGGTTTGGAGGAGAGGTTCCGAGCCCTTCTAACTCGGTGCCTTAAGGACCATACTTTCCCAGGCGACTGGAAGACGGGGAAACTCGTATTGATTGGAAAGGAGGGAAGACCGGCAGAGTCACCATCGGCGTATCGTCCGATAGTCCTGCTCGGGGAGGCGGGTAAGCTCTTTGAGCGCGTTATTGCGACTCGCCTCACCGAGCATCTCGACCGAGTAGGGCCAAATTTGGCAGACTGCCAGCATGGTTTCCGGCGCGGCCGCTCCACCATCGATGCTATTGCACGGGTGAGGGCTGTCGCCGAAGAGGAGGTCGTTAAGGGTGGCGTCGTCTTGGCGGTATCTTTAGATATCGCCAACGCCTTTAACACGTTACCTCGCGTAAGTATAATGGAGGCCCTGCGGTTCCATGGGGTCCCGTTGTACTTGCGTGAGACGATTAAGGCCTACCTATCAGACAGGACAGTGGTATATCCCACAAATACCGGATTTGGACAGAGGAGAGTGTCGTGCGGCGTTCCACAGGGTTCCGTTTTAGGGCCACTACTGTGGAACGTCGGTTACGACTGGGTCCTACGCGGCCCGACTCTCCGCGGCGTTAGTGTCGTCTGCTACGCGGACGACACACTGGTGTTGGCAAGGGGCGGTAGCTATCGGGAGGCGAGCGTGTTAGCTACTGCCGGAGTTGCCCAAGTAGTGGGCAGGATTAAGAACCTGGGCCTGACGGTGGCCTTGGACAAATCCGAGGCCCTGTGTTTTCACGGGCCTCGCCGAGCGCCACCGCCGAGCGCTCAACTGATTGTGGGCGGAGTTTCCATCGGCGTCGGGTCCACAATGAAGTACCTGGGAGTTGTGCTCGATAGCCGGTGGAACTTCAAGGAACATTTCCGGCAGATGGCTCCGAAGCTCGCGCGCACTTCGTTCGCCCTGAGCAGGCTATTGCCTAATCTGGGCGGACCGAGCGCGAGCTGTCGTCGCCTCTATGCCGGAGTTGTACGGTCGATGGCCTTGTACGGGGCCCCTATCTGGGCGGATGCCCTCGGACGCCACAACAAAGCCCAACTGCGCAGATCGCAGAGGGTAGTGGCGCTCCGAGCGGCAAGAGCGTACCGCACGGTTTCGTGGGAGGCGGCATGCGTGCTGGCCGGGACTCCCCCATGGGAACTGGAGGCGTCGGCGTTGGCGGAGGTCTACTGGAAGTCCGCCGACGCCAAAGGTCGGGGTGAAGTCCCAAGTATTGAGGACATTGGCGAGTGGCGACAGAGCGCAAGGGACACAGTCCTGCGCAGCTGGCAACAACAGCTAAGCCAGCCGGGAGCGGGTCATCGCACCATAGCGGCGATCCGCCCTGTATTAACAGAGTGGCTGACGAGACGGTGGGGTGCGCTCTCATATCGCCTAGTGCAGGTCCTTTCGGGGCATGGCTGCTTCGGGAGGTACCTTTGCAACGTGGCCAAACGGGAGCGCACTCCTCAGTGCCGCTTCTGCGGCGCCGAAGAGGACGACGCGGATCACACCCTCACGTGCTGCTCAGCATGGGCAGAGGAGCGAGCCGCGCTCGTGAATGAAATCGGACATGACATCTCGCTGCCGGCCGTTGTGTCTGTGATGGTCGGCAGCGAAACCGGATGGAGTGCTGTCGCCGCCTTTTGCGAGGCGGTGATTGAGAATAAAGAAGTGGACGAGCGACGACGGGAGGATGATCCGGAGGAGGATCCCGTGCGCCGCCGCCGACCGATGCGCCGACGCCGGGCTTTTGCCCAAACGACGTAATATGGTCGGTGCCGGGTTGGGAGACCCGGTATGAGTGGGGGCGATAGTTCTCCGTCGCCCCCACCCGGAGATGGACAATGTGGCCTAGGCCACGAGAGTCGTGTCCTGACAAGGACGAACGCCCTGCCGGGGACAAGGATAAGGGTAACTGTCACCTTAGCCCCGGCACAAGCGGCGGACAGAAGTGGGCACTGGGGTTTTAGTGGGTATGGCCGAACGACTTTAGGCGACCCCCACACTCCCCGCGCCACTTGCACAGCCCAGGCGCGGGGGTCAATAAACGGATTTCCCCAAGGAAAAAAAAAAAAAAAAGGTTCCACCCAAACGGGAGCGCACTTCTCAGTGCCGCTTCTGCGGCGCCGAAGAGGACGACGCGGATCACACCTTAGCATATTGTACAGCATGGGCGGAGGAGCGAGCCGAGCTCATGAATGAAATCGGAGTCGAAATCTCGCTGCCGGCCGTTGTGTCAGCGATGGTCGGCAGCAAACCCGGATGGAGCGCCGTCGCCGCTTTTTGCGAGGCGGTGATGGAAAAGAAAGAGATGGACGAGCGACGCCGGGAGGATGATCCGGAGGAGGATCCCGTGCGCCGCCGCCGACCGATGCGCCGACGCCGGGCCTTTGCCCAGGCGTCTTAATATGCAAAGACGTGTTGGTCGGTGCCGGGTTGGGAGACCCGGTAGGAGTGGGGGCGATAGTTCTCCGTCGCCTTCACTCGGAGATGGACAATGTGGCCTAGGCCACGAGAGTCGTGTCCTGACAAGGACGAACGCCCTGCCGGGGACAAGGATAAGGGTAACTGTCACCTTAGCCCCGGCACAAGTGGGCGGGCAGAAGTGGGCACTGGGGTTTTAGTGGGTATTGCCGAACGTCTTTAGGCGACCCCCACACTCCCCGCGCCACTTGCACAGCCCAGGCGCGGGGGTCAATAAATGGATTTCCCCAGATAAAAAAAAAAAAAAAAAAAGGTTAGGTTCCACGCCACCCACCCCCCCATCGACCGGGTTCCCGCCTTGTCGTGGCGGTGGGGCTCAGTAACCGTGGGAATGGGTCACCCACGGTGAAGCTAAGAGGAACCCAAGGCCGGTCCGTGAGGTAGGACCGGCCAGAGAGGGCCGCTCGGGGTGGGCTCATTGGAGCCCACCTTCGACGCACTGGAGGACTGCGGGGACTCGTCTCCCCCGCAGTGAGGGTGAGTCGCGGAGGGAGAGGAGTTCTGGTATCACGGTGCGCCACTCGCCCTGCCCTCCGCGACTCAGCGGGGTCGCACCGCAGATGCGGCGGCGGTGGGGCTGCGAGGGGAAGGGCAACTTTCCCCTTGCAGCTGCATTTCGCGTAATCCCGGCGCCGACGCTGGGACCGCGGGCCTCTGTCTTTTTCAAGACGGAGGCCGCGAGGAGTGAACCTCTATAAAAAAACTCAAGGCGGCGCCGGCGGGGGAGGGCGGGGATTCCCGAACCTGCATTGCACACGGTGCCGTCTCCGAGGAGCGCCCTTTTAAGGGCGCAGAGAGGGGCCCCATCCCGGGGCGGCCAGTGGGCGTCGCGGTGTCACGTGTTAACCATGCTCCCGTGGCGCCCACACCATGGCTATGAGGGAACGCGTGTGGTTTTAGTGGGTAGGCCCACTTCGGTGGGAGAGCCCCACAGACCCCCCTGGTGCCCCGACCAGGGGGCGTGCTTAAGGTCGCATTTCCACACCTAAAAAAAAAAAAAAAAAGGTTCCACGCCACCCACGGACCTGCTGAGTTGTCTCAGTGGGCGGAGAGGTGAACTCCGACGTGGCGCGTCCCCGGGTGGCGGATAGGGGAACGCTCCGGCTTGTAGTCGGGGTAGGGCGACTAGCGCCCCGCGGACCAAACACCTGGGGGGGGGGGGGAAATGGGTAAGGGGGGGGAGGTGGGAAGGTTAGGGGGCGGCCCGGCGTGCATTAACACCGCCGTCGGGAACAACCGTCCAAAACTAGGGGAGGCACGCCGACCCCCTAGCACCCCGTAGCCTAGTGTCTCTTCAACGATCTCCATCGAATCGGCGTTATGGAGTATGTCGAGGCACTAGAGCGGAGGGCTTGCCTTAACCGGCCGGCCCGCGAGAAAGGAAAACTCTATAAAAACCCGACAGCGAAGTCGTTAAAACCTGTAGATACCTGGCGACCTCTACAGTATGTAGCCTTACCCTGCGGAATGGGCGTCACCCGGGGGTGGACCTGTTGATCGACCCTTCTCGTGGGAACTTTATGGAAACCAAAATTAAAAACATTGAGGAGAGGAGTGTTGCGAAAGGTGATGAGTTGGTTCAGGAGGAGATGAGGCGCCCATCGATAGATGGCGCAAACATTAAGGAGGCGAGAGTGCGGCTGGAGCGCGTTCCGGTCGTGCGCCAACCAGCGCTCAGTGAAACGGATTCTGACGCTTCGACCGTGGACATGGAGATAGAGCCATCGGAGGACCGCGAAGACCGGCACCCCGGGTTTTCCTGGCGGAGTCTCGGTCGGAAGCGGCTGCGGGCCGTCGCAGTTGGCGACGTGGAGACGGGGCCCTCGCCCAAAGTGGCAGGGACGAGAAAAGGCCGCGGACGGCCGCCGACAACCGGCGAGTACGTTGGCCTCGCCCAGGCGAAGCGGGAGCTGGCAGAGGCTACCCAACGCCAACTCGAACTAGAGGCGGAAAAGGACGTAGCTGAGATGACGAAGGGGCTGCGGTCTACCAGAGCAGGGTCCCGACTTTCGGAGACCTCTGCTTCGGAACTTGAGGATGAACACGAACTAGGCTCGGCAGAGCTGGGGGGACAAATTGAACTTGGCGCAGCGGCCGTGGCGGCCGTCTGTGAAAAGTCCAACAACCTAAAAGGGACATCTAAGAAGGCGCTCAAGGAGGCGGTTGCGCAGATTCGGGCAGCGTCAAGGCTCCTGATGACGCGCAATATAAATGAAGAGACGAGACTTCTGCGAGCGGCCAACTCCCGCCTAAAGGCGGAAATGGCCGCACTGAAGAAAGAGGTGGCGGAGCTGAAGGCGTGCATGGAGCAGACGGGGGTGGCACCCAAACCCGTCGCAGCGACATACCCCCAGACAAAGGAAGAGGAACTGGAGAACCGGATCCTGAGCAGGCTCTCGGACCGGCTCAACGCCCGGATAGACGGGCTAGAGCCGCGTCTGAACCCGGAGCCTCGCTTGCGACCGGCACTGGCTCACGACAGGCGTGCGACGGAAGCTGGGCTGAAACCCTCGGCAAGCCGTCCACGCCGAACACCGGACATGACCCAGGCGGAACTGCCTGAAGTGCGTCTCCCCAAAGCGGTCCAACCGGGCTGGATAAAGGTTGGCGCAAAAGGGAAGGCGAAGGCGTCGACCTCTACATCGGCGCCGGCCGCTTCTTCCTCTTCCGCGGCCCAATCCACCCAGCCGGGCAAAGACAAGAACAAGAAGGCCAAGAAGACGAGTCGTCCCCTCCCGCCGGCGCCTGCATCCATGGTGGAGACCATGGCGTCGGTCGTGAAGAGGGGCCGAAGGGACAAGGCGCCGATGGTCATCAGATCGGCGCCCACCACGATGAGGAAGAAGGAGCAGGAGAGAGCCAAGGCTTCGCCTAAGCTGCGGGCCCCCAAGACCTCGGCAGTCGTGGTGACCTTAAATCCCACGGCTGTGGAGAAGGGGGTCACATACGCCAAAGCTCTGGCCGAGGCAAGGCAAAAAGTTAACCTGAAGGAACTAGAGATCGAGAGCGTCCGTTTCAAGCGCGCAGCAACTGGGGCCTCAATTATCGAGGTCCCCGGTGCCGCTAGCGCGCCGAAGGCTGACCTCCTCGCGGAAAGGCTCCGCGAGGTGTTCGGGAACGGTGGCGACGTCACAGTCTCCCGGCCAACAAAAATGGCGGAACTAATAGTGGCGGGGCTGGATGACTCCGTCACTAAAGAAGAGGTGGCAGCAGCGGTCTGTGCAAAAGGCGGATGCGGGGCAGACCGTCTGAAAGTCGGGACACTCCGCCAGGAGAAGTCTGGTCTCTTCGCCGTATGGGTGGCATGCCCAGTCGAATCCGCCAAGAAGGTGGTCGAGGGCAAACTGCTCGTTGGCTGGGTCTCGGCCAGGGTGAAGCTCCTCGAACGGAGGGAGCTGAGGTGCTTTAAGTGCCTTCACACTGGCCACGTCAAGGCACGGTGTACCGCGGAGGTTGACCGGGGGCTTCTGTGCTACCGGTGCGGCCAGGCGGGACACCGCGCCGCAGAATGTCACGATGCCCCCCACTGCGCACTGTGTGCGGAGGCCGGGAAGGCGTCGAACCATCGCCTGGGGAGCAAGAGATGCTCGGCCCCCAGGGAAAAGAAGTTCAGCAGAGTATTTGTTGCGAGCAGCGCCAGCTCGCAACAGACGCAACCACCACCGAGCGGTGTACAAGAGATGGAGACCGAGAACTCTACAAAATGACAACAAGGGCTTCCAAATACCTGCAAGCCAACATCAACCACTGCGCCAGAGCTCAGGATCTTTTGATTCAGAGCATGGCGCAGTGGTCGATAAACATAATGGTGGTGACGGAGCCCTACTTAATCCCAAAGAGGAACAACTGGGTGGGCGATGAAGACGAGCTGGCGGCAATCGCGGTGTCAAACGACACCGTGATAAAGAGGTCCCAGAAAGGTCGAGGAGTCGTCGCGGCTTTGTGCGGCGATGTGATGGTTGTCGGGGCGTACTTTTCGCCGAACCGGCCACTATCCGAGTTCGAGGCGTTCCTCGGGGAGATGGACTCGGTCCTGGCCTGGTGCCGACCAAACCGGATCGTTGTGGCTGGCGACCTGAACGCCAAGTCCACGGTCTGGGGGTGCTCTGCCACGGACGCGAGGGGAGAGCTGGTGGAGGAGTGGCTCGCCTCGAATGGGTTGACCGTCCTAAACACCGGGGATACGGACACGTGCGTGCGGATGCAGGGTGGCTCAATCGTGGACGTGTCCTTCGCCAGTGCTGACCTGGCACGAACCGTCCGGGACTGGGGAGTCCTGGAGGGTGTGGAGACGCTGTCCGATCATCGGTACATCCGGTTTGACGTCGCCCCCCTCTCTGGCGGTCCCGGTCCCGGGCGTGTCGCGGCGGAGATCGGCCCGAGGTGGGCGCTGAAGAAGATGGACGGAGAAGCGGCGATCGAGGCGGCTCTGGTCGCAGGGTGGAACGCAATACCGGACGTGACAACGGTAGAGTCCGAGTCGCAGTGGCTCCACGAAGCAGTCACGCACATCTGTGACGTCGCGATGCCCCGCGTGATGCGGCCCCCGGCTCGGACGGCGGTGTATTGGTGGTCGGAAGACCTCGGCCGTCGTCGTGCGTCCTGCGTGTCAGCGAGGCGGCAGTACTCCCGCTACCGTCGTCGCAGACGAGGCGGGCGCACGGAGGACGAGGAGCAGAGGCGCCTCTACACCGCCTACCAGGACGCGAAGAAGTCCCTCAGGGTGGCCATAGCGGAAGCGAAGGAGGGGGCCTGGCAGGAGCTGCTGGCGTCGTTGGACGTCGACCCGTGGGGTCGGCCATATCGGCTCGTCATGAGCAAGCTCAGGCCCTGGGCCCCACCTCTAACGGCCAGTATGGACCCGCAAGTACTGGACAGAGTGGTGGAGACCTTGTTCCCCTCCATGAGGGAAGAATTTGAGGCACCGAAAATGGTGTTTGCGCCAGCGACGTCAAATCGCGATGCGGACGACGGGGAAGTCCCGGAAGTGGAAGAGAGGGAACTGTGGGCGGCTGTGGCACGGCTTCAGGCCAAAAACACCGCCCCGGGCCCCGATGGGATCCCCGGGCGCATATGGGTCCTGGCGCTAAAGCACGGTTTGGAGGAGAGGTTCCGAGCCCTTCTAACTCGGTGCCTTAAGGACCATACTTTCCCAGGCGACTGGAAGACGGGGAAACTCGTATTGATTGGAAAGGAGGGAAGACCGGCAGAGTCACCATCGGCGTATCGCCCGATAGTCCTGCTCGGGGAGGCGGGTAAGCTCTTTGAGCGCGTTATTGCGACTCGCCTCACCGAGCATCTCGACAGAGTAGGGCCAAATTTGGCAGACTGCCAGCATGGTTTCCGGCGCGGCCGCTCCACCATCGATGCTATTGCACGGGTGAGGGCCGTCGCCGAAGAGGAGGTCGTTAAGGGTGGCGTCGTCTTGGCGGTATCTTTAGATATCGCCAACGCCTTTAACACGTTACCTCGCGTAAGTATAATGGAGGCCCTGCGGTTCCATGGGGTCCCGTTGTACTTGCGTGAGACGATTAAGGCCTACCTATCGGACAGGACAGTGGTATATCCCACAAATACCGGATTTGGACAGAGGAGAGTGTCGTGCGGCGTTCCACAGGGTTCCGTTTTAGGGCCACTACTGTGGAACGTCGGTTACGACTGGGTCCTACGCGGCCCGACTCTCCGCGGCGTTAGCGTCGTCTGCTACGCGGACGACACACTGGTGTTGGCAAGGGGCGGTAGCTATCGGGAGGCGAGCGTGTTAGCTACTGCCGGAGTAGCCCAAGTAGTGGGCAGGATTAAGAACCTGGGCCTGACGGTGGCCTTGGACAAATCCGAGGCCCTGTGTTTTCACGGGCCTCGCCGAGCGCCACCGCCGAGCGCTCAACTGATTGTGGGCGGAGTTTCCATCGGCGTCGGGTCCACAATGAAGTACCTGGGAGTTGTGCTCGATAGCCGGTGGAACTTCAAGGAACATTTCCGGCAGATGGCTCCGAAGCTCGCGCGCACTTCGTTCGCCCTGAGCAGGCTATTGCCTAATCTGGGCGGACCGAGCGCGAGCTGTCGTCGCCTCTATGCCGGAGTTGTACGGTCGATGGCCTTGTACGGGGCCCCTATCTGGGCGGATGCCCTCGGACGCCACAACAAAGCCCAACTGCGCAGATCGCAGAGGGTAGTGGCGCTCCGAGCGGCAAGAGCGTACCGCACGGTTTCGTGGGAGGCGGCATGCGTGCTGGCCGGGACTCCCCCATGGGAACTGGAGGTCCGTGAGGTAGGACCGGCCAGAGAGGGCCGCTCGGGGTGGGCTCATTGGAGCCCACCTTCGAGCGCACTGGAGGGCTGCGGGGACTCGTCTCCCCCGCAGTGAGGGTGAGTCGCGGAGGGAGAGGAGTGCTGGTATTGCGGTGCGCCACTCGCCCTGCCCTCCGCGACTCAGCGGGGTCGCACCGCAGATGCGGCGGCGGTGGGGCTGCGAGGGGAAGGGCAGCTTTCCCCTTGCAGCTGCATTTCGCTTAATCCCGGCGCCGACGCTGGGACCGCGGGCCTCTGTCTTTTTCAAGACGGAGGCCGCGAGGAGTGAACCTCTATAAAAAACTCAAGGCGGCGCCGGCGGGCGAGGGCGGGGATTCCCGAACCTGCATTGCACACGGTGCCGTCTCCGAGGAGCGCCCTTTTAAGGGCGCAGAGAGGGGCCCCATCCCGGGGCGGCCAGTGGGCGTCGCGGTGTCACGTGTTAACCATGCTCCCGTGGCGCCCACACCATGGCTATGAGGGAACGCGTGTGGTTTTAGTGGGTAGGCCCACTTCGGTGGGAGAGCCCCACAGACCCCCCTGGTGCCCCGACCAGGGGGCGTGCTTAAGGTCGCATTTCCACACCTAAAAAAAAAAAAAAAAAAAAAAAAAAAAAAAAAAAAAAAAAAAAAAAAGGTTCCACGCACCTGCTGGGTTGTCTCAGTGGGCGGAGAGGTGAACTCCGACGTGGCGCGTCCCCGGGTGGCGGATAGGGGAACGCTCCGGCTTGTAGTCGGGGTAGGGCGACTAGCGCCCCGCGGACCAAACACCGGGGGGGGAAACGGGTAAGGGGGGGGAGGTGGGAAGGTTAGGGGGCGGCCCGGCGTGCATTAACACCGCCGTCGGGAACAACCGTCCAAAACTAGGGGAGGCACGCCGACCCCCTAGCACCCCGTAGCCTAGTGTCTCTTCAACGATCTCCATCGAATCGGCGTTATGGAGTATGTCGAGGCACTAGAGCGGAGGGCTTGCCTTAACCGGCCGGCCCGCGAGAAAGGAAAACTCTATAAAAACCCGACAGCGAAGTCGTTAAAACCTGTAGATACCTGGCGACCTCTACAGTATGTAGCCTTACCCTGCGGAATGGGCGTCACCCGGGGGTGGACCTGTTGATCGACCCTTCTCGTGGGAACATATATGGAAACCAAAATTAAAAACATTGTGGAGAGGAGTGTTGCGAAAGGTGATGAGTTGGTTCAGGAGGAGACGAGGCGTCCATCAATAGATGGCGCAAATGTGAAGGAGGCGAGAGTACTGCTGGAGCGCGTTCCGGCTGTGCGCCAACCGGCGCTCAGTGATACGGATTCCGACGCGTCGACCGTGGATATGGAGTTAGAGCCATCCCAGGACCGTGAAAACCGGCACCCCGGGTATTCCTGGGGGAGTCTAGGTCGTAAGCGGCTGCGGGCCGTCGCAGTTGGCGACGTGGAGACGGGCCCCTCGCCCAAAGTGGCAGGGACGAGAAAAGGCCGAGGACGGCCGCCGACAACCGGCGAGTACGTCGGCCTCGCCCAGGCGAAGCGGGAGCTGGCAGAGGCTACTCAACGCCAACTCGAAATGGAGGCGGAAAAGGACGTAGCCGAGATGACGAAGGGGCTGCGGAATACCAGAGCAGGGGCCCGACTTTCGGAGACCTCTGCATCTGAACTTGAAGATGAACACGAACTAGGCTCCGCGGAACTAGGGGGACAAATAGAGCTTGGCGCAGCAGCCGTGGCGGCCGTCTGCGAAAAATCTAACAACTTGAAAGGGACATCCAAGAAGGCGCTCAAGGAAGCGGTAGCGCAGATTCGGGCAGCGTCAAGGCTCCTGATGACGCGCAATGTCAACGAGGAGACGAGGCTTTTGCGAGCGGCCAACTCTCGCCTACAGGCGGAAATGGCCGCATTGAAGAAAGAAGTGGCGGAGCTAAAGGCGTGCATGGAGCAGGCGGGGGCGACACCCAAACCCGCCGCAGCGACATGCCCACAGACGAAAGAAGAGGAACTGGAGAACCGGATCCTGAGCAGGCTCTCGGACCGGCTCAACGCCCGGATAGACGGGCTAGAGCCGCGTCTGAACCCGGAGCCTCGCTTGCGACCGGCACTGGCTCACGACAGGCGTGAGGCGGAAGCCGGGCGGAAACCCTCGACAAGCCGTCCTCGTCAAAAACCGGAAATAACCCAGGCGGAACGGCCTGAAGTGCGCCTCCCCAAAGCGGTCCAACCGGGTTGGATAAAGGTTGGCGCAAAGGGGAAGGCGAAGGCGTCGACATCTACATCGGCGCCGGCCGCTACTTCTTCCGCGGCCCAATCCACCCAACAGGGCAAAGAGAAGAACAAGAAGGCCAAGAAGACGAGTCGTCCCCTCCCGCCGGCGCCTGCATCCATGGTGGAGACCATGGCGTCGGTCGTGAAGAGGGGCCGAAGGGAAAAGGCGCCGATGGTCATCAGATCGGCGCCCACCACGATGAAGAAGAAGGAGCAGGAGAAAGCCAAGGCTTCGCCTAAGCTGCGGGCATCCAAGACCTCGGCAGTCGTGGTGACCTTAAATCCCACGGCTGTGGAGAAGGGGGTCACATACGCCAAAGCTCTGGCCGAGGCAAGGCAAAAAGTTAACCTGAAGGAACTAGAGATCGAGAGCGTCCGTTTCAAGCGCGCAGCAACTGGGGCCTCAATTATCGAGGTCCCCGGTGCCGCTAGCGCGCCGAAGGCGGACCTCCTCGCGGAAAGGCTCCGCGAGGTGTTCGGGAACGGTGGCGACGTCACAGTCTCCCGGCCAACAAAAATGGCGGAACTTATAGTGGCGGCGCTGGATGACTCCGTGACCAAAGAGGAGGTGGCAGCGGCGGTCTGTGCAAAAGGCGGATGCGCGCCAGACCGTCTAAAAGTAGGGACACTCCGCCAGGAGAAGTCCGGCCTCTTTGCCGTATGGGTGGCATGCCCAGTAGAAGCCGCCAAAAAGATAGCCGAGGGCAGGCTGCTCGTAGGTTGGGTCTCGGCCAGAGTGAAGCTCCTCGAACGCAGGGAGCTGAGATGCTTCAAGTGTCTTCACGCTGGCCACGTCAAGGCACGGTGTACCGCGGAGGTTGACCGGGGGCTTCTGTGCTACCGGTGCGGCCAGGCGGGACACCGCGCCGCAGAATGTCACGATGCCCCCCACTGCGCACTGTGTGCGGAGGCCGGGAAGGCATCGAACCATCGCCTGGGGAGCAAGAGATGCTCGGCCCCCAGGAAAAAGATGTTCAGCAGAGTATCTGTTGTGAGCAGCGCCAGCTCGCAACAGACACAACCACCACCGAGCGGTGTACAAGAGATGGAGACCGAGAACTCGACAAAATGATGACAAGGGCTTCCAAATACCTGCAAGCCAACATCAACCACTGCGCCAGAGCTCAGGATCTTTTGATTCAGAGCATGGCGCAGTGGTCGATAAACATAATGGTGGTGACGGAGCCCTACTTAATCCCAAAGAGGAACAACTGGGTGGGCGATGAAGACGAGCTGGCGGCAATCGCGGTGTCAAACGACACCGTGATAAGAAGGTCCCAGAAACGTCGAGGAGTCGTTGCGGCTTTGTGCGGCGATGTGATGGTGGTCGGGGTGTACTTTTCGCCGAACCGGCCACTATCCGAGTTCGAGGCGTTCCTCGGGGAAATGGACTCGGTCCTGGCCTGGTGCCGACCAAACCGGATCGTTATGTCTGGCGACCTGAACGCCAAGTCCACAGTCTGGGGGTGCCCTGCCACGGACGCGAGGGGAGAGCTGGTGGAGGAGTGGCTCGCCTCGAATGGGCTGGTCGTCTTGAACACCGGGGACACGGACACGTGCGTGCGGATGCAGGGTGGCTCAATCGTAGACGTGTCCTTCGCCAGTGCGGACCTGGCACGAACCGTCCGGAACTGGGGAGTCCTGGAGGGTGTGGAGACGCTGTCTGATCACCGGTACATCCGGTTTGACGTCTCCCCCCTCTCTAGCGGTCCCGGTCCCGGGCGTGTCGCGGCGGAGAGCGGCCCGAGGTGGGCGCTGAAGAAGATAGACGGAGAAGCGGCGATCGAGGCGGCTCTGGTCGCAAGTTGGAACACGGCACCGGACGTGACAACGGTAGAGTCCGAGTCGCGGTGGCTCCACGAAGCGGTCACGCACATATGTGACGTCGCGATGCCCCGTGTGGTGCGACCTCCGGCTCGGACGGCGGTGTATTGGTGGTCGGAAGAGCTCGGCCGTCTTCGTGCGTCCTGCGTGTCAGCGAGGCGGCAGTACTCCCGCTACCGTCGCCGCAGACGAGACGGGCGCACGGAGGACGAGGAGGAGAGGTGCCTCTACACCGCCTACCAGGACGCGAAGAAGTCCCTCAGGGTGGCCATAGCGGAAGCGAAGGAGGGGGCCTGGCAGGAGCTGCTGGCGTCGTTGGACGTCGACCCCTGGGGTCGGCCATATCGGCTCGTCATGAGCAAGCTCAGGCCCTGGGCCCCACCCCTAACGGCTAGTATGGACCCGGTAGTACTGGACAGAGTGGTGGAGTCCTTGTTCCCCTCGATGAGGGAGGAATTTCGGTCACCCAAAATGGTGTTTGCGCCAGCGACGTCAAATCGCGATGCGGACGACGGGGAAGTCCCGGAAGTGGAAGAGAGGGAACTGTGGGCGGCTGTGGCACGGCTTCAGGCCAAAAACACCGCCCCGGGCCCCGATGGGATCCCCGGGCGCATATGGGTCCTGGCCCTAAAACACGGGTTGGAGGAGAGGTTCCGAGCCCTTCTAACTCGGTGCCTTAAGGACCATACTTTCCCAGGCGACTGGAAGACGGGGAAACTCGTATTGATTGGAAAGGAGGGAAGACCGGCAGAGTCACCGTCGGCGTATCGCCCTATAGTCCTGCTCGGGGAGGCGGGTAAGCTCTTTGAGCGCGTTATTGCGACTCGCCTCACCGAGCATCTCGACCAAGTAGGGCCAAATTTGGCAGACTGCCAACATGGTTTCCGGCGCGGCCGCTCCACCATCGATGCTATTGCACGGGTGAGGGCCGTCGCCGAAGAGGAGGTCGTTAAGGGTGGCGTCGTCTTGGCGGTATCTTTAGATATCGCCAACGCCTTTAACACGTTACCTCGCGTAAGTATAATGGAGGCCCTGCGGTTCCATGGGGTCCCGTTGTACTTGCGTGAGACGATTAAGGCCTACCTATCGGACAGGACAGTGGTATATCCCACAACTATTGGATTTGGACAGAGGAGAGTGTCGTGCGGCGTTCCACAGGGTTCCGTTTTAGGGCCACTACTGTGGAACGTCGGTTACGACTGGGTCCTCCGCGGCCCGACTCTCCGCGGCGTTAGCGTCGTCTGCTACGCGGACGACACACTGGTGTTGGCAAGGGGCGGTAGCTATCGGGAGGCGAGCGTGTTAGCTACTGCCGGAGTAGCCCAAGTAGTGGGCAGGATTAAGAACCTGGGCCTGACGGTGGCCTTGGACAAATCCGAGGCCCTGTGTTTTCACGGGCCTCGCCGAGCGCCACCGCCGAGCGCTCATTTGATAGTGGGTGGAGTTTCCATCGGCGTCGGGTCCACAATGAAGTACCTGGGAGTTGTGCTCGATAGCCGGTGGAACTTCAAGGAACATTTCCGGCGGATGGCTCCGAAGCTCGCGCGCACTTCATTCGCCCTGAGCAGGCTATTGCCTAATCTGGGCGGACCGAGCGCGAGCTGTCGTCGCCTCTATGCCGGAGTTGTACGGTCGATGGCTTTGTACGGGGCCCCTATCTGGGCGGATGCCCTTGGACGCCACAACAAAGCCCAACTGCGCAGATCGCAGAGGGTAGTGGCGCTCCGAGCGGCAAGAGCATACCGCACCGTCTCGTGGGAGGCGGCATGCGTGCTGGCCGGGACACCTCCATGGGAACTGGAGGCGTCGGCGTTGGCGGAAGTCTACTGGAAGTCCGCCGACGCCAAAGGTCGGGGTGAGGTTCCAAGTGGAGAAGAAATAGGAGAATGGCGACAGAGCGCAAGGGACACGGTCCTGCGCAGCTGGCTACAACAGCTGAGCCAGCCGGGAGCGGGTCACCGCACCATAGCGGCGATCCGCCCCGTACTACCAGAGTGGCTGACGAGACGGTGGGGTGCGCTCTCATATCGCCTAGTGCAGGTCCTCTCGGGGCATGGCTGCTTCGGGAGGTACCTATGCAACGTGGCCAGACGGGAGTGCACTCCTCAGTGCCGATTCTGCGGCGCTGAAGAGGACGACGCGGATCACACTCTGACATGCTGCCCAGCATGGGCGGAGGAGCGAGCCGTGCTGGTTAACCAAATAGGAGACGAAATCTCGCTGCCGGCCGTTGTGTCTGCGATGGTCGGCAGCAATCCTGGATGGAGCGCCGTCGCCGCCTTTTGCGAGGCGGTGATGGAAAAGAAGGAGGTGGACGAGCGACGCCGGGAGGATGATCCGGAGGAGGATCCCGTGCGCCGCCGCCGACCATTGCGCCGACGCCGGGCTTTTGCCCAAACGACGTAATATGGTCGGTGCCGGGTTGGCATACCCGGTAGGAGTGGGGGGCGATAGTCCTCCGTCGCCTCCTCTCGGAGATGATGTGGCCTAGGCCACGAGAGACGTGTCCTGAGAAGGACGAACGCCCTGCCGGGGACAAGGATAAGGGTAACTGTTACCTTAGCCCCGGCACAAGCGGCGGGCAGAAGTGGGCACTGGGGTTTTAGTGGGTATGGCCGAACGTCTTTCGGCGACCCCCACACTCCCCGCGCCACTTGAACAGCCCAGGCGCGGGGGTCAATAAACGGATTTCCCCAGATAAAAAAAAAAAAAAAAAAAAAAGGTTAGGTTAGGTTAGGTTAGGTTCCACGGGCTCGGTGTGAAGGAACATCGAAGCGGAGTCTCCCCATCGACCGGGTTCCCGCCTTGTCGTGGCGGTGGGGCTCAGTAACCGTGGGAATGGGTCACCCACGGTGAAGCTAAGAGGAACCCAAGGCCGGTCCGTGAGGTAGGACCGGCCAGAGAGGGCCGCTCGGGGTGGGCTCATTGGAGCCCACCTTCGAGCGCGTTGGAGGACTGCGGGGACTCGTCTCCCCCGCAGTGAGGGTGAGTCGCGGAGGGAGAGGAGTGCTGGTATTACGGTGCGCCACTCGCCCTGCCCTCCGCGACTCAGCGGGGTCGCACCGCAGATGCGGCGGCGGTGGGGCTGCGAGGGGAAGGGCAACTTTCCCCTTGCAGCTGCGTTTCGCGTAATCCCGGCGCCGACGCTGGGACCGCGGGCCTCTGTCTTTTTCAAGACGGAGGCCGCGAGGAGTGAACCTCTATAAAAAACTCAAGGCGGCGCCGGCGGGGGAGGGCGGGGATTCCCGAACCTGCATTGCACACGGTGCCGTCTCCGAGGAGCGCCCTTTTAAGGGCGCAGAGAGGGGCCCCATCCCGGGGCGGCCAGTGGGCGTCGCGGTGTCACGTGTTAACCATGCTCCCGTGGCGCCCACACCATGGCTATGAGGGAACGCGTGTGGTTTTAGTGGGTATGCCCACTTCGGTGGGAGAGCCCCACAGACCCCCCTGGTGCCCCGACCAGGGGGCGTGCTTAAGGTCGCATTTCCACACCTAAAAAAAAAAAAAAAAAAAAAAAAAAAAAAAAAAAAAAAAAAAAAGTTAGGTTAGGTTAGGTTCCACGGACCTGCTGGGTTGTCTCAGTGGGCGGAGAGGTGAACTCCGACGTGGTGCGTCCCCGGGTGGCGGATAGGGGAACGCTCCGGCCTGGTGCGAGCCGGAGTAGGGCGAAAGCCCCGCGGACCAAACACCAAGGGGAGCCTGCGACCTCGGTTGCGGGCGACCCGATCCGGCGGGCCCACTTGTGGGCTGCTGGAGTTGGCCGGCCCTTGATCAAGGGCTGGCCCCCAGGGAGGTCGCTGGGGGTGGGCTCTTTGAGTCCGCCCTTAGTAGCGAAACTGCGGGGATTATGGGGTCCCCGCAGTAGTTGTGGTGGTGAGTCGCGGAGGAGGAGGAGTGTTGGTATTTCGGTGCGCCACTCTCCCTATCCTCCGCGACTCAGCGGCGTCGCACCGCGTCTGCGACGGCAGTGGGGCCGCGGGGGGGAGGGGGTTTCTCCGACCCCTCGTGGCCGTATTGCACGCGTAATCCCGGCGGCGACGCTGGGACCGCGGGCCCTTGTCTTTTTCAAGACGGGGGCCGCGAGGAGTGAACCTCTATACAAAACTCAAGGCGGCACCAGCAGGGGAGGGCGGGGATTCCCGAACCTGCATTGCACTGGTGCCGTCTCCTCAGGAGGAGCCGGAAACGGCTGGCGCTGGAGGGGCCGCGGAGGTTGTGCGAAAGCGTTCCCGTAGCCCCTCCGATATGCGCATACGAGGCAATGTCAGGTTTTAGTCGGTTCGAGTCCGACATAATCCGAACTTGTCCCCGCGAGGGAGGATATGCGTGGGCATTTCCTGACTACAAAAAAAAAAAAAAAAAAAGGTTAGGTTAGGTTAGGTTAGGTTCCACGGACCTGCTGGGTTGTCTCAGTGGGCGGAGAGGTGAACTCCGACGTGGCGCGTCCCCGGGTGGCGGATAGGGGAACGCTCCGGCTTGTAGTCGGGGTAGGGCGATTAGCGCCCCGCGGACCAAACACCGGGGGGGGAAATGGGTAAGGGGGGGGAGGTGGGAAGGTTAGGGGGCGGCCCGGCGCGCATTAACACCGCCGTCGGGAACAACCGTCCAAAACTAGGGGAGGCACGCCGACCCCCTAGCACCCCGTAGCCTAGTGTCTCTTCAACGATCTCCATCGAATCGGCGTTATGGAGTATGTCGAGGCACTAGAGCGGAGGGCTTGCCTTAACCGGCCGGCCCGCGAGAAAGGAAAACTCTATAAAAACCCGACAGCGAAGTCGTTAAAACCTGTAGATACCTGGCGACCTCTACAGTATGTAGCCTTACCCTTCGGAATGGGCGTCACCCGGGGGTGGACCTGTTGATCGACCCTTCTCGTGGGAACACAAATGGAATCATATATTAAAACCAAAAATGTTATTGATGTGGAGAAGAGTGTGGTGAGTGGAGATGGGATGAGGGAGGAGCAAAAGGTGAAGGAGCTGAGGGTCGTGCTGACGCGCACCCCGACAACGGCGAGGTCATCGGCTCACAAAAGACTGTCGGAGTCTGACTCGGAATCAAATCGAAGCATGGTGTCCGTTACGAGCCTATGCGGCTCTATGGAGTCCCTGGACAGGGATGGTCCTGGCCGCTTTTGGAGCGAAGGCCGAGGCCAGAAGCGGCCCAGGGATGTGGAGCTCAGCGGGAGCTCTACGGAGACCCCCGCCACTAGCACCAAAAGGAAGGGACGCGGCCGTCCGCCAACCACCGGCGACTATGTCGGGCTGGCGGCGGCCAAACAAGCCTTTCTAAAGGCCCAAGCGGAGGAGATGAAAGCCCGCGCCGAGTCCGAACTCCTGGACTCGATCGCAGAGGCCCGCAGGACTCGCTCGGCACTATCGCCAGCGGCTGCGCTGGATCCAAGAATGACGCAGGCCACAGAAGACAATACGTCGGCCACTGTCCTAAAGAGGATAGAGATAAACCTCGAGGTGGTGGAAAAGGTGGCACAAAAATCGTCGAACCTTAAAGGGACTTTCGTGCGAGCGCTTCACGACGCCGTAAAGGCGATTAAGGAGGACATCGTTGCGCTCGCACAAAAAACCCTCACTGAGGAAACGCGAGCCCTTCAGGAGGACAACCTGCGCCTGCGCAAGGAACTGGAGGGTCTCAAAAAGCAGATGCAGGATGTCTCAGTCCAACTACAAAAGAGACCGCAAGCGCAACAATGCCTTGACACCGAGGGGCTAAAGCACGAGCTCCTCCAAATGATAGGCGGCATGGTCAACGCTCGCTTCGAGGATCTGGAGACTCGCCTCCCTCCTGAGCCGGTGCTCAGGCCGCCCCTGAGTGCTGACAGGCGACAGCCGCCGCCGCCCCGTCCCAGAGCACTGCCCGGCAGGGACACTGGCACGGCAAGCAGACCGACTCAGGCCAAACCGGCTGCCCCTTCAAAGCCCCGTCGCTCCTCTCAGCATGGTGGAGGACGGACACCAGCTGAGAAATGCCAGCAAGGGCAAACACCCGAGGGCCCAACAGATAAGCCAAGATGGACAGAGGTTGTGGGCCGGAAGGCCAGAAAGAAAGGCAACCCCTCGACTAGGCCTGCCCCCACCCCATCTGGTGCGGCTCGCCAAAAAGCCGTGGCCCCGCCGAAGCCCCCGAAAATCTCGGTCCCGAAGACGGCAGCAATTATGGTGAGCCTCAAGAAGGGGGAGGCCATCACCATGGCCGAGGTTCTTACCAAGGCCAGGGCCTCCATCCTGCTTCGGGACTTTGGATTGGAGACGGTCAAGATCCGAACGAGCGTGACCGGCTCCAGGCTGATGGAGGTAGGGGGAGAGACCCCGGACGCCTCTGCTGACCGCCTGGCCGCCAGACTGACGGAGGTCATCGGGGCCTGGGCCGATATAGCCCGCCCGACCAAATCGGTCAGCCTCAGGCTCACCGGCTTAGACGAATCCGCTACCCAGGAGGAGCTGGTGGCCAAGGTGGCGGCTGCTGGTGGCTGCTCCCCCAGCCAGGTCAAGGCCGGCCAAATCCGCCGAAGCTTCTGGGGCGACGGCTCGGCCATTATAAAGTGCCCGGCGGCTGCTGCCAAGGCAGCCGTCAAAGCAGGAAAGCTGGCCATAGGCTGGACCATGGCCACCGTCAAAGCGATGGAGGCCCGGCCGCTGCGCTGCTACAAGTGCATGCGGCTAGGCCATACACGTGCCCTCTGCCCTGCAGAGTGCCCAACGGAAGCGGACTATGGCAAACTCTGCTTCCGTTGTGGCAAAGAGGGGCATAAGGCGGCCACGTGCGAGGCGCCTGCCAAATGCGCGGTATGCGCGAAGGCAGGTCGCCCGCACGCGCATGCGATGGGGGGTGCCAAATGCACGCCCCCTACCGTGAAGGGGAAGGCTCCACGGGGCAAGCCTTCTCCGCCGCAGAGCCGCCAGGCTAGTGAGGAACTCGAAATGCAAGTGTCATAATGCCAGGACACCCACACACAGAATTCCTGCAGACCAACGCCAACCACTGCGCCCGCGCACAGGACCTGCTTATGCAGGTCTTGGCGGAGTGGAAGATTGGCGTCGCCGTTGTGGCCGAGCCCTACCTGGTCCCCCCTCTGCAAAACTGGATCGGGGATACGGAGGGCTCGGTCGCCATAGTGGTGCCGCCCGCTGCCCCCCAGCGCCTCTCCCTCAGGGAGAGGGGTGCAGGGTACGTGGCGGCAAATTGGGGAGGGGTAGTACTCGTAGGAGTCTACTTCTCCCCAAACAGGAACCTCTCGGACTTCGAGAGGTTCCTGGACGGCCTGGAGCTGGCAGGGCGGGCGTCTACTGGTGGTCGCAGGACCTCGCGGTACTGCGTGCCGCCAGTAACGCCGCCCGGCGTGCATTCACGCGGTGCCGCAGACGGCGGCACCGGACGGATGTCGAGCTGGAGCGCCTTCAGGCTGACATGCGCGCCGCCAAGAAGGCGCTCGCAGCAGCCATCAGGGTCGCCAAGGACAATGCTTACTCAGAGTTCTTGGCGACCCTCGATGAAGATCCGTGGGGGCGTCCGTACCGCATGGTGCGGGCAAAACTAAAGGTGGCGCCCCCCACAGAACAAATGGAGCCGGCTGTCCTCAGCGCGGTGGTCGAGGGGCTGTTTCCTAACAGCCCTCCTTTCGATCCGCCGCGCATGGCCCCGCCAGATGGCAGGGACACTCCCCCCCCTCCTCCGATTACAGAGGAGGAGGTAGCTAGGGCGGCCAGCCGGCTCCGGGGGCCCCGGAAAGCACCGGGGCCCGATGGAGTCCCTGGCAAGGTCCTCCTCATAGCCGCAAAACACCTCGGGGACCGCCTCCGCTGCCTATTCGGCGATTGCTTGGCGGCGGGGCGCTTCCCTGGGGCGTGGAAGGAGGGGCGGCTGGTCCTCATCAGAAAAGACGGCCGCCCCGCGGACTCACCCTCCGGATACCGGCCCCTCGTGATGCTGGACGAGATCGGGAAGCTGCTAGAAAGAGTGATCGCTTCCCGGCTCATCCAGCATCTGACGAGGGATGGGCCGCAGATCTCTGGGAACCAATTCGGGTTCCGGTCGGGGCGATCGACTCTCGATGCCCTGACCGCCCTGAGGAGGTTCACGGAGGATGCGGCCCAGAGGGGGCAGGGGGCTATGGCGGTGTCGCTCGACATCGCTAATGCCTTCGGCTCCCTCCCCTTTGAGGTAATAGAGGAGGCACTCCGATACCACCGAGTGCCTCCCTATCTCCGGAGGGTGGTAGGACACTACCTGCAGGATCGGGTAGTGTTCTACATGGGGAGGACGGCCAGAGAGGAAAGGCGGATGGCCTCCGGTGTTCCCCAGGGGTCCGTACTGGGACCCCTACTGTGGAACATCGGTTTCGATTGGGCCATCCGCGGAAAGGTGCTGCCCCAGATGGCGGTCATCTGCTATGCAGATGACACGCTTGTAGCGGTCCGGGACAGCACCTGGAGGGAGCTGAAGGCGAGGGCTGAGGCCGGAGCCACCCTGCTGGTCCGGAGAATCGAGGCGCTCGGCCTCCGCGTGGCCCTCCAAAAAACTGAGGCCCTCTATTTTAGAGGGCCGAGGTGGAAGGTGCCAGCGGGGGCCAACCTTCGGATCGGCGGGGGCGTGGTCGCGGTGAAGGCCCGGATGAAATATCTGGGCCTCACCCTCGACGGGGGTTGGCGTTTCAGGGACCACTTCCAGACGCTGACCCCCCGGCTCGTGGGGGCGGCAGCAGCCCTGGCTAGGCTCCTCCCCAACACCAGAGGTCCGGGTGTGCAGGCAAGACGCCTGTACACCATGGTCGTCAAGAGTATGGCCCTGTACGGCGCGCCGATCTGGGCGGACGCCCTAGACGCGCCAAACAGGGCCCTCCTACGCAGGCCGCAACGCATTGTTGCGGCGCGTGCGTGCCGGGCCTACCGCACGGTAGGCCACGCGGCGGCCTGCGTCCTGGCCGGCACTCCTCCGTGGGAGATCGAAGCGAGGGTGCTGGCCGAGGAATACCGGGTGCGGGCCGAGCTCAGAGGCCGGGGTGGCTCTCACACCCCAGAGGAGCACGCCCGCGCTCGGCAGAGGAGGAGGAAAATGACGACCATAGAGCTTTGGGCGACAGGCCTCGCGGACGCCAAATACGGGGTCCGCACAATTGAGGCCATTCGTCCACTGCTCTCGGAATGGTGTGGGAGGGGCCACGGGTCCCTCACCTTCCGACTGACGCAGGTTCTGTCCGGACATGGCTGTTTCGGGCGGTACCTGCGTCGGATCGGAAGGGAGGAGACGGCGTCGTGCCATGGGTGCGGCGAACGGGACGACACGGCACAGCACACGCTAGAGATATGTTGTGCCTGGTCTGATGAGCGCCGCACCCTGGTGGCGGCGATCGGCGGGGACCTCTCGCTCCCCGGCGTAATAAGCGCCATGCTTAGAGACGAGAGGTCATGGGATGGCGTAGCCTCCTTCTGCGAAGCTGTCATCACGCAGAAGGAGGCGATGGAGCGGGAGCGCGAGACAAACCCCCAAGCGCCCCCAACCCGAAGACGAAGACCGGGAAGGAGAGCGCGGCAATACGTGGCCGCCCTCCCCGACCCTACAGACGGCGCCTAACGGCGAAACGCAGGCGGGGTCGCGGTAGCAAGCTCACGCGTCCCCGTGGCCCCGCCGTAATGCGTCAGAGGGCAGTCAGGTTTTAGTGGGTATTCCGGCCACCTTCTTACACCTTCTGTGGCCGGCGAGTCCCACACTCCCTACGCCATTGCACAGCCCGGCGTAGGGGTGCGTAACGCATTTCCTGACTATAAAAAAAAAAAAAAAAAAAAAAAAAAGGTTAGGTTAGGTTCCACGCCCCATCGACCGGGTTCCCGCCTTGTCGTGGCGGTGGGGCTCAGTAACCGTGGGAATGGGTCACCCACGGTGAAGCTAAGAGGAACCCAAGGCCGGTCCGTGAGGTAGGACCGGCCAGAGAGGGCCGCTCGGGGTGGGCTCATTGGAGCCCACCTTCGAGCGCGTTGGAGGACTGCGGGGACTCGTCTCCCCCGCAGTGAGGGTGAGTCGCGGAGGGAGAGGAGTGCTGGTATTACGGTGCGCCACTCGCCCTGCCCTCCGCGACTCAGCGGGGTCGCACCGCAGATGCGGCGGCGGTGGGGCTGCGAGGGGAAGGGCAACTTTCCCCTTGCAGCTGCATTTCGCGTAATCCCGGCGCCGACGCTGGGACCGCGGGCCTCTGTCTTTTTCAAGACGGAGGCCGCGAGGAGTGAACCTCTATAAAAAACTCAAGGCGGCGCCGGCGGGGGAGGGCGGGGATTCCCGAACCTGCATTGCACACGGTGCCGTCTCCGAGGAGCGCCCTTTTAAGGGCGCAGAGAGGGGCCCCATCCCGGGGCGGCCAGTGGGCGTCGCGGTGTCACGTGTTAACCATGCTCCCGTGGCGCCCACACCATGGCTATGAGGGAACGCGTGTGGTTTTAGTGGGTAGGCCCACTTCGGTGGGAGAGCCCCACAGACCCCCCTGGTGCCCCGACCAGGGGGCGTGCTTAAGGTCGCATTTCCACACCTAAAAAAAAAAAAAAAAAAAAAGGTTAGGTTCCACGCACCTGCTGGGTTGTCTCAGTGGGCGGAGAGGTGAACTCCGACGTGGCGCGTCCCCGGGTGGCGGATAGGGGAACGCTCCGGCTTGTAGTCGGGGTAGGGCGATTAGCGCCCCGCGGACCAAACACCGGGGGGGGAAATGGGTAAGGGGGGGGAGGTGGGAAGGTTAGGGGGCGGCCCGGCGCGCATTAACACCGCCGTCGGGAACAACCGTCCAAAACTAGGGGAGGCACGCCGACCCCCTAGCACCCCGTAGCCTAGTGTCTCTTCAACGATCTCCATCGAATCGGCGTTATGGAGTATGTCGAGGCACTAAAGCGGAGGGCTTGCCTTAACCGGCCGGCCCGCGAGAAAGGAAAACTCTATAAAAACCCGACAGCGAAGTCGTTAAAACCTGTAGATACCTGGCGACCTCTACAGTATGTAGCCTTACCCTGCGGAATGGGCGTCACCCGGGGGTGGACCTGTAAATCGACCCTTCTCGTGGGATTTATATGGACACTGCAATCAAAAAATTTGTTGATGTGGAGGAGAGTGTTGAGAAAGGAGATGTGAAGAAGGAGGAGACAAAAGGGAAGGAGCTAAGGGTCGCGCTTACGCGCACCCCGATACCGGTGAGACGTCTCACCAATAGGGGGTTATCGGAGTCCGACTCTGATTCTGTGATGAGCGTAACATCCGCTGCGTCAGCGAGCCGATTCGGCTCTGTGGAGTCTCTGGACAATGACGGTCCCGGTCGCTTCTGGACGGAAAGCCGCGGCCAAAAACGAACGAGGGAGTTAGATCTTAGTGGGAGTTCGACAGATACCCCCGCAAAGACCGGCAAACGGAAGGGACGAGGCCGCCCGCCAACCACCGGCGATTACGTCGGGCTGGCGGCAGCCAAACAAGCCTTCCTAAAGGCCCAAACAGAGGAGATGAAAGCCCGCGCCGAGTCCGAACTTCTGGACTCGATCGCAGAGGCCCGCAGGACTCGCTCGGCACTATCGCCAGCGGCTGCGCCGGATCCGAGAATGACGCAGGCCACAGAAGACAATACGTCGGCCACTGTCCTAAAGAGGATAGAGATAAACCTCGAGGTGGTGGAAAAAGTGGCACAAAAATCGTCAAACCTTAAAGGGACTTTCGTGCGAGCGCTTCACGACGCCGTAAAGGCGATTAAGGAGGACATCGTTGCGCTCGCACAAAAAACCCTCACTGAGGAAACGCGAGCCCTTCAGGAGGACAACCTGCGCCTGCGCAAGGAACTGGAGGGTCTGAAAAAGCAGATGCAGGAAGTCTCAGTCCAACTACAAAAGAGACCGCAAGCGCAACAATGCCTCGACATCGAGGGATTGGAGGCCCGTCTCCTCAGAACTGTCGGCGATAAAATCAACGCCCGAATTGACGGCCTCGAGCCACGGCTCAATCCAGAACCGCGTGTCAGGCCTCCCCTAGCAGCGGCTAATAAAGTGGCGAGCAAGAAGTCGCCTGCTGCAGTAGTGGCAGCGGCATCTCACTCAGTCCCGGCGACAACTGCTGCCCCCGCTGCTGCAGAGAAAAAACCGAAGAAGAAGGGAAGGAAGAAGGGCACTCCGTCGACGAGTGAGAAGGGACGCTCCTCTGCCGTCCCCATGGCACCATCGCAACCCCCTCTATCCCGCCTCCCGAACCCAGACGCTCTCGATGAGAACTGGAAAAAGGTTGGGAGGAACGGGAAGGCAATTAAGGAGACGCCCAAGGCACTGCCAACCTTATCAAGGGCTAAGCAAGCGCAATTGGCGCAAAGTGGAGGGGCACAACAGCGCAGTGCGAGAAAGACCCCTCGGACATCAGCACCTAGGACGCCAAAACTTAAGGCGCCTCGAAGCTCAGCTGTCGTGGTCACACTCACGGAAGAGGCCGTGAAGAAGGGCCTCACATACAGCGGTGTCCTTAAGGAGGCGAAGTCCAAGTTGGACTTAAAGGAAGCGATAGGGGTAGACTCGGTGCAATTCCGCCGTGCGGTCACCGGGGCTACCATCATTCGTATCCCTGGCACCACCAGTGCCCCAAAAGCAGACGTCCTGGCACAAAAGCTCCAAGAGCTGTACCAGGATGCCACTATTAAAGTGACCAGGCCGGTGAAATCTGTCGACATCAGAATCCACGGGCTGGATGAGTCGACAACGACAGAAGAAATAAAGCAGGCCATCGCTAAAAAAGGTGAATGTACACTGGATAACATCAGGATTGGTCAGCTGCGGCCCGATAGATCGGGCATGTTTGGAGTCTGGGCCCATGTCCCGGTAATGGCAGCGAAAAAGCTCGTCACCGGACGATTCCTGGTGGGTTGGGTAGCAGCGAAAGTTATAATCGGCAGACCCAGAGAACTCTGCTGCTACCGCTGCCTGCAGAAGGGTCACGTGGCGAGTCGGTGCGATGCGGAGGATCGCAGCCGACTCTGCTACAAGTGTGGCCAGGAGGGACACAAGGCGGCATCCTGCTCGTCGCAACCGCACTGCGTTCTGTGTGCGGCGGCGGGAAAGGATGCCAAGCACCGCTTGGGGAGCCTAAAATGCTCGGCACCCAAGAAAACGGTCACGAGGAGAGCGCTAGTTGCCCACAATGCGCCCCCACCGAGCGGGGAACAGATGGAGGTTGCAGAAACCGTACAGAACTAGAATGGCCCTACGGTTTCTACAGGGCAACCTCAATCACTGCGCCAGGGCCCAAGATTTGTTTATCCAGAGCCTCGCGCAGTGGTCGATCAACATAGCGGTGATCTCAGAACCGTACACGGTTCCAGACAGGGACAAATGGATAGGGGATCTCGATCATCTAGTCGCGATATACGCCGGCGACAACCCACCAATTGTTTCCACCAGAAGAGGAAATGGATGTGTAGGCGCCAAGTTCGCCGATACTACACTAATTGGGGTGTACTTTTCACCGAACCGAACGCTGTCGGAGTTCGAGGCGTATCTCGACGAGGTCGGTTCGTTCGTTGAATGGGGGAGACCTCTCGGTGTCATCGTGGCTGGAGACTTAAATGCCAAGTCAAGGGCTTGGGGGTCGTCGGTCTCGGACAGTCGCGGCGAGGTCCTATTGGCGTGGATGGCGCAGCACAACCTGGCGCCATTGAACACAGGCTCCGAACACACGTGCCTGCGCATGCAGGGCGGGTCCGTCGTGGATATCACATTCGCGAGTCCCGCCCTGGCGCGCCGTGTGCAAGATTGGGAGGTGCTAACCGAGGTGGAGACATTGTCGGACCACCGATATATTCGGTGGGATATTCTCCCCTCCTCGGCGTCCCCAATAAGTCGGAGCCCCGCCGTTCCCCCGGAGATCGGTCCGAGGTGGTCTCTAAGATCGTTAGACCGAGACGTAGCTGAACTGGCTACCATTGTCGGGACATGGTCCCACAGGCTAGAGGACACCAGCGTCAACGATGGTGTGAAGTGGCTCGGCGAAACATTGGCGCACATCTCCAACTGCGCCATGTTCAAGGTTGGGCCTTCGCCACGACGGAATCGAGTGTACTGGTGGTCGGATGATTTAGGACGGTTGCGCACTGCCTGTGTGGTTGCCCGTCGCCGGTACACTCGATATCGCAGACGACGTTCTGGATGGGACGAGACTGAGGAACGGCGTCTCTACACTGTATATCAGGGAGCCAAGAAGGCCCTGCGGTGTGAGATCGCCGCTTCCAAAGAACGGGCCTGGGAGGAATTTTTGAGCAGTCTGGAGTTGGACCCATGGGGCCGGCCGTACAAGCTCGTAATGAGTAAGCTGCGCCCCTGGGCTCCTCCCCTTACTTCCACTCTAGACCCGGCACTTTTAACATCCACAGTGTCGGCACTCTTTCCTCCCAGCGCCCGTAACACCGGATATGACTTCTCCGCCTCGATACCGCCCGGTTCTGTCCCGGAGGTAACCGAGTCGGAGATTAACCTGGCCAAGACGAAAGTGCAATGCAAGCGCACCGCCCCAGGTCCCGATGGGATACATGGGAGGGTGCTTGCCCTAGCACTTCACCACGGACTGGACGACCAACTCAGGACACTGCTCACCAAGTGCCTGAAGGAAGGAGACTTCCCGTTAATGTGGAAAACGGGAAGGCTGGTTCTGCTGAGGAAACCCGGGAAACCGGAGAACTCTCCCTCGGCCTATCGCCCGATAGTGCTGCTCGATGAGGCCGGCAAGCTATTCGAGAGGATAATTGCTGGTCGCATCAACCAACATCTGTCCTCAGCAGGACCAGACTTGGCGAACACACAATTCGGGTTCAGACGTTATCGCTCCACGATAGACGCGATCGCCAAACTCAGGAGTGTATGTGAAGAGGCGACATCCAAGGGCAGGGTAGCGATAGCGGTGTCGCTGGACATTGCAAATGCTTTCAACACCCTGCCCTGGGACATTATAATGGCGGGACTCGAATCCCACGGCATTCCGCTTTACCTGCGGCAGACGGTCGCCTGTTACCTGCGGGACAGGAAGATCGTGTTCCCTACACGGGACAGCTGGGAAAGCCACACTGTGTCGTGCGGAGTTCCACAGGGGTCGGTCCTCGGGCCGCTCCTGTGGAACATCGGCTATAACTCGGTGCTGCGGGGAGCGTTCGTCCGTGGGGTGCAGCTCATCTGCTACGCGGACGACACGCTTGTCGTAGCAACCGGTTCGGATTTGAGAGAGGCAAAACTGCGGGCCACAGCCGGTGCTTCGCAAGTCTCGGCGAAGATCCGCAGTTTGGGCCTGAAGGTCGCCCTCGAAAAGTCGGAGGCGATCCTTTTCCAAGGTCGCATGAGGACGCCCCAGACAGGGCTAGAAATCATAGTCGGCGGTACTCCAATTCCCATCCGGAGTACCCTAAAGTACCTCGGACTGACTCTGGACTCCAAGTGGAGTTTTAGAGCGCACTTTGCGGCACTCGCCCCGAAACTGGACGCCACGGCTGCGGCTTTAAGTCGCATTTTACCCAACGCCGGTGGCCCGAGCTCGGGACGTCGCCGCTTGTTCGCAGGAGTACTGAGGTCGAAGGCCCTTTACGGGTGTCCGATCTGGGCCAACGACCTCTGTCAGCAAAACAGGGCGATGCTTCGGCGGTCGCAGCGGACCATCGCCATACGGGTAGCGAGGGCTTACCGCACGGTGTCGTACGACGCCGGGTGTGTAGTTGCCGGGCTCCCACCATGGCACCTAGACGCGGCCGCTCTAGCCGATGTCTATTGGCGCAGAGCCAGGAGACGGGAAGAGGGTGAAGAGCCAGCCGCTGACCTTCTCAAAATCTGGAGAGGCCACGCCCACAACAGGGCGATGGAGTTATGGAAAGAGGAGCTAATGACATCCAGGGCTGGGTCGTGGACACTGGACGCGATCCGCCCGAAACTCCAGGACTGGACGAACAGGCGGTGGGGACACCTCTCCTACCGGCTGGTGCAGACACTGACCGGCCACGGCTGTTTCGGCAAATATCTGCACCAAATAGCCGGTAAGGAACCAACACCGAGGTGTCACCACTGTCCGGAACAGGTCGACTCCGTCGGCCATACGATCTTTGACTGCCCGGCATGGGAAGCCGAGAGGCGACCCATCGCCAATATCACGGGACTGGACTCGTCATCGCTCTCCGGGGTGATAGACAACATCCTGAAAAGTGAGGATGCATGGAATGCCTTCCAGAACTTCTCGGAACGAGTCATCAAAATCAAGGAGGATGCCGAGAGGGCACGTGAAGCCGACCCAGAGTCGGCCCCTCTCCGGCGAGAAAGACGAGGTCGTCGCCGACGAATCTATCAGCGTCAGGCGCAGACCTATGTAAATATAGTGTTGTAAATATAATTGTTAAGGTTGTATATAATTAATAAAGGAGAGCCGCGCGACTCAAGAGCGGCAACGCAGGTCCGAAGCTTGGTAATGGCACAGCTGGTACGAGCAACGACCAAAGCGACCTGGAGGGCCCGAGGGGTTTTAGTGGGTATGGCCGAACGACTTTAGGCGAGTCCCACACTCCCTACGCCACTGTACATAGGCCCGGCGTAGGGGTGCAGAACTGCATTTCCCCTCGTACAAAAAAAAAAAAAAAAAAAAAAAAAAAAAAAAAAAGGTTAGGTTAGGTTCCACGGACCTGCTGGGTTGTCTCAGTGGGCGGAGAGGTGAACTCCGACGTGGCGCGTCCCCGGGTGGCGGATAGGGGAACGCTCCGGCCTGGTGCGAGCCGGAGTAGGGCGAAAGCCCCGCGGACCAAACACCAAGGGGAGCCTGCGACCTCGGTCGCGGGTGACCCGATCCGGCGGGCCCACTTGTGGGCTGCTGGAGTCTGGCCGGCCCTTGATCAAGGGCTGGCCCCAGGGAGGTCGCTGGGGGTGGGCTCTGTGAGTCCGCCCTTTGTAGCGAAACTGCGGGGATTATGGGGTCCCCGCAGTAGTTGTGGTGGTGAGTCGCGGAGGAGGAGGAGTGTTGGTATTTCGGTGCGCCACTCTCCCTATCCTCCGCGACTCAGCGGCGTCGCACCGCGTCTGCGACGGCAGTGGGGCCGCGGGGGGGAGGGGGTTTCTCCGACCCCTCGCGGCCGTATTGCACGCGTAACCCCGGCGGCGACGCTGGGACCGCGGGCCCTTGTCTTTTTCAAGACGGGGGCCGCGAGGAGTGAACCTCTATAAAAAACTCAAGGCGGCACCAGCAGGGGAGGGCGGGGATTCCCGAACCTGCATTGCACTGGTGCCGTCTCCTCAGGTGGAGCCGGAAACGGCTGGCGCTGGCGGGGCCGCGGAGGTAAGCGAGAGCGTTCCCGTAGCCCCTCCGATATGCGCATACGAGGCGTTGTCAGGTTTTAGTCGGTTCGAGTCCGACATAATCCGAACTTGTCCCCGCGAGGGAGGATATGCGTGGGCATTTCCTGACGTAAAAAAAAAAAAAAAAAAAAAGGTTCCACGGACCCCACGGACCTGCTGGGTTGTCTCAGTGGGCGGAGAGGTGAACTTCGACGTGGCGCGTCCCCGGGTGGCGGATAGGGGAACGCTCCGGCCTGGTGCGAGCCGGAGTAGGGCGAAAGCCCCGCGGACCAAACACCAAGGGGAGCCTGCGACCTCGGTCGCGGGCGACCCGTTCTGGCGGGCCCACTTGTGGGCTGGCTGGAGTCTGGCCGGCCCTTGATCAAGGGCTGGCCCCAGGGAGGTCGCTGGGGGTGGGCTCTGTGAGTCCGCCCTTTGTAGCGAAACTGCGGGGATTATGGGGTCCCCGCAGTAGTTGTGATGGTGAGTCGCGGAGGAGGAGGAGTGTTGGTATTTCGGTGCGCCACTCTCCCTATCCTCCGCGACTCAGCGGCGTCGCACCGCGTCTGCGACGGCAGTGGGGCTGCGGGGGGGAGGGGGTTTCTCCGACCCCTCGCGGCCGTATTGCACGCGAAATTCCGGCGGCGACGCTGGGACCGCGGGCTCTTGTCTTTTTCAAGACGGGGGCCGCGAGGAGTGAACCTCTATAAAAAACTCAAGGCGGCACCAGCAGGGGAGGGCGGGGATTCCCGAACCTGCATTGCACTGGTGCCGCCTCCTCAGGTGGAGCCGGAAACGGCTGGCGCTGGCGGGGCCGCGGAGGTAAGCGAAAGCGTTCCCGTAGCCCCTCCGAGTTGCGCATAAGAGGCAATGTCAGGTTTTAGTCGGTTCGAGTCCGACATAATCCGAACTTGTCCCCGCGAGGGAGGATATGCGTGGGCATTTCCTGACTAAAAAAAAAAAAAAAAAAAAAAAAAAAAAAAAAAAAAAAAAAAAAGGTTCCACGGACCTGCTGGGTTGTCTCAGTGGGCGGAGAGGTGAACTTCGACGTGGCGCGTCCCCGGGTGGCGGATAGGGGAACGCTCCGGCCTGGTGCGAGCCGGAGTAGGGCGAAAGCCCCGCGGACCAAACACCAAGGGGAGCCTGCGACCTCGGTCGTGGGCGACCCGTTCTGGCGGGCCCACTTGTGGGCTGCTGGAGTCTGGCCGGCCCTTGATCAAGGGCTGGCCCCAGGGAGGTCGCTGGGGGTGGGCTCTTTGAGTCCGCCCTTTGTAGCGAAACTGCGGGGATTATGGGATCCCCGCAGTAGTTGTGGTGGTGAGTCGCGGAGGAGGAGGAGTGTTGGTATTTCGGTGCGCCACTCTCCCTATCCTCCGCGACTCAGCGGCGTCGCACCGCGTCTGCGACGGCAGTGGGGCTGCGGGGGGGAGGGGGTTTCTCCGACCCCTCGCGGCCGTATTGCACGCGTAACCCCGGCGGCGACGCTGGGACCGCGGGCCCTTGTCTTTTTCAAGACGGGGGCCGCGAGGAGTGAACCTCTATAAAAAACTCAAGGCGGCACCAGCAGGGGAGGGTGGGGATTCCCGAACCTGCATTGCACTGGCGCCGTCTCCTCAGGTGGAGCCGGAAACGGCTGGCGCTGGCGGGGCCGCGGAGGTAAGCGAGAGCGTTCCCGTAGCCCCTCCGATATGCGCATACGAGGCGTTGTCAGGTTTTAGTCGGTTCGAGTCCGACATAATCCGAACTTGTCCCCGCGAGGGAGGATATGCGTGGGCATTTCCTGACGTAAAAAAAAAAAAAAAAAAAAAGGTTAGGTTAGGTTAGGTTCCCCATCCCCATCGACCGGGTTCCCGCCTTGTCGTGGCGGTGGGGCTCAGTAACCGTGGGAATGGGTCACCCACGGCGAAGCTAAGAGGAACCCAAGGCCGGTCCGTGAGGTAGGACCGGCCAGAGAGGGCCGCTCGGGGTGGGCTCATTGGAGCCCACCTTCGAGCGCACTGGAGGGCTGCGGGGACTCGTCTCCCCCGCAGTGAGGGTGAGTCGCGGAGGGAGAGGAGTGCTGGTATTGCGGTGCGCCACTCGCCCTGCCCTCCGCGACTCAGCGGGGTCGCACCGCAGATGCGGCGGCGGTGGGGCTGCGAGGGGAAGGGCAACTTTCCCCTTGCAGCTGCATTTCGCGTAATCCCGGCGCCGACGCTGGGACCGCGGGCCTCTGTCTTTTTCAAGACGGAGGCCGCGAGGAGTGAACCTCTATAAAAAACTCAAGGCGGCGCCGGCGGGGGAGGGCGGGGATTCCCGAACCTGCATTGCACACGGTGCCGTCTCCGAGGAGCGCCCTTTTAAGGGCGCAGAGAGGGGCCCCATCCCGGGGCGGCCAGTGGGCGTCGCGGTGTCACGTGTTAACCATGCTCCCGTGGCGCCCACACCATGGCTATGAGGGAACGCGTGTGGTTTTAGTGGGTAGGCCCACTTCGGTGGGAGAGCCCCACAGACCCCCCTGGTGCCCCGACCAGGGGGCGTGCTTAAGGTCGCATTTCCACACCTAAAAAAAAAAAAAAAAAAGGTTAGGTTCCCCATCGACCGGGTTCCCGCCTTGTCGTGGCGGTGGGGCTCAGTAACCGTGGGAATGGGTCACCCACGGTGAAGCTAAGAGGAACCCAAGGCCGGTCCGTGAGGTAGGACCGGCCAGAGAGGGCCGCTCGGGGTGGGCTCATTGGAGCCCACCTTCGAGCGCGTTGGAGGACTGCGGGGACTCGTCTCCCCCGCAGTGAGGGTGAGTCGCGGAGGGAGAGGAGTGCTGGTATTACGGTGCGCCACTCGCCCTGCCCTCCGCGACTCAGCGGGGTCGCACCGCAGATGCGGCGGCGGTGGGGCTGCGAGGGGAAGGGCAACTTTCCCCTCGCAGCTGCATTTCGCGTAATCCCGGCGGCGACGCTGGGACCGCGGGCCCTTGTCTTTTTCAAGACGGGGGCCGCGAGGAGTGAACCTCTATAAAAAACTCAAGGCGGCACCAGCAGGGGAGGGCGGGGATTCCCGAACCTGCATTGCACTGGTGCCGTCTCCTCAGGAGGAGCCGGAAACGGCTGGCGCTGGCGGGGCCGCGGAGGTAAGCGAGAGCGTTCCCGTAGCCCCTCCGATATGCGCATACGAGGCGTTGTCAGGTTTTAGTCGGTTCGAGTCCGACATAATCCGAACTTGTCCCCGCGAGGGAGGATATGCGTGGGCATTTCCTGACGTAAAAAAAAAAAAAAAAAAAAAGGTTAGGTTAGGTTAGGTTCCCCATCCCCATCGACCGGGTTCCCGCCTTGTCGTGGCGGTGGGGCTCAGTAACCGTGGGAATGGGTCACCCACGGCGAAGCTAAGAGGAACCCAAGGCCGGTCCGTGAGGTAGGACCGGCCAGAGAGGGCCGCTCGGGGTGGGCTCATTGGAGCCCACCTTCGAGCGCACTGGAGGGCTGCGGGGACTCGTCTCCCCCGCAGTGAGGGTGAGTCGCGGAGGGAGAGGAGTGCTGGTATTGCGGTGCGCCACTCGCCCTGCCCTCCGCGACTCAGCGGGGTCGCACCGCAGATGCGGCGGCGGTGGGGCTGCGAGGGGAAGGGCAACTTTCCCCTTGCAGCTGCATTTCGCGTAATCCCGGCGCCGACGCTGGGACCGCGGGCCTCTGTCTTTTTCAAGACGGAGGCCGCGAGGAGTGAACCTCTATAAAAAACTCAAGGCGGCGCCGGCGGGGGAGGGCGGGGATTCCCGAACCTGCATTGCACACGGTGCCGTCTCCGAGGAGCGCCCTTTTAAGGGCGCAGAGAGGGGCCCCATCCCGGGGCGGCCAGTGGGCGTCGCGGTGTCACGTGTTAACCATGCTCCCGTGGCGCCCACACCATGGCTATGAGGGAACGCGTGTGGTTTTAGTGGGTAGGCCCACTTCGGTGGGAGAGCCCCACAGACCCCCCTGGTGCCCCGACCAGGGGGCGTGCTTAAGGTCGCATTTCCACACCTAAAAAAAAAAAAAAAAAAAAAAAAAAAAAAAAAAAAAAAAAAAGGTTAGGTTAGGTTCCCCATCGACCGGGTTCCCGCCTTGTCGTGGCGGTGGGGCTCAGTAACCGTGGGAATGGGTCACCCACGGTGAAGCTAAGAGGAACCCAAGGCCGGTCCGTGAGGTAGGACCGGCCAGAGAGGGCCGCTCGGGGTGGGCTCATTGGAGCCCACCTTCGAGCGCGTTGGAGGACTGCGGGGACTCGTCTCCCCCGCAGTGAGGGTGAGTCGCGGAGGGAGAGGAGTGCTGGTATTACGGTGCGCCACTCGCCCTGCCCTCCGCGACTCAGCGGGGTCGCACCGCAGATGCGGCGGCGGTGGGGCTGCGAGGGGAAGGGCAACTTTCCCCTTGCAGCTGCATTTCGCGTAATCCCGGCGGCGACGCTGGGACCGCGGGCCCTTGTCTTTTTCAAGACGGGGGCCGCGAGGAGTGAACCTCTATAAAAAACTCAAGGCGGCACCAGCAGGGGAGGGCGGGGATTCCCGAACCTGCATTGCACTGGTGCCGTCTCCTCAGGAGGAGCCGGAAACGGCTGGCGCTGGCGGGGCCGCGGAGGTAAGCGAAAGCGTTCCCGTAGCCCCTCCGATATGCGCATACGAGGCGTTGTCAGGTTTTAGTCGGTTCGAGTCCGACATAATCCGAACTTGTCCCCGCGAGGGAGGATATGCGTGGGCATTTCCTGACGTAAAAAAAAAAAAAAAAAAAAAAAAAAAAAAAAAAAAAAAAAAAAAAAAGGTTAGGTTAGGTTCCCCATCGACCCCCATCGACCGGGTTCCCGCCTTGTCGTGGCGGTGGGGCTCAGTAACCGTGGGAATGGGTCACCCACGGTGAAGCTAAGAGGAACCCAAGGCCGGTCCGTGAGGTAGGACCGGCCAGAGAGGGCCGCTCGGGGTGGGCTCATTGGAGCCCACCTTCGAGCGCGTTGGAGGACTGCGGGGACTCGTCTCCCCCGCAGTGAGGGTGAGTCGCGGAGGGAGAGGAGTGCTGGTATTACGGTGCGCCACTCGCCCTGCCCTCCGCGACTCAGCGGGGTCGCACCGCAGATGCGGCGGCGGTGGGGCTGCGAGGGGAAGGGCAACTTTCCCCTTGCAGCTGCATTTCGCGTAATCCCGGCGCCGACGCTGGGACCGCGGGCCTCTGTCTTTTTCAAGACGGAGGCCGCGAGGAGTGAACCTCTATAAAAAACTCAAGGCGGCGCCGGCGGGGGAGGGCGGGGATTCCCGAACCTGCATTGCACACGGTGCCGTCTCCGAGGAGCGCCCTTTTAAGGGCGCAGAGAGGGGCCCCATCCCGGGGCGGCCAGTGGGCGTCGCGGTGTCACGTGTTAACCATGCTCCCGTGGCGCCCACACCATGGCTATGAGGGAACGCGTGTGGTTTTAGTGGGTAGGCCCACTTCGGTGGGAGAGCCCCACAGACCCCCCTGGTGCCCCGACCAGGGGGCGTGCTTAAGGTCGCATTTCCACACCTGAAAAAAAAAAAAAAAAAAAAAAGGTTCCCCATCGACCGGGTTCCCGCCTTGTCGTGGCGGTGGGGCTCAGTAACCGTGGGAATGGGTCACCCACGGTGAAGCTAAGAGGAACCCAAGGCCGGTCCGTGAGGGAGGACCGGCCAGAGAGGGCCGCTCGGGGTGGGCTCATTGGAGCCCACCTTCGAGCGCGTTGGAGGACTGCGGGGACTCGTCTCCCCCGCAGTGAGGGTGAGTCGCGGAGGGAGAGGAGTGCTGGTATTACGGTGCGCCACTCGCCCTGCCCTCCGCGACTCAGCGGGGTCGCACCGCAGATGCGGCGGCGGTGGGGCTGCGAGGAGAAGGGCAACTTTCCCCTTGCAGCTGCATTTCGCGTAATCCCGGCGCCGACGCTGGGACCGCGGGCCTCTGTCTTTTTCAAGACGGAGGCCGCGAGGAGTGAACCTCTATAAAAAACTCAAGGCGGCGCCGGCGGGGGAGGGCGGGGATTCCCGAACCTGCATTGCACACGGTGCCGTCTCCGAGGAGCGCCCTTTTAAGGGCGCAGAGAGGGGCCCCATCCCGGGGCGGCCAGTGGGCGTCGCGGTGTCACGTGTTAACCATGCTCCCGTGGCGCCCACACCATGGCTACGAGGGAACGCGTGTGGTTTATGTGGGTAGGCCCACTTCGGTGGGAGAGCCCCACAGACCCCCCTGGTGCCCCGACCAGGGGGCGTGCTTAAGGTCGCATTTCCACACCTAAAAAAAAAAAAAAAAAAAAAAAAAAAAAAAAAAAAAAAAAAAAAGGTTAGGTTAGGTTCCCCATCGACCGGGTTCCCGCCTTGTCGTGGCGGTGGGGCTCAGTAACCGTGGGAATGGGTCACCCACGGTGAAGCTAAGAGGAACCCAAGGCCGGTCCGTGAGGTAGGACCGGCCAGAGAGGGCCGCTCGGGGTGGGCTCATTGGAGCCCACCTTCGAGCGCGTTGGAGGACTGCGGGGACTCGTCTCCCCCGCAGTGAGGGTGAGTCGCGGAGGGAGAGGAGTTCTGGTATTACGGTGCGCCACTCGCCCTGCCCTCCGCGACTCAGCGGGGTCGCACCGCAGATGCGGCGGCGGTGGGGCTGCGAGGGGAAGGGCAACTTTCCCCTTGCAGCTGCATTTCGCGTAATCCCGGCGCCGACGCTGGGACCGCGGGCCTCTGTCTTTTTCAAGACGGAGGCCGCGAGGAGTGAACCTCTATAAAAAACTCAAGGCGGCGCCGGCGGGGGAGGGCGGGGATTCCCGAACCTGCATTGCACACGGTGCCGTCTCCGAGGAGCGCCCTTTTAAGGGCGCAGAGAGGGGCCCCATCCCGGGGCGGCCAGTGGGCGTCGCGGTGTCACGTGTTAACCATGCTCCCGTGGCGCCCACACCATGGCTATGAGGGAACGCGTGTGGTTTTAGTGGGTAGGCCCACTTCGGTGGGAGAGCCCCACAGACCCCCCTGGTGCCCCGACCAGGGGGCGTGCTTAAGGTCGCATTTCCACACCTAAAAAAAAAAAAAAAAGGTTAGGTTAGGTTAGGTTAGGTTAGGTTAGGTTAGGTTAGCTTAGGTTAGGTTAGGTTCGCATCCTCTTCCATCGCGAGGCGGGTCCCTGCCTGGGCGGTACTGTCCGATGTGGAAACTCTGTCCGACCACAGATATATTCGGTTTGGAGTGATTCCATCGACAACTCTGTCCCTGCCCAGGGGCCCCCCGGAAAGAGGACCCCGTTGGTCCCTAAAGACCTTAAACTGCGACGACCTGGAGCTGGCCTCGATCATACGGGCTTGGTGCCCGCGACCACCAGCCGAAATAAATGTCGACACCGAGGTAGCCTGGTTCGCTGAGACTCTGAAGCACGTCTCAGACTGCTCCATGTCGAGGACTAGGCCAACACCATCTCGCAGGCAGGTGCACTGGTGGTCGGGCGGGCTCACCCGTTTACGCAACGCCTGTGTGTCCGCCAGGCGCCGGTACACTCGTTGTAGGCGAAGACGCTCTACAAGAGACGCTGCGGAGGAAGAGCACCTGTACAATCTGTATAGAGACGCGCGCAAGGCTCTGAAGAAAGGGATCGCCGAAGCGAAGGAGAGATCGTGGTGGGAATTTCTCGACACGTTGGAGGTGGACCCCTGGGGGCGCCCCTACAGGATGGTGATGAACAAGCTGCGTCCCTGTGCTCCACCTCTAACCACTACACTCGAGCCAGAAGTGCTACAGCGCGTGGTTACCACCTTGTTCCCGCCCGCTCCCTCCTCCTCGAGCGAAAACCGGACTAGACTTTACGCGTCGGCGACTCCAGCTGGTTCCGTTCCAGAGGTGTCGCCGGCAGAACTTTCCATAGCCGTGGAAAAACTTCAGCGCAAGAAGACGGCACCTGGTCCCGATGGAGTCCACGGAAAGGTTCTCGCCCTTGCGCTGAAGCACGGACTCGACGTGAGGTTACTGAACCTCCTAACATCCTGCCTTCAGACTGGAAACTTCCCAGTTCGGTGGAAAGCTGGGAGAATGGTGTTACTGAAGAAACCTGGGAATAGGCCGGCGGAGTCCCCGTCGGCTTATAGACCAATAGTGCTGCTCGATGAGGCCGGCAAATTATTTGAAAGAATAATTACCGGACGCATCAGCGAGCATCTCTCCACAGTAGGACCAGATCTCGAGGAGTCACAATTCGGCTTCAGGCGAGCCAAATCTACAGTAGACGCCATAGCCAAAGTCAGAGATATATCGGCGGAGACAACATCAAAGGGCGGAGTGGTGCTGGCAGTGTCGTTGGATATAGCAAATGCATTCAACACACTGCCCTGGGACAGCATCATGGAGGGACTGAGCTACCACCAGGTCCCCCAGTACCTCATTAACATCATTGAGGACTACTTCCGCAATAGGAGAATAATATTCCCCCGGAGAAACGACTGGACGGAATATGCGGTCCTGCGCGGTGTTCCGCAGGGGTCGGTCCTCGGGCCGCTCCTGTGGAACATTGGCTATAACTGGGTTCTGCGGGCAGCGTTGATGCACGGCGTGCAACTCGTGTGCTACGCTGACGATACACTCATCGTGGCAACCGGCAAAGACCTTAGAGAGACGACCTTAAGAGCGACCGCAGGAGTCGCCCAGATCGTACATCGGATCCGGCGACTCGGTTTGGAGGTCGCTCTGGAGAAATCGGAAGCCATTGCTTTCTTTGGCCCAAGAAGAGCACCCCCACCTGGAGCGTCAATCATCGTTGGTGGCGTCCATATCGGGATAGGTACGTCCATCAAATACCTAGGACTGACTCTGGACTCCAAGTGGAGTTTCAGAGCGCACTTTACAGCACTTGCCCCGAAGCTGGACGCCACGGCTGCCGCTCTTGGCCGCATTTTGCCGAACATCGGTGGCCCGAGCTCGGGACGTCGCCGCTTGTTCGCGGGAGTGCTGAGGTCGATGGCCCTTTACGGTTGCCCGGTCTGGGCCAACGACCTCGGTCAACAAAACAAGGCGATACTAAGGCGATCGCAGCGGATCATTGCCATACGGGTGGCAAGGGCGTACCGCACGGTGTCCTACGATGCCGTGTGCGTCATAGCCGGACTCGCCCCCTGGCACCTTGACGCGGCTGCCCTCGCCGACGTCTATTGGCGTCGAGCGAGGGTCAGAAACAGTGGGGCGGAGCCCATGCTGGAAGAAGTAAGGGCATGGAGAAGAGAGGCCCAGGACAAGATTCTGACAAATTGGTCAGAGGAGCTCAGGACTCCTAGAGCTGGCTCGTGGACGGTGGACGCGCTGCGTCCTGTCCTCAAGGACTGGGTTCAGCGGCGATGGGGGTCCCTCACCTACAGGCTGGTGCAGATGCTTTCCGGGCACGGGTGCTTCGGAAAGTATCTGCACCAAATTGCCGGGAGGGAGGAGTCACCAGCCTGTCACCACTGTGCGGCGCCGTCAGATACGGCGGCGCACACATTATTTGACTGCCCTGCATGGAGTGCAGAAAGGCACCCTATTGCAAATTTAACGTCACTTGGCAACATAGTTCGTAGGATGCTGGAATGTCGGGACTTCTGGGACACCTTCCAGGCGTTCGCAGAGTCCGTATTGCAGCAGAAAGAAGATGCTGAGAGGGCGCGAGAAGTCGACCCTGCGTCAGCTGTGGGCCGCCGCCGCAGAGGGCGCAGGCACACACACGCTGGGCGCATTATGTAAATATAGCGATCGTAATGTACATATTATAAATACATTAGCTATAGATTTGTATTTGTATATATATATATATTCACATGTTTAAAACTAGTAAGACATAAATCGTGCTTTTAGCACGCCAGAAGTGCCGCGCCTCAACAGAGGCTAAGCGGCAGTCGCTCGTTGGAATCCGGATTCAATGGTCAAACCAGTTACCGGGTTCTGACAACAGCGAGCAGAAGTGGGCCCTGGGGTTTTAGTGGGTATGGCCGAACGTCTTTAGGCGACCCCCACACTCCCCGCGCCACTTGCACAGCCCGGGCGCGGGGGTCAATAAAAGGATTTCCCCAGGAAAAAAAAAAAAAAAAAAAAAAAAGGTTAGGTTAGGTTTTTTTTTTTTTTTTTTTTTTTGGGCGGCTCTATGCCGCCCTCTCGTTCCCCTAACATGGTGGTCAGGGACCTTGTCTACGGGTAATGAGTTTTTCAGCAGGTTATTTCTTTATTAACGGTCTTATTTTAATACATTTTTACATACAATTAACTATTACTATTAAATACATTCAATTTACAATTTAAAATACAAATAAATACAATTTGACTACACATAAAATTTAAAAATAGTTTAAAATACAATAAAATAAATCAATTTAAAATTACAATTAACCTACTTATCACAGTTTATACCTTATTTTTCTTAATGACTCTTTGGGCTACGGACGTGCAAAATTTGACAAATTCATCTCTGGTGTTTTTCTTTGCAATTAATATACTTATATTTTCTTTTATAATTCTGTGTCCCATTTTGATTTCCGCTTCAACTCTGTCTGCTTCGTAGATCGGACACTCCGTCAAGATATGCAGCACACTCTCGTCCCGCGCTGGGTCACAGATGCACGAGGGGTTCTCCTTGCACTTAAACCTGTGCAGGTACTGTGAGAACCCCCCGTGCCCCGTCAAAATTTGAACCAGCGCAGGATCAAGGTCCAGCTTTCGAAGTGTGGCGGGGGCGCTCGTCACGTTGGGGAAGAAGAGCTTGGTCGTCGAGGCCGTGTCTCCTTCCATATATCGCCCATTCCATTTGTCAAGCGTATCCAGACGAATCTGTCGCTTGACAAATGAAATGGGACACCTTTCATAATTTGGCTTGGTCTTTACTCCGATTGCGGCCATCTTGGCCAATTGATCCGCTCTCTCGTTCCCTTCCAACCCCGCATGCGCTTTCACCCAAAATAACCTTACTTCCTTCCCTTGTTCTCTAGCTTCTTTCATACATCTTCTTATAATCTCCGCGAGGGGATGGAGGGACATACCGCTTTTCACGGTTTCTAGAGCGGATCTAGAATCGGAGTAAATTCCAAACTTTCTTGCGTCCATCTTCACAACTTGCCTCACGGCCTCATGCAGGGCCAACAGTTCCGCCTGATATACGGTGCAAAAATTTCCCAACTTTAATTTCCGGCAGGAAGTCTCCGCAGCGCTATCCCAAATGGATAACGCTGCGCCGACCCTGCCGTCAATTTTGCTACCGTCGGTGTAAATATTTACATCGGCGGCAGCTCGCTGGGCAACTTCGTCACCGTCCGTCAGGCAGTCGAACTGCAGCCCCTCCCGGTGAGCTGGGTGCGCAGAATCCACGTATTTGACCGGCCTCTCTAGCTCCCGGTCACCCAACACCTGCTGGGTGTGACCCTTTTTTACCAAATAAAGAAGGGCCGCTTCTTGGACCCGAAGGTCCAGAGGAAGCAACCCAGCAAGCATCAGGGCCGAATGCAGAGAGACGGTCCTGTAGCTTTTTGCTACTTTCTGCGCAAAGCCACGCTGCACTTGGTTTAGCAACCGTGCAATGCCCTTCCTCTCCACCGCCGGCACCCACACACTAGCAGCGTACAGGATGATGGGCTCCGCTACCGCAACATATATGGTCCTGATGACCTCGGGGTTCAGACCCCACGTGACTTTTGCCGCGGTTGACAGTTGACGATAGAGGCTTTGCGCTTTTCGGCAAACTGCCTCTACGTGCGCCTTGAAGCTGAGTCTATCGTCAACTGTCAATCCGAGGATTTTAATTTGTCTGACAAGGTCAATGGGTCTCCCGCCCATGCTCAGACGTGGGGAGTCGTACTTTAGCTTCTTGGTAATAACCATGGCCGAGGTCTTGTGTGGCGCAAAGTTTAGCTTATTTCGGACTCCCCACCTCCGAACATGCTCGAGAGCCCCATTGGCCCTGTCTTGAAAGTCCGCAGGGCTGTCACCCGAGAACATCAGGACCACATCGTCAGCGAACGCCTGGCAGCGGACGCCCATCTCCTCTAATTCCTTCAGGAGGGGATTCAGCAGCAGGTTCCAGAGCGTCGGTCCCCCAATGGATCCCTGCACGCACCCCTTGGTTTGTTGGCGGGTCGCCTCGGCTCCCGCAAACCTGACGCGCACTGTTCTCTCACTGAGATAGTGGTCGAACAGGCGCCTCAGGTTTACGGGGCATCGAGCTTCGGCTAGCCTGCACCTCACAGCCGGCCACCAGGCGTTATCGAAGGCGCCCTCTATGTCCAATGATATCAGCACAACGAGCCTCTTCCTCCCGACTTCGGCTCGTATGTGCTGAACCATCTCATGGAGGGCGTCTTCGGTACCGCGTTGAGGCATGAAGCCATACTGGTGCCGACTGATCATTGGCGCAGTATGCCATTGGACCCGCCTCACCATGATTTTTTCGAGGATCTTGCCCATAATGGGCAAGAGTCCTATTGGCCTAAAGGATTTAGGGTGCGTGTAGTTCTCCTTATTGGGTTTCCTCAGCACTACAACCGCTGCCTCTTTCCACCTCCTGGGGAAGCACGACAAAGCCAGGCAGCGGTTTGCTATGGCCAGGAATAACGCAGGACCCAGGGCGATTGTCGCAAGGCAAATATCCGCGGTGAGGCCGTCGGGGCCGGGCGCCTTTTTCGGGCTGAAGCTGGACGCAGACCACATGAGCTCGTGCATCGTGAAAACTGGGTCGCATGTTTCATCATGCGACCCTACATTTACATTATCCGCTAATTTTCTCAGTATTTTGTGGTCCGCGTCATCATCCACAGCCCGATCTTCTGGGTAAAAGGCAGTTGCTAAGGCCTCGGCCGATTCCCCCTCGCTCAGGACTTTACCGTCCTGGACGAGCGGGATCTCCTCCGGCCTCGTCGCGGTGCGTCCAATCACCCTGTATATCCCGTCCCACATGGTCTCTCTATCCTGACGGTGGCAGAATTTCTTCCAACTCTGGGTCTGAGCCTTCCTTACCTCAGACCGGTACTCCTCTCGGGCGCAGATATACTGCTGCACGACCCAATCCCTACGAACTGGCGCCGCGTACGAGATCCGCCTCTTCAGTCTCAAAGCTTGCGCTTTGAGACGAGAGAGCTCTTCGGACCACCAGGGCAATCCTGTCCTACTCCTCCTCGGTATCCCAGGCATGGTCTCGTTACAGGCTTCCACCACGGTTTCCATATAGCGATCCACTTCCTTTTCCAACTCTGTTCTACCGGTAATGTTGCCAATTCCTTCAGGTGTTATTCCTCTTTCGTTCCACTTTGAGGCGAGTTTCTCTCGAAACTCGCCCCAATTTGCTTTCTTACTATTGTACTTCCGGGTGGAGCGACAAACGTCCATGCCTGTAGACCTTTGAAGATTTACGTCGAACAGAATTGCCCTGTGGTCCGAATTGGATACATCGTCCGCTAAGCGCCAGTTCACCACCGAACCCAGCATTGCGGTCGTGCAGACAGTGATATCCACGACACTGGAGTACCGTCTTCCTCCTCTCCAGGTGTCGAAGGTAGGCTCAGACCCAATGTTCAGGATGTGCAGCCCCAGCTCGTCCAGCTTTTCCGCCAGCGCCAGTCCCCTCCCGTCCGTGGCTCGGCTTCCCCACCACGTAGACCACGCGTTGACGTCACCGCCCAGTATCACGCCGGCAGTTCCTATTCTCTCCACAACGCGACCAATCAAGTCCAGGTAAGGTTCGATGGGCTTATCCGGCTCCAGGTAGACGGACACCAAGCCTATCCTCCACGCCGCAGACCTCACTATTGCAACAGCTATGTTGCAGGTCGTGAGGTCCGGGCAATGGGTGACATTCATGGTACCGTCGAATAGTACAATGGCTGACTTAACCGGCGATTCGCGGCTCCCAGCACATTGCACTACTCTTGTACCTGGATGCTGCCTCATCTCCCCAGTCCTGCCAGTATACGGCTCCTGGACCAAGGCGAAGGAGAGTTTCCTCTTCTTCGCCTCTGTGATTAGTTCCGCTGTGGAAAGCTCGGACCGTTGTAGATTGGCCTGCACAACGTGATGACAGCGTATCCCGGCTTGGAGAGCGCGGGAGGCCCCCGGGGCGCCCTTAGCAATATGCTACCGACGCTCGCGCGAGTGCCTCCCACCTTCTCCGCACCGGGCAGTCGTCGTTAAATGCGTTGTGGTCTTTCCTGTCGGATTTTGCCTTGAGGCAATTCCGACAGGAGGGCGGTTCACCAGCCTGCCACATGGTGCACTCGGGCCTGAGGTGCGGGCCCCCGCAGTGGCTGCACACGTCCTGGGACTCAGTGCATAGCCTCCTCGGGTGCCCGTAGCCCAGGCACCTTGAGCACTGGACAAGTGGGGACTGGTCGGCGACCTGTACTCGCTGCAGATCTATGTGGGCTGCTCCTGCCTCCGTCAGCCTCTTCCAAACTATGGGCGAAACCCTCAAGACCACATGGGACGTATGCGGGTTCCTGGCCTTCTTCCTATATCTGATCTCCATCCTAAGGTCCTCTCCTTTGACGTTTTTGAATATGTCCTTGTTTGGTTAGGTTAGGTTAGGTTAGGTTAGGTTAGGTTAGGTTAGGTTAGGTTAGGTTAGGTTAGGTTAGGTTAGGTTAGGTTAGGTTAGGTTAGGTTAGGTTAGGTTAGGTTAGGTTCCCCATCGACCGGGTTCCCGCCTTGTCGTGGCGGTGGGGCTCAGTAACCGTGGGAATGGGTCACCCACGGTGAAGCTAAGAGGAACCCAAGGCCGGTCCGTGAGGTAGGACCGGCCAGAGAGGGCCGCTCGGGGTGGGCTCATTGGAGCCCACCTTCGAGCGCGTTGGAGGACTGCGGGGACTCGTCTCCCCCGCAGTGAGGGTGAGTCGCGGAGGGAGAGGAGTTCTGGTATTACGGTGCGCCACTCGCCCTGCCCTCCGCGACTCAGCGGGGTCGCACCGCAGATGCGGCGGCGGTGGGGCTGCGAGGGGAAGGGCAACTTTCCCCTTGCAGCTGCATTTCGCGTAATCCCGGCGCCGACGCTGGGACCGCGGGCCTCTGTCTTTTTCAAGACGGAGGCCGCGAGGAGTGAACCTCTATAAAAAACTCAAGGCGGCGCCGGCGGGGGAGGGCGGGGATTCCCGAACCTGCATTGCACACGGTGCCGTCTCCGAGGAGCGCCCTTTTAAGGGCGCAGAGAGGGGCCCCATCCCGGGGCGGCCAGTGGGCGTCGCGGTGTCACGTGCTAACCATGCTCCCGTGGCGCCCACACCATGGCTATGAGGGAACGCGTGTGGTTTTAGTGGGTAGGCCCACTTCGGTGGGAGAGCCCCACAGACCCCCCTGGTGCCCCGACCAGGGGGCGTGCTTAAGGTCGCATTTCCACACCTAAAAAAAAAAAAAAAAAAAAAAAAGGTTAGGTTAGGTTAGGTTAGGTTAGGTTAGGTTAGGTTAGGTTCCACGGACCTGCTGGGTTGTCTCAGTGGGCGGAGAGGTGAACTTCGACGTGGCGCGTCCCCGGGTGGCGGATAGGGGAACGCTCCGGCCTGGTGCGAGCCGGAGTAGGGCGAAAGCCCCGCGGACCAAACACCAAGGGGAGCCTGCGACCTCGGTCGCGGGCGACCCGTTCTGGCGGGCCCACTTGTGGGCTGGCTGGAGTCTGGCCGGCCCTTGATCAAGGGCTGGCCCCAGGGAGGTCGCTGGGGGTGGGCTCTGTGAGTCCGCCCTTTGTAGCGAAACTGCGGGGATTATGGGGTCCCCGCAGTAGTTGTGGTGGTGAGTCGCGGAGGAGGAGGAGTGTTGGTATTACGGTGCGCCACTCTCCCTATCCTCCGCGACTCAGCGGCGTCGCACCGCGTCTGCGACGGCAGTGGGGCTGCGGGGGGGAGGGGGTTTCTCCGACCCCTCGCGGCCGTATTGCACGCGTAACCCCGGCGGCGACGCTGGGACCGCGGGCCCTTGTCTTTTTCAAGACGGGGGCCGCGAGGAGTGAACCTCTATAAAAAACTCAAGGCGGCACCAGCAGGGGAGGGCGGGGATTCCCGAACCTGCATTGCACTGGTGCCGTCTCCTCAGGTGGAGCCGGGAACGGCTGGCGCTGGCGGGGCCGCGGAGGTTGTGCAAAAGCGTTCCCGTAGCCCCTCCGATATGCGCATACGAGGCGTTGTCAGGTTTTAGTCGGTTCGAGTCCGACATAATCCGAACTTGTCCCCGCGAGGGAGGATATGCGTGGGCATTTCCTGACTATAAAAAAAAAAAAAAAAAAAAAAAAAAAAAGGTTAGGTTAGGTTAGGTTAGGTTAGGTTAGGTTAGGTTAGGTTAGGTTAGGTTAGGTTAGGTTTTCCCCCCCCATCGACCGGGTTCCCGCCTTGTCGTGGCGGTGGGGCTCAGTAACCGTGGGAATGGGTCACCCACGGTGAAGCTAAGAGGAACCCAAGGCCGGTCCGTGAGGTAGGACCGGCCAGAGAGGGCCGCTCGGGGTGGGCTCATTGGAGCCCACCTTCGAGCGCGTTGGTGGACTGCGGGGACTCGTCTCCCCCGCAGTGAGGGTGAGTCGCGGAGGGAGAGGAGTGCTGGTATTACGGTGCGCCACTCGCCCTGTCCTCCGCGACTCAGCGGGGTCGCACCGCAGATGCGGCGGCGGTGGGGCTGCGAGGGGAAGGGCAACTTTCCCCTTGCAGCTGCATTTCGCGTAATCCCGGCGCCGACGCTGGGACCGCGGGCCTCTGTCTTTTTCAAGACGGAGGCCGCGAGGAGTGAACCTCTATAAAAAACTCAAGGCGGCGCCGGCGGGGGAGGGCGGGGATTCCCGAACCTGCATTGCACACGGTGCCGTCTCCGAGGAGCGCCCTTTTAAGGGCGCAGAGAGGGGCCCCATCCCGGGGCGGCCAGTGGGCGTCGCGGTGTCACGTGTTAACCATGCTCCCGTGGCGCCCACACCATGGCTATGAGGGAACGCGTGTGGTTTTAGTGGGTAGGCCCACTTCGGTGGGAGAGCCCCACAGACCCCCCTGGTGCCCCGACCAGGGGGCGTGCTTAAGGTCGCATTTCCACACCTAAAAAAAAAAAAAAAAAAAAAGGTTAGGTTTCCCCATCGACCGGGTTCCCGCCTTGTCGTGGCGGTGGGGCTCAGTAACCGTGGGAATGGGTCACCCACGGTGAAGCTAAGAGGAACCCAAGGCCGGTCCGTGAGGTAGGACCGGCCAGAGAGGGCCGCTCGGGGTGGGCTCATTGGAGCCCACCTTCGAGCGCACTGGAGGGCTGCGGGGACTCGTCTCCCCCGCAGTGAGGGTGAGTCGCGGAGGGAGAGGAGTGCTGGTATTACGGTGCGCCACTCGCCCTGCCCTCCGCGACTCAGCGGGGTCGCACCGCAGATGCGGCGGCGGTGGGGCTGCGAGAGGAAGGGCAACTTTCCCCTTGCAGCTGCATTTCGCGTAATCCCGGCGCCGACGCTGGGACCGCGGGCCTCTGTCTTTTTCAAGACGGAGGCCGCGAGGAGTGAACCTCTATAAAAAACTCAAGGCGGCGCCGGCGGGGGAGGGCGGGGATTCCCGAACCTGCATTGCACACGGTGCCGTCTCCTCAGGTGGAGCCGGAAACGGCTGGCGCTGGCGGGGCCGCGGAGGTAAGCGAAAGCGTTCCCGTAGCCCCTCCGATATGCGCATACGAGGCAATGTCAGGTTTTAGTCGGTTCGAGTCCGACATAATCCGAACTTGTCCCCGCGAGGGAGGATATGCGTGGGCATTTCCTGACTATAAAAAAAAAAAAAAAAAAAAAAAAAAAAAAAAAAAAAAAAAAAAAAAAAAAGGTTAGGTTCCACGGACCTGCTGGGTTGTCTCAGTGGGCGGAGAGGTGAACTTCGACGTGGCGCGTCCCCGGGTGGCGGATAGGGGAACGCTCCGGCCTGGTGCGAGCCGGAGTAGGGCGAAAGCCCCGCGGACCAAACACCAAGGGGAGCCTGCTGACCTCGGTCGCGGGTGACCCGTTCTGGCGGGCCCACTTGTGGGCTGGCTGGAGTCTGGCCGGCCCTTGATTAAGGGCTGGCCCCAGGGAGGTCGCTGGGGGTGGGCTCTGTGAGTCCGCCCTTTGTAGCGAAACTGCGGGGATTATGGGGTCCCCGCAGTAGTTGTGGTGGTGAGTCGCGGAGGAGGAGGAGTGTTGGTATTACGGTGCGCCACTCTCCCTATCCTCCGCGACTCAGCGGCGTCGCACCGCGTCTGCGACGGCAGTGGGGCTGCGTGGGGGAGGGGGTTTCTCCGACCCCTCGCGGCCGTATTGCACGCGTAACCCCGGCGGCGACGCTGGGACCGCGGGCCCTTGTCTTTTTCAAGACGGGGGCCGCGAGGAGTGAACCTCTATAAAAAACTCAAGGCGGCACCAGCAGGGGAGGGCGGGGATTCCCGAACCTGCATTGCACTGGTGCCGTCTCCTCAGGTGGAGCCGGAAACGGCTGGCGCTGGCGGGGCCGCGGAGGTAAGCGAAAGCGTTCCCGTAGCCCCTCCGATATGCGCATACGAGGCGTTGTCAGGTTTTAGTCGGTTCGAGTCCGACATAATCCGAACTTGTCCCCGCGAGGGAGGATATGCGTGGGCATTTCCTGACGTAAAAAAAAAAAAAAAAAAAAAAAAAAAAGGTTAGGTTAGGTTAGGTTAGGTCCCACGGACCTGCTGGGTTGTCTCAGTGGGCGGAGAGGTGAACTCCGACGTGGCGCGTCCCCGGGTGGCGGATAGGGGAACGCTCCGGCTTGTAGTCGGGGTAGGGCGACTAGCGCCCCGCGGACCAAACACCGGGGGGGAAGTAGGTAAGGGGGGGGGAGGTGGGAAGGTTAGGGGGCGGCCCGGCGTGCATTAACACCGCCGTCGGGAACAACCGTCCAAAACTAGGGGAGGCACGCCGACCCCCTAGCACCCCGTAGCCTAGTGTCTCTTCAACGATCTCCATCGAATCGGCGTTATGGAGTATGTCGAGGCACTAGAGCGGAGGGCTTGCCTTGACCGGCCGGCCCGCGAGAAAGGAAAACTCTATAAAAACCCGACAGCGAAGTCGTTAAAACCTGTAGATACCTGGCGACCTCTACAGTATGTAGCCTTACCCTGCGGAATGGGCGTCACCCGGGGGTGGACCTGTTGATCGACCCTTCTCGTGGGAACATATATGGAAACCAAAATTAAAAATATTGTGGAGAGGAGTGTTGCGAAAGGTGATGAGTTGGTTCAGGAGGAGACGAGGCGTCCATCAATAGATGGCGCAAATGTGAAGGAGGCAAGAGTACTGCTGGAGCGCGTTCCGGCTGTGCGCCAACCGGCGCTCAGTGATACGGATTCCGACGCGTCGACCGTGGATATGGAGTTAGAGCCATCCCAGGACCGTGAAAACCGGCACCCCGGGTATTCCTGGGGGAGTCTAGGTCGTAAGCGGCTGCGGGCCGTCGCAGTTGGCGACGTGGAGACGGGCCCCTCGCCCAAAGTGGCAGGGACGAGAAAAGGCCGAGGACGGCCGCCGACAACCGGCGAGTACGTCGGCCTCGCCCAGGCGAAGCGGGAGCTGGCAGAGGCTACCCAACGCCAACTCGAAATGGAGGCGGAAAAGGACGTAGCCGAGATGACGAAGGGGCTACGGACTACCAGAGCAGGGGCCCGACTTTCGGAGACCTCTGCATCTGAACTTGAGGATGAACTCGAACTAGGCTCCGCGGAACTAGGGGGACAAATAGAGCTTGGCGCAGCAGCCGTGGCGGCCGTCTGCGAAAAATCTAACAACTTAAAAGGGACATCCAAGAAGGCGCTCAAGGAAGCGGTAGCGCAGATTCGGGCAGCGTCAAGGCTCCTGATGACGCGCAATGTCAACGAGGAGACGAGGCTTTTGCGAGCGGCCAACTCTCGGCTACAGGCGGAAATGGCCGCATTGAAGAAAGAAGTGGCGGAGCTAAAGGCGTGCATGGAGCAGGCGGGGGCGACACCCAAACCCGTCGCAGCGACATGTCCGCAGACAAAGGAAGAGGATTTGGAGAACCGGATCCTGAGCAGGCTCTCGGACCGGCTCAACGCCCGAATAGACGGGCTAGAGCCGCGTCTGAACCCGGAGCCTCGCTTGCGACCGGCACTGGCTCACGACAGGCGCGAGGCGGAAGCCGGGCGGAAACCCTCGGCAAACCGTCCACGTCAAAAACCGGACATGACACAGGCGGAACTGCCTGAAGTGCGCCTCCCTAAACCGGTCCAATCCGGCTGGATAAAGGTTGGCGCAAAGGGGAAGGCGAAGGCGTCGACCTCAAAAACGGCGCCGGCCGCTTTTTCTTCTTCCGCGGCTAAACCCACCCAGCCGGGAAAAGAAGTGACGAAAAAGGCCAAGAAGACGAGTCGTCCCCTCCCGCCGGCGCCTGCATCCATGGTGGAGACCATGGCGTCGGTCGTGAAGAGGGGCATAAGGGAAAAGGCGCCGATGGTCACCAGATCGGCGCCCACCACGACGAAGAAGAAGGAGATCAAGCCCTCGCCCAAGCTGCGGGCCCCCAAGACCTCGGCAGTCGTGGTGACCTTAAACCCCACGGCTGTGGAGAAGGGGGTCACATACGCCAAAGCTCTGGCCGAGGCGAGGCAAAGGGTCAACCTTAAGGACCTAGAAATTGGGAGCGTCCGTTTTAGGCGTGCAGCAACTGGGGCCTCAATTATCGAGGTCCCCGGTGCGGCTAGCGCGCCGAAGGCGGACCTCCTAGCGGAAAGGCTCCGCGAGGTGTTCGGGAACGGTGGCGACGTCACAGTCTCCCGGCCAACAAAAATGGCGGAACTTATAGTGGCGGCGCTGGATGACTCCGTGACCAAAGAGGAGGTGGCAGCGGCGGTCTGTGCAAAAGGCGGATGCGCGCCAGACCGTCTAAAAGTAGGGACACTCCGCCAGGAGAAGTCCGGCCTCTTTGCCGTATGGGTGGCATGCCCAGTAGAAGCCGCCAAAAAGGTAGCCGAGGGCAGGCTGCTCGTAGGTTGGGTCTCGGCCAGGGTGAAGCTCCTCGAACGCAGGGAGCTGAGATGCTTCAAGTGTCTTCACGCTGGCCACGTCAAGGCACGGTGTACCGCGGAGGTTGACCGGGGGCTTCTGTGCTACCGGTGCGGCCAGGCGGGACACCGCGCCGCAGAATGTCACGATGCCCCCCACTGCGCACTGTGTGCGGAGGCCGGGAAGGCATCGAACCATCGCCTGGGGAGCAAGAGATGCTCGGCCCCCAGGAAAATGATGTTCAGCAGAGTATCTGTTGTGAGCAGCGCCAGCTCGCAACAGACACAACCACCACCGAGCGGTGTACAAGAGATGGAGACCGAGAACTCTACAAAATGATGACAAGGGCTTCCAAATACCTGCAAGCCAACATCAACCACTGCGCCAGAGCTCAGGATCTTTTGATTCAGAGCATGGCGCAGTGGTCGATAAACATAATGGTGGTGACGGAGCCCTACTTAATCCCAAAGAGGAACAACTGGGTGGGCGATGAAGACGAGCTGGCGGCAATCGCGGTGTCAAACGACACCGTGATAAAAAGGTCCCAGAAAGGTCGAGGAGTCGTCGCGGCTTTGTGCGGCGATGTGATGGTGGTCGGGGCGTACTTTTCGCCGAACCGGCCACTATCCGAGTTCGAGGCGTTCCTCGGGGAGATGGACTCGGTCCTGGCCTGGTGCCGACCAAACCGGATCGTTGTGGCTGGCGACCTGAACGCCAAGTCCACAGTCTGGGGGTGCCCTGCCACAGACGCGAGGGGGGAGTTGGTGGAGGAGTGGCTCGCCTCGAATGGGCTTGTCGTCCTAAACGTCGGGGACACGGACACGTGCGTGCGGATGCAGGGTGGCTCAATCGTGGACGTGTCCTTCGCCAGTGCGGACCTGGCACGAACCGTCCGGGACTGGGGAGTCCTGGAGGGTGTGGAGACGCTTTCCGATCACCGGTACATCCGGTTTGATGTCTCCCCCCTCTCTGTCGGTCCCGGTCCCGGGTGTGTCGCGGCGGAGATCGGCCCGAGGTGGGCGCTGAAGAAACTGGACAGAGAAGCGGCGATCGAGGCGGCCCTGGTCGCCAGCTGGAATCCAGTACCGGACGTGACAGCGGTAGAGTCCGAGTCGCGGTGGCTCCACGAAGCGGTCACGCACATATGTGACGTCGCGATGCCCCGCGTGGTGCGACCTCCGGTTCGGACGGCGGTGTATTGGTGGTCGGAAGACCTCGGCCGTCTTCGTGCGTCCTGCGTGTCAGCGAGGCGGCAGTACTCCCGCTACCGTCGCCGCAGACGAGGCGGGCGCACGGAGGACGAGGAGGAGAGGCACCTCTACACCGCCTACCAGGACGTGAAGAAGTCCCTCAGGGTGGCCATAGCGGAAGCGAAGGAGGGGGCCTGGCAGGAGCTGCTGGCGTCGTTGGACGTCGACCCGTGGGGTCGGCCATATCGGCTCGTCATGAGCAAGCTCAGGCCCTGGGCCCCACCTCTAACGGCCAGTATGGACCCGCAAGTACTGGACAGAGTGGTGGAGACCTTGTTCCCCTCCATGAGGGAAGAATTTGAGGCACCGAAAATGGTGTTTGCGCCAGCGACGTCAAATCGCGATGCGGACGACGGGGAAGTCCCGGAAGTGGAAGAGAGGGAACTGTGGGCGGCTGTGGCACGGCTTCAGGCCAAAAACACCGCCCCGGGCCCCGATGGGATCCCCGGGCGCATATGGGTCCTGGCGCTAAAGCACGGGTTGGAGGAGAGGTTCCGAGCCCTACTAACTCGGTGCCTTAAGGACCATACTTTCCCAGGCGACTGGAAGACGGGGAAACTCGTATTGATTGGAAAGGAGGGAAGACCGGCAGAGTCACCATCGGCGTATCGCCCGATAGTCCTGCTCGGGGAGGCGGGTAAGCTCTTTGAGCGCGTTATTGCGACTCGCCTCACCGAGCATCTCGACCGAGTAGGGCCAAATTTGGCAGACTGCCAGCATGGTTTCCGGCGCGGCCGCTCCACCATCGATGCTATTGCACGGGTGAGGGCCGTCGCCGAAGAGGAGGTCGTTAAGGGTGGCGTCGTCTTGGCGGTATCTTTAGATATCGCCAACGCCTTTAACACGTTACCTCGCGTAAGTATAATGGAGGCCCTGCGGTTCCATGGGGTCCCGTTGTACTTGCGTGAGACGATTAAGGCCTACCTATCGGACAGGACAGTGGTATATCCCACAAATACCGGATTTGGACAGAGGAGAGTGTCGTGCGGCGTTCCACAGGGTTCCGTTTTAGGGCCACTACTGTGGAACGTCGGTTACGACTGGGTCCTCCGCGGCCCGACTCTCCGCGGCGTTAGCGTCGTCTGCTACGCGGACGACACACTGGTGTTGGCAAGGGGCGGTAGCTATCGGGAGGCGAGCGTGTTAGCTACTGCCGGAGTAGCCCAAGTAGTGGGCAGGATTAAGAACCTGGGCCTGACGGTGGCCTTGGACAAATCCGAGGCCCTGTGTTTTCACGGGCCTCGCCGAGCGCCACCGCCGAGCGCTCATTTGATAGTGGGTGGAGTTTCCATCGGCGTCGGGTCCACAATGAAGTACCTGGGAGTTGTGCTCGATAGCCGGTGGAACTTCAAGGAACATTTCCGGCGGATGGCTCCGAAGCTCGCGCGCACCTCGTTCGCCCTGAGCAGGCTATTGCCTAATCTGGGCGGACCTAGCGCGACCTGTCGTCGCCTCTATGCCGGAGTTGTACGGTCGATGGCCTTGTACGGGGCCCCTATCTGGGCGGATGCCCTCGGACGACACAACAAAGCCCAACTGCGCAGATCGCAGAGGGTAGTGGCACTCCGAGTGGCAAGAGCATACCGCACCGTCTCGTGGGAGGCGGCATGCGTGCTGGCCGGGACTCTTCCATGGGAACTGGAGGCGTCGGCGTTGGCGGAGGTCTACTGGAAGTCCGCCGACGCCAAAGGTCGGGGTGAGGTTCCAAGTGGAGAAGTAATAGGAGAGTGGCGACAGAGCGCAAGGGACACGGTCCTGCGCAGCTGGCTACAACAGCAGAGCCAGCCGGGAGCGGGTCACCGCACCATAGCGGCGATCCGCCCCGTATTACCAGAGTGGCTGACGAGACGGTGGGGAGCGCTCTCATATCGCCTAGTGCAGGTCCTCTCGGGGCATGGCTGCTTCGGGAGGTACCTGTGCAACGTGGCCAGACGGGAGCGCACTCCTCAGTGCCGATTTTGCGGCGCCGATGAGGACGACGCGGATCACACCCTCATGTGCTGCACAGCATGGACGGAGGAGCGAGCCGAGCTCGTGAACCAAATTGGAGATGAAATATCGCTGCCGGCCGTTGTGTCTGCGATGGTCGGCAGCGAAACTGGATGGACTGCCGTCGCCGCCTTCTGCGAGGCGGTGATGGAGAAGAAAGAAGTGGACGAGCGTCGCCGGGAGGATGATCCGGAGGAGGATCCCGTGCGCCGCCGCCGACCGATGCGCCGACGCCGGGCTTTTGCCCAGACGACGTAACATGGTCGGTGCCGGGTTGGGAGACCCGGTAGGAGTGGGGCGATAGTTCTCCGTCGCCCCACTCGGAGATGGATGACGTGGTCTAGGCCATGAGAGACGTGTCCTGAGAAGGACGAACGCCCTGCCGGGGACAAGGATAAGGGAAACTGTTACCTTAGCCCCGGCACAAGCGGCGGGCAGAAGTGGGCACTGGGGTTTTAGTGGGTATGGCCGAACGTCTTTAGGCGACCCCCACACTCCCTGCGCCACTTGCACAGCCCAGGCGCGGGGGTCAATAAAAGGATTTCCCCAGAAAAAAAAAAAAAAAAAAAAAGGTTAGGTTAGGTTCCCCATCGACCGGGTTCCCGCCTTGTCGTGGCGGTGGGGCTCAGTAACCGTGGGAATGGGTCACCCACGGTGAAGCTAAGAGGAACCCAAGGCCGGTCCGTGAGGTAGGACCGGCCAGAGAGGGCCGCTCGGGGTGGGCTCATTGGAGCCCACCTTCGAGCGCACTGGAGGGCTGCGGGGACTCGTCTCCCCCGCAGTGAGGGTGAGTCGCGGAGGGAGAGGAGTGCTGGTATTACGGTGCGCCACTCGCCCTGCCCTCCGCGACTCAGCGGGGTCGCACCGCAGATGCGGCGGCGGTGGGGCTGCGAGGGGAAGGGCAACTTTCCCCTTGCAGCTGCATTTTGCGTAATCCCGGCGCCGACGCTGGGACCGCGGGCCTCTGTCTTTTACAAGACGGAGGCCGCGAGGAGTGAACCTCTATAAAAAACTCAAGGCGGTGCCGGCGGGGGAGGGCGGGGATTCCCGAACCTGCATTGCACACGGTGCCGTCTCCGAGGAGCGCCCTTTTAAGGGCGCAGAGAGGGGCCCCATCCCGGGGCGGCCAGTGGGCGTCGCGGTGTCACGTGTTAACCATGCTCCCGTGGCGCCCACACCATGGCTATGAGGGAACGCGTGTGGTTTTAGTGGGTAGGCCCACTTCGGTGGGAGAGCCCCACAGACCCCCCTGGTGCCCCGACCAGGGGGCGTGCTTAAGGTCGCATTTCCACACCTAAAAAAAAAAAAAAAAAAAAAAAAAAAAAGGTTAGGTTCCACGGCCCCATCGACCGGGTTCCCGCCTTGTCGTGGCGGTGGGGCTCAGTAACCGTGGGAATGGGTCACCCACGGTGAAGCTAAGAGGAACCCAAGGCCGGTCCGTGAGGTAGGACCGGCCAGAGAGGGCCGCTCGGGGTGGGCTCATTGGAGCCCACCTTCGAGCGCGTTGGAGGACTGCGGGGACTCGTCTCCCCCGCAGTGAGGGTGAGTCGCGGAGGGAGAGGAGTTCTGGTATTACGGTGCGCCACTCGCCCTGCCCTCCGCGACTCAGCGGGGTCGCACCGCAGATGCGGCGGCGGTGGGGCTGCGAGGGGAAGGGCAACTTTCCCCTTGCAGCTGCATTTTGCGTAATCCCGGCGCCGACGCTGGGACCGCGGGCCTCTGTCTTTTACAAGACGGAGGCCGCGAGGAGTGAACCTCTATAAAAAACTCAAGGCGGTGCCGGCGGGGGAGGGCGGGGATTCCCGAACCTGCATTGCACACGGTGCCGTCTCCGAGGAGCGCCCTTTTAAGGGCGCAGAGAGGGGCCCCATCCCGGGGCGGCCAGTGGGCGTCGCGGTGTCACGTGTTAACCATGCTCCCGTGGCGCCCACACCATGGCTATGAGGGAACGCGTGTGGTTTTAGTGGGTAGGCCCACTTCGGTGGGAGAGCCCCACAGACCCCCCTGGTGCCCCGACCAGGGGGCGTGCTTAAGGTCGCATTTCCACACCAAAAAAAAAAAAAAAAAAAAAAAAAAAAAGGTTAGGTTCCACGGCCCCATCGACCGGGTTCCCGCCTTGTCGTGGCGGTGGGGCTCAGTAACCGTGGGAATGGGTCACCCACGGTGAAGCTAAGAGGAACCCAAGGCCGGTCCGTGAGGTAGGACCGGCCAGAGAGGGCCGCTCGGGGTGGGCTCATTGGAGCCCACCTTCGAGCGCGTTGGAGGACTGTGGGGACTCGTCTCCCCCGCAGTGAGGGTGAGTCGCGGAGGGAGAGGAGTGTTGGTATTACGGTGCGCCACTCGCCCTGCCCTCCGCGACTCAGCGGGGTCGCACCGCAGATGCGGCGGCGGTGGGGCTGCGAGGGGAAGGGCAACTTTCCCCTTGCAGCTGCATTTCGCGTAATCCCGGCGCCGACGCTGGGACCGCGGGCCTCTGTCTTTTTCAAGACGGAGGCCGCGAGGAGTGAACCTCTATAAAAAACTCAAGGCGGCGCCGGCGGGGGAGGGCGGGGATTCCCGAACCTGCATTGCACACGGTGCCGTCTCCGAGGAGCGCCCTTTTAAGGGCGCAGAGAGGGGCCCCATCCCGGGGCGGCCAGTGGGCGTCGCGGTGTCACGTGTTAACCATGCTCCCGTGGCGCCCACACCATGGCTATGAGGGAACGCGTGTGGTTTTAGTGGGTAGGCCCACTTCGGTGGGAGAGCCCCACAGACCCCCCTGGTGCCCCGACCAGGGGGCGTGCTTAAGGTCGCATTTCCACACCTAAAAAAAAAAAAAAAAAAAAAAAAAAAAAAAAAAAGGTTAGGTTCCACGGACCTGCTGGGTTGTCTCAGTGGGCGGAGAGGTGAACTCCGACGTGGCGCGTCCCCGGGTGGCGGATAGGGGAACGCTCCGGCTTGTAGTCGGGGTAGGGCGATTAGCGCCCCGCGGACCAAACACTGGGGGGGGAAATGGGTAAGGGGGGGGAGGTGGGAAGGTTAGGGGGCGGCCCGGCGTGCGTTAACACCGCCGTCGGGAACAACCGTCCAAAACTAGGGGGGGCACGCCGACCCCTCTAGCAACCCGTAGCCTAGTGTTCTCTTCAACGATCTCCACCGAATCGGCGTTGTGGAGTATGTCGAGGCACTAGAGCGGAGGGCTTGCCTTAACCGGCCGGCCCGCGAGAAAGGAAAACTCTATAAAAACCCGACAGCGAAGTCGTTAAAACCTGTAGATACCTGGCGACCTCTACAGTATGTAGCCTTACCCTGCGGAATGGGCGTCACCCGGGGGTGGACCTGTTGATCGACCCTTCTCGTGGGAACTTTATGGAAACCAAAATTAAAAACGTTGAGGAGAGGAGTGTTGCGAAAGGAGATGAATTGGTTGTGGAGGAGACGAGGCGCACATCGTTAGATGGCGCAAATTTGAAGGAGGCGAGAGTGCGGCTGGAGCGCGTTCCGGTCGTGCGCCAACCAGCGCTCAGTGAAACGGATTCTGACGCTTCGACCGTGGACATGGAGATAGAGCCATCGGAGGACCGCGAAGACCGGCACCCCGGGTATTCCTGGGGGAGTCTCGGTCGGAAGCGGCTGCGGGCCGTCGCAGTTGGCGACGTGGAGACGGGGCCCTCGCCCAAAGTGGCAGGGACGAGAAAAGGCCGAGGACGGCCGCCGACAACCGGCGAGTACGTTGGCCTCGCCCTGGCGAAGCGGGAGCTGGCAGAGGCTACCCAGCGCCAACTCGAGCTAGAGGCCGAAAAGGACGTAGCCGAGATGACAAAGGGGCTGCGGTCTACCAGAGCAGGGTCCCGACTTTCGGAGACCTCTGCTTCGGAACTTGAGGGCGAACACGATCTAGGCTCGGCAGAGCTGGGGGGACAAATTGAACTTGGTGCAGCGGCCGTGGCGGCCGTCTGTGAAAAGTCCAACAACCTTAAAGGGACATCTAAGAAGGCGCTCAAGGAGGCGGTTGCGCAGATTCGGGCGGCGTCAAGGCTCCTGATGACGCGCAATATAAGTGAAGAGACGAGACTACTGCGAGCGGCCAACTCCCGCCTAAAGGCGGAAATGGCCGCGCTGAAGAAAGAGGTGGCGGAGCTGAAGGCGTGCATGGAGCAGGCGGGGGCGGCACCCAAACCCGTCGCAGCGACATGCCCACAGACGAAAGAAGAGGAACCGGACCGGCTCAACGCCCGGATAGACGGGCTAGAGCCGCGTCTGAACCCGGAGCCTCGCTTGCGACCGGCACTGGCTCACGACAGGCGTGAGGCGGAAGCCGGGCGGAAACCCTCGGCAAGCCGTCCTCGTCAAAAACCGGAAATAACCCAGGCGGAACGGCCTGAAGTGCGCCTCCCCAAAGCGGTCCAACCGGGTTGGATAAAGGTTGGCGCAAAGGGGAAGGCGAAGGCGTCGACATCTACATCGGCGCCGGCCGCTTCTTCTTCCGCGGCCCAATCCACCCAACAGGGCAAAGAGAAGAACAAGAAGGCCAAGAAGACGAGTCGTCCCCTCCCGCCGGCGCCTGCATCCATGGTGGAGACCATGGCGTCGGTCGTGAAGAGGGGCATAAGGGAAAAGGCGCCGATGGTCACCAGATCGGCGCCCACCACGACGAAGAAGAAGGAGATCAAGCCCTCGCCCAAGCTGCGGGCCCCCAAGACCTCGGCAGTCGTGGTGACCTTAAACCCCACGGCTGTGGAGAAGGGGGTCACATACGCCAAAGCTCTGGCCGAGGCGAGGCAAAGGGTCAACCTTAAGGACCTAGAAATTGGGAGCGTCCGTTTTAGGCGTGCAGCAACTGGGGCCTCAATTATCGAGGTCCCCGGTGCCGCTAGCGCGCCGAAGGCGGACCTCCTCGCGGAAAGGCTCCGCGAGGTGTTCGGAAACGGTGGCGACGTCACAGTCTCCCGGCCAACAAAAATGGCTGAACTTATAGTGGCGGGGCTGGATGACTCCGTGACCAAAGAGGAGGTGGCAGCGGCGGTCTGTGCAAAAGGCGGATGCGCGGCAGACCGTCTCAAAATGGGAACACTCCGCCAGGAGAAGTCTGGTCTCTTCGCCGTATGGGTGGCATGCCCAGTCGAAGCCGCCAAGAAGGTGGTCGAGGGCAAACTGCTCGTTGGCTGGGTCTCGGCCAGGGTGAAGCTCCTCGAACGGAGGGAGTTGAGGTGCTTCAAGTGCCTTCACGCTGGCCACGTCAAGGCACGGTGTACCGCGGAGGTTGACCGGGGGCTACTGTGCTACCGGTGCGGCCAGGCGGGACACCGCGCCGCAGAATGTCACGATGCCCCCCACTGCGCACTGTGTGCGGAGGCCGGGAAGACATCGAACCATCGCCTGGGGAGCAAGAGATGCTCGGCCCCCAGGAAAAAGATGTTCAGCAGAGCATTTGTTGCGAGCAGCGCCAGCTCGCAACAGACGCAACCACCACCGAGCGGTGTACAAGAGATGGAGACCGATAACTCTACAAAATGACGACAAGGCCTACCAGATATCTACAAGCCAACATCAACCACTGCGCCAGAGCTCAGGATCTTTTGATCCAGAGCATGGCGCAGTGGTCGATAAACATAACGGTGGTGACGGAGCCCTACCTAATCCCAAGGAGGAATAATTGGGTGGGCGATGAAGACGACCTGGCGGCAATCGCGGTGTCAAACGACACCGTGATAAAGAGGTCTCGGAAAGGCCGAGGAGTCGTCGCGGCTCTGTGCGGCGATGTGATGGTGGTCGGGGCGTACTTTTCGCCGAACCGGCCACTATCCGATTTCGAAACCTTCCTCGGGGAGATGGACTCGGTCCTGGCCTGGTGCCGCCCAAACCGGATCATTGTGGCTGGCGATCTGAACGCCAAGTCCACAATCTGGGGGTGCCCTGCCACAGACGCGAGGGGAGAGTTGGTGGAGGAGTGGCTCGCCTCTAATGGGCTGGTCGTCCTGAACACCGGGGATACGGACACGTGCGTGCGGATGCAGGGTGGCTCAATCGTGGACGTGTCCTTCGCCAGTGCGGACCTGGCACGAACCGTCCGGGACTGGGGAGTCCTGGAGGGTGTGGAGACGCTGTCCGATCATCGGTACATCCGGTTTGACGTCGCCCCCCTCTCTGGCGGTCCCGGTCCCGGGCGTGTCGCGGCGGAGATTGGCCCGAGGTGGGCGCTGAAGAAGATGGACGGAGAAGCGGCGATCGAGGCGGCTCTGGTCGCAGGGTGGAACGCAATACCGGACGTGACAACGGTAGAGTCCGAGTCGCAGTGGCTCCACGAAGCAGTCACGCACATCTGTGACGTCGCGATGCCCCGCGTGGTGCGGCCCCCGGCTCGGACGGCGGTGTATTGGTGGTCGGAAGACCTCGGCCGTCTTCGTGCGTCGTGCGTGTCAGCGAGGCGGCAGTACTCCCGCTACCGTCGTCGCAGACGAGGCGGGCGCACGGAGGACGAGGAGCAGAGGCGCCTCTACACCGCCTACCAGGACGCTAAAAAGGCTCTCAGGGTGGCAATCGCGGAAGCGAAGGAGGGGGCCTGGCAGGAGCTGCTTGCGTCGTTGGACGTCGACCCCTGGGGTCGGCCATATCGGCTCGTCATGAGCAAGCTCAGGCCCTGGGCCCCACCCCTAACGGCCAGTATGGACCCGGTAGTACTGAACAGAGTGGTGGAGTCCTTGTTCCCCTCGATGAGGGAGGAATTTCGGTCACCCAAAATGGTGTTTGCGCCAGCGACGTCAAATCGCGATGCGGACGACGGGGAAGTCCCGGAAGTGGAAGAGAGGGAACTGTGGGCGGCTGTGGCACGGCTTCAGGCCAAAAACACCGCCCCGGGCCCCGATGGGATCCCCGGGCGCATATGGGTCCTGGCCCTAAAACACGGGTTGGAGGAGAGGTTCCGAGCCCTTCTAACTCGGTGCCTTAAGGACCATACTTTCCCAGGCGACTGGAAGACGGGGAAACTCGTATTGATTGGAAAGGAGGGAAGACCGGCAGAGTCACCGTCGGCGTATCGCCCTATAGTCCTGCTCGGGGAGGCGGGTAAGCTCTTTGAGCGCGTTATTGCGACTCGCCTCACCGAGCATCTCGACCAAGTAGGGCCAAATTTGGCAGACTGCCAACATGGTTTCCGGCGCGGCCGCTCCACCATCGATGCTATTGCACGGGTGAGGGCCGTCGCCGAAGAGGAGGTCGTTAAGGGTGGCGTCGTCTTGGCGGTATCTTTAGATATCGCCAACGCCTTTAACACGTTACCTCGCGTAAGTATAATGGAGGCCCTGCGGTTCCATGGGGTCCCGTTGTACTTGCGTGAGACGATTAAGGCCTACCTATCGGACAGGACAGTGGTATATCCCACAACTACCGGATTTGGACAGAGGAGAGTGTCGTGCGGCGTTCCACAGGGTTCCGTTTTAGGGCCACTACTGTGGAACGTCGGTTACGACTGGGTCCTCCGCGGCCCGACTCTCCGCGGCGTTAGCGTCGTATGCTACGCGGATGACACACTGGTGTTGGCAAGGGGCGGTAGCTATCGGGAGGCGAGCGTGTTAGCTACCGCTGGAGTAGCCCAAGTAGTGGGCAGGATAAGGAATCTGGGCCTGACGGTGGCCTTGGACAAATCCGAGGCCCTGTGTTTTCACGGGCCTCGCCGAGCGCCACCGCCGAGCGCTCAACTGATTGTGGGCGGAGTTTCCATCGGCGTCGGGTCCACAATGAAGTACCTGGGAGTTGTGCTCGACAGCCGGTGGAACTTCAAGGAACATTTCCGCCGGATGGCTCCGAAGCTCGCGCGCACTTCGTTCGCCCTGAGCAGGCTATTGCCTAATCTGGGCGGACCGAGCGCGAGCTGTCGTCGCCTCTATGCCGGAGTTGTACGGTCGATGGCCTTGTACGGGGCCCCTATCTGGGCGGATGCTCTCGGACGCCACAACAAAGCCCAACTGCGCAGATCGCAGAGGGTAGTGGCGCTCCGAGCGGCAAGAGCGTACCGCACGGTTTCGTGGGAGGCGGCATGCGCGCTGGCCGGGACTCCCCCATGGGAACTGGAGGCGTTGGCGTCGGCGGAGGTCTACTGGAAGTCCGCCGACGCCAAAGGTCGGGGTGAGGTCCCAAGTGTTGAGGACATTGGCGAGTGGCGACAGAGCGCAAGGGACACAGTCCTGCGCAGCTGGCAACAACAGCTAAGCCAGCCGGGAGCGGGTCATCGCACCATAGCGGCGATCCGCCCTGTATTAACAGAGTGGCTGACGAGACGGTGGGGTGCGCTCTCATACCGCCTAGTGCAGGTCCTCTCGGGGCATGGCTGCTTCGGGAGGTACCTGTGCAACGTGGCCAGACGGGAGCGCACTCCTCAGTGCCGCTTCTGCGGCGCCGAAGAGGACGACGCGGATCACACCCTCACGTGCTGCTCAGCATGGGCAGAGGAGCGAGCCGCGCTCGGGAATGAAATCGGACATGACATCTCGCTGCCGGCCGTTGTGTCTGTGATGGTCGGCAGCGAAACCGGATGGAGTGCTGTCGCCGCCTTTTGCGAGGCGGTGATGGAGAAGAAAGAAGTGGACGAGCGACGCCGGGAGGATGATCCGGAGGAGGATCCCGTGCGCCGCCGCCGACCGATGCGCCGACGCCGGGCTTTTGCCCAGACGACGTAACATGGTCGGTGCCGGGTTGGGAGACCCGGTAGGAGTGGGGCGATAGTTCTCCGTCGCCCCACTCGGAGATGGATGACGTGGTCTAGGCCACAAGAGATGTGTCCTAAGAAGGACGAACGCCCTGCCGGGGACAAGGATAAGGGTAACTGTCACCTTAGCCCCGGCACAAGAGGCGAGCAGAATCGGGCACTGGGGTTTTAGTGGGTATGGCCGAACGACTTTAGGCGACCCCCACACTCCCCGCGCCACTTGCACAGCCCAGGCGCGGGGGTCAATAAACGGATTTCCCCAGAAACAAAAAAAAAAAAAAAAAAAAAGGTTAGGTTAGGTTAGGTTAGGTTCCCCATCGACCGGGTTCCCGCCTTGTCGTGGCGGTGGGGCTCAGTAACCGTGGGAATGGGTCACCCACGGTGAAGCTAAGAGGAACCCAAGGCCGGTCCGTGAGGTAGGACCGGCCAGAGAGGGCCGCTCGGGGTGGGCTCATTGGAGCCCACCTTCGAGCGCTTGGAGGGCTGCGGGGACTCGTCTCCCCCGCAGTGAGGGTGAGTCGCGGAGGGAGAGGAGTGCTGGTATTACGGTGCGCCACTCGCCCTGCCCTCCGCGACTCAGCGGGGTCGCACCGCAGATGCGGCGGCGGTGGGGCTGCGAGAGGAAGGGCAACTTTCCCCTTGCAGCTGCATTTCGCGTAATCCCGGCGCCGACGCTGGGACCGCGGGCCTCAGTCTTTTTCAAGGCGGAGGCCGCGAGGAGTGAACCTCTATAAAAAACTCAAGGCGGCGCCGGCGGGCGAGGGCGGGGATTCCCGAACCTGCATTGCACACGGTGCCGTCTCCGAGGAGCGCCCTTTTAAGGGCGCAGAGAGGGGCCCCATCCCGGGGCGGCCAGTGGGCGTCGCGGTGTCACGTGTTAACCATGCTCCCGTGGCGCCCACACCATGGCTATGAGGGAACGCGTGTGGTTTTAGTGGGTAGGCCCACTTCGGTGGGAGAGCCCCACAGACCCCCCTGGTGCCCCGACCAGGGGGCGTGCTTAAGGTCGCATTTCCACACCTAAAAAAAAAAAAAAAAAAAAAAAGGTTAGGTTAGGTTCCACGGACCTGCTGGGTTGTCTCAGTGGGCGGAGAGGTGAACTCCGACGTGGCGCGTCCCCGGGTGGCGGATAGGGGAACGCTCCGGCTTGTAGTCGGGGTAGGGCGACTAGCGCCCCGCGGACCAAACACCGGGGGGGAAATGGGTAAGGGGGGGGAGGTGGGAAGGTTAGGGGGCGGCCCGGCGTGCATTAACACCGCCGTCGGGAACAACCGTCCAAAACTAGGGGAGGCACGCCGACCCCCTAGCACCCCGTAGCCTAGTGTCTCTTCAACGATCTCCATCGAATCGGCGTTATGGAGTATGTCGAGGCACTAGAGCGGAGGGCTTGCCTTAACCGGCCGGCCCGCGAGAAAGGAAAACTCTATAAAAACCCGACAGCGAAGTCGTTAAAACCTGTAGATACCTGGCGACCTCTACAGTATGTAGCCTTACCCTGCGGAATGGGCGTCACCCGGGGGTGGACCTGTTGATCGACCCTTCTCGTGGGAACATATATGGAAACCAAAATTAAAAATATTGTGGAGAGGAGTGTTGCGAAAGGTGATGAGTTGGTTCAGGAGGAGACGAGGCGTCCATCAATAGATGGCGCAAATGTGAAGGAGGCAAGAGTACTGCTGGAGCGCGTTCCGGCTGTGCGCCAACCGGCGCTCAGTGATACGGATTCCGACGCGTCGACCGTGGATATGGAGTTAGAGCCATCCCAGGACCGTGAAAACCGGCACCCCGGGTATTCCTGGGGGAGTCTAGGTCGTAAGCGGCTGCGGGCCGTCGCAGTTGGCGACGTGGAGACGGGCCCCTCGCCCAAAGTGGCAGGGACGAGAAAAGGCCGAGGACGGCCGCCGACAACCGGCGAGTACGTCGGCCTCGCCCAGGCGAAGCGGGAGCTGGCAGAGGCTACCCAACGCCAACTCGAAATGGAGGCGGAAAAGGACGTAGCCGAGATGACGAAGGGGCTACGGACTACCAGAGCAGGGGCCCGACTTTCGGAGACCTCTGCATCTGAACTTGAGGATGAACTCGAACTAGGCTCCGCGGAACTAGGGGGACAAATAGAGCTTGGCGCAGCAACCGTGGCGGCCGTCTGCGAAAAATCTAACAACTTAAAAGGGACATCCAAGAAGGCGCTCAAGGAAGCGGTAGCGCAGATTCGGGCAGCGTCAAGGCTCCTGATGACGCGCAATGTCAACGAGGAGACGAGGCTTTTGCGAGCGGCCAACTCTCGGCTACAGGCGGAAATGGCCGCATTGAAGAAAGAAGTGGCGGAGCTAAAGGCGTGCATGGAGCAGGCGGGGGCGACACCCAAACCCGTCGCAGCGACATGTCCGCAGACAAAGGAAGAGGATTTGGAGAACCGGATCCTGAGCAGGCTCTCGGACCGGCTCAACGCCCGAATAGACGGGCTAGAGCCGCGTCTGAACCCGGAGCCTCGCTTGCGACCGGCACTGGCTCACGACAGGCGCGAGGCGGAAGCCGGGCGGAAACCCTCGGCAAACCGTCCACGTCAAAAACCGGACATGACACAGGCGGAACTGCCTGAAGTGCGCCTCCCTAAACCGGTCCAATCCGGCTGGATAAAGGTTGGCGCAAAGGGGAAGGCGAAGGCGTCGACCTCAAAAACGGCGCCGGCCGCTTTTTCTTCTTCCGCGGCTAAACCCACCCAGCCGGGAAAAGAAGTGACGAAAAAGGCCAAGAAGACGAGTCGTCCCCTCCCGCCGGCGCCTGCATCCATGGTGGAGACCATGGCGTCGGTCGTGAAGAGGGGCATAAGGGAAAAGGCGCCGATGGTCACCAGATCGGCGCCCACCACGACGAAGAAGAAGGAGATCAAGCCCTCGCCCAAGCTGCGGGCCCCCAACACGTCGGCAGTCGTGGTGACCTTAAACCCCACGGCTGTGGAGAAGGGGGTCACATACGCCAAAGCTCTGGCCGAGGCGAGGCAAAGGGTCAACCTTAAGGACCTAGAAATTGGGAGCGTCCGTTTTAGGCGTGCAGCAACTGGGGCCTCAATTATCGAGGTCCCCGGTGCGGCTAGCGCGCCGAAGGCGGACCTCCTAGCGGAAAGGCTCCGCGAGGTGTTCGGGAACGGTGGCGACGTCACAGTCTCCCGGCCAACAAAAATGGCGGAACTTATAGTGGCGGCGCTGGATGACTCCGTGACCAAAGAGGAGGTGGCAGCGGCGGTCTGTGCAAAAGGCGGATGCGCGCCAGACCGTCTAAAAGTAGGGACACTCCGCCAGGAGAAGTCCGGCCTCTTTGCCGTATGGGTGGCATGCCCAGTAGAAGCCGCCAAAAAGGTAGCCGAGGGCAGGCTGCTCGTAGGTTGGGTCTCGGCCAGGGTGAAGCTCCTCGAACGCAGGGAGCTGAGATGCTTCAAGTGTCTTCACGCTGGCCACGTCAAGGCACGGTGTACCGCGGAGGTTGACCGGGGGCTTCTGTGCTACCGGTGCGGCCAGGCGGGACACCGCGCCGCAGAATGTCACGATGCCCCCCACTGCGCACTGTGTGCGGAGGCCGGGAAGGCATCGAACCATCGCCTGGGGAGCAAGAGATGCTCGGCCCCCAGGAAAAAGATGTTCAGCAGAGTATCTGTTGTGAGCAGCGCCAGCTCGCAACAGACACAACCACCACCGAGCGGTGTACAAGAGATGGAGACCGAGAACTCTACAAAATGATGACAAGGGCTTCCAAATACCTGCAAGCCAACATCAACCACTGCGCCAGAGCTCAGGATCTTTTGATTCAGAGCATGGCGCAGTGGTCGATAAACATAATGGTGGTGACGGAGCCCTACTTAATCCCAAAGAGGAACAACTGGGTGGGCGATGAAGACGAGCTGGCGGCAATCGCGGTGTCAAACGACACCGTGATAAAAAGGTCCCAGAAAGGTCGAGGAGTCGTCGCGGCTTTGTGCGGCGATGTGATGGTGGTCGGGGCGTACTTTTCGCCGAACCGGCCACTATCCGAGTTCGAGGCGTTCCTCGGGGAGATGGACTCGGTCCTGGCCTGGTGCCGACCAAACCGGATCGTTGTGGCTGGCGACCTGAACGCCAAGTCCACAGTCTGGGGGTGCCCTGCCACAGACGCGAGGGGGGAGTTGGTGGAGGAGTGGCTCGCCTCGAATGGGCTAGTCGTCCTAAACGTCGGGGACACGGACACGTGCGTGCGGATGCAGGGTGGCTCAATCGTGGACGTGTCCTTCGCCAGTGCGGACCTGGCACGAACCGTCCGGGACTGGGGAGTCCTGGAGGGTGTGGAGACGCTTTCCGATCACCGGTACATCCGGTTTGATGTCTCCCCCCTCTCTGGCGGTCCCGGTCCCGGGTGTGTCGCGGCGGAGATCGGCCCAAGGTGGGCGCTGAAGAAACTGGACAGAGAAGCGGCGATCGAGGCGGCCCTGGTCGCCAGCTGGAATCCAGTACCGGACGTGACAGCGGTAGAGTCCGAGTCGCGGTGGCTCCACGAAGCGGTCACGCACATATGTGACGTCGCGATGCCCCGCGTGGTGCGACCTCCGGTTCGGACGGCGGTGTATTGGTGGTCGGAAGACCTCGGCCGTCTTCGTGCGTCCTGCGTGTCAGCGAGGCGGCAGTACTCCCGCTACCGTCGCCGCAGACGAGGCGGGCGCACGGAGGACGAGGAGGAGAGGCACCTCTACACCGCCTACCAGGACGTGAAGAAGTCCCTCAGGGTGGCCATAGCGGAAGCGAAGGAGGGGGCCTGGCAGGAGCTGCTGGCGTCGTTGGACGTCGACCCGTGGGGTCGGCCATATCGGCTCGTCATGAGCAAGCTCAGGCCCTGGGCCCCACCTCTAACGGCCAGTATGGACCCGCAAGTACTGGACAGAGTGGTGGAGACCTTGTTCCCCTCCATGAGGGAAGAATTTGAGGCACCGAAAATGGTGTTTGCGCCAGCGACGTCAAATCGCGATGCGGACGACGGGGAAGTCCCGGAAGTGGAAGAGAGGGAACTGTGGGCGGCTGTGGCACGGCTTCAGGCCAAAAACACCGCCCCGGGCCCCGATGGGATCCCCGGGCGCATATGGGTCCTGGCGCTAAAGCACGGGTTGGAGGAGAGGTTCCGAGCCCTACTAACTCGGTGCCTTAAGGACCATACTTTCCCAGGCGACTGGAAGACGGGGAAACTCGTATTGATTGGAAAGGAGGGAAGACCGGCAGAGTCACCATCGGCGTATCGCCCGATAGTCCTGCTCGGGGAGGCGGGTAAGCTCTTTGAGCGCGTTATTGCGACTCGCCTCACCGAGCATCTCGACCGAGTAGGGCCAAATTTGGCAGACTGCCAGCATGGTTTCCGGCGCGGCCGCTCCACCATCGATGCTATTGCACGGGTGAGGGCCGTCGCCGAAGAGGAGGTCGTTAAGGGTGGCGTCGTCTTGGCGGTATCTTTAGATATCGCCAACGCCTTTAACACGTTACCTCGCGTAAGTATAATGGAGGCCCTGCGGTTCCATGGGGTCCCGTTGTACTTGCGTGAGACGATTAAGGCCTACCTATCGGACAGGACAGTGGTATATCCCACAAATACCGGATTTGGACAGAGGATAGTGTCGTGCGGCGTTCCACAGGGTTCCGTTTTAGGGCCACTACTGTGGAACGTCGGTTACGACTGGGTCCTCCGCGGCCCGACTCTCCGCGGCGTTAGCGTCGTCTGCTACGCGGACGACACACTGGTGTTGGCAAGGGGCGGTAGCTATCGGGAGGCGAGCGTGTTAGCTACTGCCGGAGTAGCCCAAGTAGTGGGCAGGATTAAGAACCTGGGCCTGACGGTGGCCTTGGACAAATCCGAGGCCCTGTGTTTTCACGGGCCTCGCCGAGCGCCACCGCCGAGCGCTCATTTGATAGTGGGTGGAGTTTCCATCGGCGTCGGGTCCACAATGAAGTACCTGGGAGTTGGGCTCGATAGCCGGTGGAACTTCAAGGAACATTTCCGGCGGATGGCTCCGAAGCTCGCGCGCACCTCGTTCGCCCTGAGCAGGCTATTGCCTAATCTGGGCGGACCTAGCGCGACCTGTCGTCGCCTCTATGCCGGAGTTGTACGGTCGATGGCCTTGTACGGGGCCCCTATCTGGGCGGATGCCCTCGGACGACACAACAAAGCCCAACTGCGCAGATCGCAGAGGGTAGTGGCACTCCGAGTGGCAAGAGCATACCGCACCGTCTCGTGGGAGGCGGCATGCGTGCTGGCCGGGACTCTTCCATGGGAACTGGAGGCGTCGGCGTTGGCGGAGGTCTACTGGAAATCCGCCGACGCCAAAGGTCGGGGTGAGGTTCCAAGTGGAGAAGTAATAGGAGAGTGGCGACAGAGCGCAAGGGACACGGTCCTGCGCAGCTGGCTACAACAGCTGAGCCAGCCGGGAGCGGGTCACCGCACCATAGCGGCGATCCGCCCCGTATTACCAGAGTGGCTGACGAGACGGTGGGGAGCGCTCTCATATCGCCTAGTGCAGGTCCTCTCGGGGCATGGCTGCTTCGGGAGGTACCTGTGCAACGTGGCCAGACGGGAGCGCACTCCTCAGTGCCGATTTTGCGGCGCCGATGAGGACGACGCGGATCACACCCTCATGTGCTGCACAGCATGGACGGAGGAGCGAGCAGCGCTCGTGAACCAAATTGGAGATGAAATATCGCTGCCGGCCGTTGTGTCTGCGATGGTCGGCAGCGAAACTGGATGGACTGCCGTCGCCGCCTTCTGCGAGGCGGTGATGGAGAAGAAAGAAGTGGACGAGCGTCGCCGGGAGGATGATCCGGAGGAGGATCCCGTGCGCCGCCGCCGACCGATGCGCCGACGCCGGGCTTTTGCCCAGACGACGTAACATGGTCGGTGCCGGGTTGGGAGACCCGGTAGGAGTGGGGCGATAGTTCTCCGTCGCCCCACTCGGAGATGGATGACGTGGTCTAGGCCATGAGAGACGTGTCCTGAGAAGGACGAACGCCCTGCCGGGGACAAGGATAAGGGAAACTGTTACCTTAGCCCCGGCACAAGCGGCGGGCAGAAGTGGGCACTGGGGTTTTAGTGGGTATGGCCGAACGTCTTTAGGCGACCCCCACACTCCCCGCGCCACTTGCACAGCCCAGGCGCGGGGGTCAATAAAAGGATTTCCCCAGAAAAAAAAAAAAAAAAAAAAAAAAAAAAAAAAAAAAAAAAAAAAGGTTAGGTTAGGTTCCCCATCGACCGGGTTCCCGCCTTGTCGTGGCGGTGGGGCTCAGTAACCGTGGGAATGGGTCACCCACGGTGAAGCTAAGAGGAACCCAAGGCCGGTCCGTGAGGTAGGACCGGCCAGAGAGGGCCGCTCGGGGTGGGCTCATTGGAGCCCACCTTCGAGCGCGTTGGAGGACTGCGGGGACTCGTCTCCCCCGCAGTGAGGGTGAGTCGCGGAGGGAGAGGAGTGCTGGTATTACGGTGCGCCACTCGCCCTGCCCTCCGCGACTCAGCGGGGTCGCACCGCAGATGCGGCGGCGGTGGGGCTGCGAGGGGAAGGGCAACTTTCCCCTTGCAGCTGCATTTCGCGTAATCCCGGCGCCGACGCTGGGACCGCGGGCCTCTGTCTTTTTCAAGACGGAGGCCGCGAGGAGTGAACCTCTATAAAAAACTCAAGGCGGCGCCGGCGGGGGAGGGCGGGGATTCCCGAACCTGCATTGCACACGGTGCCGTCTCCGAGGAGCGCCCTTTTAAGGGCGCAGAGAGGGGCCCCATCCCGGGGCGGCCAGTGGGCGTCGCGGTGTCACGTGTTAACCATGCTCCCGTGGCGCCCACACCATGGCTATGAGGGAACGCGTGTGGTTTTAGTGGGTAGGCCCACTTCGGTGGGAGAGCCCCACAGACCCCCCTGGTGCCCCGACCAGGGGGCGTGCTTAAGGTCGCATTTCCACACCTAAAAAAAAAAAAAAAAAAAAAAAAAAAAAAAAAAAAAAAAAAAAAGGTTAGGTTCCACGGCCCCATCGACCGGGTTCCCGCCTTGTCGTGGCGGTGGGGCTCAGTAACCGTGGGAATGGGTCACCCACGGTGAAGCTAAGAGGAACCCAAGGCCGGTCCGTGAGGTAGGACCGGCCAGAGAGGGCCGCTCGGGGTGGGCTCATTGGAGCCCACCTTCGAGCGCACTGGAGGGCTGCGGGGACTCGTCTCCCCCGCAGTGAGGGTGAGTCGCGGAGGGAGAGGAGTGCTGGTATTGCGGTGCGCCACTCGCCCTGCCCTCCGCGACTCAGCGGGGTCGCACCGCAGATGCGGCGGCGGTGGGGCTGCGAGGGGAAGGGCAACTTTCCCCTTGCAGCTGCATTTCGCGTAATCCCGGCGCCGACGCTGGGACCGCGGGCCTCTGTCTTTTTCAAGACGGAGGCCGCGAGGAGTGAACCTCTATAAAAAACTCAAGGCGGCGCCGGCGGGCGAGGGCGGGGATTCCCGAACCTGCATTGCACACGGTGCCGTCTCCGAGGAGCGCCCTTTTAAGGGCGCAGAGAGGGGCCCCATCCCGGGGCGGCCAGTGGGCGTCGCGGTGTCACGTGTTAACCATGCTCCCGTGGCGCCCACACCATGGCTATGAGGGAACGCGTGTGGTTTTAGTGGGTAGGCCCACTTCGGTGGGAGAGCCCCACAGACCCCCCTGGTGCCCCGACCAGGGGGCGTGCTTAAGGTCGCATTTCCACACCTAAAAAAAAAAAAAAAAAAAAAAGGTTAGGTTCCACGGACCTCCACGGACCTGCTGGGTTGTCTCAGTGGGCGGAGAGGTGAACTCCGACGTGGCGCGTCCCCGGGTGGCGGATAGGGGAACGCTCCGGCTTGTAGTCGGGGTAGGGCGACTAGCGCCCCGCGGACCAAACACCGGGGGGGGAAATGGGTAAGGGGGGGGAGGTGGGAAGGTTAGGGGGCGGCCCGGCGCGCATTAACACCGCCGTCGGGAACAACCGTCCAAAACTAGGGGAGGCACGCCGACCCCCTAGCACCCCGTAGCCTAGTGTCTCTTCAACGATCTCCATCGAATCGGCGTTATGGAGTATGTCGAGGCACTAGAGCGGAGGGCTTTTCTTAACCGGCCGGCCCGCGAGAAAGGAAAACTCTATAAAAACCCGACAGCGAAGTCGTTAAAACCTGTAGATACCTGGCGACCTCTACAGTATGTAGCCTTACCCTTCGGAATGGGCGTCACCCGGGGGTGGACCTGTTGATCGACCCTTCTCGTGGGAACTTATATGGAAACCAAAATTGAAAACGTTGTGGAGAAGTGTGTTGCGAAAGGTGATGAATTGGTTGTGGAGGAGACGAGGCGCACATCGTTAGATGGCGCAAATATGAAGGAGGCGAGAGTGCGGCTGGAGCGCGTTCCGGTCGTGCGCCAACCAGCGCTCAGTGAAACGGATTCTGACGCTTCGACCGTGGACATGGAGATAGAGCCATCGGAGGACCGCGAAGACCGGCACCCCGGGTATTCCTGGGGGAGTCTCGGTCGGAAGCGGCTGCGGGCCGTCGCAGTTGACGACGTGGAGACGGGGCCCTCGCCCAAAGTGGCAGGGACGAGAAAAGGCCGAGGACGGCCGCCGACAACCGGCGAGTACGTTGGCCTCGCCCAGGCGAAGCGGGAGCTGGCAGAGGCTACCCAACGCCAACTCGAACTAGAGGCGGAAAAGGACGTAGCCGAGATGACGAAGGGGCTGCGGTCTACCAGAGCAGGGTCCCGACTTTCGGAGACCTCTGCTTCGGAACTTGAGGATGAACACGAACTAGGCTCGGCAGACCTGGGGGGACAAATTGAACTTGGCGCAGCGGCCGTGGCGGCCGTCTGTGAAAAGTCCAACAACCTAAAAGGGACATGTAAGAAGGCGCTCAAGGAGGCGGTTGCGCAGATTCGGGCGGCGTCAAGGCTCCTGATGACGCGCAATATAAATGAAGAGACGAGACTTCTGCGAGCGGCCAACTCCCGCCTAAAGGCGGAAATGGCCGCACTGAAGAAAGAGGTGGCGGAGCTGAAGGCGTGCATGGAGCAGGCGGGGGCGGCACCCAAACCCGTCGCAGCGACATGCCCCCAGACAAAGGAAGAGGAACTGGAGAACCGGATCCTGAGCAGGCTCTCGGACCGGCTCAACGCCCGGATAGACGGGCTAGAGCCGCGTCTGAACCCGGAGCCTCGCTTGCGACCGGCACTGGCTCACGACAGGCGTGCGACGGAAGCTGGGCTGAAACCCTCGGCAAGCCGTCCACGCCGAACACCGGACATGACCCAGGCTGAACTGCCTGAAGTGCGCCTCCCTAAACCGGTCCAATCCGGCTGGATAAAGGTTGGCGCAAAGGGGAAGGCGAAGGCGTCGACCTCAAAAACGGCGCCGGCTGCTTTTTCTTCTTCCGCGGCTAAACCCACCCAGCCGGGAAAAGAAGTGACGAAAAAGGCCAAGAAGACGAGTCGTCCCCTCCCGCCGGCGCCTGCATCCATGGTGGAGACCATGGCGTCGGTCGTGAAGAGGGGCATAAGGGAAAAGGCGCCGATGGTCACCAGATCGGCGCCCACCACGACGAAGAAGGAGATCAAGCCCTCGCCCAAGCTGCGGGCCCCCAAGACCTCGGCAGTCGTGGTGACCTTAAACCCCACGGCTGTGGAGAAGGGGGTCACATACGCCAAAGCTCTGGCCGAGGCGAGGCAAAGGGTCAACCTTAAGGACCTAGAAATTGGGAGCGTCCGTTTTAGGCGTGCAGCAACTGGGGCCTCAATTATCGAGGTCCCCGGTGCGGCTAGCGCGCCGAAGGCGGACCTCCTAGCGGAAAGGCTCCGCGAGGTGTTCGGGAACGGTGGCGATGTCACCGTCTCTCGACCTACGAGAATGGCGGAGCTTATAGTGGCGGGGTTGGATGACTCCGTCACTAAAGAAGAGGTGGCAGCAGCGGTCTGTGCAAAAGGCGGATGCGCGGCAGACCGACTCAAAATGGGAACACTCCGCCAGGAGAAGTCTGGTCTCTTCGCCGTATGGGTGGCATGCCCAGTCGAAGCCGCCAAGAAGGTGGTCGAGGGCAAACTGCTCGTTGGCTGGGTCTCGGCCAGGGTGAAGCTCCTCGAACGCAGGGAGCTGAGGTGCTTCAAATGCCTTCACGCTGGTCACGTCAAGGCACGGTGTACCGCGGAGGTTGACCGGGGGCTTCTGTGCTACCGGTGCGGCCAGGCGGGACACCGCGCCGCCGTATGTCACGATGCCCCCCACTGCGCACTGTGTGCGGAGGCCGGGAAGGCATCGAACCATCGCCTGGGGAGCAAGAAATGCTCGGCCCCCAGGAAAAAGATGTTTAGCAGAGTGTTTGTTGCGAGCAGCGCCAGCCCGCAACAAGCACAAACACCACCGAGCGGTGTACAAGAGATGGAGACCGAGAACTCTACAAAGTGATGACAAGGGCTTCCAAATACCTGCAAGCCAACATCAACCACTGCGCCAGAGCTCAGGATCTTTTGATTCAGAGCATGGCGCAGTGGTCGATAAACATAATGGTGGTGACGGAGCCCTACTTAATCCCAAAGAGGAACAACTGGGTGGGCGATGAAGACGAGCTGGCGGCAATCGCGGTGTCAAACGACACCGTGATAAAAAGGTCCCAGAAAGGTCGAGGAGTCGTCGCGGCTTTGTGCGGCGATGTGATGGTGGTCGGGGCGTACTTTTCGCCGAACCGGCCACTATCCGAGTTCGAGGCGTTCCTCGGGGAGATGGACTCGGTCCTGGCCTGGTGCCGACCAAACCGGATCGTTGTGGCTGGCGACCTGAACGCCAAGTCCACAGTCTGGGGGTGCCCTGCCACGGACGCGAGGGGAGAGTTGGTGGAGGAGTGGCTCGCCTCGAATGGGCTTGTCGTCCTAAACGTCGGGGACACGGACACGTGCGTGCGGATGCAGGGTGGCTCAATCGTGGACGTGTCCTTCGCCAGTGCGGACCTGGCACGAACCGTTCGGGACTGGGGAGTCCTGGAGGGTGTGGAGACGCTGTCCGATCATCGGTACATCCGGTTTGACGTCGCCCCCCTCTCTGGCGGTCCCGGTCCAAGGCGTGTCGCGGCGGAGATCGGCCCGAGGTGGGCGCTGAAGAAGATGGACGGAGAAGCGGCGATCGAGGCGGCTCTGGTCGCAGGGTGGAACGCAATACCGGACGTGACAACGGTAGAGTCCGAGTCGCAGTGGCTCCACGAAGCAGTCACGCACATCTGTGACGTCGCGATGCCCCGCGTGGTGCGGCCCCCGGCTCGGACGGCGGTGTATTGGTGGTCGGAAGACCTCGGCCGTCTTCGTGCGTCCTGCGTGTCAGCGAGGCGGCAGTACTCCCGCTACCGTCGCCGCAGACGAGGCGGGCGCACGGAGGACGAGGAGGAGAGGCGCCTCTACACCGCCTACCAGGACGTGAAGAAAGCCCTCAGGGTGGCCATAGCGGAAGCGAAGGAGGGGGCCTGGCAGGAGCTGCTGGCGTCGTTGGACGTCGACCCGTGGGGTCGGCCATATCGGCTCGTCATGAGCAAGCTCAGGCCCTGGGCCCCACCTCTAACGGCCAGTATGGACCCGCAAGTACTGGACAGAGTGGTGGAGACCTTGTTCCCCTCCATGAGGGAAGAATTTGAGGCACCGAAAATGGTGTTTGCGCCAGCGACGTCAAATCGCGATGCGGACGACGGGGAAGTCCCGGAAGTGGAAGAGAGGGAACTGTGGGCGGCTGTGGCACGGCTTCAGGCCAAAAACACCGCCCCGGGCCCCGATGGGATCCCCGGGCGCATATGGGTCCTGGCGCTAAAGCACGGTTTGGAGGAGAGGTTCCGAGCCCTTCTAACTCGGTGCCTTAAGGACCATACTTTCCCAGGCGACTGGAAGACGGGGAAACTCGTATTGATTGGAAAGGAGGGAAGACCGGCAGAGTCACCATCGGCGTATCGTCCGATAGTCCTGCTCGGGGAGGCGGGTAAGCTCTTTGAGCGCGTTATTGCGACTCGCCTCACCGAGCATCTCGACCGAGTAGGGCCAAATTTGGCAGACTACCAGCATGGTTTCCGGCGCGGCCGCTCCACCATCGATGCTATTGCACGGGTGAGGGCTGTCGCCGAAGAGGAGGTCGTTAAGGGTGGCGTCGTCTTGGCGGTATCTTTAGATATCGCCAACGCCTTTAACACGTTACCTCGCGTAAGTATAATGGAGGCCCTGCGGTTCCATGGGGTCCCGTTGTACTTGCGTGAGACGATTAAGGCCTACCTATCAGACAGGACAGTGGTATATCCCACAAATACCGGATTTGGACAGAGGAGAGTGTCGTGCGGCGTTCCACAGGGTTCCGTTTTAGGGCCACTCCTGTGGAACGTCGGTTACGACTGGGTCCTACGCGGCCCGACTCTCCGCGGCGTTAGCGTCGTCTGCTACGCGGACGACACACTGGTGTTGGCAAGGGGCGGTAGCTATCGGGAGGCGAGCGTGTTAGCTACTGCCGGAGTAGCCCAAGTAGTGGGCAGGATTAAGAACCTGGGCCTGACGGTGGCCTTGGACAAATCCGAGGCCCTGTGTTTTCACGGGCCTCGCCGAGCGCCACCGCCGAGCGCTCAACTGATTGTGGGCGGAGTTTCCATCGGCGTCGGGTCCACAATGAAGTACCTGGGAGTTGTGCTCGATAGCCGGTGGAACTTCAAGGAACATTTCCGGCAGATGGCTCCGAAGCTCGCGCGCACTTCGTTCGCCCTGAGCAGGCTATTGCCTAATCTGGGCGGACCGAGCGCGAGCTGTCGTCGCCTCTATGCCGGAGTTGTACGGTCGATGGCCTTGTACGGGGCCCCTATCTGGGCGGATGCCCTCGGACGCCACAACAAAGCCCAACTGCGCAGATCGCAGAGGGTAGTGGCGCTCCGAGCGGCAAGAGCGTACCGCACGGTTTCGTGGGAGGCGGCATGCGTGCTGGCCGGGACTCCCCCATGGGAACTGGAGGCGTCGGCGTTGGCGGAGGTCTACTGGAAGTCCGCCGACGCCAAAGGTCGGGGTGAGGTCCCAAGTATTGAGGACATTGGCGATTGGCGACAGAGCGCAAGGGACACAGTCCTGCGCAGCTGGCAACAACAGCTAAGCCAGCCGGGAGCGGGTCATCGCACCATAGCGGCGATCCGCCCTGTATTAACAGAGTGGCTGACGAGACGGTGGGGTGCGCTCTCATATCGCCTAGTGCAGGTCCTTTCGGGGCATGGCTGCTTCGGGAGGTACCTTTGCAACGTGGCCAAACGGGAGCGCACTCCTCAGTGCCGCTTCTGCGGCGCCGAAGAGGACGACGCGGATCACACCCTCACGTGCTGCTCAGCATGGGCAGAGGAGCGAGCCGCGCTCGTGAATGAAATCGGACATGACATCTCGCTGCCGGCCGTTGTGTCTGTGATGGTCGGCAGCGAAACCGGATGGAGTGCTGTCGCCGCCTTTTGCGAGGCGGTGATTGAGAAGAAAGAAGTGGACGAGCGACGCCGGGAGGATGATCCGGAGGAGGATCCCGTGCGCCGCCGCCGACCGATGCGCCGATGCCGGGCTTTTGCCCAAACGACGTAATATGGTCGGTGCCGGGTTGGGAGACCCGGTATGAGTGGGGGCGATAGTTCTCCGTCGCCCCCACCCGGAGATGGACAATGTGGCCTAGGCCACGAGAGTCGTGTCCTGACAAGGACGAACGCCCTGCCGGGGACAAGGATAAGGGTAACTGTCACCTTAGCCCCGGCACAAGCGGCGGACAGAAGTGGGCACTGGGGTTTTAGTGGGTATGGCCGAACGACTTTAGGCGACCCCCACACTCCCCGCGCCACTTGCACAGCCCAGGCGCGGGGGTCAATAAACGGATTTCCCCAGATAAAAAAAAAAAAAAAAAAAAAAAGGTTCCACGGACCTCCCCATCGACCGGGTTCCCGCCTTGTCGTGGCGGTGGGGCTCAGTAACCGTGGGAATGGGTCACCCACGGTGAAGCTAAGAGGAACCCAAGGCCGGTCCGTGAGGTAGGACCGGCCAGAGAGGGCCGCTCGGGGTGGGCTCATTGGAGCCCACCTTCGAGCGCGTTGGAGGACTGCGGGGACTCGTCTCCCCCGCAGTGAGGGTGAGTCGCGGAGGGAGAGGAGTGCTGGTATTACGGTGCGCCACTCGCCCTGCCCTCCGCGACTCAGCGGGGTCGCACCGCAGATGCGGCGGCGGTGGGGCTGCGAGGGGAAGGGCAACTTTCCCCTTGCAGCTGCATTTCGCGTAATCCCGGCGCCGACGCTGGGACCGCGGGCCTCTGTCTTTTTCAAGACGGAGGCCGCGAGGAGTGAACCTCTATAAAAAACTCAAGGCGGCGCCGGCGGGGGAGGGCGGGGATTCCCGAACCTGCATTGCACACGGTGCCGTCTCCGAGGAGCGCCCTTTTAAGGGCGCAGAGAGGGGCCCCATCCCGGGGCGGCCAGTGGGCGTCGCGGTGTCACGTGTTAACCATGCTCCCGTGGCGCCCACACCATGGCTATGAGGGAACGCGTGTGGTTTTAGTGGGTAGGCCCACTTCGGTGGGAGAGCCCCACAGACCCCCCTGGTGCCCCGACCAGGGGGCGTGCTTAAGGTCGCATTTCCACACCTAAAAAAAAAAAAAAAAAAAAAAAAAAAAAAAAGGTTCCACGGACCTGCTGGGTTGTCTCAGTGGGCGGAGAGGTGAACTCCGACGTGGCGCGTCCCCGGGTGGCGGATAGGGGAACGCTCCGGCCTGGTGCGAGCCGGAGTAGGGCGAAAGCCCCGCGGACCAAACACCAAGGGGAGCCTGCGACCTCGGTCGCGGGCGACCCGTTCTGGCGGGCCCACTTGTGGGCTAGCTGGAGTTGGCCGGCCCTTGGTTAAGGGCTGGCCCCAGGGAGGTCGCTGGGGGTGGGCTCTGTGAGTCCGCCCTTTGTAGCGAAACTGCGGGGATTATGGGGTCCCCGCAGTAGTTGTGGTGGTGAGTCGCGGAGGAGGAGGAGTGTTGGTATTTCGGTGCGCCACTCTCCCTATCCTCCGCGACTCAGCGGCGTCGCACCGCGTCTGCGACGGCAGTGGGGCTGCGGGGGAGAGGGGTTTCTCCGACCCCTCGCGGCCGTATTGCACGCGTAATCCCGGCGGCGACGCTGGGGCCGCGGGCCCTTGTCTTTTTCAAGACGGGGGCCGCGAGGAGTGAACCTCTATAAAAAACTCAAGGCGGCACCAGCAGGGGAGGGCGGGGATTCCCGAACCTGCATTGCACTGGTGCCGTCTCCTCAGGAGGAGCCGGAAAGGGCTGGCGCTGGAGGGGCCGCGGAGGTTGTGCGAAAGCGTTCCCGTAGCCCCTCCGATATGCGCATACGAGGCAATGTCAGGTTTTAGTCGGTTCGAGTCCGACATAATCCGAACTTGTCCCCGCGAGGGAGGATATGCGTGGGCATTTCCTGACTATAAAAAAAAAAAAAAAAAAAAAAAAAAAAAAAAAAAAAAAAAAAAAAAGGTTAGGTTAGGTTAGGTTAGGTTAGGTTAGGTTAGGTTAGGTTAGGTTAGGTTAGGTTAGGTTAGGTTAGGTTAGGTTAGGTTCCACGCCACCCACGGACCTGCTGGGTTGTCTCAGTGGGCGGAGAGGTGAACTTCGACGTGGCGCGTCCCCGGGTGGCGGATAGGGGAACGCTCCGGCCTGGTGCGAGCCGGAGTAGGGCGAAAGCCCCGCGGACCAAACACCAAGGGGAGCCTGCGACCTCGGTCGCGGGTGACCCGTTCTGGCGGGCCCACTTGTGGGCTGGCTGGAGTCTGGCCGGCCCTTGATTAAGGGCTGGCCCCAGGGAGGTCGCTGGGGGTGGGCTCTGTGAGTCCGCCCTTTGTAGCGAAACTGCGGGGATTATGGGGTCCCCGCAGTAGTTGTGGTGGTGAGTCGCGGAGGAGGAGGAGTGTTGGTATTACGGTGCGCCACTCTCCCTATCCTCCGCGACTCAGCGGCGTCGCACCGCGTCTGCGACGGCAGTGGGGCTGCGGGGGGGAGGGGGTTTCTCCGACCCCTCGCGGCCGTATTGCACGCGTAACCCCGGCGGCGACGCTGGGACCGCGGGCCCTTGTCTTTTTCAAGACGGGGGCCGCGAGGAGTGAACCTCTATAAAAAACTCAAGGCGGCACCAGCAGGGGAGGGCGGGGATTCCCGAACCTGCATTGCACTGGTGCCGTCTCCTCAGGAGGAGCCGGAAACGGCTGGCGCTGGAGGGGCCGCGGAGGTTGTGCGAAAGCGTTCCCGTAGCCCCTCCGATATGCGCATACGAGGCAATGTCAGGTTTTAGTCGGTTCGAGTCCGACATAATCCGAACTTGTCCCCGCGAGGGAGGATATGCGTGGGCATTTCCTGACTATAAAAAAAAAAAAAAAAAAAAAAAAAAAAAAAAAAAAAAAAAAAAAAAAAAAAAAAAAAAAAAAGGTTCCACGCCACGGACCTGCTGGGTTGTCTCAGTGGGCGGAGAGGTGAACTCCGACGTGGCGCGTCCCCGGGTGGCGGATAGGGGAACGCTCCGGCTTGTAGTCGGGGTAGGGCGATTAGCGCCCCGCGGACCAAACACTGGGGGGGGGGAAATGGGTAAGGGGGGGGGAGGTGGGAAGGTTAGGGGGCGGCCCGGCGTGCGTTAACACCGCCGTCGGGAACAACCGTCCAAAACTAGGGGGGGCACGCCGACCCCTCTAGCAACCCGTAGCCTAGTGTCTCTTCAACGATCTCCACCGAATCGGCGTTGTGGAGTATGTCGAGGCACTAGAGCGGAGGGCTTGCCTTAACCGGCCGGCCCGCGAGAAAGGAAAACTCTATAAAACCCGACAGCGAAGTCGTTAAAACCTGTAGATACCTGGCGACCTCTACAGTATGTAGCCTTACCCTGCGGAATGGGCGTCACCCGGGGGTGGACCTGTTGATCGACCCTTCTCGTGGGAACTTTATGGAAACCAAAATTAAAAACGTTGAGGAGAGGAGTGTTGCGAAAGGAGATGAATTGGTTGTGGAGGAGACGAGGCGCACATCGCTAGATGGCGCAAATTTGAAGGAGGCGAGAGTGCGGCTGGAGCGCGTTCCGGTCGTGCGCCAACCAGCGCTCAGTGAAACGGATTCTGACGCTTCGACCGTGGACATGGAGATAGAGCCATCGGAGGACCGCGAAGACCGGCACCCCGGGTATTCCTGGGGGAGTCTCGGTCGGAAGCGGCTGCGGGCCGTCGCAGTTGGCGACGTGGAGACGGGGCCCTCGCCCAAAGTGGCAGGGACGAGAAAAGGCCGAGGACGGCCGCCGACAACCGGCGAGTACGTTGGCCTCGCCCTGGCGAAGCGGGAGCTGGCAGAGGCTACCCAACGCCAACTCGAGCTAGAGGCCGAAAAGGACGTAGCCGAGATGACAAAGGGGCTGCGGTCTACCAGAGCAGGGTCCCGACTTTCGGAGACCTCTGCTTCGGAACTTGAGGGCGAACACGATCTAGGCTCGGCAGAGCTGGGGGGACAAATTGAACTTGGTGCAGCGGCCGTGGCGGCCGTCTGTGAAAAGTCCAACAACCTTAAAGGGACATCTAAGAAGGCGCTCAAGGAGGCGGTTGCGCAGATTCGGGCGGCGTCAAGGCTCCTGATGACGCGCAATATAAGTGAAGAGACGAGACTACTGCGAGCGGCCAACTCCCGCCTAAAGGCGGAAATGGCCGCGCTGAAGAAAGAGGTGGCGGAGCTGAAGGCGTGCATGGAGCAGGTGGGGGCGGCACCCAAACCCGTCGCAGCGACATGCCCACAGACGAAAGAAGAGGAACTGGAGAACCGGATCCTGAGCAGGCTCTCGGACCGGCTCAACGCCCGGATAGACGGGCTAGAGCCGCGTCTGAACCCGGAGCCTCGTTTGCGACCGGCACTGGCTCACGACAGGCGTGAGGCGGAAGCCGGGCGGAAACCCTCGGCAAGCCGTCCTCGTCAAAAACCGGAAATAACCCAGGCGGAACGGCCTGAAGTGCGCCTCCCCAAAGCGGTCCAACCGGGTTGGATAAAGGTTGGCGCAAAGGGGAAGGCGAAGGCGTCGACATCTACATCGGCGCCGGCCGCTTCTTCTTCCGCGGCCCAATCCACCCAACAGGGCAAAGAGAAGAACAAGAAGGCCAAGAAGACGAGTCGTCCCCTCCCGCCGGCGCCTGCATCCATGGTGGAGACCATGGCGTCGGTCGTGAAGAGGGGCATAAGGGAAAAGGCGCCGATGGTCACCAGATCGGCGCCCACCACGACGAAGAAGAAGGAGATCAAGCCCTCGCCCAAGCTGCGGGCCCCCAAGACCTCGGCAGTCGTGGTGACCTTAAACCCCACGGCTGTGGAGAAGGGGGTCACATACGCCAAAGCTCTGGCCGAGGCGAGGCAAAGGGTCAACCTTAAGGACCTAGAAATTGGGAGCGTCCGTTTTAGGCGTGCAGCAACTGGGGCCTCAATTATCGAGGTCCCCGGTGCCGCTAGCGCGCCGAAGGCGGACCTCCTCGCGGAAAGGCTCCGCGAGGTGTTCGGAAACGGTGGCGACGTCACAGTCTCCCGGCCAACAAAAATGGCTGAACTTATAGTGGCGGGGCTGGATGACTCCGTGACCAAAGAGGAGGTGGCAGCGGCGGTCTGTGCAAAAGGCGGATGCGCGGCAGACCGTCTCAAAATGGGAACACTCCGCCAGGAGAAGTCTGGTCTCTTCGCCGTATGGGTGGCATGCCCAGTCGAAGCCGCCAAGAAGGTGGTCGAGGGCAAACTGCTCGTTGGCTGGGTCTCGGCCAGGGTGAAGCTCCTCGAACGGAGGGAGTTGAGGTGCTTCAAGTGCCTTCACGCTGGCCACGTCAAGGCACGGTGTACCGCGGAGGTTGACCGGGGGCTACTGTGCTACCGGTGCGGCCAGGCGGGACACCGCGCCGCAGAATGTCACGATGCCCCCCACTGCGCACTGTGTGCGGAGGCCGGGAAGACATCGAACCATCGCCTGGGGAGCAAGAGATGCTCGGCCCCCAGGAAAAAGATGTTCAGCAGAGCATTTGTTGCGAGCAGCGCCAGCTCGCAACAGACGCAACCACCACCGAGCGGTGTACAAGAGATGGAGACCGATAACTCTACAAAATGACGACAAGGCCTACCAGATATCTACAAGCCAACATCAACCACTGCGCCAGAGCTCAGGATCTTTTGATCCAGAGCATGGCGCAGTGGTCGATAAACATAACGGTGGTGACGGAGCCCTACCTAATCCCAAGGAGGAATAATTGGGTGGGCGATGAAGACGACCTGGCGGCAATCGCGGTGTCAAACGACACCGTGATAAAGAGGTCTCGGAAAGGCCGAGGAGTCGTCGCGGCTCTGTGCGGCGATGTGATGGTGGTCGGGGCGTACTTTTCGCCGAACCGGCCACTATCCGATTTCGAAACCTTCCTCGGGGAGATGGACTCGGTCCTGGCCTGGTGCCGCCCAAACCGGATCATTGTGGCTGGCGATCTGAACGCCAAGTCCACAATCTGGGGGTGCCCTGCCACAGACGCGAGGGGAGAGTTGGTGGAGGAGTGGCTCGCCTCTAATGGGCTGGTCGTCCTGAACACCGGGGATACGGACACGTGCGTGCGGATGCAGGGTGGCTCAATCGTGGACGTGTCCTTCGCCAGTGCGGACCTGGCACGAACCGTCCGGGACTGGGGAGTCCTGGAGGGTGTGGAGACGCTGTCCGATCATCGGTACATCCGGTTTGACGTCGCCCCCCTCTCTGGCGGTCCCGGTCCCGGGCGTGTCGCGGCGGAGATTGGCCCGAGGTGGGCGCTGAAGAAGATGGACGGAGAAGCGGCGATCGAGGCGGCTCTGGTCGCAGGGTGGAACGCAATACCGGACGTGACAACGGTAGAGTCCGAGTCGCAGTGGCTCCACGAAGCAGTCACGCACATCTGTGACGTCGCGATGCCCCGCGTGGTGCGGCCCCCGGCTCGGACGGCGGTGTATTGGTGGTCGGAAGACCTCGGCCGTCTTCGTGCGTCGTGCGTGTCAGCGAGGCGGCAGTTTTCCCGCTACCGTCGTCGCAGACGAGGCGGGCGCACGGAGGACGAGGAGCAGAGGCGCCTCTACACCGCCTACCAGGACGCTAAAAAGGCTCTCAGGGTGGCAATCGCGGAAGCGAAGGAGGGGGCCTGGCAGGAGCTGCTTGCGTCGTTGGACGTCGACCCCTGGGGTCGGCCATATCGGCTCGTCATGAGCAAGCTCAGGCCCTGGGCCCCACCCCTAACGGCCAGTATGGACCCGGTAGTACTGGACAGAGTGGTGGAGTCCTTGTTCCCCTCGATGAGGGAGGAATTTCGGTCACCCAAAATGGTGTTTGCGCCAGCGACGTCAAATCGCGATGCGGACGACGGGGAAGTCCCGGAAGTGGAAGAGAGGGAACTGTGGGCGGCTGTGGCACGGCTTCAGGCCAAAAACACCGCCCCGGGCCCCGATGGGATCCCCGGGCGCATATGGGTCCTGGCCCTAAAACACGGGTTGGAGGAGAGGTTCCGAGCCCTTCTAACTCGGTGCCTTAAGGACCATACTTTCCCAGGCGACTGGAAGACGGGGAAACTCGTATTGATTGGAAAGGAGGGAAGACCGGCAGAGTCACCGTCGGCGTATCGCCCTATAGTCCTGCTCGGGGAGGCGGGTAAGCTCTTTGAGCGCGTTATTGCGACTCGCCTCACCGAGCATCTCGACCAAGTAGGGCCAAATTTGGCAGACTGCCAACATGGTTTCCGGCGCGGCCGCTCCACCATCGATGCTATTGCACGGGTGAGGGCCGTCGCCGAAGAGGAGGTCGTTAAGGGTGGCGTCGTCTTGGCGGTATCTTTAGATATCGCCAACGCCTTTAACACGTTACCTCGCGTAAGTATAATGGAGGCCCTGCGGTTCCATGGGGTCCCGTTGTACTTGCGTGAGACGATTAAGGCCTACCTATCGGACAGGACAGTGGTATATCCCACAACTACCGGATTTGGACAGAGGAGAGTGTCGTGCGGCGTTCCACAGGGTTCCGTTTTAGGGCCACTACTGTGGAACGTCGGTTACGACTGGGTCCTCCGCGGCCCGACTCTCCGCGGCGTTAGCGTCGTATGCTACGCGGATGACACACTGGTGTTGGCAAGGGGCGGTAGCTATCGGGAGGCGAGCGTGTTAGCTACCGCTGGAGTAGCCCAAGTAGTGGGCAGGATAAGGAATCTGGGCCTGACGGTGGCCTTGGACAAATCCGAGGCCCTGTGTTTTCACGGGCCTCGCCGAGCGCCACCGCCGAGCGCTCAACTGATTGTGGGCGGAGTTTCCATCGGCGTCGGGTCCACAATGAAGTACCTGGGAGTTGTGCTCGACAGCTGGTGGAACTTCAAGGAACATTTCCGCCGGATGGCTCCGAAGCTCGCGCGCACTTCGTTCGCCCTGAGCAGGCTATTGCCTAATCTGGGCGGACCGAGCGCGAGCTGTCGTCGCCTCTATGCCGGAGTTGTACGGTCGATGGCCTTGTACGGGGCCCCTATCTGGGCGGATGCTCTCGGACGCCACAACAAAGCCCAACTGCGCAGATCGCAGAGGGTAGTGGCGCTCCGAGCGGCAAGAGCGTACCGCACGGTTTCGTGGGAGGCGGCATGCGCGCTGGCCGGGACTCCCCCATGGGAACTGGAGGCGTTGGCGTCGGCGGAGGTCTACTGGAAGTCCGCCGACGCCAAAGGTCGGGGTGAGGTCCCAAGTGTTGAGGACATTGGCGAGTGGCGACAGAGCGCAAGGGACACAGTCCTGCGCAGCTGGCAACAACAGCTAAGCCAGCCGGGAGCGGGTCATCGCACCATAGCGGCGATCCGCCCTGTATTAACAGAGTGGCTGACGAGACGGTGGGGTGCGCTCTCATACCGCCTAGTGCAGGTCCTCTCGGGGCATGGCTGCTTCGGGAGGTACCTGTGCAACGTGGCCAGACGGGAGCGCACTCCTCAGTGCCGCTTCTGCGGCGCCGAAGAGGACGACGCGGATCACACCCTCACGTGCTGCTCAGCATGGGCAGAGGAGCGAGCCGCGCTCGGGAATGAAATCGGACATGACATCTCGCTGCCGGCCGTTGTGTCTGTGATGGTCGGCAGCGAAACCGGATGGAGTGCTGTCGCCGCCTTTTGCGAGGCGGTGATGGAGAAGAAAGAAGTGGACGAGCGACGCCGGGAGGATGATCCGGAGGAGGATCCCGTGCGCCGCCGCCGACCGATGCGCCGGCGCCGGGCTTTTGCCCAGACGACGTAACATGGTCGGTGCCGGGTTGGGAGACCCGGTAGGAGTGGGGCGATAGTTCTCCGTCGCCCCACTCGGAGATGGATGACGTGGTCTAGGCCACAAGAGATGTGTCCTAAGAAGGACGAACGCCCTGCCGGGGACAAGGATAAGGGTAACTGTCACCTTAGCCCCGGCACAAGAGGCGAGCAGAATTGGGCACTGGGGTTTTAGTGGGTATGGCCGAACGACTTTAGGCGACCCCCACACTCCCCGCGCCACTTGCACAGCCCAGGCGCGGGGGTCAATAAACGGATTTCCCCAGATACAAAAAAAAAAAAAAAAAAGGTTAGGTTCCACGGACCTCCACGGACCTGCTGGGTTGTCTCAGTGGGCGGAGAGGTGAACTTCGACGTGGCGCGTCCCCGGGTGGCGGATAGGGGAACGCTCCGGCCTGGTGCGAGCCGGAGTAGGGCGAAAGCCCCGCGGACCAAACACCAAGGGGAGCCTGCGACCTCGGTCGCGGGCGACCCGTTCTGGCGGGCCCACTTGTGGGCTGGCTGGAGTCTGGCCGGCCCTTGATCAAGGGCTGGCCCCAGGGAGGTCGCTGGGGGTGGGCTCTGTGAGTCCGCCCTTTGTAGCGAAACTGCGGGGATTATGGGGTCCCCGCAGTAGTTGTGGTGGTGAGTCGCGGAGGAGGAGGAGTGTTGGTATTACGGTGCGCCACTCTCCCTATCCTCCGCGACTCAGCGGCGTCGCACCGCGTCTGCGACGGCAGTGGGGCTGCGGGGGGGAGGGGGTTTCTCCGACCCCTCGCGGCCGTATTGCACGCGTAACCCCGGCGGCGACGCTGGGACCGCGGGCCCTTGTCTTTTTCAAGACGGGGGCTGCGAGGAGTGAACCTCTATAAAAAACTCAAGGCGGAACCAGCAGGGGAGGGCGGGGATTCCCGAACCTGCATTGCACTGGTGCCGTCTCCTCAGGTGGAGCCGGAAGCGGCTGGCGCTGGAGGGGCCGCGGAGGTTGTGCGAAAGCGTTCCCGTAGCCCCTCCGATATGCGCATACGAGCCAATGTCAGGTTTTAGTCGGTTCGAGTCCGACATAATCCGAACTTGTCCCCGCGAGGGAGGATATGCGTGGGCATTTCCTGACTATAAAAAAAAAAAAAAAAAAAAAAAAAAAAAAAAAAAAAAAAAAAAAAGGTTCCACGGACCTGCTGGGTTGTCTCAGTGGGCGGAGAGGTGAACTCCGACGTGGCGCGTCCCCGGGTGGCGGATAGGGGAACGCTCCGGCCTGGTGCGAGCCGGAGTAGGGCGAAAGCCCCGCGGACCAAACACCAAGGGGAGCCTGCGACTTCGGTTGCGGGCGACCCGATCCGGCGGGCCCACTTGTGGGCTGCTGGAGTTGGCCGGCCCTTGATCAAGGGCTGGCCCCCAGGGAGGTCGCTGGGGGTGGCTCTTTGAGTCCGCCCTTTGTGGCGAAACTGCGGGGATTATGGGGTCCCCGCAGTAGTTGTGGTGGTGAGTCGCGGAGGAGGAGGAGTGTTGGTATTACGGTGCGCCACTCTCCCTATCCTCCGCGACTCAGCGGCGTCGTACCGCGTTTGCGACGGCAGTGGGGCCGCGGGGGGGAGGGGGTTTCTCCGACCCCTCGTGGCCGTATTGCACGCGTAATCCCGGCGGCGACGCTGGGACCGCGGGCCCTTGTCTTTTTCAAGACGGGGGCCGCGAGGAGTGAACCTCTATAAAAAACTCAAGGCGGCACCAGCAGGGGAGGGCGGGGATTCCCGAACCTGCATTGCACTGGTGCCGTCTCCTCAGGAGGAGCCGGAAACGGCTGGTGCTGGAGGGGCCGCGGAGGTTGTGCGAAAGCGTTCCCGTAGCCCCTTCGATATGCGCATACGAGGCAATGTCAGGTTTTAGTCGGTTCGAGTCCGACATAATCCGAACTTGTCCCCGCGAGGGAGGATATGCGTGGGCATTTCCTGACTATAAAAAAAAAAAAAAAAAAAAAAAAAAAAAAAAAAAAAAAAATGGTTAGGTTAGGTTAGGTTCCACGGACCTGCTGGGTTGTCTCAGTGGGCGGAGAGGTGAACTCCGACGTGGCGCGTCCCCGGGTGGCGGATAGGGGAACGCTCCGGCTTGTAGTCGGGGTAGGGCGACTAGCGCCCCGCGGACCAAACACCGGGGAGGGAAATGGGTAAGGGGGGGGAGGTGGGAAGGTTAGGGGGCGGCCCGGCGCGCATTAACACCGCCGTCGGGAACAACCGTCCAAAAGTAGGGGAGGCACGCCGACCCCCTAGCACCCCGTAGCCTAGTGTCTCTTCAACGATCTCCATCGAATCGGCGTTATGGAGTATGTCGAGGCACTAGAGCGGAGGGCTTGCCTTAACCGGCCGGCCCGCGAGAAAGGAAAACTCTATAAAAACCCGACAGCGAAGTCGTTAAAACCTGTAGATACCTGGCGACCTCTACAGTATGTAGCCTTACCCTTCGGAATGGGCGTCACCCGGGGGTGGACCTGTTGATCGACCCTTCTCGTGGGAACACAAATGGAAACATATAATAAAATCAAAAACGTTGTTGATGTAGAGAGGAGTGTGGAGAGTGGAGATGTGATGAGGGAGGAGCAGAAGGTGAAGGAGCTGAGGGTCGTGCTGACGCGCACCCCGACAACAGCGAGGTCATCGGTTCACAAAAGGCTGTCGGAGTCCGATTCGGACTCCCATCATAGCATGGTGTCCGTTACGAGCCTATGCGGCTCTATGGAGTCCCTGGACAGGGATGGGCCTGGGCGCTTCTGGAGCGAAGGCCGAGGTCAGAAGCGGCCTAGGGATGTGGAGCTCAGCGGGAGCTCTACGGAGACCCCCGCCACTAGCACAAAAAGGAAGGGACGCGGCCGTCCGCCAACCACCGGCGACTATGTCGGGCTGGCGGCGGCCAAACAAGCCTTCCTAAAGGCCCAAGCGGAGGAGATGAAAGCCCGCGCCGAGTCCGAACTTTTGGACTCGATCGCAGAGGCCCGCAGGACTCGCTCGGCACCATCGCCAGCGGCTGCGCCGGATCCAAGTAGGACGCAGGCCACCGAAGGCAATACGTCGGCCACTGTCCTAAAGAGGATAGAGATAAACCTCGAGGTGGTGGAAAAGGTGGCACAAAAATCGTCCAACCTAAAAGGGACCTTTGTGCGAGCGCTTCACGACGCCGTAAAGGCGATAAAGGAGGACATCGTTGCGCTCGCACAAAAAACCCTCACTGAGGAAACGCGAGCCCTTCAGGAGGACAACCTGCGCCTGCGCAAGGAACTGGAGGGTCTCAAAAAGCAGATGCAGGATGTCTCAGTCCAACTACAAAAGAGACCGCAAGCGCAACAATGCCTTGACACCGAGGGGCTAAAGCACGAGCTCCTCCAAATGATAGGCGGCATGGTCAACGCTCGCTTCGAGGATCTGGAGACTCGCCTCCCTCCTGAGCCGGTGCTCAGGCCGCCCCTGAGTGCTGACAGGCGACAGCCGCCGCCGCCCCGTCCCAGAGCACTGCCCGGCAGGGACACTGGCACGGCAAGCAGACCGACTCAGGCCAAACCGGCTGCCCCTTCAAAGCCCCGTCGCTCCTCTCAGCATGGTGGAGGACGGACACCAGCTGAGAAATGCCAGCAAGGGCAAACACCCGAGGGCCCAACAGATAAGCCAAGATGGACAGAGGTTGTGGGCCGGAAGGCCAGAAAGAAAGGCAACCCCTCGACTAGGCCTGCCCCCACCCCATCTGGTGCGGCACGCCAAAAAGCCGTGGCCCCGCCGAAGCCCCCGAAAATCTCGGTCCCGAAGACGGCAGCCATTATGGTGAGCCTCAAGAAGGGGGAGGCCATCACCATGGCCGAGGTTCTTACCAAGGCCAGGGCCTCCATCCTGCTTCGGGACTTTGGATTGGAGACGGTCAAGATCCGAACGAGCGTGACCGGCTCCAGGCTGATGGAGGTAGGGGGAGAGACCCCGGACGCCTCTGCTGACCGCCTGGCCGCCAGACTGACGGAGGTCATCGGGGCCTGGGCCGATATAGCCCGCCCGACCAAATCGGTCAGCCTCAGGCTCACCGGCTTAGACGAATCCGCTACCCAGGAGGAGCTGGTGGCCAAGGTGGCGGCTGCTGGTGGCTGCTCCCCCAGCCAGGTCAAGGCCGGCCAAATCCGCCGAAGCTTCTGGGGCGACGGCTCGGCCATTATAAAGTGCCCGGCGGCTGCTGCCAAGGCAGCCGTCAAAGCAGGAAAGCTGGCCATAGGCTGGACCATGGCCACCGTCAAAGCGATGGAGGCCCGGCCGCTGCGCTGCTACAAGTGCATGCGGCTAGGCCATACACGTGCCCTCTGCCCTGCAGAGTGCCCAACGGAAGCGGACTATGGCAAACTCTGCTTCCGTTGTGGCAAAGAGGGGCATAAGGCGGCCACGTGCGAGGCGCCTGCCAAATGCGCGGTATGCGCGAAGGCAGGTCGCCCGCACGCGCATGCGATGGGGGGTGCCAAATGCACGCCCCCTACCGTGAAGGGGAAGGCTCCACGGGGCAAACCTTCTCCGCCGCAGAGCCGCCAGGCTAGTGAGGAAATAGAAATGCAAGTGTCATAATGTCAGGACACCCGCACACAGAGTTCCTGCAGACCAACGCCAACCACTGCGCCCGCGCACAGGACCTGCTTATGCAGGTCTTGGCGGAGTGGAAGATTGGCGTCGCCGTTGTGGCCGAGCCCTACCTGGTCCCCCCCCTGCCAAACTGGATCGGGGATACAGAGGGCTCGGTCGCCATAGTGGTGCCGCCCGCTGCCCCCCAGCGCCTCTCCCTCAGGGAGAGGGGTGCAGGGTACGTGGCGGCAAATTGGGGAGGGGTAGTACTCGTAGGAGTCTACTTCTCCCCAAACAGGAACCTCTCGGACTTCGAGAGGTTCCTGGATGGCCTGGAGCCGGTGGTGCGGAGGGCATCGCCGGCCCAGGTCATCGTGATGGGGGATCTCAACGCTAAGTGCGCAGCGTGGGGGTCCTCCATCACCGACGTGAAAGGGGCGCTCCTCCGGGACTGGGCTACAGTCATCGGCCTAGCCCCGGAGAACCAGGGCAACGCCGACACGTGCGTACGAGGACGGGGGGGCTCAGTGGTAGACGTCACATTCGCCACCCCCGCTATCGGCGCCCGCATTTCGTGTTGGCGTGTCCTGGAGGAGGTGGAGACCCTGTCCGATCATTTATACATCCGGTTCAGGGTCTCCGACGCGCCCCTGGATCCGCGGGAGCGCGCAGCGGCCGGTCCGCGGCGAGGCGCGGTCTTCCCTCGATGGCAGCTTTCCCGCCTCGACGCGGACCTGGCGGAAGAGGCCGCAATATGCTGCGCGTGGTCGTCGGACCCCCCCCAATCGGTGGGGGTTGAGGAGAGGGCCGTCAGGTTCCGCCGGGACCTGACGGCGATCTGCAACGCCGGGATGCCCAGGGCGCGACGCTTCACGCCCAGGGCGGGCGTCTACTGGTGGTCGCAGGACCTCGCGGTACTGCGTGCCGCCAGTAACGCCGCCCGGCGTGCATTCACGCGGTGCCGCAGACGGCGGCACCGGACGGATGTCGAGCTGGAGCGCCTTCAGGCTGACATGCGCGCCGCCAAGAAGGCGCTCGCAGCAGCCATCAGGGTCGCCAAGGACAATGCTTACTCAGAGTTCTTGGCGACCCTCGACGAAGATCCGTGGGGGCGTCCGTACCGCATGGTGCGGGCAAAATTAAAAGTGGCGCCCCCCACAGAACAAATGGAGCCGGCTGTCCTCAGCGCGGTGGTCGAGGGGCTGTTTCCTAACAGCCCTCCGTTCGATCCGCCGCGCATGGCCCCGCCAGATGACAGGGACACTCCCCCCCCTCCTCCTCCGATTACAGAGGAGGAGGTAGCTAGGGCGGCCAGCCGGCTCCGGGGGCCCCGGAAAGCACCGGGGCCCGATGGAGTCCCTGGCAAGGTCCTCCTCATAGCCGCAAAACACCTCGGGGACCGCCTCCGCTGCCTATTCAGCGATTGCTTGGCGGCGGGGCGCTTCCCTGGGACGTGGAAGGAGGGGCGGCTGGTCCTCATCAGAAAAGACGGCCGCCCCGCGGACTCACCCTCCGGATACCGGCCCCTGGTGATGCTGGATGAGATCGGGAAGCTGCTAGAAAGAGTGATCGCTTCCCGGCTCATCCAGCATCTGGCGAGGGATGGGCCGCAGATCTCTGGGAACCAATTCGGATTCCGGTCGGGGCGATCGACCCTCGATGCCCTGACCGCCCTGAGGAGGTTCACGGAGGATGCGGCCCAGAGGGGGCAGGGGGCTATGGCGGTGTCGCTCGACATCGCTAATGCCTTCGGCTCCCTCCCATTTGAGGTAATAGAGGAGGCACTCCGATACCACCGAGTGCCTCCCTATCTCCGGAGGGTGGTAGGACACTACCTGCAGGATAGGGTAGTGTCCTACATGGGGAGGACGGCCAGAGAGGAAAGGCGGATGGCCTCCGGTGTTCCCCAGGGGTCCGTACTGGGACCCCTACTGTGGAACATCGGTTTTGATTGGGCCATCCGCGGAAAGGTGCTGCCCCAGATGGCGGTCATCTGCTATGCAGATGACACGCTTGTAGCAGTCCGGGACAGCACCTGGAGGGAGCTGAAGGCGAGGGCTGAGGCCGGAGCCACCCTGCTGGTCCGGAGAATCGAGGCGCTCGGCCTCCGCGTGGCCCTCCAAAAAACTGAGGCCCTCTATTTTAGAGGGCCGAGGTGGAAGGTGCCAGCGGGGGCCAACCTTCGGATCGGCGGGGGCGAGGTCGCGGTGAAGGCCCGGATGAACTATCTGGGCCTCACCCTCGACGGGGGTTGGCGTTTCAGGGACCACTTCCAGACGCTGACCCCCCGGCTCGTGGGGGCGGCAGCAGCCCTGGCTAGGCTCCTCCCCAACACCAGAGGTCCGGGTGTGCAGGCAAGACGCCTGTACACCATGGTCGTCAAAAGTATGGCCCTGTACGGCGCGCCGATCTGGGCAGACGCCCTAGACGTGCCTAACAGGGCCCTCCTTCGCAGGCCGCAACGAATTGTTGCGGCGCGTGCGTGCCGGGCCTACCGCACGGTAGGCCACGCGGCGGCCTGCGTCCTGGCCGGCACTCCTCCTTGGGAGATCGAAGCGAGGGTGCTGGCCGAGGAATACCGGGTGCGGGCCGAGCTCGGAGGCCGGGGTGGCTCTCACACCCCGGAGGAGCACGCCCGCGCTCGGCAGAGGAGGAGGAAAATGACGACCATAGAGCTTTGGGCGACAGGCCTCGCGGACGCCAAATACGGGGTCCGCACAATTGAGGCCATCCGTCCACTGCTCTCGGAATGGTGCGGGAGGGGCCACGGGTCCCTCACCTTCCGACTGACGCAGGTTCTGTCAGGACATGGCTGTTTCGGGCGGTACCTGCGTCGGATCGGAAGGGAGGAGACGGCGTCGTGCCATGGGTGCGGCGAACGGGACGATACGGCACAGCACACGCTAGAGGTGTGTTGTGCCTGGTCTGATGAGCGCCGCACCCTGGTGGCGGCGATCGGCGGAGACCTCTCGCTCCCCGGCGTAATAAGCGCCATGCTAAGAAGCGAGAGGTCATGGGATGGCGTAGCCTCC